>OX459032.1:4330302-5694174 GCA_949775025.1 Tricholauxania praeusta | reverse complement strand
CGATATGCTCTGCGCTCTCCAAAGTTATAGAGAGTGTAATAAACTTTCACCTAGTGAACTATCTGGAGCGCAACGAATTACTTAGTGATCGCCAATATGGTTTCCGTAGGTCTCGTTCCACCGGTGATCTTATGTCGTTCCTAACTGAAAAATAGAACCATTGCGTTCACCTTTTCGGTGAAAGTATGGTTGTCGCTTTGGATATTTCTAAGGCGTTTGATCGAGTGTGGCATCGCGCCCTCGTATCAAAACTAATTGCCTTTGGTGTCGGTAATTCCTTTGCTCGTTGGATTACGAGCTTCTGCAGTGATCGCTCTATCCGTGTTGTGGTAGACGGTTTCACCTCTAACGAACACTTCATCAATGCTGGAGTTCCCCAGGGTCCTATCTCCTACCCTTTTCCTGGTCTTTATCGATGACCTTCTGTCATCGACCACCAACCCAATCCATTTCTTTGCGAACGACAGCAACATATGTCATTCTTATTGCTTCAAAAAGCGCCCGAGCTCTGTGAAGGTTGAGAGTAAAAGGCGGCATATGAATGACTCACTCGTTTTCGACCTCAACAAAATCACCGAGTGGGGTCGTATTAACCGAGTCAATTTTAATGCTTCAAAAACTCAGTGCTGTCTGTTGTCTCACAGACAAATGGATCTCTCCCTTCCTTCCCTTAATATGGCTGGCTTAGATATTGGTAGGTCAACAACTCTTGACGTTCTGGGCATATCGAATCAATCGGATCTAAGGTGGTCTGATCATGTATACGATGTGTCGAAGGATGCGGCCAAGTGTATTGGTTTTTTGAAACGGTGTAAGAAATACTTCACTCCAGTTGATCTTCGTACTGTTTATTTCACTTATATTAGACCCAAACTAGAGTACAACTCACACATTTGGGCCGGGGCTCCTAAAACCACCTTGAAGCTGCTGGATCGTGTCCAGCGACGTGTGTTGAAACTAATAGGTGATGAATCTATCATCGCCTCTATCGATTCCCTTCACCATTGGCGTAACGTAGGGTGTTTAACCCTTTTTATAGATATTATAACGGGATGTGCTCTAGAGAAATACGGGAACTGATCCCATCAGCCAGGATTTTCTCTCGCAGCACTCGGGCATCCCATCAGGCCCATCCTTTTTGCGTCACGCCGGTGTTCAACAGGACATCACACTTTCGTAATAATTCTTTCTTTGGCCGAACCATCAAGTTGTGGAACTGCTTACCTGCGTCTGTCTTCCCCGGCAGTTGTGACATCCATAGATTCAATACTAATGTTCACCGACACTACTCCATCTATCCTCCTTCCCTCTAACCTTTCTCCTTTTCTTAAAACCAACACGGTGCATTGCATTTATAGGGGGCATCCCCTGAGCGTTGGCTTATGCTTTAAAAAAAAAATATCGATAACTAAATTTTACGAATTTCGGAGCACCTAAAAATTAAATCGTACGATTTGTATAAAAACGCAAATCGCAAAATCAAAATTAAGCAAAAAAGGCTCCTCAGGTCAGATTTCAAGGATGCGGAAACTCAAGTTGTTAAATAAAATGAAAATTAGAGTCGATGGAGTGGATTATGGATTAATTATGGATTATGGATACGCATTTTTTAACAATTGCAGATTTTACTTATTTAGCAATACTATCACAATAATAAAGTAAATAATTGTTTTGTAAGATTTCATTGTATCACACACACAATTTAGCGTTTGCACACCAGAAGATTTTGGTCATCGATAGTAATCTAAGCTTTCATTTATTTCAGGTTTTTACTTATTATTAATAAAATACTCTAGTTATGACTTTTCTATTAACATTTGTATATTTAAGATTTTTGCAATAAAAATTTCTATAAGATAGGAGGGCTAACTTTTTGTAACCCATATATTTGATTCCAGATAGAAGACTTCAAAAATATAATTTGTTAAAAAAAAACGACCATAGCAGCCATAGAATTAATACTATTTGCACATTTTGTACCTTAAAATGTTTGAAAGACTTCATTGTGCACTATAAAAAACTTAAAATTGGTTGGCTGACAATTAAAGTCCATTTTTTTTGAGCTTTGCCATGAAAACATGGGGCCAATCGAAAAAAAACATTGCAATGATATTCGGACTCTACGGAAAATTTCACTATAGAAAATGTTATCGCCATTCGTTGTGGTGTAAGTTTTTAAAAATTTGTAGAGTATTGTATTTGGCGACAAAAATTTATTTCCAAAATTTTGCAAACAATGTTACTCAAGTGGAAATCCCCAAGAACGCACAAATGATTGTCAGCATTGCTTAAAGGTAGAATTGCAATGTTTTCCACATGATTGACATACATATATGTGCATATCCATCAGATTGGGCCTTTTAGCTGGCCTCGTTTTTTTTTTTTGGAGTACATCTTCCAGCCATAGTTTTTCTTGAAGCTAAGGCTATCTTGAACTCATAATAAAGGTTGTTCAATTGAAATTCAGATAGCTATTTTTTTATTTAACTTTGTATGTAACTTTTCATGTTTTTTTTAACTTAAATGCAATTTTAACTATGTCTCCCTTTGAATTTTAATTGTTCCTCCTTGAATATTAATTAAAGATAGTCTTAACTTCAAGAAAAACCATGTTTGAAGAGTCTGCTCCAAAAAAAAAAATAAAAAAAAAAATCGAAGCCGTTGTCGAGGTAAGATGACAATTTCGATTTTTTTTTTAATTTTTTTTTTTTGGAGCAGACTCTTCAAACATGGTTTTTCTCGAAGTTAAGACTATCTTTAATTAATATTCAAGGAGGAACAATTAAAATTCAAAGGGAGACATAGTTAAAATTGGATTTTAGTTAAAAACAACATGAAATGTTACATATAAAGTTAAATAAAAAAAATAGCTATCTGAATTTCAATTGAACAACCTTTAATATGAGTTCTAGACAGCCTTAGCTTCAAAAAAAAACTATAGCTGAAAGATGTACTCAACAGTCTTTAGACTACAGCGAGAAAACCCAATAAATTGACAATTTTTAAAAACACACGAAAATTTTCACATATTTCTTACTTTAAATGCAAATTAAAAAAATAGGTATCTAAATTTTAATTGAACAACCTTTAATATGAGTTCAAGACAGCCTTAGCTTCAAAAAAAACTATGGCTGAAAGATGTACTCTACAGTCTTTAGACTACAGCGTAAAAACCCAATAAATTTACAATTTTTAAAAAGCACGAAAAGTTTCATATATTTCTTACTTTAAATGCAAATTAAAAAAATAGCTATCTGAATTTCAATTGAACAACCTTTATTATGAGTTCAAGATAGCCTTAGCTTCAAGAAAAACTATGGCTGGAGCAATTCGGTGGAATATATGAGGCAAAAAAGTAAACACCTACATGTGGATCATAAACAGCAACATATAACTGATCTTGTAGAGTGGCACTATTCTGCATCTAATAATTGACGAAAAAGATTACGTTTGACAGCTATTTAAGTACCATAAACAGTTTGATGATCATCTCTGTCCTCACGATAAGCTTGATACAAACTAGGACCAAAAAATTCAGCATCTGAATTAGCGAAATTATAAACAACATAAAATATATATAAATTCTTTTGATTAAAGGCTTAAGATTAAGATTTCTTAAATAAAAATATACAGCCACGAATCAGCAATCGCTGTTATAATGCTATGTTTCATAATAGGTTTGTTCTAGCCAGATTTTGTGGTAAAAACTGAAAAGTGTCAAATCGCGATTTTCGAGAGAGTAAAAGCTAAAATTTCTCTGACTACTCGAATCACCACAATTCTGGCTGGAACGGAAAAATAGGTAAAATTGAAGACTGTCAAAAAGTTGCGCGTAGTTTAGTAAACAAACATTGGCAGAGTTTAGGAGCTAAAACCAGCACCATAGTTGCATAACCATTTGGTTAACACCTTCTGAATGCAAGGCGAGTGAAGCATTTTCGAGAATACATATTATTGAAATAACTCAAAAAGTACATGACCGATTTTAAAGTTTTCTACCTGATTTTTATAGATTCATAAATTATCTTGAACTTTGATTTATTTTAAATACATAAAGTGCATTTTAAAAAATGCTTAGTATAAGAATAAGAGGTTTGGCGTGAAAAATAGCAAAAATTATTTTACATTTTGAGTTAATATTTTGAATTCAATATAAAAAAAACCCTTTCAAGACTGCTTCAAATGTTAAGCTAGGCAAAAATTTTACATTTCGCATACGTTATTACGGAATTCACGTTATTTTTAACAGCTAGTTAAAGTCCAGAAAAGCTCTGCAAAAAATTTTTTTGTTCAAACAAAGAGTTATGTTCGATGGAATTGTAAAAGCAAAATAAAAAAATTGGAGCAACTTTGATTTAGCAACACTCCAATTCCTTATGTTAAAGCTGAGCGCTTCGAAAAACAATATCTTAGAAATAATTATCTGGTTGACTACCGTACAACCATTCCGGTAACATTCAACTTTACGATTCCTTTTCAGTAAAAAATCGCTCAGCTATTTAATTAAATAAATGAGCATTTACCAAGAAATGTTTTCATTTCAAGCTTTTTGTTATGTTGCTCCTTCTTAACACAACCTTATAAGAAGTGAAAAAAAATCAACGCTGAAAATTATTTTATATGAAAAGTATTTGACAGGTATAATTCATACAGGAAATTTCATTTCCCTCGCATGCAAAAAGTGAGTCACCAGTCTCGTTGCCTACGATTTTGACAGTCTTCAATTTTTAGCCACAAGAAATTTATCTGGGTGAAAATTGAACTTATTTTTGGGAGGGGAAGTGATCAGTTGTTTCTTACTCTCATTTTTTCTCTCTCAAATGCAACATTTTTTCTGGCTGGAACGCTTTTTGTGGTAAAACTTTATAAATATTTATAAATATTTACCTATTTTTTCTGGCTAGAACAAACCTAATATCACTACATTTAATTTATTCATTTTGCCAAACGTACAGCTTTTGGAAAATTCGTCCCAATTTACCGAATTCAAAATTTGCAATGTGTCAAATTTCACGAATTTTGTGGAGTTTTGCAAAATATGCTCAATTTGGCAAAATCAATAGCCTCTAATAACCAAACAAGAGAACTAAACTGCAATATCGTTAGTGGATCAATCGTTAGTAGCTGTTAAATATGCCTTTTATTTGTAAGTATTTTTGAAGCGTTTCGAAATTAATAGACTTTAAAAGTTCATTCACAAAAGCCCTGAGAATATGTCTGTATTTCTATTTGCTATGCACCCAGTGTGCCAAACGGATTTGTTTCGAATTCGAAATGGACTCGCTTCTTCGTATAATTCAAGCGGAATCGGTTTCGAACTCGTTTTCGTATGAAATTCCTCTCGAAAAAACCGAAAGATCGTCCGCTTTGTCGGATACATCTTGGATTTGGAAAGGACTTAATATACGGATCCGTTCCGGACTCCGATTCGGATCCGTTTTATTTACAAAAACTGAATTCGGAACGGGTCCATGTCCGAGTTCGAGGCGGATCTGTCGAAGCATAAAAAATCGGAATCCGCACTGACGGATCCGTAACGGGTTCGAAACGGATCCGCATCCGCATTCCGAATCTGAGAAAACTGTTTATTTAATATTGACCATCGGAATTCTTGAATTTTGGCATTTAGTACCCAATGTGCGCCGCGCAGCATTGCCAAAGAATATCAAAAGAAGCGAGAGTCTCGGCAGAATACTAATACCAGTAAAAACAAAAATTAATTTTTTTGGTATTTTTTGATACTCATCCCGTTGTGGTGACTATTTTTAATTTGGCTTTACCACTTTGAGTGTCTTATTCCAAATTTGGAATATACTTCAATTTTTTTTTGTTATAAATGAAAATTTTATTACTTTTTAGATAAAATATAAGATATTATTAAATAAAATTAAGAAATAAAATAGTAAGCGATAGTCTTATCGTTTTTATTTGTAATAATCAATTTAGTTTGTGATTTTCCTTAAATCATAACATATGGCAACATACTAAGCTGTCAAATTCGACATTATAATTGTCGTTGTTGTAATAGTCATTGTTGTTGTTGCTTTTCATTGTTTTTGTCCATAAATACAAAGTTTCCATAAGAATTCATTGCATTTATTTTTTATTTTTCGGTCAAAAAGGGGATACATAATAAAGACATGCATCAAACTCTATACCATTTGAAAGGAAATAAATTAAGTTTTCTTAATATGCCAAAAAAGTAACACGTTATTAACACAATTTTTGGAAAAAATAACGGCTTTTGAAAATAAATTGGTCAAAATTTCAGAAAAATCGTCATATCTCCAAAACTATTGGTTAGATTTCATAAAATTAGCGTACCATTATAGTAGGCCATTAAATTATCTATCTTATGACACCTATATTTTTTATATCCTTGCAGGAGTTCCCAACTTATCAGGATTTTTACTTAAGCTATATCCGCAACTTCCGATGGCAATATATCCGAAACCAGCCATTTGCCATTTGGCACCAGCGCTTGTCGGCCGAGATGCGTTATTTTGCTTTTGCTTGCAGCAAGTATGACGGGGGCGACAGAAGGTGCCCGTTACTGTGGTTCCGCCACCAACTGTGGTGGTTATGACACTGCCGTATGTGGTACTTGCCGAGCATAATGACGAGTGTTTGCTATTCGTAGTGGTAGCGAATATTATGTAGTGTACTCATCAAGTCACTATTACCGCATGCACAAGTGTACCATAAAGTCACTGTTGCACATTCAAATAATGTACCTTTCAAGTCACCGTCATCACTCAACACAAATTCCTTAAGTACAAATTTCATTCCCATAGATTGTAAAATAAAACCGAATAAAAACAAAAAACACTTTTCACATAAAATTCAATTTGACCACCAACAGAAAATCATAAAATTAAATTTACGATTTTTGGATTTTGGTTAAACAAATTTACTTTCCCACCAAATTTTTAAATAAACAAAATCCTAAAGCACCTACTCATATTCATTTCCTTTGATTTATTTTCAACCCCGTTTGACTTGTGCTGTTCGTATCAATCACAAGCACTAGCACAACAACAACAACAATTATAAAGTGTCTCGTGTTCCACAAGTGCAGCGACACAAACCAATGCCAATTGCATAACGACTAGGGTAGCATTAGATTTCCTTATGGAAACAAATTTAGTATACGTGTGTGTACATGGGAAACAAATTTGGTGATCGACCAAAAATTGTGATTGGCGATCAAAAGGAAACACAAAAATTGTAGGCGGAGTTTTACAGAATACTGGGATTTAGAAGTAAATTGATCGTTTCGCTTAAAGTACTTGTTCTAATTTTCAAAAAGTTCGGCGTAAAGCCATACTACTTTGGCGCGGTGCGCCTTGAAACACTTATTTTTTTAATCATAACCTCTCTACCCCTACAATTATGTTGAATACGCGCAGAATAATGCCAGCATTCCAGCATAACGATTTCGTAGCTATCACTGTTGCGATTGGATTCAGAATAGTATTCTCAGCAAACGCTGATGGAATTACTCCAAGCGCATGAGTAAAGGCACGGAAACAGTATGCGACAACAACATCTGATGAATGGCAGTAGCCACAAGCGTCGCCTGAAAACCACAGCTGTAGCGAAGTAGTATGTCCGTGTTGAAGCTGTAAGGAAACCAAATTAGCTTCGATTTAATTTTATTGCGATTTTAATAATAAAATTGAATTGAATTACTTAAATTCATTAATTTAAATTGTGTTATAGCTTACCTTCCTTTTCACTGTTTTAATATTTTTCATTTGTCATATTTGGACAAACTTCAAAATCAGCTGTCCTTATTCACCAAAGCTAAAAAAATTTCACCAAACCCACGTATGCATTAATCCTTTCCTTTTCCCCCGCTCTAGTACAAACGTGTGGAAAATTTTACACCACACCGCTGCAGAAAAACCCCGCACCATCACACGTGAAACTTATTCACCACACTTTTTTCACAAAATTTCTTAATATTCTACCTCCTTTCATAAGCTTTTTATGCAAAACTCTGAATAATATGAAGAATATTATATATGTACACCAAAACAATAATAAAGATTTTTAAAAATCAAAAATGTACCCAAGTTCTCTAGCAAGATCCAAAAAACATTGCAATTCCATTTTGAAATCTTCATATTTTTGCATATTTTTCAATACTTCTTCGTTTCACTGCGGTGTTAAGAAGTTGCCATCACTATGAATAACATATCGTCTATGCCGTTAATATCAATATTATTGTTTTTGTATTCCATTAAGATTTTAAAAAATAATTTCTTGTAATTATTTGGAACATAAATGATTGAGAGATTACAATTTACTTTTATACAAAAGGCCAATTTTTAATTTCACTAGTATCTATTCTATGTTCAGTTTGAATGTATTTCTTCTTTCGTGTAAAATAAAGTCCAAACTTTCGTTTTAAAATTTACTTAGACGATGTTTATCAGCAAATGTTTTGATTTTTACATCATCATTATAGGATTTACATTTCCGATATTGTTTTTCATAGCACTTAATATTTGCACTAAGAACTTTGTGTGTCTTGCAATTGCTCGGATTCCACTATTTGAAATGTTGTATGCATATTTGACAGCTCATCCATTTACTAACTAATCAGTGTTTCTGAATTAAGCAGACAGCGATGAAAAAAAGTTGAGAATCTATTTGCTTATAATCACAATCATAAATAGACGTGGCAACAAAAACTAAATTGCTTTAAAAACTTTAATTACCGTTTGCATATTTTGTAATACAAATATAAGGGATTTTCAAAGCAATTTTTAATTATGAGAACAAACCATACATATCTGAAAAAACAAGACACATAGATGGTGATACATAAATTTTATTAATTTACAACATATGTTCGCATTATTACAATTATTCTATGTAAGAACTTATTATTGTGCATTCTACATATTAAAATTTTTTTAATTCCCGAAGTTTTTCCTAAATCGCCAAATATCGGAAATAAATTTCCAAAAACTTTAGTTTCCAACATACTGGTACATTGTTTTTAGCGAACTTTGACAATCAATACGTGTGAGTGAAATATTTTGGCGCAAAAGACTTTCACTTCTTTTGATATTCTTTGGCATTGCATTCACTATGGTTTCTAAAAGTATCGAGACTCCAATACTGTTCTCAGAAGCGAAAAATTCGTAAACATACGTGATTATTATGGCATTAGATAGCTTAAGGAAGGGGTAGGGTCTGAGCGCTACATTTTAAGCATAAGTTTAAAAATGTTTTTTAGTAATATGGTAATAGTAAATTTATTTATTTAAAAATCATATAAAATTACTATATTTAAAGAGTATTCTGTGAAAATTTCATTAAAAAATTTTGAAAAATAAGCCATTGGCAGCACATTTCCGCGGACGCCTAAAAAAACCAAGTGGTTAGCTTATGAGTTTTCAAGGTATTGACGAAGAGTTTTTTTATTGACGATTTTTAAGATTTTGGCATAGGTTTTAAGCCAAAAAAACGAAATTTTTTAAGAAAATAATACAAAAATCAGTATATTTGTTATTGTAAAATTAATTGTAATGCAAAAAAAAACCCTTAACCACTAACTGGTTTCATATGTATGTATTAAAAGAATGTGTCAAATTTTAAGAGAATCGGTCAAATAGTTTTTGAGTTAAACCTAAACCAAAATAGACGAGACGAGACGTAACGAGTAAGTTCGAGTGTATGTAAACCAATGTTGATAGCCAAAATGAACCAACGTAATTGATCGAAAGTGAACGAAACATTTTGACGAGACGTGTTGTTCCGTAAGAACCGAACTTCAATACGTTGCTACTCGTCATAACAGCTTTTTCGACTCGTTGGCTAGCGTAACATTTTGGGTTAAATGTCAAAACAGACGAAACGAGTGCAAACGTTCGTTCAATTGCTACCGTCTCGTCACGTCTATTTTGGTTAAGGCTTTACTGTGTCCAC
Organism: Tricholauxania praeusta; assembly: GCA_949775025.1. Taxonomy (NCBI): domain Eukaryota; kingdom Metazoa; phylum Arthropoda; class Insecta; order Diptera; family Lauxaniidae; genus Tricholauxania; species Tricholauxania praeusta. The sequence continues at coordinate 5,684,232 of OX459032.1, read as the reverse complement.
CGACTTTGAACATTTATATTCGAGAAAAACGCACTTAAAGTTTAAACTCTGTTTTTTTTTATATGCTTACTAGAGGTCTGCATAAGTATAATCATTAACTTACGAAACTGTTACCGAAGTCAATTTTATTGATTTGAATGCGTATACATAGCGTTTGCTTGTGTTACTGTTACCATCATTATAAATTTCTCTTCTTACTCGTAACCAACTGTACGTAGATGAATGCGTCATGTGTATGGATAATATGCATGTATGCTGCGAGTACAACGAGTGCCGCGATTACTACGCATTTGATATTTTGTACTACGCAGTAATGCACTTTAACGTGCGTAAGAATGTTTAGTGAGGATCTGTGATAATTTGATGTGTGCAGGCGAGTGAGGTCTTTGTTTTCTAAATAAATTTATGTTATATTATAAAAACAGTTTTTGAAATTGTAAAAGATGCCGGGCTTTTTTTATTCTATTTCCTATAGTTTTTGAGATATTTCGTTACAAAAAATTTTCAAATAACTCAAAAAAAAAGTGTGGAGTTATTTTAACTAAATTCACCGAAATCAATATGCGTATGTGATTTATTTATGAATTATGTTTATTTATATATTTTTTTATTAATTTATATGGACTGAACTAACATTTTCAACTAATCGTTGTGATTAATAAATTATACTAAAAAAACTTTAAACTTTGTAAATGTAAATATAGGGCAGTAGTTATAGTCATTTTTCTAGCATCATTCTAAAGATAAAATTACCAAAAAGTATTTTAAACAGATCCACAATGATGTTAAAAAATCAATATAATCCCGGACATTCGTTTTATTTTAGTTTTCAGATAAATAAATAAAAAAAAAAGCGCTTGTAAATCTTCTGGCAACGCCTTGGTGCACAAATGAATTCTGTCTTCCTCACTTTCATCGAATAAATAAAACAATAAAGCACGTCATTCAGTTCGATTCATTACCTTCAGTTTTGTTGTGCGTATACATACACGAAGCTTATTCAACTTTTTTTACTTTACGCTATGGTACTCAATGAAAATGTGATCTGGTAATTGGAGTAACAGAAAAGTGAACGAATACTAAAACGAGTAAATTTTTGGTATCCGTGCAGAACTCTAATGCTTACACAGAATCAGTAGGGAGACCAAGGCACTATATCTTCGTCAGTTTTGCTCCAATCGACCTCAAATTTTAACAGAATACTCAAAGCAAATCAACGAAAAACAAAATTTTTTTTTGAAAAATTTACTAAAACCCAAAAAAAATTTTGTTCTGCGTTGTATTGCTTTTTCGTTTTTGATATGAATTGTACTAGGAAACAAAGTGGATGCGCCGTTCGCAGGTTTGATCTAGGATGCTAAAATTTTGGAAGAATTTTCTTCAAAGCCGATTCTATTATATAGGCATATAAGACCACAAATTTAAAAAAAAAAAAAAATAAAAATACCTCCTTCGGGTGTATTTTTACCGCATTTTTAGTCACACGAAAAATGTGGGCGTGGTTTTACAACAGTGGGTGGCGTCCCCCATTCAACTAAAAATCCCAAAATTAGTAATTTTTAAAAATGAGCAAAAATATAACTGTTTTTGGACTTTGATCGCTTGTAACTTCATCAAATCTTATTCGATTCTCATTAACTTTTAACTGCTAGTAAGAAAAAAAGTACTTTTTGAACGGTGTGCAACTGATTTAGGTCAAAGAAAAAAATTGTGGATATATGGCCAAATAAATGGAAAAAGTGCAAAAAACGGGTTTTTGGAGAATAACTCAAAAACGACTCTTAATAGAAAAAAATGGTTAGCATTTTTGGAATTTACGACCCAATATACATAAAAAAGTATGTGACAAATCAGATATTTTCGTGTGAAAACTAGTGATATAGATAATTCTATCATAAAAAACATATACAAAATTTTCAAAATTCAAAAAAAAAAAAAAAAAAAAAATTCTCAGAACATAACGAACTGCAGCTTAAAAGTTGCGTAATATAGAGTAGTTTCGGGAAAATTTTTAAAAAAAATCGAAGGTGTCGCACTTTTCGAAAATAACGATTTTAATCTTTAAACGTTAATAACTAACTGATAATTACTTCGATTAAATTTTTTCTATTTTTTTTTCAAAAACTACATTTAAATACGAAAAAAATGATACCCCACTTTTTATTGACATCGATATTTATTACTAGTATATCGTTAATTGAAAATTGTTTGCTTTAAAATTTTAAAAACTTATTACTCAATAACGGTTTCGAATACAAGACTGGAAATTGTTGTGCATAATAAGAAATGAGCGAAATTGAAGAGGGTCGGGCCAAAACCTCGATGATTTGGCATGGAATGCCCCATATACATATTTTGTTTTTATTATTTATTTATTTAAGTCTATGTGCACAAGAACTATGGGTTCAAAAAACTATGAACGAATTTTTTTTTTTAATTTTCATATTATCCTCTTTAATATATCAAAGTTTTATTCAGATCGGTGCATTTGCTCAAGAGCAACAAGCTTTGTTTATAAAGTTACCTAAAGTAAAATTTTGTAATAATTCGAAATTTTTTTTTTTTTGATCCTATAGAACCGTAATTTCAACATTTCGATGAAAATCATTTTATTTTTGAAAATTACACGTATTCCGACGTCCCATTTGGCACATTTGCAGTCAGAAACTTTTTTCTTAGTTTTATTAAATCTTAAATAAATTCTTTCAACCAAACTTTGCGTGGTAGAGTAACTTCGGGGATTATGATATGGGTATTTTAAATTACACGTAACTTTAATAGCATAGCTTCTACTTCTTAATGTATTATGGTTTGTTGATGCATTGTGTTGCGACTTCGGAGCTCTATAGCGTAAGCCAATCTGAAGCTATTTCATCAAAAAGGAAAAAGGCCAAGTGACACCTCTTAATGAAATTGGCGGGTAATGTGATGCATAGCATTCAGATAATGTGATATACATACTATCATGAAAAGTATAACAAGTATAAAACAATAGGAACTAAAAATACAATAACATTACATCTTTCAGTAGAATTTCCATAAAAAAGAAAACTAGATTTAAACTGAATCAATAAACGAAAAACAGATCATATTAAAGTTAGATAGATGACTCACATACAAAAACTGCTTACCGTCTTGGAAGACAATAATTATGAGCCCAGGTCTGAATCATTGTATCCCTCAGGAAGGATTTGTTGCAAAAAGCACAGGTAATATCCTTGCTAGGTGGAGCAAATTGGACTATATCACACTAGCCGAATTTCAGTTTTAATACACTCAGGTTATTTAATTAAAACACATTTCAGCAAATAAGAAACTCACATTATTTATGACAAAGGATATTCACCCACTAACAAATTTTATTATTTTGGCTTTAATACTTACTATATTTTGGGCTTAATTCACACATGAAATGCACATAAATAAAAGTTTGACTGCACCAGTAAATGAATTTCACCACAATGAGACGAAAAACAGTGAATCCGAACGCACAAATCCTTGTAGCACGTATGTTTTTCCGTTACTGCTATGTTGATAAAATAAATTTTTGACGAGAGTTGTTTACTTAAGGAAATATGATGGCATATCACATTACCCTACCATATCACAATATCCGAAGTTACTCTATTTTGTATGAAATTTTTATTTGAACAATTTCTATGGATGGGTTTTCATACACCCTTAGACCAAAATATATCTTAAGCGTTGAATTTTTTATTAATAAATTGCTGTTCTTGCTGCTGTAGCATATGCAATGCAAGCAAACATAATTATTCTCTTACAGTTTAAATAATATGTGATGTTGGTCAGCAAAGGGAAGCAGGAAAAAATTATAAGTATATAATATAAATGCAAACCCCGGTCAGCAGCACTTACAACAAAAATATTCTAGAGCGGTCAAAGGACAGCTGCAGCATTATACAGCACAACATTATGCGAACGCAGCAAAGGGCTTAAATCACAAATGCATAAACCGGACACCGGAACCGGTCTCAACTTAGTTGGACAGCAGGAATATTAAAAAAAAAAAACATTAGAACAAAAACATATTTTAAATTAAAGCTTCTTGTGTTTCACAGTGGTGAAAAATTTAAGTCTTTAGGCACAAGAACTTACTGACACACAGACTTGTGCTCATATACAATTCTGAGCTGAATAATAAAAACTGCTGGATAAAAGAAACTTAAATGAATAAGCTTATTTGTATGCAGTTTTTCTCATTCCAAAAATCCTATCATTACAGAAATTCATGGGGCCCCTACACACAATTCACTGTTTTTTTTTACTAAAAAAAATAGAGCACACAAAATTAATTAAATATTGGAAAAATCTAGGACCATTATGCCTCCCAAGTCGTTGCTCCCATAACAACTGGCCCCTCTAGGTACGCCACTGTATGGATGTCATTCTAATTAAAAGCTTGCCTGTGTGGTATTCTCAGTTATCAACAGCTTAAGAAACATAGATCAGATATTGAGTTGACTACTAATTTTTGATTTTTTTACCACCGCGTCGTATATCTTCGCACAGAACTCAGACTAGGTGAAGGCACAAAGGATATATTCACTTTGTCATTCCGTGTGAACGTATCGATGGGGGCGTGGCACCTATAGAAAAGTATACTTATTCTTGATCAGCGTCACCACCTGAGTCGATTTAGCTATGTCCGTCTGTCTGTCTATCTGTATATCTATCTGTCTGTCCGACTGTGGATCTGTCTGCCTGTTGAAATCACGTTTACGGGAAAACCAAGCAAGCTAATTCAATGAAATTTGCCACACAAGTCACACCTTCTTGCAAGCTTTTTGGAATTGAAAATGGGTGAAATACTGACAAAGCTTATTGAAGAGCGTGGCACAGCCCATAATATTTACTAACGTTATAATAAGAGAACTAACAACGCAATCGTTATAAAATTCAATATCTATGACAGCTGTAACGGGTGATTTTTTGCTATTTGTTTTCTTAGTGTACATTTTTTGACACTTCCCGCGTGATTCGTAACATTCATCAACGTCAGAAATGCTCAATAAGGTTTGCCATTTTACGGTGAATTGACTAACAAACAAACAACGCTTGTAAATCATTGAATTTTATTATCAAAATTCGTGCACTGTGAGAAATATGTGATCGAAATGTTTTATCGAAAAATGTTCTTCAGCGACGAAGCTCATTTTTGGCTCAATGGGTACGTCAACAAAAAGAATTGCCGAATTCGGTCTGAAGATCAGCTAGAGGCAGTTCAAGAGCTGCCAATGCACCCTGAAAAATACACTGTTTGGTGCGGTTTGTGGGCCGGCGGCATAACTGGACCGTACTTTTTCAAAAATAATGAAAATCGCAACGTTACAGTCAATGCAGTAAGGTATGTGCTGTGCGATGATTACCGACTTTTTTTTGCCCAAAATGGAAGAATTGGACTTGGTTGACATGTAGTTTCAACAAGACGGTGCCACATGCCACACGGCACGCAATACCATGGATCTATTGAGAAGCGAGTTTGGTGAGCAATTAATCTCACGTTTTCGAAAAGTCCGTTGACCGGCAAGATCATGTGATTTGACCCTACTAGTCTATTTATTGTGAAGATACGTGAAGTCTCTTGTCTACACCAACAAGCCAGCCCTGGAAGACAACATTACAGCGGCCATTGGTGAGATACCGGCCGAAATGCTAGAAAAAGTATGCCAAAATTGAAGCTTACGGATCGACCACCTAAGGCGAGCCGCGGGCAATATTTACATAAAATAATCCTTAAAAAGTAAATAAATATTTCATTCACAATTGCAAGTTTTCTGTTCTTTTTTAATTTTTAACAACCAAACGCTTAAAAAACCACCCGTTACATACTTTGTGACGACGAAAGTCGGCAGGTGCCTTGTTTTCGTCCACAACTTTAGCAGCAGCAGCTGAGCTAAGTTTTATTATATTTTTTTATATTATTTTTAAGGTAAAAATACCATGAAGGCATATTAATTAAGTTAGAGTTTGTTAATTAATAAGTATTTAACTAGAATAATTAGTTTATAATCGCATGGAACGCGTGAGAATCCGATCGAAGTTGCATCGAATTTAGCTTAACGCCCAGGTGGCAACACGAGTCAGTAGTGTCAACGCATCCGCGATGTCAACGTACCAGCGATGTCATCGATCAGCTGTTACAGACACGCAATGGTGAAAACAAACAGAGCTAAATGAAATAAAAGCGGTTGTACAGCCAAAAATCGAGGCAGTTGTGTCGGACCGCCGGCAAAGGCGGACCTAAGTCCCAGCAAGCAGTGGTAGCAGCAGTAGCAGTAGCAGCAGAAGCAGTGGCAGCAGCTACAGTACCAGCAGCGTGTGTTTCAGGTACATTTTCAAAATTGTAGCTTTGACTGTAGTGAGTAGAGTAGGAGGGGTGACAGAGTAGGCGATATAGTAGCCGTTGCGAGCGTTGGGTCTGAGACTTGCGAATGTACGCGCTCTTGTATCAGACCTGGGAACCAACACGCATACGTCAAGCCAAAACTCAAAGGTTTCTACGGTGCTTTCGCTCTCCCGTATTCGTTAGCATTGGTGGAACTGAGAGCTCGGCAGCGGAAAATAAGAGCTCGGCAGCGGAAGATAAGGGACGTAAAAGCCGTCGTGAGCGTCGGATTTTAGGTCTACGGGTGTATGCGCTCCCCGTTGCCGTACATTCGTGTCCAGGGACCCGGTGCGCATTAAGGTTTGAGTTAGCTCAGAAGCATGAGAAAGTAGAACTGGGGCACCGCATAGGCAGAGGAATCAGTCACGCTCCTCTCACAAATCTCACTACGACGACACGACTACAAAGCTAAGAAATATGACGACCAGGCGAAGAAATACGACGGCAGAGCGACGAAGCACAACAACCGAGACATGCTGACGTGGTAAAAGAATAAGTTTCATTGTTAATTTTATTTATATATATATATATTTATGTATCGCTAAATTAAAATCAATATTTAAACCGAACTCACTGTGCGATCCCCTTAATTTATTAAAGAGCCACTCCTTGCAAAATACAAATTTTTGTGACCGAACCTCTGGACTCCGGCGAGTCAAGACCCCCCAGCCGTAGGTTCGTTACAACTTGCTATAAGTTAACTTATAGCATGTTGTATGTACATATGTTTCTGATTCTTCATAACCTTTCTGATTGGTAATGGAGTGGTTTCATTGTAACTAAAAAGAAGAGTTCGAAAATATTCATGTTTGAGCATTCAAAATGTTGCATTCATGATTTTATTCATGTATAAATTTTCTTAAAATTTTTTTCATTTCCCCATTTTCATGAATGCAATCTTGAAACTCGTTCTTTTTTGCACCGCAATCGAATGTGAGTATCTGTTTTTTTTTCAACAACGAGTAGCGTTCCTAAGTGATAAAATGCAACCCAACAATTTTTTAATCTATCATTTATGATAGATATCATAATTACGATAGATATCATAAATGATAGATGTCATAAATGACGGTTTGAACATATACAAATTTTCTGTCGCTCACAGATTGTATCAAAAAAGTTTGTGATACTCTCGTGGACATTTAGGGAAGTTTTTAAAAATATGAGGAAAGGTCGAAAATGGATTTTGGACATCATTTAGGGTGGGTGCGGACCGTTTTTGACCCATTTTCGGAAAATTTTTTTTCCTGTGTTATTAATGGGGAAAAATTGAAAATGGATTTTGAACATCACTTAGGGTGGGTTCGGACCGTGGAAGGACCGTTTTTGACCCATTTTCGGAAAAAGTTTTTCATACATGTAATTAATGCGGAAAGGTCGAAAATGGATTTTGAACATCACTTAGGGTGGGTCCGGACCGTGGAAGGACCGTTTTTGGCCCATTTTCGTAAACTTTTTTTTATGTGTAATTAATGGAAAAAGATAAAAAATGGATTTTGGACATCATTAAGGGAGGGTCCGGACCGTGGAAAGGACCGTTTTCGTTTATTTTGGTCGTTTTCAAATTCCGGAGCCTATCCCGAGAATAATTGCTAGTAGTAAGCTGTAAAAACACATTTAAGCCTTAAATGCATGAGGTATGTAAAATCAGACGCTGACCATGAAATGAGCATTAATTTTCCTGAAAAATGCACCGTTTTCCCGGAAAAGCTCAAAAAGTGTGATTTGTGCAGTGTTCCTAGTTTAGAAAAATAGGTAAAAAAACTATTCGAGGTGATCGAGTTCGGACTAGATTCTCAATATGTTGCTAAAACTTATTCCCGTATACTCCCCAATATTTTTTTTTACAAGACTAATGGAAATTATCAATATACAATTCAATGATGAAAATCACTTTTAAAATTATTTGTAAACACAACGTCCGACCACTTCGACAGCTTACTGGGAGCTGAAAATAAACATCGCAGAGCTGAAGAGGCATTTATGTGAAAGCTCGTAATGCCTGCTACTAGTTAGAGCAAAACTTAACGCGATGCAGTTTGTTTGGGTAGATTTGGCTATGATTTTAGGCACGTACCTTATATGGTACGCTATGCATTTAAGGGTTAATGCAATTGACAAGTCATTTATTAGCTTTTTTTGAAGTTTTATTTAAAATTTATTTATTCTTTAAAAACGCCTTTACAGCTTGTGTCTAGCTTAATATTAGCATTGCTTCAACATATTTCCTTAACCTGCTTAAGAAGCGTTTCTACAGCCAAAATAGATGTTGAGAACTAGCACAACTTCGTCGTTATTTTCTTTAGCTATGATCTATAATTTAACGAAAAGATTACAGCTAAACAAAAGCAACTATATTAATTGTTTTGATTTATAGCTAAAAGAAATCACGAAGCATAGCATATAGCAATAGCTGTATTTTATAGCTTTTATTTTGCATGCAGATTTTAAATTATTGCTAAAAAAAATCCACACACAATTCTTTTCTCTATACTGATGCACACTACCAAGAGCGCTGAAGACGCCATTACATGAGTGTTGTGCAAAAATGATTCAAATAGGGAAATTTATTCGAACAATCAAAAACGCTCAACACTTATTTTATTTCAATGCATGGGAAATAATTCTGCAAAAAGAACTAGTACTATTAAAGTTGGATTATTGCGAACGGCTAAATATGCATTTTAATAAATTTTTTTGATATAAGTTTTTTTTTTGTTTAAAAATTTATAGACATAAAGAAATTTTGAGGCGCATTATTTATCTAAGAGTTTCAGAAGAAACTAGTCGAAAAATTTTTATTCGCACATAGTTTGTAGTTCTGGAAGAATGATTTTGATTGAAATTTATGTAATTAATATTATATAATAAAATTCTCATATTTTTCAAGAAAATAAGAAAGAAGAAAATTCGTTCAAATAAATGCCAATAAATATCACACACGTAAAGACTTCTTATACATATTTATATAATTAACAAACACATTCATAATAATACCAATACTAATAGCGCTTTAATGGGGCTATTTTTACGCATTTTTCCTTCTGTAAAGATATGTGAAATGCTAAATTCTGATTCCCAAAAGCGCTTTATAAGCTATATGACAGTGCATTCCAGATCAATTCCTGGTAGCAAGAAAAGCAATGCAGCAATGATTTTTGCTAGAAATGCGCTGTATTAGCCTAAAACTTGCAACTTGTGCTACTTGGGTGGTCAAAAACGGTCCTTTTCAGGATCCGGACCCACCCTAAATGATGTCCAAAATCCATTTTCGACCTTTCTCCATTATTTGCACACAAAGAAAATTTTCCGAAAATGTGCTTTCCCCATTAATTACACATAAAAAAAAAATTTCCGAAAATGGGTCAAAAACGGTCCAGACCCACCCTAAGTGATGTCCAAAATCCATTTTTAACCTTTCCCCATTAATAACACAAAAAAAATTTTCCGAAAATGGGTCAAAAACGGTCCTTCCACGGTCCGGACCCACCCTAAGTAATGTCCAAAATACATTTTCGACCTTTCCTCATTCATTACACAAAAAAAATTTTTTTCCGAAAATGGGTCAAAAACGGTTCTTCCACGGTCCGGACCCACCCTAAGTGATGTCCAAAATACATTTTCGACCTTTCCACATTAATTACACACAAAAAAAAATTTTCCGAAAATGGGTCAAAAACGGTCCGGACCAACCCTAAGTGATGTCCAAAATTCATTTTCAACCTTTCCCCATTAATTACACAAAAAAAATATTTTTTCCGAAAATAGGTCAAAAACGGTCCTTCCAAAATACATTTTCGACCTTTTCCCATTAATTACTTACAAAATAAAATTTTCCGAAAATGGGTCAAAAACGGTCCGGACCCACCCTAAGTGATGTCCAAATCCATATTTTTAAAAACTTCCCAAAATGTTCCACGCGAGTATCACAAACTTTTTTGATATATTCTGTGAGCGACAGAAAATTTGTACATATCAATCTATCATGAATCTATTATTTATCATATCTATCATAAATGATAGATTGAAAAATTATTGGCTTCTACTCGTTCATGATAGGCTAGTGAAAAGAAAAGGATACATACATTCGTGTACGATAAATGACAAAAATAAATTTCCAACAGTTCATGTGTGCGATCGTTTGGAAATGCTTGCATCTTATCATACATGAATATGATAGATTCAGCAAAAATTAAAATGTTCACGTTCATATTCGCGAGCGATAATGAATGAATATTTCCGAACTCTGCTAAGAAGGCTATAATAGCTGTAGTAGCTAAACTCAAGTCATTTTATTAATTTCTGAGAAAAAATTTAAGTTCTAATAAAATCAAGGGACGATATACCAAGGGACTAACAGGCTTATCCAGAAACGAATGAAACGCTATTTACTTAAGGGGTTATATCTCCCTTATGCTATAAAAAACAAGGCTGTTTTAATTATTTTTTTTAAAGGACATTTGAGATTACAGGTATACAAATAACATAACATTGGATTAAGCAACTCTTGAAGAAGAGAACAAAATTTTTTAATTGTTATTTTTTTTACAAAATGGCGGCTGTGCAGTGATTACCGTGAACCGCTTTTTCAAAAAGGTCTTCCGCGGCGGGCAGTCGAAGTCTCGCCCTACTCCACCTATAGCAAAAAAAAAATTTTTTCATTATCTACATAAGTTTTTTACACATGATTATATTTTTACAATTTTTTTTTCGCGCAATGAAAAATGTTTAAAAAAATAGTGTTTTCGACGAAAAAAATCGACTTAAATTGCTTATAACTTTTTTTCTTGTTAATTAATGGCTTGAATCGTGTGTACTTCAACAGATAATCAAACAATGAAGCTATTATTAAAATTTCAAGTTAATCGGATGTAAACTTTTTGAGTTATACTGCCCGCCGATTTTGACGCGTTTGAAGTTTCAAAATGATATACATCTTCATCAAAGTTTCTTGGAAAAAAATTATTTTTAAAAAATTTTGAGTTTAAATCGGTACTTGGGCGCTGTAGATTTTGATTCAAGGATTGTTTTGGCATGATTTAAGCCAATAACAAAAATGAAAAAATAAAAAAAAATTAGGGAGATATAACCCCTTATATGAATGAACATCAACAGCAAAACTTATTTATGGGAATTTAGTATAAAATTTTTCAAGCACATCAATCGAAAATGTGAAATAACTCTCATAGATCGTAAGTTGCTGATTCAGGTACCCACTCTTTTTGGAATATGTTCCGTGCCATTCGATATAATCCGGCTTTCATCCATCGACTTTTTGGGTAGTTTTTGACTTCTTCGAAGTTTTTTATTTCTTTTGTAATGGGCGAGGAAAAATGTGGTCATATTTGAGTTTTTTCTTCTATCGTTATTACTCAAATTTTGCTAAAATTGAAGTTCACTTTTTCATAATTGCTTTAATAAGCGAATTTCAAATTAATCTAATTAAATTAATAATTATTTAAAATAAATAATCATACTTTGCATATTTGTAAAATAGGCCATTAAATTTGTTCTATGACTCGCTAAACTGTTATACAGTCTATTACAGGCAAATAAAATGTATTTTTAGTTGGCGACCTCTGTGTACTAAATCTAAGTTTGTACGGGTTTGTGTGTTCATCTTCATGCGTTGTGTAGGCGGGCACACTACACAAGTCCTAGTTAGTAACAGCATAGGCTATGTGTTGTATATCGAATAGAGTATTTTGTTGGCGACTTTACTGAGCTACTAATCACATTGAAGTAGAAACTAGTTTCATAGAATACCGTTTAGTCGAAATGGTGTGATTTTGTGGGTAAGCGGTACTGCAACAGAACATCGCTAGCCACAGTCACTTAATTATTTTCAGTCGGTAAGGTTATCTTGTAAAATAAAAAAAAATAAAATTAAAGAGCTGTCTTTCATATTTTTTGTATTTCGTGAGGAATATTCGAGTGGTTTGTTTTTTTTTTTCTTACCACACTTCCCAGGCACATATTAAATTAACTTTGGAAGTAATCAGCGAAGGTGCTAACGTGGCTCCAGTGTCTGCGAAGATTCACCACGGTCAGGAACGGGGCTGCCCAAGGTTACAGCTCCGTACCAAATTAAAATCGCGTTACCAGCCAAGATTATAGAACTTGCATGTTAAATGAAAATACTTATTTCCAAAATTTACAACATAAAAAGGGAAAAATACTTGAAATCCTCACAAGCCAGTAACGGCTAGCTCTTGAAAAGTTACTCATCTTGAATTTAATTTAACCGGAGTTTTTCCAATTTAATTGGCTTACAATTGAACTATTGAAATCCAAAAAAAATATTTAATTTAATTTTACTTAAATTCTAAAAGAAGCTGTGTTTACTGGGCTCAAAATTAAAATATCTTGCATCCAGTAACCTAATATATATAAAAAAAAAGATATTAAAGAATTACTTAGATGTAGTATCGTATATATGTAATACAAAGAAATTAAATAAAACAAAATATTTCAAGAGCGTAGCAGAGAGAGTGCAAAATTTGTTTAAAAATTATAGTGGTAAAAACAAAGGATGAATTGGCTTTTGGTTGATCAGAGTAAAGTTTCTGACTGCTTTCCACCTGGGGATTGCCAGAGCGATCTCTGAGCCAACCATTAGTAAGTTGACACACAGCCTCCCCGCGGCTCCATCTGGGTAGCTATCTCCGCATCCGCTGAGATAGTTAGCGAATGTGTGCGCATGGTTTGGTACCCGCCACGTAAAAAAAACATTCCAATGAAGACTAAAAAAGTCTCGGATACAGAGCCCCTCAACGTTGACGACCACTGCAAACGAAAAAAGGAATATGATTTAAGGATATGCACCTGGAATATCCGGACCCTCAATAGGGAAGGTGCCTGTATCGAATTGGCGGATGCCCTCGGAAAAATTAAGGCTGACATCACCGCCATCCAGGAAATAAGATGGATAGGACAATGTTGCTCTAACCAAGCAAGTTGCGATATCTACTACAGCTGCCATGCGGAGAGGCGCGATTGGGATGCGGATTCGTAGAAAGCAAGAGACTTCGCCACCATATATCCAGGTTCACACCTATGAGCGAAGGTTGGCTACGATCCGCGTCAAGGCTCGATTTTTTAGCATCAGCTTGATTTTCGCGCACGCCCCGACGGAGGAAAAGGACAATGCTGTCAAAGATGCCTTCTATGCGAGACTCGAGGAAGTATACGACCGCTGCCCGGCCCACGACGCTAAAATTGTACTCGGGGATTTCAACGGAAAGGTCGAAAGAGAAGGTTTATTTGGCCCCACTGTTGGTCAGTTCAGCCTTCACGAGACCACCTCAAGCAACGGTCTACGGCTGATCAACTTCGCCGCGGCGCGAAACATGGTAGTAAGTAGCACTAGATTTCAACACCTCGATATCCACAAGGCCACCTGGCTGTCCCCTGATCAGAAAACACGCAACCAAATCGATCATGTTGTGATCGACGGAAGGCATGCTTCCAGCGTGCTAGATGTTCGTACGTTCCGGGCAGTCAATATTGACTCCGATCATTATCTTGTTGCAGCCAAAATACGCATGCGGCTGTGCAATGCAAAGGATGTACGACCTAGTACGCAACTAAAGCTGGACGTTGCTAATCTGCAATCACTTCGGACGGCCGAAGCCTATTCCGCTCGCCTCTCAGAACTGCTCCTTCAACCTGACTCTCTACCCGATGATGTCGGTGGACTTTGGGCGCGTATATCCCGCTCCATGCACGCTGCCGTTGAGGATGTCATTGGTTTCCGACGCCCACTTCCGCGAAATCAATGGTATGACCAGGAGTGTTGCGAAGCTACTGCAGTGAAAAACGCCGCCTACAAAAGAACCCTGCAGTCAGCCGCAACGCGAGCCGTGCACGAAAACTACCGGAAAAAGAGAAAGGAAGAGAGGCACCTTTTCAGACGCAAGAAACGAGAGCAGGAAAGGCACGAGCGTGAGAAACTCGAAGTGTTACGTGGCAGGAATGATTCTCGAAAATTTTACCAACAAGTCAAGCGTCTGACCCAAGGTTTCAAGCCCGGAGCATCTACCTGTAAAGATGAACATGGAAATCTGGTTACGAATACGCAGTGTACACTGAGATTATGGAGGAAACACTTTTCCAAGCTGCTTGCTGGCGATGACTCCACCAATCCCGCCTTTGGAGAAATTAACCCGATGCCACCAATCAACGACGATGGTATGGACGTACCACCACCTAGCCATGACGCGGTACGAGTTGTGATCCAACGACTTAAGAACAACAAAGCGGCTGGTGCCGATGACCTGCCTGCTGAATTGTTCAAGACCGGCGGCGATGAGCTGATAGGGTGTATGCATCAACTCATCTGCAAAATATGGCTAGTAGAAAGCATGCCCGACGATTGGAATCTCAGTGTCCTTTGTCCTGTACTGAAGAAAGGTGACCCGTCAATCTGCGCCTACTACCGGGGAATCAGTCTTCTTGCCATCTCTTACAAGGTCATGTCGACTGTACTGTGTGAAAGACTTAAGCCGTTTGCCAACACACTGATTAGGCCTTATCAGTGCAGCTTTAGACCTGGTAAGTTCACCATAGACCAGATCTTCACACTACGTCAAATCCTGGAAAAAACCCACGAAAAACAGATCGATACCCATCATCTCTTTATCGATTTTAAAGCTGCTTTCGATAGCCCGATACGGGATTACCTGTATACCACCATGTCTGAGTTCGGTATAGCTGCGAAGCTGGTGCGGCTTTGCAGAATGACGTTGAGCAACACAGCCAGCTCCGTCAGAGTAGGAAGGGACCTCTGCGAACCATTTGATACCGAACGAGGTTTCAGACAGGGCAACCTCTTCAACTTTGTGATGGAAGGGGTGTTGCGAAGAGCCAGTGTACATCGTAATGGCACTATTTTCTACAAAAGTGTCCAGCTCCTTGCATATGCCGATGATATTGATATCATTGGACGTTGTAAGCGAGATGTTACTGCTGCGTTTTCTGCTATCGAAAAAGAGTCAGCGAAGGTGGGTTTGACGGTGAACGAGGGCAAAACAAAGTATATGCTGTCCACAAACAGGGAGACGCGGCGTATTGGATCCTATGTTACTGCGAACAACTATACTTTCGAAGTTGTCAAGGAATTCACCTATCTTGGCACCGCCGTGAACACTCAAAACGATGTCAGCCTGGAGATAAAGCGAAGACTAACTCTTGCTAATAGGTGTTACTATGGTCTCAGTAAGCAATTGAGTAGTAGAGACCTCTCTCGTCCGACAAAACTGACACTCTACAAAACACTCATCTTACCCGTGCTACTTTACGGCGCAGAAGCTTGAATTGTGTTGCAGACTGATGCAGCCACGCTTGGGGTGCTTGAGAGAAAAATTTTTCGCAAAATCTTCGGTCCTGTTCACGTCGGCGACGACTACCGTATACGAATGAACCACGAACTGTACGAGCTCTACGCTGACATTGACATAGTCAAGCACATCACTATCCAACGTCTTCGCTGGCTGGGACACGTTGTGCGTATGGACGAAGAAGCTCCAGCGAAGAAGGTGTTTGATGCGGAAGCCGCTGGGCGACGACGAAGAGTAAGACCATGCCTCCGATGGAAAGACCAAGCCGAGGAAACCCTATCCACGCTTGGTGTGACTGATTGGAGAAGGCGCGTGCAAAGCAGAGGCGCCTGGAGAGAGCTTTTGATGTCGGCAGTAACCTGGTAACGGGTTGTTATGGTGACCCAAGTAAGTAAGGTAAAAAAAAAAACATAAAATTCTATCATTAATTAAAACAGAGTACTCTAATAACGCAGCTCAACATCGTAATGCAGGGCCCTTCGTCGATGGTCGAGATGTAATGTAAGTAATTTGCTCATTTTTTTTAATTCAGATAAAGATCTACTCTTTGTTATGTTCTTATTTATTATATTAAAATGAAATTATCAAAATGCAAATGCTTGCTCATCTGAATAAATACACAACTTATCATATTTTTTTTTATTCCACAAAGTGGATTGTATGTGAAGAGCATTTTGTTGGTCTCGTGAATAGAACTACAAATGATCGCTTTGCTAAGTTTAAGTGCATTTCAAATTTTATTTTTTTTTCAATGAATTATGCATATATAACATTTTTGATGTTAATATCGTTTTCCTAAAGATAATTGTATTAAGATTATTTTTATTTTGGAATTATACGGATACTTTTATATACATATATATTATTTTATTCTCTTTCTCTCACTCTTCTTTTGGTGTGTGAGTGCAGATTTTTTGCAACCTTATGGCTTATTGCATTCGGTTTCTATATTCCATAAATTGAAATTATGAAAATTTAAATATGAATAAATTGTAAATTAAAAACTAGTCTTGCGTTGACATCGACAATGGGTTAGTATGGGTAATTATGGTTGGGTTTGGGAGAGATTCTGGGTTTCTCAGACTATGGTTGGACAAGGGATACGACCCGAGGCAGAATAACACCTACTGTCTCCACCAAAATTAGATGAGTACTCTTTTTCTGAATTTAGATTTTTTCTTAGGTTGATTTTCATTCGTTTTCTTAAATAAATGTTGCAGGCTATAAATTTTTATCCTATCGATGGATAATTATATTTTTGTTTTTGCTAGTTTTCGTGCACGATTTTTTTTTGTTAATGGTAATGAAAGGACATGTTAGCGTAGAGCACGAATCCCCCGATTTCCCGACGAGCTTGGGCCTGGAATCAACAGCGTGCACATCCGCTTTATGCAAACTTATGTCCACCTGCCTTATGGAATCATAAGGCAGACCTCCCTTATTCATCTCCTACGGAGATTGTTCGATTTATTTCATTTTAGCGGAAATATTATCATTACACTTTCGATATGGGCATTTCCCCGAAAACGGAATTTTTTGTCTCGTGCGACACAAGGTGACGTAATTTCTTACGCTGAATCCGAATCTGGCCTCAGAATTGACCCATAACGTCGGAATCCTAAAATATTTGAGATTAATTACCTAAAACATGATGACTTTTGTCTACTTTCGAGGCCATGTATAGGATTCAAAGAAAGTTGATCAGCTTATTTTTGACAAAAGCATCATTTAGTACCATTCTTGCCCTTTAAAATGAGCTTTCAAGTGGTGATCTGTGATGCTTCCGTGCAAAGTTGCAGCCATTTCCAGGTGACATGAATTTGAAACCCGTTGGTTAATATTGTTGGGTTGCAACCCTTTGTAGGGGATCCAATTCATGTCACTTTAAAATGGCTATAACTTTGCAAAGAAACATCACAGATCACCACTTGAAAGCTCATTTTAAAGGGAAAGGATGGTACTAAATGATGCTTTTGTTAAAAATAAGCTGGTCAACTTTCTTTGAATCCTATACATGGCCTCGAAAGTAGACAAAAAACATCATGTTTCAGGTAAATAACCTCAAATATTTCAGGATTCCGACATTATGGGTCAATTCTGAGGCCAGATTCGGATTCAGCGTAAGAAATTACGTCGAAAAACGACCCTTTTCAGCTCAACAACACTTATCACTTATTCATTTATATACCTTTTTTGTAAAAAATAATTTTTCCATACAATTTACATGTAAGACTAACAGGCTCTGTCGCCACCTTATAAAATTGAGTTATAGAGCTGAATTTTCGTGAACTTTTTCTTCATATCATAAACTTACTTTTTAAGCAACAGCACCTTAAAAAAACCAAAAAAAAAAAAATTTGAATCACCCTAATGTGCATATCTTATTTTGCTAGAGCTTTTGATGAACTAAAAGCTTGAACCTTTTTTTTACTGAATTGGTAAGGAGTGGAGGGTATGGGAGAATATTTTTTAATTCAATGTGAAATATATCTCATTCTGCTAGCGTTTTTGGAAAATTAAAAGTAAATTTTTTTTTTTGTCAAATTAAGATATAAAAATGTATTTTTAGGGGGCGGCATCTAAAATATTCGCCCCTGGCGCCAAATATGCACGGTACGCCACTGACTACAGCAGCATTTAATGACGCTCCGGGGGAAAACACGCTGAAATAGCGAGCAAAATATGCACAACTTTTATCATAAAAACGCAATATTTCCAATATTAAGTTACCGTTCTGGTGAAATCGACGCGTCTCTGCCCACAGAACTATAGAAGATCTACAAAAAAAATTAACACAGCCGAAACTTATAATCAAAACTTTCATCGTAGTAGTAAGATCTCAATTAAATTTGCTTTAAAGTAAACATATAATCCTGCCACGCCCACTTAAAATTAATGCAGTCAAGGGTATATCTTATTTGGCTTAGCCAAAAGTTCTCACTTCTGTCAAGTTTTCTAAATTGCATGCCTATAAACGAAATCATTGAAATGTCGCGTCGCACAGTGGGAGATCGTGGCTATAAAAAGACCTTGAAACTTTTATACTTTTATTCAAAAAGTTTTCAAAATAAAAGTTTCTTAAAACTTTTTTGTTATAAAAGTTTTTATAAACTTTCTTCAAAAACTTTTATTGAATAAAAGTTTTTCCAAAAAACTTTTTCATAAGAGTTTTTCTGAAAAACTTTTAAAAAAAGTTTTTGACTTTTATTAATAAAAGTTTTTTTTAAAAGTTTTTTTTTAACAGTCACATGCAAAGAGTTTTTTTTGACTTTTATTTTTCAAAAGGCGAAAATAAAAGTTTTTTTTGTATGAAAGAACGAGGAAAATCCAAAAATAATATCTTGGATCACTAAGCAAAAAATTTCAAAGGAGAAAACTTAGGATTATTGATATTAAAGTCCAAAGGAAAATACTTAAGATGTTTCTGAAAAGAAAGAAATTTATGATAATTATGCACTTATAATTTTTAGAAAAATTATGCTTAACGCATCAATGGGAAAAGGCCGAAAATGGATTTTGGGAGTACAATGGAGGTTACTGACCCTCCAAAGAGGTGTTTTGGATCCATTTTTCGAAAAAAAATTTATTACACGAATCGATGGGAAAAGGCCGAAAATGGATTTTGGAAGTGACAAGTGAGGTCCCCGACCCTCCTAAATGGGATTTTTGGACCCATTTTTCGAAAAAACTTTTATTGCACGAATCGATGGGAAAAGGCCGAAAATGGATTTTGGAAGTGACAAGTGAGGTCCCCGACCCTCCTAAATGGGATTTTTGGACCCATTTTTCGATAAAAATTTAATTGCACGAATCGATGGGAAAAGGCCGAAAATGGATTTTGAAAGTGACAAGTGAGGTCCCCGAGCCTCCTAAATGGGATTTTTGGACCCATTTTTCGAAAAAAATTTTATTGCACGAATCGATGGGAAAAGGTAGAAAATGAATTTTGGAAGTGACAAGTGAGGTCCCCGACCCTCCTAAATGGGATTTTTGGACCCATTTTTTGAAAAAAATTTTATTGCACGAATCGATGGGAAAAGGCCGAAAATGGATTTTGGAAGTGCCAAGTGAGGTCCTCGACCCTCCTAAATGGGATTTTTGGAAAAAATTTTATTGCACGAGCAATATTTTTTCGAAAAATGGGTCCAAAAACCCTTTTAAGATGGTCGGGGACCTCACTTGTCACTTCCAAAATCCATTTTCGGCCTTTTCCCATCGATTCGTGCAGTAAATTTTTTTCGAAAAATGGGTCCAAAAATCCCACTTAGGAGGCTCGGGAACCTCACTTGTCACTTCCAAAATCCATTTTCGGCCTTTTCCCATCGATTCGTACAATAATTTTTTTTTTCGAAAAATGGGTCCAAAAATTCCATTTATTAGGGTCGGGGACCTCACTTGTCACTTCCAAAATCCATTTTCGGCCTTTTCCCATCAATTCGTGCAATAAAATTTTTTCGAAAAATGGGTCCAAAAATCCCATTTAGGAGGCTCGGGGACCTCACTTGTCACTTCCAAAATCCATTTTCGGCCTTTTCCCATCGATTCGTGGAATAATTTTTTTTTTCGAAAAATGGGTCCAAAAATCCCATTTAGGAGGGTCGGGGACCTCACTTGTCACTTCCAAAATCCATTTTCGGCCTTTTCCCATCGATTCGTGTAATAAATTTTTTTTCGAAAAATGGGTCCAAAACACCTCTTTGGAGGGTCAGGAACCACCCCTGTACTCTCAAAATCCATTTTCGGCCTTTTCCCATTGATGCGTTAAGCACAATTTTTCTAAAAATTATAAGTGCATAATTATCATAAATTTCTTTCTTTTCAGAAACATCTTAAGTATTTTCCTTTGGACTTTATTATCAATAATCCTAAGTTTTCTCCTTTGAAATTTTTTGCTTAGTGATCCAAGATATTTTTTTTGGATTTTCCTCGTTCTTTCATACAAAAAGAACTTTTATATTCGCCTTTTGAAAAATAAAAGTCAAAAAAAAACTCTTTGCATGTGACTGTTAAAAAAAACTTTTAAAAAAAACTTTTATTAATAAAAGTCAAAAAAAACTTTTACTTTTATTTTCGGATATAAAAGTTTTAAGGAAACTTTTACTTTTATTTCACAAAAATAAAAGTTTAAAGTTTACTTTTACCTAAAAAAAAACTTTTATAAAAGTTTATTTCAAGCTCTGGCTATAACTAGGGAGAAAATGTAAAATCTAGAGACTTAAAATTTTTTATGGTTACTCGTCAGATATTACTTAGAGAAGGAAAAAGAAAATAATTAAATGATTATTGAACTTAAGCCATTTTTCGCAGCGATCAACATTTTTATGTAAAATTTTATAAGTTGATACAATGCTTTATGTATTAAACAAACTTTGATAACAAAGGAAAAAAACAACAACAACTCTAGAATATAGACGTATGTTTCGATTCTTAAAATCTCATCAGTATATTTTTGGTTGATGTCTACGTCAGCACTCAAATTGCACTCGCCATATTAATGAAAATCAAATCAACCAAAAATATACTGATCAGATTTTAAGAATCGAAACATATGTCTATATTCTAGAGTTGTTGTTGTTTTTTCCCTTTTACATAAAAATGTTGATCGCTGCGAAAAATGGCTAAAGTTCAATAATCATTTAATTATCAATATTATTAAGAAAGCCAATAAAACAAACCTAAAGATTTGGAAAAAGAAAACTATAAAAGTTATAAATTTTGTTTGAACTTAGTACTATAGTGGGCTCAAAGTTGAACTTTGAATACAAAAAATGTTCTATAAAAAATTTTTTATTAAAGTATCTGTTAGATAGAGCGCTCTAGCCAACTTGTTTAAAAGACAATGCAATAATAAGGCATATTGACGGAAAATACATTGTTTTCAATTTATAAAAACGAATTTGTTTAACTTCTATCGGCTTTGTATGAATTGTACGGATTTTTCAAATATTAAAATAAGGAATGGTAATAGTGGTAAAATTACAAAAAAAAAAAATATATCCCCAGATTTCGAACATTTTTTTTATGCAGCTTCAGCGTTTGGATCGGACAAATTTTTTTTATCAATTTTTTCCTATTGTAGTTTTTGAAGAAGCAAAATATATTGACTTTTAAGAAATGCTTAATTTATTTATATCGAAATTTACTAAAATAGTACAACGGAAAATTGTTCATACATTATACTTTTCAAAAATTCTTGCTTGGGTTTTTATTTTTTGTATGTGAATTATGCTGAGCTTATAAACTCATATATGAGAAATTTCACTTACTTCAACAGTAAAAACATGTATGTATATGTATTAGGGTGTTTTTTTTTATTTTCAAACTTTTGGAGAGGGATTTAATTTATTTTTTCCTATATTATAGCTTGAGGAATAAAAATAATTGTCCCAATATTTGAGCTTCCTAGCTCAAACCAGTAAACGGCGCGGGCAGAGTTTATGTCCAATTTAACGAAAAAACCGACTTACTAAAACGTAGAAAAAGTCTGCCTTAGGTGCCGAGATATAGCGTTTTGGGATTTTTAGTTGAATAAGGGACCCCACCCACTGTTGTAAATCTACGCCCACATTTTTCGTGTGACTAAAAATGCGGAAAAAATACACCCGAAGGGTGTATTTATTTTTTTTTCTTAAATTTGTGGTCTTAAATGCCTATATAATAGAATCGGTTTTGAAGAAAATTCTCCCGAAATTTCAGCTTCCTAGATCAAACCTGCGAACGGCGCATCCACTTTGTTTCCTAGTACAATTTATATAAAAAACGAAAAAGCAAAACGAAAAACAGAAAATTTACTAAGGCCTGTTAACTTATCTCTTTTCTTAATACCACTTTAATCGGAGATTTTATAAGCTGCGATTATATCTCGAGTTAAATTTGGTAACTCATCTCTGAATTTATTGAGTATTAAGAAATCTCAGTTTAACAAAAAATGCAACACATAAAGTTAATTGTGAATAGTACATTTGACAGTTGACATAAATATTTAAAAGCAAAATCGTTTCTTATTCAAATTAAAATTTAATTTCTGGTTTTTAAAGTTGTGATGGAACATGAGTAAGTTAATACATGACAATATTCCGAAAGCAATTTTATTTATTTATGAATCATTTTTAGTTCAAAGCGAAAACGGTCACAAAACTTTAATATTGGTGACTGTGAACTGCTGGCAAGTTTGGTGGAGAAAGTGAAGAATGTTGTGGAGAACAAAAAAACAGACACAATTTCAGCCAAAGAAAAAGAAACGGCATGGCAAAATATTTGCATAAAGTTCAATGCCAACTTTTGCACTGAGCCCCGTTCAGTCAAAGTCTTGCGGGAAAAATTTAAAAACATGAAGCAGGCTTTTAAAAAGCGGCGCACAGTGTTATATTTTGAGAAAAAATGGACAAAATCAAATTCCCGTCGATAACAATGCCCAAAAAAAACGAGGTCGGTCTCATTCGAAAGGTGATTTCATGCTTTTTTTAGAAAAATTGTCCCGAATCGAGATCCCAGCTTTGGGCATTTCTCAGAAATGCCCAAAATATGGTCTTTTTCACTTTTAGACAGTTTTTTCCCAATTTTAGTACAATTCTGACTCGTATACATATCCGATGATAATTTATTTTGAAAGTCGAGAGTATATATATATATATATATATATCTTTTAAAACTAATTCGTTATATAAAAAAAATTTTTTTTCGTATTATAACTAAAAAAATGACAAAAATTGTCAAAAATGACAAAAATTGTCATTATAATACGAAAAAAAATTTTTTTTTATAACGAATTAGTTTTAAAAGATATATATATATATATATATATATACTCTCGACTTTCAAAATAAATTATCATCGGATATGTATACGAGTCAGAATTGTACTAAAATTGGGAAAAACTGTCTAAAAGTGAAAAAGACCATATTTTGGGCATTTCTGAGAAATGCCCAAAGCTGGGATCTCGATTCGGGACAATTTTTCTAAAAAAAGCATGAAATCACCTTTCGAATGAGACCGACCTCGTTTTTTTTGGGCATTGTTATCGACGGGAATTTGATTTTGTCCATTTTTTCTCAAAATATAACACTGTGCGGCGTGGCGAAGAATCGCGCTATGCAAGAGGAACAGGAGGAGGACTTTTTATGGCGCAAGCAGAAACCTCAGCAACAGATGTTTCAATCGGAAACATCATGACGGATGCAGAAGTCGTTGGACTACCTGCGTCTTACGACTGTGACGCACAGCTTAGCCTAGAAGGTGACAATTTTGTCGAAGCTGTTATTGTCGAGCAAGTGTCCCCTGAAGTTGAAGTTGCTGAGGTCAATGCAGAAGATTTGATTGAATCCAGCTGGGTAAGGTACAACCCAGAAAACCTCAAAACTAAAATATGAAAGCAATTATCAATTAAAAATAAGAAAAAAAAAAAGTATTGATAGTCAAATAAAAAAAGCGCAACTGTTGCTTATAAAAAATCAAATAAAACTTTGCAAAAAGCAGATAAAGCTCTGTAAAAAAAAAGTTCAGCTAGCTGATATTAAATGAAAAAAAAAAAAGTAGAAAAGAAAATAAATGAAATGAATTCATAAAACAATGTGTTATTTCGCATTTTTGTTCATATGACTTAACCATTAACTAAACGTTTGAAAAATAACTTGCAATCAAATGTTTGCGGTAGTATTTCGCTATGTCAGTTTCACTTTGCAAAATTCTTCCATGATTTTCTTCGAAATAGCTCGTTATATCAAATCCTCTGTTTGTTACTATATCGCTTTCAACTTCAGCTCTTATATCTGATGGTACCTCAGGTGTTGTTTCTTTTGTATCACAAGCAATATTGTGAAGAACTGCACAAGCAACAATTATGCTTTGCACCGTATCTAATTTTAGGCTCATACCAATTGCTAAAATGGGAAATAGTCCCTTTATCACTCCGTACTGACGCTCAACAACATTTCTGGTTCTAATGATGCTTTCATTGAACAGGTTTTCATACTATGTCGTTGGGTTGTTGAGAGGTGTTAAGCAATATGTCCTAAGAGCATAACCCTTGTCACCTACAATATGGTAGTTTTTAAATTCTTCACTTTCAAGAATTACTTTTATGGAAGAATTGTTGGAGACCGTGGAATCATGTGAGGATCTTGGCCATCTTGCATCAATGTCCAGGACCTTAAGATTATTGTCGCTGATCGTTTGCACATTGAGTGAAAAGTATCCTTTTCGGTTTCGATATATTTCCCCTAAGCCACCCACTGTAAAAAAGAAATAATATTCATTATGAGTTTTTGCAACGAATTGAATATTTCTGTACCTGGGCTTCGAATTCTCACATGAGTACAATCAATTGCACCACAACAGCGTGGAAATTTTGCTGTTCGAAAGAAATCAGTGCAGATTTTGCTTTTGTCTTCTGAGGTTCTTGGAAACTTAATGAATTGTGGACGAAGATGAGCTATTGCAATTGAAACTTGCCTTACAACACGAGATGCACACATAGGAGAAACGCCAAGAAAATCCCCAGCGGCTTGCAAAATGCTTCCAGTTGCATAAAATCTCAACGTCATAAGCAGCTTATCCCGAGCTGTTAAGTCGTGAGCACAATAATTTGTATAAAGGTCAATAAATACAAGAAAAAATGCGTTATTTAACTCCCCTTACCGTATTTTTTTTACTCTTGGTTTGATTTCCTGGTAAATGTTTCTTAAAACAAAGTTGACAGTGTGCTTTGCCAAGCGAAAGCGTTGGATGAACTTCTTTTCAGTCCACTTTGTCCAATTATTGGATCGCGGAAACTATTCATTTCGTTTCCTTTCTCGTTTCTGTATGATTTCAAATTCATAAAAGTTTCCACAAAGATCCATTTCAGAGAAAATATTTTTTGATTTCAAATTTGAATAAATAACAAACGTCAAACGTAGTCGAGTTAACTTCGTTAATCTGAGAAATTTCTCGTATTAACTTTAATCGACGATTTACTCGTTAATAGCCGATTACACGACATAAGTTATCGATTAAGACCAAATCGTAGCTTAAACTACGATTTAGTTGAGATAAGTTAACGGGCCTAGAACGCAAAAAAAATTTAGTTTGAATTTGATCCCCTACAATCAAGATGAAATAAATTTGTAGCCTTTTGGTTAATATTAGGCTTTCGAACCCTGTAAATTTTGTGTGCGGGTACGGGTCCGGATTCAATGCATTTAAATTTGGTGGGTCCGGGTTCGGTTCGGGTTCGGGTTCAGGTTCAATTTTTTTCCGAAAAAATAAAAAAATTAAAACATGGCCGGTCTAAAATGACAATTCGTCAGGGTTTCGATTTTTTTTTGAGCACACTCTTCAACCATGGGTTTTCTTGCTTGAAATTAAGACTGATATCAAAGAAGGAACAATTAAAATTACAAATTAAAAAAACATGAAAAGTTACATATAAAGTTTTGTAATCGAATAAGCGTTAGAGCATATAAAAAGTGGAACTCCAGCGAGTTGGATATTAAGCTTTGCTTTTTTGAGCCTAATCTTTTTACCAAAGAAATAGGCGCTCCAGGCTTATTAGAAAAGTTTCTGCACTTAGTAACATTAATATTAACTGTCATAAACTGCCAACTGAGAAGTATGAGCTATGCACCTAAAGTGAATAATATCGTTATATAAACTAGACAAGAGTTATAATCCTTCTTTATTTGCATTTAATTCTTCTTCTTTATCTTCAACTTCTTCAAAATCAGGAAATTCACATTCATTTCTTAGGACTTCAATGAAAATTGTCAAAGAAAATAAAAACCAAAAACAAAAACATCAAACATAATCTTGCAAAAAAGTTTGAAACATGAGATTTGAAATTTTAAAAACTTCTGTAAGATACGTAATTTCAATTTCTAAGCGCAATAAAAATTGAACCTGAACCGAAATTTTGAATGGGCTTGGGTTCGGGTTCACATAATGTAAAAAAAACACTGTTCCGGAGCGGGTTCAGGTTTCGGTTCGGGTTCGAAACCCTGGTTAATATTGTTTGGTTGTAGGGGATCAAATTCATTTCACTTTCAAATGGCGGTAACTTTGCGAGGAAACATCGCAGATAACCATTTAAAAGCTTGTTTTAAAGGTGAATAGCGGTACTAAATGATGGTCAAAATTTCTTCGTCCGTTTTCGGACTAAAATGCTGAAGAGCATTAGACTAAGAAGAAAAATGTATTCCTCAAGTTTACCTTACTTAAACCCGAATTGGCGCTGTTTTTTCGATGTTTTCTGGCAGTTTTTTATGCTACCCAGATACTCAGCCACTGTATAACAAAACAACTATCACCATCGTATTCAGCAGACGCGAAAATACAACAATCAATACCAACAGCCCCGTATCTCATGCGGAATTATTTTTTGGGAAGAGTTATAATCATTCGCAAATAAAATGAATGAAATTAATTCATAAATCGGACATAAGCGATCTCTAAATATTAATATTTTTAATAAAATTTTAAGTGCCTTATTTTTTGTACATAACACTAACTACTTTTCATACATGCAACAGTAAAATCGAAAACTCGATTTTTTTTGGTCACTCTAATATACATATATCCCCAGATTTCCTTAATTTTTGTATAAATTATTTCTTTCACTTATTTATCTTTTACAAACGCTTATTGTCTTTATTTTATTTATTAAAAATATTTATCTTCTAAGAACTCTAAAATTTCTTTCACTTATTTATCTTTTACAAACGCTTATTGTCTTTATTTCATTTATTACAAAATATTTATCTTTTGAAAACACGTATTTAACTTTATTTCGTTTATTACAAAATATTTATCCCACTATGTGAGCTTGAGTTGCATTTCAGAACTAACTTAAGGAAATCAACGATCACTTCTTTGTAGCGACTGGCGACTGGACACTTTTGTTTACGCAGCACAAAACGTGATATACTAAAGTGTGGGAAATACAAAATTGCGAAGTAGGAAAGAAATATGAAATTGCGAAACAGTTCGCGGAATAAAAAAATATAGAACTGGAGAAATCACGTTGAAGTTAACGTTCCTTAACTGCTCCCCCCTTTTAAGATTCAGACGTCCGCGTCTGATCATAGTTTTTAAGAACATTTTCGAACTTCAATTTACGTTGCCTTTTCATGAAAAGGTATGCAAGTTTCTTTGACCTTGGAGTATAAGTGAGAAATGTATTCACTATTTTTGATGTTTAGCTCGTGTAAATATGGTAAAAATAGAATGGCCGTATGTTCGGCATAACTTATAGAGTGTGCTATAGGAATTTAAGGGTTTCGAAAAGCAGTTTTACGGAGATTCGCGAATTTTGAAGAGTTAACATATATCTCAGTTTCGAATGTTATCAAGAAGGTGCCCCTTTGAACGGTTTTAGTCTCATTTATATCGATTGATTTAAATGATTGATCGTTTGTGATAATGATTCCGTCATCAATTTCTGAAATTGGTGGCACATTATGTGCCGAAAGCGTGTCGCATGTTGCGGTTTTGCTATTCAATAAATTACTTAGGCAGACGATGTTTACTTCATTTAGCCTCTGGCAAAATGAGATTGTTAATTTCCTTTTACAATTTGTTAGTATTACCTAATCGTGGTCGCACCTTACGACTTCGTTACTTTCGAAAGATATAATCTTATCTTTGCAAATGACAGGGTAGATTTGCTTTTCTCGCATATAGTTTTTGCTTGCGGAAATTTAATCAAAAAGGTTACAATGTTCTCGTCTTGCAGGATTTTTAATTTTGAATTATCCATAACTTCGCTTAAGCTGACATTCACGTTTCGTCTGATTTTAAAATGAAACCTACCTTGGAACTGTCCAACAGAATGGGATTGATCATTTGTAGTTTCCCCAAGGTTATTGACAAAGCAATGTTCTCTAGCTCCCTTATTATCGTCCTATTTCTTCCATTAAGTAGATCATACAAATGTTCCGTATTAATCTCTGTGGTTTTGGTTTTGTTAAGTAAAATATTCAATGTTTTGTTTAAATCAGGGACCCAAAATAACTATTATTTTCTTTTTTCAGATTGAAAAAATTGCCTAATTTTAATAGTTATTTTTAAAAATTGATTTATAATTATTATGAATAAGAAATATTTTATTAGTTGTCAATAACTATTATTTTTCAATGGATTTTTTTTACGTTGAGTCATAACTATTATGCATAAGAGATATTTTATTAGTTGTCAATAACTATTATTTTTCAATGGATTTTTTTTACGTTGAGTCATAACTATTATGCATAAGAGATATTTTATTAGTTGTCAATAACTATTAATTTGGAAAAAATATTTTCTTACGTTGTTTTGAAAAAAGTGTTCAACAGATTTTCATTTTTGTGAATCTTTTTGCACCAATCGATGGGGAGGTGGTTTTTATGACATCACCAGAGGTGGTCATAAATCTTTGCTTCAATCAATGAAAAGAGGTCTAAAAAGGATATTGGCCATCACTAGAAGTGGTACCGATCCTTAAAAGTGCTCTATTTAGGTCCATTTTCAAATTTTTTTTTGCAAAAAATCTATGGAAAGAAGTTGACAATGGGCTTTGGCCATCACCAGAGTTGGTCCCAACTAAAAAGGGGTCGATTTTGGTCTATTTTGAAAAAAATATTTTGTACCAATCGTTGGAAAGAGGTCGAAGTCGAAAAAAAGTACCAGAAAGTGCCCGATTTTGGTCCATTTTCAAAGTTTTGTTCGCACCAATCTTTGGAAAGAGGTCGAAGTCGAAAAAAAAGGTACCAAAAAGTGCCTGATTTTGGTCCATTTTCGAAATTTTGTTTGCACCAATCTTTGGAAAGAGGCCGAAAATAGATTTTGGTCATCATCAAAGGTGGTTTCGAGTCCCAAAATGTGCCCGATTTTGGTCCATTTTTGAAATTTTGTTCGCACCAATCTTTGGAAAGAGGTTGAAGTCGTAAAAAAAGGTACCAAAAAGTGCCCGATTTTGGTCCATTTTCGAAATTTTGCTTGCACCAATCTTTGGAAAGAGGTCGAAAATAGATTTTGGTCATCATCAAAGGTGGTTCCGAGTCCCAAAATGTGCCCGATTTTGGTCCATTTTCGAAATTTTGTTCGCACCAATCTTTGGAAAGAGGTCGAAGTCAAAAAAAAGGGTACCAAAAAGTGGCCGATTTTGGTCCATTTTCGAAATTTTCTTTGCACCAATCTTTGGAAAGAGGTTGAAGTCGTAAAAAAATGTACCAAAAAGTGCCCGATTTTGGTCCATTTTCGAAATTTTGCTTGCACCAATCTTTGGAAAGAGGTCGAAAATAGATTTTGGTCATCATCAAAGGTGGTTCCGAGTCCCAAAATGTGCCCGATTTTGATCCATTTTCGAAATTTTGTTTGCACCAGTCATTAAATAGAGGTCGAAAATGAATTTTGGACCTCATTAGAGGCGGCTCCGGACCCTGGAAAGGACCGTTTATGACCCATTTTCGAAAAAAACTTCTTTTTTCTGTAATAAATAGGAAAAGGTCGAAAATGGATTTTGGACATCACCTAGAGTGGCTCCTGAGTCCGGCCCCGAGAAAGAACCGTTTTTGACCCATTTTCGGAAAAAATTTTTTTTTTCTGTAATTAATGTGAAAACGTCGAATATAAATATTTGAAATCATTCAGGGTGGCTCCGGACCCTGGAAAGGACCGCTTTCGATCATTTTGGTAGTTTTCAAGTTCCGGAGCTACTCTAAAAGACATCCAAAACGCATTTTCAACATTTCATAATCGATAGGAGCAATAAAATATTTTAGGGTGGTTCATAAAATTTTTTTTTTTTGTTCGAATCGGTAGGGAAATGTCGACCGTAGTCATTTTCGAGCTTTATCTATGCATTGGAGCAAAAAAAAATTTTTTATGAACCACCCTAAAATATTTTATTGCTCCTATCGATTATGAAATGTTGAAAATGCGTTTTGGATGTCTTTTAGAGTAGCTCCGGAACTTGAAAACTACCAAAATGATCGAAAGCGGTCCTTTCCAGGGTCCGGAGCCACCCTGAATGATTTCAAATATTTATATTCGACGTTTTCACATTAATTACAGAAAAAAAAAATGTTTCCGAAAATGGGTAAAAAACGGTTCTTTCTCGGGACCGGACTCAGGAGCCACTCTAGGTGATGTCCAAAATCCATTTTCGACCTTTTCCTATTTATTACAGAAAAAAGAAGTTTTTTTCGAAAATGGGTCATAAACGGTCCTTTCCAGGGTCCGGAGCCGCCTCTAATGAGGTCCAAAATTCATTTTCGACCTCTATTTAATGACTGGTGCAAACAAAATTTCGAAAATGGATCAAAATCGGGCACATTTTGGGACTCGGAACCAACTTTGATGATGACCAAAATCTATTTTCGACCTCTTTCCAAAGATTGGTGCAAGCAAAATTTCGAAAATGGACCAAAATCGGTTATTTTTTGGTACCTTTTTTTACGACTTCAACCTCTTTCCAAAGATTGGTGCGAACAAAATTTCGAAAATGGACCAAAATCGGGCACATTTTGGGACTCGGAACCACCTTTGATGATGACCAAAATCTATTTTCGACCTCTTTCCAAAGATTGGTGCAAGCAAAATTTCGAAAATGGACCAAAATCGGGCACTTTTTGGTACCTTTTTTTACGACTTCAACCTCTTTCCAAAGATTGGTGCAAACAAAATTTCGAAAATGGACCAAAATCGGCCACTTTTTGGTACCCTTTTTTTCGACTTCGACCTCTTTCCAAAGATTAGTGCGAGCAAAATTTCGAAAATGGACCAAAATCGGGCACATTTTGGGACTCGGAACCACCTTTGATGATGACCAAAATCTATTTTCGACCTCTTTCCAAAGATTGGTGCAAGCAAAATTTCGAAAATGGACCAAAATCGGGCACTTTTTGGTACCTTTTTTTACGACTTCAACCTCTTTCCAAAGATTGGTGCAAACAAAATTTCGAAAATGGACCAAAATCGGCCACTTTTTGGTACCCTTTTTTTCGACTTCGACCTCTTTCCAAAGATTGGTGCGAACAAAATTTCGAAAATGGACCAAAATCGGGCACATTTTGGGACTCGAAACCACCTTTGATGGTGACCAAAATCTATTTTCGGCCTCTTTCCAAAGATTGGTGCAAACAAAATTTCGAAAATGGACCAAAATCGGGCACTTTTTGGTACCTTTTTCTTCGACTTCGACCTCTTTCCAAAGATTGGTGCAAACAAAATTTCGAAAATGGACCAAAATCGGGCACTTTCTGGTACTTTTTTTCGACTTCGACCTCTTTCCAACGATTGGTACAAAATTTTTTTTTAAAACGCACCAAAATCGACCACTTTTTTAGTTGGGACCAACTCTGGTGATGGCCAAAGCCCATTGTCAACCTCTTTCCATCGATTTTTTGCAAAAAAAAATTCGAAAATGGACCTAAATAGAGTACTTTTAAGGATCGGTACCACTTCTAGTGATGGCCAATATCCTTTTTAGACCTCTTTTCATTGATTGAAGCAAAAAAAACTTCAAAAATGAGTCAAAATCGCGCACATTTTCGAACCGATGACCACCTCTGGTGATGTCATAAAAACCACCTCCCCATCGATTGGTGCAAAAAGATTCACAAAAATGAAAATCTGTTGAACACTTTTTTCAAAACAACGTAAAAAAATATTTTTTCCAAATTAATAGTTATTGACAACTAATAAAATATCTCTTATGCATAATAGTTATGACTCAACGTAAAAAAAGTCCATTGAAAAATAATAGTTATTGACAACTAATAAAATATCTCTTATGCATAATAGTTATGACTCAACGTAAAAAAAATCCATTGAAAAATAATAGTTATTGACAACTAATAAAATATCTCTTATGCATAATAGTTATGACTCAACGTAAAAAAAATCCATTGAAAAATAATAGTTATTGACAACTAATAAAATATCTCTTATGCATAATAGTTATGACTCAACGTAAAAAAGAATCCATTGAAAAATAATAGTTATTGACAACTAATAAAATATTTCTTATTCATAATAATTATAAACCAATTTTTTGACATAAATCTTATAAAAGTTATGTCCCTGGTTTAAATTGTTTATTTGTGACTGCATGACTGTATTAATGTTTATTTGCGCGTTACCTGCCGTTATTAGTTCGTTCTGTTTACTGCGGACTTCCGCGAATTCGTCGTAATCTAGGGTACCGACTATGTACTTTAGAGCCGTCCCGATTAGATTAATGCTGCACGCGTGTCTATGATGTATGCGAAGGGATTCTGTCATCTTAAGTATCTGGTCTGTGTCAGATTCAAGTATCTTCTTCATGTGCGATTGCGGAAGCAAATCCGTTAATGTCTTCGTTTCCTCTGATATTTCCACAGTCAGTTTGGTTTGTAATGTGCGCTAGGATCCCATAGTCTTCAAATATGGCTGCGTGTCCGTCCGATATCGGTATGCAATGTGAAGAAGAGTAGTTCAAGATGGTGGAATGACTGTTAGTTAGGATGCTCAGGAACGTCAAGAGGCTGTAGTAAGAAATCGTATATTATCTCTATGGACAATTAAGTTGTCAATCTTTAGGGTTATTCCTAAATCCTGCCGTACTATTTTCTCTTCGAAAACTTTACTAAATTTATTCCCAAGTCTTTTATTTATTTTTACGAAAACTTTGTCTCCAGGGCTATATGTTTTGACGATTGTTTTTTTATTATGATACTTTAAATCGGATTTCTGTTTTTCAAGTATTTTTGAGCGAATGTTGGCTTCTAAATCCGTCGATATTGACTGGAATATGTATATCGGTTTCTGATTTGTGGTTGAAATGATCGTTCTGTTGTATTTGACTGCAGCTATAAAAATAAGTTCTGTAGAGTCTTGTATTTCGTACTCCATCTTTAGACATCGTACGATTTTTTTAAGTGTGCTGTGAAACCACTCGACTTGCCTGTTAGAGGAACTATGCATTGGTGGAGTTGCAAAGATATTAGTTCCGAAATTATTTTTTACTAATGCTTTAATAGTTTGCGAATTTAACAACTTTTCGTTGTCGCAATCAATTGTTTTTGTCCCTTTATAAAAGTTAAGAATTTCTAAAAGGGCTGGCTTGACATCTATTATGGCTCGCAATAATATGGGTTTTACGATGGCGAATTTTGAAAATTAATCTACACATGTTAAAAAAAATGTCTTATCGATATTATAAATGCTGACATGGAATATCTCACCGGCACCAGAGGAAATGGAGGTTGCAACAATCTCGTGTTTCTGAGGATGTCTCTGATACTTTGCTACTCTACAAATTCTGCAATTAGCCGCGATTTCTTTAAGTTTTTCTCTTATATTTGAAATAGTCTCGTAGTACCTTCTTTGTGTTTTTTGAAACTGAACGATGTAGCCTATTTTGTTCGTCCGTTAAAATCTCACTTTGATCGTTTTGGTTTAAGACATCTGCCACAAATTTACTTGTGAGTCGGAACTTTACAGATGGATAGTGAGAGAAAAGAGTGTGCTGAATTTGTGCTGTGAATTGCTTTTACTACTTGTGGGCTTACACAGTCCTTAATCATTAATAAAATTGTCTTGAAACGAGATATGGTGTCGAATGCGATTTTGAAAGAGTAACTTCGTTTTCTTTTCTGATTCTTAACCCCGAATTATAATGATCTGGTTTTCGAAGCAATTTATTGGGTTTTCGGCTGTGGGAATAATTTTGGTGAGTGACATTTCACTAGCGCAGGCCTGCAAAGAACATGTAGATGGAGATTCTATTGTTATATTTATGAATTGCTTAGAAAGAGCGTCGGCAACGACATTGTCTTTGCCGGTTTTGAAATAAAATTTGAGAGAATATTCTTTGATGAAAACCCTCTATCGCTTTAGTTTAGAAATAGGGTTTTTGTCGGAAATCGAAAAGGTTAGGGGCTGATGATAAGTAAAGATATTGACCTTATTTACCCCATAGAGATAGTGCCTCAAAATTTTTAATGCCCAAACGATAGGTAGAAGCTCGCGTTCATTCGTAGCATAGTTTTCTTCGGCAGGTGACAGAGTCCTTGAAATCATTGTAATTGGACGACCGTTTTGCGAAAGAACGACTCCAATGGTGTGTGAAGACGCGTCTGTAGTTAGATCGAAGAGTTTGTCAAAACTTGGATATGGATGCAATATGTCTTCAGAAGATAGAATTTTCTTAATTTTTTTGATAGAGTTGAGAGCATCGTTATCTAAGCATATATTTACATGTTTTGAATATTTTGTTCCAATATGGCCGTTTTCACCTCGTAAATATTGAGTCAAAGGTTTCGCTTTAGCCGCGTAATCTTTCACAAATTTCCTATAATAGCCTGCCAATCTCAAGAATGACCTAAGGCCCCTTAAGGTTGTATGCACTTCATAGGTGATTATGGCCTCATATTGCCACAGAAGAGTTTCCTTAATATTCGATCAATGTCATCAATATGTTTCTGTTCTGAGTCAGAAAATATGATGATGTCGTCAATGTAAACATGGCAGGACTTCCCAATTTTGCTACGTAAAACGTCGTCAATAGCGCGTTGAAAGATGACGGGGGCATTTTTTAGCAAAAAGAGTAAGCGACAAAATTCGTATTTGTCGTTATTGACGCTGAATGCGGTTTTTTCGCGGTCGCGTTTAGCCAAATTAGTTTTGTGAAAACCACTTTTCAGATCAAAAGTTGTGAAAAACTAAGATTTGCCCAAATTCGATAAATTAACGGACGTATGGGGTATTAATCCGGTGTTTTTTTGGAATTTAATTTTGTGTAATCAAACACGAGGCGCTTGTTAGGATTGCCCATTTCTTTTGTACCTTTTTTATCGACGACCCAAGCCGAGCTATTATAGGAAAACCGAGATGGTCTAATAATGCCGTTTTTTAAAAGTTCTCTGACCTCTTTATTAACAAATTCTATCATCGAAATGGGATAAGACTGGTATTTTGAATATAAGGGTTCCTGATCTTTTGTGTTTATTGAAGCGGAGATTTTTGTGGTAAATGGCAAAACTTCGTTTGGGTTAGCGAAAACGCCCGATTCCGATCACGCCTTTTATGCTTTTAATAAAGCTAAAGCCTATGATACCATCAAATAAAGATAGATTTGGTAGAATAAAAAATGTTTCAGATCAATTTAAGACGTTGACTAATGTTTTGTAACTGATTATTTTTGCGCCATGAATCAATTTCACTAAAAACGGTTGTGTTTGTGTGGGGCACAAACTTTCCTTTTTTTTTAATGGCAAAAGAAATACCTGTGATTCTCCTTGTGCGGTGACGTGTCTGCTCTGCGATGGGGTGCTGCTGGTACGGTGGCGATGTCGGTGGTTGTGGTGATGAAGATGATGATGTTGCTGAAGTGACGTTGATGATGATGATGGCCTGTGGAGCAAAACGCAAAGATCTGATGGCCAATGCCACAAAGAAAAAAAACCAACACTTTTCTTTTTCTATTTAAGTTAAGTTTAGTTTCTAAGTTTATTTAAGTTAAGTTGTAAGATAATTTTTAGTCAATTTTTAAGATAAAACACGATGCTACTGCTGGAAGAGATTTTTGCGATTTTAGCAAAAATACCCTTCAAATTTTCAATGTTAGGGTCAGCTCATTCAGCGATCTTTCACGATGGTGTAACAGGGACGGCGATATAGCGAGTGTGAATTAAGCAACGAGAATGTGAAACTGACGAGTTGCAGTTTATCAGTGTTGCCGTTTGTATGTTTTGAGTTTACGTAAACTTTAAAGTTTACACGTAAACATACTGCCCGCCTTGGAGTATCTGCAACAAAGAGAAGCGGGTGGACGCGGGAGAACGCGTGAGATTTTATTTTATATACGAGAATACTTATAAGGTTAAGTAAATCTTAAAATATGTTATACTTGAATAATTTTTACAAGTTTCAAAAACAATATATGTATGTATATGTATAGTTTTTTTAATTTAAATTCAAAAATTTTATAAAATTTTTTTCCAATTTAATTTCAATTAGTATTTTCATTTCAAATTTTATTTTCAATTCAAAATTTCTATTTTTATTTGGGATTTTAACTTTAAAGAATTTAATTTCAAATTTGGTTTGTATACGTATATGGGACGTTCCACGTCAACCGGGACAGTGGCCTGCCCAAAATTGAGCGCATCGGAGAAATGTTTTTGAGATGTCAAAATTTTCGTATGCCCAAGAGCTTTCATATCTGAACGGGTGTTTTTGAATCCTTTTTTTTAAGAAAATGGCGACCATAAAACGACGCCTACCTTTAGATATCTATGTATAAATTGGCAGTAGTTAATCAGCTATAAGCATAATCGCGTATTTTTTTTTTTTTTTGACAAGATTGTGAAGAGAGAGAGTGCAGTGTATACTTTTTTTTAATGGTAGAATTAAGATATTGAGAGATTTAAAATTCCTGTTTGGGGGATTATTTTTGAGGAAATTTATAATGAGCAAACTTTTATGAAGAAACGAAACATTTATGAAAACGAAATAGTTGTGAGAACGAAATGTTTATGAGAAAGTATGAATGACTGCCAAATCCGAAACATTTCTGATGCTGCATTGAGTGGCCTTGAGTTCAGGCAGGCTTCTACTCGAGAGAGTAGAGTAGCAAACTCCTCAAATGTATATTTCAGCTGACCGGCAATTTTTGTGAACTGTTGCTTGAAAGATTTCAAGCCTGCTTCCCGTAAGCCGCCCATGTGAGGCGCTGAGGCTGGAATAAAATGCAACGAGAGATTGTGATAACAGTATTTTGTTAATTCGTCGTCTTTTACTGCTTGAATAAAGCGCTTGAAATCCTTTTTGAGTATTCCAGAAGCTCCAACGAAATTTGTGCCGCTATCCGAGTAGATATTGTCTGGGCAACCTCTGCGGGATACAAATCTTGACAAAGCTGCTAAAAAAGCCCATGATGAGAGATCACTTACAGGTTCAAGGTGAATAGCCTTAGTTGAAAAACAGACGAAGAGACATGCGTAACCTTTAGTGATTTTGCAGTATCGACCCATGAAGCTTTTTATCTCAAAAGGTCCAGCAAAATCCACTCCAGTGTTGGTAAAGGCGCGCAAAATGTTACACGCTCAGGAAGTAAAGCTGCCATAATTTGGCCGTGATACCGCTTTTTGTTGATTACACAAATTTTGCAATTGTGAATACATGTTTTGATTAGATTTTTTAATTTGAGTATCCAGAACTCACGACGGACTAGTCGAAGAACTAGCTGATTTGCACCATGAAGGGAAATATGGTGAATAAATTCTACTAACAGGCGAGCAAAACGACTGCTATAGGTAAGAATTATTGGATGCCTTTCGTTGTAGTCAAGAGCAGTGGAAGATGCTAAGCGCCCTTTGCTCTTAGAATGCCTTCCTGATCCAGAAATGGTGTTAATGTCAATAATTGACTTTTTGTTTCAATTAGCTTTTTATTGAGAAGATTTTGATAATCTTTTGAGAAATGCGCTTGTTGAGAACTTTTTATGAGTCTCATTTTTACAAACTTGAGTTCTTCAGAAGAGATGTTGTTTGAAAGAAAATAGTAATTAGAGTTTTTAGGTTGTCGAGTTTGATGAAAAAATCGAAAAATGTATGCAATGACTCGCAATGCTTTGGGCAACGAAGAGAATCGTTCGAGTATATTTTCATTCACCGCCGAGCTAGTGAAAAAGCATTTGATTGGCTTGATTTCCAACGTAGTATCTGGTTGTACTGATAATGTACTTTGTGGCCACTGAGATTTTTGAAGTTTTAGCCACGAAGGTCCATTCCACCAAAGCTCACTATTTTTTAAGTCCTAAGGATGCAGCCCCCGGGTTGCTAGGTCGGCAGGATTGTCGTGTGTGTCGACATGAGACCAGCTTTCGACGCCAACTTTGTCTAGAATAGTTGTAACTCTATTCGCCACAAAAGTTTTCCATGTGCATGGTGGTTTTCGCAACCAGGAAAGCACAATTGTTGAATCTGTTCACTTAAAAATTTCGTAATGATTTTCGAGATTAAGTTGTGGTAATACAGAATTAACCAATTTTGCCAGCAAAACTGCTCCGCATAGCTCAAGTCTAGGCACAGATATTGTTTTGGGGCTACTTTTGTCTTTGAGACAAGCAAGTGAGAAAATATTGCGTTTTGTATTTCGACTCGCACATAAATTGCTGCAGCGTATGCTTTTTCAGAGGCATCTGAAAGGCATAAAATTCGATTTTGCTCGTGGGAGAAAAATGTATCCATCGAGGAATCCTTATCGAGTTAATTTTGTCATAGCTTGTCACTAAGGCTTGCCATTTGTGGAGTGACTGAATTTTTATATTATCATTCCAGTCAGTTTTTTCCAACCAAAGCTGTTGCATAATTATTTTTGCTGTCACTATAACTGGTGACAGCCAACCTGCTGGGTCAAACAATTTTGCGATTGTTGACAACACTTCTCTTTTTGTGTAATTTTGTTTGTGTTCAAGGGATTGAACATTAAAATAGAAATAATCTAATTTTGCATTCCAGCAAATCCCTAGAGTTTTAGCAAAACTTTTATCCTCCATTTCCACAACTCAAAACCTGCTGAGAGTAAAATGTTTTTGAGTTGATCACGATTATTCTTAGCTGACGTAATATCGTGAGCGCCTGCCAACGCGTCATCAACATACATAAATTCGCACAAAATTTTGGAGCCCAAGGGGAAAATATGCTCTTCTTCATCAGCCAGTCTTAAAAGCGTACGAATTGCGAGATATGGGGCACGCCGAATGTTACGGTTTTTAGCTCGTATTCGCTAAGCTCATTTTCTGGATTTGGCCGAAAAATTATTCTCTGAAACGCCGTTTGAGTTGAATTTGCCAAAATTTGTCGGTACATTTTTTGGATGTCCGCGTTGAAGACAAATTTAAAGAATCTCCACTTGAGAATGAGTGACATCAAATCACTTTGAAGCACTGGACCAGTGAATAAAACGTCGTTCAAACTCTTTGAGTTCGAGGTTGGGCAAGAAGCGTTGAAAACAATCCTCATCTTCGTGCTCGTGCTGTCTGGCTTAAGCACGGCATGATGAGGGAGATAGTAAGAATTATGTTGTTCAAAGTTTTTACTGTCAATTTTGACCATATGGTCAAGTTCCAGATATTCTAATACGACATTGTCATATTGAGTTTTAATATCAGGCTTTTTGAGAAGAAGTTTTTCATTGCGAAGGAATTGACTTCGGGCAATGAATTTTGATTGGCCGAGGGCCTGAGAATTTTTAAATTCTAATTTGAATGGTAAATCGACAATATATCTGCCATTTAATTTCCTTCTAGTAGTTTTAGTGTAAATTTCTTCACTAATTTTGTCTGCCTTAGAGACTACGGATTTTTGTGGGAATTCTTCAATTTCCCAGAATTTTTTAAGTTGCTCATCCAGAGATATTTCGGTGAAATGTGAGACAACTGTTGTTTGACTTGACGATAAATGTTGAGATGGTACGGGTCCTGTGAGGATCCACCCAAATATTGTCTCTTGAGCTACCAGGGTTCCAAAGACATTGTTTTGAACTCCACCGAGTAGAATTAAGGGGTATATATCTCCCCCTATGAGAAAGTCTATGGAAGAGTTTCTATTAAAATTAGGATCTGCAAATTTGAAGGTAGGCATATTCGCAAACTGAGATATGTCAAAAGTAAGAGATGGTAATTTTTCCGTTACTTTTGGCACCACGAGGGCCATCACTTCGACTGGATTATCTCTGTAAAGCGGAGAACCGATGTAAAACGATGACATCATCGACGGCTTTATGCTAACAGCTCCATTAAGTCCTGTGACTTGTGCAGAAATTGATTTAGTGGGAAGTTTAAGTATTCGTTGAATACGTTCTGAGACAAAAGTGCACTCTGACGCTGGATCAATTAGAGCGTGAGCTTTATATGTCGTTCCTAAGTGATAAATATCGATGAGAGCTGTGCCAAGAAGCACTTTTTTGGTAGCAGTAGTAAAACATGAATTAATTGTTCCAACTGAGTTTGAAGAATGTGGTTCTGACGTAGTCAGATCTCCAGAAGTGGACTGTATGGTAGATGTATATGTTTGAGCATTACGATTATCGCTTTTACTCTGATTTTCAAATTTATTTGAAAAATTTTTATTTTTATATTGAGGGTCAATTTGACTCGTTTCCCTGTGCAAAAGCGTGTGATGTTGCTTTTTGCATTTAGAGCATGTATAAGAGCTCTTACAATCTCTTAACTCGTGAGAGGATGCCAAGCAGTTAATACAGGAATTGTGTTTTTTAATAATTGGAAATCTTTCTTGCACGCTCAGTTTTAAAAACTGACTGCATGCGCGAAGAGGATGCGTTTCTTTGCATAATCTGCATTGAGAAGCTTCAATATTATTGTGAAAAGAGCGAATCGATTTCTGCGGCTTTTGAGCAATTGTTTGCGATTTGTTGGGCTGATATAAAACTAGTGTTTTGATAGTGTTTGACAGTTTCTAGGGTTCGAAATCTGTCTGTCAAAAAAGTATCAAAATCTTGCCATTTTGGCATTTCGATTTTATGGGATATTGATTGCTCTCATAGAGAGAGGGTATGCTCAGGAAGACGTACTGAGCATTGGTATACAAATATTGCATCCCAATTGCTAATGTCAATTTTGTATAATTGTAGTGCAGAAATACAATTATTTATTTCACGCTGAAGTTTTTTAATTGCACTTCCTGATTCTTGAGTGAAAGTGGGAAGATTGAAAAGAATTCTTAATTGTTGATTGATTAAAATTCGCTTATTTTCGTATTGAGATTTTAAGCTATTCCACGCTATGTCAAAGCCATCATTCGTGAGAGGCACTTTTTTCACTATTTCGTGAGCTTCACCTTTTGTTTTTTGTAAAAGGTGGTACAATTTCTCGACTTGACATAAGCGCGAATTATTCACGTAATTTGCGGTGAAAATATCACGAAAAGTGGGCCATGAGACATAGTCACCACTAAACACCTGAGTGTCACACGGAGGAATGTGTATCGAGGGATTCCTGTCGTTGAAAAATTTTTGCTCAGTGGGAACATCACTTGATTTTAAAGTTTCCATTTGCTCGTTGATTGAAGACAAACATCTGACATATGTTGTGAAAGTTTTGTGAAACTTAAGTTTTAATTTGTTCTCGTCAACTGCTTCTTTTTTGTTCGAATCATCTTCCTTAGTTTTTCCGAGCTCGATATTAGCTCTGAGGGAAACATAAGCCTCTTTGACTTTTGCCCACAATTGGGTAATTTCAGTCCTGGAAATCTCAAGGACATGAATATTCTGGTCAGTCGCAAGAGCTTCGG
This sequence comes from Tricholauxania praeusta, assembly GCA_949775025.1. Lineage (NCBI taxonomy): Eukaryota > Metazoa > Arthropoda > Insecta > Diptera > Lauxaniidae > Tricholauxania > Tricholauxania praeusta. Next base: position 5,642,239 of record OX459032.1, on the reverse strand, counting down.
CTTGAGTAGACTCAAACTAAATCAAACCGTTTGCACTACGAACGAAGTTCGTAAGAAATGCTTTATCCATTTTTGAGCAAAATTGAAAAATATTTCAAAAAAAATTGATCGAGAATAAATTCAAAAATTTGAGCAAATTTTGCTAAGTGAGGCTGTACCAAACGGAATCCTACAAACTCGAAAAAAAAAAATTTTCAAAAGGCGAAAAAACTTTTACCGCAACAACGGTGCGTAGTAAAATTTTGAAAAAAAGCAATAATATTTGCTGCAAAATACGTTTCGAATTAAAACTGCCACAACTTTTTTTCAACGGTTCTGAGCAACAAAAAATCGAACGATAAAAATTAACTGCATACAAGATTTTTCGTAGCGGTGCCGAGCAAAAATCGTACGATGAAAAATTTCTTGGCAACAACGGTACCGAGTATGAGCAAAGAGAATATATGAGGAATTCTAACACGTTTCCGAGAACTGTACCTTTCGAAACGAAATTTTGGGTAAAATTTTGGCAAATTTAGGTGCCGGCTCAGAGTAGGCCGAATATCCCTGGGTGCCGGATCAAAAAAAGGCTCGAAGGACCAAATGCTTGTATGGGGCACAAACTTTCCTTATTTTTTAATGGCAAAAGAAATACCTGTGATTCTCCTTGTGCGGTGACGTGTCTGCTCTGCGATGGGGTGCTGCTGGTACGGTGGTGATGTCGGTGGTTGTGGTGATAAAGATGATGTTGTTGAAGTGACGTTGATGATGATGATGGTGGTGATGATCATGATGATGGCCTGTGGAGCAAAACGCAAAGATCTGATGGCCAATGCCCCAAAGAAAAAAAACCAACACTTTTCTTTTTCTATTTAAGTTAAGTTTAGTTTCTAAGTTTACTTAAGTTAAGTTGTAAGATATTTTTTAGTCAATTTTTAAGATAAAACACGATGCTACTGCTTGAAGAGATTTTTGACGAGTGACTTGCTGACATTGCGATTTTAGCAAAAATACCCTTCAAACTTTCAATGTCAGCTCATTCAGCGATCTTTCACGATGGTGTAACAGGGACGGCGATATAGCGAGTGTGAATTAAGCAACGAGAATGTGAAACTGACGAGTTGCAGTTTATCAGTGTTGCCGTTTGTATGTTTTGAGTTTACGTAAACTTTAAAGTTTACACGTAAATAGGTTAAATTATTTCTTTTTTATTTTTTAGTCCGTCAATTCTGGAAAGATAGCTTTTCGATGATCCTGTGTCGATTAAAAGTTTGATATTTTTGATTCTATCGTTCGCTCGATATAGGGGAGAACTGACCTTCCCTTAAAAAACTTTTCTCATCTTCGAAGGATGGTTCAGCGATATTTTGCATTTCAGGCGATCTTTGCTCAACTGAGAGATTCGAATCGTCAGCATACGCAACAGTCTCGAAGTCCACTTGAAATTCATTTTGAGGGATTTCCTCCGCAAGATGATTAATTCCTTGTATATTTTGTGGGACATGTCTGAAGGAAGTTAAGCCACGCCTTTGTCTTTGTTGTCCCTGAAAATTATTTGCTCGTACTATACGCATGCTCACATCAGTATCAACTGCAAGAGAAGCTAAGTGAGGGTTTGCGGTTGGCTGATTTAAGGTTTGGGAAAGATTTTGGGTAAAGTTTTGGAATTTTGGCTGAGACTGGGAACTTTGGTTCGCGTAACTATGGCGTTGAGATTGATTTGATGTTTGGGGGCGATTCTGATAAAATGGACTTGATAGCTGACCCATATTATTTTGGGAGCAATGAAGATAATTATGCTGTTAAGCAAAATGATTTTGCATAACATTTTGTAGGACATGTCTTGGTGCTAGGTAAGCTGAAGCGTTTTGCGAAGCCCTGTTTAAACCATTGTTGTAAATGGCAGCGAAATGGTAGCGATTTTGGTTCGCTTCTAATTCTTGCGCAAACACTAGTCCGCAGGCTTACATGAGAACAAAGTGTCACTCAAAGGAGAAACACCCCGGAAACAAAGACGCGCAAAGCTTTTTCTCTATACTTTTGATTTAGAACTTGAATCAAAGACGAATTTCCCTCGTTAGACATTATAACTTTATTTATGATAGCAGTCAGCTTACGTTCTACCTCGTCATAGAATTAGATGATTGTTCTTTGACCCTGACTTAATGTTAAGAGCTCTTGTTCCAACGTAAAGATAGACTTTTTTTCCATGTAGGTAAAATCCAACCTCCTCATAATAGCTTTAAAATTAAGCACTTAAGGCTGCATCCGCATTGCCAACGACTTTATTCCTCAAAATAGTTACCTCTTGGTAGTATCTTGAACTTCCCACGCATGCACATTAGGGCAAATAGCTACTTTTTCAGTGCGAAATTATTAACAGCTAAAATTGTATGTTCTTTAAACCAAAAAATATAAGAAAAGCATAAGTAAAAACAGTTTTCACAAATTTTTAAAAAAAATTAACCCCTGCGTGACCCTTGACCCTTTTTAGGCTTAGTTAAAATTTAATGTTATTTGTACCAAAAATTTTAAGACAGAAATAAGCAATAAAAAATGGAAAAAAAACATACTAATCATTTCGTGACCATTAACCTTTTATTTGCCAAAAAATCACTAATATCAATCAATATTTTTTTACATACATAATTATTTTGTTTTTTTTTATGGACTTGGATCAATTTAATCTATTTCACTTTGCAAACACAATTCATTTAAAATATTTACAGAAGTTGCAGATAAAATTTCATTGATTTCATAGTCATCATTACTATCTTCAGCTGGATTGTCGCAACTTAACAACTCGATAACTTCAGGTGGAAGTTGTATCCGATTTTGTTTGTCAAATATTTTGTCGAAATTAGGGGACCTGATGTATCAACAGCTCTATTAAAAACATCTAGTAGGATACTAGTACAGCTCTATTAAAAACATCTAGTAGGTTACTAGTACGGCTGCTTCTGCGGGCGAGTCTGTGAATTTATTTTCAAAAAGAAAAGCCAATGCCTCATCTGCAGTAAATTTAATAGGATTTGGGTCACTTTGAGTAATTTTTTTTTTAATTTTCGTAGGCCTCGTTGAACTTTCAATGCTTTCTTTAAGAACTGCAGCTAAGCCTACATAGCTATATTTTCTAGCTGATGTTGCTGCTGCACGAACCAATAAATTAGTTTTGTCATATTTTTCGATGGAAAGTTCTGCTGCCTCCTTTCTTTTTCGTACTCGGATTTATTGTAGAACGGAACGCGTGGGCGTTCAACTGCAGAGCTCGCCTTTACTGGCATTTTTTTAATTTCAAAATATATATCAGTCATGAGCCAATCGTTGTTTTTAGTCTGAAATAACTCTCGCTTTCTGTGACATTTTTGCCATTTAGTAGCCAAGACAATGCAAATCATACGCACTTTGTTAAATAAGTATTTTTCGTGATCATCGCAAATATCAGAAACACTAATTTTTTTCACTATATGATCAGAAACTGCATCATGTTTCTTTTCTTTTGAGTATTCTTTAAGCCAAATTTAAAATAATTCAAATTTTTTTATCGCGTGGCAACCTAGAAAAAATAACATTACTCGCAAAACGCAAAAAGTTCTGAATGGAACTAAAATGAAATGAACTTGAAATATTTTAATATATTCATTTCCTTTCAAGTTTGGTTGCACAAAATTTTAAAAGCTTACATTAGTTAAAAATTTTAACCAACCGGAGTTGTTCTAAGGTAGCTTAACTAATGGGTCTTTTTTATACATATATAAAAAAAAGAAAATTTAAATATTTTTTCACTTAAGACATTTATGCTTACTTATGTACTTCAACATATGTATTCCATTTTAAATTTTGTTTGATTAATTTACCAAATGTTCACAACCGGCACCTGAAACTTTGCGACCAAAAAAATGAAAATTAAATGAGATGAAATGAAATGAAAATACGATGACTTGGAGTGAGCTCTGTCAAATGGTATTAAATATTTTACACAAACAAAAAATACATTCCTAAGCTTCGAAGTATTCCTTATAAGGTTTATGGAACAAAAATAGTATAACGGCAGTTGCAAAATTTGAATTTCGCACTGAAAACCCGGTCGTTTGACATAATGTGGTATAGCTCGAATACCTTGTGCGCCGTAACGGCAGCTTGTCGCCAAGAGACGTATCTGGCAACATCCCCCTTAAATTCTGGGACTTATTTTACAATGTCTAATGTTTCCTTGCAAGTGTTATTAGGTAAAAATTCCATTTCTTTATATTCTTCAACAGAGGAAGATGGCTTCTAGCTTTGGAGTCGGCTAGTCAAATCTGCAATTGTCGTTTGGAATTCCTGCTTCTTTCTTTGGACTGCTTGCTGAATAGCAGTGTTCAAGAGGATCTGTAAATTTTCTTGGTCCATTTTATTTTTATTTGTTGTCCTGTTGTCGGAAATACCTAATGTCTGTAACTTCCTTAGAATCACCTTTTCACAAGCATCCTGTGTTTTTGACATAAGCCTAGGGAAGGTAATGATCAACCTGACAGCACTGTGGCAAATCTCACTTCCGAAAGCGAAAAGGTATTTCCTTTTTTCCTTAATTATTTATTATTATTTTTCTGAAAAAAAAAATTTTGAATTCTTAAAAAAAATGGTAAACTTTTCAAGAAAGCGTTGCAAAAATCAATTTTGGTGTTGGTCTGTTTGACAAATTTGATACTTCACCAGATAGCGAAATGTCTGGAGCTGATAAATTTAAAATTTCAATCCATTCGGGTAAGTAGTTTAGTTTTTACAATTTGTCAAAGTGTAGACATTTATGAAGTTTGCTAGAAATTAAATTTTTGGTATAAAAACTTCATGTTTGAGCTGAAAAATTCAACAAATGCTGAGGGAAAAATGTATACTTCTTTTTTCGGAAGCATGACTGGTCTTAATTAAAAAAAAAAAATGAGTGCGCTATTTTTTTTTGTGTTTTTTTACCCTACACCGAGGGTAAATTCACTTTATCTCTCTGTTTGTAACTCATCGAAGGGGGCGTGGCAGGTATGGAAAAGTATATATATTCTTGATTAGTGTCACCACCTGAGTTGATTTAGCGATGTCCGTCTGTCTGTCTGTCTGTCTGTCTGTCCGTCTTTTGAAATCAGGTTTACGGGAAAGCCAAGAACTGAAACTTTCACACACAGGTCACATCTTCTTGCAGGCACTTTGCTATTGAAAATGGGCGAAATCGGTTGACGGACACGCCTACCGCCCATACTCTATGTATATTTACCCAAGCCAATTTTGAAAAAAGTTGCAACGATTTTGATGAAACTTGGTGACTTGGTGCACATATGAACCAAATTAGGATTAGGCTGGGTTCCAAGTTTCCAAAAGGTCGTACAGGGGCGTGGCACAGCTCCAAATTTTATCATTTATACCACCATATCTTGTAAACCGTTCAAGATATTGCAATGAAATTTGGTAATTGAATTGAAAAAGTGGGCGTGGCACTTTTCAACTGTTAAAAATTTCGATTCCATATAGTATCTCAAAAATGCCACAAACGATTTTCATAAAAATTTTGAAGATGATGCCGCTGAAAGCAGTCATCAATACAAGCTCAGCTACTGTACTGAAAATCTCGTTGTAGGGCGTGGTACCGCCCACAATATTTATAAACGTTATATAAGAGAACGAACAACGTAATCGTTATGAAATTGAATGAGGCCGATATGCTTGCTATAAGGTCTCTTGTTACAAAAATTTGTTTCAATAGTACCTGTGGGCGTGGCACCTCTCATATAAGCAAAAAACGTTTATTGATATAGATAGTGTGCTATGAGAGTAATCTTCATAAAATTTGGTGTATGGATGCCAGTTGCTATAGGCAGTAAAAATAAATTAATTTTGACAGAAATGCATCAGTGGGCGTGGCACCTCCCATTTTAACATAAATTTGTAAGCGCTGTTTTAAGTGAACTATTGCAGCAATTGCTATGAAATTTAATGTAAGGGGTTCAGTTGCTATAGAGTATGTCTGAATCAAAAGTGGCTGAAATAGAACCAGTGGGCGTGGCACCTCCCATACAAATTAAATACGGTAAGTGGCATATCTATCGAAATATGTGAGCAATCGTACTAAAATTTGGTGTTGGGGGTTTGCTTCTGAAAAGCCATTTTTGGATCAAAACCGGGCTAGATTGTACCAGTGGGTGTGTCACCGCCCTAAGTTTTAAACTTAACTGCAGCATATATCGCAAACTATACAAGCTATTGTGCTGAAATTGAATATGAGGATGTCGATCACGAATATAATTTGTTGAACCAAAAGTGGGCGGAATTGGAGAAGTGGGCGTGGCATATTTCAAATTATTCATTTCTATTTGATTTTTTCAACATTTTCCATATTCTTTCGACTTTTTCAACCCTTTAACTTTTTCCAATATATCCTATATGTATTTGTTGGATGGATTGGCTTTTGGTTGATCAGAGTAAAGTTTCTGATTGCTTTCCACCTGGGGATTGCCAGAGCGATCTCTGAGCCAACCATTAGCAAGTTGACACACAGCCTCCCCGGGGCTCCATCTGGGTAGCTATCTCCGCATCCGCTGAGATAGTGAGCGAATGTGTGCAGCGTGTCCTCCCTGGCAGTAAACTGGGTTGTGCGCAGGGTTTGGTACCCGCCACGTAAAAAAAACACTCCAATGAAGACTAAAAAAGCCTCGGATAATGAACCCCTCAACGTTGACGACCACTGCAAACGAAAAAAGGACTATGATTTAAGGATATGCACCTGGAATATCCGGACCCTCAATAGGGAAGGTGCCTCTATCGAATTGGCGGATGCCCTCGGAAAAATTAAGGCTGACATCACCGCCATCCAGGAAATAAGATGGATAGGACAAGGTTGCTCTAAGCAAGCAAGTTGCGATATCTACTACAGCTGCCATGCGGAGAGGCGCGAATTGGGATGCGGATTCGTAGTAAGCAAGAGACTTCGCCACCATATCTCCAGGTTCACACCTGTGAGCGAAAGGTTGGCTACGATCCGCGTCAAGGCTCGATTTTTCAACATCAGCTTGATTTGCGCGCACGCCCCGACGGAGGAAAAGGATGATGCTGTCAAAGATGCCTTCTAAGCGAGACTCGAGGAAGTATACGAACGCTGCCCGGCCCATGACGTTAAAATTGTACTCGGGGATTTTAACGGAAAGGTCGGAAGAGAAGGTATATTTGGCCCCACTGTCGGTCAGTTCAGCCTTCACGAGACCACCTCAAGCAACGGTCTACGGCTGATCGACTTCGCCGCGGCGCGAAACATGGTAGTAAGTAGCACCAGATTTCAACACCTCGATATCCACAAGGCCACCTGGCTGTCCCCTGATCAGAAAACACGCAACCAAATCGATCATGTTGTGATCGACGGAAGGCATGCTTCGAGCGTGCTAGATGTTCGTACGTTCCGGGGAGTCAATATTGACTCCGATCATTATCTTGTTGCAGCCAAGATACGCATGCGGCTGTGCAATGCAAAGGATGTACGCTCTGGTACGCAACGAAAGCTGGACGACGCTAAGCTGCAATCACATCGGACGGCTGAAGCCTATTCCGCTCGCCTCTCAGAACTGCTCCTTCAACCTGACTTTCTACCCGATGATGCCGGTGGACTTTGGGCGCATATATCCCGCTCCATGCGCTCTGCCGCTGAGGAAGTCTTTGGTTTCCGACGCCCACTTCAGCGAAATCAATGGTATGACCAGGAGTGTCGCGAAGCTACTGCAGTGAAAAACGCCGCCTACAAAAGAACCCTGCAGTCAGCAGCAACGCGAGCCGTGCACGAAAACTACCGGGAAAAGAGAAAGGATGAGAGGCACCTTTTCAGACGCAAGAAACGAGAGCAGGAAAGGCACGAGCGTGAGAAACTCGAAGTGTTACGGGGCAGGAATGATGCTCGAAAATTTTACCAACAAGTCAAGCGTCTGACCCAAGGTTTCAAGCCCGGAGCATCAACCTGTAAAGATGAACATGGAAATCTGGTTACGGATACGCAGGGTGCACTGAGATTATGGAGGGAACACTTTTCCAAGCTGCTTGCTGGCGATGACTCCACCAATCCTGCCTTTGGAGAAATTAACCCGATGCCACCAATCAACGACGATGGTGTGGAGGTACCACCACCTAGCCATGACGAGGTACGAGTTGTGATCCAACGACTTAAGAACAACAAAGCGGCTGGTGCCGATGGCCTGCCTGCTGAATTGTTCAAAACCGGCGGCGATGAGCTGATAGGGTGTATGCATCAACTCATATGCAAAATATGGCTAGTTGAAAGCATGCCCGACGATTGGAATCTCAGTGTCCTTTGTCCTGTACTGAAGAAAGGTGACCCGACAATCTGCGCTAACTACCGGGGAATTAGTCTTCTTGCCATCTCTTACAAGGTCCTGTCGACTGTACTGTGTGAAAGACTTAAGCCGTTTGCCAACACACTGATTGGGCCTTATCAGTGCGGCTTTAGACCTGGTAAGTCCACCATAGACCAGATCTTCACACTACGTCAAATCCTGGAAAAAACCCACGAAAAACAGATCGATACCCATCATCTCTTTATCGATTTTAAAGCAGCTTTCGATAGCCCGATACGGGATTGCCTGTATGCCACCATGTCTGAGTTCGGTATACCTGCGAAGCTGGTGCGGCTTTGCAGAATGACGTTGAGCAACACAGCCAGCTCCGTTAGAGTAGGAAGGGACCTCTCCGAACCATTTGATACCGAACGAGGTTTCAGACAGGGCGATCCATTATCCTGCAACCTCTTCAACTTTGTGATGGAAGGGGTGTTGCGAAGAGCCAGTGTACATCGTAATGGCACTATTTTCTACAAAAGTGTCCAGCTCCTTGCATATGCCGATGATATTGATATCATTGGACGTTGTAAGCGAGATGTTACTGCTGCGTTCTCTGCTATCAAAAAAGAGTCAGCGAAAGTGGGTTTGACGGTGAACGAGGGCAAAACAAAGTATATGCTGTCCACAAACAGGGAGATGCGGCGTATTGGATCCTTTGTTACTGCGAACAACTTTACTTTCGAAGTTGTCAAGGAATTCACCTATCTTGGCACCGCTGTGAACACTCAAAACGATGTCAGCCTGGAGATAAAGCGAAGACTAACTCTTGCTAATAGGTGTTACTATGGTCTCAGTAAGCAATTGAGTAGTAGAGACCTCTCTCGCCCGACAAAACTGACACTCTACAAGACGCTCATCTTACCCGTGCTACTTTACGGCGCAGAAGCATGGGTTGTGTCGCAGACTGATGCAGCCACGCTTGGGGTGTTTGAGAGAAAAATTCTTCGCAAAATCTTCGGTCCTGTTCACGTCGGCGACGACTACCGTATTCGAATGAACCACGAACTGTACGAGCTCTACGCTGACATTGACATAGTCAAGCGCATCACTATTCAACGTCTGCGCTGGCTGGGACATGTTGTGCGTATGGACGAAGAAGCTCCGGCGAAAAAGGTGTTTGATGCGGAAGCCGCTGGGCGACGACGAAGAGTAAGACCATGCCTCCGATGGAAAGACCAAGCCGAGGAAACCCTATCCACGCTTGGTGTGAATGATTGGAGAAGGCGTGCGCAAAGCAGAGGCGCCTGGAGAGAGCTTTTGAGGTCGGCCGTAACCCGGTAACGGGTTGTTATGGCCACCCAAGTAAGTAAGTAAGTATTTGTTCGACTTTTTCAACCTTTTTCAACTTTCTTTATTTTTCGACTTATTTGAATTGTTTCAAATTTTTTCAACCTCTCTCATTTTTTAGAGTTGTTCAACCTCTCTCAATTTTCTTCAACATTTTGCATATATTTACGACTTTTTTAACATTTTTCAACCTCTGTCAACCTTTCTAACATTTCACATTTTTTTCGACTTATTCAACCTCTTCAACGTCTTTTTGACATTTGTTAAAAAGGTACTTTCAATGCAGTGTAGGGTATGTGAGTTTCGTCCTGGCCGAAGATAACACCTTAACTTGTTGTTTTTATTTTCTGTTTTTTTTTTGAAACACTGTTTCTTTCGAAGTTTTTGAGCTTTCAGTTGAGTTTAAAGATAAACTTCACAAAACTTTAAGCTGAGCTTCCACACAAATTACTACTGACTTTTTCTTAACATATTCTCAGAATAAACTAGGCACCAGAGTTTGCCGGATTGGGTGCTAGAGCGATTTTTATCGACAAACCTGTGTATATGGCACCCTAAATCCATATACATATTAGAAATATTAAATCTTAATCCCTTAACTAAAAAACATTTAACATGTTAGGGTAAATGGGAGGCCTTTGGCCGCGACACAGGGCTTATATCTTCCAATATGTTCAAAAACGGCTTCGCGGTTCACTATTCGCGGATGTGTGATAGCGAAGCCCGTGTTCGACATAGTGTAGTGAAACACTGCCGAAGGCCGCCGCGAAGTCAATATTGGACATATTAGAGGATGTGAGCCCTGAGCAGCGGCCGAAAGCCGCCCACTTACCCTAACATACTAAATTTTTAAGAATATCGGGAGTGAGGGCGTTAAAGTAAATAATAACCTTAGTTCATCCTAGGCTAAACTGGTTCATCCTAAAATGCTTCGGATGAACTAGTTTGGCTTAACAAAAACTAGTTTGGCCCGTAACATATATAAAGTCGTTCCGATACGGATAATTATCAGTAATTAATCACTGAATAAAAATTAGCCGCGATTTGTGGTCGAATTTACTCTAATGAATTAAGCGAAAAACCTTATAGACCGCACAAACTTATTAAAACAACAACAAATTTCTTTATTATTATTTTTTGAAGTGAAAACTCTTATGGCACGTTGTGCAGCTGAGGAAAAAAGTATAAACTCGCGACACCGACCGTCATCGCGATTCCCCGTCATGAATGCGATAGTAAAATTTGAATGTTCTTTGAAGACTTGGGAAACGAACTCGATTTTGGAATTTTGAAGACTTGGGAAACGAACTCGATTTTGGAATTTTGAAGACTTGGGAAACGAACTCGATTTTAGAATTTTGAAGACTTGGGAAACGAACTCGATTTCAGAAATTTGAAGACTTGGGAAACGAACTCGATTTCAAATTTAGAAGACTTGGGAAACGAACTTGATTTTGGAATTTTGAAGACTTGGGAAACGAACTCGATTTTAGAATTTTGAAGACTTGGAAAACGAACTCGATTTCAAAAAATTTAAAAAACGTTGCCTACTTTTAGGCGCTATTAATAATTTGCCCCTAAAAGTATGCAACACTTTCTGACAAGTTTCAAAATATCGCCTAAGAGTAGCCAACGATTTTAGAAATTTCAGATAATGTTGCCTACTTTTATGCGCTATTTTTGAAATTTGTCGGAAAGTGTTGCATACTTTTAGGGGTAAATTATCAAAAGCACATAAAAGTAGGCAACGTTTTTTGAAAAAATTGGCCCATGAAAGTATGCAATTTTTTGGCAAAAAATTTTTAAATTTGTAGCATTTTAAATCTAGAAATGAGAGAGTGTGCTTTTCGTTGTGTTCTATTTCGTATGTGAAATTAATGCTGGGATATCTGTTGTTAATGATTTCAAATATGTTGTTAAATATGTTGTTATCCCAGCATTAATTTCACATACGATATAGAAGACAACGAAAAGCACACTCTCTCATTTCTAGATTTAGAAATCAAAAGAAAAAATGGTAAAGTAAACTTCGCTGTTCACCGAAAATCAACATCTACCGATCGCTACATTTCCGTCGATTCATTTTGTACTTACCAACAAAAGCTGGCTGCATTTCAGTCTATGGTATATCGTTTGTGTCGATTGCCATTATCAGCTGAATCATACTCCAATGAATACAAACAAATCACACACATAGCTAATGTGAACGGATTTAAAACAATGATAATTGACCAGCTGATTAAAAAACATTCGACAAAGCTACACAACCAAAATAAGAGTACGCTATTTTGTCATGAAGATAAAACATCATCTCAACGCATCTCCTTACCATATGCCCCAATCATAACAAACAAATTAAAAAAATTTTTCGAAAGGTCAGGAATGAACATTGTACACACCAACAATAGCAAACTTTGGTATTCTTTGGGATCCACGAAAGACAAAACAATAATGCAACAACGAAGTGGTATATACCAAATCTCATGCTCGGATTGTGAGCACAAATATATTGGGCAAACACGAAGAGCTTTCAAGACTAGATTTAGCGAACACATTCGGTCTATCAGAAATAATGAAACAGACAAGGCCATAGCTTTACATGTCAATGACACAAAACACTTGCAACCGCACAAAATAACTTCATTTCACGAGAATTTTTCTATGTCAAAAAATGTTAATAATCCATCTAAATTAGGCGCTTATGAATCAATTTTTATATATAAAGATCATAATTTAATGAACCTAGACCGGGTCCAATAATTTCACCGCTTTTTAATATTTAAAAAAAATAAAAAATTTTGATGCAAACGTTATTTTTAAATGTTGTTAATTTGTTTTCAATTTTACTCACATTACATGTACTTTTTACTGTTTAGGGGCTGTTCATAAATTACGTAAGACGATTAGGGGGGGGGGGGGGTCGGCGGATTCTTACTACATCTTACGAGAGGGGGGGGGGGGTGAATGATCATCTTACGTAAGATTTAAAATGCGTATTCATACATTAAAGTTGTATTAACGCATCGTCATTTGTGACAGTAATGAAATTTATTTGAATTTTCGACAGTCACGAAAGATTCAGAAATATCGATTACAATCGATTTAAGTAATCGACTCTGAACGGGACAACTTCTCTTCTGTTTATGTAATGAAATATATGTATGTTGTTTACACGCAGGGTCGACTTGTAACACCGTCTCACAAGTTTGCTATTATTCAGGCATTTACACGCAGATACGTCGACTTTGAAATTTTGTTGATTTTGTTGATTTTTGCACTTGTCGTCTTCAACAAGAAGATTCGCTTTCGATTCCTTCTTCAACAGGAGACCAAAACAGCAATCAGTTTTGTCCTCTATTTCTTCGCTTAGCGTTAAATTACGATTGGTCAAAAGTACATCCACAGTTCAAAATCATGCCTTACGATTTTTTTTGTCCTTCGCTTGCAAACGTCTTAGCTGATCGAGTTTGTAATATTTGTGACCAGTACTTTGCCTCGAAAAAAAGCTACTGTAATGCACAAAAAACTACATGGAAAAGACGGTAGTCGCACTCACATGATTCAACCAGTTTCAATTTTGAAACGTGGAAAGGGGAAAAGCCTTTGCATTTTAAGACAATCGGAGATTTGTCAAGTTGCAGAGTGGCATGACAACGAGGATATTGATGTTACAGAGTTTGAATGTGAATCAGAAAATTCAACAGACGAATCGGGTGTGCCAATTGTAGGTTCACTATCAGACTGGTTGAAAAGCGCATGGACTAACGATGACTTACGATGACTTTTTTTATTCATCTTGAAAAACAAATGTGTAGTTTGTAATTTCGTAATATTTATTTAATATGTAACATATGTATATTAAAACTAAATATACATAGTAATATAGTACATCACATGAAAAATACATTTTTTGACTAGTTTCACCTTAATTATGAATCTTACGTAAGATTTCGGAAGGGGGGGGGGGGGTAATGAGAATCTTACTAAATCTTACTCGGGGGAGGGGGGGGGGGGTCAAAAAGTCATGAAATTGTCTTACGTAATTTATGAACGGCCCCTTATATTCTCTCTTTTGTTTCTGTTCTTTGATCTTGTATTGTAATGCTCTATTTTTATGACCTATTAATGTTTTGCTTTGTAATTTCAACTAAGTTTTTAATGTTGTGCTATGTAATTTTATCGACTCAGTGCTTAAACGACGCTCGCTGAAGATGTTTACTCTGTTGTAACCGAAATGCATCATAAATAAAAAATAATAATAAAAAAATTTTTTGTTGTTTTAATAAGTTTTTGCGATCTATAAGGTTTTTCGCTTTATTCATTAGAGTCGTTCCGACACGTAAAAAATATATTCATTCAAGAGAACTCTTCTTAACTTCTACTACGAAAAAATTGAAACATGTACATAAAAAATACTACATCATTCCAACTTTTTTCAAAGCACATCAAGTCAAGCAGAGTTCAAATTGGTCGTAAGAGATTATCTGCAGATTACCGAAAATAATTTTTCAACGCATACGATGTCTGAATTTGAAATAATTGTATCCAACTTACATATAAGTATGTATGTATTGAAATATGAACAGATAATGGATAAGCATAAATCGTTCAAAAATTAATTTCAGTTACAATTTAAGTTACATGTTCTATATACAAAGCTCATTCACATTTCAATCACACTTTTCTGCATTTTTCAAAGTCTACTTGCGACAAAAAAAAACAGAAGTTAGTTTTTACATGCAGAAGATAATAGGACTTTCCAAAGGACTGCGTCCTTTATTGATTTTAATTTAATAGTTTTTTGAATTCACCATGTAAATTATTTTCATTGTGCTCACTATGTGAGTTTTATTTTTACAATTCACTATGTGAGTTAGTCCGTTAGGCGCCAAGTATTTCTTTACTATGTAAACCTTATTAAATCACTAGTAGTTAAACACTTATTTATCTTTTACAAACGCTTATTGTCCTTATTTCATTTATTACAAAATATTTATCTTTTGGAAACACGTATTTAACTTTATTTCGTTTATTACAAAATATTTATTCCACTATGTGAGCTTGAGTTGCATTTCAGAGCTAATTTAAGAAAATCAACGATCACTTTTTTGTAGCGACCGGCGACTGGACACTTGTGTTTGCGCAGCACAAAACGCGAAATACTAAAGTGTAGGAAATGCAAAATTGCGAATAGGAAATTAATATGATATTGCGAAATAACTCGCGAAATAAGAAAAATATAGAATTGAAGGAATCACGTTGAAGTTAACGTACCTTAACTTATATATTATGAAAAAAAGTATGGTTAACCAAAATTCAAGGTCCAAGCGAACGATAATTATTTTTTTCTTCCTTTGCAACAATTGTATCAATTGTAACAGTTTGCAGTGTAAGATGACGTGCTTAAATCCAGAAAAGAGTGCTCTTAAAAGGAAGGGAACAGGTAAGAGGAATTTTTCGCCTTTTCATCCCCATGGGATAAAATATATAAATTCGAATGATTTTCAAAAAAAAAAAATAGATTAGCCTTCAATCACTTGAATACTATTAAATATATCGCACAATTTGGTACCATTTTTGAAGTGAACATTGCCAAGTTAATAAAAATTGATGCCCATTTTGATGAAAACACTTCAAACACATCTCATATGGGACTTAGGAGTGTTCATTAGTCGATTTTTTGCATATTCACATATTTTCGTTTTTTTTTACCTAAAAATCATCTGTATCTACGGGTTCCAAGGATGGAAGTTCAAGGGCATTTAATTTTCGGATGCGTCAGTTCACGCCCGGCCGAATTGAAGCATATGAAAAACGTCATTTTTAGGCTTCAATATTTTTAGCTGTAAAAGTTTTTCTGTTTAAGATATAGACACACTTGAGATGGCATCTTAAAGCTAAGAGATGGTAATATTTGTGCAAAGAATATAAATTCACACAATCAGTTTATGCGAAAATTACACAGCGCTGAAAATACATGTATTTTATTGATTTTTCGTGATTTTTAACTGGCTCCAGTGTCGTGACAGTTGGATAAAAGCCATTAATATTTCTTATATATAAAGTACACATATTGGGGAAGAAATAAAATCTACAAATAACTCCTTCGGCTTACTTTTTATAAGAAAAATATGTGCTTGAAATTTCGAACTTTTGAAAAATTGCATTTTTTAGTTCATTATATCAGCATGTGGACCACGAGATAAAAATATGAAACTTTCATATTTTTGATAATTAGTCTTGACCTTGAACTTCAAAAGCTTGAAATCTCGTTTACCGATTTTCATCCTTTCTACGTGTTCAGGTGGCTTAAAAAAAGCAATAAAAAAAATTAGAGTGAGTTTTTTGTTTGAATTTCGAACCCAAACACCAATGGCACAAATGACAAGAAAAAAACAACAACTGAAGAGTGGACGAACAGAACAGCTCATGTCCAGTTGCAAAAATGTTAAGAAGTCGCGCAATACGGCTTATTTCTCTGAACTTTTTATTCACTTTACTATCAAAAAGTACCTTTTGGAAGTGTCTGAGATTGAAATTATTTGAACGTTAGTGTAATGTTCTGTTCGCCCACTCTTCAATTATAACACAGAATTCAAGTTATGAAATTACTTATTGTTTATGTATAAACACCTTAGATTAAATCAATGGCACATAAGCCTTGACTTGATGTTTGTATCTGTTTGAAGGTTTGAAGACCACAGTACTTGGGACTATGACTTCGTGAGAAAATTAAATCATCATTGCACCTTATGTTTTTGCATAATTCGCATTTTTAATAATTTGCAAGTTTTGTTTAACTTGTATTTTTTATGTAGCTTGTACTTTTTGTTAAGTACTTTGACAAATGCGTAAGAAACTTAATAATAAAAAATAATAAGTATGTGTAAACATGCTGGCCACCAGCGACTAACAAGGCGTGTCTGTGACTTGATATTGTTGTCGTGTCATCGGGATTGGCTGTACTTGAGTTGTCTTTTTGAGCGTTCTTATTCTGTAGGTTGTTCCCAGGATGACAATAATGACTAGGGTAATGGCCACGTAACTGACGAGTAAACTGTGCTTCATGGTGGCTTCATGTGGGAGAGTGGATGCACTGATGTGTGCAAGCTGTGTTTGAATCCTTTCGAGGTCATGTATATTTGGCTTGAATTTGACGCTTATGTTGTTTGTGGCATATTGTTTATTCCACCCAAATGGAATGTTGAATTTGGATGCCTCAGCGTTGGTTGTTGTAGTCATTTGTGTACGACCTCTTATTGTTATAAAGTTGTTTTTGATGGTACAGTCCTCGCGAAATTGTATTAATCCGCTATCTGTGAGTTCGAATTGCTCCAGTTCATCTTTACATGCAGCATTGAGTTGTACAGTGCTTATTGTAGCGTAAATCCGATGATTAGCATGCTTTAGCTGGTGCCACACTGTTTTATCGTCGAGTATTTGAAACTCACATTTTGGGTAGGCTTGGTTGTTGAAAAACTCGAGTTCGCATTTGTTAACTGTGGATGCTGTGCGATATTTTGGTTGTAGATTCTGGCACAGTACTTCTTCGTTACTTAGAGAAAGGCATGCATCAAGCTGTTTCTGTGACATTGGTAGAAACTCATCGCGATGTGGGCTAATGGCGAGAAATTTTGTAGATAGTCTGACTTCTGTCAGTGAATCGTTAATTGGTGCAGCAATTGGAACGAGATGCAATAACTGGAACTCCGTTGGGTCAACTAAGGGTAATTCGATGCTGAATATCACATGATTTTTTGCAACGATTCTTCGAAGCGTCGCAGTCCCATCATTGATCAGGTCCATTTCTTGTTGTAGTGGTTCAAGATCAAAGTAGACTACCATATTCCAATTAGTTGTAGTGAACTTAATATTGCTCATTTTTTCAAAATAAATCCCCGGTTTGTTGTCGAATTTTGTTATGTTGATTCCAATTAGTTGTAGTGAACTTAATATTGCTCATTTTTTCAAAATAAATCCCCGGTTTGTTGTCGAATTTTGTTATGTTGATTGGGCTGCTTAATGCAAGTGGCAGCATTAGTAATGCTATCATAGTGAGCATCATTCCTGGGCTTATACGTGGTCGTTTTGTGGAAGTTGTGCCTGTGGGCTCTATACTTGGCTTTCTGATCCTGTTTAAAGGAATGCTGATGAGAAGAGACACTGGAGGTTGACTTAAATACCTCTGATTTTGTTCATCTTGTTCTTCCTCAACGTTGATATTGCAAGCTTGCTGTGTTGAGGTTTTCTTTGTTGACTCGGCTGGGTCATCATCACCTTCTGGAAACAATGGAGCTAATCTGTGAACTGGTCTCTTGAATATCCCTCGTTGTGTCTTGACGTCACATACTCTCACTGCGCCATCGTCACCAAACCTTGATGATTCGTCCTAATGGCCAGTTTAATGCTGGGAGGTTATCTTCCTTGACAATGACCATTGTGTTGGGCTGGATATCACTAACTGGACCCTACCATTTGCGTCGTTGCTGCAGTTCGTTGAGGTACTCCCTTGACCAACGTTGCCAAAAATGGTGTTTGATCTCTGATACGGTCAGCCATCGATCAAGTAGTTTTCGTTTTGGATCTGCTGCATGTATGTCAACGCTGGAAGTGAGTTCCTCTCCGATTAGGAAGTGACCAGGAGTGATTGCATTTAAGTCATTCGCATTTGATGAACTAAGAATGAGAGGTCGAGAATTCAAAATCGCTTCGATTTCAATAAAGACAGTTTCAAGCTCTTCATACGTGAGAGACGCTGATGATACATTTTTCACTAATAAGTGTTTTGCAGATTTTACTGCTGCTTCCCATAATCCACCAAAGTGTGGTGACCTGGGTGGAATAAAATGGAACTCCATTCCCCTTACACTGCATGCTCCAATGATGGACTCCTTTGATGATTGAGAGTAGATTGAGTTATCGAGCCCTTGCAGTTGGTTCCTTGCCCCTACGAAATTGGTTGCATTATCGCAGTATAATGACTTGCAGTGTCCTCTCCTTGCGACGAATCGTTTTAACGCCCCTATGAATGCGTCAGTCGATAAGTCGGTAACTAGTTCTAGATGTACTGTCTTCGTTGCAAAGCAGCAAAACACTGCCAGGTACGCTTTTTGAGGTCGCTTGCCTCTGGTTTTGAAGTGTACCCAGAATGGGCCGCAATAATCAACGCCTGCATTTAAAAATGGTCGAGCTGCTTGCACCCGATGGGCTGGCAAGTTTCCCATGACTTGATTGTAGACGCTGTGTTTTGCTCGTGTACATTTGATGCATCGTTGAAAAATGGATCTTGCAAGGCTCTTTGCCTTAAGAGGCCAAAAACGTTGTCTTACTTGTGCAGGCAATGCCTGTGGACCGCAGTGGTAGTTCCTTTTGTGTATTTCTTCTACCAGCAATCTTGTCAATGGGTCGTTGCCTGACAAAATCATTTGATGATTCGCGTCGAACTGTTGTGCTGATGCTTTGATTCGTCCTCCAACTTGGATTATCCTTTCCTCATCTAGGAATGGGGTTAATGAACTTAAATTATGTGATTTTGGAATAAAGGCATCTTTTTGTAGTGTTTTCTTTACATCCAAAAAATCGGATGACTGGATTTGCCGCACAATAGTTTTGAGGGCTCCGTCAAGTTTTAAAGGTGAGAGTTGAATGTGTTCTGGCCGCGAGTCTCTTGGTTGCCTCACATTTTTTATAAACCGTAGTACATATCCAATCACTCGTTGCACATGTGAGAATGAGTCTTTGGCAGAAATTTCATTGCTCTTCAGCTGATTGTTGCGTTGTTAGAGCTACCACAGTATTATTGTCTTCAATGATTAGTTCCTTTTTAAAGGGAGCTGGCCACAGCGACTTTGAATGATATAGGAACAATGGGCCATATAACCATATGTTGTAGCGTGAAAATTCTCGTGGTTTGATTCCTCGTGAAAGGATATCAGCAGGATTTTGTTTAGATGGAACATGCCGCCATTGATCAGCAATAGTTAAGCGAAGAATTTTGACGATTCGGTGTCTGATGTACACTGGTAACTTACCAGGGTGATTGTTTATCCAGGAAAGTACAATTTGCGAATCCGTCCAAAAATAGGATGCCTTGTCATGATAGCCCAAGTCAAGCCTTGCTCTTGCCATGAACTCAGCTGCCAGGACGGCTGCACATAACTCCAATCGTGGTATCGTTTGAAGTTTTATTGGTGCGACTCTTGATTTGGAGCATAGAAGATTTATTTTGACTGTTTTATCCTTGAGTACGGTTCTGACGTACACAGAAGCCCCATACGCCTTTTCAGAAGCATCGGCAAATGCATGTAGCTCTACATTTGCAAAACCCTTACTTCCAAAGACATGTCTCGGCACCTTTACATTGTCTAACTTAGCTAAGTCTTCTCTGTAGGATGTCCATCGTTTTTGAATCTCTTCAGGTAGCTCTTCATCCCAGTCGAGTTTTAGCTGCCATACATTCTGCAGCTGGATTTTTCCTGTCACAAGGACTGGACCAATAAGACCCAGTGAGTCATAAATGTGTGCTAAATCTGAACTAATGGTGCGTTTTGTTATTTTGCTGTGCTCGCGTACATTGGCCTTGAAACAGAAAATATCAGACTTTGGTAACCATAACAATCCTAGCGTCTTTGTTGATTGGCTATCTTCTGAGGCGAAGTGGAGATCGACCTCCTTGTCTTCTGGGGCGATGCCACGCAAAAGTCTGCGGTCGTTAGCACACCATTTTTTAAGCTTCATTCCAGCTGTGCCTAGCATGAATATCAATTGCTGTTGAGTTTCCAATGCCTCATGTATTGTGTTTGCTCCAATCAGTCCATCATCCACATAAAAATCGTTTTTTAAGGCTGTGGCCCCGTATGTATATTGTCCTTGATACTCCTCTGCTAGCCGATTGAGACAGCGCGTTGCCAGATAAGGAGCTGCCCTGGTGCCGTATGTGACAGTATTCAGTTGATAAGTTTTGATTGGCTCTGCGGGATGCTCCCGCCACATGATGAGTTGTAGATTTCGATCATTTTCGTTGATCCATATTTGTCGGTACATTTTTTCTACATCAGTTTTAAGCACGTACTGATGTATTCTGAACCGAAGTAAGATTGAAAATAGTTCACCTTGAACTGTTGGACCATTGAACATGATGTCGTTCAATGCCGGCCCTGTTGATTTATGTGCTGATGCGTCAAACACAACTCGCAATTTTGTGGTCGAGCTGTCCGGACGAAGCACACAATGATGTGGTATGAAGTAATACGGTGAGATGACGTCCTTAGAGTTATCTTGTGTCATATGTCCCAGTGATTCATATTCCCTCATAAAGGAGATGTATTGTTCTCTTAATGATTGGTTCTTCATGAGGCGTTGCTCGATCGTTTTGAATCTCTAGTATGCCATTCCTTTAGAATCAGCCAAAACTGATGGGTGTTCTTTGAGTGGAAGTTTAACTATAAATCTTCCATCATCGACTCGAAAGGTGTGTTGCAAGAAGTGGGACTCGCAACGCAATTCGTCTTCTGTAGCTGGAGTGTCTGAGTCTGGTATTTCCTCTGCTTCCCAGAACCTTGAAATGGCCTTTTCGAGATCTTTGCTAGCACATATGCCACAAGTTGCCTTGTTTGAACTTGCGGTGTTCACGCTACCAGCAACGATCCATCCAAACACTGATTTTTGTAGAACTGGACGAGCTCCGGCCAATTTTATCTGATCACCAGTCAACATCTCAAAGAAAATTTCAGCTCCTAATAAGGTTTATTGAAGTCAGGATTGGCGAGAATTATGCCCTGTGGAATGGCCCAACTGTCAATATTTAAATATTGTACTGGCTGATCAGACACGATCTTTGGTATAACGTGTGCCTCCATGTCAACAGTAAATTCGTTTAAGCTTGACTTGATGCGAATCGTTGTTTGATGCCTCATTTTTGTCTCATTGGCTCCAATACCTTCCACACTCATAGACATTTGTCTAGGCTTGCCACCCAGCTTTTTTAAAAGGCGATCTGTTATGAGTTTCATCTGAGAGCCTGAGTCCAAAATCGCTCGGCACTCGACCAGTTGTCCGTTGGCTGCTACAATTTGGACTCGAGCTGTCCCTAATAAGACGTAATTGGAGTCCTTATTGTTGTTATTTGTCATAAGACTAACTTTGTTTGACGATTGTTTTATTTCGGTTACACCTGGTTGTTGCGGTGTTGCTTCGGCTGCCTGCAGGGAGGCACTCTTATGGTGTGGCTGGTTCATGTTTGGATTATGAAGCAGCGTGTTGTGATTTCTAGAACATTTGGAGCAATTTCTTGATCGACATTCATCTGCTCGATGCCCAGTCCTTAAACAATTGACGCATCGATTGAACTCCTTAACCCATTTCCACCTTTGGCTCAAATTAGCATTTTCGAAAGTTTTACATGCATAGAGCTGATGAGGGCTTTTTTTTGCATATTTGGCAGTTATGGTTAATTTCATTTGAATTTATGACTGAAGCACACGTTTTTATAGCTGATTTTTCCTTATTTCCTTGAGCTTCAAGTGCTTGGAACCTACGTTCCAAAAATTTCAGCACTTCATCATGAGTAATAAGTCTCCTGTTGTCATTAAGATTTTGCTCGAAGGCGGTTTGGGTGTTTTGATCCATCTTTTTTAAAGTAATGTGGGCCAATACTGCGTCCGAATTTTCTACAGGAACTCCTTGAGCCCTCAGTCCAAAGACGCATTCCTTGGTTACGTCGTGTAATGTTTTTAGTGAAATCATGGATTCATTTTTCATTGGTGACTGTGACATCAATTTGTTGAGCAATGTTGTCACCATCAATCGTTTGTTGTCATACCGGTTACTCAAAATCGTCCAAGCAGCTTCGTAATTAGCTCCAATTGCTGGTAGATGTTTTATTAACGCTCTTGGTTCCCCAACTAGCGACGTCACCAGGTAATGCATTTTTCTGCCCTCTCCGATAGTGGTTTTGTGCACCATCTCCATGAATAAGTCCTTGAAGGCGACCCAAGCTACTGCAACTAGCTTCCATCGAATTTAGGCAATGTTACCTTGGGCAATGATAATTCCGGTTTTGGGACTGACTCTGGATGTCTTGATGTCACATGACTTTCATCTGGTATATGTTGTTGGAGCTCGATCATTGCTTCCTTCACCAGAGATTCGATTGCATAGTAACCTTGGAGTGTATAGTCGTCTATGAAATCTTCGTCGGATAGGTCCCATATCGCTAGATTATTTTTGGCAAAGTCGATCATGTGCTTCTCCAATAAAACGGCATTCACTGTGTAATAGGATGGTGGATGAACAAGGTGAGTTTCTGCCAAGACCTTGTCGCTGGTTTGCTGAATAGCTCCCATCAGAGCCTTTTGGTTGCGAATTAGTTTTCGTAACTCTAAGCTTATCTTGGTGAGTAATTGCGGACCTGTCTTATCTTTTTTTGTTTTGGACGTGGCACCTGTGCTGTCCTTGGGCGGCAGACCTGCATTGTTCTCTTTGCTAGTTGGGTCTTCGATGTTCAAAAGTTCCATGGACTCCCTTTCGAAAACCCTTGTATATTTGGTTACCAATGCTAATATTTGTGCATAGAAGTCCTCAGTAACATATATGTGATTACTGGGGACATCCTTTTCTGCTTGAATTCCTGCATGATTTTGATGGAATTCTCCCGCTAGATCATTGATCCGTCTCAAACGTTCCTCATAGTAATTTGAGGTTTTTCGGACCTTTGAGTCTTTCTTGAAGTTGGATATCAATTGTTCAACTTGTGCGCCAATCTCATATTGCCGATCAATCAGCTCCTTTGAGACACTCATAGTGTATGGTACTGTTGAATAACGATTTGATCCTTGTGCCAAATCTGTTGATTCCAATTTGCCTATCTGTTGATATGCCTTGCTGATCCTTGTGTCGGATCTGTTGATTTTACTTGGCGTCTCTGTTGATCCGCCTTATTGATCCTTGTGTCGGACCTGTTGATTGTAACCTGCGTATCTGTAGATCCGCCTTGATGATCCTTGTGTCGGACCTGTTGATTGTAAACTGATTGATTGTAAACTGCGTATCTGTAGATCCGCCTTGATGATCCTTGAGTCGGATCCGTTGAGTAGACTGCAGCTCCACTGTATCACGTCGGGGTCACCAAAAAATGTTTATGTATAAACACCTTAGATTAAATCAATGGCACATAAGCCTTGACTTGATGTTTGTATCTGTTTGAAGGTTTGAAGACCACAATACTTGGGACTATGACTTCGTGAGAAAATTAAATTAACAATTTGTTTAGTCTTGTGATTAATTAATTCTGATTTATTAAAATAAAATCTTGCCTTATATACTAAATTAAAATTAGTCCAACAAAAAACAAAATTACTTATGTTGCATAGAAAGCTAATGGTCAATGCACTACGTAGCATTCACCTTATTGAAACTGCATACCTTGCAGTTCTTACATTTATTGAACTCAAGCAGCTTAATTCAATGCACTTAAACATTATTTATTTTAATTGTTTTGCATAATTCGCATTTTTAATCATTGTACCTTATGTTTTTGCATAATTCGCATTTTTAATAATTTGCAATTTTTGTTTGACTTGTATTTTTTATGTAGCTTGTACTTTTTGTTAAGTACTTTGACAAATGCGTAAGAAACTTAATAATAAAAAATAATATGTGTAAACACTTATATTGTAAATTATATTATTGTATCCAACAGTTGCGACACTGGAGCCAGTGAAAAATCAATCAAATACATGTATTTTCAGCACCGTGTAATTTTTGCGTATAGTGATTGTGTGAATTTATATTCTTTGCATAAATACTACTATTCCTTATCTTTAAGATGCCATCTCAATCGTGTCTATATCTCAAACAGAAAACTTTTTGCAACTAAAAATATTTAAGCCTAAAAATGACGTTTTTCACATGCTTCAATTCGGCCAGGCGGGGACTGACGCATCCGAAAACTAAATGGCCTTGGTTTTCCTTCTTTGGAACCCTAACAAAGATTTTCACAAAGTCTGAGCAAAATTCAAAGTAGTGCAGTAACGAAATTTCCATTTTTTAGAATAGTGAAGCTATCCAAAAACTTTAAGAACTTAATCTTCTGAAAAACATCAAGCAAGCTACTTAGTCTTTTCGATGACAGATTTAGATTTAATATTACATGCGACGATGCTGTTCATATAACTGAAAGCATTGATGAGGTGACAGGTGGGGTAAACTACAGAAGCAAAATCAAATAAAGGAATTAGCAAATTTTATACAACGTTATAAAATTTATTTTATAAGTAAACAAATAGGAAAACATCTTAACCCTCAATTTGCATCCCTCCAAAAATTCATGGTGCTCCACATTTGAGGTACCTCACTGATCATTTTTCTGCAAATAAAAAGAAATCCCCCAGGCGCTTTTTTTTTAAACTTAATTTTTGTGTTTTTCACTTAAATTTTTGAAAAGCTGACTTCCAGTTCCAGAGATTATCCTGAACATACAAATAAACAAACAAACCTTACCTCTTTATATAATAGTATAGATAAACAAACCTTACCTCTTTATATAATAGTATAGATAAAGAGGTAAGGTTTGTTTGTTTGTTTGTTTGTTTGTATGTTCAGGGTAATCTCTGGAACTACTGAACCGATTCCAAAAATTCTTCTACTAATAGAAAGATAAACTATTCCTGAGTAACATGGGCTATATTTTATTTTGATAAAAGCAAGGGGCGCGGCACTTTATATGCAATTAAAACCATTAGCTCGCTATATCTTGGTTCATATGATAGCAAAAGACTTGAAATCCGGTGTCAGGATGCACATAGCCTATGTTAAGCACTTCACAAAATATGAACGGGATTAGACACCAGGGGCGTGGTGGCTACAAAACTTTAATTTAGGGTGGCCCTCATACGCAAATATCTTTAAAATAGCATTTTTACAAAGACCACTTAATCGATTCACATGGCATTTACACCACATGTCTCTTATTTTAAGACGCATAGCTAAGACGATGAAACTTTTATTTAGGGTGGCCCTCATACACAAATATTTTAAAAATATCGATTTCTCAAAGACAGGTAAATCGATTCTCATGAAACTTACACAGTATGGTTTTTATATTAAGGGGCACAAATTAGATTGCAAAAATTTTATTTAGAGTGCATACTTAGGGTGACCCTCATACAAATATATTTTTAAACATCATTTTCATGAAGACAGGTTAATCGATTCACGCTGAATTTACACCACGTAGTTCTTTTGTTAAGAAGCATAGCTTAGGCTACAAAACTTTTATTTAGGGTGGTCCTCACACAAAAAAATTTTTTAAATATCATTTTCTCGAAGACCGCTAAATCGATTCTTATGGAATTTACACCACATGACTTTTATATTAAAAAGCACAGATTAGATAGTAAAAATTTTATTTAAGGTTCATACTTAGGGTGGTTCTGATTCAAAAATATTTATAAATATCATTTTCTCGAAGACCGCTTAGTCGATTCTCATGAAATTTACTCCACATGGCTTTTATATTTAGAGGCACAGATAAGTTTGTAAAACTTTTGTTTAGGGAGCATACTTAGGGTGACCCTCTTACAAAAATATTTTTAAAAATAATTTTCACGAAGACAGGTAAGACGATTCACACCGAATTTACGCCACGTATCTCTTATGTTAAGAAGCATAGCTTAGGCTACAAAACTGTAGTTTAGGGTGGCCCTCACACAAAAAATTTTTTTTAAATATAATTTTCTCAAAGGCCTTTTAATCGATTCTCATGGTCTTAACACCACATGGCTTTTATATGAAGGGGCACAGATTAGATAGTACAAATTTTACTTAGGGTTCACACTTTGGGTGGTCCTCATACAAAAATATTTTTAAATATCTTTTTCATGAAGACAGGTTAATCGATTCATACCGAATTTACACCAAGTAACTTTTATATTAAGAGGCGTGGATAAAGCTTCAATACTTTTATTTAGGGTGGCCTTCATACAAATATATTTTTTAAACATAATTTTCTCGAAGATCGCTTAATCGGTTCTCATGGAATTCACACCACGTGGCTTTTATATAAACAGGCACAGCTTAGAATAGAATGGGTGATGCCACGCCCCCTTATCTAAAAGAAAATATGATTCATCATATCTTATCAACTATTTGATGTAGAAAAATGAAACTAGGTACATATATAAAGGGTAGAGAAAGAAGTTAGAGTCAATGCAAAAATGGGCGGTACCACGCTTCCATATGAGAAAAAATCAACTTTCTTATGTATCAACAACTATTTGACGCAGATGGACAAGATTTGGTACACCCGTTTCTTATTGTTTGTAAAAATTTCTTAACATAGTTTGGTTTGGAAAAAATGAGCCACAAAGAAAGAAAGTAAGATTCAATAAAAAAATGGGTAGTGCCATGCCTCCAAAATAAGAAAAGACTATGACTATGAGACTCGGTACATATATAGAAGACAAGGACTATTACCAAATTAAACTCATTCAAAGGTGCTGATTCTAGGCATTCCATTGATTCCCGCCAAATCAATTGTTCATTTATGAGCCAAATAGAAAAACATACAACGTTGTTTATCCACTCGCAATAAGATAAATATCAACAAAAATAATTTTTACTTATTTAATCCAACTAAAATAAAAACACTTTATATTTTATTTGTTGAGGCGTAGCAACGCCCGCCGGGTTTCGCTAGTATAACAGTATAGATATAGATTTTCCGTAGAATGCGCATCTAACCTCAGATTTAGAAAATTTGAAGAAGAAAACTCGAAAAAGCGCCCAGCACTTTATTTTCAATATCTATGAAGTTCTCTGGATTTTCTGGAGTTTCTACACCTCAAATTCTTAAAAATAGGACAGACTTTGATTCTACGGAGAATTTCCAATAAAAATAATGTATTTATAAACTTTAATGGATAAAATTTGACCATATAAAACTGAATTTGACTTTCTGTAATCATTGAAATCAGCTTTTCAGAAATTTAAGTGAAAAACACAAAAATTAAGTTTTAAAAAAAGCGCCCGGGGGATTTTTTTTTTTGCAGAAAAATGATCAGTGAGATGGTTCAACTTGAGGGATAAGATTTTTTCCAGCCAACCGTGTTATCTTAATACGAAATTCAAACCAAATGACTTTATTATCATTAATTCAATTACGAAAGGAAATATTACAGTTCTTAAAACTATTTCAATATATGTAGATAAATGTTACCAAGCGCAATATTTTGTGGTATATAGATAAAAATGTAGCATGATTATAAAACAGTTTTGTATGAAACTTATAATACAAAAAATTCATACACTTTGGCCTATCTTAAAGATATTTTAGGAAATTCTCCTGTAAAAATTTATTATTCGGAAAATTATCTGTCATTATTTACATTGTTCATTGACAAACACACGGAACAGTAATCCAAATCATTAAAAAATTCATGAATAAAAAAAAAAATATGTTACTTGTAGGTATATAAATTGCATTAAGTCTTGTTTGTACACTACTAATCATTAAGCAAAAGTAAATATTATGGAACACCCTTGCAAATTATGGAGTGCTGACAGGCGTACAAAAAAAAAAACTTTTATATCTTCTCCATCAATAGAGTCAATCATTAAAGAAGGTAACAGAAAGAGTTATGAATTGCATGTATATAATTTTTTATCTTATGAACTATTTTTATTTATAGCTAACTTTATCGGTCTACAAGGATCTAAGCTTGTTTAAGAAAGTGATGGCTCCGAAATTTACGGTGAAGCTGTTCTTGAATTCTGCCTAAAAACAAACGCCATTCTCATGTTGGAAGAAAATTATTAATGGTATGAAAGAATCACTGCGAAAAGTACCTCAGGAGTGCAAACGAGTGAAACTTTTTTTCGTTAAATTCCAACAAAATTTGACATAAACTCTCTCCGCGCCGTTTACAAGTTTGAGCTAGGAAGCTCAAATGTTGGGACAATTATTTTTATTCCTCAAGCTATAATATTGGAAGAAATAAATAAAATCCATCCCCAAAAGTTTGAGAAAAACACCCTTATGTACATCTATGTATATAAATAAAATTATATCCGTTTCCTATATTTGCTAATAACTCAAAAACTACTGGACCAATTTTGATTAAATTTGTTTAGTCTTATTCAAAATACAATTAAAACTATCACAATATTCGTGTAAAATATCAAAATATTGAAGTTTTCAAATTGATAAAAAAATTAATTTCACATAAAGAAACAAGCATGTAAGCATAGCAAATCGTTGAATGGGAATTGAATGTGTTAGCGTGTGTGCTTTGTGTTTTGTCGTTCCAATGGCAATTTAAAAAATAAACTGTTTTACTAAAAATTTTGAATAAAATTTTAAAATGTGTAAAAGTAACAACTGCTTGTTTAAGAAGAAAATATTTGAAAAATGATTAAAGTGTTGTTCGAAAATTTGTCAAATAATTTTAGAAGGAAGTTGGAGCTAATGGTTTATATTAAAGCACTGCACAAGACATTCTATTCTATGCAGAACAATACTTCACAGCATTGTTTATCTCGATTCAGTACTTACTTTTTGTGTATTGATTATTGTCTGTTTGTAGTGAATAAATATTGTCGTGTCGAAACCCGATTGCCTGCTTCGTCGCACGACGATCTTTTGATCCCTAACGACAGCGTCAACCACAGCATATGACAATAAACAGCAATATCAAAGCAAACATAGCAACAGCAAGAGCACCAAGTACACTAGTGAATTCGTTGTTATTGGTTTCTAGCTGAACAGCAAAATATGTACACATTGTTTGCAGCATAAGCTTAATAGGCGGAGAGCCGGCTGTAGAAAAGTCGAGTGTATAAGATTACACCATGGGACCTATGCCAAGTGATAGAGCTCGATGAGCCTAAATAGAATATCTAGGGTTGCCTTGCCAAGGTCTGTCCTAAACTAGGGTTGCCTCGCGTTTTTTGGGCCAATTTTTTTTAATAAAAAGTGTGTAAGATTACAGCATGAAATGGGTGTCAAAAGGTAGAGCTCGATGAGCCTAAATAGAATATATAGGGTTGCCTTGCCAAGGCCTGTTCAAACTAGGGTTGCCTCGCGTTTTTTGGGCCAATTTTTTTTAATAAAAAGTGTATAAGATTACTGCATGAAATGGGTGTCAAAAGATAGAGCTCGATGAGCCTAAGCAGAATATATAAGTTGCGTTGCCAAGGCCTGTCCTATACTAGGGTTCCCTCGCGTTTTTTGGGCCAATTTTTTTTAATAAAAAGTGTATAAGATTACAGCATGAAATGTGTGTCAAATGATAGAGCTCGACGAGCCTAAATAGAATATCTAGGGTTGCCTTGCCAAAGCCTGTCCTAAGCTAGGGTTGCCACCCGTTTTTTGGGCCAACATTTATTAGAAAAAATGTTATGGTTAAAGATTCCAGCTTGAAATGTATGTCACACAATAGAGCTCAATGAGACTAAGGGGCCGTTCAAGTATTACGTAACGCAATTTTCGAAGATTTTTGACCCCCCCTCCCCCCTATGTAACGCGCCGTAACGTTTTCCTCTACCCCCCCCCCCCCCTAAACGTTACGTAACACCCAAGTGACCATATTTACCTAAAAGTCACAATTATGTTGCGAAAAGTACCGGAAATACATGCGTATGTTGTTTATTTTCTTTATTATACCCTACACCGAGGGTATATTCACTTTGTCATTTTGTTTGTAACGCATAGAAGAGGGCGGTGGTAGGTATGAAAAAGTATGTAGATATATTCTTGATCAGCGTCACCACCTGAGTTGATTTAGCTATGTCCGTCTGTCTGTCTGTTCAAATCAGGTTTACGGAAAAACCAAGAAAGCTAATTGAATGAAATTAGCACACTCAGGTCAGACCTTCTTGCAGGCATCTTGCTATTGAAAATGGACGTAATCGGTTCATAGACACGCCTACCGCCCATACTCTATGTATATTTGCCCAATCTCATTTTGAAAAAAAATGCAGCGATTTTGATGAAACTTGGTGATTAGGTGTACATTTGAACTAAATTAAGATTAGGCTAGGTTTCAAGTTTCCAAAGATTCACGTGGCACGGTCCTAAATTTTAACCTCTATACCACCATGTCTCGTAAACCGTGCAAGATATTGTGATGAAATTTCTTTATTTTTTCGACTTTTTCATCGATTTTAAATTGCTTAGACTTTTTCAACCTCTCTCAACATTAACATTTTGCATATATTTACGACTTTTTCAACAGTTTTCAACCTCTTAAAAATTTCACATTTTTTTCGAATTATTTAACCTCTTCAACGTCTTTTTTAACTGAAATATATGTACCTACTTTGAGTGCAGTGTAGGGTATGTGAGTTTCGGCCTGACTGAAGATAACACTTTAACTTGTTCATATTGTTATTTAATAAAAATCACACATAATGTAATAAACATTTGCTTAAGCTTAAAATATGTTAAAATGGCGAAAAATGAGACGAACATATTTTATTAAAATGATAAAAGTTGATGGGATCTAGAACAGCTACAGCAATAAATGAGAAAAATAGGAAATCTTTCCACGCTTACATCTCTGGTTTTGGTTAACCAATCTCGAAGATGATAGTTTTAGGACATTCTGCTTGATAAGTGCTTTAATTTAACATATCATTTATTGCTGTAAATTATATAGATCCCATCAACTTTTATCATTTTAATAAAATGTTTTGGCTGTAGGTATTCAATAAACATACACATTAAGAAAGAGTAGAGTTTCATTTCATTATACACACCTAATTTCAAATAACCACTCGCTAAAGTAGTTTCACTTCAAAAACAATGTTACGTAACGCGGTGTTCGAACTCCCCCCCCCTCCCCTGTAACGCATCGTAACGTTTCACAAGACCCCCCCTCCCCCCCTAATTGCGTTACGTAATACTTGAACGGCCCCTAAATAGAATATATAGGGTTGCCTTGCCAAAGCCTGTCCCAAATAAGGGTTGCCACCCGTATTTGGTTTAACTTTTTTACAAAAAGTGCATTACATTACAGCTTGAGCTGCATGCCAAATTATGAAATCTGTAATAAATAGAAAGACTTCAATTTCAACATATATGGCTCTTCCTAATGACGTCACCTTTATATCTACACCATGCTTTACACCAGTGAAGGGCACTTAGTGCCTCAATTGGTGGTCAGCCGATTGCACTGATTAGTGGAACAAAGCGTTACACCATGATTAACAGTTAGTACATGCGTGTCGTGCCACAATCAGTGATAATTGGTAGTGTAGCTATGACCTCCAAGCTGGTGGCCACTGGAAACGGCTCTCCAGGAAGTTAAGTCTTGACTGTAGGTTAGCTCCTCAAATGCCTGAGGTATCTTCCTGAAGGTATTTCAGGCAGAAATGCCCCCAATCCAAGGTGGAACAGCATATGCTAAGGGATGAATGGCTAGTGGGTTATCTAGTCGATAATATGCGGACTCGGATAGTCTGGCAAACTTCCGTTTTAACCTAGCCTTATCCACACATGCAGGCTCTGTGAGGATGGACCTTCCTTTTTCCTTGCGAGGGCTGGATCAAAGTGTTATGCGACCCGTGCTGAGGATCGTTCAGGTTGGGAGCCCTGTTTTCATAAGAATTAACCCAATCGCTAACGGAGCATACCGGATACCTGGCGCCCTCCGGTATTAAGTAGCCTTACCCACGCACCTGGACCTCTGTGTGGGTGGACATATTCGTCCTGTACTCGTGGGACCAAATATGGAAAATATATTGAAAAATAAACAAAACAAACAAACAAACAAATGTAAAAACAAAGACTTCTGAGTCAGAGACTCAAAATGATAGAAATCGCGATATCGCATGCACCTCAGGTGGGACTGGCGCTGGCCTTCGGGTGGCTGGACCTGTCTTGAAGGTGGGAGGGAAGGTAAGGTCGTTGGACTTCACGTCCAACCCTACCAACCCTTCAAAAAAAGGGGGGGCTTTAATGCCCATTTCTGGACCAACCAGTTCGGCATCGACCACCGCCTCACGGCATGGTCAGTTAAAGTCGGCTGGGGAATCCAGACAAGAGGGGGGATCTTCGCTGTCAAATCGAGGACAAACCAGTTCGGCATCGGCCACAGCCTCACGGCTAAGCCAGTTAAAGTCGGCTGGGGAGTCCAAGAAGGAACAGAATCCTTTAGGGGAGGGTTTTAAGGGTCTTAGACCCTCTAAAATGAAAATCGCGGACAAGCAGGCGGCGAATAGAATTCGTCGTCGTATGGAAGCTGCTGATCCCAGCTCTCTGTCCAAGGAGGACAAGGACTCCCTTCGATGGGCGAAGAGAGTCCTTGAACAAAAAGGCCATGAACAGGCCGTTTTAGAAAAACTACCTAAAAGGCAGAGATCCCAGGAAGAGATGTTGGAGTCTAAACGTCAAAAGACTACTGGTAAATCTCTGTCTTTTAGTGACGTTGTAAAAGGTTGTAAGGGGAGAGTTTTGGCTGTGCTTGACAGGGCGGCGGAGGACGGGGCAATTCCTCGGGATAAATGGAAGTGGGTAGACGCTGCCTTGGCAAATACCCTCTTCCAGATATTAGAGGAGTTTCCTGGTCCTGTGCCATCATGTGAGGAGGCAGGCTGGCATCAGGGCCTTTTTAAACTCATCTCCTGTGATGATGAACGGTCTGCCAAATTGTACAAGGTAGCTGTGAGTAGGCTAGGTGAGGTGTATCCAGGCGCGAAACTGGAGGCTGTGGAGAAGGATGAAATTCCTACCAGGCCCCGGGCTCGCGTTTGGCTACCGAGCACACCGTCGGGTGAGGACGCAGTTCTGCGGATGCTCCGACTATGCAATCCCAATCTTCCAACTCAAAACTGGAAGATTGGGAAGCTAGAAGCACCAGTCGGACCATCCATGCAGGCCATGGTCCTGTTAAACAAGGAATCCGTGGAGTTACTGGCGGCAACTAAGGGGGTCGTCAAGTATGGATTCAACAAGGTGACGCTCAAGGTTTACCGTAAGGACGAAGAGCTGGCCTCCAAAGGTGCTATCTCTCCCTCCCCGGAGACCATCGCCACTGCACCACCAGTGCCAGTGGAGATGGAGGTTGGGGATGAAGAGGTAGAGCCAGAGGGGGACAACTGCACTCCAAGCGGTCAACCTGAGGCGTCCCTTGAAGAAGCCGAATCCACGGACTCCGATAGGTCGTTGGAGGTAAGGGGCCTCCTGGAAGAAGCTCTTCTTTTAGAAGAGGATGATGAAGACGAGGCGGACATAACAGTCGTAGAGAGGGGAGGTGATTTGGAATCCGATGAGGGTCCTCCAAATTAATCTCCACCACTCAAAAGCGGCGTCCGCCGGCTTACTGATCCGCTTAAGTAAAAGCGGAGATGATGTAGTCCTCATACAGGAACCCTGGGTTCATGCCGGGAGAGTCTGTGGTCTGAGGACGCCTGGCTATAAGCTACTGGTGGCAAATGTGGAAGGTAACCCCAGAGCGTGCATTTTGGCAAAGACTAATCTTAACTTGTTTTTGCATTCTAATTACAGTGACCTAGATACAGTCGTTGCTAGCCTGGAGATAAAAGCTGG
Organism: Tricholauxania praeusta; assembly: GCA_949775025.1. Classification (NCBI taxonomy): domain Eukaryota; kingdom Metazoa; phylum Arthropoda; class Insecta; order Diptera; family Lauxaniidae; genus Tricholauxania; species Tricholauxania praeusta. The sequence continues at coordinate 5,608,063 of OX459032.1, read as the reverse complement.
AGGCTTTTGGTTAGCATCGTGTTACATGGCTCACGACATGGCGAGTGGTTTACCACCGACATATTTAAAGGCGGCTGTAGAGCAGGCCCGCTTAAACAAAACCGGGCTAATCATAGGCAGTGACGTAAATGCGCATCACACTGTCTGGGGTAGCACAGATGATAATGATCGAGGTGAGTCACTTCTAGAATACATTTTAAACACTAACTTACTTATCTGCAACAAAGGCTGTGAGCCAACCTTTATAGTAAGGATCAGGGAAGAAGTCTTGGATATAACATTGGTCTCGGACTTTGTTTTTGATTGTATCGTTGACTGGAGAGTCTCAAGCGAGCACTCTTTTTCAGATCATCGTTATATAGAATTTGTTCTCACTGTTAACCCCCCAGAGCCGATTATTCACCGAAATGTAAAAAGGACAAACTGGGGAATATATAACAGGAAAATAGCAGAGTATCTGCCTATCTTAACCCCCGTAGAGCCGTCAACTATCCACGACATAGACAGGCTGGTTCAAAACTTAACGGGAGGGTTAAATAAGTCCCTGGAGATTTCTTGTCCTGTAAGTAAACCTCGAGGAAAGAAGAAACCCCCATGGTGGTCAAATGAAATTCAGGTTCTTCGACGAAGAAGTAGGAATTTATTTAACAAAGCCAAAAAATCAGGTTTGGATAATGACTGGAATGATTATAAATCTATTCTCAAAATTTACAAGAGTTCGTTAAGAAAAGCTAAACGTAACTCGTGGAGGAACTTCTGTGGAAACATTGAAGAGATTTCAGAAGCATCTAGGCTAAGGAAGATTTTATCTACCTCGCCCACTACTCTAGGTCTTTTAAAAAAGCCTGACGGCTCCTGGACAACATCTAGCGAAGAGACCTTAGACCTCTTACTAGATACTCACTTCCCTGGTAACTCATTGCATGAACCAGAGGAATTGAATGTTCAACCTCAGATGTCCTCAATTATTCTCGGGGACAATGTTTCGGAAACCAAAATTCGATGGGCGATAAATAGCTTCAAACCCTATAAATCACCAGGACCTGATGGTGTGACACCAATTGAGCTGCAACAATCTGCTCGCTTAATTATAACTTGGTTGACAGCTATTTTCAAAGGCTGTCTTAACCTTTCCTATATTCCTCTAGCCTGGAGGATGACTAAAGTCATTTTCATTCCAAAGGCTGGGAAGAGCTCTTACATAAATCCAAGGGATTTTAGACCAATAAGTCTTTCCTCTTTTCTTTTAAAAACTTTGGAAAGACTCATAGAAATCTATGTTCGCAGCAGTATCAAACCTGAACTGCTGTCTACTTCTCAACATGCTTACACGAAGGGCAGATCTATAGAAACCGCACTTCACACACTAGTGAGCAGCATTGAAAAATCCTTTGCATGTAAGGAATTCGCCCTGGCGGCGTTCCTGGATATTGAAGGAGCTTTTAACAACGTTGACCCAGGTATTATTATTAATGAACTGCAGAAACTGGGTATCAACAGTTCCATAGTTGAGCTGATTAAAAAGCTACTGACAAACAGAGCCATTACCTCAAATCTTGGCATTTCCGAAGCTAATAGGTTTGTCCGCAGAGGAACGCCGCAGGGTGGAGTGCTATCTCCTCTACTGTGGAATCTGGCAATAAATAAGATGCTCATGTCACTGAAAAGGCTGGGCTGTAAAGCTATTGCCTATGCCGACGATGTAGCATTAATTGCATGTGGTAAATTCCCAAACACACTGTGTGAAATTCTTCAGAATGCTTTAAACAGACTCGTCTCATGGGCAGATGAGGCTGATTTAGGCGTAAATCCGAACAAAACTGAACTAGTACTCTTTACTAGGAGTCACAAACTTCCAATTATAGTACCACCTTCGCTAAAGGGCGTTAGACTTGTCTTAAAAAGTAGTGCAAGGTATCTTGGTCTGATATTGGATAGGAAATTAAGTTGGAAAATAAATGTTGTTGAGAGAGTTAGGAAAGCAACTGTAGCACTATACTCTTGTAAAAAAGCTGTGGGAAGAAGATGGGGGCTATCACCTCGTATTATTCATTGGCTCTACACAGCGGTTATTCGACCGATTCTGTTATATGGCATTGTGTTGTGGTGGCCTGTCTTAGACAAGGTCACCTATTACAGACAATTGCAGAAGGTTCAAAGAGCTGCTTCCATGTGCATCAGTGGTGCACTGAGGACCACACCGACTGATGCCTTGGAGGTCCTCTTTCATCTCGTTCCCCTTGACCTGTTTGGTAAACGAATGGCAGCATGTACCGCCATTAGACTCAGGGAAACTGCTTGCTGGTCCGAGGGAAGTACAGGACACTCAACTATCCTTAATAGCTTGAATTCCGTACCCTCTAAATTGGACTACACTATTCCAGTAATCTCATTCAAGAGAGATTACGTAACCCATATCCCATCTAGGGATGACTGGAAGGGAGGAATCCCGGGGAGAAGGAACCATATTAATTTCTACACGGATGGCTCCAAGTTAAATAACCAAGTGGGTTATGGCATTTACTCTAAGGAACTGAAGATAAGTATTGCTGCGAGGTTACCAGACCATTGTAGTGTTTTTCAGGCAGAGGTTATAGCAATAGAAGAAGTAGCATCCTGGCTGAGAATAAATGTGGTATCCAAGAAGGGTATTAATATTTATTCAGACAGTCAAGCTGCTATTAAATCCTTAGAATCAGTCTTCCTAAACTCACTAGTGGCCCAACAATGCCGATCGTCTCTAAATGAGATGGCTCAGCATTTTAACATTCACCTCATCTGGGTGCCTGGGCATAGGAACATTGATGGCAATTGCAAAGCTGATGAACTTGCTAGGCAGGGGACTACTGCACAAATTCCTCAAGACAAGGAAGGTGTTGGCATGCCACTTGCTACCTGCAAGTTACTGCTTAAAGAAGATATGATAAAAAAGGCTAACATAAGATGGACCCAAGGGTTAACTTGCAATATAACAAGGCAAATCTGGCCGGAATGGAACGCTAAGCGATCTCTAGAACTGATATCCCGCACTAGACACAGTGTCTCGTCAGTTGTTGCAGTAATAACTGGCCACTGGCTTATCGGCAGACATGCGGAGAGATTAGGTATTCGGTCTTTTGACTACTGTAGAAGTTGTGGGGATGTGGAGGAGGAGGAAAACATTAAACATTTTCTTTGTTCCTGCCCTGCACTTGCTAGAAAACGCCACAAAACACTTGGCTCGTTTTTGTTTGATGACCTGGAGGACCTTAGACATGTTAGCATAGGTCAGTTATTTAGTTTCATAACGAAATCTGGATGGTTCAATGAGAGGGTATAGTCAAGTACCCTGTGGTATCACAATGGACCAAACTTGGTCTAAGTGAGTCGGTTTTTGTAACTGACTGCCACTCCTACCTAACCTAACCTAACCTAGTGCCTCAATTTCCTCACATTGCTCTAACCGTTATTCGACGCACAACCAAGCGAAAAAAAATTCCCAGAATTTCATCGCTATCGAGGCACAAAATTCATAGAATTTCAACGTTATCGAGGCACAAAATTCGCAGAATTTCAATCGAGGCACAGCGTTGACTTGAATTAAAATGAAAACAAAAACAAAACACAAAGCCATAAATGACGGCGCCGCATTGTGTCTTGACGAATGTAGCAATTGTTTTTGTTTGTAGTGTAATTTGTTATTTTTTGTGCTAATGGCAATTTTGGAAATGAAAGTAAAAAAAACTTTAAAATTTCGTTTGTTGTTGCTTGATGTTGTTTTTTTCCTCTTTTGTTATATTTTTGTGCCCACCGCTGCTTTACACTATCATTATTCGTAATATACCTGAAAAACACATACGAAACTCATACACATACAAAATGTATGGAGCTAACGTATTTACATACGTAAATTTAATAAATATGTGAATGGAATAAATATTTATAACAAAACTGAAAATTCTGTTTTTTTTTTCCAAGAGGTGCGCAAGCTACTGAAAAATAGTATCGCAAAATATATATGCCAAATTGTTGCATTGATTAAAAAATTACCTTATATACTGTACTGTGCATAATTTTTTCTTAAAAATTTCCAAAAAACGAGTAAAAGTCCTTGTTTACGACAAGCTTTGGCAAGTCAATCCTATATATTCTATTTAGGCTCATCGAGCTCTATCGTTTGACATACATTTCAAGCTAGAATCTTAAACCATAACTTTTTTTCTAATAAATGTTGGCCCAAAAAACGGGTGGCAACCCTAGCTTAGGACAGGCTTTGGCAAGGCAACCCTAGATATTCTATTTAGGCTCATCGAGCTCTATCGTTTGACATACATTTCAAGCTGGAATCTTTATCCATAACATTTTTTCTAATAAATGTTGGCCCAAAAAAACGGGTGGCAACCCTTGTTTAGAACAGGCTTTGGCAAGGCAACCCTATATATTCTTTTTAGGCTTTTCAATATCTATCATTTGGCACAAATTTCAAGCTGTTATCTTTATTAATAAAAATTGACCCAAAAACCGGTGAAAACCCATGTTTGCGACAGGATTCAACAATGCAATCCCATGTATTATATTTAGGCCTCTTCATGTTCTATCTTTTGGCATACATTTGGAGCTGTTATGTACTACAGTTTTAATTATAATAACAAAATTGGCTAAATTTCGGGCATTTTCGGCCATCGGGACAGGCTTTGCAAGGCAACCCTATATATTCTATTTAGGCTCATCGAGCTCTATCATTTGATACTACTTTCATGCTGTAATCTTATACACTTTTTATTAAAAAAAATTGGCCCAAAAAACGGGTGGCAACCCTAGTTTAGGACAGGCTTTGGCAAGGCAACCCTATATTTTCTATTTAGGCTCATCGAGCTCTACCTTTTGACACCCATTTCATGCTGTAATCTTATACACTTTTCATTGAAAAAATTGGCCCAAAAAACGCGAGGCAACCCTAGTTTAGGACAGGCTTTGGCAAGGCAACCCTATATTTTATTTTTAGGCTCATCGAGATCTATCATTTGACACCAATTTTATGCTGTAATCTTATACACTTTTTATTAAGAAAAAAGTCGGCCAAAAGTGGGTTTTTTTCGGCCATCGGGACAGGCTTTGGCAAGTCAACCCTAGACATTCTATTTAGGCTCATCGAGCTCTAGCATTTGGCATAGGTCCCATGGTGTAATCTTATACACTCGACTTTTCTACAGCGGGCTCTCCGCTTATAAGCAGATATATGAAAGTACCATTCGTACTTCAAATCCGTTTTCTGCCTTTTTGCAACGATTGGTGCCAGAAATTTTTTGTCTTGAAACGAGGCCATTCTCACTTTTGACCTGAGAGCGATTGTTTACTATTTAATGTGACTTCAAAGGCAAAAGAAGCAGTTAGGACATTTGCACTCCGAGATTTTATTTTGAAAGCTGCAGTTAAGACATAAAGCATACTGAGATCTTTTGGAATGGGAAGAGGTAGCTAAATTTCGATAACATCAAACGAAAGAGTGTATTTTCTTAAGTAAGTTGGCGTGTTAAAAAAATTTTGTCAAAAAGTGCAATGGGACACTTACACTCTGAGGTGACGATATGTGCTTAGTCTTCCACGAAAAGGGGCCTATTGTCCAAAAAACCGATATTCACTGTATTGGTGATTATCATAGAAAAAAGTACGCCTTTTCAGCGAAACAATCCGCATATCCAGCTTATAATTTGCTATAAAAATGAAATTTTTGAAGCAATTATTGAATCTGGACAGCATACACTTAATAAATTTGGTAGGTAGTTCATCAGAAGAAATGCTAAACTATGCATAATGCAGAACATCAGCAAGGCAAGCTCAGATTGACAAACTGTTCAAAAGTTGCATCTTATTCGCTCATCAATGCAGCAATTTTCGATTGGTTCCATTTTTTCAATATTTTGGGCATGCATATTGTGCATGTCTTTTCAAATGAGACAAGTGGATGATTAAAAATTTGCGCAAACAGTACAAAATGCTATTTTTTTTTCATTTGCTAGCCATTGAAATTAAGGTAGGCATTCCGAACGAAGTTTTCTTTTTGATTGCGAAGATGCATCAAAACTGTAAAATATAATTTATGTAACTATACAATACTTTTGATCTCGCCAAAAATTAAATACCCTGCATCGTGTTAACAGTAAAAGTATGCGTAAGTCCTAATATTTTATTAGAATTGGTTTGACTTGAAGTGTTAGACCAAAGTAAACATTTTTAGAACTTAAGTAGTTTTTGTTTTATAGGCTTAAAAGATGACTTGAACATGACATACTAAAAGTGTTATGATGAACAAAATATCTAAGTACTCGAATTTTAAATTTTGGCGGCCTGCTTCCAGAACGTACTGGTCCGTAGGTACGTTTTTTTTCGAAATAACATTTTTCAAGTTGACCAAACACATAGCGCGGACAATTTTCGACCGACTGAATTAAAGTTTTGACTGAAAAAAAAAAAAAAAACAAAAACTCGAAAACGAAGCACTGAGAAACTTATTTAAAGCAATAAAACCAAACTTCACACAAATACAAGATGACGGTGAGCTTTAACCAGGTTTAAATGCAAGTGTGAGTTACAACAAAAACTTGAATTGGTAATTGTTTGGGAGTCGATATATCGACCACTGTGCGCGAAATTATCTTATGTGCCAAAAACTAAATTTTACAGGAGAGGGTTTTTTCTACTTTTCTATGCTTTGGTTGGCAATATCAATACCAAATTTTCCATGTGTTTAGATAATTAACTATTATAACAAAACTCAGAGCTTTTCCTGCGGAAAAGTGTACATTTTCCGAGAAAAACATATTTTTTGGCACATACGATAGTTTCGCTCACAACGTTTCGTAGGTGTGCTTGCAGCAAATGGCACTTACGATAACATGAAAAACAGTTTAAATAGGAAATAAATTGAAACGCAAAGTTATTTGTGATCTTAAATCTTTGTGAAAATATGTGAAAAAATTAAGGTTTTATTTACTTAATTTTTTTTTAATTATGTTAGGTGGTATAAAATAACATTAAACAAAAGTTACACATAACAAAAACATGTTTTTAATTTCAAAAATAATTAAATTTAAGTAATTCAATCTTCATCGTCGCTTTCATTTAACGATTCTTTTATTCTTGAGGAATGTTTTAAATTTAAATACTCATTGTGATATTTTGATGGAATACTATTTTTTAAACGTAGATTTTGCAAATCATTAAATTTTATCGAGAGATACATAAAGGCTTATGGTACAACATTTGTAGCTTAAAAGTAAAATTAAAGTTGTTTATGGTTTTTTTAGTGGAATTTTCAGAACATCCATAGATGGGTTCAATTGATTTTGATTTTTTTTTTTAATGAAGCTATGCGAAGTTTATTTGAGTCTAGTGTAATTTTGTTCGGTAGTAAGAAATCTGCAAGCGACTTCCAGTTCTTGAGCTCAGAGTGACTTATTTTAATGCAGTCGTATCCCTATGGGTTAGTGCGTGCATTGCGAATAATTATGGGCCCAAATCGTACGATTTCGTACAAAAGATTCAATTGTGCTATGCACAGAATCAACTGGTATGACCGGGAAGTGAATATGTAATTTTAATTTTTTCAATGAAGTTTGAAGAATTTGAAAAATGTGCCAGCACAACTGTCGCAATATAGACTTATGTCATTAGCTGTCTGTCTCTACATCAAAAGAAAAAAAAGATCTCCGAAGGCTTTTTTTATAGTTCATATTTTTTTGAATGTTTTAATGCATGGGTCGGCAATACAATACTAGCAGAAATGTGTGAGTATTAGTGAGCATGAGTGAGTTTACACTGAAGAATTTTATTTAGTAGATTTTAGATTTTTCAAAGCTTATACACTTTTTGAATTATTAGACACTTTTGATTATTACAAATTTTCTGACTTTGGTGGTTCAAATAATTTGAAATGTTGCAAATTTTTATGTTTTGTCCAAAAAATATTCAATATCAATATCAAAACTGCAATATTTTATTCGAATTAGGTTTTCGAGGTGTTCGTCAACTAAGCGGTTCCTAAGCGGTAAGAAAAATACGATTCACACCAATATGTGGAACCAAACATTGAAAGCAGTTTATAAACACTTTTTTTAATTTTTGAATACTTATTCCCATCAATTGATTTCCAAAATTTCAACCCACTGTATAATCGCAATGTTACATCCATCTGAAGCTTAATTAAATCCTATTGTATTTCGGTATCGAATTGGGTTACATCGCAAGTTAATGGATGTTCGTAGAGGTCAATATTAGGTTTTATTTTTGAAAAATCTGCTGTTTAACTTCTCATTTTTGCAAACAGTAACATTTCCTGAAAAAGTCGGATTTTCTATGTTTCAGTAGCAGATTTTGTCAATAGTGCTGACTTAAGATTTAAGAACAAATCCCGTTTTTCAACCGTATCAAACATTTGATATTCTGGGTGAGATTTCAAAAAGTGTCTTTCTAGATTATAGCTTCTCCAAGAAATTAATGTCTTATGACAAATTACACATTGGGCCTCAGAATTATTTACTACAATAAAAAAATGTTTTCCCAACATTTCATTTCTACTTTTTTTTTCTGCCATTTTATTAATATTATTTACTATTATACAAAAAAAGGAAAAAATAAAAAATGAAAGTCGTAACTCTTAAACACTATATTAAAAATACTGACTTACTAAAAAAAAGTCTTATATACTATCTTAAAATTACTTATTGTCTAACAAAAAAATAATTAAAGTAAAAGTAATAAGTTTATTTTGCAAAGTAAAGAAAAAAAATAGATCAAAGTTTCTAAGCTAACGGAATACAATATTATACAGTGTACGCATGTGACAAGAAAATACAGCACAAAGAAACGTGGTCTTGCTTGTTCTCTTTTGTTGCATACATGTAGCTCTGCTACTCATGGGTAGCAGAATGCCGATGGCTGTTTTAATGAAACAACATTGTATGTTTGATGTACCTTGAAAGATTGTGCCGTTCGCGGTTTTGATCTAGGAAGGTCAAATTTTGGAAGAATTTTCTTTAAACCCGATTTTATAATATAGGCACATAGGACTTCAAACTTAAAAAAAACACTGCGGATGTATTTTGTCCGCCTTTTCAGCCACATGAAAAATGTGGGCGTGGTTTGACTACAGTAGGTAGCATCTCCCAAACAATTAAAATACCTAAAATGCCATATCTTGCCACCTAAGGTAGATTTTTCTACGTTTTAGTAAATCGGTTTTTTCGTAAAATTTCAACAAAATTGGATATTCTGTCTACGCCGTTTACGTGGTCATGCACACGTTTGATGTTACACATGAGTTTGCGACGCGAACAAGGTGTTCAAACTTAATAGAAATAACTTTGTAATTTTTTAGTTTTAGGAACTTTTTGTTTCATACCTTTCATTGATAAAATGTACCAAATCAGAATATAATGTACCAGTGTACCAAATGGAAATAAATTTACCAGTTTTGGTACAAATGTACCAACTGTGGCAACCGTGGATGAAATCTCTTTTTCTATATTATTTTTGCAAAATATAATGGAAAAGAAAACTGTTGCATACTTTCGTAGACATAAAAAGTTGTTCAGCAATATTGTTTGTTACTTTTAATGATGAGTAAAAAATACCAGTATGATAAAATCCCTTTATTGTTCTTTTTTTTCAGCTTCTACAGTATGAGTTGCGGCTAATGCCCAACAGATGTCACAGCAGCAATCGTTATGTTGACTAAAAATGCATTTGCATTTAATGAACGAGTTTGAGAGCCACCACAAGCATCACAATAACAGTTCAATCAGCACAATGGTGCGCTCTTTTTGAGTGATTTTACAGTACTAGGAAATGCCATGCTCTTAAGAATGGTGGATTTGCTAAAAGTGGAGTCATTAGAGAACTCTCTCTTTTTACCTTAGTCAACTTTTGTTTCACTTTCTTTTTGTTGGTGATTTCAATAGGAACAAATAAAGGTTAACAAACAGTCAACGCAGTCGGAATAAAACAATTCGGTGTCAATTGTTTTTGAAGTTGGTGGTAACAAGGCAAAATTGAAACTAGCTTATTAGTCCAAGTAGTAAACCATTGAACATCGGCAAAATTAGGGCAATGCTGGATTTTTGTACTAACCTTCCGTTTGTGATTCTCTTAGAATCCCAAAAGCCCTAATCGATACGTGTGCGATTTTCGATTTTCCTTATGTACATTAGAGCATCAATTTTTCCTTGTAGTCCGATTCCAGCTCATACATATAATGATAGTGTCAATATATGGGCTGGAATTGGAAAACAAGAAATAAAAATTGTGCCCTAAAAATTAAAAGCGTAGACTTCTTAAATTTAATAGGAAATTAAGTACCTCTGCATGGGCAACAATTAACCGGAGGTACCATGATAATTCAGCAGGATAATGCGGCTGTTCATACAGCAAAAATAGGAAAAGAGTTTTTCTCGGCCTGCAACACAAATTTTATGATATTTATGATAGCCAGCTCGTTCTCCTGACCTAAATATTATTGAAAATTGCTGGGGTTGTTCGGCTTGACAGGTTTATGCAGAAAATAGGCAGTATGAGTCCATCCACGAGCTCAAAAACAGCATATTAGTCGACTGGGAGGCTCTTCTTCAAAAATACGGCAAAAAGCTATTTTAACCCTGACAAAAGCAAATGACTGAAGTGGTTAAGAATAAAGGAGGATCCACTCATTATTAAAATAACGTTTTACTTTTATTTTTTTTATAATACTTAGAACGAATTTAAGTTACAAAACTTTGTGCTATCGTTTTGTCGCACCTTAAATGTGAGTTTGACAAATTGTTTATAAGTTACTTATTTCCTTAGCTTTAAGAATATATATAACGATAACAAATTTTTAATAATTGTTGTAAATCCTTTAAAACACCGAAAAACTTGCTGTGCTATCGTTTTGTCGTGGTCTGTAGAACATGCCTTTTATTTGAACATGTCTAATGTACATACATATATGGGGTAAAACACACGAAAACGCCACCTGAAAAAATTTTTGGCTCCGATTCGGGTGAAATTTAACATGGTTGTAGTATTGATGTCTGACAATAAAAGTGTGTTTAAGATTTTGCCCTAATATTATTTGTTGCTCAGATATGCGGGTATGAAATTCACGATTTTCGTACTTTTTCAGAATAAGTGTTTTTTTCGAAAACTCATAGCTTACAGCAAACTTTATCAATTGATAATTGGTGAGCGTACATTTTTAGGTTTTTACTTGTACTTTTAAAAAAAAAATATTAATTTTGAAAAAAAAAAAATTTTTCACAAAAATTTTGCGAATTGAAAAATATTTTTACATTTTTTTTAAAAAAACCATATTTTAAAATTTTTTTTTTTGAAAAAAACTTTTATTTATTCTGCGCTTAATGCCGTAAAAATTTTTGTGGGAAAAAAATTATTTATATTTTTTTTTAATTTTTAAAAAAAATTAAAGAGCTAAAATTCTGTAAATTGAAATAAATTTTTCAATTTTTTTTTAAAAAATCCATATATGAATATTTTTTTGTTTTTATAATTTTAGGTTTTTATTTGCACTTTTCAAAAAAAAATACTGATTTTGAAAAAAAAAAAATTTTTCGCAAAAATTTTGAGAATTGAAAAGTATTTTTGTATTTTTTTTTAAAAAAACCATATTTTAAAATTTTTTTTTTTTGAAAAAAACTTTTATTTATTCTGCGCTTAATGCCGTAAAAATTTTTGTGGGAAAAAAATTATTTATATTTTTGTTTTAGTTTAAAAAAAAAATTAAAAAGCTAAAATTTTGTAAATTGAAATGAGTTTTTGAAGTTTTTTTGAAAAATTCATTTCTGAATATTTTTTCGGTGAACTTCAGATTTGAGCTTGATACGCAAGCTTTAAAATAATATGCCATAACATGAGGGCAAGTAGTTAATTAAAATGTTTGAGCTGTTACCCTGAAAACTAAAACTGAAATTTAAAATCAGTGCAGTAGCCTTTCATCGCGTAGTACAGCGCGCTCTTAGCGGCTCAAACATTTTAATTTAATACTTGCCCTCATGTTATGGCATATCATTTTAAAGCTTGCGTATCAAGCTCTAATCTGAAGTTCACCGAAAAAATATTCAGAAATGGATTTTTCAAAAAAACTTCAAAAACTCATTTCAATTTACAAAATTTTAGCTTTTTAATTTTTTTTAAAACTAAAACAAAAATATAAATAATTTTTTTCCCACAAAAATTTTTACGGCATTAAGCGCAGAATATATCAAAGTTTTTTTCAAAATAAAAAAAAAATTAAAAAAATATGGATTTTTTTAAAAAAATGCAAAAATATTTTTCAATTCTCAAAATTTTTGCGAAAAAATTTTTTTTTTTCAAAATCAGTATTTTTTTTTTGAAAAGTACAAATAAAAACCTAAAATTATAAAAACAAAAAAATATTCATATATGGATTTTTTTAAAAAAAAATTGAAAAATTTATTTCAATTTACAGAATTTTAGCTCTTTAATTTTTTTTTAAAATTAAAAAAAAATATAAATAATTTTTTTCCCACGAAAATTTTTACGGCATTATGCGCAGAATAAATCAAAGTTTTTTTCAAAAAAAAATAAAAAAATTTAAAATATGGTTTTTTTTAAAAAAAATGCAAAAATATTTTTCAATTCGCAAAATTTTAGTGAAAAATTTTTTTTTCAAAATCAATATTTTTTTTTTTAAAGTACAAGTAAAAACCTAAAAATGTACGTTCACCAATTATTAATTGATAAAGTTTGCTGTAAGCTATGAATTTTCGAAAAAAAACACTTATTCTGAAAAAGTACGAAAATCGTGAATTTCATACCCGCGTATCTAAGCAACAAATAATATTAGGGCAAAATCTTAAACACACTTTTATTGCCAGACATCAATACTACAATCATGCCAAATTTCATCCAAATCGGAGCCAAAAACTTTTTCAGGTGGCGTTTTCGTGTGTTTTACCCCTTATGTACACCACGTTTTGAGTTAAAGATGCAGAAATAAAAATCACGATTTGAGTTAATGATCCAGAAATATTCGCTATTTCATGTCAAAAAATCAAAAAAGTATCTCATAAGCTTGCCTAGTGAGAAGAGTTTATGTAGACATACTTTTCATTATTTTCATATAAAAAGTAACTTATTGAAAACTTCAAATACGTTTTTCTCCCACTTTATGTTTTTTGAGTTATGCCAGTCTTGAAGTAAGTGAGCGATATGTATGTACCAGAGTCAGCGTTGCCGTTTTTGGTAGTTTCCTACCAAATCGGGTAGGTTTTTTTCCTTTTGGTAGGTTGGTAGGTTAAATCTGATTTTGGTAGGATTTAAGATAAATTTTTATGAAAATCGAAAATTTAAATTTTTTCGTGAAGTTTTTCGAATCAGGAAGCAAATATTTACATTTGGAAATAAGCTTTTGCCAACCCTATCTTCAACAAGTGGGTATGGTCTCTGTTTTCTTGCATACAAATTACGTTTAGGGAATACGCATATGTATGTACAATAGGGCGGATTAAATTTTTAAGTGGTCCGGAAACTCTATTTTTCTGAAAGTTCATAAAACTTTGAGCAAAAAAGTCCACCACACCATATGGCTACAGTGAATTTCGAGCCCGCGAGTTTTTATTTGAAGTATTTAAAACTATTCAAACTGCTTATGATGCCATCTGGTGACAGTATTCAGAACTTTACACTTTCTCATTCTCTTCCTCAACTCTTAAGCAATACATTGGATGGTACATTTTTCGTCTCTCGAGCTAAACGTTTTTTTTTTGCCACCGTTCGTTGTTTATTTGAAATCCTTTTGTCCTCTTTATATCATTTAATAATACCGTGAATTTCTGGCTTTCATTTCATTTGTAACTTTGCGATCGGTTTTGCCTTCAAAATGATTTTTAAATACTATTTTTCTTTCTTCTAACGTTCATCGCTTAATTGTACGCTGCATGTGTCATGTGGTAACTTTTTGCGCACACTTGCCCGACTTTTGATGTGAACCATTCTACACGATTTTGCAACAGAAAATTTGTGCTATATGCGGTTAAGCATTTTAAGCGACGACATACAAGAATATGTATTTTAAACTAGGGTTGTAACGGAAGTCATCTATGCGGAGGCGGATGCGGAGTTCAGAAATTGATCTCCGCGGATGCGGAGTTTTAACGGAAGCGGAAGCGGAGGTGGAAAAACAGTTTGAAAATATTTAAAATTTAGTATTAATATTAAATGAACATTAGTAAGCATCCTAGATTTCCAGCTGAAGAAGCTATTTCTCAGAATTTATTATGCAACTCTCAGTAGTAGATATTACTCGTATTTTAATTCTTTTCAGGATCAATAAATACACTTTTGAAATACACGAACAATGTTTTTTTTAATATATTTAAAATAATATATATGGGGCATACCATGCCAAATCACTGAGGTTTTGGCCCGACTCTTTTCGATTTCGCTAATTTTTTGATATGTTTTAGTGCGTATTAAAAGCAACAAGCACACCAATTTCCAGTCTTTTATTCGAATCGGTTTCTTAAATTTTAAAACAAAAAACGATAGACTAGTTATAAATATTGATATCAATAAAAAGTAGGATATCATTTTTTCGTATTTTAATGTAGTTTCTGAAAAAAAAATTAATCGCAGTAATAATCAGTTAGCTATTAACGTTTAAAGATTAAAATCGGCATTTTCGAAAAGTGCGACACCTTTGATTTTTCTTAAAAACTTTCTCAAAATTCTACTCTATATTACGCAAATTTTAAGCTGTAGTTCAAGATATTCTGACAATTTTTTAAATTTTTTTTCGAATTTTGAAAATTTTATATTTGTTTTTTATGATGAAATATTATATATCAATAGTTTAAACCAGGGAAGGGCACTTAGTGCCTCAATTTACTCACATTGCTCTAACCGTTATTCGACGCACAACCAAGCGAAAAAAAATTCCCAGAATTTCAAAGCTATCGAGGCACAAAATTCGCAGAATTTCAACGCTATCGAGGCTTGACTTGAATTCAAATGAAAACAAAAACAAAACACAAAGGCATAAATGACGGCATCGCATTGTGTCTTGACGAATGTAGCAATTGTTTTTGTTTGTAGTGTAATTTGTTTTTTTTTGTGCTAATGGCAATTTTGGAAATGAAATTAAAAAAAACTTTAAAATTTCATTTGTTGTTGCTTGATGTTGTTGTTTTCCTCTTTTGTTATATTTTTGTGCCCACCGCTGGTTTAAACAAAAGAAGATATAGTTCCTCACATACTTTATTAATGTATTTTGAGTCATAAATTCTAGAAATGCCCACCATTTTTTTCTCTTAAGAATGGTTTTCTAGTTTCTAGTTTTTTGAGCTTTTTTCATTTATTTGGTCATATTTCCATAAATTTTTTTTTAAATAAAAAAAAAATGTTGGAAAAATAAGGATTTTATGGGTAGTTTCTGTTTGAAAAAAAAAAAAATCAATTTTTTGACTCAATTTTAGTTCATACGATAACCATGAATGTGACGAAAATGTTGATAAAATTTCATAAGGATCGACTCAGTAATTTTGGAGAAAAGACTAATAGCACCGTATGGAAAAAGTGAATTCGAGAAAAAAGCGTTGAATATTTGTTTATTGAACTGGAGAGTGCGCTCAAATAAAGTTGCAAAAATATACTTAGAGAGCGATGTTTCAAAACGATGTTTTTGAAATGAACTACTTTCGAAATCTGTGTAAACGAAATTTATACTAGGTTGTACCCATAACCATATCTTACGAATCTATCCTATCACAAAACAATAAAATGTAAATTAGCTTAAACACAGAATTTTCCACTTTGTAAGCTCTAATGTTGATTTTATAACTACCGTTATACCTCCGATTTACCTCATTAAAATTTGCGGAAACGGAGGCGGAGGCACAATATCAAGCGGAAGTTCCGCACTTGCGGATGCGGAGCTCTGTTACAACCCTATTTTAAACAGCATTAAATGTTAATAAACGAATTCAATGCTGCAAAAGGTTTTTTTTTTTTAATGTGTAAAGTTTTGGTAGGTTACAAATGATTTTGGTAGGTTTTCGAGAAAATTTTGGTAGGAAAATAAATTTCTCAGTGGCAACACTGACCAGAGTACTACAGCCACTCAGCATGTGAGCCATTCATGAATCTGTTGAAACTTTCTGAACATGAACACAAATTCACCGCTCACAGAAAATGTTGTTTTACTGAATTGTAATGTTTCTGTTATGTTTATTGTGTTTAAATAAAATTTTCTGAAACTAAGTTTTAGTTTTATTTATTGTCCAGAAAAATCAGGATTTCTTTTTTCAAGTGTCCAGATTTTTTTGTTTATTTTATTAAATGTCCAGGTGAAACACAATTTGGATCTGGCACGCCTAGTGCCAAGATATAGCGTTTCAGATATTTTAGCTGTATGGGAGATGCCACCTACATTTTTTGTGTGGCTGAAAATGCGGACAAAATACACCCGAGTGTTTTTTTTTTTTTTAAATTGTGGTTTTATATGCCTGTATTATAGATTCGGGTTTGAAGAAAACTCTGCCAAAATTTCAGCTTCCTAGATCAGACCTTGCAACCAGTTTGTTTCCTATTTAAAGAGTCAGATTTTTTTTTTTTGCATTTTAATAAAAGAAAAAAATTGATCCATATGAATTTTAATAGGACTTAAAATTCAATGTTCAAAAATTTGCAGTCCATTTTTATAACAACAAATTTTTTTTAACAACAAAGTATTTTTTTTTGTTAACATCATGCGAAAATCTATTATTACAATTCCTAATTTACGAATGACATCCAAGTACTGAATTTTCAGAAAAGATGTACAAAAAAATTACAAAAGTACCAATTTTACACTTCTGTATTTGGAAATAAATAGCGTTGGAGTAAAATTCTCCCAGAATTTTAATTGATCTTTACTAGAACTACAAATAACGAAAACTTAAACAAAATCGGAGCATAAAAAATTTTAACCTGGCACACTTGGCAAATCTTACTCCATATACGACACATACCTAAGTATATAATCAATTTTAGTCGAAAACCGTTAGTCTTACAAAATTAAGGTTTCCAAAGTTTAAAACACTAGCATTACAATATGGGTGGGACAGAGAAATTTAGTGTCACTTCTAAGAATTTTCCATATTAATTGAGTTTTTATTTGAATTTACAGTCAATTGCAGTAACCAATATTCATGTGAAATTTCACAAACCGGTTAATGTTTTATAATCAAACATGACAAAGATAACAAATGGAACAATTTAACCTGGTAATTGGTGACATATGTTTCGGCTATATACACATACTCATATGTTTATTACATAGCCTCATCAGACCAGTTTTTGGTTAATTTGTAATGCGATTCGAACCCCCGACCATTCCATGAATTATATGCGGACAGCCGCTCTTAACACTGAGCCATGGAGGTTCTACTGAACAACATGTACAAAGTGCACATTTATATGCATTTTAGCGCCATCTGTTGTATTTATTGTCATTTCTCGTTTGCTGCATAGCTTTTGTTAAACCGTCGGTTTAAAAACTTTGCTATGATGTAGCTTTATTATTATTTCGAATTTCGGGCTTCCGCCACTTATTTTTCGAATAATGGTTGGACGTAATCTTCCGGTTTTAGAGGAATGACAATAAATACAACAGATGGCGCTAAAAATGCACATATAGGATGTGCCCAAGTACAAATTTCAGATGGCGTTCCGGCAAGTATTTTCGGTTAAGTATTTTAGTTCAAATACATACATATACTCAGATTCCGATATTTCTTACTATTTAGATTGAAGTTTGTTTAATGGAAATGAAACAACTTACTTACTTGGGTGGCCATAACAACCCGTTACCGGGTTACGGCCGACCTCAAAAGCTCTCTCCAGGCACCTCTGCTGTCAAGTTAAGGTGTTATCTTCGGCCTGGCCGAAACTCACATACCCTACACTGCACTGAAAGTCGCTTTTAAATAAATGTTAAAAGACGTTGAAGAGGTTGAATAAGTCGAAAAAAATTTGAAATGTAAAAAAGGTCGAAAGAAGTTGTAAAATTTCTAAGGTCGAAAGAATATGGAAACCATTGAAGAAAGTTGAAAGAAATTCAAAATGTCGAAAATATATGAAAAATGCTTAAAAATGTCGAAATAATATGAAAACGTTGAAAAAAGTTGAAAGAGCTCAAAGTCACTGAAAAAGTCTTAAAAATAAAGAAAATATGTAATGAAGAAAAATAAAAGAGGTTGAAAAAGTCAAACGAATACATATGGGATATATTGGAAAAAGTTAGAAGGTTGATAAAGTCAAAAGAATATGAAAAATATTGAAAAAAATTTAATAAAAACTAAGGAATTTAAATGTGCCACGCCCACTTCTCCGATTCCGCCTACTGTTGGGTTACTAAATCATATTCGTCATTGACATCCACATACCAAATCTTAGCCCAATAGGTTGTATGATTTGCTATATATGCCCTAATTAGTCTTAAAATTTAGGGCGGTAACACACCTACTGGTGTAATGTGATCCGATTTTTTTTCCAGAAATAGCTTTTTATAAGCAACACTCTTTCACCAAATTCTGTGCAGCTTGTCTCTGTTAGCTGAATAGAGTTTTAGGTCGTCAACATACAGCAAGTGATTGACAGTATAGCTACGATCAGATGCTTTAACTTGGAATCCCAGCTTATCTTTTACCTTAGCTAGTTGCTTACTAAGAATATTAAGGCCCAAGCAAAACCATAAGGGGCTGAGGGCATCTCCCTGAAATATCCCTTTTCTTATGTATATTGGCTGGCTAGTCTCGTATCCCAGGTGAATTTTCACGTTCCAGATGGTCATGGCGTGTTGCATGAAGTTGGCTATTTGGTGATCGACTTTATAGATGTCCAAAACTTTCAGTAAGTAGGCATGTGGCATAGAGTTAAATGCCTTTTTGTAGTCTATATATGCCATGCTTAAATTGCGTTTCTTTTTTGCGGCTTGGCCAACAATAACTGAGTCAATAGTCAGCTGATCTTTGCATCCTTGTGATTCTCTGCTACATCCTTTCTGCTCTCTTGTTATTATGTTGTTCATTGCACAATGCTCATATATTCGATTCGTTATTATTTTAGTGAATAACTTATATATTGTAGAAAAACATGTTATGGGACGATAACAGGATGGATCAGTAGCGTTTGAATTTTTTGGGATCAAGTAACTGTTTCCCGTAAACATAAATGATGGAGCTTTGCTTGGATCAACTCATTTCTGTGAAACACTTTGCTAAGGTGACATGTATAGCGTTGAGTTTCTTAAGCCATATGTTTTGCAATTTATCAGGACCTGGAGACTTCCAACTGCTGACAACGCTGATCGCTTTTCGTATTTCTTCAACAGTGACAATTGTTGACCGCATTGGTTGAATGTTTGCGCTACTAGCCTCTTCTTCAGCAAGCCATGTCGCTTCTTGGTTAAAATCCTTTGAGACACTCCAAATGCTTGACCAAAATGCTGTCGTTCCTGATATGGATGGTGTTGATCCTACATTTAAGTTTATGCCACTAACATTTCGGTAGTACCTCCTTTCGTCTTTGAGAAAAAGATCATTTTCTAACTTTCTTGATAGGCTTTTTCTATATCGTGCTAGTCGTTTGGCGTACGCTGCAAGTAGCTGTCTTTTTTGGTCTCTGACGTTTGTGAATTCTTGCTGCGTTAACTGATGTAGAGGAATTGGATGAACGATTTTTGACACATGACTGATGGTTTTTTTTGAGTAATTTCCATTGCTATAAGCAGTCAGTCTTCCCATGTCTTTTCGAAGTTTTTCTATTTTTTGGACCAGCCGTTTTTCCCATTGTGGTCGCGAGTCTGCCCTAGGGTATTGCGGCCTTGATGTGCTCGTGCCAAGAATTGGGGGTTTTGTATTCTTTCCCATTGTTCTGAAAATAGCAACTGCAGATACATAAGCAAGGCTACTAATTCCTTCTAGACTTGTTGCTTGATTAATATGGCGGGGCAGTATATGTTGATTCATAAGTCCCGTTAATTTATTAATCATCGAGTCGGGATAAAGCCTTGGAATGGACTCCCTTTCCAACGGGTTTGTGTCGCCGAACTCAATCAATGCTGCATCGAAATGTTTGGCGACTTCTGAGAGCAAGTTTCTATCCCTTACTGATATGGACTCGAGTTCATCTAGTGATTGCAGATTTCTTTCACTTGTTGTTTCTCCACTTGCTTCAAATGGCAGTGGCTGATTGCTTATTGCAGATTGGCTGCGCTGTGATACTGTTTCGTTGTAGTTGTATGACATCATTCCTAATTTGGTTCAGTTCAAGATCTGTGAGTGGTTTTTTTGCGATGATTGCTCTTCGTCTGTCTGCAACATTTTGCTCGGTGAGTAATTCATACTGCGGGTACTTTTGAATGAAAAGGCTTCTCATTTCCCTTCGGTATGCTGTCATCTGCGTTTCAATATTTGTAGAGATGAAGTAACAACGTATTATCGACTTGTTCATTTCCGTTGTCCACTTAATACGTTGTCGTGGTAGACCTGCACTTGTGGTTGCCAAGGGATTTCTTGGCAAAACACGCCTAGCAGGGGGTGGTGTTGATGTGGTTGGTTGGTTATTATGAATGGTTACTTCTTCGGGTTGCCCGACCAGTGCCCCATTAAGCGACTGGCCACTAGCGGTTTGCAGGCTGTCACCCCCAGCGCCAGCTCCAGGTGGTGCCCCGACGACCTCGGGCAGCGTCAGATTTTGTGAAAAATTATACATTGCTCTAGAATACTAGGTAAGGGTATTGTTTTAAGTCTGCCTACCCACAAGACTATTTTACCAGATAGCCGCCCACTCTGGATTTTTTATGTTTGGTCCACGGGTGGTATTTTATTTCCCACCTACCCGATATATCTATCGGGCGTTCCCCTATCCGCCACCTTGGGGACGTGCTCTCTAGGGGTTCATCTCCCCCGGTGTATGTAAACCAATGTTGATAGCCAAAATGAACCAACGTAATTGATCCAAAGTGAACGAAACATTTTGACGAGACGAGTTGTTCCGTAAGAACCGAACTTCAAAACGTTGCTACTCGTCATAACAGCTTTTTTGGTTCGTTGGCTAGCGTAACATTTTGGGATAAATGTCAAATTAGACGTAACGAGTGCAAACGTTCGTTCAGCTGCTATCGTCTCGTCACGTCTATTTTGGTTAAGTCTTATCGCATTCGAATGAACCACGAGCTGTATGAGCTCTACGCCGACATTAACATAGTTAAGCGTACTATATAACAATACAGCGACTACGCTAGCTGGGTCATGTCCATCGTATGGATAAAGAAGCTCCAGCGAAAAAGGTATTCGAAGGGAAGGTCCCCGGTCAACGACGCAGAAGGAGACCATGCCTCCGGTGGATAGACCAAGCTGAGGATGCCCTAACCACGCTTGGCATTTATGATTGGAGAAGGCGCGCGCAAAACAGAGGCGCCTGGCGAGAGCTAATGAGGTCGGCCGTAACCTGACAACGGGTTGTTATGGCCATCTAAGTAAGTAAGTAATTGCAGCAATTGCTATGAAATTTAATGTAAGTGGTTCAGTTTCTATAGAGCATATCTGAACCAAAAGTGGCTGAAATCGCACCAGTGGGCGTTTCACCTCTCATACAAATAAAATACGGTAAGTGGCATATTTATCGAAATATGTCAGCAATCATACTAAAATTTGGTGTTGGGGGTTTGCTTATGAAAACCTATTTCTGGATCAAAATTGGGCTGGATGGTACCAGTAGGTGTGTCACAGCCCTAAATTTTAAATTTAACTGCAGCATATATCGCAAACTATACAAGTTATTGTGCTAAAATTTAATATGAGGATATTGATCACAATATAATTTATTGAACCAAAAGTGGGCGGAATTGGAGAAGTGGGCGTGGCATATTTCATTTTTTTCATTTCTATTCGATTTTTTCCACATTTTCCATATTCTATCGACTTTTTCAACCCTTTAATTTTTTCCAATATGTCCTATAGGACTTTTTCAACCTCTTTCAACTTTCTTCATAACTTTCTTTATTTTTTTTTTTTTTTATACATAATTTATAATAAACTTTACATATTAAGTGATGCCTCAGCGCCACTAAGGCATTGTAGAGGCAAAAGGCAACTATAGATTGAAATTAAAATAAAACTTAAGTTTCAAAATTAATTATTAATTATATCAAAAAAAATAATGTAAATATCAAAATGTAAGCAGCATCTCAGTATTAAGAAGCAAATGATGTTTTAAACTACTTTTAAAACTTGACAAGGTTTCAATATTTTTTAGATATTCTGGTAATTTATTAAATTTATTTGGTCCGGCAAAAGAAACACGTTGTTTAGTTAACTCCAAGCGACATCTTACTATTTGCAGATGCATAGCTTGTCTAGTAGAACGCTGTGTAACAGACATATTTTGAGCAAATTGTAATCCGTGAGGCCCTATACCACGTGTGGTTTTAAAAACATACACTAAAAGTTGTCTTTTGTAAAGACCTTGAATAGGAAGAATATCCTTAGCATAGTCTTTGTATAAGCTTATTGAACTGTGCCTTAGTGGAAGGTTGAAAACTAATTTTAGAGCTTTGTTTTGAAGTACCTGTAAAGACTTGAGTAGGGTAGAGCTTTTACTACCATACACTATAGGTAAGTATGTTAGATGGGAGTGTATCAAAGATTGATAGAGCATCATTTTGGTTGCACTATTAAGTTTATGTTTAAATTTATATAATATACCGATACCCGAGGCAATTTTACTTTTCAATCTGTTGATATGGCAGTCCCATAGCAAATTATTGTTAAAATTCACACCCAAATACTTCACACTATTATATTCAACAATTAAGTTACCCTCAAATTGAAATCTCATTAATTCAGATCCCCTATAATTAGAAGGCCTGAAAAGTACCAATTTCGTTTTTTCTTTGTTTAAGGCTAATTTATTAATTTTAGTGAATTTTAAAAGTAATGAAGCATCACGCTCGATTTGTGCTTTCAGAACTTCAATATGATTATATTTGTAAAAAAAGCAAATGTCATCCGCAAACATAAATAGTTTTCCATTGAAATCAATGTTTCTTAAATCATTTATATATATTTTAAATAGTAAAGGCCCAAGAACGCTGCCTTGGGGAACTCCACATTCAATGGATAGCAAGCTACTTTTCGATTCGCCAATTTGTACTAGTTGCTTTCTATTACTCAAATAATCTCTAAGTAGAGTCAAAGCTGAAAAGGAAAAACCAAGTGTTACCAGTTTATATAACAAAATTTCATGATCGACTAGATCAAAAGCTTTTGAACAGTCGAAAAAAACACCTGCAACCCCCTTAAACCCTTCATCTAAACCACTACAAATATACTCAATAACATTTAGCACAGCTTCCTCCGTGCCTGAACCTTTTCTAAAGCCATATTGCCTATCAAAGACAAAATAGTTCCTTTCCAGATATTCCGTCATTTGTTGAGAAATTATTTTTCCAAATATAATATCAACAATTGAGAGAATGGAAATTGGACGAAAGTTATCAATTTTGTTGGACCCAACTCCCTTTGGGATCGGAATAACTTTGTGAACTTTAAGTATATCAGGAATTACGGATTCATTTATCATACCATTGAAAATGCTTGCAACAATGTTGCAGAGTAAAGATTTTCTGACAAGTAACATTTTTAAAGTTATTCTGTCGAGGCCAGGGCTCTTATTCGATTTCAATAGATTCAAAATAATATCAATTTTAGCTTCATTAACAGGAGCAAAATGAAAAATATCACAAACAGGAATTAAGGTACGGAAAAGATTGGAGTTATCACTTTCATTTACAAAATTTAAGCGCATGTTATGAATAACATTGTAGAAAAAGTTGTTAAACTTTTCAGATTTACAATTATCCGTTAATACAGGAAGATCATGTTCGTCCAGTAGGTCAGAAGAACTATTTTTATTACACTTATTATTGCCAGTTACTTTATTAAGAAAATCCCAAGTTTTCCTTATATCGCTCAAGGCTACGCAAATAATAGCTATTCATTAATTGTTTGCTGCAAAATGCTATAACTTTGCTTATCCTTCTTAAATTTTGACAGATTGATTTTTTGCCTCTGTTTTTTCTTCTAGCAGCAAGCAACTTTCTCTTAAATTGAATTAGAGACAATAAGGAATCGGACATCCACGGACTAATTTTTTTCCTTATATTGACATTATTAAATTCGGAATGTGAGGAATTTTTCGCAGCCAAAGAAAGCATATTGATTAAGTTTTTACAATTAATTGATGTATTATAACAATCATTGTAACAAAGTGAATTTTGGTCCAAGAAACTTGCAAACTTATTGTAGTCTATGCAAACTTTTTTCTCAAGCACAGTTTCATCATACGAAAAAGTAATTTTTGGAGCACATATTAAAATATTATGATCCGTCAAAGACGTTTCAATTGCACTAATTGGCATATCGCATGTTAGATTACTGAAAATACAGTCAATGCAAGACCTACTTTGAGGTCTCGTAATTAGGCTATGACCTGACAATAAATTAAACTCAGAAAACGTGTTAATCAAATTCTGGCTTAAATTGTTCTCACAAAGTAAGTCAATGTTAAAGTCTCCAAGAAATATACAAGGCGAGTTATTAATTCCTGGTAGTATATTTACAAGATTCATATAGAAATTTTGTAATGAGCACTTTTGTGATCTATACAGTGAAGACAGTATTAATGACTTATTGCCAATTTTAAAATTTATGAGAGAAATCATTATGAGATCCAAAAAGTTTTCACTTTTGTTTGATTTCTTTATTTATGTATATGGAGGTTCCACCAAATGTGTCTTTCCTACAACAGTGAACCGCGTTAAAACCTGGAATTGAATAAATGTTTGTACAGTGTTCATCAAACCATGTTTCTTGCACAGTAATTATAGTCGGGAGATTTGAGAATTTGCAAAACTCATTCTTGAACATATTGAACTTATTGAGTGATGAGATGCTTCTTACATTAACAGAAAGTATATTGAAAACATCTGAACTATTAACATCTAAACTGAAATTATATGAATCAATGTTTGAAAAGTAATTCATCATTAAAAATAATTA
Organism: Tricholauxania praeusta; assembly: GCA_949775025.1. Classification (NCBI taxonomy): domain Eukaryota; kingdom Metazoa; phylum Arthropoda; class Insecta; order Diptera; family Lauxaniidae; genus Tricholauxania; species Tricholauxania praeusta. The sequence continues at coordinate 5,582,969 of OX459032.1, read as the reverse complement.
ATAAAAAAAAAAACAATAAAACAGAAATGAATAAATAACGAGAGAAAAAAAAAAAGATATGTAGCTAAGTCTACCTACAATTTTCGTCGTTAAAAGCAGCTACGACACCAACAGCAGCGTTTCTACTTCTTCTCAAGGAGCCTCCAGCAGACTTGCATAGCAGATTGTCAACATCATCCATTGACCTTAGTGAAAACTGTCTGGAATTTACATCCTTTTTTGCAAAAACATTGCCGTTTCTAGTGTAAATAAACTTGAAGCCAATAGCTTTTAAGGACTTGGCATGCTTGAAAATATCTGAAGATTCTCTGGAGAGAAAATCATTGACGTAAACGTTCTTAAATTTATCAATTTATTTTAGCTTGGTCTTATCTTTCATAAATGCCTTCTTCATTCTTTGCTTTCTTATTGCTGAATCTTACAACAATGGACTTTTTATTACCATTAACATAACTTTTGAGTATGTAAGCATCGTCTCTTACAGCTTCACATACATCAGCTCCAGTTTTCTTCGCAACATCGAGAACTGCATCCACCGCATTAATTTCACCATCAAGTTAAATATTATTAATGATGCAATCATTTTGAACTCTGCAATCATTTAATAATTTAACAGTCGATTTTAAATCCTTTACCTCCTCACGTAGACAGACATTTTCTTTTTCTAGTTTTTCAATTTTTTACAGTATTCTCTTTAACTCCATTTAAAATGTCGTCATACTGAGATGACATAAAATTTATCGTCGACATCATCTCGTCTAACTGATTAAGTTTCAACTTAATATCGGCTAAATCACTTGCAATGACAGATGAGTTATTTTTAGGTCCACACACCAGACATTTATATTCCAACGAATCATCATTTAACAGATTGTCATACTGAGTCTTGTTCAAACCAGTACACAAAGCATGAAAAGATTTGCTACAACCATCACACTGAATAGCATCATCACCTTCGAGGATCTCAGTACTACATTTACCACTAGAAATTGTTTTTTGTTATTTCTTGAAGGGTAACGTTTAGGCATTTCAAAGTTTTATTTAGAAGCGTACTGCAATAAAGAGTTAAAACAGAAGAAAAATTTTTGCGGTATACTTTTAGGCAAAAGACGAAACTTTTATTTTCCTAGATAGATGAAAGCTGGTTGTTTCAGAGCCACACCTGTCACCCTCTTCGACAACTTGATCTCTTCTGTTATTGTACTATTCGCGCCTTATTCTTTTTTTTAATTTTTCCTTCTTCTTTGCACCGACGGAGCACCCAAACAGCAAAACCAACTCACTCACCAGCAATTTATGTCGATTGAGGAAATTTTGATGAAACTTCAACTGACCCTTGAAAATCACGATGTAAGCCTTGTGTACGATGGCAGCAGAACTTTAATTAACGATAATAAACACGAAAAACTTAATATTTATTAGGTAGATCACAATTTGACAGCCGCTCTCTAATAACAGTGTTGCCATCATCAATTTTGAATAGTCTCAAATTTTTCAACCTCTTTCATTTTTTTTAGAGTTTTTCAACCTCTCTCAACTTTTTTCAACATTTTGCAAATATTTACGACTTTTTCAACATTTTTCAACCTCTGTCAACCTTACTAACATTTCACATTTTTTTCGACTTATTCAACCTTTTCAACGTCTTTTTAACATAACAGCGCAGTGTAGGGTATGTGAGCTTCGGCCTGGCCGAAAATAAAACCTTAACTTGTTTTTGCTCGAATCGATAGGGAAAGATCAAAAATAATTTGTGGACATCACTGAGGTGGCTCCGGACCCTGGGAAGGACCGTTTTTGACCAATTCGAACCTTTTCAAGGTCCGGAGACATCTTAAGTGATGTTCAAAAATCATTTTCAACCTTTTCTTATCATTTGGAGCAAACATTTAGTGCCCAAGTAACCATGGACCAAATCCATTTCAAACCATGCATAGGGATTATTTCATGTTACGGAATTGGTTGACGATTAAATATGTTGTTTTTCAAGAATATAAATAGACCCATATTTCCCCGATTTGATTAAAAACATTTTTTTACGAAGTTATGTCCAATTTAGGCTGAACATTTTTTCAAAAAAGTGCATTTCCATCCAAATCAAAATAATTAACTTTTGTCTTTTGATTCTAATAAAACTTCTTATTTTCTGTTAGAATCTTTAAAAAATATCAAAATGGTTGAAAATTGGTAGAGTTATAGCGCTTAAAATCAGGGATGGTACTCCTATATGTTCTGAGCATTTTGCGCCTAAAAAAGCTGTAATCGATTTTGGAGTATTTGAGAAATTGATGTTTTCTTGAAACGTAAATTTTTTGTCTTTCAGCGTATATCTTACGTTTAGGTGCTAATTTTTCCAGACTTGCAGTTTTTTTGTCATATACTAGCACACAGCTACCTAAAAATAATATGAAAGCGAATTTGAAATGTGTTTGTTTGTTTATATTCATCAATGAATATTTTTGTGTTATTTACGAGCGGCTTTGAACAGAGTTAAGAAATTAATTTTTTTATCAAAACTATTGGTCTAATTTTTTCTATCTTCTACGTAATGGCCCAATCACACAAAAAAATTTCAGCCAATTTAAAACATGTCAGGGTAAAAATAGGCAAATTGTAGATGGAATGACCCATACATAAACATTTTCCCTGACATTTTTTATTGCATAGATTTACTACGGGAGCGCCGCTCCCTTTTTATGAAGCCCTATTTTCTTATGAAGCATTTAATACTGACAACGAATATAGAGTCAAGAGTTGGGAGACTTATCTATTTTCAGAGATATAAATATCGGAAGTCGGAAGGGATAAATCATTTAACAAAATCATTCTAAGTAAGTTGGTAACTCCTGAATCGATTTCCAAAATATGGATGTCATATCAAAGATAATTTAATATGCTATAATATCGGTTTTAAAAATTTTTAATCAGTGCTATAGTTTTTGAGATATCACAATTTATATAAATTTCTGAAAAACTTTTTTTTTTATTAATATTATACATAAGAAAGCACTTTTTATGTCCTTTTAAATGTTGTGCTATTCAATGTCGCTATTGTTTTTGGATGTCAAAATGCTTATGTCGGCTAGTGTACGTGAACAAGCAATAGAACCAGCGTTGCCGTTTTTGGTAGTTTCCTACCAAATCGGGTAGGTTTTTTTCCTCTTGGTAGCTTGGTAGGTTAAACCTGATTTTGGTAGGATTTACGATAAATTTTTATGAAAATCGAAAATTTAAATTTTTTCGTAAAGTTTTTCGAATCAAGAAGCAAATATTTACATCTGGAAATAAGCTTTTGCCAACCCTATCTTCAACAAGTGGGTATGGTCTCTGTTTTCTTGCATACAAATTACGTTTGGGAATAAGCATAGGTATGTATCTACAATGTGACGAAATAGTGTTGCGACTGATCGCACATCTAAATTGTTGCATGTGTGCTCAGACCCGCAGTATTAGAAACAAAAGTTACAAGCACTATTAGGGCCGGTTTCACAGTGTTTAGTTAACCAATTAGTTAAATTAACTAATGTCTGTTAGTTAACTACCAAATTTAAGTTGTTCAGTTTCACAGTCCATTGGTTAACTAATGATAATTTTTTGTACAAAATTTGGCATCACTGCACAAAACATTTGTTTTTTATTTGACATTTCATAGTTTGCGGAATGGAATCAACAACAAGATGTTCTAAATTTTTGGCAGACGAAATAAATTGCTAATTGGAGCTGGTCGGCAACTTTGAAAACATGATCGAATGAAAAAAAAAAACGATAAAGTTAGTCTAGACGAGAAGGAAAAAATATGGGGGACCATTGTGAACGATTTTAACGGCTTGCAAAAAACCTACCGAAAGTAATATGGATGGGATCTTAATACTTTTTTTCGACGAGCAATTGCAATATTCCATACTACTTCAATATCTGAATCACTATGAACTTTGCAATCCCAATCTGAATACATATTTATATAGATACTTACATATTTGCATCTTTGAAACTTGTGTTTTTATTTCTTATGTTCTTTTTCGTTATTACAGCAATCAGCTGTTAGTTAACTATTAGTTAGCCTGTTAAATTTGGTTGGTTAACTAATTGCCATGAAACTGAAATTGGATAGTTGACCTCAAATCTTTAGTTAACTAAACACTGTGAACCCGGCCCTAAATAACATAATTTTTTTGATCACAGCTGTGATCAAAATCTCCACACTGACATGTCAGTCTGGAGATTAAGCGGAGAATAACAATTGCTAATAGGTGCTACTACGGTCTCAGTAAGCAATTACGTTGCAGAGCTCTCTCTCGATCGACAAAGCTAACACTCTACAAGACGCTCATTCTACCTGTGCTTCTTTATGGCGCTGTGGCATGGGTGGTTTCGACAACAGACGCAGCCGCTCTTGGGGTGTTCGAGAGGAAAGTTCTCCGCAAAATCTTTGGTCCTGTTCGAGTTGGCGACGACTATCGCATTCGAATGAACCACGAGCTGTATGAGCTCTACGCCGACATTGACATAGTTAAGCGTATAACAATACAGCGACTACGCTGGCTGGGTCATGTCCATCGTATGGATAAAAAAGCTCCAGCGAAAAAGGTATTCGAAGGGAAGGTCCCCGGTCAACGACGAAGAGGGAGACCATGCCTCCGGTGGATAGACCAAGCTGAGGAAGCCCTAACCGCGCTTGGCATTAACGATTGGAGAAGGCGCGCGCAAAACAGAGGCGCCTGGCGAGAGCTAATGAGGTCGGCCGTAACCTGACAACGGGTTGTAATGGCCATCTAAGTAAGTAAGTAATTGTGATCAAAATCGGGTCGCTAAAAAAGGTCTTAAGTTCTAAGAACTAAACTTTTTTATGTAAAATATTTTTAAAAAAAATATTTCCATAATAATAAATTTGAATTTGAGGGGTTTAATAAATAGCATTTTAAAACGGACTGTAGGCTATACGGTTATTGTCAGGCCAAAATAAGGCTCTTTTTCAGAACCCCGACCACTTAGGGTGTGTTTACCATGCTCCAAAATGAGAATATTTTAAAATGTAGTCTTTTGCAAAATTCAAGCGAATTTTTTTTGTTGACGCATGGCTTATCCTGTGCGACTCTGCCATTACAATTATTTTTCCGGAGAACGTTTCGAACGGCATGGGCTTCTAAATGAAAATTAGTTTTACCATTACAGTAAGTTTTTGAGTAGATATGAATGGATTTTTAAAAATTTCTCGGATGGTCCATTGTCCGTCTCTCGAGCTAAACGTTTTTTTTTTTTTGCCATCGTACGTTGTTTATTTGAAATCCTTTTGTCCTCTTAATATTATTCAATAATACCGTAAACCGCTGGTTTTCATTTTTTTAAAAAATTTTTAACTTTGCGATCGGTGTTGCCTTCAAAATGATTAGTAATTACTATTTTTCTTTCTTCTAACGTTCATCGCTTAATAGTACGCTGCATGTGTCATGTGGTAACTTTTTGCGCCCGACAATTGATGTGTTAAGCATTTCAAACGACGACATACAAGCATATTATTTTAAACAGCATTCAATGTTAATAAACGCATTCAATGCTGCAAAAAGGCCTTTTTTTTAATTTGTAAAGTTTTAATAGGTTACAAACGATTTTGGTAGGTTTTCTAGAAAATTTTGGTAGGAAAATAAATTTCTCAGTGGCAACACTGATTCTACCTGTGCTTCTTTATGGCGCTGTGGCATGGGTGGTTTCGACAACAGACGCAGCCGCTCTTGGGGTGTTCGAGAGGAAAGTTCTCCGCAAAATCTTTGGTCCTGTTCGAGTTGGCGACGACTATCGCATTCGAATGAACCACGAGCTGTATGAGCTCTACGCCGACATTGACATAGTTAAGCGTATAACAATACAGCGACTACGCTGGCTGGGTCATGTCCATCGTATGGATAAAAAAGCTCCAGCGAAAAAGGTATTCGAAGGGAAGGTCCCCGGTCAACGACGAAGAGGGAGACCATGCCTCCGGTGGATAGACCAAGCTGAGGAAGCCCTAACCGCGCTTGGCATTAACGATTGGAGAAGGCGCGCGCAAAACAGAGGCGCCTGGCGAGAGCTAATGAGGTCGGCCGTAACCTGACAACGGGTTGTAATGGCCATCTAAGTAAGTAAGTAATTGTGATCAAAATCGGGTCGCTAAAAAAGGTCTTAAGTTCTAAGAACTAAACTTTTTTATGTACATAAGATGACATAATTAAAAAAAATATTTCCATAATAATAAATTTGAATTTGTGGGGTTTAATAAATAGCATTTTAAAACGGACTGTAGGCTATACGGTTATTGTCAGGCCAAAATAAGGCTCTTTTTCAGAACCCCGACCACTTAGGGTGTGTTTACCATGCTCCAAAATGAGAATATTTTAAAATGTAGTCTTTTGCAAAATTCAAGCGAATTTTTTTTGTTGACGCATGGCTTATCCTGTGCGACTCTGCCATTACAATTATTTTTCCGGAGAACGTTTCGAACGGCATGGGCTTCTAAATGAAAATTAGTTTTACCATTACAGTAAGTTTTTGAGTAGATATGAATGGATTTTTAAAAATTTCTCGGATGGTCCATTGTCCGTCTCTCGAGCTAAACGTTTTTTTTTTTTTGCCATCGTACGTTGTTTATTTGAAATCCTTTTGTCCTCTTAATATTATTCAATAATACCGTAAACCGCTGGTTTTCATTTTTTTAAAAAATTTTTAACTTTGCGATCGGTGTTGCCTTCAAAATGATTAGTAATTACTATTTTTCTTTCTTCTAACGTTCATCGCTTAATAGTACGCTGCATGTGTCATGTGGTAACTTTTTGCGCCCGACAATTGATGTGTTAAGCATTTCAAACGACGACATACAAGCATATTATTTTAAACAGCATTCAATGTTAATAAACGCATTCAATGCTGCAAAAAGGCCTTTTTTTTAATTTGTAAAGTTTTGGTAGGTTACAAACGATTTTGGTAGGTTTTCTAGAAAATTTTGGTAGGAAAATAAATTTCTCAGTGGCAACACTGAATAGAACGACATGTTTAGCTCTCAAGTAGAACTTCACGATGTGTTAAAGAGAAAAAACGCAAAGGAGTTATGGCAACGCCTTTTTGTTGTCATTTTCGTTTGCTGCAACTCAAAAAACATTGAAATGTACATCATCTCAGCTTTTGGATGGAAATTCAAATTTCGACCCGCAGGGGGTGGTGACGAGGAAATGAGCAGTTGGAATAATTTTTGAAGCTCATATTCGGTTTCTGCTACCTCGGAAACTTAGGAATAGTGTGATCTTCCTTCTGGGTCATTTTTAAATCGAATCCTGTCCTAAACATAGCATGTCATCAATTTAAGAAAAATTGGCCCAAGAAACGGGTGGCAATCCATGTTTGGAACAGAATTCAACAATGCAACCTCATGTATTCTATTTAGGCTCTTCATGCTCCATCACTGGCATGTATTTCAAGCTGTAATCTTTCTCGACAAAAAAATTACCCGAAAAACCGATGGCAAGCCATACTTGGAACAGGATTCAACAATGCAACATTATGTATTCTATTTAGGCTCTTTGAGTTCTATGATTTGGCATACATATCAAGTTGTAATTTTGTAACTTTGATTTAAAATGACGAAATTCGGGCATAGGGGTGAGCTTTGGCAAGGCAACCCTGGTCGGTTAGTTTCACCAAAACGCATCACCATTTTTTCCGCACGTCCTATCCTGTAATCTTATATACTTGACTCTTCTGCAGCGGGTTCTTGGGCTATTAGTTTATCTCGGAAATCTGCCGTGATGGACTATAACTTTGATAGGCAAAATTGATCAGGACAACGTATTCTTTCAGAATTATATCGTAGTTACACGGATAATAAATTTTTGTTTTGGTTTTTTGTAACGTAGTGTTATTAAACTCGAGATTATGTAGGGGAAAATTTTGTTGCTATCGATGTTTCCATCGATTTTCTGGTCAAAAATTTCGCTTTTTTTTCGAAAATGTCGCTTTTATTGCTCGGAAATGTATTCGCGGATCTCGCACTTTCGCGTCTGCAAACTCGCCGGACCTGAATCCTACCGTGCACTTAAAAAAAATTTAGCTTTAGATAAGGTTTGGTATAATGTGATACAGGACGATAATGGAAAAGCCTTGGTTGATTCCATGCCATCAAGGATAATGGCTGTAATACAGGCTAAAAAAAGGAGCAGCATTATACTATTTTTTTTTTGGTAACTTGATAAAAGTACCTAGAAAAAAAATTAAAGATTGCAAGATAAGATGTAAAAATAAATTTTCAAAGGACTTGTAAAAGTATCAACTTTTTGCCAAATTGTTGTTTTAGACAACAAAAAAAAAATGAGCGTGTAAGATCCACAAATGTTTATTTGTTTTCAAACTATGCAATAATATAAACTTAATAACAATAACTAATAAAAACATAATTTTTTCAATTTAAATCTCAATAATATCAAATCTTAATGATTTTTTGTGGTGGTGCGGTTTTCATGACTACCAATGCATAATGTTTGTGTGACAGTGTTTTTTATTTTATTTTATTTGTCTTATTGTGCCAGTTTTTCAATATTAATTAACAATCAAAAAAGGTAGTACTTTTTTCTATAATTTATAAATAATGTTTTTTTTAAACGATTATGACTATTCCAAATCAAGTAAAGTTTAAGGCCATGCATTTCATTATATTGTTTGTGCATTTCCATTAATGCACGTTAATTCGTTAATAAATCACTCTACAGTTCAAGGTATATGCAGTCTCGGGTAGCTTTGTACATAAAAATGTAATAAGAATTACATACATATATATATACACACAGCAAACGGAAAAAAAAGGGACAACGAAGGAAAAAATAAAAAAAAAAATGAGAAAAAAAAAACAATTAGGGGTTGCATTCTGTGTGAAGTGAGTAGTATCGGTGCGTTATTCTGTAGTTTCTTCCGTGCTGGTTGGTTGGTTAGTTGACCCTAGAATAATGACGTTTTTTTGTTGTATCCTCCTATTTTTTATTGTTGTTGGTAATTTTCTATATTGCACGCTTGCAACTTACTTTTTTCCGACAATTGGTTGCGTTTTTTTGCTGTCCATTTCCACCCCATTCAGATTTTGTCCCATGTAAGTATTTGGTTTTAGGCCAATGTAAGTAGTTTTTTCATTTCATTTTATTTTTTTTTGCAAAAAGGGGTGGAAAAATGCGAGTTGAGGCGACGATTGTGAATTAAACTTTAGTAAGTTTAGTAGTTTACCATAGATATTATTTAAGTTCTGCATTAAAATTCTATGTAAAAAAAAATTTCATAAGTTATATCAGGGCTACCAGGTCATATTGCATTTACAAAAAAGTTTTAAATTTCTTCAAAATGCTGAAAATCGGCAACACTTACCTATGTACATGTTTAGTCGGTTATTTATTTAAAACAATAAAATTATTAGAGTGTACAATTAAGTTGTAGTTGCTTACTTTTTTTGCGATGATGAGTCCACCTAAGTGAAATCAAAAGATTCGCAGTACCATAATGAAAGTAAGAGAAATGTTATTATTATGTTCCTTTATTGAACCTTTGGATAAGAATTCCTTACCGACTAGAAAAACCATGTTTTTTTTGGTGCGTGACACACAAAAGTTATGGAACAGTTAGATCAATAAGAGAACAATAAAAAATAAAGAAATTTAAAACTAAAATGAAAGTAAGCTATCTGACATATGGGTATTTCCAAAATGTCGAACGTGACCGTCAAACACTTTTAAAGTGGAATATAAGTCAAATTAAAACACTTTTATTTTCTTCTGTTACTTTAAAGAATAGCCTTTTGGTAGCACTATGCTTAGTTGTAAAAATGATGCCAGACGTAATGCTGGTTCCAAGGTAAAGGCAATAAAAAAAGCAATTCGCACGTGACAAAAAATGGAAGCGTTTTTCATGGCCATCTATAAAAAAGCAGAAGTCAGCGAAACCTACCAACATTTTTTAATGTGACTAATTTTAATTTGTTATGGAATAATATCACTTTTTATAAGATTTTTTTTTTATTGAAAAATCTTTTTTATTTTTATTCTTACAAAGTATAACATCATTCGATATGTGACATTGTGAACGTAACATTATGGTTCACTTGGAAAGTTTTTCATAATTATTTTAGTATTTAGATAGTAAATATTGTCCATAATTACAGTAGCAAAATTAAGTTAAAACCTTGTTTTTACCCAAAATCGAAAATACAGAGTGATCCCATAGAAAACAGAAAAACTTGCATTAAATCGCTGCCTCATATATTCAATTTTTTTATTATTCCTTTTGTTCGCTGTGTCTACAATATTTTGTGTCAATAACGCAGGGTAATATTTTTTAAAATTTCCTCATAATTTAATGCAAGTTTTTCTTTTTTTTATGGGATCACTCTGTATTTTCGATTTTGGGTAAAAACCAGGTTTTAACTTAATTTTGCGAATATAATTATGGGCCTATATGCATAAGATTTATATCTTCTATACTTAAACTAGCTAAATTTGTATGTTTATCTATTCATATATTTTTACATTTGTATATGTACAATTCCCAATTCTGTTTTTACACGGTAGATACGTTCCAGACAAAACCGAAAAAAACTTAAGCCATATTTTTTGTTAAGGGTACATAGTTTTGCAATTAAGTTTTAATTATTGTAATCCGCGATCAAAACTGTACTGATGATGTTTAGCAAAAATCATACGACTAAAGTTTCAAGTCTTGTGCATTAGACATGTTCAAATAAATGACATGTTCTAGAATTCTTCGGGAACACTCGATTTTCGAAGAACAATTCATATTCGAGTATATCCTCATTTAAAAAAACATAAAAGATTTAAAAAAAGTAACCTAGGGTTGCTACCAGAGCTGCAAAATTTTCATTTTTCGGAATTTGGCCAAAAACATGAGGAAAATTGAATTTTTTTCTTGTTAATAATATTTTTTTCTAACTTTTTTTCCGATTTTCTTTATGTACACAGAAGGAAGTATCGAAAAAAATTAGCCGCTATTTTTTAAGCCTCTATACAGGGAAAAAATCCATGATCTTTGCGCAAGTAGAGCTTTGGTGTATCTTGTGCAACAGCTAAAATCCTTTGTTGTTTTCACTACATTTTCCTTAATACACTATAATTTGAAATTGTCAATGCCACTACATGAATTTAAATTAAAAAAATAAATGATATAATGATGAATGATATTTGGTCCAAAAATAATCAAAATTAAATTTTTTTTAAGTATTACATGTTCTGTTAGTTAGAGTGACTAATTATTGAAGCAAAATATTGTAATTACTTGCTTATAAAATATTTTAAAAGTTTTTGGACCAAAAATCAGATTTAATTTTTTTTTTTTTCATTTATTTTTGTAAGTGATATTTATGTAGTGGCATTGACAATTTCAAATTACAGTAGACGTCCAATAAAACGAACTAATTAATGCACGAGTCAGTCGTAAAATAGAAAAATTCGTCACATAGAAGTGTTTTTTTACTGAAGAAACTGGCTTTTATTTACGACATATATATTTGCGATCACTTTTAAATGTATTTCTTTCTTACCATCTTCAAATATTTTAACTCTTTCACTTAACGTAAGGCGCTTGCCTTGAAAAAATAGTTATTCCTAGAAAAAAAAAACAAGATGAATTAAACAGCATTCGTTATTTAGAATAGTGAAAATTTCTTGCGTTCTTAATTTAGAGACAACAATGGAAAAAAGTGCAATTTGAAAAACCGTTCATTAAAATAGAATGTTATGCGTTATATCGGACTTCTACTGTACCTATAGTGTATTAAAGTGAATGCAGTGAAAACAACAAAGAATTTGAGCTATTAAACGAGAAAAACGAATGGTCTACTTGAGAGATTAAGTAGGCTTTTAAAATAATAAGTAGTACACTTTTTTTCCTTGTGTACAATACGATAATGAACAAAAAAATTGAAATATAATTTTAAATAAGAATTAAATTTAATTCCCTTCTTTTTTTTTACTCGAATTTCGAAACAAAAATTTTGCAGCTCTGGTAGCAACCCCAAAAGATTTTTTTTTTGTTTTCTTATCGGATTTTAAGCGTTCTCGAAGAATTCCAGAATATATGGTTAATTTTAGCATGTCTTATGTACATTAGAGTGACCAAAAAAAATCGAGTTTTCGATTTTGATGTTGCTAATACGAAAAGTAGTTAGTGTTATGTAAAAAAATAAGGCATCTTAAATTTTATTAAAAAATATTGATATTTAGAGGTCGCTAATGAATTAATTTCATTCAATTTATTTGCGTCTGATGATAACTCTTCCCAAAAAATTATTCCGCATGAGATACGGCCCGTTAGTATCGATTCCTATAGTTTCGGGTCTGCTGAGCACGATGGAGCACTCATAGAAAACAGCGAAAAAACAGCGCCAATTTGGGTTCAAGTGAAGTAAACTTGTAGAACAAATTTTTTTTTTGGTCTAATGCTCTTCAGCATTGTAGTCCAAAAACAGACGAAGAAATATTGACCAGTCCCGATGTTCCAGTGTTTTTTATCAGAAGACCAGAGTGATAGAAAAATGAAACACTCTCGCAAAAAAGACCAAAAATCAAGCTCAACTCAAGTTTAAATGAGATATATTCGGGTAATTCATTTTCTAAAGATGGTTTTCCGAAGTATTTTTTTGCGATGAATCCGAATATGGCCTCAAAATTGACCCATCACATCAGAATTCTGAAATATTTGAGGTTAAGTACCTAAAAATTAGGTTTTTCGTTTACTTTTGAGGACATGTATGGGATTCAAAACAATTTGTTCAGCTTAATTTTAATAAAATCATCATCTCATACCGTTCTTCCCCTTTAAAATAAGCTTTTAAATGGTTATCTGCAATGTTTCCTCGCAAAGTTACAGACATTTGAAAGTGACATGAATTTGATCCCCTACAATCATGATGAAATAAATTTGTAGCCGGTTGGTTAAAATTGTTTTGTCGTAGGGGATAAAATTCATGTCACTTTCAAATTTTTGTAACTTTGCGAGGAAACATTGCAGATAGCCATTTAAAAGCTTGTTTTAAAGGGGAAGAACGGTACTAAATGATGATTTTGAATCCCTTACATGTCCTTAAAAGTAGACGAAAACCCTAATTTTTAGGTTCTTAACCTCAAATATTTCAGAATTCTAAAGTAATGGGTCAATTTTGAGGCCATATTCGGATTCATCGCAAAAAAATACTTCGGAAAACCATCTTTAGAAAATGAATTACCCGAATATATCTCATTTAAACTTGAGTTGAGCTTGATTTTTGGCCTTTTTGCGAGGGTTTTTCATTTTTCTATCACTCTGGTCTTCTGATAAAAAATACTGGAACATCGGGACTGGTCAATATTTCTTCGTCTGTTTTTGGACTACAATGCATTAGACCAAAAAAAAATTTGTTCTACAAGTTTACTTCATTTGAACCCAAATTGGCGCTGTTTTTTCGCTGTTTTCTGGGAGTTTTTTGATGCTACCAAGATACTCAGCCACTGTATAACAAAACAACTATCACCATCGTGCTCAGCAGACCCGAAACTATAGGAATCGATACCAACGGGTCGTATCTCATGCGAAATAATTTTTTGGGAAGAGTTACCATCACACGCAAATAAATTGAATGAAATTAATTCATAAATCGGACATTAGCGACCTCTAAATTTCAATATTTTTTAATAAAATTTAAAATGCCTTACTTTTTTACATAACACTAACTACTTTTCGTATTAGCAACATCAAAATCGAAAACTCGAAAAACTTTTTATGTTTTTTTTTCTATAAAAATGGTGGAAACTTTGAAAAATTGTTTTATTCGTGACAATTGAATTTCCCGCTTATTTCGTTGGCACTTATACCCGACTAGAATTTTTCTTAGGCATGCCTAAATATACTTTTGGCCCTAACTGGGAAATAATTAGGCTAGCCAAAATTAGGAATGTGTACTAGCAGCCTAATTAGGCAATTGTAAGGCATTTCTAAATTAGTTTTGCCTATCAACTGCCTGATTAGGCCCTACTGCGGCATGCCAATGTTTGGTTTGCCTAAAGGTTTGGTCATGGTAATAACCTAAGGAATGCCTGAATTCAGTAAATCTGGGGAATAGGTAATGTGGTAGTCGTGACTAAGTTCGAATTTACTCCTGAACTATAAGAAATGACCGATGACAGATGCGACGTTTCCTGAACTTTTAACTTTGATTTTCATCATTTCATTTAATTTTTTAATGAATATTGACCTTGATATATTTATAAATTTGGGGTTTTATTATGCGAACTCAAATTAAAAAAAAAAAATTTTTAAGAACTTTTCCTGCGCGGGAGTTGAACCTGGTCATTCCGAGTCGTTAGACGCGTAGCTTGACGCAATCAGCTAAACTCATTGTTGTACAGTGACTCACTAAAAGCAAATAATCATAATTTTTCTAACAGTGTCATATTTGAATTGTCATTTTATCAGAGTTCCCAGATTTTTGTGTTTTTGTAATGTTTGATTATTTTTTTTTTTTTTGCTGTAAATGTGTGTGGTAGCTGCCCGATAATTGGAATTAGAATATTAAAATAACACAAGCTTACTGTAGCAATGACTTTTTATTTATTTATAAAATAGTTTTGTGTCAACATATTTTTAATACAAACTGATATATAATCAAAAAAGCCTTTTCAAGAATGTAGTTATGCTAGTTGTTGTTAAATAGAATAAAAATTAGAGACGAAAGAGTGGTTATACGACTGAATTATGAAGTGCCGTATTTTTTAACAATTGCAGTTTTACTTATGGATTTAACAATAATGTCACAATTATAAAGTAAATAATTATTTGTATAATTTGCAATGCTCAATGTAACATTATTTGTATTTTTTATTTTTGGTAATTGAAAAAATTGTTCTTTGATAAATTTGTTGCAATGGAACCTCCCTTTTTTAGCCATTTTTGATAGGATTCCAATGTAATTTTCAAATCCGATCGCATCGAATTCATCCAAAATTTTTCTACATCACCTGCAAGATGCCGCAAATAATGTGGAATATATCTTTTCGAATTGGGACTCAAAGTAGTTCAAAAGCATGTACACGTACAAATTCTACAATTTGTTTCTAAAAACTTTCTGCAAAACCACAAATATCCAAAATATATCAGAAGTGATCAGAATTTGGTCGCCTTCCAATATTTATGGTATATTAGAGGTCTCTGTTTCCCAAGTAAGCGTCAGCTTTGTACTATAACTGTTCAACCTAAATTAGAGCGCCAGCGTCGTTTAGCTGTCAAAATTCTCTCATGCACATACATTTTATATGAAGCCAACCGAAATAAGCAACGCTCTAACGCCAACGTATTCGATTTTCCAATTTTGACAGAGCGTTGGCAGCTAATTTTGTATTTTATTGTGTTGATTTTTGAAGTGAAAACTTCTTATGGCACGTTGTGCGGCTGAGGATAAAAGTATAAACTCGCGACACCGACCGTCATCGGGACTCCCCGTCATGAATGCGATAGTAAAATTTGAATGTTCTTTGAAGACTTGGGAAACGAACTCGATTTTTGAATTTTGAAGACTTGGGAAACGAACTCGATTTTGGAATTTTGAAGACTTGGGAAACGAGCTCGATTTTAGAATTTTGAAGACTTGGGAAACGAACTCGATTTCAGAAATTTGAAGACTTGGGAAACGAACTCGATTTCAAATTTGGAAGACTTGGGAAACGAACTTAATTTTGGAATTTTGAAGACTTGAGAAACAAATTCGATTTTAGAATTTTGAAGACTTGGAAAACGAACTCGATTTCAAAAAATTTAAAAAACGTTGCCTACTTTTAGGCGCTATTAATAATTTGCCCCTAAAGGAATGCAACACTTTCTGACAAATTTCAAAATGGTGCCTAAAAGTAGGCAACGATTTTAAAAATTTCAGATTATGTTGCCTACTTTTAGGAGCTATTTTTGAATTTTTCGGTGTAAATTTTTAGTGGTAAGTTTTCAAAAGTGCCTAAAAGTAGGCAACGTTATTTGAAAAAATTGGCCCATGAAAGTATGCAATTTTTTTGGAAAAATTTTCAAATTTGTAGCATACATATGTTGACTTCCGGTTAGCTGTTGCTCAGTCAGCAAATTTTTCTCTGCAAGCGCAGCCGAAAGCAGAGCCAGCAGCCCAAAGCAGAGAAAAATCTGAAATACCAGGCCACCATGAACCAGCAGCAAGCAAATTTGGTTTTTTGAAAAACTTTAAAACGTTATATCTCGACTATTACTAAACCGATTTAGACAAATGAGGTGTAATAGTTTTTTTAAGAACAAGCAGATTTTTTTGAAGTCATTTGTGTTTTGATAAACTGTCACTAGATGGCGTTTTAAGCAGTTTGAATATTCTAACAGCCATAACTCAGCGACGAATAAGCCGATTTTGATAAATGTGGTGTCATAGTGTCTGTAGGAAGAAGCAGATTTTTAAGTTAAGTTTTAGAAAAATTATGTTTAAGCTATTTAGTCACAGGTCCAGGTACTTTCTTTACCTGATTTTTTCTTATGCTTACATAATTCGCAATGATGTTTCTTACTGCAATCAGAATAAATTTTTGTTCTCAAACATTAGGAATACTTAGCTCAAATTTAATTATTCACAGTTGAGGCTACTAAGCCGAATATACATACTTCTTCCAGCAATTTTTGAAGTGAAAACTTCTTATGGCACGTTGTGCGGCTGAGGAAAAAAGTGTAAACTCGCGACACCGACCGTCATCGGGATTCCCCGTCATGAATGCGATAGTAAAATTTGAATGTTCTATTGTTTCTTTTAAATAAATATTCCAAGTGGAAGACAAAAAGCAAAGCAGACACACTAACTGACACATTCCATTCTCATTCAACGATTGATATGCTTACATGTTTGTTTCTTTCAAATTCCGCGTTGTTGCGTTGACAAATTGAGAATGAGAGCGAGAGTTAAATTTGAATACATATTCCGTTTTTGTCTTCCATTGCATTGCCATATAAAAAGAAAATGCACACATACCAACTAACACACTAACTTGCCATTAAACGATTTGTTTTCACTTCTGTCGGCACTCCCGGAGTGCAACCCGCCGTTTTTTTTTTCTGTCACAAACAGTAAACAAATAAACTCTACATGACATTTAAAGCTACGCTCTTATTTAGGTTCAGCGCTCAACTCAAAAGCGTAGCGCCGGCAAAGTCAACGCCCAACGCTCTAATTTAGGTTGAACAGTAAATCTGTTTTTTCTTAAAATAAAACACAGTTCACACAAAAGCATTCAAAAACAAGCTTAATAAAATAAAGTAACTTTTCAAAAAAGAAGGAACATTAATTTACATCGGTTCATTTAATTGTCAAAGAAAAATCAACCAAAATGAAAAAAATCTTAATTTCTACCAAACCAAAAATTTTCTACCAAATTTGGGGAAATCTTCCAAGTGTGGCAACGCAGGTAAACATTGAATTTTTCTAATAAAATTTAAATAATTTTTTATGATTCGTTATAACTTTTTTGTTTTCATAATTTTATATATATGACATCAAATTTATAAACAAAGTGATGAACTACTTAAGTGAATGTTGCCTGGGTGAATCTTTGCTTTGATGTTGTATTAAAATATGAATATATATGAACTCTGTGTATGAATGACGATTGACAATATAAATAAATAAACGTCACAAAAATAAATTCATTAAAAATAAGTCAACAAAAATATTAACGGGGAAGTGTGTGGGTAATAAAAAGTAGCATTATGTGTGGCGGTGCACTGCAATGACGTGAAAAAACACCAATGATAAAAAATGATTCCCCAAGACACAACAATTTTTTTTTTTTTTTTCCATTTCCCCCTTGTTGAAAGGGCCCAACGAGAGCCTAATGAGGTAGGCGTTGAACAATCCTATTTGGGAAAATTTGGGGCACACCGTTACAATCCAAATTAGGTTGTCGTTGGGTTTCCAAACTTGGCCCTAACGTCTGGTTAGGCAAAACCAATGAGGACCTAATTTACGCCTAACGACATTTTCTAGTCGGGTACCAACATTATGTTGAAATTTTTTGTATCAAATTCAATACTGTACAATTTTATACTTTGGTTATTCCAAATTAAAGTAGACAAGGCAAGACAAGACCAATAAGCAATAATTTTTCCACAAAAACCAATCACATACATATTGGTAATTGTTGAATGACATATGTCATATAATATAATTCATGATTAATAAAATAAAATATTTGCTCTACGGAAAGGTGCATTTTATTGATTGAAAAACTTTTCGTACCAAACTTATTCTACCATTTACGCTATTCACATACAACAAATGTAAAAAATAGCATTTAGCTAAAATCAATGTTAAAATTTAACATACATTAAAAAAAAATTTATTTTTACTAAAAAAAAATTTTATTTTTCCTAAAAAAAAAAAATTAATTTTTTTATAATAAAGGAAGATGTTTTAAGGAGAGGGTAGGTGGGAATTTTTGCAACTGCCTAGGGGCGGCAAATTTCTTAATCCGGTCCTGCGTATACATAATGGCTACAGGGGTGGTAAGTCCTGTCTCTTCAGTCGAGACGTATTCTATGATAGGAGTAGGTTCCTAGCCAGTATGTTTCTGTTATTGTTGATACGATCGCTTTATGTTTTCCTTTATCTGCTTAACAAATGGTATACCAAGATCTAGGTGTATGTTTATATTCTTGACATACCATGGTGCGCCGGAAATAGTTCGAAGTATTTTTGACTGAGACATTTGCAATATTTCTATATTTGATAAACTTGCGTTGCCCGTCAGCTGGATTCCGGAATTTCCTACCAAGAAGTTGAAAGTTCTAAACAACTTGATGAAATAATTGCGATTGAGCATAGTCAAAATGATTGAACTGTTTAAGAGCAATTATGAGTTTGTAATAATTATTTTTGTTATTTTTATTATTGATATTATTATTATTATTTTTTTTATTTACTTATATATTTTTACATTATCTCTTTTTTTCTATCCACTTCTTGTATCTGTTCTAATTCTTCCTGCTATTAAAAATATCTACAGAGTGAAATGGTTTTTTAGCTTTGATAATCTTCGTAATTCAACTATGGTTTTTGTTCCGTATCGTCTTGATGTCTGGATCTGATATTCTCGTTAGCAGTGATGAAAGTAATAAGACTCTCTTAAATATTCTCTGTGCGCAACACTCTGGTTTAAAAATCGTACACTTTAATGCTAGAAGGGTCGGGTCAGGGGTCGGCAAAATTAAAAGTGTGATTGTGTTGGTGAGAGGAGAGAGGCTGCATCGCAAGAAATTTTTCGCAGAAATCGTTTTTGAAATGAATGTTGTGGCAGAAATTGAAAAATAAAAAAAAGATTAGGAAAGGTATTCAGATTCTAAAATCTAGAGCGCAATGCATTGTTTGCTATATGTCGTCAAAAGAAAATAACGAATTGGCGACGAAAAGGTCTTTAAAATGCGTCTAATGACTTTTCGTTGCAAATTCATTCATTTGCCATAGCTGTAAAAAAAATTCTCTATGTGCATAACAGACGATAATAGCTACATCCGCGCATGATGTTGCTTTGTCAATGGTTTTTCGACAACTGAATGAAAGAGCATAAGAATGCGTGTAATATTTGAGGGCACAATTGTGCTATGCGGTGCCGACCACTGATTTAAGTAAGTTAGACTACTTAAAATTTATTTTCGAAGATTCGTTGGTTGATATAATTTGTATTTCTGAAACGTGGTTTTGTAGTAATGTTAACGATTCTTTATTTCTCTTAAATAATTTTCAACTGTTTAGGAATGATAGGCTTGACAGAAAAGATGGAGGTGTTGCCATATACTGTCGTAATAAATTGAATGCATCAGTCGTTAGCAAGTTTGATGGTAGTAATGTTGAATTTATTAATATTTGTGTATCTGATAATCAAACCAAAGTATTCGTATCTTGTGTCTATAACCCTAAAAAAATAATAGTTTAGATTCTTTTTTTTTCTGAATTGTCTAGTCTTGTTATTGACTTCAATTTCTTAGTTATATGTGGTGATTTCAATGTGAACCTGTTATGTAATGATAATGTTTCTAAGTCCTTGTATGAAAATGTTTCATTAGTAGGAATGTCTGTTGTAAACGAAGTCATGCCAACGCGTTTTTCGTGTAATTCTAATCCTAGTCTTCTAGATTATTTTATTGTTTCTGATTTGCCATCTGTCCTCTTGTTTGATCAAATTTACTTTCTATCTGATCATGACCTAATATTCTGTACGTTTAACGTTCACCTTTCGCGTTATGTTCACTCAAATAGTTTTTCATAGCCTGACTTTAAATCTATTAATATTGCAGCTCTTAATTTTGACCTTAATATTACTCCTTGGAATGAAGTATGGTATAGTGAAACTGTTGATGATAAGTTAAAATTCTTTACTAACATACTCAACAAAGCTTATAATAAACATGTCCCCATTCGAACTGCTGCCATAAAGAATATGTCTTGCCCCTGGTTTACTCCTTATGTACTAAAAACAATTAAAAAACGAAATAAACTACAAAGTTTCGAGTTGCTCGAAATGCGTCAGCGCAGATTGTTAAGAACTTAAAAATTAAGTTCTGCTCTGCTAAACTGAATACCTCGCTCCCGTCAAAAGTACTTTGGAGAAATCTGAAGAATTTCTACATTGGCGATAACCAAACTGCTGAGTGTCATATTGATCCTGATGTTCTAAATAATTTTTTCCTTTCTAATGTAAGCAGCATTGATATCAGAATTGTTGATATTGTAGGTTCCTCTACTCGTTTATCTTTTCAGTTTTCAGCTGTATGTGAAAGTGAAGTTAGTAGAAGCATAATGAAAGTTAAATCTAATGCGATTGGTGATGATGGAGTCTCTATTAAATTTATTAAGCTTATTCTTCCATATATCCTTGGCCGTCTGCAAATTATGAATCATTGCTTCACCACTTCCTCGTTCCCACTCTCCTGGAAAACTGCTGTTGTTGTGTCAGTCCCGAAGAAATCCATTGCAACTGAAGCTAATGATTATAGACCCATTAGTATTTTGTCGTCTTTATCAAAGGTATGTGAAAATTTAATGGATGATCAAATATTGAAATATTTAGTTGCTAATAATCTCTTGTCATCAATGCAGTCTGGACTCCGAGCTGGGCATAGTTGCTCAACTGTAACCCTTAAAATAGTGGATGAAGTTCTTATGATGAAGGATTGATAACTTTGCTGTGTTTGCTTTATTTTTCAAAGGCATTTGATACCGTCAATCATTCCTTGTTATGCCAAAAATTGAAACTTGTATTTGGCTTTAGTGAAAGTGCTATTAACCTGATAAAAAGCTACTTGTCTAAAAGAATGCATAAAGTTAAAATAGGTAATCGGTTTTCGGAGTACAGAATGGTTGGGAGTGGAGTGCCTCAAGGATCAGTGCTTGGTTCTTTATTATTTTCAATATTTGTGAACGATATATTCACAGCATGTAAGCACTCGTCTATGCATTTATATGCTGATGACGTTCAACTTCACCTCTCCCGCCGAATTGGTTTGATGGAGGACTTGAGCTGTAGGTTGAATGACTTTGACTTTATCAACAAATGGGCGATAAGCAATGGTCTTCAGCTAAATGCATTGAAGTCATTCGTTTTACTCATTTCTAAATATGAAATTATTCTTGAGGACATACCTGATATAATGATAGGTCAGAAGAAATTCAAAATAGTCAAGAATGTTGTTAGTCTTGGATTTCACATTAATTCGTACTTGTCTTGCACCAACCATATCAATAGTGTTGTCAAAAAAATCTATTTTACCTTGCGTAACCTCAGAATGTCTGCTGAATTCACACCACTTGAAACCAGACGTAAGCTGGTTATTCAATTGCTTGTTCCCATAATTACGTATTCTGAGGTGGTATATAGCAAACTAGATTCCAGTTCCCAATTAAAGTTGCAAATTGCATTCAATCACGCTACACGGTATGTGTATGGGCTACGTAAGTTCGATCACATATCACAATTTAAAGACGGAATCCTTGGTTGTGACATTACTACTTTTCTAAACGTCAGAAACTATATATTTTTAAATAAGCTTATTCACACCAAGACACCAAAATATCTATTTGAAAAAGTAATATTTTCCCACTATAGCAGAAGTAATGTGCTGATCATACCGAGTTTTAATTATCTTAATTCGTCTAGATTATTTTTCATCAATGCTATAAGATTGTGGAATTCTCTCCCCCATAGCTTAAGATCGATAATTGGAGCAAAAAAGTTTAAGTTGTCAATTCGAAGTCATGTTTCCTCTCAATAATCTAAATTATCGTCTCACTCTTGTTTGCTTTCTTTTCTCCTTCAAAATCCTTCGCTTTTGTTATCTTAACTCTGATTTTTTCTCGCCCATATTTTAATGTATATTTTATTTAATTAATTTAACTTATTTATATTAGTACTTTATTTTTTAAGGAAACATTATATTTTTGAACTTAGTTCAGCATTGTATTTTAAAAGGACCTGGTTCTTATTATACTAAAAATTAAAGTGAATAAATTGAAATTGAAATACTTACTTACTTAGATGGCCATAACAACCCGTTGTCATGTTACGGCCGAAATTGAAATAAAAACACTAAAACCACTCGGAATAGCAGAAAAATTCATACATAAGACAATAATATAATGATAATTTCACTAAAGTTCTTCTTTCATGTGTATATAATTCACACAGATCCCACAGTTTGGAACCGTTCTTTTCTGATCTATCTAGTAGGCTTATTGATTATGACTTCTACATTGTCTGTGGAGACTTCAATGTAAATTTAATGAAAAATGTTAGCATTTCTGATGATTTTCGTCATCATTACTCGTCATGTGGCTTAACTCTGGTCAACTCTAGTTTTCCTACACGATTTGCAAATGATTCTGATCCTACTCTTCTTGATGTTTTTATTGTTTCTGATGACGCCATGTTTTTGAAATATGATCAAATAACTTTTTTATCTGACCATGATCTCATTTTTTGTAGTTTTAATATACTGTAGTCGATCGTCGCCTCCCGTTAAGGTTTCTTACTACGACTACAAATCTATTGATCATATTGCTTTAAGTGCTGAACTGTCTGATATGACTTGGAATGACTGTTGGTTTTACAATTCAGTAGATGACAAACTAAGGGTGTTTATGAATAAATTAGGTCATGCTTTTAACAAATTTGTGCCAGTGCGTACTTTCAATGTTGCTAGTAGATTATGCCCTTGGTTTAATCAGCGCACTTTGAATGCAATCAAAATAAGGAATAGACTTCATTCTAAATGGAAATCTAATCGCACTATGGAAAACTGGGAAAAATATAGGAGGGCACGAAATATGGCAACTTTTGTAGTAAGACAGGCTAAAATTAAGTTTTTTCCTTTCAAACTCAATATAAATTTACCTTCCAAGCAACTGTGGCAAAGCATTAGAAAATATAGGATATTTACTAAAGAAAATATTGACTATAAATTGAGTCCTGATGAACTCAATAATTATTTTTTAAACAGTAGCTGTCATAATGTTAAACGTGTCGGTGATGATGTAGAGTTACCATTACTTCAAAATAATTTACCGGATACCAGTTTTCAGTTCGCATCAGTAGGTGAAGTAGATATTGCTAGATCTGTAATGAAGATAACTTCCAATGCCGTCGGAATACCGATAAAGTTTCTGAAATTAATTTTACCGTATGTTTTACCGTCCATAACCCACATAATTAACCACTGCTTTACCTGCTCTCATCCCCATAGCAAAAACTAGCAAACCCTCTAAATCAATGGACTTTAGACCGATTAATATTTTACCCGTCTTAGGCAAAATTTGTGAAAGGATTATGGCAGATCAAATCACAGTGTACTTAAACACTAATAAGTTATTGTCACCTTTGCAGTCTGGGTTTTAATGGCCACAGTTGTTCCACTCCCGTCCTGAAAGTTATTGATGATATTAGAGTTGCCTATGATCAAAATCTTTTAACCTACCTTTTAGACTTTTCTAAAGCTTTTGACTCCGTCAATCACTCTTTGCTTTGTAAGAAATTGAAATATTACTTTAGTTTCAGTGATAGCGCTGTCTTGTTGTTGACAAACTATCTAGAAAGCAGAATGCAGAGTGTTAAAGTTGGTAATTCTTTTTCTTTTCTTAAAGCTGTAAACATAGGAATACCACACGGTTCTATTTTGGGCCCTCTGCTATTTTCTATTTTCATTAACGACATTTTTTTTATTTGTAAACAGTTCACGGCTATGCTGATGACATTCAACTTTAACTCTCAAGACCTGTTGGACTCGTTGAGGACTTGTGCTACTGGCTTAATGTTGACTTAAGTGCATTAAACTTATGGGCTAAAAACAATTTTCTCCGCATTAACCCCTTGAAGTCGAAAGTACTGCTAATTGCAAGAAATGAGTTAAGCCTGTTAGGTATTCCTCCTTTATTTATCGATTCTGCTCAGTTGGAGTTTGTTAATAAGGCACGTAATCTAAGCTTTATTTTAAATTCTAAATTAACTTGTACTGATCATATTAATAACCTGATAGGAAAGATTTACATGACCTTGAGGTACTTAAGAACTTCAATGGCTTTTACTCCTTAAGAAACTAGGCGATGGCTCGTTATTCAATTGATTGTTCCTTTTGTTTCCTACTTTAATTTGATTTAGAGCACTCTGGACTCTCAATCATTTCATAAACTCAAAGTTGCTATTAACAATGCCGCTAGATATGTCTATTGTGTTGGTCGATATGAATATATTTCTGTAATAAGTAGAGGCATTCTTGGTTGTAGCTTGGAGCAATTCCTCAATTTGCATACTTTATTATTTTTACACAAGCTAATTCACTCTCGATGCCCAGGGTATTTATATGAAAAGCTTAATTTTTGTCGGTCTTCTAGGTC
Organism: Tricholauxania praeusta; assembly: GCA_949775025.1. NCBI lineage: Eukaryota > Metazoa > Arthropoda > Insecta > Diptera > Lauxaniidae > Tricholauxania > Tricholauxania praeusta. Next base: position 5,558,050 of record OX459032.1, on the reverse strand, counting down.
TCTAAAGCTAATTGTTCCGAGATATTATTATCTTAACTCTGGCAGATTTTTCTGTTTAAGAACTATAAGGCTTTGGAACTCTTTGCCTATTAATTTGAGGCGCATAACTTCAGGAAGCAGTTTCAAACATGCTCTTTTTCAACAACATTTAAGCTATTAAAATTATGTAACTTTTCTGTTCTACTCTCTAACATTTTCATTTTCCCCATACGCTATTTCTTATTTCTTTTATTTTTTTTTTTTTGTCTTTTTATTATTTTTTTTATTTTTACTACAAATATGTACTTATAGTCTCGTTTTTATTTTATTTATTTAATATCTAAATTAAATTGCATTATTTAATTTTACTAGTATTATTAATGCATGCTTTCCACAGTTAATGTACCTACTATTAAAGATTTAAGTCTTCTTGTACAACCATTTCTATTTTTTGAATAAATTATTATTTCCTAATTCATTCATGACGTGGTGTACCATTGAGAAGAAACCCAATTTGCTCAGCATTTATTTTGGGTTTTTATCGGGTTTTAGCTCAGTGCAAAAATGGACTTTTTCATTTTTTTTAAGTATTTTTTAGCGAAATATAATTAAATTAATTGGTCGCTCTATTGAACGTAAGAATCCTCAGAATTTTACTTAATTTCAATGAAACAGCGATTTTATAGCGCCATTTCAAATGAATGCACGCAATGTCTGCACTATACGAGTAGAGCGGTGTGTTTATAAAAATTAGCGCTAAAAAATAACAAGCTGACAGTTTTGCCGTAGCACTATTGGATGCCGAGTTGCATAGCAGCACACTCCATCCAAAAGAAGCACCACGCTAATTGCCTTTTGTCTATAATTTGTTTCTTCTTAAGCTCTCAAGATGGAGCAAAACATTAGGAAAAAGGTAAATTTTTAACCAATTCAAAAAAATAATCAAATCGAATTAAAATTTTGTAAGTTAATACTAATTTTTAATATTGATTAGCAAAAATAAAAAGGTAATTTCGAACATAATGTCTAAACAGAGTTGGGACGACAGCGATGGTGTCAAAAAATTACATACGACACAGAGCTTATTTGACCAGAAATGTCAAAGTCTTGTCACTGACAGTACCAAATTCTATTTCTCGTGCGATTGGTTGGTAAAATGGTTAGTAAGAAAGAGAAGGCATCACAAAGAAATGAGAACCAGCAAGATAAACAGCTTAAGAAATCGTTTGTCAAAAAGCTCTTTCTTTTTCGTAAAAGGCGGTACACACTAGCGATCATGTTCGTCAGTTTTGCTCAAATTTTGCTTGTTTGCGTGTATGACAGTTCTTTTTCGTCAGTCAACCACAAACATTTTTGTGGTTGAGTGTCAGTCAGCGGCCATATTTTTTTTTGACTGACGAACATGATCGCTAGTGTGTGAACATGGACTTACTTAATAACAAAATTGAGCAATCAGAAAATATTTAGTCAAAGTGAGAAAATTGCTCTGAGAGAAAAATTATCAAAACGCTAACACTTTGCATTAAAGCCAATTTACCTAACAGCAAGAAAGCTTGATCCAAACTCACAAGGATGCGATTTGTCTGCAACTGAGTCTATGGACGCAAATGAATTTCTACATGATACAGCCATAAATATGAGATTAAAAGAATGCGATGTAATGATAGACTTCGGAAAATATCAATTTCATATGGAAAGTGGCCGAAAAATGAATCCGTCATTATGGTGGAAAACATATGCTCCAATAAGTGAACTGACTGAAGTCGCCATTCGCATACTATCGGCGCCAACAACATCAGCGGCTGTTGAAAGATCTTTTAGTAAACTTGGATGGATTCACAATAAGGAGCAAAATCGACTTACCACAGAGCGTGCTGGAAAGCGCACATATTTTTCGTATGACTACAAACTGTGCAAAGAAATACATGATGCACAAATAAATGATAATTTAAGCGGAGATTCTTCTGAATACTCAGATATTTCTGAAACTGAATAAATAATTTTCATAAATTGTATTAATTACTAATTCTTTCTGTTTTTTATTAAATAAAATGTTTTTCTTTAACAAAATTCGGCAATTTAAATCATCTACTAGTGCTTCCAGCCATAAACACATAATAAAATCGAAAAAACCCAATTTGCTCGTGAAAATGCTGTTTTTGCTCCGAAAATGAAAAAATCCGATTTGGTACATCACTGCTTACAGTACATGATTTTAAGCTAAATTATTTGTCAATTGTAACTAATACTCGACCTTCTTAAGCAATTCTAAAATTTTTGCTTAAGTTCTTTGTCTATTTTGCTTACTTAAAAAAAAGTATTTAAAACAATACATATAAATAACAAAACTTTAAGCAGCAAGGAAACTTATTTTTCTTCTTAAAATTATTTTCTATTGAAAAAGTTTCTCTTCGGAACATTTCTAAATAAAAAGAATGGAACAGCAAAAAAAAAACGCCTAAGTTTTGAAGTGGAAGCAAAATTAAGAAAAAAAAAAATAAAGAAACTTCAACAAATAAGAAAAAGTCTTTCAAAAGTTTTTTTCTAAGTAGCGTTTTTACGTTTACGTTTTAACTTTATGCCCACAAAGTATTATCCGGCGCTTGCCGACATTTCTTAACCCTTATGTGAACAGACACAAGTTGAAAGACCAAAGCATACTGCTAAATAAAGCAAAATGAGGCGTAGCTTCCTAATAGTCTCAGTAAAGGCTCTGGAATCTGTTTCACCAACTGCGCTGGACCCATGTCTTAGGTTGACGCTGACAGTTCAACTACAGCGTTTCTTGCCATAACATTTTTACTTAACAACACTGCCAAATTTTTTTTGACGGACTTTCTTTTAAATTATTTCCTGCAAAGATTGAAGCGCACATCCTTGCCGTGAGCTCACTTTTACATTTTTATCTTCACTTTGTGGTAGTGGCAAGCACGCATTCGTCCGTGTTTGTGATAATTTTCACACAATACTAAACTTGATTGCAAACATTTGTAACTGAAGCTAAGCCCTGCACAGAACTTTTGACACCGCTGCCCCTTAAGCTGACGATACAAAATTATTGATTTGAATGTGCGCGCTTAAAGTAATACAAAACTATAACCAACATTTTTACAAGAAACTTTTTTTTTGCGCACCGATATTTTCTTTAATTGCATTTCCTTTAAAAAAAGTTACTCGAAAATTAGCGGATCCTTAAAGTTTGTCTTATTCACTTGCTTCATAAGCTCTAACTCAATAAATAATTATGATTTTCCTGACAAACATACAATACATATGGGTATTTCCATGATGTCAAAGTAAAACACTTTTATTTTCTGCTGTTACTTTAAAGAATAGCCTTTTGGTAGCACTTTATTTAGTGGCAAAGTTGATGTCAGCCATAATACTGGTTCCAAGGCAGAGGCAATTAAAAACAATTCGAGCGTGACGAAAAACGGAAGTATTTTTCATGAATATCTATAGAAAAGCAGAAGTCAGCGAAACCCTGAAACATTTTTTAATGCGACTAATTTTAAAACATTACTTTTTATTAGATTTCGATCGTTTGAAAAATCTTATTTATTTATATATTTTCTTACAACGCATAATATCATTCGAACGTGACATTGCGACCGTTACATATTTTTCCTCTGTTGTTCACTTGGGAAATTTTTCATAAGGACTTAAATATTTATACAAATAATAATATTTAAGATCTATATAGTAATTATAAAAACAAATTTAATATAAGTATATCTTTATCGAATTAATTGCTGATATCAATTTTAACAAAGAAAATAGGAAAAAAAGTAAAAGTAGTTAAATATTTTTCTTAAGATTATATAAAACTTTTCTTTTTGCTGTTAAAAGGTTTTTTCTGCTAGAGGCGTGACACCGCCCCACTAAAAACAAATTTTTTCGCAGGAATCAGTTTGTACCCATACCTAATTTGACCAAAATTGATGTGGCGATTCAGTGCAGCGTTTTTTTGTCATAAAGGTAGGTGCCATGCCCACTCAAAAGACTTAGAGTCTCTAATAACCATTTTTATGCCACAATCTATTTCCGAACCAAATTCAAATCTGTTTATTAGATTAGCCGTGGAAACATATTTTCCTGTCATGGGCGTGGCACCGCCTACTATTCAAAAGAAAACTTTATTAAGCACTGCCCATCTTCAAAACTTTGTAAAAAAAAAACTAAGCGGTTATGTTGCGTTATGGCGGTTAGTAAGTAGTTTAACCGTTTTGTAACTGCCTATTCATTACACCTACGTTTGCGCACGTGACAAACTTCAAACGGCTCCATAAATTTTGGCGATGTGATGATTTTTCTGAAATATTTACAAATATTTTTTCAAACTAGAGTTCGCCCAGTGGATGAAATTCAACCATTAAAAATGCTTTTGGTATTGAAAAACTGAAATAAAATAGAGGTATTTTTGTCATCGCTTTTAAAAATAAAAATTATGCTTAAATGTTGCCCCATCCCTATATCTATATCTTCTTAGAGTTCAATATACATGTCTCCATACCGAATTTCATCAAAATCAGTCAATTAGTTTAGCTAAGAAAACATATTTTCCTGTTAATAGCGTGGCCACACCCACATAAAAAAAGCTTCAATCTATCTCCATACCAAATTTAATCAAAATCGGTCCATTAGTTAAGTTGCGAAAACATATTTTCCTATTGAAAAGGTGGGCACCCTCCATTTTAAAACAAATACGTTTCCTCAGGGTTAAATCTATTTCTGAATTTCATCAAAATCGGTCCATTAGCTAAGTAGTAAAACATTTTTACCTGTTAGGGACGTGGTACCGCTCACTCAAAACAAATATCTTTACTCAAGATTCAATCTATCTACAAACCAAATTTCATCAAAATCGGTGTAGTGGCATAGCCGTAATACCGTTCATTCCCATTAGTGGCGATGCCACGCCTCTTTAAAAAATTTGAAAATGTGAATACCTTTTATTAAGGTTTTTTTTTGGTCTCCAAACCAAATTTCACCAACATCAGTCTACTTGTTTAACCGTAGAAACGTATTTTCCTGTTGAAAGCGTGGCTCCGCCCACTATTAAAAAAACATCACATTCTGCACTGGTCCTCTTCATAGCCTTTACAACAAAAAAAACTATGCGTGTTATGGCAGCTAAAAAAGGATGGAGCCGTTTTGAAATTGCCTATTTATGTATAGATAATCCTTACTCTCTCACAAACAAAGAGTAAGAAGCTGCTGCATGTCTCAACTCTAAGATTCGATTAGGGGCCGTCCATTTATTACGTGAGGTGTATTTTTGAAAATTCGGACACCCCCCTCCCTTCCACGAGACTTTCCTTCCAATTTTTAAATGTAATCTACTATAATAACGCTTAGTCTCTGACGTGAGATTTTTTTTTGGCCCCCCTTTCCCTTTGTGAGACTTGGTGAGATTTCTCCGGACCCCGTTTGACTCACGTAATTTATGGATTTCCTCTTATAGTATTAAAAAACTGTACTGGAAAGAGTTATTTTTTGTCATCTCTCCAAAAATGTAAGTCATAGTATATATCATGTTGCTACATCCCTACCACTATTTTTTCTCTTACTTAGAGCGCAATCTATCTCCATACCAAATTCATCAAAATCGGTTCATTAGCTTAGCTGCGAAAACATATTTTCCTACAAGGGGTTGGTACCGTCCACTTTAAAGCAAATAGCTTGCCTCATACTATCCCAGTACCAAATTTCATCAAAATCGGCACATTAGTTTAGTAGTGAAAACGCTTTTTCCTGTTAGAAGTGCTACCACGCCTTCTAAAAAATGTTAGTTTTTAGAAAACTTTTTTAGGGTTCAGTCTATATTCTAATAAAATTTCATCAAAATCGGCACATTAGTTTAGTAGTGAAAACGCTTTTTCCTGTTAGAAGTGCTACCACGCCTTCTAAAAAATGTTAGTTTTTAGAAAACTTTTTTAGGGTTCAGTCTATATTCTAATAAAATTTCATCAAAATCGGTCTGTTAGCTTAGTAGTAATGACGTAATTTCCTGTAAGAGGCGTGGCACCGCCCAATAAAAAATATATAGTTTTACTCAAGATTCAATATACTTACATAGATACATACTTTATCAAAATCGGTGCAGTGGCACAGCCGTGATACCGTTTTTTCCCATTGGGGCGATGCCACGCCTCCTAAAAAAATTTGTGTTTTTAAAAATCTTTTTTAGTGTTTAGTCTATATCCTAACAAAATTTCATCAAAATCGGTCCATTAGTTTAGTAGTAACGACGTATTTTCCTGTAAGAGGCGTGGCACCGCCCACTAAAAAAATGTATTTTTATTTAAGATCCAATCTATCTACATTCCAAATTTCATCAAAATCGGTGCAGTGGCACAGCCGTGATACCGTTTTTTTCTTATTTGCTTTAAGAAACAGAGTTTTTAGTAATCTTCCTTAGGATTCAATCTATGTTCAAACAAAGTTTCTTCAAAATCGGTCTATTAGTTTAGCCATGAAAACGTTTTTCCTTTTTAGGGGCGTGTCACCGCCTACTATTGAAAAAAAAAAGTATACATGTCCCCCCTTCTCTTCACAAGCTTTCCAACAAAAAAAAATTGAGCGAATATGTTGTGCTATGGCTGAGAAAAAGTGATGTAACCGTTTAGAGATTGCCTATTTATATAATGATATACGTAGCTGTTTTTTTTTGAATAAATTTGTTAATAATCCATATATTTTTTATATGTAGGGGAGAAGTGGGGGTTGTGGGCATAGTTTTGTTTTCGGCTTATAATTACCGACCTAGTGCATATTATTTGGACATATGGGTATTTGTGTAAAGCTAGACACCTAAGCTAACTAATTATAAAGAAACATACCCGATTCCGTCATGCAAAAAAATTTTACATGGACTTTCGTAAAATCGTCATTTTCAGCTAAAATTTTTTTTAGGGGTGGTTGTGGGCACCCTTAGAAAAAATGCTAAAAATGGAAAAATATGAAAAAAAAACCACAACTAATATGAACAAAATGACAGTTTATTAATCTCAAAGCCTGCATAGGATTTATTCATCGTCGGAAATACAATTTTGACATGTATAATAGCTTGCCCGCATGGCCGCACATTTCAAATGAAAAGCTCGATCGCAGATGTTACAATTGATGGAGTTGGCTGCGGTCAATTGGCGTGGCAAAAATTTCAAACAAAACAAAATTCTATGGAACTAAAGCTTAAAAAACAATATCAATCATAGTAGGCTACGTTCACCGTTCATATTTTTTGGTGGAATTTTTTGTGATTTCGTGGAAAAAAACGGGTGCCCACAACCCACCCAATTTTTGTGCCCACAACCAACTTTAGCAGACATTTTAAAAAGTTATGAAAAAATGTTTATGCATAAATTTTTTGGTTCAAATCGATATTGTTCCATTCAGCATAATACTTCGACTAAATAAAAATACATTACACTTACCTTTCCAATCGATCCACTTTGATTGATACACTATTGAAAATGTTTGAAAAAAGTTTCACCACCTTTTCAAAGCCCAAAAAAAACCAATTCGTTCATTTCCAAAAGCAAACGCGTCCGTTTACTTTGATATTTGGCATGAATCATACATAGGGTAATTACCCTTGCGAATGACATTACCAACGAAACTCAATCTTCATTTTGTGAAAATATACGTAGGGGTGCCCACAACCCCCCCCCCCCCCCGGTGCCCACAACCCAGACTTCTCTCCTACATAAGTCTAAAAAGCTTAGTTCGTCTCTTCTAAATTTTTACACACTTAGTGTGCGTCCACAGTGCGAGTTACGTCCCCGTCCCCTAAATACTTAGATATCATAAGCAAATTAAATTATTGCATACTGCAACGTAAGCGTCTACAAAGCTTCCGTTGTAGTATGGCAAAATAAGTTTCACATTCAGTTGAAGCTCCAAATGCAAAATCTGCTTAATTGCACATTTTGCATTTCAAGGCCAACTAAATGTGAAACACAAAATAATTAAAAGTAAGATAAAGAAAATGTTTAAAATTAGTCTTAAGATCCATTGCAATAAAGCAAGTTGAAAATAAAATCTCTTTTTGTGTTTTTATTCTGAAGAATAAAATTTAACCAAATTAAAGCAGTTTGGCTAGACCAAACCCGTAATTGGCGCAGTCGCGGAACAAAAAATCTAAAGATTTTTTTTTTTTGTGAGAAAAGAACCACTGCAAATTAAAGAAGAAAATCTATAAATAACAACAAAAAATATATATAAATATAATAATAACAAGTATATGCAGAGACAAAGAGTGTTCGATAGAAATCGACCAATTATGGATCCACAGGAACTTGCAGTCATAATTCGACGACAGGAGGAAGTAATTAACGAATTGAGGCACCAGCAAGAACAATTAAAGAGCAACCAAAATTTAGGAAATATCCTCTTGAAAATGTTCACAGCACTAATATAAAACGTCCTTATAAATTTACAAACTAAAATTAGCTAGAATGGGCCTTCTTATTTATAAAAACGATACAATAGTCATTTGTATAAAAATTCCTAAAAACTATGTAACTACGACATTGATTTTAATAACTCCGTTGCCAAACAAGCACTATTTAGAAATCGATCAAAAAAATGAAATGATAACAAATATAAATGATAAAAATTATGTCTTCAAAGAGAACACCATGTTAAAGGAACTAGAATTAAGTGATAACTGCATATTTCATAATACATGTAGATACAGAATAAACAATAAAACTGAAATTTTACAAATAGACGAAGATACTTTATTAATCAAAAACGCTGTAAAATTAAACGTATACCAAAATTGTACAAAAAGAAATATAACCTTAAATGGCAATAATATAATAAACTTTGCTTATTGTAAAATTAATATTCTAAATAAAAAATATATAAATCAAAAGAAAGAATTTTATGAGAAATTTCAGATACAATTAAATGATCTTCCTGAGCAAAACATGCCAGAATTAGAAAAAATTAACTACATTTCCACAAAAAAATGTCTTATGGAATAAGTATCACACTGGCCATAATAATTCTTGCAATCATTGTCATTTTAATATACTTACATAAGAGGAAAACTCAGATCAAAATTGTAAACAATGCTCAGGAAAGCAACATAAACGATGTGGAATTAAAAGAAATTGCAAAAAAATATAGAATTAAGTAATAGTTGTGTATTTGCCAAATAAAATAACCTAATAAACTTTAAGCCGAGATCCAGGAGTATCTCTAATCAAGGGGTGGAGGAGTTACGTCCCCGTCCCCTAAATACTTAGATATCATAAGCAAATTAAATTATTGCATACTGCAACGTAAGCGTCTACAAAGCTTCCGTTGTAGTATGGCAAAATAAGTTTCACATTCAGTTGAAGCTCCAAATGCAAAATCTGCTTAATTGCACATTTTGCATTTCAAGGCCAACTAAATGTGAAACACAAAATAATTAAAAGTAAGATAAAGAAAATGTTTAAAATTAGTCTTAAGATCCATTGCAATAAAGCAAGTTGAAAATAAAATCTCTTTTTGTGTTTTTATTCTGAAGAATAAAATTTAACCAAATTAAAGCAGTTTGGCTAGACCAAACCCGTAATTTGCGCGCTCAAAGCGGAGCCGAGTGCAAAGCTGATTTTTCATGCGAGAAGCGGAATTTTGGGTGGCCACAGTGAATGCGAGAATCGGCGCTGAAATTCTGCTTGTCGTTCGTATTTTCATGTTCGTATTTGCTGTTCGTATTTACTTCATTCATTCATTTGTGTTTATTGATGTAAAAAGCAATGGATTCGTCTGATGAATAGTATTTTGTTTCTCCGATTGTCATGGACTATTTTTTAAAAGAAAGACAATTTGGAAAGAATCCAATAAACGTAAAAAGGAACGAATTTGGTGAATTTCATCATTTATATGAAGATTTGAGGAAATACCCAGAAAAATTTTTTGAATATACCCGAATGAGCATCGAAACTTTTGACTACATTCTCAAAAAAATTTCGCAACATATTGATAAAAAATGGACCAATTTCATAAAAATACCCATAACTCCTTGTGAACGACTAATTGTTACTCTCTACTTGTACATTCATTTCTGTTGAAATTAAAATTTTCTACTAAATTCTACTAAAGATACCCATAACTCCTTGTGAACGACTAATTGTTAATCTCTACTTGGTACATTCATTTCTGTTGAAATTGACCTCCATAAGTTCTCTACTAAATTTCTGTTATGATAACATTTATTTTTTTGGTCCCATAGAGCAGGATGAGAAAAAATTTGACTAATCAATAAGTCACAGTCCATTTTATTTTTTTAATTAAGAATAATGAAAAACAATAACGACGAACAAAACACAAATTCACTTGAAAAAAGCAATTACATATAACATCATCAACACCTGCAATGCGAGTCAGCGCTGAAAAACACTTCAAAACTGTTTTCTCGCATTCAATCCGCTTTGCGCTCGGCTCGGCTCGGCTTTCACTGTGGCCACCATGCGCGATTTCGTATGAAATTGTATGCAGCCAGTTTTCTCGCATTGCTTCTCGCATTGATCAGCTTTGATCAGCTTTGCGCTCGGCTCCGCTTTGAGCGCGCACTGTGGACGCACACTTAAGCTTTTGTAACAGAAAACCAAAAATAACATACAAATAATCAATATTTAAAAACGCAATAAGCCAAATGTCTATTCGATGAATGTAGAAATAAAATAAGCTGGCGTCAATGTGCGCTTTATTGTTGTTTGCTTGTGCGATCGCTTCTTTTTTTTCATAAGAAAAACGACGTTTTTGTTGTAAGCGTTTTGTTGAGTTGAACGACATTCACAGCGAACAAAAAGCCATAAGAAAGCGAAGCTAAATAATTTCGTTGTATCGTTCTGTTTCGTTTGCGTTTCTGGAAAATATCTTGTATACGGCTATCCCGTGTGACTATACGTAACTGGTTCATTCATCAGAATTATATAACAAAGGTACTTAAGCTAAAAATAAGTACAGAGCTGCATTTTGTGTCCCTGACACATTGAAAATAAAATAAAAGTTTTGATGACAACTTGAAAACGTCTTTTTATGTTACTGATTTGTGACGAGTCCGTCTCGAATCCGTTTTATTTACAAAAAACAAATCCGGAACGGATTCGTATATGAAGTCCGTTCCGAGATGGAGACGGATCCGTCAAAGCATAAAAAACGGAATCCGTACTGATGGATCCGTAACGGGTTCGAAACGACGCACGCACCCCACGCACTTTTTCGCATAAGAACAGACAACGATATATTCGAAATTGTTCATAAAAATATGGTTTACCTAATTTATGGAAAAAATGTTAGCCGTTACTAAAATAAATATGTAATAAATATTAAAAAAACTCCAAGGTAACTATAAAGTTTTGCGGGCTGAAGGTCAATTAATTAAAAAACATTTATTGTTTTTAAACTTTATTTCAAATTATTTTCGATAGAAGATTTGATTTATGAAGATTACTCTCATAGCTCACTATTTATAACAATAAACGTTTTTGCTTATATGGGAGGTGCCACGCCCACAGGTAATATTGGACTAAATTATCGTAATAAGAGACCTTATAGCAACTATATCTACCTCATTAAATTTCATAATGATTACGTTGTTAGTTCTCTTAATATAATGTTTATAAAAATTGTGGGCGGTGCAACGCCCTTCAACGAGCTTTTTTAACTAAAGTCGCTGAACTTGTATTGATGACTGCTTTCAGCGGCATCATCTCCAAAATTTTTATGGAAATCGTTTGTGCCAATTTTGAGATATACGGAATCAAAATTTTTAACAGTTGAAAAGTGCCACGCACATTTTCTCGATACCGCCCACTTTTATCTCAATTCATGATATATTTGATATGTATCCGTTTACCAAGTTTCATCGCAATATCTTGAACGGCTTACAAGATATGGTAGCATAAATGATAAAATTTAGGGCTGTGCCACGCCCCAGTTCGACCTTTTGGAAACTTAAAACCCAGCCTTATCCTAATTTGGTTCACATGTGCACCAAATCACCAAGTTTCATCAAAATCGCTGCAACTTTTTTCAAAATTGACCTGGGTAAATATACATAGAGTATGGGCGGTAGGCGTGTGCGTCAACTGATTTGGCCCATTTTCATTAGCAAGATGCCTGCAAGAAGATGTGACCTGTGTGTGAAAGTTTCATTCAATTAGCTTTCTTATTTTTCCCGTAAACCTGATTTCAACAGACGGACGGACGGACGGACGGGGACGGACAGACAGACAGACAGACAGACAGACAGACAGACAGACAGACAGACAGACGGACATCGCTAAATCGACTCAGGTGGTGACGCTGATCAAGAATATATATTCTTTTCCATACCTGCCACGCCCCCTTCGATGTGTTACAAACGGAGAGACAAAGTGAATATACCCTCGGTGTAGGGTATAAAAATATATGTACTCGTATACAGTATGTGTGTACGTATGTCAATTAATATTTAATTTATAAAATAATGAATAAAAGAGATAAATTCAACCACTATGGTACAAAATCTGTCTTTTAGTCATCTGCTTCTTCCGCTTTATCAAATAAAGGTAAGATACATATGTATATGCACTTAAACAATACTATATAAGATAATCAAAAATTCGTAATTGGTTCACAAATGGGTAAATCCTTTTCATCTGTGCATATTCATTTAAATTTTTTTTCTTCTTAAATCATAGCAACATAACTTACAATTATAAAAAAAATGTTTTTCTTAAGCAGCAAAGAGAAGAAATTCCAACAAATCTATGCATTAAAAGAAAATTTGCAATTAAGAAGATTCAGCATTGGTTAACTTTAAATTGCACATTTTTAAGTCAGTCTGTTTTTTTTGTATATGATGAAATATGTGCATGTATTGAAGCTTATAGCAAAGCCCCGACATATTTGCGTATTACTTATTAACTGAATTTGAAATTAAAGAATATCAATAAAACTTATGGCAGTCTAGAAATTATTAAATTGAACTACTTACTTACTTAGATGGCCATAACAACCCATTGTCAGGTTACGGCCGACCTCATTAGCTCTCGCCAAGCGCCTCTGTTTTGCGCGCGCCTTCTCCAATCGTTAATGCCAAGCGCGGTTAGGGCTTCCTCAGCTTGGTCTATCTACCGGAGGCATGGTCTCCCTCTTCGTCGTTGACCGGGGACCTTCCCTTCGAATACCTTTTTCGCTGGAGCTTCTTTATCTATACGATGGACATGACCCAGCCAGCGTAGTCGCTGTATTGTTATACGCTTAACTATGTCAATGTCGGCGTAGAGCTCATACAGCTCGTGGTTCATTCGAATGCGACAGTCGTCGCCAACTCGAACAGGACCAAAGATTAAATTGAACACTTTATGTTAAAATTTGAGCATTTTTCGTTGATTTCTGAATTTGACGCAGCAAAATTTTGTGCGTGAAATAAATTGTCATTGAACTAGGATTTCTTTTTGAAGAGTTGCTTGAGGATCTTATGCGGATTTTCAAGACTATTTTCCTTTTTGGCGTTACTTAAGATGTTAGCGGAGTCTTGTTGAAGCTGCAGCGTGTAATTTTCATTAAAAATTTTATGACGAGTTCTTCAAAAGAAGTCGAAGTTCTTGATATTCTCGTGCAGGATTACTTTGGACAATTATGCTGGATTTCTTAAAAAAAAAAAAAAATCTGCGCACCTTTAGACCAGCCTCTGAAGATGCGCCAGTCCTATAAAAGTTGAGACTTTAATACAAAAAAAAAAAAAAATGTCTTGAGAAATTACTAAATTTACCTTAATTTTAATTCACTTCATTGACGAAAATTGCCTAAAAAAATCTTTCGGACTTCTGTTCGACGCCTTTCTAAATTACAGCTTTTATTTAAAGTTTGACATTTTTTTGATAAAAAATGAAAGAAAAAAGCACGTTTAATTTAAAACTTGCACTTCTTTGTACGCACTGAAAATCCAATTTGGTGTTTTATTCTCCACGGCCACTGAAGGAAAGATCCTGAAACCTTGCTTTACATACCAGCAGAGTTTTGTTACAAATCAAGTGATTTTGGCCAAACGGTATAATAACCAAACAGGTTTCTTGAAGAAACACTTGATTGCTTTCGCCAAAGTAAAAAAAACAACATATGTACATTAGGGTGATTCAAATTTTTTTTTGGTTTTCTTAAGGTGCTGTTGCTTAAAAAGTAAGTTTATGATATGAAGAAAAAGTTCACGATAATTCAGTTATGTGCCTCAATTTTATAAGGTGGCGCCGAAGCCTGTTAGCTTTACATGTAAATTGTATGGAAAAATTATATTTTACTAAAAAGGTATCTGAACGAATAGGTGATTATTGATGTTGGACTGAAGAGTGTCGTTTTTCGAAGTAATTTTTTGCGTTGAATTCGAATGTGGCCTCAGAATTGACCCATCATGTCAGAGTTCTGAAATATTTGAGGTTAAGTACCAAAAACACAATGCTTTTTGTCTACTTTTTGCAAGGAAAGATTACAGATCACCACTTGAAACCTCATTTTAAAAGGCAAGAACGGACCTAAGTGATGCTTTTGTTAAAAATAAGCTGATCAACTTTCTTTGAATCCGAAACATGGCCTCGAAAGTAGACAAAATATATGTCCTAGGTAGTTAACCTCAAATATTTCAGAATTCTGAAATTATGGGTCAATTCTAAGGTCAGATACGGATTCAGTAAAAAATAATTTTTCCATACAATTTATATGTAAAACTAACAGGCTTCGGCGCCACCTCATAAAATTGAGTTACAGAGCTGAATTTTCGTGAACTTTTTCTTTATATCATAAACTTACTTTTTAAGCAACAGCACCTTAAAAAATAAATGATCACCCTAATGTACATATCTCCGAGCAAAATAAATACTTGCAAATAACATAATAATAATAATAGAGTTTAGCTAAGAAAGCTAGTTTGGCTTCTTAGCTATTTAGCATTGAAGCTTTATACCAAGTAAAAAGCTTATTTAATAAATAACAGAATAGAAAAAATTATCATGCACATTAATTTGTTATTTTTTCATAATTTTCTCTTAGCTTTATCGCACTTTCTCAACATACCCACTCAGATCATATGTATATATTGCATGAATGTAATTGTATGGATTTAATCATATAGTCTAAGGGATAAATGTCAGAAAAAATTTACCCAGCATGCTGTGGGGCTCGGACAACACAAACATAAAAATACACACCACCATTAAGCTACAAATTTAGCTACAGTTAGTTTTCAGTTTAAGCTGTATGTAGGTAACCCAAGTAGAAATTTCAGTCAGCCTTCCGTCACTGTAACCACACATTCGGTTTATTTCGGTTAAGTATTTGTGTAGATAACTACTCAAATCCCGCTATGTTACGTAATTGTTACGTAACCGTTACCAAGTGGGGATATGGAAGATATAGGGATATGTGTAGTTATTGTTACTGAATTTGTGACTGATTTGTGACCAGAATGTGTAGTTATAGCGACCCACACGCAGACATTTTTGTGTAGGAAATATTTTACTTTTAACTTACTTTTATCATTGTAGTATACATACATAAATGAATACAATGGTAAGAAGCATTAATATGTATGCGTATTATTATCTATTATATAAAATTCATTTTTTGTCTGTCTGTCTGTCTGTCTGTCTGTCTCTTATGCACGCGGAAACTATCTAGCCGATTTTGATGAAATTTTTACAGTATGTTAGCATCGATCAGGCGGGTGTCATAGGCTATAAAACTTTTATTTAGGGTGCATATTTAGGGTGGCCCTCATACACAAATATTTTAAAAATAGCGATTTCTCAAAGACAGGCAAATCGATTCTCATGAAATGTACACCGTATGGCTTTTATGTTAAGGGGCACAGATTGGATGGTAAAAATTTTATTTAGGGTGCGTACTTAGGGTGGTCCTCATACAAATATATATTAAAATATCATTTTCTCAAAGACAGGTTAGCCGATTCACACCGAATTTACACCACGTAGCTCTTATGTTAAGAAGCATGGCTTAGGCTACAAACATTTTTTTAGGGTGGCCCTTACACAAAAATATTTTTTAAATATCATTTTCTCGAAGACCGCTAAATTGATTTTCATGAAATTTGCACCATATGGCTCTTATGTGAAGAGACACAGATTAGATCATTAAAACTTTATTTAGGGTGCATACTTAGGGTGGCCCTCACACAAAAATATTTTTAGATATCATTTTCACAAAGACAGGTTAGTGGATTCACATCGAATGTACACCGGTGGTGCACCACCTAGCTCTTATGTTAAGAGGCATAGCTAAGAAAAACAAACTTTTATTTAGGGTGGCCCTAAAAAAAATATTTTTTAAATATCATTTTCTCGAAGACCGCTAAATCGATTCTCATGAAATTTACACCATATGACTTTTATGTGAAGAGACACAGATTAGATCGTAAAAATTTTATTTAGGGTGCATAATTAGGGTGGCTTTCACACAAAAATATTTTTAAATATCATTTTCACAAAGACAGGTTAGTTGATTCACACTGAATTTACACCACGTAGCTCTTATGTTAAGAGGCATAGCTTAGGCTACAAAACTTTTATTTAGGGTTGCCCTCATACAAAAATATTTTTAAACATACAAAAATATTTTTAAATACCATTTTCTCGAAGACCGTTTAATCGATCCTCATGAAATTTACATCACATAGTTTTTATATTAAGAGGCACTGCTTAGGCTGTAAAAATTTTATTTTGGGTGTATGCTAAGGGTGGTTCTCATACAAAAGTATTTTTAAATAGAATTTTCACGCAGACCTTACATCGAATCTACACCACGGTTGAGGTGAGGCGACGCGCACAGGGTAATGCTAGTGACTTATAATATTTACTTTTTATATGAACTAAATTCTGCATATTATGCGTAGAAATTCAAACGAAGCTCATTTTTATTGTAAATATTAGTATTCTGTTGAACGAAAAACTTATGCGCGTAGTAAATATCGAATATTTAGTAATATATTAAAAATATTAAAAAAGTTTTTAGTAATCAAATGCTTTTTAAAATGCTGGAATGATCTTAAAACGTTTACTAGGTGTTTTAAATGTATGATTATAGCCTTATTGAGATAATTTGAGCCTTAAATTTGCATAATAACTTTTTTAGAAATTATTTACAATTATAAATCAAAATGGATGTATTATGAAAAATGGCGTCAGGCTTATTTGTGACCGCATCATATGTTGTGACCGATTGTGTCTACACTGTTACCATTCAGTACAAAACTTATGTTCTGTTACCTACACAGTGTGGTTAACATGACTTAATCTACACAATTGTGCTCAAACCTACACAATAACTACACTAAGTAGTTAGTGTGTACCTTTAAGGGCGAAGCTGTTTAATCTTAAAAATTTCAACGTAACTCATTATTAATTAAAGTGAATCAAAAAAATAATTGTGTTTTTTACTATATGTAAGCGGATATCCATAGCATTACACATCTTGACAACGCGCCTCAAGAGATTGCCATCAATATTGTTCGAAAATTCAATAGCCCTTACAACTTGAGCAACTTTTAAAATCAATCTATTTCTTCAAAAGCTGACAACTTCAAACAGGCGGCTCAAATCCAGTATTCAATATGATGAGAATCCTATGAGGAGCATTATCAAGATATGTAAAAAAAACATTTTTTTGAACCGCTCTACTTTCAAAATGTAATGTACACATATGTGACCGAAATGTGTCTCTAACTAAATTTGTGTGCGAAATGGTCACATTTTGAGTCACTTTTACCGATTTGTGCCTAAAATATCGTGGTTACCATTAGGTAACTTTTAAAAGGAACTGTGTAGTTACTGTTACTAAAATTTGACCCAAATAGGATCAATTTGGTACACAAAAATTACTGAAACGTTACGATAAAGTCAAACTGACCTTTTAGGCATTTTTTCAGTTAATAATCGGCTTATGTGACTCAATACAGTCAAAGTTACTTTATTTACACAAAATTTAGTCACAATAACCACACTGTGACTCGCACGCGAATTTTGTGACCTTAAAAGTCACAAATTTCTACTTGAGAAGAAGCTCTGGTGCAGCAAGAGACCCATTTACAAGTTGATGCAGATAAAGTATATCCCCAATATTTTTACGGGAGCTCAAAGACTGCATATGTAATAACTTTAAACGATCCTCATAAGGAGGAAGGTTTAAAGGGTCAATCCAATTTAAGCCATTGAGAGCAAAAGGAATAAAATTTTTTTGAATTCTCTCAATTCTATTAATATGAATATTATAAAATGGTGACCATACTTGGCTGGCGTACTCTAAGTGAGGGTGCACTATTGTATTATATAAAGTCACCGTTACTATAGGGCTATTAAATTCTTTTGTCCACCTCTTAATAAAGCCAAGCAAAGATGAGGATTTTTTACAAATTTGATTAATATGCTCATTAAAAGTCAACTTAGTATCAAAATAAATACCTAGTTCTTTGACTACATCGACACGACAAATATTTTTACCTTTTAATTTATAATCAAATTCCACAATAGTTTTCTTCCTGGTAAAAATCATAGCTTGGCATTTATCAGGATTAAGATGTAAGTTATTCTTAGAACACCAAACTTCAAAGGATTTCAAGTCAGACTGAAGTGGAGAAATGTCACCAACCCCTTTTACGTTCCTGTAAATTTTCATGTCATCTGCATATACTAACAGATTGGAGTTTTTAATAACATGTGTAACGTCATTAATATCTAAAATGAACAGGAGCGGCCCCAAGTGGCTTTCTTGTGAAACACCTGATGTCGCGCTAAATGGGAGGAAAACACTCTCCTAAATTTTATTTGATACGTGCGATCAGATAAATAAGATTCAATCCAGCTGACAAAACTTAAAGGAAATCTAAGCTTCTTTAACTTAAACAAAATCAAATTATGTGGTAATTTGTCAAATGCTTTACTGAAGTCAGTGTAGATGCAGTCAACTTGCCCACCAGAGTCTAAAGAGCTTAATGCAAAAGAAGTGAAATCAAGGAGGTTAGAAACTGTAGATCTGCCATTAACAAAACCATGCTGACGAGTTGTTATGACTTCACTACAGCACACCTTAACCTGATCGTATATAATATGTTCAAAAATTTTCGGTATTGATGATAACTTAGCCATGGGCCTGTAGTTTGAAACATCATTTTTACACCCTTTCTTGAAAATGGGGCTAATGTATGCATTTTTCCAAAATTCAGGAAAATAGCTTTCTTGAATTCATCTATTAGATAAAATACTGAGGGGCTGACTCAGCACAGAGCTGCAGTTTACTAAAACTGTCGCAGGAATACCATCCGGCCCGGAGTTGAAGTCATCATCAACAGATGAAATATATTTCTCTATAAGGTCAGGAGAGAAAGATATCTCATTAACCGAAACTAAAGGGTCGTTATCCATATATTCAAAATAGTTGATTTCAGGGCTAAATAAATCCGTAGAAAACGATTCATTTAATAAATTAGCAAACAACCCGGCCATAACTTGTGGGTCGCTAGTGAGCCCATCAACTGTTTTAAACTCAGATGGAAACCCGTCAGATTTTTTTTAGAATCAATAAAACCCCAAAAATTCTTGGGGTCATGAAGAATATTCAGCCTAATTTTATTCAAATATTCAGAATAAACCAAAGCTGACATATCTTTAAATTCAAGAAACAGTCGCTGATAAGCAACAAGGTCATTACGGTCCTGGCTACAAACGTATTTATTCCATGCTCTATTACGGCCATTGCGAACTTTTTTCAAATCCTTTGTATACCAGGGGTACGAGGAATTATTAACGTACTTCCTTGTATATGGAACCGACAATGCTATGGCAGAAAAAAGTTCACCATAGAAAAATTTAATGCAATCATCAAATGTATTGTTATTAAAAAAAGTGAGTAAGCCGTCTAATTTATTTCTTAAATTTTCATTCAATTTTAAAAAGTCAGCTTTCTTAAAATTGAACTCGTAAATATTAATGGATGAACATGCATTAGTCAAATTTTCATTGTCAGATTGGTACACAATACTCAAAGGTGGATGATAGGAATCTACCGTAGACAGAGTATGGATAGCATTTCTTACAACAACATTGCTACTATTTGTAGCCAAGACTAAGTCAAGTTTTCGTCCGTGGCAATTAGTTCTACAACTTACTTGTTGTAAATTTAAAAGTATTTCGTCAACAAAAATTTGTTGTTGTCGAGTTTTTGGACAAGATGCATAAAAATATGTACCATCGTCCGAAGGAGTCCATTTTAGGTCAGGCAGATTAAAGTCACCTAACAACAAAATGTCGTCATTAGTGTCTAGTTCATTAATAATATATTCTACGGCCATCGAAAGACATTCGTAGACATCTGCGCTACTATTTGGAGGAACATAAGTGTTAAGAATGTATAAATTAGAGTTACATTGTGTAACCTTAACACATAACAGTTCAATATTAGATGCACAGGAAATTTCAACTAATGAACTGGTTAAATGATTTTTTATAGCTATTAAGACGCCTCCACCAACAGAAGAAAGATCTTCCAAGTGTCTGTCTCTTCTAAAAACATGGAAACTATTATCAAAAAGTTCCATATTGAGTTGCTGTTGCTGTTGTTTAACCAAGTTTCGGTAAGCACGATAATATCCTCAGAGAAATTCTGAGTTGATAAAAAGGTATCTTGCGTCTTGGAACGCAAACCCTTTACATTTTGATAGTAAAGGGATAGCCGTTTCAGTTTTTTGAATTGGAACGTGCAGTTTTATCCTTTTTTTTTCGATTTAAATTCTGAAATATAGATATTATCCACCCATGCTTTAGATTTAAGAATGGCAGAAACATGAGAAGATGCCACTGTTATTTTAAAAGACGCATGAGTTGGTTTATTACCGAGTTTCCTGCAAGAAACGAAGGCGTCGGCAGGAATAATTTGATTTTGTCTGATAAAATTTTTAACGCTGTCAGAGGTAGTGTTGGAATGAAGTCGTGAAATGAAAATCGATTTTAACCTTGGTAATGCCTGCAGGGAAACCGGAGGCACAGAGATACCAATCGCAACATCCACCCGCGGATTAGCAATAACCGAAATTGATAGAGGATTATTTATAGTGGAGGAAGGAGATGGAAGATTGTTAACAGAGATTATAGCGGGAAAATTGGGAGTGGGTGAAGAGGTATTTAGAGAACAATCCACGGGAGTTTTGTCACGACTGACGGCCGAACCACCCACTCTCTCCACACTACCCAGATTCTTATCTAATTTCTTATTTAATTTCTTTTTAGACTTTCTTTTCATTTTTAAGGAAATAGCTTGTTTAGGTAAAGTGGAGATCGAAGGAGTAGAAGCAAAAACCATAGCAGCCTCGGTAATAGTTTTATTTTGCAAACTAACATCCGGTGAATTAGCCTCAAGGCTTTTTTCCAATTTGGGGAGTCAAGTCTAGATAACACAGCCACAAAAAAAAAACCGGCAGGTTGCACTCCGGGAGTGCCGACAGAAGTGAAAACTTTAAATAATATTTTGGATTTATTTTTTTCATGATGTTTTGTAATGTTTATTATACTATTGTATGATACTACACAATGAACTATTTTTTAATTAGATATAATCACTAATAATTTTGTTTTCTTTACTGTTCATTTGATATTTATCACGATATTCCTCTTAAATATCAAAATATTAAAGTTTTAAAATTGCTAAGAAAATTAATTTCACACGTAGAAAGAAGTATGCGAGCATAACAAATCGTTTAATGGCAAGTTAGTGTGTTAGTTGGTATGTGTGGGTTTTCTTTTTATATGGCAATTCAATGGAAGACAAGAACGGAATATGTATTCAAATTTTACTCTCGCTCTCATTCTCAATTTGTCAACGCAAGAATCCGGAATTTGAAAGAAACAAACATGTAAACATAACAATCGTTGAATTAGAATGGAATGTGTCAGTCAGTATGTCTGCTTTGCTTTTTGTCTTCCACTTGGAATATTTATTTAAGAGAAATAATAGAACATTAAAATTTTACTATCGCTCTCATTCATGACGGGGAATCCCGATGACGGTCGGTGTCGCGAGTTTATACTTTTTTCCTCAGCTGCACAACGTGCCATAAGAAGTTTTCACTTCAAAAAAAAATGTCCGAGTCAGAGGACTTGACCGGTATATCTTTATGTAATTTTAAGCGCTGAATCCGAATCCGGGGTCAGAATCACCGATTTACCTGTGGTTTTGTACATAACCTCAAAAAATGCCATAAAATGGGCAAAATGAGATTTGACGTAAACATTTAAAATTTTCCTCTATTTTCAAGTATTTTGATGAGCTGAAACCAGATTTGATTATGAGAAGCACCTTTAACTACCCAAATTCAACTCTATCACTCATTTCATACCCAAATTCCAGAGCTAGGCGATAAGGATTACATGTATAATTGATTGCGGATAGGATTACAATTATTTTAATCACAATTATTTTAATCACAATTTCAAAATTTTAAAATTAGGATTACTGTAATCGTTCAACGAAGATTACGATTGCGGCAATCGTTATTTACAAAAAGTTGCAATTACGATTACAGTAATTGTAATCTTAAAGTCTTTGTTGAACGATTACAGTAATCGTAATCCCGTTTATTTTTAAATTACGATTTTTTAAGTAATCGCAAACAAAGTAATCGAATGTACTTACCAAAAAATAAAAAAAAAAATCATTTGAATTATTTGTAAATTATCATTTTATTATATTTATGCAATTCACAGTTTAAATTGTGCTGGTAAGACTACATGTTGTAATTTCACAATATTTTACGAGGTGGTAACTTGTATTGTTATTTTTCCCATATAAATGCAAATTACCACTAGTCGATAAATTTGACATGTGCCTAACCCTTAAATGCATTGTTTTGTAAGTCTACAACAAACTACTTTTTATTAAAAGGTCTTTAAAAATTATAAGAAAAAAATTGTTCCTAATTTTTTTTGCATTGGTTTGTTTATAAATATATTTTTTCACAAAAAAATAAAAAAAACAAAACCATGCATTTAAGGGTTAAGCATGGGGTTTTCTGATATTTCATAAAAGTAATCCTTTGCAGCGATTACAGTAATCCTTTTACGAAAAACAAAACGGATTTAAAATTACTGTAATCGTTCAACGAAGACTTTAAGATTTATTTTTGTATAAGGATTACTGTAATCGTAATCATGTTGTAATCGTAATCCTTATTGCCCAGCTCTGCCAAATTCCCCTATTTCGGGATAAAAAATTTATTCATCGTAAAACTTTCAAATATCCCCCTATTCTCATGTATTTTGATGCGCTGAAACCGAATTTGATGATGAGAAGCTCCTTCATCTACCCAATTCGACGCTATCACCCATTTCACCCCCATTTCGGGGTAATAAATTTATTTATCGAAAAACTTTCAAATATCCCCCTATTCTCATGTATTTTGATGCGCTGAAACCGGATTGGATGATGAGAAGCACCTTCAACGACCCAATTCAACGCTATCACCCATTCACCCCCGAATTCCTCCATTTCGGTGTAAAAAATATATTTATCGTAAAACTTTCAAATATCCCCCTATTCTCATGTATTTTGATAAGCTGAAACCGAATATGATGATGAAAAATTCATTCAACTAGACAATTCAACGATATCACCCGATTTCATTACCATTACACTCCCATTTGGGGATTGTGCAGTCAGTTTTACGATAAATAAATTTATTACCCCGAAATGGGGGAATTTGGGGGTGAAATGGGTGATAGCGTTGAATTGGGTAGTTGAAGGAGCTTCTCATCATAAAATCCGGTTTCAGCGCAACAAAATGCATGAAAATAGGGGGATATTTGAAAGTTTTACGATAAATAAATTTTTTACCCCGAAATGGGGGAATTCGGGGGTGAAATGGGTGATAGCGTTGAATTGGGTAGTTGAAGGTGCTTCTCATCATCAAATCCGGTTTCAACGCATCAAAATACATGAGAATAGGGGGATATTTAAAGTTGTACGATAAATACATTTTTTACCCCGAAATGGGGGAATTTGGGGATGAAATGTGTGATAGAGTTTAATTTAGGTAGTTGAAGGAGCTTCTCATATTCAAATCTGGTTTCAGCTCATAAAATACTTGAAAATAGAGGAAAATTTTAAATGTTTACGTTATATCTCATTTTGCCCATTTTTTGAGGTTATGTACAAAATCAGAGGTAAATCGGTAATTCTGACCCCGGATTCGGATTCAGTGCTGAAAATTACGTGAAGATATGCCGGTCAAGTCCTTTGACTCGGACATTTTTTTTTCTGTGGCTGTGTAATTGTTAAGAATATCTCTGAAATTATTATTCAAATTGTTAAGATTTTCCCCAAATTGCTTAATTTTTTCGAAAAGTACCGACGGGGAAAGGGCTCTGCAAGATGGACAGTACCATTGCAGGCCCGAATGGACAGAGCATAATAAATCAGTAATAGGTTTTGTTAAGTTTGCACAAGAGGCATGAAACACCTGTTCACAGGGACCTGAACAGGAAAACATAGAATTCAAAATATTTTGGGTTTTGCACTGATCTCCTAGAGAGCAAGCTAACAAATTATCAGAGGAAAAATAATCCATCTTGAAATCGTAAAAAAAAGAAAGCGATTTAAAGTATTTTTAGAACAGTGCAAATAGGGTTAAATACCAAGCAAAAATTCACCCGTTAAGCAGCAACAACAACAGCACAACAGCAAAAACAAAACTGTTGCACTGCTTACACTGTTTATTAGGGCGGATTAAATTGTATGGAGAAATATTTTTTAGTCCGGAAACTCTATTTTTCTGAAAGTTCGTCTAATTTTAAGCAAAAAAGTCCAATACACCATATGGCTTCAATGAATTTCGAGCCCGCGAATTTTCATTTGAAGTAATTAAAACTATTCAAACTGCTTAAACTGCCATCTGGTGACAGTTTTCAGAACTTTACAGCTCTTCATTCTCTTCCTCAACTCGTAAGCAATAAAATGACGTTTTCTTCATTCAAATCGGTGAATTAGTTTCGGAGTTATTCAAGTTTAAACAAAACTGTTGAACAACTCTTCCCTGCTGCTGTTACGAGCGAGCTTTAGTTTTTCATATTGAAAATTTCATAAAGCATTAGGTAAACTGAAGGGATGACACAGTAACAAATCAGCACTGATACTAACTATACTTATTAATGGTCAAAGTCCTTAGATCAACAAAAACTGCAAGGGAAAAATTGCATATGAAATACAATTTATCACTACATTTTTGTGAAGTGCTCCAAACACAGAAAAAACAGAATTGGTAAAATAAACTAATTGCAATTCAATGAATAAAATTTCTAGAATTCAATAATTCATTTCTTTAAATCAAAGAAAAATTTTCAAAATCAAAACACTTTGTTTTTTGGATTTTCAAATTCAAATTATCTGATTTTGTAACAAAATATTTTAGCTTAATCAGCTAAATGTCTTACCGTTAGTGCAAATAAAGAACTTCGTTACTGAATTAGTAAGATCAATTCAAACTTTGGAATTTTGAATAAGCTCATATTTGTTTAAGTTTTATCAATAGCATTACCCTGTGCGCTTCGCTTCACCTTAAATAGAAAATTTCGCCCTAATTTTTTTTTTATTTCAATAAAATAAAATCAAATGTTTTTTGTAATGAAAAAGTTACTTTAATCTTATGTAAATTTGACATAAATACTTGAAAATCACTTGCTTTTGAATTTGTTAAAATTGTAAAACCGGTTCTTACAAAAAATTATTGAAATACAATCAATTCCAATGCAGTGTTGTCAATCGTGCAGTTTTGCTTATAGCCTTGGCGGCGTTGAAGTATTGCGAATGCATGCTAAGGGGGGAATTTAATATTTTCTTACATTTGCTAGTATAAGGAGCGAAGTTATTTTAAAAATTTTACGTGTGAAGGCCACCCTAAATAAAGTTTTTGCGACATAATCTGTCAATATAAAAGCCATGTGGTGAAAATTTCATGAGAATCGATTAAGCGGTCTTTTAGAAAATTATATTAAAGAAATATTTTTGTATGAGAGCCACCCTAAACAAAAATTTTGTAGCCTAGGCAATGCATCTTAACATAAGACCTACGTGGTGTTAATTCGGAGCGAATCGGCTAACTTGTCTTCGTGAAAATGATACATATAAATATTGCATATGAGGGCCACCCTAAGTATGCACCCTAAATAAAATTTTTACTATCTTATCTGTGCCTCTTCATATAAAAGCCATGTGGTGTAAATTCCATGAGAATCAAATTAGCGGTCTTTGAGAAAATGATATTGAAAACATATTTTTGAATGAGGGCCACCCTAAACAAAAGTTTTGTAGTCTCAGATATACCTCTTAACATACGTGGTGTAAATTCGGTTTGAATCGATTAACCTGTCTTCGTGAAAATGATATTTAGATATATTTTCGTATGAGGGCCACCCTAAATATGGACCCTAAACAAAAGTTTTATAGCCTATGACACCCGCCTGATTGATACTAACGTACTGTAAAAATTTCATCAAAATCGGTTGGGTTTCCGCGTCCATAAAAGACAGACAGACAAAAAATTAATTTTATATTAAAGATTATAAGATTTTTCAAATCATGCTTTTCACTCTAATGAGTTAAATAGTTCCTAAATAGTTTCTGTCTTTTTTATTTTATATTCTTTTCATTATAAGTGCATTATATAGAAATAATTCTTAGATTTACCTAAATCATTATATGTTTGCACCAAAGTTTTTGAAAATAATTCTTCTATTAAACCAATTTTCTCTCTAATGCTCCCAAACCCTAATTTGCTAAATGGTAAAAATAATTCTTAAATTTATCTAATTTATTCTATGCTTGCACAAAAGTTTTTTTGTAAATTTAATGAATTAACTTTCTAGTTCATACGACTGCCTAAAGGCGGGCACCCGTTTTATCCAAATAGTGGAGACGATATTAATAATTTGACCGAATTCTTATTTGCAAACTTTAAGTATTGCCTCAGCGCATATTATGATCTAAGGAACATGTTTACCTGAAGATTCAATTTGAAACAATTTTAGTTTGAAGTGAATTTTTGTGGTGTGCACACTGTTAAAATTATTTGTGAAATTAAAAAAATTAAATAAAATACTTCCTGGTATCAAACAACTTCGAAAAAATTGAAAAAAAAACAATGACTTGAAGCTATGCAGTGAGGCTTGTCCAGTTCTTGTTGGTAATTCAAAATTTTTTGGATTCGTTGAAATTTTACCCGTGCATTTTTTCAAATCTTTGCTCATTGAATGTGTTATATATATATTAGATACATACATTCTGCATATATGTATATGTACATATATGTATGTATTTATTTACAATTTATGATTTCAGCAATGGATCGTAGCTGTAACAAGTGGTTTAAACTGTCGAAATTGATTCCAGAAGAAATTGAGGAACTGTACGATTCTATTGAGGTAGCAGAGTCGACTGATGAGGAAGATGCGTTTTCGTCCGATGACAGCGTTGTTGATCCAAATTATGCTCCTATTGACATGAGTTCATATGAAGAGGAAATCGACAACTGTCTAGCCATGGCCGAATCAGATATTACCTTGGCAATAAACATTAGTCTTGATTTGTCGTTAGAACTAAGCACTGTACCCGAAGTCATTGATATTGTTCCTGTTCCAGAAGCTGCACAATTCTCTGATATTAATGCTCTGCCACTTGAGAGCGTTTTTATTGGCACAGCTGCTGATATAGAGCCAAAGTCAGACAATATCCAAAAAATTAACTGGCGAAAACGACACCTTCAACTGCACATCCGGCAGATCAACTTTCGAGGTAACAAAACGTTGTCTGACAGTTTCAAGGCAATCAAAACACCGTACGATTGTTTCGAGTACTTCGTTGGTAATACATTTTTTGAATACATTGCGGACCAAACCAATTTATATGCCAGAAGAAGAAATATCAGCACTTAATTCGTAACCAACGCCGATGATATCCGGAAATTCGTTGGTATTGTTATGCAAATGTCAGTGATTTGCCACTATTCGACACGGGCGTATTGGGCAAGAATGGTATCGATGCAGTGAGAAATACAATGCCATGTACTCAGTTCGAAACACTGCGTCAGAACTTGCATTTCAATGATAACGATAAAATTATCAATGATAAGACCAACCCGGATTATGATCCTTTGTTCAAAGTTCGGCCATTGATAAACATTTTTAACGAACGCTTTGGATCCGTTCCCATGCCTCAACGTTTATGTGTGGACGAACAAATTTGTACGACTAAAATGAAAAAAAATCCAGTCCGCCAGTATATGCCTGCAAAGCCGCACAAATGGGGAATGAAGCTGTTTGTTTTATGTGACTCCTCTGAATTTTCTTACAAGTTCGAGATCTATGCTGGAGCGGGCGATAATATCCTTCAAGAAGATGCAACAGATTTGGGGGCATCAGCTAACGTGGTCGTACGGTTGTCTCAATTAGTACCTGATCTTCTGAATCACATTTTATACTTCGACAACTATTATACGTCGTTGCCGCTCTTGGTCTATTTGAGGAGTCGTGAAATTTTTTCACTTGGCACAGTGCGGGAGAATCGCTTACCGAATTGCAAATTCACAAAAGAAAAATATATTGCAAACAAAAAAAGAGGTTACTCCGAAGAATATGTTGGTACCGCGTACGGTGTAGAGATTACTTCTGTTATGTGGAAGGACAATAGATGCGTACGTCTTATATCTTATATTATGCAGGCACTGAACCTTTCATTAAGCCAGCCTCAACTGAGCAGAGTACACCAAAAATCTCTCGTTACAATAGGAAAACTAAGACCAGTGAGGAAGTGGAATGCCCAAACATAATCCGTGAGTACAACGCACACATGGGCGGTGTAGATCTCATGGATGGCCTGATTGGACGATACCATATTCGTATGAAGACGATGAAATGGAGCAATCGTATTTTTTTATCACTTGTTGGACATGGCCATGGTGAACGCCTACCTACTGTTCCGCCGCATCCACCAAGGAGACGAAAGCATTCACAAAGTTGAGTTGCCAGAGTTTCGACTAGAAGTTGCTGATGTGCTCTGTGCCATAGCTTTAACACCAGACTCGCGAGCTTAAAAGCCTGTCGGTCGTCCACGCAGTAGTTTCATTCCTCCTTCTCTTCCAAAAGCAGCCAAGAAGACATACTTGCCGCCAACAAATGTCCGTGAAGATGGTTACGGGCATTGGGCCAAATGGTTGGAACGGTCTGGCAAAAAAACTTGTAAGTTCCCTGGGTGCAAAGCTGAGACGCAGTGCATTTGTGTAAAATGCAATGTTCATTTGTGCCACGGTGCAAGCAAAAAACTCTGCTTTTCCAAATTCCGTAACGTACAAGACTAATATTTGTAACAGTTTCGTTCAAAATATAACATTTTTGTAACCAATATTTTTTTAAGTTTCGTTCAAAATAAAACATTAATTTTATAACAAAAATTACAATCTTTTTTTTAGTTACAACATGATCCTGCCTTAAGGCGGTGACCCAAAAGACTTCTCTGGAAGGCCTAGTCTTCATTCAAATTAAAAATGGATATCAGATTTGAGTTTTTCAGGATTACATTAGTTCAGTCTAATTTTTATAAGAGAATCAAAAATTTATGCACTAGAGGGTTAAGTGAACAATTTACCAATTGTTTTCTTCAATATTGCCAAAAAAATTCGCTAAAGCCAGAAATATTTATTTAATTTAACAAATTTTAATTTTTATAATTCGTTGATTTTCCAAATCTTTAAATAATTTTTCTAATTGAAGTTCGTTAATAAAACCAATGAATTAATTGAAGCAAAGAATGTTTTAGTTGAATAAAAGATTGACAGAAAAAATTTCTTGAAAATACGAATTAAATATTTGCAATATTTACAAATGTTTTTTTGAAATCAGCGAATTTATTTTAAGTTTCAACAAAAACTGTAGGATGGAAAACAACAAATCACGATTTGTTATATCAGACAAACTATTTCTATGACTGAAAATCATACAATAAATTCGTTGAAATCGGACACGAAATTGTTTGATATCATAGAATTTATTTTTTCTGTGTAGGACGTCAAATAGCGGAGATATAAGTAAAAAAACAAAATAGCATTGAATTTAGAGGCCGAAAAGAAACATTTTTTTTCCTTAAAAATCTTTCAATATTAGCATTCAAACTTTTTTTTGTATGGGGGTCGATACTATCTAATGTACATCCAACATTTTGGTTTATTAATTTCGTGAGATTAAATTTAGTATAGTATATTAGTTAACTTAAACTCAATTAAGCAATACTACTAAAAAAAGTTTGTTACCAGACCATGCATACCCCTGTGTGGATTTGACTTGAATGCTTTCTATCGCTTAGCTCTGATTTTATATCCATCGTTTAGTTTCTATTGAAATAGTGAAATTGACTTCGAGAGGTGACCTTAAATAACCTGTCATAGTTTTTCATCCACGACTAACGGAAGTTATACAGTGACTGGATTATGATGTATTTCAAAAATGGTCGAACAAAGCGAAACTCA
Source organism: Tricholauxania praeusta (assembly GCA_949775025.1). Classification (NCBI taxonomy): domain Eukaryota; kingdom Metazoa; phylum Arthropoda; class Insecta; order Diptera; family Lauxaniidae; genus Tricholauxania; species Tricholauxania praeusta. The sequence goes on along the minus strand of OX459032.1, from coordinate 5,527,521 downwards.
TTTTGGACAAAGAAAAACCATGTACGAGGAAACAAAAAAATGCGCCGTTCGCAGGTTTGATCTAGGAAGCTGAAATTTTGGGAGAATTTTCTTCAAACCCGATTCTGTTATATAGGCACACAGCCCCGCAAATTTAAAAATAAAAAATAAAAATACCTCCTTTGGGTGTATTTTTTCCGCATTTTTAGTCACACGAAAAATGTGGGCGTGGCTGTACAACAGTGGGTGGCGACCCCCATTCAACTAAAAAACTCAAAACGCTATATCTTGGCACCTAAGGCAGACTTTTTCTACGTTTTAGTAAGTTGGTTTTTTCATTTTAAATTATTGTCTTAAGTTTTGTTAGAGCTTTACTATGCTCAATTTAAACGGCTCCTTGCACTAGATACAAATTTTTTTTTGGCTTCTTCGTGGTAGCACATATTGGAAAAATCTTTTCCTTTCGAATCACCATGATCATTTTTATTCAGGACAAAACCTTCAGTATCGTCACTTTTCATTCATTCATTTTCTCAGTCACTCCCGTGCCCAAGTTGTACGGAATATGCTTCGATTTCTGCATCAGAGGCTTCCCCATCATATTTTTCAGGCTGATACATCCTCTTCAATCATATTACCTTCTTTTGCCCCTGTTACCACATTGTCCTCATCCGAGTCCATATTGGCAATGAAATGTTCTTAGTACTCCGCCTGCAATTCATACGATAACCTGTGCTTACTGAGCCACAGATGAAGCACTTTCATAGATTCTTAAATTTTTTTTATTATTATCTGCCATTTTCACTCATGAGATTTAAATATCTTTTTTTTATTACAAAGCTCACTTGTGCTACGAAATTTGAAGACCACTAAGAAACCTAGCAACTGGACTATAGGTTCCCCCCAAAAATATTGTAACCACAGAAACTCTCACAAATCGTGCTATATCGAATTATTCAAATTCAAAAATCATAGTAAATGTGCAAATTGGCATACATTTTGTATGAAAACCAAAATGTTAAGATTTGTTAATAGTGCCCGTTCCCGTAGGTAAACATTGGTGCCGGTGTGAAGGTTAAATAATGATTAAATTTTCTAAGATAGAAGTATATACTTAGTACATAAATGTAATGTATGTAATACAAATTCTTGTCTGTACCTCTTTCCATACCCTTTCTTAGTGAGCAGATATAGATACTTTGTAGAAGAGATACGCGTGTCCACTAGAGCTCTGCATGAATTCATTCCCTTTTTCGTCTACAGTAATGCACTCTACTTCAGTGAACACTGCTTGATTGAAATAAGCAAGCAATAGAGAATGAAGTAAAATGAGAGCATGACAGAGTACAAAACATGTACAGTGCTTGTTGCTTTGAAATCAAAGCATGTACACATTCTAGTCTCATCTAACGAGTATAGTGTTCGTTTGATCAAACAAAAACAAAATGTCAACTGCAAATTATACACCGAGTGCACCAAATAAGGCGAATGGCATGAATGACTTGTTATATTAGTAAGCAGTTGAACTTAAGTTTACTTTTGCTTCCATTCGTCAATTGCTATTTTACAAATAAACCATTGGTCTTTTCGATACTAAATTAGTTTTGTTAGCATATATCTTAGAGGCACCCTAATCCTTAACCATTAACACGAAAATTTGGGAAAAAGAAACATCCTAATATGTACATATATGTACATTAGGGTGATTCAAATTTTTTTGTTTTTGCTTGAAACAGGTTCAAAAGCTGCAGGCACACGAAAGGAAAATTCTGGTGAAATTATAGCTCATAATATTGATATTTACTGGTGGCTCATCGAGCTTTTTTGTTTTCCATACGATTTGTACGGGGAAAAATGCTTGACAAGACATTTGTCTCTATATCTCGTGAAAAAAAATTCTACATAAAAGGGACCTAGCCTATTGAAAAGATCATAAAATTTTCTATAAAAAAGCACCCAGCATTTTTGTCGTGTAGCCAGCACTTCGTTAGTTAATTAGCAACATAAATTCATAGAAAACTCAAAATTGACAAGACATTTGTCTCTATATCTGTTTTTTTTTTTTTTTATTATAAAAAAACACCTATTGGTGAGTTTATTTTATAGAAATCTAGTAACTTAATACTAATAATCTATTTAATTTTGACTTAAATTAATACGGTTTTAAAATTACAAAATGCTTATCCTATAATATTCATTTTGATTCTAACAATTTTTATTGCGGTCACTATTTTGATGTGAACTTATTATTTTAGTTATAGTTAAATAATGTTTTATACAAGTTCAAAAGGTTTGACTCGTTTTAACCTTCTCGTTAGACCATCATTATAAAGGAGCTGGAGAGCCTCAATTTTTATATGTTGATGAAGTCGTTGTTCATGACTTTGAGCATACTTTTTTATGATATTGTCGACAGTTCACCATTCAGATCCCTGTGCAAGTTGTCATTACGAATGTACTAGGGTGCATTAACAACACAACGAAGTACTTTGTTTTGGAATCTTTGAATAATTAATCTGTTGGTTTGACTGTTACAGCCCCATAGCTGAATACCATAAGTCCAGATTGGTTTAAGGACTTGTTGGTACAAGAGTAGCTTGTTGTATATTGACAAGGCAGAATGTCTACCTAATAGCCAGTACATTTTTCTGTACTTTAGTTTTAGTTCTTCTTGTTTTTTTTGACATGAGGCTTCCACCTGAGTTTAGCGTCATGCCTAGATATTTCGCTGTATTTTCGTATGGAACTATTTGTTGATTTATATATACTGGCTTGGGCTCTATACGTTTATTGGTAAAGTCGTTATGCACTAATTTAGTATCATTAACCCATTAACGGCGGCTCCTTTATTCGTGGACATGGAGGGTTGAAACTTCGAGGATGTCTTAGGGACACTCGTATTCCGCGCACAAAAAATTAGCCCTCTATCCCTACTCACAACCAATGTAGGGGGTGGTGCGTTTTCGCACCCGTTGGCGTTAGTGAGTACATTTTTACTAGTGGAAAGAGTGGTTATGAAATATGTGGATTATAAAAGAAATTAATGGATCAAGTCAAAGCTAAGATTAGATTTATTTAAAAAGTAGATAATAAATGCGTGTCGGAACATATTAATTGAAAGTTTTTGACAAAATATAGAAAAAAAGTCATGAATATTCACTAGAAAGCACGATATATCTAGTTCCCGACATGGTATGCCACTTTGCTTTTGGCACAATAGTATATGGTGTGGAAAGCACAGTGGCAACAGTGGAAGCAATTTGTCTTCTTTCACTGTTGTGGTCAATGTTATCCACTCCCAATTGTTTTTGAGAGGGTGTGTTTTAAGTTTTGGGACTATGATGATGTGCCACTACCTCACTTTGCGACAAGGAGTCAGTCAATATGTTGCGGGTATCGAAGTGGAGCATCTGCTTGAATTCCTTGTTGGAACTATCCCTGTTAGACGTTGCGTTTTTGCGCTGGTAATTGTAGATGGAACTATGTAGCTTCCAAGCATTGACCATGGCAGCATCGAGACCATTTGTTATCAATGTCCAATACTATTTTTAACCACTAAGATAAGTCCGGTAATAGTTCTTTGTATTGTCGAAAAGATCAACGCCTCGCATTCGTTTGCTGTATTAATGAAGGATGTCTGGCTCCTCTACCATTACTATCTAACGTTGATTTCTGTCATAACGCCACACGCGATGTTTTGGTTCGACTTGCAGATAATTGGACAACACAGTTACGGGCTGCAATTAAGTAAATAAGCCAATCAATGTCATTCCAACGAATTGCTTACCATCAAGTTTTGGGACGGTGTCTGAGTAAGGGCAAGTGCGACCACCAGTTGCTCCAAAGCAAATTGATAGGGTATATTGTCGTAATTGTTGGCGTCCGGGTACTCAACATACATTTCTGTGGTACCAAAAATCTCGGGCATACTTTCCAAGGCACCATCAGTATCGGTAGGCCCATCATCATCACAGAATATGTGGTCGTCTGAGACATCTACAATATCCGTCAAATCTTCCACAGCATCTGGCGGCGCAAAAACTATAGCAATAGCCAATACGTTCGACAATTGTCTCTGGTCTTTGCGGCTCGGTTCCTTATCAAATTCATGAATTAAAAAGACTCCCATTCTCGAAATCATACAAAATACGTCGCCATAACTCTCCCCGAAAACACAAACACAATCGTTTGTACAATTAAAACCGACTGATGCGCAAAAAACGCATAACGTACGCACGTGCAGCTGCAAAATTTTCCCTAGTAAAAATGTACTCCCTAGCGCCGATGGGTGCGAAAACGCACAACATGTTCCTGCGCATAGACGGTAACATGTAGAAACTTGAAATTATTATGAGATATACATAGGCCCAATGGCTACCGATCCTCAGCATTATAAATTTCTAAATATTTTTCTTCTGTGTGTTTTCTATGTTAAAATGGTAATTTTTTCACATGTCGGAAAGCCTGCATCTGACGATGCAGATATCATTAAGTAGATGACGTCATATGACTTACCTGTCCAGGACGCTTTATGTTGTCCAGATGAGAATAAGCGTCCTCTTGTTTATCTAAAGTAACGTTCTGATATACTATATGTATATGATTCCAGGATTTTTGAATATTGGACAGGAAGGAACATTTTGAGTTTTTTCTATATCTCGTTTGTTCTATATCTCGTGAAAAAAAAAATGTTACATAAACGGGACCTAGCCTATTGGATCATAAAATTTTCTATAAAAAAGCTCCTTGCATTTTTTCCTTGAAGCAAGCGCTTCGTTAGTTAATTAGCAACATAAATTCATTCAATAACACAGCACATGTACTCTTAAGCGAAGCTTAAAGTCAACATGGATTCCTATTTACTCGCCTTATTGTCGACTGCCGAGATTGAAACAAATTAATAGACACAAATGTCTTGTCAAGCATTTTTCCCCATACAAATCGTATGGAAAACAAAAAAGCTCGATGAGCCACCAGTAAATATCAATATTATGAGCTACAATTTTACCAGAATTTTCCTTTCGTGTGCCTGCAACTTTTCAACCTGTTTCAAGCAAAAAAAAAATTTGTATCAGCCTAATGTACACACAACCGAACATATGAAAATAGCTTTTTAGCGATCTGTGGTGGGCAACTGTTTTTACAATCTACATGCACGTAAAACATCGAATTTGTGTAACAGTTTTCAAAATCGATGTTTTTGCATATGATTTTGTAAACTGTTGAGTTGATCATTACAATGGGGAAATCATTCCTTAACCTTCCGTTATTAACATGAATTTTGTAACACGGTTACTAACATCGGTTTCCCAGACCGAAGTGCAGATGACGTAAATTTTTTAACATTAAAGGCAATTAAGTACTTGGACTATATATTTAATTCATATAATTTTTATTGTATTTACAAGAAAATTAAACATAACAAAATAAAAAAGCAAAACTTCATTAAATAATGCATACTTAAAAAAAATTCAAAATTCAGTAAGATAAATAATTTTTCTACCACCGGTCTCACAGACAAAACCACTGAAAAAAGAACAAAACACAAACTAGCAACGATCTGTCCGCACAGACAGCAACAAGAGCATTGATCAACCAGGTATACAAGAAGCGAAAGCACTGAAAGCTCAACTCTTGTATACATAAAGCTTTAAGTAAGTGTTCGGTCTATGAGACCGCATGTTAGTAACGGAAGGTTAATATATTTAAAATTTATGTCTCGTTGCCTTTGTGGAAACTTTGTCGCTAATAGTGTGTACTCGCCTTATAAAAGTCTTTGCTGTGTTAATTATCGTAATTTTAGGATGCTTTGAAATGAAGTTTATTAGTCGTCCAGTTGGTAAAGGTCAATTGTAAGTTATGGTCCTTTCTAATGACAAGTGTGTTTAAATATATTGTAGAAGTCTTCCATTTTCCTCTTTTTCTACAGTAAATTTTATTCTCCTGTGAAATGTGTTAAGTTTATTTAAAGTTTATTCTACGTTGTCATTTCTAATTATCGCAAATAAGTCATCTACATACTTAGTCAATAATCTCGGTTTTACGTCAAGTTCACTTATACATTTGTCCTCCATCACTATGTTAGCAACAATTGGTGATGCTGGTGATCCCATTGGCATTCTTTTTAATTGTAAAAATGTTTTATTGTCATATTTAAAATATCTGTTGTCCTTAATGCAAATCCTAAGAACGTCCATAATTTTCCATTTTTTGTCTATTACGAGTACGTTAAGCGCAATGTCAACTGGTATACTACAGTCAGCGAAAAAGCTATATGTGCGTACAATATTTTAATATATTTATCGGGATAAAAAGGTACTATGGAAATAACGGTAAAAAGTGAGTATGCAGAATGCAAGAACGATTTGTGAAAAGGATTTTGCAATGTTGTTTTTGTTATTTACTTTGAAAATAGTACCGTTATCAGCAAGTGTTCTGTCTCGTCATTTTTTTGTCGAAGGAAATAATTATATGTGCAAAACAAAACTTTTACTTCATTGTTCAACAAATAAAAAAGAGAACTCAACTTTATATTAATAGTTTGTGGGTACACCCTTGTCGATTAAAACGGTATTCATACGCAGTGGCATGGAGTCCAATAGTTTCTGGATAAGATTCTCTGTAATTTTTGTCCATTCGTCCTTGACGGCACATTTAAGAACTTTTAAGCTGTGATAATACCTTCCATTTGTATGAACTTCTTATGCAAGGATACCCCACGAATTATCCATCGGATTTAAGTCCAGACTGACCGCAGACCACTTCAGAGCTGGTATTTTCCTGTCTTTGAAAAACTGCTTAGTAAATTTTCCAGAATGGATTGGTGCAGTATCTTGCTGAAACGTCCAGTTGTCACCATATTTTTCAGTAGCAAACTCCAGAAGCACATTATCAAGAAGTTCAACATAATATTCAGAATTAATTTTATGGGATACAAAGCAAATTGGATTCTTTCCACGGTCGACAAATGTTACCGAACACATAAGCGATCCGCCTTGGAAATTGCGTGCTGATTGCGTCTGGCGCGGAAGCTTTGTTACATTCCAAAACATTTTTAAGCCATCAGGGCCAGGGCTGTCGTTTTGGAATTTTTGACCGCAGTGAAAATTCCGAAAAGTTGCGGAAAAGTGAAGTGTTCGCAGTGTTTCTAAAACAAAAGTGCAGTGAATTTTGCTGTGTTATAAGAAAAAGATACATTCTACAATATTTTTAAAATCACATGAAAAAAAAACACTTTTTCGGTACATTTTTAATAAAATGTAATCAATAGTTCAAATTAAACAAATAACATTGTCATTTTGTGCCTTCATGGCATAAATCAGTACATTTTATAAAAAAAAAGATAATAATAAAACTTTATATATTCTATGTACTGTGTACATAAAATTAAACTAAAAAAAATTAGCGACCAAGTATTCCATAGGGACAACATAAAAAGAATTGAGAAAATCTTAGAGAAAAACAGTTTTCCAAAACACACAACAAAAAGAGTAAAAGACAATTTTTATCAGGATAAGGGACCAAGACAGGAAAGGGGTACAGTCATATATAAATCGATGACATATATTCCAGGTTTGACAGAGAGATTCGCGAAATTAAGTGCGTTTAAGGACATAAAAATTGCTAATAAGACATAATAAAGTTGGACAATTTTACAGCAATATCAAAACTTGACAAATCCTGCCTTATTTACAAAATTCTTTGTGACGGAGAAGGGTCCAATGTATGTCAGAAGGTATATGTTGGTACTACAAAAAACAAATTAAGGACAAGACTCTCAGGACACAGATCGGACCAAAAAAACAGAAATCGACAAGCCCCCAAGACAGCCCTTTGAGCCCAATGTGCTGAGCTTGGACATTTTCCTAATTTTGACGCTGTGGAGATCTTACAAGAAGAAAATATTCATGAGAAGAGATTCATATTAGAGATGCTCCACATTATTAACACCCCCACTGACAAGAGAATAAATTTCAAGAGCGACACAGAAAATTGTGCTCATATATACAGACATTTAGTTGACAATTAGGTTAGTTTAAGTTTAGCTTTTCTATAATTTTAACGTAAGTTTTGTTTTGTTAATTTATTCAATTGTGTATTGTTTTAATTATTATTTCTTAGTCACCCCTGAAGATAAGGAAAGATCTTCCTCGAAATATTGGGAAAAATTATAAATAAAACCCTGACCTAAAGCCAGAAAAAGTGTTTTTATTTTTAAAAAAAATATAAAAGTACGATTTATGTACGACTATTTTCTGTAATTTGCTAGTAATTGTTTTGATGGCACCCAATTTTTAAAATCTTCATTAGGAAACGTTCCTTTAATGAGCATGATCGAATTAACCGTCTCCACTTTTAAACCATTCCAAGTTGAACTTTTTATTTGATTTGTAAGTGAAAAAATGCGGTCTTTGGATGCACTACTGTAAGGTAGGCATAATAGTGCGCACACAAATTTCTATAAACCAGGATACATACAGTAGTTTCGTCTAAGGCTTTTTTTAATGGAATATAGCGAGCCAAAATTCTTCCAAATTTTTTTCTTCTTGCTTCGACATCACCTATGTCATCATGATTTATCAGATTAGGAAAAAGCAAAATCAGTGTCAACAAGCTTACGAAACCGGACTTTCAGATTGAAACGCTTTTGAAGCAGGATCTTTAAAATTAATTATTTTTAGCACTTGTTTGCATAAAATCATATAAAATTGTTGACATTTCTTTTTGATTCTGTAGCTTCTTTCTCACTTAACAAACCATCGTGAATGAATGAATTAGATCTCGGGCCAAGGTATACATCCCTCAATGGCTTATAAATGGAAATGCCTTATGACTGAAAATTTATAATTTGAAAATTTTTTGCTAGATTACTTTTGCGACACTTTTTCTGAAAGTGCAGTGTTTTCAAAAAAGATGCAGTGTCGCAGTGTCATACTTTAAATCGCAGTGAAAAACTGCGATTGAAGTGACAGCAAGTTGAATTTTCTCTCATCGAAAATAATAGCTGATTGCCACTCATCGTCCTAAAATTTGTGTGTTCAGCATATTCCAATTTGGCCATCTTGCGCTGGTTTAAAAGCAGCGGTTTAGCCAATCGTTTTTCATATTTTAGGTGTTCGGTTTCACTTAAAATTTGTTGAACTCTTCGTTTTGAAATCTTCAGATGTAACTTATCTCTTATTTGAGCTGCTTTCATGCCATTTAAAGTACCTATGCGACTTAGCTCTCTCTCATTTTGCTCTGTCGTGGACAAGTGGTTTCCGACTAGATCTTCGAATCTCTAAATAATAAGTAGGGTCTTCCAAAAAGTTTACTATGGTATTTCTATGCCTGTTAATTTTTTTAAAGATTTCAATATTATTCACCACTGTAGTGAGTATTTTATTAAAAGTCACGTTCAGCAACATTCCTAAGCTAAATACATTTATTCTTCTGCCGGGAAGCTTAAATATCGTTTCCCACGAAAATGCTGCGCTGGCTCTCATTTAAAAATCAACCAAAACTTCTCTGCCGGAAAGCTCTAATTTTGTTTCCCACAAAAATGCTGCGCCTGCACTCTTTAACGAATATGCGATATATTTTAAGTAGCTTTAAGTGAAGTTAGAATTAAGACATGCAGTCAGCGTTGCCGTTTTTGGTAGTTTCCTACCAAATCGGGTAGGTTTTTTTCCTCTTGGTAGGTTGGTAGGTTAAATCTGATTTTGGTAGGATTTAGGATAAATTTTTATGAAAATCGAAAATTGAAATTTTTTCGTGAAGTTTTTCGAATCAGGAAGCAAATATTTACATCTGGAAATAAGCTTTTGCCAACCCTATCTTCAACAAGTGGGTATGGTCTCTGTTTTCTTGCATACAAATTACGTTAAGGGAATACGCATATGTATGTACAATGTGACGAAATAGTGTTGCGACTGATCGCACATCTAAATTGTTACATGTGTGCTCAGACTCGGCGTATTAGAAACAAAAGTTACTAGCGCTATTAATAACATAATTTTTTTGATCGCAGCTGTGATCAAAATCGGGTCGCTAAAAAAGGTCTTAAGTTCTAAGAACTAACATTTTTTTATGTATATAAGATGACATAATAAAAAAAAATATTTCCGTAATAATAAATTTGAATTTGTGGGCTTTAATAAATAGCATTTTAAAAACTGACTTTATGTATACGGTTATTGTCAGGCTAAAATATGGCTCTTTTTCAGAACCCCGACCACTTAGGGTGTGTTTACCATGGTCCAAAAGGAGAATATTTTAAAATGTGCTCTTTTGCGAAATTGTTTTGTTGATGCATGGCTTATCCTGTGTTACTCAGCCATTAAAATTATTTTTCCGGAGAACTTTTTGAACGGCATGGACTTCCTAATGAAAATTAGTTTTACCATTACAGTAAGTTTTTGAGTAGATATGAATGGATTTTTAAAAATTTCTCGGATGGTACATTTTTCGTCTCTCGAGCTAAACGTTTTTTTTTATTGCCACCGTTCGTTGTTTATTTGAAATCCTTTTGTCCTCTTTATATCATTTAATAATACCGTGAATCGCTGGCTTTAATTTTTTTAAAAAAATTGTAACTTTGCGATCGGTTTTGCCTTCAAAATGATTTTTAATTACTATTTTTCTTTATTCTAACGTTCATCGCTTAATTGTACGCTGCATGTGTCATGTGGTAACTTTTTGCGCACACTTGCCCGACTTTTGATGTGAACCATTCTACACGATTTTGCAACAGAAAATTTGTGCTATATGCGGATAAGCATTTTAAACGACGACATACAAGAATATGTATTTTAAACAGCATTAAATGTTAATAAACGAATTCAATGCTGCAAAAAGGTTTTTTTTAATTAGTAAAGTTTTGGTAGGTTACAAACGATTTTGGTAGGTTTTCGAGAAAATTTTGGTAGGAAAATAAAATTCTCAGTGGCAACACTGCATGCAGTCGTAAAAATATACTTTAGATAAACGCAACAAATGTTTAATTTTTTTAACGTAACATGGTGGCCGTGAAAGTGTGACAGCAAATAAAATTAATTAATTATTGTAAAATGAAAAAAAAATTTGCAATAAAACCAAAATAAAGACTTGTAAAATTTGATTATTCGAACGTTTATAAAAAAAAAAGTAAAAAATAAAAAAAAAACATCTAAAATAGTTTAATAATGAAGTGTGTATAAAATTTATCTGAGAACAAATAAAAAAGCAAAATAAAGGAATAAAAGCCACACATAAAAATAAGGAAAATCTACGACTCATTAGACTTAAAAAATACGCTGCAGTTTAATAAATTTTAATTAAATTTAAAATAAAAAATACGATTAACTTTTTAAAAAGGATCCAACGCAGAGGTCCCTACACCCTCCGACGAATGGGACGAAGGTCAGCGTTGCTGCAGTTTTAAGACACCTAAAAAAAAAACAAACAAACAAATTTTTGAAGAAGGATTCATCGCAAGATCCCAACACCCTCCGACGAATGAGACGGAGGTCAGCGCTGCTGCAGAGACCTTTGCATTTTTTTAGTTAATAATAACAAATAGTTGTCTCAAATATGGGAAGCCAACAAACAAACTCAAACGGAGTTGTGATAAACGAGATAGAGATAATTGAGGCCCCTAAAACCACAAATATCTTACTTATAATTTTAGTACTTCTTGCATTAGCTGAAGTCGCTTGCAAAATATTTCATCTACATTAGTAGAACCTCGTTAAAGCGTAAATATCAAAAAGAGCACTATCCACAGAGCAAGTTTAAACAACTATTTTTTTTTTAAATTAAATATTAGAAAACAACATAGAATTTTTAGAAGAATTAAATTTTATGAAATGGGAGGACATCTTAAAACACCTTTCTAACTATAAAAGTGAATTTTTGAAGTCCAATAAATGTTTAACCCCAAATCGACCCAAAAAATTTGAAACTGTCGTTAAACATTTATCGGTTCTTAAAGAACAATTTGAAAACATTAGAATTCTTGCCAATACAACAGAAAAACGTTTAACTCCAGGTAATTTTAAACCTGCACCCGTCCATGTTAAAACAATACGTGGACCGTATTTAAATGGGAAAAGTCTGAGTTAAAATGCAAATTAAATGAATTCATTCCTTTATTTATTAAAAAAAGTACTAAAATAGTTAAAAAATAGAGATAAAATTAAGTTTCTGTCAGCGACAAGAAACGAGAACGTACTCTCTTCGCTGCTGGTCCGACTCTGGATGTCGTTGGTCGATTGTCGTCATCGCTGTCGTCATCATCAAATGGGCCAATGAATTTGTTGAGGTAACACCCTTCGCACATCTTTATATAATGCTTTAGGCAGTTGGGCACTAAGCACAGGTCGCACACTGAGCGGATTTTTACGTCAACTTTACCTGTGCGAACGCTTTTACAAGCCACGCATCGTTGCAGCTTCTTCTGAAAATAAATGAAAAGGAATAAAGAGAAGAGAACTACATGAACAAGAAAAAAAATTATCTTCGATTATTACCTGTTCACCAGCACGAGGAATTATTGAAGGAGGATTCGACGGTTTGAAGCTGATTAAATTCATCGCTGTCAAAATCGATTTTTTCATTGGATGCTTGCATCGATCGTTGAGATGGATAGGAAGATTACTTAGGAAAAGCGTTCAAATATGCTGAAATGGGGCCAGCTTATCACTTTGCAAACGAAAACCTCGGGTGCGGCTGTCATCGAACCGTAAGAACCGAGATATCTGCTCGAACCTTTTTAGTGACATCGTTGCTCGATATGTAGGCATGTGATTCTTGGCAAATAAATCCTTGGCCTCTACTAAATTTGATTTTTCCGCGCCTGCATGAAGAACAACACCTAAAAAAGCGTACAATTCATTAAATGTTTGGTCGCGTCAAGGTCGCATATGCTTAGGGTTTGGCAATGTCGCATTTATATTCATTGCTCGTCGAGCTTTTAGATTCGTGGCCAATAAAATATCCTCGACAATCGAGTTCGTCAGAATAGTCCTGAAGGCGTCTTCTTTTTTTACAAAAGTCGTTGTACAGAAAGGTACTGTAGCTCACCAATGAAATTCTCCAAATCGTTGGCTACATCAAGAGCAGCCATGTCTGGGAACGGCAAATCATTCACATACGGGCCTTCTTGATCGGATATATCATCAAGAGAATCAGTATCATCATCATCAGCGTCCCATTCGTCATTATTATCGTCGCTTCGGTTGCTGGATCCATCAATATCGCCCAGTAGGTCATTCAATTCCTCCTGTTCTGCTGCATTCAACGCACAAATAGCACTTTTATTTACTAGAAAAATAATTCTTTCACTCATTTCACCCGATAACAAGTATGCACAATGAAAACCGAACAGAAACTAATATATACAAAGCTAAGCGTGCCATATTCAAAAAAATTACGGTACTCATACATTTTGTATGGCAAAATTGACGGGGTACAAATGTACCCCAAAGACGTATGGCGAACATTCGATTGTTTTGCTCAGTGTAAGCTAAATATTTATGAAATTCACTCGCAAACAAATCTATCACAAAAAGAAAGAATTAAAAAAACAGAAAAACATTGATTCAGTGTCCTATGATGTTTGGATGTGTTTTATATTCTGCTTTGAAAGTGGCTTGGGGTACAAATGTACCCCGAGGACGGGTTTAGGGTTAAAATAATATCTGAATAATTTTTTTCATGCAGAGAGAAATTTTTAAAAATTTTAAGCAAATTTCAAATAGACATAGACATACCTAACAGTTTTGAAGAAACGTTTGAAATAGATTATACAACCATAACTTTACCCAAATTTAATACTACTGACCTATATAGTGCTGACAGTGAAGAACCCTCTAACAATACCGAAATGGCTCAAACACTAGTTCAATCAACAACGCGGCAAAACTTTTGCCCGAGTTTGATGGTAAGGCAGAGAACTTGCAAAGGTTATTAGATGCTATCGAGCTTGTTAACCTTATAAAAGAAACGCACGAAGACACTGCAGTAAAATTGGTAACAACTAAATTCAAAGGCTCCGCTCGTAATCTCATTAGCAATGAGTCAACATTAGCTTCAATAGTACTCAAACTTAAATCATCTGTTAAGGGAGAATCAGTTGAGGTTCTCACTGCTAAAATTTTAAATACTAAGCAAAATGGTAAGCCGGCAACAGCTTATTCAAATGAGATAGAAGCTCGCACAAAGTCACTTGAAACGGCATATATTGCTGATGGGCTTAGCTCAGAGTTATCCACTAAATATTCGAGGCAAATAGCATTAAAATCTATTTCGAAAAATTGCAATAACGAACGAGTAAAACTTATTATGGAATCTGGGACATTCAACAACATGAACGATGTTGTTGCTAAATTTGTAAACAGTTGCACTGAAGCGATTGCTCAACAAAATTCGATTTTATATTTTCAAAATCGAAATAAAAACAATTACTCCCGATAGAAGCCAAAATAATTATGGTAGTCGTGGTCGCGGTCGATATAATAACCATATTAACAGGGGTTCTAACAATATCAATAATTACCGCAACAAAAATCAGGGCCGCAACTATTCTCAAAATAACCAAAACCGTACAAACAATATACGGTTAGCGGCTAATGAACCACCAATTTCGGAAAACCCCAATCAGCCCCTAGGAACTTAACCCATAAAATTTATACTTCAAACTTAAATCACTCAATTTTTATAAAAATTAATGTGCCAAATTCAATCAAAACTTTATCAAATTTAGTTGACACAGGCGCCGAAATATTATTATTAAAATATAATAATTTTTTTCAGAATGTCAAAATAGATAAAAATAAATTTTCAGATATCAGTGGAATCGGTCAAGGTACTATAAGGTCCATTGGATCAGCCCAAGTTGACCTAGAAATAGAAGATATAATTATTCCTTATCAATACCAAATCGTAGATGAACATTTTCCGATGCCCTTCGACGGTATATGTGGAATAGATTTTATAAAATCTTTTAGCTGCATATTAGAATTTATGTAAAATCAAGATTGGTTTATTTTAAGACCAACTAATTACAAAAATTTTGGAATACCCATTTATACCAGCCACACTGACAATACAATGATATTGCCAGCTAGATTGGAAGTCATTAGAAAAGTTGAAATCAACACACAAGAAAATGAACTTTTCATACCTAATCAAGAAGAAGCAGGTATTTTTATTGCAAATACTATTGTTAGTGCAAAACGTCCGTTTGTCCGAATAGTAAATACTAATCCAACTGATATCTGCGTCAACAACTCACAACTTCAATATGAAAATCTTAGCGATTATGATATTATTAATTTTCCCGATTAACGAATATCCGATATATTTTAAGTAGCTTTAAGTGAAGTTAGAATTAAGACATGCAGTCGTAAAAATATACTTTAGATCAGGGATGCGTACAAAAATTTGTTCGCGAGCTGGCGGCTACAACAACATCAATTAAGGTAAAAAATTAAAAATATTTTGCGAAAAAATTCCTAGTATTGACGAAAATTTTTAAATAACGGCGGCAAGCTAATTGCATGTAAACAAAAACAAGAATCTCAAGGTGAAGGAGCAAATGAATTGAAAACAAAATCACACAAACAATAAAGTGCGTTGAAGAAATATTACAGGAACAAAATAAATGCGGTGGTTGCGGACCGAAATTATTTAACTTAAGCAACGGCAAGGGTTGAACGAGTCGATGTGTTGAAGAAAAAATTACAAGAACAAAATACATGTGGTGATTGCGAACCAAAATGATTTTGCTCGAATAACGGAAAGAGCTCGAGATGAGCTCAATATTTTTTGTTATTGTTGTAAGAGCTAAAAGAGCTATGGGATGCGCATCCATGCTTTAGATCAGTGGTCGGCAGAGCGCAAATATCAAATATTTTCTTACTCTCAAATGAGAGAGAAATGACAAAAGCTCCAATCACTGTGAAAAATGCTTCTACGTTTCGTTGTTTACGCTCCATATGATTTCTTATTTCAGGGGTTGAATTTTAGTTATAAAATGCCTTTTTATATGAAATTTATTAAATATCACTAAAACTCGCTTGTAGATTAAGCGTTGCGCATTGACAATAAAATTTTCAGGGAAAAAATATTTATTTTGTCATTTCATTTCAAACGTTTTTGCAGTGCATTACCGAAATAAACAGCGCATTTTGTAGTTTGGTCACTCTCGCTTATTCTCTTCGTTTGCTCGCGAGCATATGGGGTGCCGACCACTGCTTTAGATAAACGCAACAAATGTTTAATTTCTTTAACGTAACACTACTAGTCCAAGAGCCGGCTGTAGAAAAGTCGAGTGTATAAGATTACACCATGGGACCTATGCCAAATGATAGAGCTCGATGAGCCTAAATAGAATATCTAGGGTTGCCTTGCCAAAGCCTGTCCCGATGGCCGAAAAAAACCCACTTTTGGCCGACTTTTTTCTTAATAAAAAGTGTATAAGATTACAGCATGAAATTGGTGTCAACTGATAGAGCTCGATGAGCCTAAAAATAAAATATAGGGTTGCCTTGCCAAAGCCTGTCCTAAACTAAGGTTGCCTCGCGTTTTTTGGGCCAATTTTTTTTAATAAAAAGTGTATAAGATTACAGCATGAAATTGGTGTCAAAAGGTAGAGCTCGATGAGCCTAAATAGAAAATATAGGGTTGCCTTGCCAAAGCCTGTCCTAAACTAGGGTTGCCACCCGTTTTTTGGGCCATTTTTTTTTAATAAAAAGTGTATAAGATTACAGCATGAAATTGGTGTCAAAAGGTAGAGCTCGATGAGCCTAAATAGAAAATATATGGTTGCCTTGCCAAAGCCTGTCCTAAGCTAGGGTTGCCTCGCGTTTTTTGGGCCAATTTTTTTTAATAAAAAGTGTATAAGATTACACCATGAAAGTGGTGTCAAAAGGTAGAACTCGATGAGCCTAAATAGAAAATATAGGGTTGCCTTGCCAAAGCCTGTCCTATACTAGGGTTGCCACCCGTTTTTTGGGCCATTTTTTTTTAATAAAATGTGTATAAGATTACAGCATGAAAGTGGTGTCAAATGATAGAGCTCGATGAGCCTAAATAGAATAAATAGGGTTGCCTTGCCAAAGCCTGTCCCGATGGCCGAAAATGCCCGAAATTTAGCCAATTTTGCTATTCTAATTAAAACTGTAGTACATAACAGCTCCAAATGTATGCCAAAAGATAGAACATGAAGAGGCCTAAATATAATACCTTGGATTGCATTGTTGAATCCTGTCGCAAACATGGATTTTCACCGGTTTTTTGGGTCAATTTTTATTAATGAAGATAATAGCTTGAAATTTGTGCCAAATGATAGATATTGAAAAGCCTATAAAGAATATATAGGGCTGCCTTGCCAAAGCCTGTCCCGATGGCCGTAAATGCCCGAACTTTAGCCAATTTTGTTGTTCTAATTAAAACTGTAGTACATAACAGCTCCAAATGTATGCCAAATGATAGAGCTCGATGAGCCTAAATAGAATATATAGGATTGTCTTGTCGAATCCTGTCCTAAACATGGGTTGCCACTCATTTAAGAAAAGTTGACCCCAAAAACGGGTGGTAACCCTAGTTTAGGACAGACCTGGGCAAGGCAACCCTATGTATGCTCTTTAGGCTCATCGAGCTCTATCATTTGACATACATTTGGAGCTGTTATGTACTACAGTTTTAATTAGAACTACAAAATTGGCTAAAATTCGGGCATTTTCGGCCATCGGGACAGGCTTTGGCAAGGCAACCCTTTATATTATTTTTAGGCTCATCGAGCTCTATCATTTGACACCACTTTCATGTTGTAATCTTATACACTTTTTATTAAAAAAAAATGGCCCAAAAAACGGGTGGCAACCCTAGTATAGGGCAGGCTTTGGCAAGGCAACCCTATATTTTCTATTTAGGCTCATCGAGCTCTACCTTTTGACACCAATTTCATGCTGTAATCTTATACACTTTTTACTAAAAAAAATTGGCCCAAAAAACGCGAGGCAACCCTAGTATAGGACAGGCTTGGCAAGGCAACCCTATATTTTCTATTTAGGCTCATCGAGCTCTACCTTTTGACACCAATTTCATGCTGTAATCTTATACACTTTTTATTAAAAAAAATTGGCCCAAAAAACGCGAGGCAACCCTAGTTTAGGACAGGCTTTGGCAAGGCAACCCTATATTTTCTATTTAGGCTCATCGAGCTCTACCTTTTGACACCAATTTCATGCTGTAATCTTATACACTTTTTATTAAAAAAAATTGGCCCAAAAAACGCGAGGCAACCTTAGTTTAGGACAGGCTTTGGCAAGGCAACCCTATATTTTCTATTTAGGCTCATCGAGCTCTACCTTTTGACACCAATTTCATGCTGTAATCTTATACACTTTTTACTAAAAAAAATTGGCCCAAAAAACGCGAGGCAACCCTAGTATAGGACAGGCTTGGCAAGGCAACCCTATATTTTCTATTTAGGCTCATCGAGCTCTACCTTTTGACACCAATTTCATGCTGTAATCTTATACACTTTTTATTAAAAAAAATTGGCCCAAAAAACGCGAGGCAACCCTAGTTTAGGACAGGCTTTGGCAAGGCAACCCTATATTTTCTATTTAGGCTCATCGAGCTCTACCTTTTGACACCAATTTCATGCTGTAATCTTATACACTTTTTACTAAAAAAAATTGGCCCAAAAAACGCGAGGCAACCCTAGTATAGGACAGGCTTGGCAAGGCAACCCTATATTTTCTATTTAGGCTCATCGAGCTCTACCTTTTGACACCAATTTCATGCTGTAATCTTATACACTTTTTATTAAAAAAAATTGGCCCAAAAAACGCGAGGCAACCCTAGTTTAGGACAGGCTTTGGCAAGGCAACCCTATATTTTCTATTTAGGCTCATCGAGCTCTACCTTTTGACACCAATTTCATGCTGTAATCTTATACACTTTTTACTAAAAAAAATTGGCCCAAAAAACGCGAGGCAACCCTAGTATAGGACAGGCCTTGGCAAGGCAACCCTATATTTTCTATTTGGGCTCATCGAGCTCTACCTTTTGACACCACTTTCATGCTGTAATCTTATACACTTTTTATTAAAAAAAATTGGCCCAAAAAACGCGAGGCAACCCTTGTTTAGGACAGGCTTTGGCAAGGCAACCCTATATATTCTTTTTAGGCTTTTCAATATCTATCATTTGGCACAAATTTCAAGCTGTTATCTTCATTAATAAAAATTGACCCAAAAACCGGTGAAAACCCATGTTTGAGACAGGATTCAACAATGCAATCCCAGGTATTATGTTTAGGCCTCTTCGAGAGCTATCATTTGGCATTCACTTCGAGCTGTTATGTACTACAGTTTTAATTAGAATAACAAAATTGGCTAAATTTCGGGCATTTTCGGCCATCGGGACAGGCTTTGGCAAGGCAACCCTATATATTCTATTTAGGCTCATCGAGCTCTATCAATTGACACCACTTTCATGCTGTAATCTTATACACTTTTTATTAAAAAAAAATGGCCCAAAAAACGGGTGGCAACCCTAGTATAGGACAGGCTTTGGCAAGGCAACCCTATATTTTCTATTTAGGCTCATCGAGCTCTACCTTTTGACACCAATTTCATACTGTAATCTTATACACTTTTTATTAAAAAAAATTGGCCCAAAAAACGCGAGGTAACCCTAGTTTAGGACAGGCTTTGGCAAGGCAACCCTATATTTTCTATTTAGGCTCATCGAGCTCTACCTTTTGACACCAATTTCATGCTGTAATCTTATACACTTTTTATTAAGAAAAAAGTCGGCCAAAAGTGGGTTTTTTTCGACCATCGGGACAGGCTTTGGTAAGGCAACCCTAGATATTCTATTTAGGCTCATCGAGCTCTATCATTTGGCATAGGTCCCATGGTGTAATCTTATACACTCGACTTTTCTACAGCCGGCTCTCCGTCTATACCATTTCATAATATTTTTTGTCTTTATCTTGTTCCATTTCACTCAGTAAACACCCGTGTGGTATATTTTTCTAATAAAAATATTTGACTTTTTTATAATTTATAAAAAATAAATTATTTTGACTCTTATTTATTCTTTCACCTTTTAAAAACAAAAATTTCACTTTTTTTAAACCAAATCAAGAGTTTAAATTAACTACTTATCGCTTTAACGAACAATGCACATATTAATATTTCCTTTTTTTAAAAAAATACGAGAGAGGACATTTGCTAATAACGGTACTCTTTCCAAAGTAGACATTGCAAAATCCTTTTCATAAATCGTTCTTGCTCTCTGCATACTTACTTTTTACCGTTATTTCCATAGTAACTTTTTATCCTGATAAATATGTAAAAATATTGCATGCACATACATAAAGCTTTTTCGATGACTGTAGGAAATAAAGATATTACATCAAACTATTATTTCGTCGTCATGTACACGGTTCGCTTCAACAAAATTAAGATGGATTAAATTGTCAACCAAATCTGACAATGCGCAATTATTATATAGAGTCCGGAGATTCCAAATACATAATCCGCAAAATCGGAGCTGCTCATTTACTCGTTTTATTTTCATTTTTAGTGTTCGGTAATTCCAAAAACAAGATCCGTAAAATCGTACCTGTTCATTTACTCGTTCTATGGCCATTTTAAGGTAAACGCTCTTACCGACAATTTTAATAAAATTGTGAAGAGAATCGTGTACAGTTTTTGGATGCTTTTAAGATCAAGTGAAATAATAATATATGCTATGATAGTTGTTTTTTATGTATTTTGAGTAGCTGAACACAATGAAGTCACTAATTTTTGCAAATATGCAAATGTTTTTGTGTTAATCAGCATTTTTCATGGAAAAAAGTCGATACAAGAAAAAACTTTTTTTTTGTCTGCCGAAAAACATTCCATATTTTAAAATTTCATTTAATCTTAAAAGCATCAAAAACTGTACACGGTTTGCTTCATAATTTTATTAAAACTATCTGTAAAAGTGTTTATATTAAAATGGCCATAAGACGAGTAAATGACCAGGTACGATTTTACGGATCTTGTGTTTGGAACCTGCGAACACTAGATAATACATAATTGTGCATTGTCAGATTTGGTTGACAATTTTTACTGATCTTGATCTTGCTTGAAACGGACCGTGTCGGCCAAAGTGCTAAACTTAAAATGGCCATAAAACGAGTTAATGAGCAGCTCCGATTTTGCGGATTATGTATTTGGAATCTCCGGGCCCTATGTAATAATTGTGCATTGTCAGATTTGGTTGACAATTTAATCGATTTTGATCTTGCTTGAAGCGAACCGTGTGTATGCAGCTGTCACTCAGTCAGTTCTTAAAGTCAACTGCGTCAGTAAACTTTACATTGAGTCTTTAGTTATACATATTTTTCAATGTCTTAACTATATATTGACATAAATTGTACGACGGAAAGTTTATTGGCGAACATATCCTTCTTTCTTGGTATATAAATATGCTGTTATGTCTCTTAATAACGGGTGATTTTTGCTATTTTTTTTCAGAGTATATTTTTTGACACTTAACGCGTAATTCGTTACATATGTCAACGCCAAAAATGCACAATATCCGTGGCTGGGCAAAACGTACCACGCGAGTTACGTCCCCGTCCCTTAAAGACTTAGATATCATAAGCAAATTAAATTGTTGCATACTGCAACGTAAGCGTCTACAAAGCTTCCGTTGTAGTATGGCAAAATAAGTTTCACATTCAGTTGAAGCTCCAAGTGCAAAATCTGCTTAATTGCACATTTTGCATTTCAAGGCCAACTAAATGTGAAACACAAAATAATTAAAAGTAAGATAAGGAAAAATGTTTCAATATAGTCTTAAGATCAGTGGCAACTAATTCAGTTGCTTTCAATAAAAGTTTTTTAAAGTAAGAACTAAAATTGTTTTTTTTTATCGAGCCTCAAGCTCGTAATTGGCGCAGTCGCGGAACAAAAAAAATCAAAGATTTTTTTTTTGAGAAAAGAACCACTGCAACTTAAGGAAGAAAATCTATAAATAACAACAAAAAAAAATATCTATATAAATAAAATGATAGGCGTTTTCGATGAACAGGATTCACCCAAAATCTACTGAATCAATTTCGATCAAATTTTTTAAGTTATCTTTCTTAGGCGCTTTAGTACAGTCATTTGGTAGTAAAAAACGACGTTACCTGGAAAGTTTTGCGGTAGTTTTGAAAATGAGCATCTTTATAGATTTTGATGTGCTCTTTCTGAATTTCAACTTTGCCACCTCGTATTGTTGCCGCTCGCGCCGCCATATTGGAAAAATGGCGCCCAAATGCAGTTTTTTGACAATATCTCCTTTCTGACTCATTTTATGAAAAAAACAAATATAAACAAAATGAAACTAGAGGAAATTTCCTACCATCCATTCCATTTATGTTATATTCTTTCTTTTCGTAAAATCAATAGTTTTGGCGTACGAGCGCCGCAAATTGTACTTCCACACTCGTTCTGGCCAAAACACTCATTTCCACACCACCTTGAGGTAGAGTAAGCGGCGCGTTTTTTTTATCGTGGTGTCCCCAGTAGGCCTAATCCACATGTGATTTTTTATTCCAAAGTTGAGCGCATTCTCCTTCGCTTTGCTGTTTTTGATGAACCAGGTGTTGCGAGTTGCTTGTCGATAGTGCCGATTGAAACGTCACAGACCGAAATTTCTTCCACATCATCCGCGATGGGAGTATCAGTTTCATCGCCATCCTCTTCATTTTCGATTTCATAGTACGTTTGTTCGAAAATAGTCTCCGTTGGTTCCTCTCCATCGCTATCTTGTGATAGAACTTGCGAGTTATCACAGGTACCACTACAATTTTTGCATATAACGGAGCACTTTAACCCAGCCTTTCGGCATCCACAGGCTTTCTGACATCCCTTTTTGCATTTGCAAGAAATAAGTTTTGACAAGCTATCCGGAGCTGGGGGCTCGAGTGTGGTGACTGGAATTAGCCCGTTCTTGTTTCTTTTTCAACCCCACTGCTCTGGATTTTGGTCATTCCCATACCACTGCTGAACTTAGTGATAGGTTCGGAACGAATGTTGTCGGGCTGCTGTTTCTGTTGGTGGTAGCGACGCAATATTAAATTTTCTTTTATATGCTGATGTTGTGAAGCATGCATATCTGTAGTTGTTTAAGGACATATTTTTTGTACATTTCACATCACTGTAACTGTATAATTCAAGAAGGAAGCGTTCTCCAGCTTTAGCAATGATCTCTGGATCAGCATTTGGATTTTTGAATACTTGTATAACTTCGCCTAAGTCGGGATTTTTTCGGAGTACATTAATAAATTTAATTTTTCCTTGATTAAATAATGCTGATGTTGTATCACATCCACTGAAGGCATGCAAGAATAAAATATGATCTGCGGCTGTTTTATCCATTATACTTTTCGTTGAATATATTTTTTGTGAAATTTTTCCCTTTCCTGGTTTGAGAATATAACTGTTGGAACGCGTAGAAAGAGCAGTCAAAAGAATAAGAAGATCTACATCTTCGCCGACCACTATTACTAAATCAAATACCGATGAAACGCTTATTGCGGTATTGATTATTAGCGTGACTGCATCTTCCGTGGCTTGTTTGACCATGAAGTTCTCAGCTTCAAATTTTGTCTTCAACATTCCAATAAGGCGGTTCTTGTTTGCATCATTGCCCAGGAATTTATTTTGTGACACAGATGGGATCATTGTTTCGTCAAAAAGTATGTCTACTGAAGCAGCTTTTTGTAATCGTCTGGATCGCTCCGCATATTTTGTACTACGGTATGCTATATCTTCCGGATATCCGTCAAATATGATAATGGCATTGGATGTATAGTTCGATCGAACGTAGTTAACGTATTGATTGCAAATGGATGAAAATGATGCACCGCGATGCCAAATGGCTCGGTGTAGTAGGTATCCTCCGTCGATGATATACATCGTATTTTCAAAATTTATATCTCCAGAATGTTGCTCAAATGCCTTGTACATAGAAGGCTTAATACATTTGCGCATGCCTTCGTCATTGAAAAGGGATAATGAAAATGGAGCAAGTTCGTAAGTAAGGAAATTTTAAAGTATCTTTTCAGATTCTTTTGCAATGCACATCCTTTGAAAAATTAATAAAGGATTAATCGGGACAATGTTGTCTTCTATCCAAATGGCTGTATTCATAACACCAAGTGATTTTATTCGGTCATTTCGTTTGAATTTTATGGTACAGAAATCGCTGCCAATGATTTTAGAAATGCCAGCACTACCAATTTCTTGAGACATGTGACAGTTTATCTGTTCATCTCCGATAGCTCCAGTGCTTATTGACATAATTTCCTTTAATTCTGGAAAAGGTGGATGGTTGCACAACCAATCTACCAGTTTTTTTACGTCGTCATTGTCACGATTAATCCGCGAATTTCTTATTTCGACATGCTGCTCGGAGCTGGAAAAAACTACATTACAAAACTTTTCAACTTCATCGCAAATATTGTGCAGGAATACCATTCCTAAAGTCCACTTGGAAAGCACGCTTTCCTGAACTCCTTGGCCATGAGTAAGGCCACCAAGACATTTCATTGTCCTCATCAACGATTGCTCAATTGTCATATCTGACCACGTACCACACCAAAATTTGTCGGAACGTCTAATTGTAAAGTATCCTTCAGTTGTGAAACGTTCGTGCTCTTCAGCTGTCATTCTTTCCTTCAAATCAAACATATCTTGCAAATATAAATGGCAAGATTTAGCATATAGGAAGTGTCCACTGGCATGAAAATACGGCAACATTTTCTGGATAGTGTCAAGATGTAAATTCCAGTTGCCCATTCTTTCTGCCTAGATGATTTGTTTTAAAAGTGTAACCATCCGGAAATATTGAACCCATAATTTCGCTGTAGCGCCACGTTGTTCAAATTTAACCAGTTCATGCTCAAATATCTGAGCAAGTTCTTTGCAGCATTCTTCTTGGTCTGCCACGAATACCATTGACCTATCACAATTGTATAAAGTTCTTTCTAATTCTGCACTGAGATCGGGTGTAATATCTATTGATTGTAGTACAATTTTAGCAATTGAAAGATGAGTCAGCATATGCGCTCTTACCGCACGTGAATACGCGTGCCCTTCCATAATTTTTTCAATTGAATTCAATGCGTAAATAGTGTTAAGGAGCTCTTTTAATCCGCTTCCAGTCATTATGTATCCGATAGATCCCATGAACGACATTAACAAATGGAATCCACCGAGTCTTACGACAACATTACTCAATTTGGAATTTTCATCATACGAGGAAGTGATTTCCCGCGCTTTGAAATACAGAGGCTGGTCAAATGTAACGAAACAAGTATGCTGGTGTAATGTCTCACATTTTTCAGAAGCAGATGAGAGAGCAGTCAAAATTGTGTCGTAATCACTCGGTGGAGCATTAATGAAGGGCAAGCATCCCACAAATGAATTTGCGAAGGGGAGTTCCGCTGTCACTTGTTCCATGAATCCACTCCATCCAGGTATGTTAGGCAGGTCAACCCATTTTCCATATAGCCACAATAAGTCCGAAATGGACGGTATAATCACTTCCGAAACAGCACGAACGCTACCGAGGTTTTGAATCTTTATTGTTTTCAAGCCCGTATCGTTTCCCTTCGTAAATGTTTTTAATGCTACGGTACCAAAACTACCGACGACTTTTGCAGATGGCATTTGCTTTAATCGTTGAATACTTTGATCAGGAGCGATAGCATTTCGAGGTGTTATACAATGGATTCCGCCCATGGCATGAAAAGTGTTGTGACCATCTAATGTCTGCGTGTTGAAATCAGCGTTGTCGAAAACAAATTGCGAAAATGATTTACCATCGATATCCAACGGTGAGCGCATTATAGCTGAAACTTCAAACAGTATTGCTTCGTTGTACGAAGAGCAAAATCCGAGAGATGATAATGTATCTATTAATCGCCGAGATCCATATTTTTAAAATAAAAATGCTGCTACTCCGACCAGTAATGCTGATAAAAAAGATTTCGGCCTTGCTGCGGTTATTATAGAATGTGCGAGAGCAATGCTTTTTTTCTTCCATTTCTCAAGAGACGCACGTTTATTTTTCAAAATCACATCATCCAAGAAAATGCGTAAAGTTTCAGGTATATCTGACTTAACACCTTGAAAAAAATTATCTGATGGAGGGTAATGATTTGTCTCGTAGACCCTAGAGCGAATATCATCTAAAACGATTGCTGCTGCTGTCTTTACAATACGCAGACGTTCTTCTGTCTTATTATAACTTTTATGGTTGTACCAGGATTGCGTCAATAACTTTAATCCTGTATTTCGAAAACAAACCACAGGAGTCTTATTAGCAGTGACAGCAATTAAAATATCATCGCCATATTTTTTGAGGAGTTGTGCTTTCACCGTTTTTATGTGTGGACCTTTAATTTTGGTCATTAATTCGTCCAAAGAAAACTGACATTCTTCAGAACTCTGCTCGAGATAAGAATAAATGTACTGTATCGCAGTATCGATCTCGTTTGCATACGGACCTCTTTTTTTTATTTCTTGAGTTGGTCGGTTTTGGTACAATTTTCTCATGCACGATTTGTGATACTGTGCATCAGCTGCGATCAAATCATTAACTTGCTCGAGACGCCCAAGAATCGCTCGACCCCAATCATCATTACGAGCTCGAGCAACTTCTGAAATACTTCATCGATAATTTTCGTACGCTATACGCAATATTACGATCGGTCTCGCGCGTCTGTTTTTGTTTCGCTAAAAACTCTGCTGTTATCTCATCAGTGCACAAAAAACAATGATTTCTGAATGAGAATATTAGGCACGGAGATCGTAGTTGTGGTTGAGAAATCGTGACATCGCGTCCTCTACGCAAAGATGCAGTGATTAACTTTTCATTATTGTACCGTTTCCGACATACATCGTGGACCACTATCGATCTCAGTCCCATCAAAAGCTTATCCTTGTTGTCCTTTCTTTTAATACTTGACTTACGGAAATTCTCCAATCCTTTTTCCTTCACTTCAATCACTTCATTTTCTTGCAATGAATTAGCACAAATAAAACAGTTTACTTTACTAAAAGACATGGCTCTATAAATGCAACCGACACAATAAATCAATAGACGTGTACCGATTCAGACTAAATATTTCTATTGATTTCTAATAAAGCTGTAATTTTTTGTGTTTTGCACTAAACATACTGAACAGTAGGCTTAGTAAAAATATAATATTAAATTTGAAAAACGCACCGCTTACTCTACCTCAAATTGGTGTGAAAATGAGTGTTTTGGCCAAAACGAGTGTGGAAGTACACTTTGCGGCGCTCGTACGCCAAAACTATTGATTTTACAAAAAAAAGATTATAACATAAATTGTAGGAAATTTTCTCTAGTTTAGTTTTTATCATAAAATGAGTCAGAAAGGAGATATTGTCAAAAAACTTCTTTTGGATGCCATTTTTCCAATATGGCGGCGCGAGCGGCAACAATACGAGGTGGCAAAGTTGAAATTCAGAAAGAGCACATCAAAATCTATAAAAATACTCATTTTCAAAACTACCGCAAAACTTTCCAGGTAAAACTACCAAATGACTGTACTTGGTCTTAAAATAGAATTTAAGTTATCACGATATTCCTCTTAAATATCAAAATATTAAAGTTTTCAAATTGCTAAAAAAATGAATTTCACACATAGAAAGAAGCATGTAAGCATAACAAATCGTTTAATGGCAAGTAAGTAAGTGGGTAAGTAAGGGTGTGTGCGTTTTATTTTTATATGGCAATGCAATGGGAAACAAAAAACGGAATTTTACTCTCGCTCTCATTCTCAATTTGTCAACATAACAACGCGAGCAATGAAGAGTGAAAAAAAATTACAGTAGGTTCACACATGGCAAACACACATGCTGTCCTACGTGGCTTGACAACATGTGTGGCTGTCAATATTTCTTTGAGTTCACATTATCGAGCACGCCATCAAACATCAATTGCAGAACAATTTATGAGCGTCCACATCGAAGTTAACTTCATGAAATCCTATTTAAAATGAAAAATGTTCACTAGGCTTGACAGTCAGTTCAAACAGGTTGTATGGTTGGACAAGCCAGCAAGAAAATCAACAATTTTTGAAATCCATCCAACAAGTGTGTCAAGCGGTCGTTCCTAGAGTTCAAATTATTGAACGTTGATGTTGTCAAGCCATGTTGGACAGCATGTGTGATAATGTGAACTGGGCAAATTGAACGTGTTAGTTAGGCTTTGTTTTTTTTTTTGAAATGCAATGCAATGGTATATTTGTGGAAGAGAAAACAACAACAACTCTAGATCTGTGAAGAAGAATCAAAATTGACTGTTACAGTAGCTCCATTTAAAAAAAATTAAATTGTTTAACTTCGCTGAAAAACAGGCTACGCGTACAAAGTCGCGGGCATCTGCTAGTATATACTTAAATATAATTATAACAAGTATATGCAGAGACAAAGAGTGTTCGATAGAAATCGACCAATTATGGATCCACAGGAACTTGCAGTCATAATTCGACGATAGGAGGAAGTAATTAACGTATTGAGGCACCAGCAAGAACAATTACAGCAACGAGTAGAACAACAGCAATAATTGCAGGAGCATAACAAGCGCAACTGATACTGCAACAACAACCGCATAATCAACTAGATCAGAGTTATCAATTCAACAAGTCACCAAGGGATGTAATCGAACAATTCCGTCAGTTAAAATCCTTAGATGTAAGCCACAATACTAGAGCTTTCATCAATGCAGTAGAAAGCAATATTGCCCTTTGCGGAGCAAATCAAAATCTACAGCAATTCTGCATCAAAATTGTAGCCAACGAAAAAATATTGGGCAATGCTGGCCGCAGTGTGAGGGAACTGGAAGAAAACGCTACTTGGGAGGACATAAAGGAAAAACTACTACAAGAATCTCGACCCATGAGGAGTTACGCTGAAATATTTAATTTTTGCAGAAGTGTAAAAGATCTAAATTTGAAATTCACGAAATTTATTTATCTGATCCACTAAAACCGGCCATTTACAAACCGGAATACGTAGATAGGGACTTAGTGGACATTAGAGAAAATTGATGGTCCTATTAGAGCCCACATAAGTGACAATGAAACTTTAAATATTATTATTGTGAAGTACTAATTCTAATAAAGAAGTAGTAAAACCTCTTTATTATAAAACATTAAACGGAATAAATCAAGTTAGGTTCAAAGTAGTAACGCATTTCCCAGAGGAATTCTGTTGCACAGGTACGCTAAATTGGAAGATAATAGACTTTTCTAACGAAAAATTCGAGGCGATTATAGGACAAAATTTTTTAATACCCTTAAAAACAAAAATTGACAATGAACATTAATACATTGAAATATTATGAAATAAAGTATTTTTTGAAGACTATAACTTCTCGTATATGGTGGAAAACATAAGCGTCGTCGAATCAAATGAAGACACAATTACTCTTAATAATTGATTCGACTTCGGTTACTTAAATCAAGAAGAAAAACAAAATGTTACAAATATCCTGTTAGAATTCAAGGACCTTTTGTATAAGGAAGGGGACAATCTTTCCGCCACAAGCGCAAATCAGCACGAAATTGTGACTACCACTGATAAACCTATTTATTCTAAAATATACCGATACCCTCAGATCCATGAGCAAGAGATCCACACACAAATAGGAGAAATGTTGAAGCAAAACATTATCCGAGACAGCAGTTCCCCTTACAACAGTCCATTATGGATTGTACCTAAAAAATTAGATAATTCAGGTAAAGAAAAATGGCGACTTGTAGTCGATTATCGTAAACTGAATGATTTTACGGTCAACGAAAAGTTTCTTATTCAAAATTTAAATAATCTTTTGGATAAATTAGGAAGGTCGCTGTACTTTACCACGATAGATCTTGCGAAAGGATTTCATCAAATCCTTATAAGAGAAGAAGACAAAAAAAAAACGGCATTTTCTACACCTTTTGGCCATTACGAATTCATTCGTATGCCATTTGGATTGAAGAATGCACCATCAACCTTTCAAAGGATGATGAACTCTGTTCTTCGAGATTTTATAAACAAAATTTGTGTCGTCTACATGGACGATATTTTAGTCTTTAGCACGACACTGGCAGAGCGAATTCATAGTATTAGACAGATATTTGAAGCTCTAAGAAAATCTAAATTAAAAATTCAAATCGATAAGTGCGACTTTCTTAAGAAAGAATCGCAGTTTTTGGGGCATGTTTTAACTACAAATGGTGTTAAGCCTGATGTTAGCAAAATCGCAATAATACAAGAGCTGAAGCTCTCTAGTTCCCAAAAACAAATTAAATCATTTCTAGGCATGACCGGGTTTTCTAGAAAATTTATTAAAGACTACGCAAAAATTGCACATCCTATGACTAAATTCTTAAAAAAAGATCTAAAAGTCAATACTTATGACCCGGATTATATTACCGCCTTCGAAAAATTAAAGAAGCTCGTAACGAATTCTCTTATCCTAAGATACCCAAATTTTGCAAAACGTTTCAAGATCATAACAGATGGAAGTAACTTCGCTATTGGAGCCGTCTTGACTCAAGACGGTCACACAGTAGCATATGCATCTAGAACGTTGAACAAATACAAAACAAACTACGCAACAATTGATAAAGAATTGTTGGCGATAGTTTGGGGTGTTAAATACTTTAGGCCATATGTCTTTGGAAGAGAATTCGACTTAGAGAGAGATCACCAACCACTCAAGTGGTTAATAACTAAATATTCAGGAAGGGATATTAGTCCCAAACTCCAAAGATATATAATTGATCTTGGAGAATATAATTTTAAGATAGAATATATCAAAGGAAAATGCAACTATATTGCAGACTTCTTGAGCAAAATAGATTCAGAAACCAAAAAAATTAATATACTTAAGTTCACGAATAAGGGTGAAAGGGTACCAGCAGATATTCGAGTTAATGTCATAACTAACGAAATCGGAGGCGACGAAACAGATAGCGAAAATGAATCCTTACAAGTACAAACAGTACATTCCCAAGAGGAGGATTTAGGTAACCATATACCTATATTAGAAACAGTAGTCAACCGGTTCAAAACGCAAATAATCATTAAAGAATCAAAGGAACATGAAATAGAAACAGTGTTCAATAACAAAAGAATTTTTATTGATAAAAATGACATTGTTAACGGAAATGTCATAAATATTATTAGACGAGGAGTTTCAAAAGGAAAAATTGGGATACAGTGGATTCGCGATAATTCGTAATCGCAAGGGACCAGCAATTTTTCACGAATTACAGGTGTTTTCGATTTAACGAGGCTTCGATTTTTTCGAACAATTTTTTTTTTGGCTCCATTATCATAGCTGAAATGATATTTTGCTTTTGCAACACTTATAAAGTCTTATTCGTACATTTGTTTGCCATTTTCACGCCACACTCTCTTTTTCAGACACCTCTGGTAAAGCAACGAACAAACTGACCACGAAATCAAAAAAAAATTCCACCAAAAAATATGAACGGTAAACGTAGCCTACTATGATTGATATTGTTTTTTAAGCTTCAGTTCCATAGAATTTTGTTTTGCATTACGAATTATAAGAGGTTGTCAAATCCAATTACGATTTATAAGAGGTTAAACAGACTTTATTGCAAAAATCCAAAATGTATGGAATTTTTACGAATTAAAGCGATTTTTTCAAGGGACCAACAGTTTGCTACGAATTATTGAGATTTTCGAATTAACGGGGTACGAATTATCGCGATTCCACTGTATATTGTGACTTAAATGACCATGAGTACAACAAAGTCCAGAAAATTTCAATTGACGAATTTTCAGGGTGTGACCAAGTTAAATTCGTAAAGTGTTCTTACCTTGCTAGAGACATAGAAAACCATGACGAACTGAAAAAACAATTAGCCTTATTTCATAAATATGAAAGTGGACATTCTGGAATAGTAGCCACATATGAAGGCATTAAAAGTAAAATCTTTAATCCTAATCTCAAAACTTCAATACATAAACTAATAAATAATTGTTATGTTTGTTCATCGGCAAAATATGATAGAAACCCGATAAGAAACAAATTCAAACATACATAAACACCTTCTACTATAAACGATATAGTACACGTTGATACATACGTTAATAGTAAAAGTTCATTTATCATTTTTACAGATAAATTTATATAAATTGTATTTGATAACGAATTTAACACAAAAAATGTTAGGGATTTTTTGACTAGGGAAGGAATTGAATTCCATTCAACTAAACCTAACAGCCATACAGGAAACTCCGACATAGAGCGGCTGAACAATACTCTTACGGAGAGAATCAGAGCACTTAACGTAGAAGAGACATTGCCAATACAGGAGCAAATGTCAAAAACAATTAAATTTTACAACAATAGTTTTCATAGCACCATTAAATGTACTCCTTTCGATGTGATCAACAATAAAATTTATCACAAAATAATTAAAAGTAGGTTGGAGGAAAGAAAACGCCATGTTTTGGAGAAATTATATAAAAAAAGAGAGTTTTGTGTCGAGAGTAGACAAGAAAGCTATATAAAAAATTACACAAACTTGAGGCATAAAGAGCAACCAAAATTTAGGAAATATCCTCTTGAAAATGTTCACAGCACTAATATAAAACGTCCTTATAAATTTACAGACAGCAGCATCATAGGGCTTAATAATAGTAAATCCTGTATCAGAGGAAGAAGGCTATACAGCAATTCACTTAAGGACCGTAGAAGTCGTTATCGAAACCACTACTGTTTTACACATTGTAAAACCGGAGGAGATCGGAAAAATCCTGAACACCTTTAGGGAAAATATAGAAATGACCGATTTGGAAAAAGCAAAAAAGGAATCCTTCTCTCAGAGTTAGGGTTACTAGAAGCAAAAGCTAAGTCTATTACCCCGGAAAAAATGATTAGGCAAAAGAGAGGGTTATTTAACGGAATTGGTTTTGTTTATAGTTGGCTCTTTGGACTGATGGACGACTCGGACAAACAGGAAATTGAAGAATTTTTGAAAGTAAATAGTGAAAGTAACCACAACCTTATCGTAAACTCTAATAAACAGATTATCATGAACAGTAGCTTTAATAAATCAATTATTACTTTGAAAAGAATGATAGAAGAGGACAGAACTAAAATTTTAAATTCATTAAACACTGTAAACAAAGAACTACAGGAACAAATAATATTTAATGAAGCATTGTATAAACTTATATTTATAGAAAGCAAAATAGATCATATCCAAGACAATGTAGCCTCGGCTAAGTATAACATTTTGTCCCCGAGCATATTAAACAAAGAAGAAATCGACTATTTTAAAATCGATTTTTACAAACTAAAATTAGCTAGAATGGGCCTTCTTATTTATAAAAACGATACAATAGTTATTTGTATAAAAATTCCTAAAAACTATGCAACTACGACATTGATTTTAATAACTCCGTTGCCAAACAAGCACTATTTAGAAATCGATCAAAAAAATGAAATGATAAAAATTATGTCTTCAAAGAGAACACCATGTCAAAGGAACTAGAATTAAGTGATAACTGTATATTTCATAATACATGTAGATTAGGGTGATTCAAATTTTTTATTTTTTGTTTTTTTTTAAGGTGCTGTTGCTTAAAAAGTAAGTTTATGATATGAGGAAAAAGTTCACGAAAATTCAGCTCTGTAACTCAATTTTATAAGGTGGCGCCGGAGCCAGTTAGTTTTACATGTAAATTGTATGGAAAAATTATTTTTTACAAAAAAGGTATCTAAATGAATAGGTGATTAGTGTTCTTGAGCTGAAAAGGATCGTCGACGTAATTTTTTACGCTGAATCCGAATCTGGCCTCAGAATTGACCCATCATGTCGGAATCCTGAAATATTTGAGGTTAATTACCTGAAACATGATGTTTTTTGTCTACTTTTGAGGTCGTGTATAGGATTCAAAGAAAGTTGATCAGCTTATTTTTAATAAAAGCATAATTTAGTACCATCCTTGCCTTTTAAAATGAGCTTTCAAGTGGTGATCTTTGCTCATTGTAAAATTAATATTCTAAATAAAAAATATATAAATCAAATGAAAGAATTTTATGAGAAATTTCAGATACAATGATCTTCCTGAGCAAAACATGCCAGAATTAGAAAAAATTAACTTAGAAAATTTTGAAAATTCAAATCAAATTGAAGAACTAGATTTCCACAAAAAAATGTCTTATGGAATAAATATCAAACTGGCCATAATAATTCTTGCAATCATTGTCATTTTAATATACTTACATAAGAGAAAAACTCAGATAAGATTGTAAACAATGCTCAGGAAAGCAACTTAAACGATGTGGAATTAAAAGAAATTGCAAAAAAATTATAGAATTAATTAATTTTGTGTATTTTCCAAATAAAATAACCTAATAAATTTTAAGCCGAGATCTAGGAGTATCTCTAATCAAGGGGTGGAGGAGTTACGTCCCCGTCCCCTAAAAACAAATTAAATTGTTGCATACTGCAACGTAAGCGTCTACAAAGCTTCCGTTGTAGTATGGCAAAATAAGTTTCACATTCAGTTGAAGCTCCAAATGCAAAATCTGCTTAATTGCACATTTTGCATTTCAAGGCCAACTAAATGTGAAACCCAAAATAATTAAAAGTAAGATAAGGAAAAATGTTTCAATTTAGTCTTAAGATCAGTGGTAACTAATTCAGTTGCTTTCAATAAAAGTTTTTTAAAGTAAGAACTAAAATTGTTTTTTTTATCGAGCCTCAAGCTCGTAATTCGCGCGGGACTGCGGCAGAGTGAGAATAACTTTTCATATACGTATATAAATCAGAGAGCGTAAAATTTAATTCAGTTTGCTTTGAAAAGCGAACAAAGCACAACTACACATGCATTGAAGAACATTTAAGAGGAACACACGTGTAGTGGTGCCCAGCTCTGTCAATAAGGTTTGCCATTTTACTATGAACAGCGCTTGCAAATTATTGAATTTACTATCAAAATTCGTGCACTGTGAGAAATGTTTTATCGAAAAATTTCCTTCAGCGACTAAGCTCATTTTTGGCTCAATGGGTACTTCAACAAACAGAAATGCCGAATTTGGTCTAAAAAGTAGCCAGAGGCAGTTCAAGAGCTGCCAATGCACCCTGAAAAATGCACTGTTTGGTGAGGTTTGTGGGCCGGCGATATCATTGGACCTTACTTTTTCAAAATTAATGAAAATCGCAACGTTACAGTCAATGGAGAAAGGTACCGTGCGATGATTATCGAGTTTTTTTTTTGCCCAAAATGGAAAATTTGGACTTGGTTGATATGTTCTTTCAACAAGACGGTGCCACATACCATGAACCTATTGAGAGACGAGTTTGGTGACCAATTAATTCCACGTTTTGGAGCATTTCATTGGCTGCCAAGATCATGCGATTTGACCCCACAAGACTATTTTTGGTGGGGCTTCCAGAAGCCTCTCATGTACAGGGACAAGTCAGCCACAATTGCAGCCCTGGAAGACAACATTATATATAACTGCCATTGTTGAGATACCAGCTAAAATGATGGAAAAATTATGCCACATTGTAGCTTACGGATGGACCACCTCAGGCGTAGCCGCGGGCAATATTTACATAAAATAATCTTATGAAGTAGATGGCAGGAATTGGAAAGTTTTCGAGCTTGCTTTCGGGAACGCCCCTATCAATACAAACTCGTAAATGATTGAGCAATGGCAATTTGACAGTTTGATCAGTGTTACCGCTGCCATGAAAAAAAATGTATCACACCAAAACGAAAAAATATGTAGAATTAAGTTAATAAATAACAAAACACAAATAGGTAAACAAACAAAAATTCTAAGAATTGCGCTTTTCATATATGGGGTAAAACGCACGAAAACGCCAGCGAAAAAATGTTTTGGCTCCGATTTGGCTGAAATTTGGCGTTATTGTAATATCGATGTCCAGCAATAGAACTGCGTTCAGGTATTCGCCCTAGTATTATTTGTTGTTGAGATACGCGGGTATGAAATTCATGATTTTTGTACTTTTTCAGAATAAGTGTTTTTTTCGAAAATTCATAGCTTACAGCAAACTCTATCAATTAATAATTGGTATGCCTACGATTTTAGGTTTTTACTTGTACTTCTTGAAAAATAATACTGGATTTTTCAAAAAAAAACTCAAAAATTCATTTCAATTTTCAAAATTTTAGCTCTTTAATTTTTTTTAAGATTAAAAAAAAAAATATATAAATAATTTTTTCCCCATAAAAAATTTTACGGAATTAAGCGCAGAATAAATGAAAGTTTTTTTTAAAAATAAAAAAAAAAATTTAAAAAATGTTTTTTTTTTAAAAAAAATGCAAAAATAATTTTAAATTCGCAAAATTTTTGCGAAATTTTTTTTTTCAAAAACAGTATTTTTTTTTGAAAAGTACAAGGAAAACCTAAAATCGTAGGTGTACCAATTATTATTTGACAGAGTTTGCTGTAAGCTATGAGTTTTCGAAAAAAACACTTATTCAACTTATTAGCCTCGAAAGTTGCGCAAACTTTTCATCATACAAATTATTTTCGAGGCTTGAAAATGTGCTCAGTTTTCGCAGTTTACGCAGTTTTCGAGGCTTTTTCGCGTTTTCAGGAATACCCTCATTGTCAAATTTTGCAGTACTTCGATGACGGGTTTGGTTTTCGTTGAATGATGAATGTATACCGTGTGAGAGAATCTTGAATTACCAACATGTCCTTATTTCTGCTACGGCTTTTTATAAATGTACCTAAGTGATTCAATCGTAAGACTCAAAACGGCACTTCCATACAGTTCCCTTTCTTTTCGAGTGATAGCAACATTCAAATCCTGCTTTAACCAAACCTTTCACAAAGTTCCTAATATGGGCATTTCCGCCAAAAAGCCAACCGTGACAGAAAAATTAAAAGTTATTATAAAAGCGTTACTATCTGATATTATCTAAGGAAAATATTCAAATTTTGTTAATTTAAACAATTTACACCAGAATTCATTTATCACATTGAGCATTCCACCTGCAAACTTGCATAAATGCAGTTTCTCTTTTTTTTTGTAATATTGAATAGTATTTTGCCTTAAATATTTAAGTGTGTAAGAGAAATAATACATGATGATAGTCTTTCCGAAAAATCTCTCTTCCAATGTCAATTAGCTAAAAACAATGCAAAAACATCAAACCAATCTCTATTAACTGTAAAATTTTAATTTGCTTAAGTTCATGTTCTAAAGTCACAAATAAAATAGAAAACATCATTTGTTCTCATTTCGAAATTGATAACAGCAGCAAGTGTGTCAAAATTTTTGGACAAACAGAGTTTCATGTACGTAATTAAAAAAAAAAAACGAGTGCAAAATAAATAAAATTTTAAATTTTGGAGCTGTTTGAAATTGGTCATGTTCGAAAACATAAGTGTAATAAATAGGCAGTTCAAAACGGTTAAACCACTTTTTTACAGCCATAGCACTACATAATAGCATAACTTTTTTTTTGTTGGAAGGGTTGTGAAAAGAAGGAGGGACATGTATACTTTTATTTCAATAGTAGGCGGTGCCACGCCCCCAACAGGAAAAAACGTTTTCACGGCTAAACTAATGGACCGATGTTGATGAAATTTTGTTTGAAGATAAAAGGAAGCCTAAGAAAGATTATTAGAAACTCTGATTCCTTAAAACGGGCGTGGCATTGCTTCAAATGGAAAAAAACGATATCACGGCTGTACCACTACACCGATTTTGATGAAATTAGGTATGTAGCTAGATTGAAACTTGAGTAAAAATATTTTTTTAAGTGGGCTGTGCCACGCCTCTTACAGGAAAAACGTTTTAACAGCAAAAAGAAAAGTTTTATATATTTTTAAGAAAAATATCTACTCCTTCCTCTTTTCTTTGTTAAAATTGATCTCACTAATTGATTTGATAAATACATTTAATTTGTTTTTTTAATTACTGTATAAATCTTAAATATTATTATTTATTTAAATATTGAAGTAGTTTTGAAAAATTGCCCAAGTGAACATTAACGGAAAAATATGTCCCGTTCGGATGGATTATTATGCCTTGTAAGAAAAAAGCAAATAAGATTTTTCAAACAAACGAAATCTATTAAAAAATAAAATTATTCCATAACATTTTAAAATTAGTCGCATTAAAAAATGTTGCCAGGTTTCGCTGACTTCTGCTTTTCTATAGATGGCCATAAAAAACACTTCCGTTTTTTGTCCGTTCGAATGGCTTTTTAATTGCCTCTATCTCGGAACCAGTACTACGTATGGCATCAACTTTACCACTCAATATAGTGCTATCAGAGGGCTATTCCTTAAAGTAACAGAAATAAATAAAGGTGTTTTTTTTCCATATGTGGAAAAATTAAAATTTTGTTTTTAGCATAACCACGAAATTTTGTAAATGTTGTGTATATTTTTTTTTTATTTTTCTTTAATTACATCTATGAACATACGTTCTTACAGACTAGAATAACAAAATTTAAAATAATCACTGAAATACTTAAAGAATATTATTAAGCATCACCCTCAACATATTTTTGGATAAAGTAAAATCTAAATTATGAACTTGAGTGATATCATTAAACAACTTTAAAGTTCTAAAGATAGGAGCATTAGCAGCATAATTAGTGCGAACCGCGTTTAAATAAAAAGTTTCACAGTATCTAAGAGCTCTACGTGGGATATTAAACTGTATCATACTAAGAAGTGCAGGACAGTCAACTACACCCGAAACAATGTCAGATAAGAAAAGTAATGACAAAATTTTTCTTCTATTTTCCAAAGATTTTAAGCCTAACAAAAGACAGCGCGCATCATATGGTGGAAGAACAGTTTCAAAGTTTAGAGAACGTGGCAATATGCATTACATAATAGGGATTCCATTTGACTTATGCATATTCTAGCCTAGACCGAACAAGGCTTGTAAATAAAACTTTAAGTGTGTACGGATCCCTAAAAGAGGAGCCATTTCACCTTATAAAAGCAAGCATCGCATAAGCCTTAGGAATAATGTAGTCCAAATGAGACCGAAAACTGAAATTACAATCGAATATAACGCCAAGATCCTTATATTGACATACGGACATACATAAGTGTAGTATTAGAAATATGGTAAGACGAAGAGACAGAACGATTGGTCTTAGAGAAAGACATGAAAACACATTCATCAAGATTAAGAAAAAGACAGTTAACCTTACACCAATTATTAAGTTTATTAAGTTCACACTGAAGGAGAGCAGGATCAGATTCATTTTAAATTTTTAAAAAGATTTTGAGGTCATCAGCATAAAGCAAAACATTTACAATGAACAAATAAGGAAGTAATATCATTAATAACAATGACGAACAACAAGGGACCCAGAATGCTACCTTGAGGAACACCTGAAGTAGCGTAAAAATTAAAAGACTTTAAATTATCAAAAACTACAACACACTGGCGATTATGTAGGTATGATGTTAGCCAATTCAAAAAACTGGAATGAAAGCCCAATGCTTTGCATTTTTTAATTAAAAGGCAGTGCAATATTTTATCAAACGCTTTAGAGAAGTCATTATAAATAACATCTACTTGACAACCCTGCTGAAACGCTGATAAGCAGTATTCTGAAAACAGAGCTAAATTTGAAATAGTTGAACGCCCCGCCCAAGTAGAAATTTGTGACTTTTAAGGTCACAAAATTCGCGTGCGAGTCACAGTGTGGTTATTGTGACTAAATTTTGTGTAAATAAAGTAACTTTGACTGTATTGAGTCACATTAACCGATTATTAACTGAAAAAATGCCTAAAAGGTCAGTTTGACTTTATGGTAACATTTCAGTAATTTTTGTGTACCAAATTGATCCTATTTGGGTCAAATTTTAGTAACAATAACTACACAGTTCCTTTTAAAAGTTACCTAATGGTAACCACGATATTTTAGGCACAAATCGGTAAAAGTGACTCAAAATGTGACCATTTCGCACACAAATTTAGTTAGAGACACATTTCGGTCACATATGTGTACATTACATTTTGAAAGTAGAGCGGTTCAAAAAAATGTTTTTTTTTACGATGTGTCAGCGGATATTTATAGCGTTACATATCTTGAAAATGCTCCTCATAGGATTCTCATCATATTGAATACTGGATTTGAGCCGCCTGTTTGAAGTTGTCAGCTTTTGAAGAAATAGATTGATTTTAAAAGTTTCTCAAGTTGTAAGGGCTATCGAATTTTCGAACAAGATAGGGGTTGAATTGACAAATTCAAACAGGCGGCGCTAATCCAGTATTCAATATTGATGGCAATCTCTTGAGGCGCGTTGTCAAGATGTGTAATGCTATTGATATCCGCTTACATATAGTAAAAAACACAATTATTTTTTTGAATCAATCTAATTAATAATGAGTTACGTTGAAATTTTTAAGATTAAACAGCTTCGCCCTTAAAGGTACACACTAACTACTTAGTGTAGTTATTGTGTAGGTTTGAGCACAATTGTGTAGATTAAGTCATGTTAACCACACTGTGTAGGTAACAGAACATAAGTTTTGTACTGAATGGTAACACTGTAGACACAATCGATCACAAATAAGCCTGACGCCATTTTTCATAAGACATTTTGATTTATAATTGTAAATAATTTCTAAAACAGTTATTATGCAAATTTAAGGCTCAAATTATCTCAATCAGGCTATAATCATACATTTAAAACACATAGTAAACGTTTTAAGATCATTCCAGCATTTTAAAAAGCATTTGATTACTAAAAATTTTTTTTAATATTATTAATATATTACTAAATATTCGATATTTACTAACCGCATAAGTTTTTCGTTCAACAGAATATTAATATTTACAATAAAAATGAGCTTCGTTTGAATTTCTACGCATAATATGCAGAATTTAGTTCATATAAAAAGTAAATATTATAAGTCATAATAATACGCATACATATTAATGCTTCTTACCGTTGTATTCACTCATGTATGTATACTAAAATGATAAAAGTAACTTAAAAGTAAAATATTTCCTACACAAAAACGTCTGCGTGTAGGTCGCTATAACTACATATTGTGGTCACAAATCAGTCACAAATTCAGTAACAATAACTACACATATCCCTATATCTTTCATATCCCCACTGGGTAACGGTTACGTAACAATTACGTACGGTTACGTAACAATTACGTAACAAAGCGGGATTTGAGTAGTTATCTACACAAATACTTAACCGAAACAAACCGAATGTGTGGTCACAGTGACGGAACGCTGACTGAAATTTCTACTTGGGCGAGACGAAGCCATGCTGGTAAGGCGAAATAATATTTTTAATAGTAAAGAAGAGTTTGTCTTTTACAATGGACTCAAAAAGCTTAGAGACAATATTAAGCTTAAGTTGCCACATTATTTTTGCAACCACCCTTATGAATATGAGTAATAACGGTAACTTTCCAACAGTCAAGAAATACACCTGTTTGCAGGGAATTATTAAAAATTACCATTAAGGGATAGGCTAAATTTT
This sequence comes from Tricholauxania praeusta, assembly GCA_949775025.1. NCBI lineage: Eukaryota > Metazoa > Arthropoda > Insecta > Diptera > Lauxaniidae > Tricholauxania > Tricholauxania praeusta. The sequence goes on along the minus strand of OX459032.1, from coordinate 5,485,989 downwards.
CCGCACACACCTTTATGAAAAAAGAACATAATCCATCATCATCAAGACGAGTCGAAGACATAAGGCCATTAATACCTTTTCTTAGTAAATGGAAATAATTCGAGAAAATGTGTAGGTGATTTTGTAATACGATGTGCAATGTAAATAATTTAGGAAGGGCTTTCGAGTTCCAAAAATAAGAACTTTTTTTTTATTAGAAAAAAATTTTTACATTTTCAAAAACAGAAAATATTTTCTGTTGGTTGGGGCGGAAAATTACCTCAATGGCCCTGGCGTCCAATGTACACGGTACGCCACTGTACATGATGTCCATTTCTCTATTGATTCTTTACCGACGTAACGTTCGATGCTTAATCATTTTCCGTAGATATCAGGTTATCTACACTCTAAAAAGTGGTTGAGAAATCACGGTAATAAATTTTGTAAGATTTCACGCATTTATTGGCGATTCCGAAAAAACAACCCTTAAAATCTCGCTGCGTAGCGTGTTTTTCAATTTTGCCAAAAATGTTGCGTCCTTATGATAAAAACTGCAGCAGTAGTGATGTTTTACGCTATTGCAGGGTATTTTTTCGCCGAAAACAGCGTGATCGTGAGCCACATTTTAGAAACTCTCTGCTCTTGATTGTATATATCAGTCAACACCCAACGGGAAATTCGGAAGCAGCTTCCAAGGGGAGCACGTCAGATGTGCTTCCCAACGTTAAGTTTGGAAGCAGCTTCCAAGTAGAGCACGTCAGGTGTGATTTTTCGGATGCATTGAATTTGCAATTCAATTTAACTTAAAAAATTTTTTATTCAACACCCACTGGGATTCAAACCTAGGCATCCCGTGCTGTTACGTACAATTTAACGACATCAGCCAAACCTCTTGCTATAATTGGGCTTCTAAAAGTATATTATTTGAATTATCAAGTTGCAACTATAGAAATCAAAATTTCATCATTTAATTTTGACAGAAGACCTTTGCAGTTTTTGTCTCCTTGACATTAATAATAAGAGTAGCTCAGTTGGTTAAGATGTGCGCATTTCAGAATACTACGAGTAGCATGACGCTGACGCAAGAGACCTAGGCTCGAATCTGATCGGAGACTAATAAAAAAAATTAGTTGAGTTTTTTTTTTTTCAATTTAAGCTTAATATGCTTCTACTCATCATCCAAAGAAGCGTATTTCATATGTTTCCAAAGATGTGCTTCTACTCAACATCCAAGGAAGCGCATCAAATATGCTTCCAAAGATGCGCATCGCCGCATCGTATGTTAAAAAAGATAAGCAGTGAGAAGCGCATTGGAAGCAGCTTCCACTTCCCTTGAAGCACATCTGAAGCCCTTTGAACGCGCTTCCGTTTCTCGTTGGGCAAATACACAATTTTCGTCGACAGAAGAAGAAGTATCGCCAGCACAAAAAACGTAATTTTAAGCTTTATTTATGTTTATAAATAACATTTTGCTTTTAAAATGTTCAAGTGTAGTGTATGTGAAAATAAAAAAAGTTTAATAATCTTACATCATAAGCACCGCAAAAAAACAGATGCAACTTTTAAATGCTTAGTAGGAAATTGTGAAAAAGTTTTCTTAAATTATAATATTTACTGCATTGGTTTCGTTTCATTTTAATATTCTCAAAACACGATCTGATCTTTATAACTTATAATTTTCAGCTTCATACTAAAGATCAAAGAATTCAGCATCGCGATCTTAAAAACATTGACTACTCCTCACTTAGCGCCGAACCGGAAAATTTAGATTTGTCAGATATTTTCTATATGAACTCTGTTGACCAGCAGCTTTCGTTTCTGGCATATAATATAAATAATTTGTTCGAAAAATATGTCTCCTTAAAAACAAAACTTATTAAGTACGGGCAGCCGTCTTGGTTCTCGAATAGAATAAAAGAGCTAATTGATAAAAGAAACGAAGCATATGGCAGATGAAAGAGATTCAAAGAAACTGAATTTCAAGATAATTTCAAAGTGTTGAGAAGAAAAGTTGTAGCGGCAACTAAAAGGAAGCCAAATCAAGCTACTTTAAAAAAAAGTTTAAGGCAGCCATAAGCAGTACACAAAAATGGAATTTAATTCGGCAAACAGGACTTAGGAAAAATACAGCTGGAGCACCAGAAAACGTTGACTTGAACGAATTAAACAATAAATTTATTAACTTGTCCCTACCTTCTCCAAATAATAGTTACTCTGTCAATGATGTAACCCATATCTTTAGTCATTTTGTTTGGCTGGTGTTAACCAAATCGATGTGCTGCAAGGCTTTCTGGCAATTTTCTAATGCAACTGGTCTTGACAACATTCATCCCATTTTCGTCAAAGCTTTGTTGCCGAAGTTTTTGCCTTTTATAACACACTTTTTCAATGCTATTTTGACAGCATCTAGATTTCCTGCCAACTGGAAGAAAGCCAAAATAATACCAGTCCCAAAAACTTGAAATGATTTTCGTTCTATTGCAATTTTGCCTCATATGTCTAAAGTTTTTGAAAACTTGATTCACTTGCACATAAGTAAATACATGAAAGAAATTCTCTTCTTACTGATAAACAATATGTCTTTAGGCCCAAAAAAGGATGTGTAACACCACTTATAGATGTTTCTGAAGAAATTAGAAGCAATATAAAACATAACAAACTGACGTTATTGCTGTTGCTTGACCACTCTAAAGCAGCGGTGGGCACAAAAATCTAACAAAAGAGCAGAACAACAACATCAAGCAACAACAAACAAAATTTTCTTTAATTTCCAAATTGCACAAAAAAAAACCAAATTACACTACAAACAAAAACATTCGTCAAGACCAGAGCTGGGCACCACTACACGTGTGTTTCTCTTAAATGTTCTCCAATGCATTTGCAATTGTGCTTTGTTCGCTTTTCGAAGCTAACTGAATTAAATTTTACGCTCTCTGCTTTATATACGTATATGAAAAGTTATTCTCATTCTGCCGCAGTCCCGCGCGCGGTACGTTTTGCCCAGCCACGGTCAAGACACAATTCGGCGCCGTCATTTATGCCTTTGTGTTTTGTTTTTGTTTTCATTTGAATTCAAGTCAACGCTGTGCCTCGATAGCGTTGAAATTCTGCGAATTTTGTGCCTCGATAGCGTTGAATTCTGCGAATTTTTTTTTTGCTTGCTTGTGCGTCGAATAACGGTTAGAGCAATGTGAGCAAATAGAGCCACTAAGTGCCCTTCACTGCTCTAAAGCTTTGATACAGTTGATCACCAAAAACTGTGCACTAAGTTTTCACATTTATTTCACTTTTCAACATCAGCTACAAATCTTTTAGCAAGCTACCTTTCAGGCAGGTCACAATCTGTTAACTTAAATGCCACTTATTCAAACGCTTAACGCTTAGCTAAGGCTCAACTCAATGGATTATGTATCATTCCAAGCAAATCTAAATGCCTGATTATCCGGAGAAAGCCCTGCAATTTAGTAGATTGTCCAGACGTACCCCCCCTCCCTAAACACATTTTTTCTCCATTTCGCTTTTTCTATATTATTTCGTGATTTTATTTTGTAAGTTATATTTTTGTTAAATTTAACTTAAAACTGCTATATTATATTTTCTATAATAATATTTTCTATATAAATTTCTTATAATTTTGACAATCTTACGCTTTATTCTGGTTGTAATAACATTAGGTATAAATTTAATGTCAAACATGATAAATTAAGTGATAATAGTAATCGATCACTATATTTTGAGTCAGATAAACGCAATACTATTGAGTTATTACAACTTATATTTTTGACGTTCAAATGTAACATCTGTATATGGCGGCACGTCCAGCTCAAATCGGCGCGAATTTCACATATTTCTACAAAAAAATTTAATGAACACACTGGTTAATGTTTGAACAATCTGCGCGCGGGCCAATATTCACAAAAAGTTATTACTATTTGAATTAATTGTACATACCATGCGCATTTGACATCAAAACTTGATGACAACTTTCAGATTTTTTTTATGTCAAATATTGAACACACACACTTATATAAACAAAACCACCTTGTTCGGGGTAACTTAAGGTACAGTAATTGATTTTTTCTGCTTTGGTTCAAACTTGCCCTTCATGAGATATAAACGGTTTTTATTTTGAAAAGTGGTAAGCGACAAGTAGAAAAATGGCAAGTGTCGGAACAATTTTTGAATTTTTTTTCGAAATAATGTTAGAAAATGGGTTTCAATGACGTATGGTATAATTGCAAATTTATAATTGCTTAATAGTATCAATAGCTGAAAATATTATATTTGTGCGAATTATACTATAATTTGTTGAAAGAATGTAAGCAACATACAAGTTAAATGTTTCTGAGAAATGCCCATGTCTCGTATTGTTTTTTGTATTTTTTCTTAACTAGAAATAAGTGAAAACTAAATTATATTAATTTAATTTTATTTTACTTTTGTATTTAATTTATATATTATTTTTATACTTTCGAATGAACACGTCAATATAATGTTAGTGCTTACTATAAGAGAAATCTTGTTGCATTAAAATCCAAAATAAAAATAATGATAATAATAATAAACAAAAATATCAATGTTTAAACAAATTGTTTTAAAGTATTTTACATATTTTTTCTATCAGATTGAAGCATTCTTAAACCAAAATTAATTCAAGTTTCTTTATTCCATTACGTATAAAAAAGTGAGAAAGAACGCTGCATTAGCTGTATATTTATTTAAATTTTAAAAGATAGTGAGATAGAGCGGAGAGAGAAAATAGTTCCTGAGAGGATTCACGCATTTATAGCGTTAAATATTCTAATTTTTGTGCTGTGAGATTTTACTACAGTAATTGTAGGTAATCTATTGCCAGCAATAATTAAAGTAAATTCGCACCTTTTTTTCTTAGAGCATACATATATATTAGAGCACCTATATGTGCAAAAGTGTTAAATATTTCGCTCCACACGCCTTTTCTAATAGAATGGGGTTAAAAAAGAAGATCTGCATAAAAATTTAGTGAAAAAACTGCAAAATTCCATATAAAAAAAAATTAGGTTTTTATATGGAATTTTGTAGTTTTTCTCTAATAACTTGAAAGTTATAGGAGATATTGAAAAACTTATAACATTTTTGAAATGGGCATTGCCAAGTTAATGAAAAATGATACCAAAAAAAAAGAATGAATTTAATTCCTAAATCGGACACTAGCGACCTCTAAATATCAATATTTGTTAATGAAATTTTTTCAGGGCTTCATTTTTTTACATAACACTAACTACTTTTCATAAAAGCAGCATATAAATAGAAAACTCGATTGTTTTTTGGTCACCCTAATGTAGATAAGTCAAAAAACCATTTTAAAATGAATTTTAATAGCTTTTTTTAGCATCAAAAATTAATATTTTTTTAAAAAAAAAATTTTTTCTTAAACTGCATGAAATTTTCTATTACATAGGGTAACGGGAACAAATTTATCTTCTTCAAATATTTAATGGGGACCGTTTAAAAAAAAAAATTGACAAAATTTCTCATAAAATTTGTGTTTAACATCATTTAAGACCACGAACGCAAACATATAGATCAAAATAGTTTATGAAAGATGTATTAGCCATTTAATTTTACATCGAAATGTCCTGAGTCGTTATCACAAAAAATCTTTTGTTTAACAGTTGTAGATCGATAAATAAAAAGCGACTGGCCTGTTTCCAACAGAAACACTAAATTTTTATGCAGATCTTTTTTAACTCCATTCTGTTAGAAAAGGCGTGTGGAGCGAAACATTTAACACTTTTTCACATTTCATACATTTCATGGGTGCTCTAAAATATACGTATATAAAGCATTTGGCTTCGGAAAAATTAGGTCTATTATTATTATTATCTTAGCAAAATCCCAAAAGTCCCTATCGACTAAAAGTTTTACACGGGCTCAAAGGTCGCTAAAAACAGTTTTTCATGAAAATCTCGTTAACGGTCATTGATATCGAAAAATAGTTCAAATCAAATTTGTAGCTTAGAAAATTTCACACAAAAAATATTTGATTACTCTTTTTCGATAAAATAATGGTTTTTGATAAAAATCGATTCAAAAAGTTGTAACGTGTAATTACTCAACGGTATACATGATACAGTTTTACAGTTTCCAAAATACAGAGGTGTAAAATTGGTAATTTTTGACATTTTTTCTACTAACATCTTATTTTTAAAACGCAGTACTTGGATATCATTTGTAAATTAGGAATCATAATGAGTGATTCCAATAGATATTTACATAATCTTTATCCAAAAAATTTTTCGATCCTCAAATTTTTTTTTTCAAAGTTTTGAAGTTTTCCAAAAACACATTTAATTTATTAGCTTTCAGAATATTGAGTACTTTAAATTCAACGTTCACAAACACGCAAAACCCATTTCCAGCCAATTTTAAGTTCTTAATGTTCTGAAAGCTAATAAATCAAGCTTTCATATAAGCCTAATTTAAAAAATGTGCTTATGAAATTATGTAAAAAATTTATAAATTAAAATATTTTTCTAAAAAAAATTTTTTAGCATCGAAATATTTGTTTTGATAAAGATCGTGAAAATATCTATTGGAATCACTCATTACAATTCCTAATTTACAAATGATATCCAAGTACTGAGTTTTCAAAATAAGATGTTCGTAGAAAAAATGTCAAAATTTACCAATTTTACACATCTGTATTTTGGAAACTAAAAACGTTGGAGAAAAATCCTCCAGGAATTTAATCGACCTCTACTAGAACTACAAATAACTAAAATTTAAACAAGATCGGAGATATAAAAAATTTTAGCCTGGTACGCCTTGCAAATTTTATTCCACATACTACACACTACAGCGGTTCAATATACAAACTTTCTAATTTTTTCACGATGTGTCAGCGGATTACAGTAGTCTTATATGTCTGGACAAGGCCCATTATTAGGATTAAGGTTAGTATCGAAAACTGGATTAGCGCCCACAACCCATTTTCCAAAATATTGATTTAAAAAATGGTGCAAGTGGCAGACGCTATGAAATTTTCCAACAAAGTGGGTATGGTTTTCGAGAAACTATCGATAGGGGAATTCAAATCCGTGATTTGTTTTTCTTCTTCTTTCTTTCTTATAAAAAAAACTGACCAATAGCAACTTGCACTCAGCTGTTATTGTGAAACTGCATTCTGCGTTCGACAGAAATTGTCTCTTTAAAGCTGTTGCAGCTTTCTGCAAGAGCAACAAGCGACAACTCAAACTTAAAGACATTGAATGCGGTGGTGAGCAAGCTTTTTAATTGCATGAGCAGTGTTGCCACTGAGAAATTTATTTTCCTACCAAAATTTTCTCGAAAACCTGCCAAAATCGTTTGTAACCTACCAAAACTTTACATATTAAAAAAAAAACCTTTTTGCAGCATTGAATTCGTTTATTAACACTTAATGCTGTTTAAAATACATATTCTTGTATGTCGTCGTTTAAAATACTTAACCGCATATAGCACAAATTTTCTGTTGCAAAATCGTGTTTAATGGTTCTCATCAAAAGTCGGGCAAGTGTGCGCAAAAAGTTACCACATGACACATGCAGCGTACAATTAAGCGATGAACGTTAGAAGAAAGAAAAATAGTAATTAAAAATCATTTTGAAGGCAAAACCGATCGCAAAGTTACAAATTTTTTAAAAAAATGAAAGCCAGCAATTCACGGTATTATTAAATGATATAAGGAGGACAAAAGGATTTCAAATAAACAACGAACGGTGGCAAAAAAAAAAGTTTAGCTCGAGAGACGAAAAATGTACCATCCGAGAAATTTTTAAAAATCCATTCCTATCTACTCAAAAACTTACTGTAATGGTAAAACTAATTTTCATTAAGAAGTCCATGCCGTTCAAAAAGTAGTCCGGAAAAATAATTTTAATGGCCGAGTAACACAGGATAAGCCATGCATCAACAAAACGATTTCGCTTGAATTTCGCAAAAGAGCACATTTTAAAATATTCTCCTTTTGGAGCATGGTAAACACACCCTAAGTGGTCGGGGTTCTGAAAAAGAGCCATGTTTTAGCCCGACAATAACCGTATACCTACAGTCCGTTTTTAAAATGCTTTTTATTAAAGCCCACAAATTCAAATTTATTATTACGGAAATATTTTTTTTTATTATGTCATCTTACTTATGTACACACAAAAATTTTAGTTCTTAGAACTTAAGACCTTTTTTAGCGATCCGATTTTGATCACAGCTGCGATAAAAAAAATTATGTTATTAATAGCGCTAGTAACTTTTGTTTCTAATACGCCGGGTCTGAGCACACATGCAACAATTTAGATGTGCGATCAGTCGCAACACTATTTCGTCACATTGTACATTCATATGCGTATTCCCTAAACGTAATTTGTATGCAAGAAAACAGAGACCATACCCACTTGTTGACGATAGGGTTTGCAAAAGCTTATTTCCAGATGTAAATATTTGCTTCCTGATTCGAAAAACTTCACTAAAAAATTTCAATTTTCGATTTTCATAAAAATTTATCCTAAATCCTACCAAAATCAGATTTAACCTACCAACCTACCAAGAGGAAAAAAACCTACCCGATTTGGTAGGAAACTACCAAAAACGGCAACGCTGTGCATGAGTCTTTATCGTAATCTAATCGTTTGGTTATGGCATATGCAAGTTTGAAGAAACGCGAAAATCGTCTGTCTGCTGCTTTTTCTGTACGGGGTAAAGTGTATGTACGAATGATCGGTGATAATGAAGCGAAGGTGGTTTATAATAAAGAGAGCGTTGACTGCGTCGTGGGAGCTTAAATCATTTTTTTTTTCTTTTGTTTGAACTATTAAATTATTTACTTTTTTTTTATTAATTAAATTTTTTCTTTATTAAATTTAAGTTATTATAGTTATTTTTATCATATATATTTTTTAATTTCATTGCAATTTTAACTGAATATGTATTTTCTCTTCCGTTCTTTGCTCTTCTCCTTTCTATATATGATTCTTCTATTATCTAATCTTTTTCTCACGTTTGAAACTGATAAACTAATTTATAGCATTGGATAATTTAAATGAGGCCTTAAGTGGTGCTTGTGAAAATCATAACACTCTCATTCGGGTACTTTGTAAACAGCATAATGGCTTAAACGTAGTTTATTTCAATGCAAGAAGTTTGAATGGAACAAATTGGATTATGCTAAATATATTTTTGAGAATTCTCTTGTGGACATTGTGTGTGTGACTGAAACTTGGTTTCGGAATGAAATTTTTGACTCATTCTATAACCTTGCTGGGTTCAATTTATTTAGAAGTGATAGACGTGGCAAAAGGGGTGGTGGAATAGCTATCTATTGTAAGTCTGGTCTGAATGTTAAATTTGTAAATGAAAGTAACGATAAATGTGAGTTTTTAAATTTTGAAATTTGTAACAATAGTACCAAAATTTTAGTTTCTGGTGTATACAACCCTTCTCGAAGTAGCAATTTCCAGCCTTTTTTTTCTGACTTAAGCAATAAATTGAGTATGATTTTTGTATAACTTGTCTCGACTTTAATGTTAATTTATTGTTGAATGACAGTTTGTCCCAAGATTTCCATAATAGTGTTTCAGTATGTGGTATGCAACTAGTAAATTCTTCCTGTCCTACGCGTTTTGGTGCTGATTGTGAACCTAGTCTTCTTGATGTTTTTCTTGTACCCAGTGTTGCTAGTGTGTTGAAATTTGACCAAATAACCTTTCTTTCTGATCATGATTTACTATTTTGTTGCTTTTATTTTCAGCTCAATCTTAGTTGTTCTCCTATTTCTTTTACTTATCTTGATTATAGTTCAATTAACTTAAATGTGTTGTTTGATGAGATGTCCCATGTATCTTGGAATGACTGCTGGTATGGTGATTGTGTTGATAAAAAATTGGAGCTTTTTATATCTAAAATTGACTACTTCATTAAGAGGTATGTACCTGTTCGCAGAATAAAATCTTCGAACATTGGCTGCCCATGGTTTACTCAGCGTGTTTTAATTGCTATAAAAAAAGGAATAAATTAAAATCTAAGTGGAAAGCTAATCGTACTACTTATAACTGGGATGTGTTTAAAAGAGCGCGCAATGATGCAACCTCTTTAATAAGACAAGTAAAACTTAAATATTTCTGCTCTAAATTAAATGAAAACCTCTCTCCTAAGCAGTTATGGCAAAATCTGCGAAATTTTAAAATTTAGTGCAAAAATGCTAATGTCTGTAACTTAGACCCAGAGGAGTTGAATACGTTTTTCCTAAATGGTGTTAATGTGCCTTCTTCAGAAACAATAATGAATACCACTTTGTTGGACAATCCAAATCTTCTTCAAGAAAGCATGTTCTACTTTAAGTCAGTTAATGAACAAGATGTAGTAGTTTCAATAGGGCATATTAGCTCAAATGCTGTAGGAATTGATGGTATACCCATTAAATTTATCAAGATTATTTTACCATTTATTCTATCACCTCTAACTCATATCATAAGTCATTGCCTCACCAGCTCTCTCTTTCCTGCTTCCTGGAAAATTGCTTCTGTCCTTCCGGTTGCCAAAACTGCCTCTGCTTCTGTTCCGAATGACTTTAGGCCCGTTAGCATCTTACCAGCCCTTGGTAAAGCATGTGAAAAAATTATGTTTGATCAAATGTCCGATTACCTACAAAAACATTCACTTTTATCGCCCTTTCAGTCTGGTTTTCGAACTGGTCATAGCTGTCAAACTGCAGTAATGAAAATAACTGATGATATTCGCATTCAATTTGATCAGGATCACTTAACACTTCTTTGTCTACTAGACTTTTCTAAAGCTTTTGACTGTATCAAACATTCTTTATTGTGCAATAAGCTACGAGCATTTTTCAATTTCAGTGATAGCGCTACTAGACTTATAGGAAATTACTTAAGTGAAAGACAACAACAAGTTCATGTGAATGGATCTACATCTTCACGAAAATTTATCTCACAAGGTGTCCCTCAGGGCTCGTTGCTTGGTCCACTGTTGTTCTCTGTGTATTTAAATGATATTTTCTCTGTTTGTAAATACTGCACTGTACATGCCTATGCAGATGACATCCAATTATATCTCTCAAAACCTATAGGTCTAGTTGAGGACCTAGAATATAGGATCAATGTTGATCTTCAATTTATAAATAAATGGGCCGCTGACAATTTTTTGTCTATTAACCCTTGCAAATCGAAAGTGCTTCCGATTGCCAAAAGTGAAAAGAGCCTAACAGTTGAGTTTGTAAGCAAAGCTAAAAATCTGGGATTTATACTTAACTCTAGGCTAACGTGTGTGGATCATATAAATACTATTGTTAGAAAAATATATGCAACGTTAAGTTACTTGAGAGCTTCCTCTGATTTTACTCCGACAGAAATTAAACGTAGATTGGTGATTCAATTAATTGTACCCCATATCTCATTCAGCCATGCTGTTTATAGCAAACTCGACTCGCAATCGCAGCACAAGCTTACAGTTGCCTTCAATAATGCTGCTAGGTATGTCTATGGCATCCGGCGTTTTGATCACATCTCTGAAGTAATTAGAGGCATTCTCGGATTTAGTCTGACTAAATTTTTTGACATTCTTTTTCTGCATAAGATCATTACAACACAAACTCCTGAGTACTTGTTTGAAAAGCTACAGTTTTGCCAGTCCTAGAGATCATTCCAAATTATTATACCTCGATGCAACAATTTAAACTCCAGTCGATTCTTTTTCATAAGCACCATTAGGCTCTGGAACTCTTTACCAACTGCATTAAAACGAATTAGTTCTATAAACAGCTTCAAACGTGCAATTTACTCTTATTTTTCTAATACCTAATTTCAACTGTATCTTTCATATTTATATCTTTATCTCAACTCTTATACCTTTCTCTGCCTACATAATTCTTTTTCTTGACTTTCTCTTCATTTCAACTCCTCTACTAATTTTTGATCATTTATATGTAGTGTGTATTTTTAAAGTAGTTTTTAAGTTTTAGGAAATTTTCATTTTTATTATTTTTTATTGTAACTTATATGCTAAAGATGTACTAAAAAAGGTTAAACCTTATTGTATAGCGAATAAATTAATAAATTAAATTAAATTAAAACAAAAAAAGTTAAATATATTTTCTTAAATATTTTCTTAAGGAAAGAAGAAGAAGAAAAACAAATCACGGATTTGAATTCCCCGATCGATAGTTTCTCGAAAACCATACCCACTTTGTTGGAAAATTCATAGCGTCTGTCACTTGCACCATTTTTTAAATCAATATTTTGGAAAATGAGTTGTTTACAGAGGGCGCTAATCCAGTTTTCAATATTAACCTTAATCCTAGTAATGAGCCTTGTCCAGACATATAAGGGTAATGTAATCCGTTGACATATCGTGAAAAAATCAAAAAGGTTTTATTATGAACCGCTCTAATGTATACCGTTGAGTGATTACACGTCACAACTTCTTGAATCGATTTTTTTCGAAACCGTTCGTCTATCAAAAAAAAGTAATCAAATATTTTTTGTGGTTAATTTTCTAAGCTACAAATTTGAGTTAAACTATTTTTTGATATTAACGACCGTTAACGAGATTTTCACGGAAAACTGTTCTTGGCGACATTTGAGCCCGCGTAAAACTTTTAGCGGCGCGTGTATCGATGGGAACTTTTGGGATTTTGCTTAGAGCCACAAAATTAAGGTTAATACGAAAATCCAGCTTTCCCCTAATTTTTCTTGGGTGAATATGTGCCGTCGATGATTTCCAAAATATCTTTTTTCCATCAGTTTAGCTGATCATCTGTAGTTGTTTCGCTTTACTGCTCTATTGATCTTCTTCGTACGCAATGATACAAAACTTAAAAATCTTTATGAAATATAAAAAAAATGTGCAGCCATATCAAATCGGGTATTTACTTTACTTACTTATATAATTTGATTAGTGCACCAACTGCACAGAACACCAAAAAGTTCACTTGTAGAGCAAACACTGGAGAAATTTAAAAGATAATACCGCTGTTTTATGAGCACACGCAATCAACTGTGCGCTGATTAACTTTGTGCAATGATCACTTACCTGGCAAAGGGCAAAAAAACAAAAAAGGGGTTGAAATGAGTTGACTATTAGCGCGGCTGCTTAGGCCACTGGACCACACAGATAAAAGAAATAATGCTATATTTCCATATCACACATGGCTAGCTATCTGTCCGCTGCCTTACTTACTTTGGCATGTTTCATGACAACGTTTAGCGCGCCGTACCCATTTTTCAGCGATTAAATTTTCTTTGAAATCAATTCCGGATTGCAATACGCATGCGTAACTCTTGGGCATCGTTCGCGGTCCCTTGCTTTTTGAAATTTTATTATTCTGCTGCGGCTGTCGTTGGTCCTCATTTCAATTGTAGCGCACACTCGCATGTAACCAAATGTTGAATTATGCAATACTAAATGTTTAAGTGAAGAACGAGTGCCAGTCTCCCTGCGGCCCATAGTTGACCCTTTTTTGCTATAGACTTGCTGTTGTGTCGTCGTTCTGTCGGTCCGTCGCTTTGTTTGTATCTGTCTGTTTGTTTGTCCAATTCAACGGATGTTTTTGTCACAAAAAAAAAGTACATTTTGTATCTGTGGCAATTCCTTCAACGCGGTCAATACAGCAGCAGCTGCTCAGCAGCGTCCCTTACTTTAAGCAAGCGTGTCATTTCCTGATGTCACTATTTTTTTTGTTTACGTTTTTATACGCTTTATGTGGCTGTGAATTTTCTCTTAAGAAATGTATGTATGTAAATAATGTATGTATGTGTAATGTATGTTAAAATATAATGCACATATGTACATGCATATGCATGTAAAAAAACACACACATAGGACATGTTGCATGGAGTAAAGTTCCCGGTCAAATCGGCTGATATATTAAACGTCTGTTGTAAGCAAAGGCAGGTGAGTGAGTGCAAGTACTCGCGACGTGCTGCGTGAACTTACATTGTTACACTGAGAAAACGAAAAAAAAAAACTGGAAAAATTGGAAAAATTTGAACATGTCGAATAATGTTGGGATAAGTTGGAAACTGTTGAAAAAATTCAAATGTTGAACAATTCGAAAATGGTTGCAAAGTCAATAATGTTGAAAAAATCGCACAAATCATGGAAAAGTCGAAATATGATGCAAGTTGCTGAAAAAATAAAAATGTTGAATGATGTGAAAAAAGTTGAAAAATGTTTGATTACTCGAAACATGTGTCCGGAGATTCCAAATACATAATCCGCAATATAGGAGCTGCTCATTTACTCGTTTTATGGCCATTTTAAGATTAGCACTATGGCCAACACGGCTCGTTTTAAGCAAGATCAAAATCGGTAAAAATTTTCAACCAAATCTGACAATGCACAATTAATGTTCGGAGATTCCAAAAACATGATCCGTAAAATCGTACCTGGTCATTTACTCGTTTTATGGCCATTTTAAGGTAAACGCTTTTACGAATAATTTTAATAAAATTATGAAGCGAACCGTGTACAGTTTTTGATGCTTTTAATATCAATTGAAATTTTAAAATATGCTATGATAATTGTTTTTTATGTATTTTGAGTCACTTCACACGATGAAGTCAATAACTTTTGCAAATATGCAAAGTTTTTTGTATTATTCACCGTTCTTCATGGAAAAAATCGATACCAAAATAAATTTTTTTCGGCTGAAAAACTAGTCAAAAAAAACTTTTTTTTATTATCTTTTGTGAGCTTTAAAAGTATTTTTGACTGCAAAAGAACAGTGTTTATAAGCAAGTAATAACAATATTTTGCTTCGACAATTTGTCACTCTAACTAACAGTATATGTATTATTTTAAATATTTAAGTATATAGTATATATAGTTTGTATGTTTTAGTTGGTACAAATTATGGGTAGCACAAATTGATTTTTGGGTAGTACGCGTGGCTGAAGGGTAGTACAAAAGCACTATTGTAGTACAAACGACAGCACTAGTGCTGAATACGATCTTGCTGGATTGCAGCATAAATTAGAAAAGTATGAGAACGACATGGTATCTACCAGAGCTGTGAAAGAGTGCATTCATTTTCAATATTAACTCATGAGAAATTCCGCATTCAGAGTGCAGCTATTTAAAAATGAAGTCACCTGAAGACTTCAATGCCATATGTCTGCAGCCTTTTCTATCACAAAAGAATGCAATTATTTTGATGACGTCACATTTTTGGTTGGAATCATGATTGGAAGAATTTTGATTGCATTGAAGTCACCTCAAATCAATTTTAATTCTTTGCAATCTCTTGAAGTCGATGCAATCACTTGAAGTCGCTGCAATCACTTGAAGTCGCTGCAATCATTTAAAGTCGCTGCAATCACTTGAAGTCGCTGCAATCACTTGAAGTCACTGCAATCACTTGAAGTCATCTGCTCTGAATCAACTCGAGATTCTACACAAATATCTTCTAAGCATATATATAAAAGTGAATGTGTGTACATATGCGTGTATATATGTATGTAGATATGTATATGATTGATAAACTTTATGAATAAATTGTGCCCATATAGCATTTCTTTCGTTTAAGCCCGAGTAATACCGGGTAACTTAGCTAGTAACATATATAGAGTATAGTTATGTAGGGTCCTACACAATACACATGCCCAAGATTTCTAAAAATTTTATCATTTTTGAATTTTTAAAAAAAACTTTGTAATTTCCAAACTACTTAAGAATTTTCATTTAATTGTAATTTTTTAAAAGGAAAATTATAAAAACAAATTTCATTCAAATAAAAATTAAGTCTCCGTATCTAAAGAGCAAAAAGCGTGCGTTTTCAAATGAAATGGGCCATATTGAAATCTTGCAACTTAAAATATGTTTAAGGACTCTTGGTTCACTTTCAGTAAAAGCAATTCTTCAAAATTGCAATCAGATAGTGATCCACGTCGCGCAGTGTTGATGAGACCAGCATATGAAAATAGTCGCTCCACCGCAGCTGATGATGGCAAGGGAGCATTAAATTTTATGTATGCCTTCTTCATTTTTGGGTATCTGTTTAGCATCTCAGTACTCTGTTTCATCACATCCATAGTAAGATTTGTTAGGTGCCTCCAACGGGTCATCTGTAATACAGTGTCACAACGTTTCATAAAAATTTGTTTTGCTGGAGTAGAAAATTATTTAGTTATTTGTTACCTCTTATATAGAAGTCGAAAAAGTTTATTTTGTTGTCCTGTTTTTTTTGAGTCGAAGTATCATAGCTACCTTCTGCACAGTTCTCCACAATAATTTTTCGAACTAGGCCAGTGATTTCACTTATTTTGCAGTCATTGAAGGACGGATTAAGAGCCTCCAACCATATAAATTTTATTTCCGGGCACAATACTGATGCAACAATTAGGTCGTTGACATCTTCTTTTATGTGGAAGTATCTGTGGAATCTGTTCACCAAGCAATCCTCCAAAGATTCAAGAGCATATGCTAAGTCCTTTGAAACAAAGTTGCTGCGCATTTTATAAGATTTAGCACGGATTGTTGCCAATGTGGAAATAAGAAACCCATAAACCATCCTCTCGTTCCGCTGAAGGAAATCAACGGAATCTGCTATTGGTTTCAAAAGCTGCAGATATTCTTCCAAGTAGTTGAAGTCCCTATCGCTAAAAGTTTGTGTTTGGAACATTTTGCAGAGTTCGTTTATCTGTTCCTTTTGTGCAATTAAGGCTTTTATAGCATCGTATAGGGAGTTCCACCTCGTCACAACTAGATATTTAAGTTGTGAGCCTAATACCGATACTATTTGCTCAGAAGTTTTTGGTCTATTTGCCTTGTTCCACAAATTAGAGCACTTTTGCATAATCTAAAGTAAATATTAACAAACAAATCGGTAATGAACGAATCCTAACATTGGTTTACAAAATGCGGCCAAGTTTTGAACCAAAGCAACCCAAAGACGTTTTAATGGTAATCATATACATATATGTATGTATATTAGGGTGGGTCAATTGTCAAGCTGACTCTAATATATACATATGTATGTAAATACATATGTAATAATTTACTTACATCCTGATGTTTTTCAAAGTTTACAGGGTTTTTTTTGAAAATTTTTGTCAGGTGCTTGTGAATGTTATAAGGTCCTCTTCGTCAACATAATCAGCATTTCCATCAATGACGTCGTTGGACAGCAAAATGTGTTCTATGCCAAATTCTTGAAAAGCTTTCACGAAGTTGGAGCCATTGTCGGTTACTGTTGCTCTGACATTGTTAATATTCAGGCCAAACTCAGCATTAATATCTAAAATTATGTCGTGGATTTTATCATGCGTGTGGGATCCTTGAAAACGTTTACATGCCAAAGCTAGCGACTGCTTTTCAAAGTTCTCATCAACCCAATGGCAGGTGTAGCCAAGGAAGCTTCTGTGCTTTGTTGACCACACATCAGCAGTGGTGCAGAAATGTTTGTCGGTTGCAATGATGTTTTTAATTTCATTTTTCATTGTACCGTACAACTCTCTCACTGTCTTTAGGGTGGTTGGTCTAAACATCAATTTTAAGTTTGGGTTTGAAAAACTTGTAAATTTTTTAAAAGCAAAGTTTTCAACAAACGAAATTGGAAGCATATTTTCAGCAATTACGCTGACAGTCAGTTTATTAAATTGATCCTGACTGCTCATTTGTTTCGTTGCTTCAACTTTCATTTGCTGATACTCCTGAAACTTTTTTATGTGTTTTTGCCGTAAGTGACGAATGAAATTGGAAGTCACTTGCAATGTGCCCCGCAACTTGGTCTGGCATACCATATACGGCACAATACGATCGCCCCATCACGTTTACGTTGAAATTCTGTTACTTTCAACTAAAATATTGAACATAACCAAAACATCGTTTTGAATACATCAATGCAAAAACAACAAATTAGTATACACTAATTTGATAGAAGTATATAACAAATTAGCAACACAATTCTTACCTTTTCAACAATCTCGAAAAAAATTTGGTATAAAATTTTATTATTGCTTTCGAGCAATGTCTCAGCTTCGTCGATACATTGATTGGATGCTTCCGCAGCTTCGTCGAAAACTTTAAATTTATTTGCGATATTACTGCACTCACTCACTACATTCCGTTTTCTGCTGATCTTTACACTGTGAATATATGTAGTTGGGATCCGCTTCGTAATCATCTGAGGAAAAGTCTCCAGATGAGATCATTTCGAATATTTTTAATATTTCCTATGAACAATATATTTGGAATCCACTGCACTCAAGTATTCACTGTTAATTATAGTAAGCTGGTCATTATGCTGAAAAATTAAAGACTGTGAAATATGCATTGTGGGCAGTGCCGAATCCCATAACACATGCTTTCAAACAAATTCGAAATAAAAGTATATATACGCACCACTTACGAAATTTAGTATTAATTTTGGTAAATTTGATTTTGCAATTTGACACTTGCAAGTTGTAAACCGGCACTGGCTGGAAGAAATTTTTATTCCTATTATTTTGTTGATCAATAATATCAATTTAGTTTCAAAGTTTATTAAAAATTATATTAATTAATATTTCAAAATTAATTGAATGTAAATTAAAATACAGTAATGAAAATGTTAAGTATAATTTATGTAAAGATTTGTTCGCTGATTACCAAAGACTGCGAATTAACAGTAAATGACTGCGAATTAACAGTAAATTATGTTATCGTCTGCATACATATTCTCCGCAAATTAATTCAAACAAACATGTGTTATGTTGTTGTTGTTTATTCTATCATAAATTCAATATATATTGTACATATGTATAAATATTACAAATTTTTAATTATAATGTTACTAGCTAACTTACCCGGTATTACTCAATTTATTCATAAAATTTTTCAATCATATACATATCTACATGCATATATACACGCATATGTACACACGTTCACTTTTATATATATGCTTAGAAGATATTTGTGTAGAGTCTCGAGTTAATTCAGAGCAGATGACTTCAAGTGATTGCAGCGACTTCAAGTGATTGCAGCGACTTCAAATGATTGCAGCGACTTCAAGTGATTGCAGCGACTTCAAGTGATTGCAAAGAATTAAAATTGATTTGAGGTGACTTCAATGCAATCAAAATTCTTCATCATGATTCCAATCAAAAATGTGACGTCATCAAAATCATTGCATTCTTTTGTGATAGAAAAGGCTCAAGACTTATGGCATTGAAGTCTTCAGGTGACTTAATTTTTGAATAGCTGCACTCTGAATGCTGTATTTTTGGAGTGACTTCAATGGATTGCAATTGCAAATGAATGCACTCTTTCACAGCTCTGGTATCTACTAGAGCTCTGCATGAATGTGCTTGAAATGCGTTTCAAAACATTCGATTGCAAATCAAGCACTTACTTCATTCTATCCACTGCTTGCAAAGCATCTGCATTAGTTTAGAAAACATCCCTTCTTAGAACGAAAACCAAACAAAAGAGAGAGCAAAATATTCAAGTACTGTACTCATGAGATCAGTTTTCACTAGAACAAAATGTCTTGAATATACTATTCACTGAAGCGAGTGCAGCAAGTGTTCTAGTGTACTGCAAATGTTATAGTGGATTTCAAATATGGGCATTTCCGCCAAAAAGCCAACCGTGACAGAAAAATTAAAAGTTATTATAAAAGCGTTACTATCTGATATTATCTAAGGAAAATATTCAAATTTTGTTAATTTAAACAATTTACACCAGAATTCATTTATCACATTGAGCAAACCACCTGCAAACTTGCATAAATGCAGTTTCTCTTTTTTTGTAATATTGAATAGTATTTTGCCTTAAATATTTAAGTGTGTCAGAGAAGTGATACAGATAGTCTTTCCGAAAAGTTTCTCTTCCAACGTCAATTAGCTAAAAACAGTGCAAAAACATCAAACCAATCTCTATTAACTGTAAAATTTTAATTTGCTTAAGTTCATGTTCTAAAGTCACAAATAAAATAGAAAAGCATCATTTGTTCTCATTTCGAAATTGATAACAGCAGCAAGTGTATCAAAACTTTTGCACGAACAGAGTTTCATGTACATAATTAAAAAAAAAAAAAACGAGTGCAAAAAATATAAAATTTTAAATTTTTGGAGCTGTTTGAAGTTGGTCATGTTCGAAAACATAAGTGTAATAAATAGGCAGTTCAAAACGGTTAAACCACTTATTCACAGCCATAGCACAACATAATCGCATATTTTTTTTTTTTTGTTGGAAAGATTGTGAAGAGGTTTTTTTCAATAGTAGGCGGTGCCACGCCCCTAACAGGAAAAAACGTTTCCAAGGTTAAGCTAATGGACCGATGTTGATGAAATTTTGTTTAAAGATTGAATCCAAAGAAAGATTATTAGAAACTCTGATTTTGTAAAGGGGGCGTGGCATTGCTCCAAATGGGGAAAAACGGTAACACGGCTGTGCCACTACACCGATTTTGATGAAATTTGGTATGTAGATAGATTGAAACTTGAGTAAAAATATTTTTTTTAAGTAAGCGGTGCCACGCCTATTACAAGAAAAACGTTTTAACAGCTAAAAGACAAATTTTATATTCTTTTAAGAAAAATATCTACTCCTTCCTCTTTTCTTTGTTAAAATTGATCTCACTAATTAATTTGACAAATATAAACATTAAATTTGTTTTTTTAATTACTGTATATAACTTAAATATCATTATTTATATAAATATTAAAGTAGTTTTGAAAAATTTCCCAAGTGAACATATATGAAAATTATGTCCCGTTCGAATGGATTATTATGCCTTATAAGAAAAAAAGCAAAAAAGATTTTTCAATCAAACGAAATCTATTACAAAGTTACATTATTCCATAACATTTTAAAATTAGTCGCATTAAAAAATGTTGCCAGGTTTCGCTAACTTCTGCTTTTCTATAGATGGCCATGAAAGACACTTCCGTTTTTTGTCCCGTTCGAATGGCTTTTTAATTGCCTCTATCTTGGAACCAGTACTTCGTCTGGCATCAACTTTACCACTCAATATAGTGCTATCAGAGGGCTATTCCTTAAAGTAACAGAAAAAAATAAAAGTGTTTTACTTTAAAAAACTTCCCTCCTGTCAACATGAGAGAAATGCCCATATATTAGTGTATAATGAGCGTATTCAAACACTATTGTGGCTGATTATCGTCAGTATCTTTCGCTTAAGTTTATTTTAGTTGACATTCTCCAAATAAATTTATTTTTTTTAGGGCAATAGAGGGTTAAAAATAAAAAAAAATATAAAATTAAAAAAATAAAATGCTCGGATCTAGCTTTTGGAAAAATGAACCAATGAATGGAAAATGAAAACGAGATATAGAGACAAATGTCTTGTCAAGCATTTTTCCCCGTACAAATCGTATGGAAAACAAAAAAGCTCGATGAGCCACCAGTAAATATCAATATTATGAGCTATAATTTCACCAGAATTTTCCTTTTGTGTGCCTGCAGCTTTTGAACCTGTTTCAAGCAAAAACAAAAAAATTTGAATCACCCTAATGTACATATATGTACATATTAGGATGTTTCTTTTTCCCAAATTTTCGTGTTAATGTTTTAGTATAAGGATTAGGGTGCCTCTAAGATACATGCTAACAAAACTAATTTAGTATCGAAAAGACCAATGGTTTATTTGTAAAATAGCAATTGACGAATGGAAGCAAAAGTAAACTTAAGTTCAACTGCTTACTAATATAACAAGTCATTCATGCCATTCGCCTTATTTGGTGCACTCGGTGTATAATTTGCAGTTGACATTTTGTTTTTGTTTGATCAAACGAACACTATACTCGTTAGATGAGACTAGAATGTGTACATGCTTTGATTTCAAAGCAACAAGCACTGTACATGTTTTGTACTCTGTCATGCTCTCATTTTACTTCATTCTCTATTGCTTGCTTATTTCAATCAAGCAGTGTTCACTGAAGTAGAGTGCATTACTGTAGACGAAAAAGGGAATGAATTCATGCAGAGCTCTAGTGGACACGCGTATCTCTTCTACAAAGTATCTATATCTGCTCACTAAGAAAGGGTATGGAAAGAGGTACAGACAAGAATTTGTATTACATACATTACATTTATGTACTAAGTATATACTTCTATCTTGGAAAATTTAATCATTATTTAACCTTCACACCGGCACCAATGTTTACCTACGGGAACGGGCACTATTAACAAATCTTAACATTTCGGTTTTCATACAAAATGTATGCCAATTTGCACATTTACTATGATTTTTGAATTTGAATAATTCGATATAGCACGATTTGTGAGAGTTTCTGTGGTTACAATATTTTTGGAGGGAACCTATAGTCCAGTTGCTAGGTTTCTTAGTGGTCTTCAAATTTCGTAGCACAAGTGAGCTTTGTAATAAAAAAAAGATATTTAAATCTCATGAGTGAAAATGGCAGATAATAATAAAAAAAATTTAAGAATCTATGAAAGTGCTTCATCTGTGGCTCAGTAAGCACAGGTTATCGTATGAATTGCAGGCGGAGTACTAAGAACATTTCATTGCCAATATGGACTCGGATGAGGACAATGTGGTAACAGGGGCAAAAGAAGGTAATATGATTGAAGAGGATGTATCAGCCTGAAAAATATGATGGGGAAGCCTCTGATGCAGAAATCGAAGCATATTCCGTACAACTTGGGCACGGGAGTGACTGAGAAAATGAATGAATGAAAAGTGACGATACTGAAGGTTTTGTCCTGAATAAAAATGATCATGGTAATTCGAAAGGAAAAGGTTTTTCCAATATGTGCTACCACGAAGAAGCCAAAAAAAAATTTGTATCTAGTGCAAGGAGCCGTTTAAATTGAGCATAGTAAAGCTCTAACAAAATTTAAGGCAATAATTTAAAATGAAAAAACCAACTTACTAAAACGTAGAAAAAGTCTGCCTTAGGTGCCAAGATATAGCGTTTTGAGTTTTTTAGTTGAATGGAGGTCGCCACCCACTGTTGTACAGCCACGCCCACATTTTTCGTGTGACTAAAAATGCGGAAAAAATACACCCAAAGGAGGTATTTTTATTTTTTATTTTTAAATTTGCGGGGCTGTGTGCCTATATAACAGAATCGGGTTTGAAGAAAATTCTCCCAAAATTTCAGCTTCCTAGATCAAACCTGCGGACGCCGCATTTTTTTTGTTTCCTCGTACAATTCGTATGAAAAACGAAAAAGCAAAATGTTATGTTGTTGTTTCGACCAACAATATCCTTTTCGTGTTAAAAGCAAAGTTTGTACATGGTTTTTCTTTGTTCAAAATGAGTTTCGCTTTGTTCGACCATTTTTGAAATACATCATAATCCAGTCACTGTATAACTTCCGTTAGTCGTGGATGAAAAACTATGACAGGTTATTTAAGGTCACCTCTCGAAGTCAATTTCACTATTTCAATAGAAACTAAACGATGGATATAAAATCAGAGCTAAGCGATAGAAAGCATTCAAGTAAAGTCCACACAGGGGTATGCATGGTCTGGTAACAAACTTTTTTTAGTAGTATTGCTTAATTGAGTTTAAGTTAACTAATATACTATACTAAATTTAATCTCACGAAATTAATAAACCAAAATGTTGGATGTACATTAGATGGTATCGACCCCCATACAAAAAAAAAGTTCGAATGCTAATATTGAAAGATTTTTAAGGAAAAAAAAAATGTTTCTTTTCGGCCTCTAAATTCAATGCTATTTTGTTGTTTTTTTTCTTATATCTCCGCTATTTGACGTCCTACACAGAAAAAATAAATTCTATGATATCAAACAATTTCGTGTCCGATTTCAACGAATTTATTGTATGATTTTCAGTCATAGAAACAGTTTGTCTGATATAACAAATCGTGATTTGTTGTTTTCCATCCTACAGTTAAAACTTAAAATAAATTCGCTGATTTCAAAAAAACATTTGTAAATATTGCAAATATTTAATTCGTATTTTCAAGGAATTTTTTCTGTCAATCTTTTATTCAACTAAAACATTCTTTGCTTCAATTAATTCATTGGTTTTATTAACGAACTTCAATTAGAAAAATTATTTAAAGATTTGGAAAATTAAAGAATTATAAAAATTAAAATTTGTTAAATTAAATAAATATTTCTGACTTAAGCGAATTTTTTTGGCAGTATTGAAGACAACAATTGGTAAATCGTTCACTTAATTCATTAAATTTACAAAAAAACGTTTGTGCAAGCATAGAATAAATCAGATAAATTTAAGAATTATTTTTACCATTTAGCAAATTAGGGTTTGGTAGCATTAGAGAGAAAATTGGTTTAGTAGAAGAATTATTTTCAAAAACTTTGGTGCAAACATATAATGATTTAGGTAAATCTAAGAATTATTTCTATATAATGCACTTATAATGAAAAGAATATAAAATAAAAAAGACAGAAACTATTTAGGAACTATATAGGAACTATTTAGCTTATTAGAGTGAAAAGCATGATTTGAAAAATCTTATAATCTTTAATATAAAATTAATTTTTTGTCTGTCTGTCTTTTATGGACGCGGAAACCCAACCGATTTTGATGAAATTTTTACAGTACGTTAGTATCAATCAGGCGGGTGTCATAGGCTATAAAACTTTTGTTTAGGGTCCATATTTAGGGTGGCCCTCATACGAAAATATATCTAAATATCATTTTCACGAAGACAGGTTAATCGATTCGAACCGAATTTACACCACGTATGTTAAGAGGCATATCTGAGACTACAAAACTTTTGTTAAGGGTGGCCCTCATTCAAAAATATGTTTTCAATATCATTTTGTCAAAGACCGCTAAATTGATTCTCATGGAATTTACACCACATGGCTTTTATATGAAGAGGCACAGATAAGATAGTAAAAATTTTATTTAGGGTGCATACTTAGGGTGGCCCTCATATGCAATATTTATATGTATCATTTTCACGAAGACAAGTTAGTCGATTCGCTCCGAATTAACACCACGTAGGTCTTATGTCAAGATGCATTGCCTAGGCTACAAAATTTTTGTTTAGGGTGGCTCTCATACAAAAATATTTCTTTAATATAATTTTCTAAAAGACCGCTTAGTCGATTCTCATGAAATTTTCACCACATGGCTTTTATATTGACAGATTATGTCGTAAAAACTTTATTTAGGGTGGCCTTCACACGTAAAATTTTTAAAATAACTCCGCTCCTTATAGTAGCAAATGTAAGAAAATATTAAATTCCCCCCTTAGCATGCATTCGCAATACTTCAACGCCGCCAAGGCTATAAGCAAAGCTGCACGATTGACAACACTGCATTGGAATTGATTGTATTTCAATAATTTTTTGTAAGAACCGGTTTTACAATTTTAACAAATTCAAAAGCAAGTGATTTTCAAGTATTTATGTCAAATTTACATAAGATTAAAGTAACTTTTTCATTATAAAAAGCATTTGATTTTATTTTATTGAAATAAAAAAAAAATTAGGGCGAAATTTTCTATTTAAGGTGAAGCCAAGCGCACAGGGTAATGCTATTGATAAAACTTAAACAAATATGAGCTTATTCAAAATTCCAAAGTTTGAATTGATTTTACTAATTCGGTAACAAAGTTTTTTATTTGCACTAACTGTGAAACATTTAGCTGATTAAGCTAAAATATTTTGTTGTAAAATCAGATAATTTGAATTTGAAAATCTAACAAACAAGGTGTTTTGATTTTGCAAATTTTTTCTTTAATTTAAAGAAATTAATAATTGAATTCCAGAAATTTTATACATAGAATTGCAATTATTTGATTTTACCAATTCTGTTTTTTCTGTGTATCAACAAGTATGGTATATCGTTGTAAATGTCTCAGCATGGACTACATTTTATTCATAGAAATCATTTGTCTCAGATTTTTTTTCGACTAGTTGTATACATTATCTCAGCTTCTACTACCCTAACCTGCCACGGGCACATCATAAATTAAAGTCGTTGTAAACGTCGTAAGTGTCGCAAATGTCGCGCGACATTTGTGATATGCCAACACTGACACCTACATACATACATACAGGCCGCTGAGAGGTTAGTGCATGTTACAATTTTTGAATCAAATTTTGTTGAAAGCTGTTACTCTTGTAAACTTGTTTTTTTGTTCTTCCTAGTAGTTTGAAATAGGTTGAAAAGTCAATAAAACATCAAAAATGTTGAAAACCCAAAAAAAAAAAATTGAACGAAGATGAAAAATGTTGAAACAGTTCAAAATTGCTGAAAAAGTCGAAAAAATAAAGAAACTATTGAAGAAATTTGAAAGAGGTTGAAAAAGGCGAACAAATAAATATGATATACCCTCCAGTACACTTCAATAGTGAGTCACTGATGAGTTCACAAGCTACCAGTAAGCACCACTAGTTACCCTCCATATGAACGGCAATGCGTTTTACTCATGAATTTAACACGGGGATGTCATTGGCAGGGAGTAATCTACACCTTCTGCATTACCAATCAGTAGCTACCTCACGGGTGAAATATCACTGGTGAAATATACCATTACAAATCACTAGCTGCCTCACTAGTGAAAAATATCATTACCAATCTCACTGGTGAAATATAATATTACCAATCTGGTGAAAAAAAAACCAGTGAGGTAGCTAGTGATTGGTAATGCAGTTTTTTTTTAATTGAATTTCTATTTTATTTTTGATTATACTCTTTCTTACATACTAAGTATTAAATCAACTAATATAATTTATTATTCTACATCGAAATTTTATTATTAACACTTCTAGCCTTAATAACGCGGTTTTTTTTGTAGCTGCATAGTTTTGCGAAGTTGTATTTCTACCGAACCGGAGTATCTGCAGTTGAGATCGAATCTGAAATAAAATAAGTTATAAATAAATAAATCACAATATAATTTTTTTAAACCGGATACACGGCTCAACCAAAAAGGCTTTAATATGACACTAAAATGTTTTAAATAATTCAATTAGTTTTAGATCAAAGATCAAGTTTGTTTTGATTGAAGTATGTTCCTAATTAAATTTAAAATTAAGTTTACATACCAATCAGCGCGCTTTCAAAATTTTTCAGGCCTTCTTTTTCGCCATCTACGTCGTAATCCTGCAATACAGCATCTGACAGCACAAATTTTAAATTTCTAATAACCCCTAATTCTAATTTGTATGTGCATTAGACCGCGTCGATTTGTATGAATCAAAATAAAGTCAGCCAGACACCGACTTAAAAGTTAGAAGGACCCTTAAAAACGAAATCTGCATAATTTTTTTTTCGTTCCGAAAAAAACCAATGGAGCACTTTTGATTCTCCTGAAGGTCCTTTTTGGCTAAAAAAAAACGTGTTTTTTGCTCGTAACTTTAATTTCTTCAAGAATGGATACCTGAATTTGCTTGATCTTGCAAAACAATTTGACGTTAAGAAATTTGAAATTTTTTTTCTGTTATAAATAATATTTAGTCCCAAAATTCGATTTTTCTATATAAAAAATGTGAAGAAATGGAATTTTGGGACTAAATGTTATCTATAATAGAAAAAAAATTAAAATTTTTTAACGTCAAATTTTTTGCAAG
Source organism: Tricholauxania praeusta (assembly GCA_949775025.1). Taxonomy (NCBI): domain Eukaryota; kingdom Metazoa; phylum Arthropoda; class Insecta; order Diptera; family Lauxaniidae; genus Tricholauxania; species Tricholauxania praeusta. Next base: position 5,458,494 of record OX459032.1, on the reverse strand, counting down.
AGCGCAATCTTCATTTTTCGAGTAAATTCGTGTTTCCATTCTGTGAAGGAATAAAAGTTACGAGCAAATAACACGTTTTTATTTTAGCCATCAAGGACCTTCAATAGAATCAAAAATGCTCAATTGTTTTTCTTGGAACGAAAAAAAAATTCGTTTTTAAGAGTAGTTCTAACTTATTTATTTATTTATTTCGAGTTGGTATCTGGATGAATCTAATTTTCGACCCGGTCTAATGTCCTTACATATAAAGTGGATCCCGCTTAAGTGCCTCCCCGCTTAAGTGCACATCCCGCTTAAGTACCCACTTTTTTTGGGACTCTATGTTTTCACACCTAATCTCATACAAATTTCCCCTTTTAAGTACCTCCCGCTTAAGTACCTCACTCGCATAAGTACCCTAACTTTGTATGTCTCAATTATGATTTTACCCATGTTTTTTCCCTTTTAAGTGCCTTTTATTCAAAAGGTGGAAAAAATTTCAAAATGTGCAAAAAATTTCTGACTTTTTCATACATTAAGATATGTACTTCTTCATTTAATTTTTTGTTCCTTTTTCGAATGATCTCATAGACATATGTACATTAGGGTGATTCAAATTTTTTATTTTTTGTTTTTTTTAAGGTGCTGTTGCTTAAAAAGTAAGTTTATGATATGAAGAAAAAGTTCACGAAAATTCAGCTCTGTAACTCAATTTTATAAGGTGGCGCCGGAGCCTGTTAGTTTTACATGTAAATTGTATGGAAAAATTATTTTTTACAAAAAAGGTATCTAAATGAATAGGTGATTTGTGTTGTTGAGCTGAAAAGGATCGTTTTTCGACGTAATTTTTTACGCTGAATCCGAATCTGGCCTCAGAATTGACCCATCATGTCGGAATCTTGAAATATTTGAGGCTAAGAACCTAAAACATGATGTTTTTTGTCCACTTTCGAGGCCATGTATAGAATTCAAAGAAAGTTGATCAGCTTATTTTTAACAAAAGCATCATTTAGTACCATCCTTGCCCTTTAAAATGAGCTTTCAAGTAGTGATCTGTGATGCTTCCTTGCAAAGTTGCAGCCATTTCAAGGTGACATGAATTTGAGATCCGTTGGTTAATATTGTTGAGTTGCAACCCTTTGTAGGGGATCCAATTCATGTCACTTTAAAATGGCTATAAGTTTGCAAGGAAACATCACAGATCACCACTTGAAAGCTCATTTTAAAGGGCAAGGATGGAACTAAATGATGCTTTTGTTAAAAATAAGCTGAACAACTTTCTTTGAATCCTATACATGGCCTCGAAAGTAGACAAAAAACATCATGTTTTAGGTACTTAGCCTCAAATATTTCAGGATTCCGACATGATGGGTCAATTCTGAGGCCAGATTCGGACTTAGCGTAAAAAATTACTTCGAAAAACGATCCTTTTCAGCTCAACAACACTAATCACCTATTCATTTAGATACCTTTTTTGTAAAAAATAATTTTTCCATACAATTTACATGTAAAACTAACGGGCTCCGGCGCCACCTTATAAAATTGAGTTACAGAGCTGAATTTTCGTGAACTTTTTCTTCATATCATAAACTTACTTTCTAAGCAACAGCACCTTAAAAAAAAACAAAAAATAAAAAATTTGAATCACCCTAATGTACATATCGTTACCTTAATATAGAAAGGACCTATCCAACATTTATTTTACTTTACAGGAGAACCAAATAACTAATAAAAATTATTAAAAAAAGTATTAAAGTGAGTTATCGGTTTTTTTATTTGATTGTAATTGCTTTATTTTCAATCGTAGCACACACAATTTTATTAATGTTGTATCAATGGGTAACCTACCAAAATATTCAAAAAACTCGATTTTGAAAAAATGTTAGTTAGGGCCTTTCTATATTAAGGTAACGATATGTAGGTACATAAATGCATACCGCTACGTCCAACGTATGAGTACTAAATAAATAAAATTATTAAAGATTGAAACTTGTTCTTCAATATTTCCAATTGGACCAGAAGTTTTATGTATTAAGCGAGATCCGCTTAAGTACCTCAAAAAGCTGACATTTTGGTTGAGGTATTTAAGCGGGATTTACTGTACCATATTTGTTTACAAATACAACTTACATAGGTCGAACGGTTAGCTTCATTTAATTCTGCTTCCATATGCACCAGCTGGTCCTTATTTTTTATCGGAAATTTGATGTGGCCTGTTAATTCTTCTGTTCGTTGTAAGCGTTTTATATGACTTTAGAATACCTGTATTATATAATATTTTATAGCACTTAATTCCACAAATTAATTAACACTTAGAACAAACAACTCACTTCGTCGCCACACATAAATCAAATGCGACACAAAATAAACATCACAACAATTAGAAGTAACCGCTAAAACGGTAAATATTTACGATACACGTGCAGCATATGCTCAATACATAAAACTGATCAGTTTCAGTCTAATCGATGAGACACAGCATTACCCATTACTGTTTCTAATCGATGAGACACAACAATACCCATCACTAGTGATCCATCCATTACCTTTCACTAGTGAGGTAACATATGAAAAGGCAGTAATTGCTACCAGCCGTACTGGAGGGTATATATTAGAAGAAGTTAAAAGGTTGAAAAAGTCAAAAGAATATGAAAAATGTTGAAAAAAATCGAATTGAAATGAAAAATTCGAAATATTCCACGCCCACTCCTTCCCTTTTTTGCCTTCTTTTAGTTATATAAATTCTATTCGTGCTCGACATCCGTATATCAAATTTTAGCTCAATAGCTTTTATAAAACTAGCCGACTTTTTTGACATTTTTTTTTTGTTCCATGAACTTTCTTAAATTTTTATGATGTAGTTAGGTCCCCTAAGTTCAAAAAAAATTTTGATCGATTTTTCTCACTGTTAGTTTTTTTTTAAATTCTTTTTCAGTGCATTTTCATTTTTTAGGTTATGTCTCATACAAATATAAACCGATTTTCTTCGAATGAAAAGGTAATAAAATTCCCCACAACTCTTGTAAAAACAGGTTTTGGTTGGAATATACAGGTTACGAGATAAAAGCTGACACATTTGAAAAAATTGATTTTTTTAAAATTTGTATCCAATTAAAAATAACTTTAAAAATATAAATATTTAAAAATAGATAAATTTAGCTAGATCCAACTACAAAAAGGAAACTCTTAGTAAGAAAATAATACCAAGTTTTTGAAAATTTGTTCATAAATACCAAAGTTATAGCCAATTTTGTATAAATTGTCATAATTTCATTTTACCAATTTTTCTTATTTATAGGCTATTAGTCCAGTAGAATTAGTCTTGAAATTGAGAAAAAAAATAATTCGTTACAGCACTCTGACAGCGGAACATTGTTGAACAAGCTCTTGTAAAAGAGGACAAAAGAAATCGAACCGACAGCAGCTATCCGGGGTGGAATGGGGTGCATTTTTAGAGGTCGAACAGAGTTTTTGACGATTACTGGGTAAACTGTGCATCCTATCAGAAAAAAATTAAGGTAAAAGTTGTAGGAAATAAAAAGATTTTATTTTTTTTTGTTTAAGAACTAACACTAAAAAGTATCTTTTGCCCAGGTAATTTTATTACCTTTTTTCAATATTTATTCGAACAAAATCGGTTTATATTTGTATAAGATATAGCCTAAAAACTCAAAATATACTAAAAAAAAATTTAAAAAAAAACTAACCGTGAGAAAAATCTATCAAAAATTTTTTTGAACTTATGGGACCTAGCTACACATAAAAAATCAAGAACGTCGTGGAATATTTTTGGTGTCGGCTAGTGTAATTTGCAATATATGCCGTTATTTAGTAGTCTTCAAATTTAGTGCGGTGACACACCAACTGATACAATACATTCCGATTTTGATTCAGGAATAGCTTTCTGTAAGCAACATTCTCAAACCAAATTTTAGTATGATTGCTAACATATTTGGAAAGATATGCCACTTAAAGTATTTTACTTATATGTATATGAGGTTCACTGGTGCTATTTCGCACGATTTTGATTCAGATATACCTTATAGCAAGTACATATAATTTTGTATTTTGTACCAACAACTGCAATAGTTCACTAAAAATAACGCTTGCAACTTTATGTTAATATGGGAGGCATCTTGCGCACAGCTGCAATCCCGTCGAAGTGCACCTACATTCAAAGCTTATAGTAACCGATACCACTACAATAACAATTTTATGAAGATTACTCTCATAACGCACTATCTGTGACACTAAATGTTTTTTCCTTGTATGGGAGGTGCCACGCCCTCAGGGACTATTGCGCCAAATTTTGTAATAAGATACCTTACTGCAAGTATATCTGACATGCGAAATTCCATAGCGAAGTGCCACGCCTAATTATCCAATTCCTCCCACTTTTAACACATTTTAAGATATATATAAGCCGTTACTTTTGAAAGTTTTATAAGTAACGGCTCATATCATCTGTATCCGTCAACTAAATTTTATTCCAATATCTTGCAGAGTTTACGAGACATGGCGTAATAAATGTTAAAATTTAGGGGTGTGCCACGCCTCTGTAAAAGCCTTTGAAAACTTCAAACCTAACGCAATCCTAATTTGGTTCAAATGTAAGAGTGTGTGCCAAATTTGATTCAATTAGCTTTCTTAGTTTTCCCATAAACGTGATTTCAACACGGTCATAACGTTGAAAAATTATGAAAAAGTCGAAATATCATTCCAGTATAGATTTTCTTTTATACCCGCCAGTGAAGATATTCACACATCCAACAACGTTTTATATATTGCTCAGTCAATCTCACCGTCCAGCTGGCATCTTGAAACGTGATCTGCTTAGATGTGTACAACACACCACGTGTGTGTGTTTGTCTCATATCCTTTTTGTTAACGTGGCGACCGTTAAAAATTATGTTAATGAATTTTTTTCAATTTCGCTTGCTTCTTTTCGTTCCCTGCATTTTTCTTGCGCATAATTTGTGTTTCATGTCTATTGCATCATGGTTACCTGATTTTGTGTTATTGTTGTTGTCGTTGTTGCTGGTGATGATGATGGTGTGCAACCAACCCTTTTTGGTGGTGATCGTTTAAGACAACGGGTCGCTGTGTTCGGTCACACAATCGTCGTGGCTTGCTCGCGTCTGTTTGTCCATCTGTTCAAACCATTTAAAAGCTTCCTTTTAAAATCAGAGCAAGCGGACGGGAACCATTAACATAACTTGGTTTGGTCCATTTTCTGACTTTGTCGATGTATGTATGTCCGTGCTTGTATGTGTCTAAGAATTCTGAACATTTTCTAATTCATTCTCTATTGCAATGCTTCTTAAATGGAACTATGCACAATTGTAAATAGATTATTCTACACAAATTTGCTGGACGGACGGTAAGTGGATAGATGGAAGGACCAAAGAGTTTGAACAAAAGGTTATGAAAATGAAAATTGTATATCGTCGGCTTACAAGCAGAATTGACTATTTGCAAAAAAATAATTGGTGAATAACGCAATTATGCTTAAATCCTCTTAACTTTGAGATATATTATTTTCGGTTATTAAAAAGAAATGATAAGGTGTGTTATAAGAGTATATTCTTACAATAACAATTAGAAATTGTACACTTTTCATCAAAAAAAGGAATTTTTATTTTTTGTAGATGGTCAATTCTGCTTGTAAGCCGACGATATATTCTTGATCAGCGTCAAAACCTGAGTCGATTTAGCTAGGACCGTATGTCTGTCTGTCGAAATCAGTTTTAAGGAAAACCAGGCAAGCTAAGTAATTAAATAATATTTGGCACACAGGTCACACCTTTTTCCAAGCTTCTTGAGATTGAAAATGGGCAAAATCGGTTTACAGACACGCCTACCGCCCATACTCTATGTATATTTACCCGAGCCCATTTTGAACAAAGTCTTAGTGATTTTGATGAGAATTGGTGAATTGATGCACATACATATGAACAAAATTAGGATAAGGCTGCACTCTAAGAAATAAAACTTTAAATTAGTAAAATTACTATTTTTATCGTGGTTAATATACATACATATAATTTTGTGTATAAAAAAATTTGAATAGTGAAAACACATATCTTTAATGTTTTGTATGAAAATTTCATTATCTATTATATAAAACTCATTTTTTGTCTGTCCGTCGGTCTGTCTCTTATGCACCGGGAACTATCCAGCCGATTTTGATGAAATTTTTACAGTATGTTAGTATCAATCGGGTGGGTGTCATAGGCTATAAAACTTTTGTTTATGGTGGCCCTCATACAAAAATATTTTAAAAATATAATTTTCTCAAAGACAGGTAAATCGATTCTCATGAAACTTACACATTATGGCTTTCATGTTAAGAGGCATAAATTATATGGTAAGAATTTTGTTTAGGGTGCATACTTAGGGTGGCCCTTATACAAATATATTTTTAAATATCATTTTCATGAAGGCAAGTTAATCGATTCACGCCGAATTTACACTACGTATCTTATATGTTAAGAAGCATGGCTTAGGCTACAAACATTTTATTAAGGGTGGCCCTCATACAAAAACATTTTTTAAATATCATTTTCTCGAAGACCGCTAAATCGATTCACATGAAATTCTTACCATATGGCTCTTATGTTAAGAGACACAGATTAGATCGCAAAAATTTTATTTAGGGTGCATACTTAGGGTGGCCCTCACACAAAAATATTTTTAAATATCATTTTCACAAAGACAGGTAAGTGGATTCATACCGAATTTACACCACGTAGCTCTTATGTTAAGAGGCATAGCTAAGGATACAAAACTTTTATTTAGGGTAGCCCTCACACAAAAATATTTTTTAAATATCATTTTCTCGAAGACCGCTAAATCGATTCTCATGAAACTTACACCATATGACTTTAATGTGAACAGACACAGATTAGATCGCAAAAATTTTATTTAGGGTGGCCCTCACACAAAAATATTTTTAAATATCATTTTCACAAAGACAAGTTAGTTGATTCACACCGAATTTACACCTCGTAGCTCTTATGTTAAGAGGCATAGCTTAGGCTACAAAACTTTTATTTAGGGTTGCCCTCATACAAAAATATTTTTAAATACCATTTACTCGAATACCGCTTAATCGATTCTCATGAAATTTACATCACATGGTTTTTATATTAAAAGGCACTGCTTAAGTTGTAAAAATTTTATTTTGGGTGCATACTAAGGGTGGTCCTCATACAAAAGTATTTTTAAATAGAATTTTCACGCAGACCGCTCATCGAATCTACACCACGATTGAGGTGAGGCGATGCGCACAGGGTAATGCTAGTTTTACTATAAATGTGTGTTTTTCCCATATATTTGGGAATTTACATTTTTTTTGCGTGAGTCTACACAGTTTTTCGTGCATTAATTGTAGTTGTTCTACATTGCCGATATTTTTGTGAGAATTTACACAAAATGCATATTTTATAGTATTGTGTGTAAAAATTCTGTGTTAGCAAATACTTGTCACAACACGATCAGGTTTAGTTTTTAACCTGTGTGATCAGTTCTGTTGTTGTGCTATTCATTAAAATTAGCAAATTGATTTAAATAAAACGTACTGCACTAAGTTTAATTTTAATAAATTATTTAATTATATTCATTTGTAGCATATGTTCGTGTGGTTCCCATAATATTCTAGCGTATAATATTCAATTATAAATATATGCAACGTGAAAAGCAAGCGTAGTTTCATTGTTTGTGGGAGACTCATCATTCTAATTCATGGAATTTGAGGTTCGATTTTTAATCTTTGCATACAAACATAACATTCATTTAATTTCATATTTTATTTCAGTTTGGCATATCATTCGATGATATTCATTTGTCGATTCCTACAAACATACCTCGGATAGCGTTAAGTAGTAAGTATATACAAATGTTTCTAGGATAATTAGTTAATTTACTTATAACGAATCATACCTTTTTAACAGATAATTCAATTGACCCGGAAGACAAAATATATAACGCATATATTTTCATTGAAAAGGAGGAATTCGTAAAAATCAACAAAATGGACTTCAGCGATGGTCTTACTCAAGTAATATGTTCTTACTACGTATTTAATATAATGTATTCTAAAGATATAGGCTTGCCAGTGGAATTTTTATGTAATATGTATAATATTATTTATACATTTATATATAATTATATATACTTACTAATATTTTTTTTCAAATGCTAAAATTTTTTATAAATAAATAAAGAAAAATTTGTGCAAAATAAAAACATAAATTTCATTTAAAAATTAAATTTCGTAGGTTTGAATCACTATTTTGATAGTGTAATAAAATACACTGCACGAGAAATTACTAATTATTTAGCGAAAAAAAAACACATTTTACAGTTTACACTTTTTATAGTGTAAAAATTTTATTACCAACTCGTGCGATTTTACTAGTATTAATATAGGCAACCGGTTTCCTACTATTATAGTAGTAATTTTTTCTTAGAGTGTAGGCTTCAAGTTTTTAAAGGTTTTTATAGGGACCTTTATAGCACCATATCTTGTAAGCCGTGCAATATATTGTGATGAAATTTGAAAAACAAATACATATCTTATATATCTTGAATTCTGCTAAAAGTGGGTATGGCACTTTCTAACAATTAAAAATTTTGACTCTGTAGATATACATGTTTCGAAACTGGCACAAGCGATTTTCATAAAAATTTTATAAATGATGCCAATGAAAGCAGTTATCAATGCAAGCTTAGCATGTATACTGAAAAAACACGTTGATGGGCGCGGCACAGCTCACAATATTTATAAATGTTATATATAGAGAACTTACAACGTAATCGCTATGAAATTTAATGTGACAGATATACTTGCCACAAGGTATCTTGTTACAAAAATTTGATCCAAAAGTACTTGTCGGCGTGGCACTTCCCATGTAAGCAAAAAACGTTTATTGTTATAGATAGTGTGCTATTAGAGTAATCTTCATGAAATTTGGTGTCTAAATATCAGCTACTACAAGCTTTAAGGTTTAATGGATTTCGACGAGATTGCATCAGTGGGCGTATCACCTCCCTTTTTAACATAAGCTCTGTTTTAAGTGAACTATTGCATATATTTGTATAAAATTTAATGTAGGTGGTTTACTTGCTTTAAAGTTTATCTAAATCGAAAGTGGCCGAAATAGCATCAGTGGACGTGTCACCTCCCATACAAATAAAAACGTTTAGTGGCATATCTATCAAAATATGTGAGTACTCATACTAAATTTTGTGTAAAAGTTTTGTTTACGGAAATAGTCCGCACCAATTTTTAAGACTTACTACGGCATACATATATCGCAGACTTTACAAGCTATTGTGCTAAAATTTGGTATGCAGATGTCGTTCACGAATATAAGTTATTGATCCAAAAGTAGGCGGAATTGGAGAAGTGGGCGTGGCATATTTCAACTTTCTCATTTCTGTTCGATTGTACTATATTTCAATATTTTTCATATTTATGGCATATTTATTTCTTCGACTTTTTCAACCTCTTTCGAATTTTTTTATTATTTTCTTTATTTTTTCAACTTTTTCAGCGATTTTGGAATATTTCAGTACTATTCCTATTTGCTCAACTTTTTTTTTAAGTTTTCAACCGATTTCAACATTTTCCATATTTTTTTCGATTTTTTCAACATTTTTCATAAATTTTCAATTTCTTTCAACTTTCTTCAATGGTTTTATTATTTTTTTTTTACTTTTCAGTCTTTTTCAACTGTTTCAACATTTTTTCGACTCAAACAACCTCTCCAACGTCTTTTTAATAATTACTTAGAAGGCACTTTCAGTGCAGTGTAGGGTATGTTAGTTTCGGCCTGGCCGAAGATAACTCATTAACTAGTTTTTATTAAATAAGTTAACCAATCTATAATATCTTAGATTACTGAAGCAAAGATATTAAAAGAAAAATATTTTGGATTATAATAACTTTGTCAAAAGAAAATATTCAGGAAAATTATGCACACTCATTTCAAAGAAAAAAAAAATGATTCCACCAATCGATGGGAAAAAGTCGAAAAGGAATTTTGGAAGTCTCCGACCCTCTCCTTAGACCCATTTTCCAAAAAAAAAAATTGCACCAATCGTCAATAAAAATGTTAAAATTGACTTTTTTGGTCGAGGGGGATCCCCGAACACCATAAAAAGTTACCCAACGTAACTTGAGCGGATATAAAGAAATAGTTATGACATAGCTACACGGTTAGAAATTTTGGAATAAATTTTAATACTTTTGGGCTTACATATATGACCACACCAGAATTGTATTAAAATTCAATACTGTCTAGATATTAAAATTAATTTTTAATACAAATTAGTATTAAAATTTAATACTCGTTTTTATTAAAAAAAAAAAATATGCCGTATCCACTGGGATTCGAATCTAGTTCCCTTTCAATACAAGGGTTGCATGAACATTTCAACGACATCAGCCAACGTAGTATCATATTTACGTTGGCTAAATGTAATACTTGCGATAGCATCAAATTGATTCCAAATTTTATAAAATATCGTTTTAATGTTTGAACTGTTTTAGAATTCAATACAAAATGTATTACAAAATTTTTAATTTATTCAAAAGTATTAAATTTAATCAAAATTGTATTAAAAATCTTTGTAATACTTCGCTTGTATTAAAATTTATTCCAAGATTTCTAACCGTGTAAATTTTCAACTTCATTGGTATCAAAATCACTATCGTCATCATCAAACAAACTAGCATTACAAATTGATGCAAATTATGGTGATTCTCATAGACATAGAATGTTCTTTCATTTCATTTTGACGTTTTCTTATATTAAGTCAGAGATAGTTGAAAATCTGATGAGCTTATAGCTCTGTTAAGACATCGGTTATATTATTAAGTCGGCTACTTTTTCTGGCATGTGGCTGCCTTTCATGCATATACAATTTGTTTGGAGCTCCTGACGCACTTACTCATAAGCAGCATACAGGAACTACAGAAGCTGTAAGTATTTGGAAAAAGTAAACTAATATTTATGAACAGTAGCCAACATACGGTATTAGAGATATTTTTCCATGAACAAAGAAGCAATTTTTTCGCAGAAACTTTGAAACTTTCCAAGATTTTTCTGATATTCAGTTGAAAAAGCGATTAAAATTATATGATGACTCTGAAGAACTTAGAATTATATTCGTGCACGCTAGAACGAAGGAGCGAAGTGAAAAATGTACACTGGAATGTTATTTATACGAGTAGTTTGCCCCGTGTGAATGATCAAGTGGTGGAAAAGATTTAAAGTTCCAAGATTCTTTAAGACATTCCAAGAAATTTGAAATAAGGCAAACTCGAATATTCATTCACATTTTTTTTTTATTTAAAAAAAAAAAAAATTGTATTGACCAAAAAAAAAAAAAAGTCGTCACTTTTGCTTTTTCAAAAACGCTAGCAGAATGAGATATATTTCACATTGAATTCCAAAATAAACACGCATACAATCCACTTCTATATAATTTGGTAAAAAAAAAGTCCTCACGTTGAGCTCAACAAAAACTCTACCAAAATAACATAGGAATAACATAAAAATGGAGGAACATTTTGCCCCATTAAGTGCTTCCGCCCGGGGCAACTGCTTCCCCCCCTAGGTAGACTACCGACACCATCTCACTCCTCACCTCACCTCACCTCACCTCACCTTACCTCACCTCACCTCACCTCACCTCACCTCACCTCACCTCACCTCACCTCACCTCACCTCACCTCACCTCACCTCAACTCAACAAAGCAGAAATGAAACTAAATTGAAAAACTTATGGAATAAGGACCTCATTTCAGAACTCGATTGATTCGTGAAATTGCTAATGACTATTCCTGAACTTGCACTTAAGTATTAGAGGAGTTTTGCGACCCTTAAGAGACTGAAATTGTGTGTGCGTTCAACGATGGGTTAAAAACGTTTGAATCATGTTGCGATTTTACACATGTTCCATGAGTTGGCTGATAGAATAGACATTGAAAAAATGTTGATGAATTCATTGAAAATTCAAATAGGACAAAAGTGTTTGCCTTATAAAAAGGTGCTCTTCTGACGAAATAAAAGTTTTTTTATGTACTAATAATCACTTGTATATATCCTACATTACTTTTTCATAATCATGATTCTGTAAAATTATAAATCGTCAATATCATAATTTTCGAACCCCCCTCAACAAATTCCACACCCACTTTTAGAATGTTATGGCGCCGCTGTGAGCTTTCAATGCCTCTTCTTTCAACTTGGTTAATTACAGTTGTTTGAATGGTAGTTGTAACCATCTCAGTGCGGATGATGCCGTGTATGTCAATTTTTACATCCGGCGCTTTTAATATGCATCTAAGTACTTTGTTTTGGAAACATTGAGTTTTTGCACATCCATAAAGTTAAGCACTCTAAGTCCATGTTGGCTGGATAATTTGACAGATCTTCTTAAAATAAGTTGAGTTTGAGCTCTTGTTTTTTTTTCTTTGAGTGTTCCTTCCAGGGAAACTTAGCGTCTATGGCGCAAGCCAAGATGTTTGGCTGTATTTGAGCCCGACACCTCAATGTTTTCTACATATAGTATGTACTCGTATATTCAATGGTGTGGAGTTATTTTATTTGTTAAATTAACGTGTTCGGAGTTTGAGTTGTTCAACTTGAAGCTTTTAGTCCAATTTGCAACCCCGCTTAAAGCCTTCTGTAGTGACTGTGTCGTGCTGTTACGTAGAAAACATTTGACCTAGTCGGTAGGTCCCATGAGAATGGTGGATCAAGAATAGGTTCTAATATGCTTTAATGATATATACCTACGGTGACCATCCGTTCTGTTTTTAGCAGAACAGTTCTGTTTTTAAGGCGCTTGTTCTGCGAATTTTTTTTTAATGGAAAATTACAAAAATGTTCTGTTTTTCGCAAATGTTCTGTTTTTTGTTCTGCTTTCATGCACCACGCCAATCTACTATTTACTAATCTACATTATAAATCTATTTCTACTAACGGCAACCCTTTGCTAATCGATATGTAAGTTGTTATCGATATCAATTAGCAATCCCTATTAAAAAGCTGATTTGAAATGTAATTACCGCGGCGGTAAGCTTGTCGGTTTGTATTTGATCTCAAATTTTCGCTGAACGCAGAGATGAAATTTTTTTACCTTTCATGATCAAGAAAATAATTTCGGATAGGTGGAGAGCCCACTGTAGAAAAGTCGAGTGTATAAGATTACAGGATGGGATGTACGGGAAACATAGTGAGCAGTTTTGATGAAACTAACGAACCAGGGTTGCCTTGTCAAAGCCTGTCCCGATGCCTGAAAATTCAAGAATTTTAGCCAATTTTGTTATTTTAATTTAATTTAAGAAAAATTGGCCCTAGAAACAGGTGGCAACCCATGCTTAAGACCGGATTCGACCAGGTAACCCTATATATTCTATTTAGGCTCTTCGAGCTCTATCGTTTAACACACATTTCATTTATTAAAAATTATGTGACTTGTGAAAAACTAAAGGAATGTCGGTGGAAAGCTTGTCGAGAATAAATGGGTTGAAATATTTCAACATTTTAAAAAGAATTTCATACATTTTCAAAATATTTTAAATATAGTAGAATTTAGTTTGTGTTTACCGAGTTCAAATGCCTACACCGAAAGGGTATTTTCTATCTTAAGCAATATATAGAATGACGAAAAGTTCCATATGAAAATTGAGTCTGTAAAATCTTTTTTAATAACGAGATGCAACTATGATCTTAACTGCTTAGAGTTTAAGGAATAATTACAAAGTCAGGAAAACATGATTGAAAAAACTCATAGCTCAGAAAATTATCAATGATTTGCATTTGGTGCGTAAATTTTTGTTACAGTATTGTTAATTAAAATCAAAGCCAATGAAATGTGATTTATGTTTTTTTTTGTGAATTTTTAATACTTTCAAAATAAAAAAATATGTTTCTACACGGTTAGAAATTTTGGAATAAATTTTAATACTTTTGGGCTTACATATATGACCACACCAGAATTGTATAAAAATTCAATACTGTCTAGATATTGAAATTCATTTTTAATACAAATTTGTATTAAAATTTAATACTCGTTTTTATGAAGACTTAAAAAAGAAAAATATGTCGTATCCACTGTTATTCGAACCTGGTTCTCTTTCAATACAAGGGTTGCATGAACATTTTAAAGACATCAGCCAACGCAACATCGTATTTACGTTGGCTAAATGTAATACTTGCGATAGCATCAAATGTTATAAAATATCGTTTTAATGTTTTAACTGTATTAGAATTTAATACAAATTGTATTACAAAATTTTGTAATATATTCAAAAATATTAAATTTAATCAAAATTGTATTAAAAATCTTTATAATACTTCGCTTGTATTAAAATTTATTCCAAGATTTCTAACCGTGTGCAAACACAATTTCTGTTTTGTTTTTTTAATTTAAATTTATGGTCACCGTATACCGTATACTGTACCGTCTGTTGGAGCATAGAACTTACTTACTATTCTCTATTTGTAACTTTTTGCAATGTATCGATAATATGTCGCATCTCCATTATATTTGATCGCTTAATACAAACAATGTTACATAGTAACTCTCTCTTTTAGTAAACAGTTACTTAACAAGATCTTTGCTAATTCTCTTGTGAAAATTTATTCTTTTACCGCTTAGTATGTATGTACAAGTAAATTTATGAAATAAATCTCTTCTACTTTTGCAACTCAAACGATTTGGACGTGCAATTATTTCGTGTGTCGGAAATAAGTACTTACCTACAATTTTGCCGCGCAAGAAATCTTAAACTTATTTTATTGTTCCGCGGCTATTTTCACAAAAAACCTTGTGAAAGAAAATTTTGGCGCCCAACGTGGGGCACTTTTCTCGACATTTAAAATAAATTTTCTTGGAAATCGTTTCGCCCATTACAACTTGGACATTTGCTGAAAGTGATCGGATGAACTCCATGGTGACACATTGTAACACACATAGCGCTGTAGAAGGAAGCATTTCTTAAGTTCAGATTTTATGATATCAAATTAAAATATTTTGATATCTATTGCTTTATATCTGCCATACGAACGGTATCGGTAGCGGTTGCGGTACCGTGAAGTATACAGTTACTTAAATTACATCAGCCTAACCTTACATCGTCTCAAGGTAAAGTTCAATATTTCGTATTTTTTGTCGCTGCTTCTTTATTGAACTTAACTTTTTCGCATTTTTATCGGCATGGATTGGAAATTTCACAATCTGTTTTGTGAAACAATGTCACTTGCTGAGCTGAAACAACAACGCGCAAGCACAAAGTCGAGCATGTCTCGCATAAAAGGAATCATTGAAAGTAGCACCAAGGAGGGAGGGAAGTTGCTATCAACAACTGAGCTAAAATGTCGACTGGGAATATTAGACTCATATTTTAAACAAATACTGCCGTTCCAAACATCCATAGAAAAACTGGATCCCAATGACAATGTGACCTTGAAGATCTTTATATTTCCATAAAAACTGCAATCTTATCACAACTACATGAAGACCCTCACAACGCCACCTTTACAGACTCAACTAATTTCGCTTTTTCAGCCTCAACAAATAAGCTACCATCGCTTAAGTTACCAACCTTCAGTGGCAGGTACTCTGAATTTAAAAGTTTTATGAACTCATTCTTACATATTATTGATCGAGAAGTGCTTTTGTCTAATATCGAAAAATTCAATCATTTATTGAATTGTTTAAAAGGTCAAGCATTGGATACGGTACAGGCCTTTCCAATAACGAATGAAAACTATCCAAAGGCTCTAGAACGGCTTAAGTTGTGATATGACAATAACACTTTAATTTTTTTAGAAAATATTTCAACATTATTTGAATTACAACCAGTTTCAAAGCAATCAAGCGGTCAACTCAGAAGTCTCGTGGACAACGTTTCTGCTCTGTATGGGTCTCTCACTTCGTTCGGTAATGAAAGTCAAATCTGCGAAGCTATGCTGATTCATCTTGTCATGCAAAAGGTTGACGAAGACACTCGTAGAAAATGGAAAGAGTCTTTGAGTTTCACTTCACTGCCTAATTGGAATGATTGTGTCAAAATTTTAGACAGGCATTGTCAGTTCCTTGAATCCATCGATAACCACTGCAACAATCAATTTCAACAACAACGTAGGGTTGAAATCAAGCTAAAAAATAAGCCTCGTCCTAAGCAACATGTTTTTTCTATCGCTTCTCCAAGTCAACAATGTTCACTTTGCTCAAGTAATGAACATCTCATTCAAATTTGTCCTCGCTTTAAGACTATGGGTGTAGAAGAAAGATTTGAAAAGATAAAAGGTTTGGGACTGAGCATAAATTGTCTTTCAAAGAAACACCGTGTGAATAATTGCACTTCAGCTTTCAAATGTAGGGTTTGTTCAAAATCACACCACAGCCTTCTTCACCGTTTCTATTCTGCTAATACTGAAACACCAACGACTTCATCGCAAATACATTTGACGGAATCTTTAGCTGCAACACGAACAGATTATCCTTGCTCCTGCCTTAGTTTTTGTAAAAGACTCTTCTGGCTGCTATCAGCTTGGTAGAGCCCTACTTGATTCATGTTCTTAGATAAATTTTATAACTGAGGAATTTTTGCAGAAACTGAGATTACCAAAACATAAGCAGCCAGTTCATATTATGAGTATTGGCAATTCTTTAACTAACATCAAACACTTATTAACATCAAAGACTTACTTAGTATCAAATCTCGCCGTACAAATTTTGAATTCGCTACGAATCTTTGCGTAACACCCCGCATTGCTTGCCAACCAGATTCAGAAATTGACATATCGACGTGGAAGCTACCATCTAATACTCCACTTGCTGATGAATATTTTTATAAATCTAAAAGGATATATCTTCTCCTATGTACTGAAAGTTTTTTCAAGATTTTGTCAGTTGGACAAATTAAATTAGGAGAAAATTTGCCTGTTTTGCAAAAGACCTTGTTGGGATGGGTCGTATCCGGCAGATACAAATTTCCTCAAACTTTGTCGTCACCTTCTAAATGTTTAATGTCATTTAAAGATACTCTCATGAATCAATTAGAAAAAATGTGGAAGTTAGAGGAGCTACAACCAACTGTGAAACCTTGGTCTGCAGAACATATAAGCTGTGAGTCATTTTATATTCAAACTGTATCTCAAAATGTTGATAGTAGAATTATCGCTCGCTTGCCTTTTAAAGAAAATCCGGATCGTCTTGGGTTATCACAAAATATAGCATTACGTCGATTTTTTGCAATGGAGCGTCGTTTATCATCTCAGCCTGAATTGAAAATTCATTATGCAGAATTTATGAAACAATATGAAGGCTTAAGGCATATGTCAAAAATAGAACAACCTAAAGCAGATGAGCCGCACTATTATACACCACATCACAGTGTTATGAAACCTTCTAGTACGTCTACTAAGTTAAGAGTTGTTTTCGATGCATCATGTCGCACAACTTCACAATTTTCAATCAATAACCTGCTAATGGTAGGCCCTACAGTACAACCTGAACTATTTCATTTACTACTTCAATTTCAATTTACAATTTCAAAATGTATAGGCAAATTACTGTTGAAAAATCAGACCGCAAATTTCAATATATTTTTTGGCGTTATTCGGAGTCTGATCCTATTTCTACTTATGAGCTCAACACAGATACTTACGGCACTGCGTCGGCTCCTTTCCTGGCAATCACAAGTATAAAATATTTAGCAGACAAATATAAGACTCAGTATCATTTAGGAGCAAAGTTAATTAAAACTTCATTTTACGTGGACGATTTTTTGTGCGGAGCCAATACAATTGATGAACTCACTACTATTGAAAATTAAATAATAGCTATTTTATAAAAGGGTTGTTTTAAATTGGATAAATGGCATTCTAACCATAAGGACTTCATAAATGACAGCACAGCAAAAAACTTAAATTTTGAACATAATACTATAAGACTAATACACTGGGTATTAACTGGCACCAAGATCAAGATTTTTTTTTTTTTTTTTATATATTTATTTCAGCATTATTTCATATAAATACACTTTAAATAAACAAACAGTAGAAAAATACATCTTATTAATACGCTGTCCCATATTCGGGCACTCTAGTATTATTCATATATTAAGTACAGTTTTTTAAACAATTTTCAATAGCTATTTATACAATGTTATTACATATCAATATAATTATAAGTATGCAGAGAAAAATTTAGAAAAAACTCAGCTTCTGTATTGTGAGAGAAAGACAGTCAAGAGATAAAAAAAAGTTTATTGATTCAGCCACCAATAATTTTTCTTCTTTAAGCTTAGACTTATGTTTTTATCTTTTGGATAAACATAGATATCAAATCTGCGATTCTCGGTAGTCATTTGGTTACAGTTAATGCTTTTATTATTGGCTCGTCTATATATGTGATAAAATATAGGAATGCCAATTTCATTTTGGATAAAACCCTTATTATCGAGATACAAGAATGCCTCAGGTGGTACATTTCCAGTTTGTAATGTATAATCTATATATTGTCCGCTGACATAATATGGAGCCAAAATCAGATTATTTTCCTTGCATTCAAAGCTTCTTAAAATATGGTTTCTTATTAAATGAATAATGAAATTATCAATTCTGCCAATTTCTGCTGAATTGTACAGTTTTTTGTTTGAAATATATTTAGTGTAGTCACTATTTGGGGATCTGTGGAGAGATTTACATGCTCTCAGACATTTACGTTCAAAGACGCGCATTTTTTCCATATAAGATGGAGATATATTAAACCATATTTGGCAACCATATGTTAAGATAGGACGTATCAACGATTGATATAGAATAACTTTAACTCTGGAATTAACGAATTTTGAAACGAAAAACTTTTTAAACATAAAAAAAGAATTTCGTGCTTTATTTAACTGAATTTTTAGATGGATATTTAAATAAAGAAATTTGTCGAGATGTATACCTAGATATTTGACAATTTGCTTTTTTGGGATAATAACGTCATTAGTAGCTTTGATTTTGAACTTTTTTCCAATTTTTTCTTATATCATAGTTACATTTTCCAACTGGTAGACGGAATAGTATTGTTTCGCATTTCTTTATGTTAATTTTCATTTTCCAGTCAGATGCATATTTCTCAACAATGTTAAAATAGTTTTGCAAATTATTATTAATTTTTTCAATTTTGTCGTCAGCGTGATATATAATAATATCATCTGCAAAACTTATAATATTATCGGTTTTGTTCAATAGATCAGAAATGAAAATATTAAAAAGAACTGGAGAATTGACTGTACCTTGCTGTAAGCCATTCACAATTGTGAATTTCTTCCTAGTAACTTGACTCTTATTACAGACTAAAAACGATTTATTATTTAACATATTATGAACAAGTATAGTTAGATGTAAAGGAAATTTGCATTTTGATAGCTTGTACAATAAGCCTGGGATCCAAATGTTATCAAAAGCTTTCTCGAAGTCTATTAAGCAAGCACCTGTGCATAAAGACCTGTTCAAATTCCAATTAATATTTGAAACTAGTAAATGTATTGCATGAATTGTTGAATGCTTATAACTATTTGAAACCGAATTGCTTGTCATTAATCAAATTTTTTCTTTCACAAAATTTGACAATGTTTGTATTAACGCAAACTTCAAAGACTTTGCTAATATTTGGTAGCAAGCTAATTGGTCGAAGATTCTTTAGATTTGTGGTATCTTTGTCTTTTTTAGGTAAGATTACAACTTTTGCAGTTTTCCATGCGCGTGAAAAATAAGCATTTTATAATATTGAATCATAGCTTCTATACTTTGGAACCGCTTTTTCTATTGCCTGAATTAAAAGGTTATTCAATTTAAGTAAATAGAAGTCTATTTCGGAATTTGTAAGGTTTCTATTATTTGGGATGATTTCATTGTTGAGCATATTTAGGATATTGTTTTTGAATTTTTTCCAATTAGCTTTTTTATAATTGAAGCTTAAATCAGTTGTTTCCTTGAAAAATGCAAGTGGATGATTATTTTCATCACCAGAGACCATAATTTGTAATGCATTGTGGTCGCTATCATAGTAAAGACACTTAAGGCAGTTTATTGTTCCATTTTCTTTTTGTATTTTTAACCTGGAATCAGCTATACATAGGTCTAAAAACGAACCACCACGAGGGTACGAAGGTATAACAGATGCATACAAACAACATCTGCAACTAATTTCATGGCACGATAACCAATCTTTCAGCATACTACCTTTCGTATTGTTAGATTTATTATTCCAGTCAGTATGCTTACAGTTCAGGTCTCCTGCATTTATATAAAAATGGTTTGGGTTTTCAAGATTTAGGGATTGAAAAAGTTGGTGCAATTCAGTTTTGAAATGGCTGCTATCATTTCCTGATGGGTAATATACTGATATTATAAACAAGATTTTGTTAGCTAATAGCTGTATTTTTACCACACATGCTTCTAAACATTTAAACGCATTAATAACGTTATTGGTGTAGTTTTTAAATTTAATGTTATTTTTTATTAAAATTGCAGTACCACCCCCCCTGGAGGCGCCGGCTCTATCTTTACGTACTAGGAAATAATCTTTGAAATTAATTTTGTGCCTTACGTTTAGTTTTGTTTCATTAAGTAATATTAAATCAGGATTAAGTTTGCTAACAAAGTTAAAAAAATCATACCGTCTGCTTAACCTTATCAATGAGTTAACATTAATTTCTATTATATTGAGAGTTTTTACAATTGTTTCCGACATTACGTTAACTTAAGCTTCTAACATAGAAAAAATGGTATCAACTCTTGTTGTTTGTATTTGTAATTGATTTTGTAAATTTGTGATTTGGTTCGACAAATTTTTTATTGAACTGTTAAGTTCAATTAATGTAAGTTGTATTGAGTTGGTACCAGCTCCAATCTGCGATGTCTTGTTTTGTAACACATCAGCATAGCTCATATTTGGATTCACAGCACTTTGAAATGTTGTATTTTTGGCCCTACTTTGCGCTAAGTTTTGTTTTTTTAAACGAAGTTTTTGTTGTAACTCTTTATATTTTTCGCAACCTTTGTATGATGCAGGATGACCATATTTGTGACATAGAACGCAAAACAGTTTTTCTCTTTCATTTTCGGACACGGCTTCCTGCGTACATTTTCCAATATCATGTGTTAAATTACACTTTACACATCTAGGTGGTAAGAAACAGTTTGCTGCACTATGGAAGAAGCTTTGACACTTCTTACATTGGAC
Source organism: Tricholauxania praeusta (assembly GCA_949775025.1). Lineage (NCBI taxonomy): Eukaryota > Metazoa > Arthropoda > Insecta > Diptera > Lauxaniidae > Tricholauxania > Tricholauxania praeusta. The sequence continues at coordinate 5,437,251 of OX459032.1, read as the reverse complement.
AATTTCAGGTTTCCTCAATGCTTCCCAGCGGATACAACGAAAGAGAAGCCCATTGATTGACTTCAGCTGATTTTCACTACTCTCATTACTTATTTGAACTAAGTATATTGGTAGATCATGACTATTCGCAACCGCTTTTTCCTCTTTTTCCGTCATCGCCTCGGCCTCGCCTCGTCCTAGCCTCGTTTTCGAAACCAAGAGCGAGGCGCGTTTTAACCAAATCTGAACTCGTAAGACCCATATGCAGATTCAAAATATGAATGTAATTTTTATATTAAAATCTATATTTAACTAATATTTTAGTATTTTATTTTGAGTAAACTACTTTGTTTTATTTTTAACCCGCATGTGCTTCTTACGAGTTCAGATTTGGTGCTTGGATCGCATCAGCTTTTATGCTAAATGGGTGATTCCACCCCCACATAAGAGAAAATCAGAATTCATCATATAAAGGGTTTTTCAATAGGGACGCTGCAAAAGTAGACCAATAGGGACAGCAAACGACGCCATATTTTTTCCCGCTCTTTTGAAATTTCTCTTCAATAAGGTTTGCCATCTTATCATGGAAAGATATACGATCCAACAATGAGTCGAAATTATTAAAATTTACTACCGAAATTCGGAGTCAGTGGCCTCAACTTTAAGAGCGCTACGTCCAATTTATGGTCGTCATAATCGTCCTGTCAGATCAACAATTGAGCGTCTAAAAGAAAAACTTGAATCCACAGGCACAGTACAAATTGTTCCCGTGCCAGTGACACAAAGAAGTGCCCGTAGTGTCGAGAATATTGCTGTCGCTAGCGCATCAATAGAGGAAGACCCAAATCAGTCTCTCACACGTCGTTCTCAAGCGTTGGGCATCTCTGTGACGTCGTTGTGGCGAATTTTGCGAATAGACCTTGGCCTACATCCTTACAAGATCAAATTGACGATTATTGATGATAATGGCATCGAATGTTCTTTTACAAGAATAAAGAATTTCATTGATATCCCAAATCGTTTTTGTAGCGCTCTTATTGAAAAAGCCTTTACTATCAACTACTTGATGCAGATTAATAAAACTTGGTATATTTATAAAAGGTAGAGGCATAACTAAGATTCAATTAATAAAATGGGCGGTACCATGCCTTCAATATAAGAAAAAAATTAACTTTATCATATCTCAATATCTATTTGACGTAAGTAAATAAGATTTGGTACATATCTTTCTTATAGTTTGTAAAAGGTTCATAGCTTAGTTTGGTTTGGAAAAATAGGCAATGCCTCTCCTTCCCATATAAGAAAAGAATTAAATTTATCATATCTCATCCAATTCACCAAAAATAAAAACAGATATTTTATTTTATTTCTTGAGGCTTGATCAGCCTATCAGCCCTGATACATGTATAATTTTTTATTTATTTTAATAAAAACCTCGCTTTTTTACCGAAGTGCCTCGGCCGAGAACGAGGCGAAGCGAGGCGAGGCGAGGCATGTGATGGCAAGATCTCGTCCGAGGCCGAGGCGAGGCGAGACTTAAATTTATAAAACGAGGCGAGACCGAGATCAACTAGAACCTCGCCTCGCCTCGGCCTCGGTGAAACACTAATTATTTTGGTTCCATTTTTAATGAAGTCTATAAGTTCATTAGGTTCCACATCAAAAATGTATATTGGTGGAATTTTTTTATTTTTGTTTTGATTATTGTGTGTTACATTTTCTATACTAATCTCTTTATTAGAAGACTTGTTTTTTGATGCCGTTAGATTTTCATGCTCTTGTACATGTTTCTCAAATTTTTTTAAGTGTTCTTGGTCACATTGCTTATCATTATCAAGAATAGCATAATAATTGTTTTTTAATTGCTTAGACATTGTGTCACCTTGCATATCACTTTTTCTTTTGCGATCATATTCTAATTTATTTTTGTGCATTGATATAGAATCAACATTGTTTTTATCATTTATTAGCTCTGAGTTTTGAGCATTATGCTCACTCATTGCCTTTCGCTTTTAATTTTTTGAAGAGTCACTTTCTCTTATTCTTATTATTTGTGAAATAACACAGCACAACGATTTGTAAGTTGGGCAAAAAGAACACGATATGAAAAAAGTAATAATGATCTCCGCTAAACGTCCGTCTATCATGACAATCACAGAGCAACTCCCAAGATCAAGATGTTTTCTTATTTACATTCAACCCAAAAACGAGTCTTAACACTGTCAGCAAACGCACAATATTATCAATAACTTCTTCTCTCTTTGATCCATTGGGATTATTGGCTCCAACTATAATAGTCGCCAAGATTATTATACGAGAAATTTGGATACTTTGCTTAAATTGGGACGAATCCATTCCACAAGTTCTTTACACGAAGTGGAAAGATTTTATTCAAGATTTATCATCTCTTTCATCGATAAATACTCCACGATATTGTTTGTCAAAAACGTATCAGCACATTGAACTTCACGGATTTTGCGATGCATCAATACGCGCATATGGGTGCTGTTTTTACCTTCGTTCTCAGGACGAAAACTACTTATTAAAAGTAATTTCAAAATTTAGCTCATACACTAAAATACTTCGTTTTATTGCGTATGTGCAGCGATTTGTTTATATAATCAATAAAAATTATAATTTTCATAGAGACACTATTTCCCTCTCTCCTCAGCATTTGGCAAAGGCGTTGCACTGCATCGTTTACATAATACAGCAGGATCAATTTGAAGCAGATATTTGCCGGTTGAAACAGAATAAACCATCAGAAGGTGCACTTAAATATTTGAATCCATTTTTAGAAGACGATTCAGGGTATGAAATACTGAAGGTTGGAGTTAGGCTTTAACTAGGAGACGTTCCCAATGAACAAAAGCATCCGATTTTACTTCCGAAAAAATGTGCATTCGTTGAGCTGTATGTACGCCTTCTCCTTTTTTTGAACTACCATGCTGGGGCAAAGGCATTAATTGCACTTTCGCGTCTTAAGTTTTAGATAATTAATATTCGTGAAGTCGCACGTCGTATCGTTCGTTCTTTCATACATTGCGTGCGGTATAGACCTAAAAGTATGAACCAGATTATGGGCAATTTACCTGTGGAACGTATTACTCCAACTCGACCATTTGCTCGCACTGCTGTGGAATTCTGTGGCCCGATACCAACGTATCTTCGTATCAGGGGAAAGACTCCCTATAAATCCTACGTATCTGTTTATCAACGAAAGCAGTATCAGATCTCTCTACTGATGCTTTCATTGCTATTCTAAAAAGAATGATTGGAAGAAGGGGACTGCCTACCGACATCTATTGCGACAACGCAACTAATTTTGCTGGAGCCTGTAACAAACTTGCAGAATTAAAAAAATTTTTATTCGAAGAAATCAATCAAAACATTTTAAAAGAACTTTGCTTAAATCAATTTGTAAATTTTCATTTTATCCCCCCTAGAGCACTGCACTTCGGAGGTTTGTGGGAGGCGGCTGTTAAGTCTGCCAAGGGACATCTAAATCGAACAATCCGAAATACTTGTCTTACGTTTGAAGAACTTTGTACTGCGCTTGTTGAAATCGAGGCAATACTCAACAGTCTTCCTATTTCACCGATGTCGTCAGAACCAAATGACTATGAAGCCCTCACGCCAGCACACTTTCTTATCGGTGCCTCACTCAAAGCTTTACCTGAGCACGACCTGAAGGGTACAGAAGCTTGTATGGTGCAGAAGTGGACCCAAATCACAGCTATCAAGCAAAATTTTTGGAAGAAATGAAGTCACGACTACTTAAATGAGTTGCAAGCGCGCAGTAAATGGGCAACCAAAAAACCTTATATTACAACCGAATCGCTCGTATAAATACATGAGGATAATTTGCCTCCACAACGTTGGATGATGGGAAGAATAATCAACTGCATTTCTGGCCAAGACAACCATGTACGCGTCGCTGATGTGCAAACGACAAGGGGAATTCTACGCCGTCCCGTTCAAAAGCTAGCACCATTGCCTTCTTGAAAATTCCTTTCAAGGGAGGCCGGGATGTTAGAGCATACAACTTATTTATTATTCACTATTTGTAACTTTTTGCAATGTATCGATACTATGTCGCATCTCCATTATATTTGATCGCTTAATACAAACAATGTTACATATTAACTCTCTCTTTTTAGTAAACAGTTACTTAACAAGATCTTTGCTAATTCTCTTGCGTAAATTTATTCTTTTACCGTTTAGTATGTATATACAAGTAAATTTATGCAATAAATCTCTTCTACTTTTGCAACTCAAACGATTTGGACGTGCAATTATTTCGTGTGTCGGAAATAAGTACTTACCTACAATTTTGCCGCGCAAGAAATCTTAAACTTATTTTATTGTTCCGCGGCTATTTTCACAAAAAACCTTGTGAAAGAACACCGTCATTGTACAGTTACGATAGATGTGCTCTAAGTTTGTTTATAAGGCCAGCGTACCACATGTTATTGATAGCTTGTACCACATCCAGCAAAGCTGCTGAGGTTATTTTTTTTTTCTCTCAAGGGCCTGTGTATCTGGTCGATTGGTGATTTGATTTCTCTGAAACAACGCGTTGGTATTTGATAGTTTTTGTCAGTGATCAGTTTTAATCATTTGATAAACAATTTTTGAAGTATCTTAAATAATATAAATAACTAGCATTACCCTGTGCGCATCGCCTCACCTCAACCGTGGTGTAGATTCGATGTGCGGTCTGGGTGAAAATTCTATTTAAAAAATACTTTTGTATAAGGACCACCCTTAGTATGCACCCAAAATAAAATTTTTACAACCTAAGCAGTGCCACTTAATATAAAAACCACGTGATGTAAATTCCATGAGAATCGATTAAGCGGTCTTCGAGAAAATGATATTTCAAAATATTTTTGTTAGAGGGCAACCCTAAATAAAAACTTTGTAGCCTAGCGATTCGGAGTGAATCGACTAACCTGTCTTCGTGAAAATGATATTTCAATATATTTTTGTATGAGGGTCACCCTAAGTATGCACCCTGAATAAAATTTTTTTGACCTTATCTGTGCCTCTTAATACAGAAACCATGTGGTGTAAATTCCATGATAATCGATTTGGCGGTCTTCGAGAAAATGATATTTAAAAAATATTTTTGTGTGAGGACCACCCTAAATAAAATATTTGTAGCCTAAGCCATGCCTCTTAACATAAGAGCTACTTGGTGTAAATTCGGTGTTAATTGACTAACCTGTCTTTGTGAAAATGATATTTAAAAATATTTTTGTGTAAGGGCCACCCTAAGCATGCACCCTAAATACAGTTTTAAATAAAATGTTTGTAGCCTAAGCCATGCTTCTTAACATAAGAGATACATAGTGTAAATTCGGCGAGAATCGATTAACTTGTCTTCTTGAAAATGATATTTAAAAATATATTTATATAAGGGCCACCCTAATTATGAACCCTAAATAAAATTCATAATGTGTAAGTTTCATGAGAATCGATTCACCTGCATTTGAGAAAATGCTATTTTTAAAATATTTTAATATGAGGGCCACCCTAAATAAAAGTTTTATAGCCTATGACATCCGCCTGATTAATAGATAGTAACATACTGTAAAAATTTCATCACGATCGACTGGATAGTTTCCGCGTACATAAAGGACAGACAGACAGACAGACAGACAAAAAATGAATTTTATATAATAGATAAATTCAACAATGATAGATCTAGAGCCTACTTTCCTGCTTCTTGTTCCAGACATCTTAGCAAAATCTTTATAAGGCTACACATTGGGCATATGAAAATCTCTCATAGACATCTAATATGTAACGAGGCTGCACTAAACTGTCCTTTTTGTACCAGCACACCTTCTGTTAACCACATACTTGATGAATGTCCCAATTTTGGACCAACTAAGAAAAACAATTTTTGGCAACACTAAACCAACCGAGCTTCTTAAAGTTATTAATACAGAAAATATTGAGAAAATTTCAAAATTTTTAAAGTTATCAAATCTATCAAATAACATAAAATTTATCATTAATTTATAACTCCATTCTTAGATTTTAAGTAGAGTTGAAAGCCCTGGCAGCTAGTACTCTTCCTTTTTAGTATTTGTAATTTATTACTTTTGCTAAATATATTAATTAAAATAAATAAATAAAATAAATAATAATGAAGTTGGCCTGTCTAAAGAAACTAGGTGATATTTTCCAGGCTTGAGAGTCATTGTTATTTCTGCTACCAATAACTAGGGACGTACTTTAGTCGTATAAACATTTATAAGATATGCTTACTATAATACTTTCCTGAGGTAGCTACCGTAACACTTACGCCGTGATACGATCATAACCAAAGAGAGAAGTTTGTCATATTCATATTCGCTGTTCTGTTCATATTCTTGACTTTGGTTTGGTGTATATACGTACAGTAAATGGTCTGGAAAAACATCAAATTTTGTTCTACCAGGTTCGGCAATTGAAATGATATATTTTAGAAATGAAAACAAACAGTTAATTTTCAACTTTTTTATTTCTTTTTTTTAAGCTAAAAGAGGAACATCCAAAGTTTGTATAAAGATTATTCATCTGGAATATACCCGCCATTGGCCTTGACCACAGCCTTGAGACGCGTATCGAACGACTGACACGATGCCCATATGATGTTTTGGTCAATATTGTTCCATGCTTGGGTCAAATCCTTCTTCAGCGACTCCATAATTATATGATTTTTGGCACATTCCTTTGCCTGCAAAATACCTCAAACACAGTAGTCCAGCGGGTTTAGGTTAGGAGAGGACGACGGCCAAAGTTCGTGCTTTATGAACGATAGAACGTTTTCTTCTTTTCCTCTGACTTTATGCGACGGTGCCTAGTACTTCTGAAATGTCCAGTGCTCCGAACCGAAATATTAGCGTGCCCATAGCAGCAGGCCAGGCTCCAACACTTTTTCCCGATAAATTTGTTGATTTATTTTCACCTCATTGCGACCCCTCGGTAGAAAAACGAGTGGAGACTTGCCATTTTCGGTTACTGCCGCCCATACCATAATTTGTTCGGCTCCTTGCCGTCGAGTGACTCGTAATTCATCTGAATAGTCGCTGGAACGTCCCTTTAGCCATACCCTATCATTTTGCTTGTTTACAAACTGCTTGATGTAGAAAGTTTTCTTGTGAGAAAACACCAAATTGGGCAGCTCGTTCTGGCGGCGCATGCGAATCAGCTCTCTCGTTCTCTTGAGGCGCTTGTCGCGTTGTAATGCGGAAAGCTCCTGCGACTTAAATCTCTTAAAAGGCTGGGCATTCAACTTGTTTTTCAGAATAGGGCATATACTTCGATCGCTTACTTCCATCTCTTTCGTCATTTGAGCTGCACTGCGCACAGAGCTTCGTGCCAATCGCTTGTGAACAATTTTGACGTTTTCTCGCCCAGTTGCAGTACATCGCCGGCCACCACCATATCGGTTTTTAATGCTACCAGTCTCCGTTAAACGTTTGATTGTACATCTTGAAAACGTTTTCAAACACCACGAAATGCTTATGTCACTTGACAGACAATATAAAGGGTTTTTCAATAAGAGCGCTACAAAAGTTTTTTTAAATAAAACAAACACGGTTTGGTATATCAATGAAATTTTTTATTCTTGTAAAAGAACATTTGAAGCAATTACGTATGGAACTCAATTTCTTTTGCATGGCCACCACGGGCACGCCTGCAGTAGTTCAGACTCTGAACACAATTTTTGACAGTTTTCAAGCATAAATCGGCCATTTCACGTTCGATATTCGTACGAAGTTCATCAATCGTCGCTGGCTTGTTGGCATGGACCATAGACTTGACGTAACCCTACAGGAAATAGTCTAACGGCGTCAAATCGCACGACCGAGGCGACCAATTGACTGGGCCATTTCGTGAGATAACATGTTCACCAAACTTGGTTTTCAATAAATCGATTGTAACATTCGCTGTGTGGCTTGTGGCGCCGTCCTGTTGGAACCACATATTGTCCAAGTTCATATCATCCAAGTTGGGCCAAAAATATTCGGTTATCATTGAGCGGTAGCGATTCCCATTCACAGTAACGTGCCGGTCTTGATCATCACGGAAGAAGTACGGCCCAATGACGCCGCCGGCCCATAAACCGCACCAAACCGTTATTTTTTCGGGATGCAATGTTGACTCATGAAGTACATGTTGATTGCTGCCTAACCAATAACGCATATTTTGCTTATTGACGAAGCCATTCAGCCAGAAATGAGCATCATCGCTGAAGATGATTTTTCGATGAAAATCCGGATCATTTTCAAGTTGTTGCTCAGCCCAATTCACGAACATACGATGATTCTGGTGGTCAAGCGGCTTCAGTTCTTGCGTCAATTTGATCTTATAAGGATGTAGGCCAAGATCTTTTCGCAAAATTCGCCACAACGACGTCACAGAAATGCCCAACGCTTGAGAACGACGTGTGAGAGACTGATTTGGGTCTTCCTCAATTGATGCGCTAGCGGCAGCAATATTCTCGACACTACGGGCACTTCTTTGTCTCACTTTCACGGGAACAATTTGTACTGTGCCTGTGGATTAAAATTTTTCCACTAGACGCTCAATTGTTGATCTGACAGGACGATTATGACGACCATAAATTGGACGTAGCGCTCTTAAAGTTGAGGTCACTGACTCCGAATTTCGGTAGTAAATTTTAATAATTTTGACTCGTTGTTGGATCGTTTATTTTTCCATGATGAAATGGCAAGCCTTACTGAAGAGAAATTTCAAAAGAGCGGGAAAAAATATGGCGTCGTTTGCTGTCCCTATTGGTCTACTTTTGTAGCGTCCCTATTGAAAAACCCTTTATCAAAGAGCAAACCTGTTGAATTTGAACATAGTGCGATGAAAGGTTTGGAAGAAACAGCTGTGTGAACATAATCTTTCGTTTCAATCGCCTAACCTGGTAATACTTGATACTAAAAGACAATTTTTCAAATTCTTAGGAATTGCAGCATGTGACTATAACCATTAGAATTAGTTCAGCAGGTTGTGAACGAAGTTTTTGTTAAGTAAATGAATGACAAACGATTAAAGCAAAATTTTTTTTTACAAAAAGCCCCTAACTGAGCCGTTAAGGGTGACTGAAAGCAGCTCTCTTCGGGACAGCGCCTCTCTCGGAACATAGTGACTGTAAGATATCGTTTTGTACATAAATATCTTAGCTTGCTTTCTGTTTGCAGTTAATTGGAAAAAATGCGTCCTTTTAAGATTCATATGCACCAGCCAAAGGATTGTGCTGGTACTATCAAATCAAATTTTTCAATACATATAAGAGTAGGCCAACTATAAGTTTTTGTATGTGTGTGCACCGTGTGTTTGCAATTGACACGCGCTTCTTCTGAACACATGGCACTAACTTTTCTAACTCGTTGAGGCGCATTTTGTCCAATAGCCCTTGTTAGTTTTGCCTCAAATTACAAATATTAATTTATCTATTTGCTTTTTTTTTTGTGAAAATATTGAATTTTATAGGGTGTATGCTCTTATGCATATTAGCTTAACTCTCCGATGAGCGTATGGGTCTGGCCAGACCCAATTGAGTTTTCAAATTAGCTTTCTTTTTATCTAGGTATTAAATTAGCTTTCTTTTTATCTAGTTATTTCTGAGTGGTCACCGTCCATGACCTCCTCATGGTCGGTGAGGTGAACACAATGAAACATTAAAATATGCGTTTCCGATGTATTTGTAGTGAGAAATTGGGTTTCAAACTTTTTCATGAATCAAGCGCACATGGGTCTGAGCAGACCCAAAAATTTTTTTCATTAAGTATTGAACTAGTGATTGAGTAAGAAGTCGTCTTGGACTCTTACCGATCGCAATTCTATCATTGCACACACGCATGCACACATAAATAGATACTAAAAATATAAACTAAAACACAATCACACCTTTGGCACTCCTGTGGTCATCTGCCTATAGCTGTTCAGACATAAACGTAACACGTATATACTTTATACGTTTACATACCGCCTCATACGTCATCGCTCATCGGAGGGGTAAAAACATTAGTGATAATTTCTTATCACCTAAATTCAAGCAATTACAGTAATCCCCGCTTATAAGCATTTCTGAAAATGCTTGATTTTTGGTGCATATAAGCGTGAAATGCATTTAGAGAAACTCGATTATATGCACGAAAAGTGCATATATAAAAATTCGGTTATCTGCACCAGATATGCTTATATAGAATCGTAATGCCAACTATTTAGAACCTTACAAAAATATTTTTAAAGGCAAAAAGTTGTAAAAATAAATATATGGAGATAGGGAATACATTTCTTAAACGCTTCAATTGTCTTTCCTGTTTCAACAAAGCAGATTTGTTACCTTATTAAGCTCTGACGATAATATGCTTTTAATGCATGAATAATTTCGGCAACTAAAGGTTGTAAAATTGAAGTCGTATAGGGCGGCAAGTACTGAACATTAACGTTTATAAGTTTGTAATTTTATGAGACGCACCATTATCCACAAAAAGTATGACTTTTCGATTTTTTCACACCATTTTTTCATCAAAAAAAACCATTCATTATTATTACATTATTTTTACTTTTTTTGTGCTTCTGCCATCGGAATAGCCAGCCCGGACTTGGATTGAAGTCACTTTTTATTTAACAGCGAACTGTTTTACATTCTCCAATATCATATTGTGGTCTTTTGACCTTTGCATTTGATCGAACTACATTGACATTGTTTCCACTGCTTTTGATTTTCCGACTCAATTCCTTTTTCGGGTCAAATTAAATGCTTTACTTCGTTGTAAAATGCGATCTATGTTTCGCATAATCCGATTAATTGTGTATTGGGCACCCATATTTCTTGCAACTTTCAATTTTGGTTAAGTTTTCACTCTCTCGAATGATTAATAACTTCTGTTTAAGTGACAAAGTTATTCTTTTTCGTGAATTTGTACTCATTTTGCTTTTTAATTTCAATTGGCACATTTGACAATTCAATAGGTATGACGCGATTGTTTGGTACCAATATTGGTTTTGCCATTGAAAAAACAAAAAAATTTTCCCTGTCGTGCATATAAGCGTGAATGGAGGAAAAAATTGGAAATTTTTTTGGCTTATATCCGAGAAATGCATATAAGCGTAAAAAAAGAGAAAAATGTTAACAAATCTAAATGGAAAAATTAAATTGCACAGTTTTTGATGCATATAAGAGAGAAATGCTTATAAACGGCGAGCATATAAGCGGAGATTACTGTATTAAAAATTTTCTGAATATGCAACGATACTAAGAAATTGGAGCGTGCTATCGAAGCTGAAAGTTGGAACGCTTTTGAAGACGCTTCAGTGTCCTTGCTTTGTTCTAAGTCTTGTAATGTTTAAGAGTTAACAATAATAATTTACTGAAAGTATCAACTTATTTAGTCGCACACAATACTTTTAAACGATTTTTGTGTTTCTGGACTCCGTTCGAAAATTTTATCTATCAATAGTTGTACTCTTTTAGATAAATTCGAGAAAAAATTTGATACTGATGAAACTGTACCTAGCATGTTACGAATTTCAGGAATATCACATGACTTGCCTGCTCACAAATTCAGAGAGTGACTGAAACAAATGAGTGTAAAATGCTAAGAGTTGGTTTTCAGATATCAAAGCCTGAACTCCTTTGATTTGTTCGATCCTCCATGAACGTTCTTGAGTTGAAATATTTTTTTACCGCTCCCAGACGGGGCTTCAGGATACCCTCCTTGTATCCACCACTGCATGTATGTCAGTGTGCGTCAGGGATCGTAAAAATAATTTTGGGCTCGAAATTCGCGGTAAAAATTTCCAAAAACAGGCACTTTTGGGAGCTCGATAGCGTAGCCGGAGAGTCTTTCCCAAACTCCATACTTTTGGATCCAATTCGGGGTTATAAGGCATAAGTTTTAAGCTGGGTTGCGTCAAAAAAACTTAGGTAGAACGGAGATATAACCAGTTGAAAATGTAAAAAACGCGAACTTCGAAAAAATGGCCAGTTTAAAAGTGCTGTATCTCGGGTTTCTTGACGAATTTTTTAATCTTATGTATCGCATTTTAAAGGCTGAAAAAGACAAAAAAGAGTTCAAGTAAAAGCGATTTTATTAAAATTTTACTACTTGGCGTCACTTTCAAAAAGAGATGTTTTTCTGTTTCGATAATTCTGAGAAATTAGATGGCAAATAATTTTCCAAACGCGGGATTATTCTGAACTTTTTTTGTATCCAAAAGTTGAATAACTGCCAAAAAAATGAGACCTATAAAGTTGAATTTTGAGCTAAAGTTCCCGAGATACAGATAATCGAATATAGTGCAAACAACGTTAATTTTTGAGTTTTAAAAATTCATATCTTTGCACCAAGGGCATTTGAAGGGCCAACAATTTAGGGATCATAGTTTTATATAATGTACTTCAATATCCCAAAATTTGAACAAAAGCGGAGAACCCACTGCGGACGGTTTTGCCTTAAAGTAATGGAACTGCTCATATGTATACTAGGGGTGGCAATCCCGGGATCCCGGGATTTGCTTTAAATATAGGCTAAAGTAATCCCGGGATTACAAAGAGACAATCCCGGGATTTTCGGGATTAGAAAAAAATTTTATATTATATTATAAATATTCTTTTATATGACATATTTAAGTAGGGGAGAGTGGGGAGTTTTGAAGCATGGGGAGTTGCGAAGCACGACTATAGATGTCACTTAAAAGTGATTCCTAGTTTAAAAATGTTCTTAACCCTAATTCTCAATTTTTCCTAGCACTTGAACCGATAGCATACTTTGTACTATTTTCTCAGAGAGCGGGTTCGTAATCACGCTCGAAAAGTTTTATTGAGCAGTCGCGTGTGGTACATTATGACGAACATTTTTTGAGTGAATTAATAAGGTTAGTATGCAAAATAATCAGCAATTATAAGTCTTTTAGTGTGCAAAAGGATTGATGCAAAAATTTTTTATGGGTCACTCACGCGGTCGGAATTAATAAAAAGTAACAAATGGGGAGTAATGAAGCACATTAAATGGGGAGATGTGAAGCACGGCGAATATGTCCCAAAGCACCGAAACATCTCTACAACTCCGAGGGTTATGAATAAAAACAACAAGTGGTCATTGTTCTTCATGTAAAAATTGACCAAAGCCAACGCGATTCACTGCAATGAATGCGACCGAGCAGTCCATCTGAAGTGTGCTCAAGTATCGGCTAGCGGCTACACATGTGTCCATTGCAAATCGGAATAGTTCATATTTTTTTCTTGAAGTTTTTATTGTTCCCATTTTGTACATATATTGTACCTAGTGTATACAATAGTCATTTTTCGTCGTCCCAATAAAGAATTTCCCACAAATAATGCTATTTTCTGTATTCTTCACTCGTGCTTCACAACTCCCCACGATTTCAAAAAACGTGAAACAACAGTTTTCCAGGCCAACGAACAAAACTTGTAGAAAAAAAAATATTTTATGCGAATCCTTGAACAAGGAAGTATTTCTTTAAATGCTTGAAAGACTTAATTCGGCTGAATGTAAAAAAAAACTATATTTTGGTAGTAAGAGCCATCAGAAAAAGCGTGCTTCAAAACTCCCCACTCTCCCCTACAAAATCTGCAAAATAATTGTTTTCAATACATTTGATGTGCATGAAACATTATTGCATCAACCTGCAAAATGCACTTCAATTGTGTCTGAACCTTAAATTAAGTAAAAATATTTTTTTTTATTGAAGCAATTTTTTGTTTAAGATTTTCTTATTAAAAATGTCACATGGCAAAAAAAATATCTATTTTAATACTTTACCAATTTTAAGAATTTTTTACTAAGTGCGATTTGTATTGAAAATTGATATTTCATGAAAAAAATGATAAAATGTGAAATTAAGTGTGTTTGTTTACTTTCCCAGTAACAATTATCCAGTAAAGAAATTTTAGAGAGTAAGAAAGTAGTTGCTCAGAGAAAAAAACAAACAGTAAACAAACACAATCCAGTAAAAATTCGTACAAACTGACAAGTGAAAAAAAATATTTAAGTTTTTCAAAACAAATTACTTTTTTATTTATGAAAAAATATTGATTATTGTCAAAATCATATGTTTTTCTTTTTGAAAAATAATTGTTGGTAAAATTTTATCCAGTAAAAACTAGCAGGCTCTCTCGCAACAAATTGTCACTTTATTCTCTCACTGCCTCTCTCGTTACTGGATGTTTTTTGTTAACAAACACAATCCAGTAACAATTGTTACAAATTTGTACAAATTCGTACAAATTTTCAGTTAACAAACAGACCTATTTGGACTAAAATTATTTTTATCAATAACGGAAATACTAAAAATGCAATAGAAAAACAACATAAGCGAAACATATCTACTATTATTAAACGAGCTAAAATTGTATATTTATAAATTTATTTATTTATATATTTATTTATATTTGGCTGAACTTTATTTCGAAAACGGCTGCAGCAATTTTGACAAAACTTCGGGATTTCGTTCATATGTGAACAAAATTAAGATTGAACTAGGTTTAAAGTTTTTCAAGTTTCTAACAGGGGCGTGGCACAGCCCTAAATTTTAATTTTTATTTCGTGATAACTCGCAAACCCTTCAAGGTATTGCAACGAAATTTAGTAAACGGATGCATATCATAAATATCTTAAATGCTATCTAAAGTGGGCGGAATCGGAACAGTGGGCGTGACATATTTCAATAATTGAAAACTTTGAGTCGTTATTACTCGAAAACGGCACCGAGGATTTTCATAAAAATTTTAAAGTTAATACCGCTGCATAAGGTCATTACAACAAGTTATGCCACTATACTGGCAAAACTCGTTGAAAGGCGTGGCACAGCCCACAATATTTATGAACGTTATAATAAAAGAACTAACCACGCAATCGTTATGAAATTTGACATGTCAAATATAGTATACTGGCTATTGGGTATCTTGTAACCAAAAGTGGGCAAAACGGCACCTGTGGGCGTGGCACCTTCCACACAAGCGAAAACAGTTAAAAGCTACATTTATTGTTCTATGAGAGTAATATTTTTTAAATTTGGTATAGAGATGTATACTATAAGCTTTGAAACTAAATGGATTTCGATGGGATTGCATCAGTGGGCGTGGTACCTCCCCTACATGCAAAAAATGTTAAGTGTTATATTTAGTGTGCTATGGGCGTAATTTTTTCAAAATTTGGTGTAGAGATGTCGGTTACTATAAGCTTTGAAACTAAATGGATTTCGACGGGATTGCATTTGTGGGCGTGGCACCTCTTATACAAGCAAAAAATGTTTAAGGCTACATTTAGTGTGCTCTTGGAGTCAAATTTTTTAAATTTGGTGTGGAGGTGACGGATATCATAAGCTTTGAAATTAAATGAAAATCGACGAGATTGCATCAGTGGGTGTGGCACCTCCCATATAAGCAAAACACTTTAAATGTTATATTTAGTGTGCTATCGGAGTAATATTCTTTAAATTTGGTGTAGAGGTATCGGTTACTATAAGCTTTGAAATTATGTGAATTTTGATGGGATTTCATTAGTGGGCGTGGCACCTCCCATTCAAAATTATAACGTTGATGCCATATTTAGCAAACTGAAGGAGTGATCCTAATAAAATTTGTTCTCAATATATTCAGCCTCATTCAACGAGTTTTTCAACGTCTTTCAACTGCTTCATTATTTTTCAACCTCTTTCAACTTTTCTCAACGATTTTCTACATTTTTCAAATATTTTCAACGCTTTCAATATTTGATTGACTTTTTTAACCTCATTCAACTTTTTTCGAGTTTTTCAACTTCTTTCAACTGTTTCAACATTTTTCAACCTCTTTTAAATTTTTCAACATTTCCCAAATTTGTCTGACTTTTTCAACCTCTTTCAACTTTTCTCAACATTTTCCATATTTTTTCGAGTTTTTCAACGTCTTTCAACTGTTTCAACTGATCCAACATTTTTCAACTTCTTTCAACTTTTCTCAACATTTTCCATATTTTTTCGAATTTTTCAACATTATTCAACTTTTTTCGAGTTATTCAACCTCTTTCAACTGTTTCAACATTTTTCAACCTCTTTCAACTTTTTTCAACATTTTCCATATTTTTTCGAATTTTTCAACCTTATTCAAATTTTTCCATTCAAACTCTTCCAACTTTTTCAATATTTTTCAACCTTTTCAACTTTTTTCAACACGTTCCATATTTTTTGGACTTTTTCAACCACATTCATCTTTTTCCGAGACTTTCAACTTTTTTCGAGCTTTTCAATCTCTTTCAACGTTTTCAACATTTTAATATACTATCGAGTTTATCAAACTTTTTCACCTGCTTCAACCTCTCTCAATGTTTTTCAACATTTTTCATATTTTCGGCTTTTCAACCATATTCAATATTTTTTAAATATTTCCGACATCTCATTCAATTGCATTACATTTTTTCGACTTTTTCAACCTGAAAACGAAAAACCGAACTTTGGTTGGTCTCCTGGTACTCCATTTCTTATAATAAAATACAAATCTGCAACAAAAAATATAGGTTTGTCTTCAAAAAAAAAAAAAAAACCACAGCCGACCTTGGATTGACATTGAAGTTTTGACCCATACCTAGACCTACCAAAACTTAAGTTCTAAGATATAATTAAACTTTTGTCTGAAGCTTTTTTTCTGAAATCAGCATCTAAAGATTTTGACAACTTAAATGAAGCACACTTATGGGTGCGCCTACTGAGAGCGAGCCATTCAGTGCCACTAAATGCCATCACTGTCACATTTGAAGAAGGTGATTAAGTATTAATCAAGTACAAAATGTGGTACACGAATTTTTAAATGTAAAACTGAAATTGATAGTTTGGTCATAAATGCTTGATTATCCTCTATCATCTCCTTTTAATAGTGGCTATCTTCTACTAGTCAAACTTAGTAAATGTGATTTAGATGTATTAGCACTATTATTTTTTCTTTTATTTTGCGTTCTTATTCTTCATTGTTACGCTGTGAAATAAAGCAATTTTAATTTTATATATACAATAGTATAAACTTCTCGTTTTTTTTTGTAGCTCTGTATGCATTTACTAGAGCTATCAATCCCGGGATCTCGGGATTGGAAACTTCGATCCCGAAAATCCCGAAACTCAAAAAAGCTCCGGGACTACCACCCCTAATATATACATATCGGTCATTATTTTAATAACTGCACACTTTGTTTTTTTTTTTGACGTTTTTGAACCTTTTTTGAAATGAAATATCTCAAAAACTATAGTAGATAGGATAAGAAATCACTTAATCCTATTTGTTAAGAAAGACTATAACTTTATAAAAAACCTAAATAAACTTAAATAAATTTGTTTTTTAATTAAAAAATTTTTCTCAAAATATTTTCAATATAACATCTTCCGTTTTATTTATTTTTCATATATTATTCCTCAATCAATCCTAAGATTGCATATGCTTTCATATCGAATTTCCAGTCATAACTTTGGAAACTACGAATTTTTTACTGATGACGCGGATTATGTTTCTTCAACATAAAATTCGACACACAATTTTTTTTATTTTTTTTTCATTTAATTATACAATATTTGAAGAGCTGAGATGCAAAACCCGCCAAGTCCAAAAACATGAAAATAAGAGATATTGTAGGAGGGGGCAGAATAGTTTTGTGTTATTTTAAAATGGAAATTATATTGTGTAATTAAAATTTCAATCTACATTTATTCAAATGTTTTGAAATTAATTTACACTAAGCCATTTTTAAAAAAATGATTTCGAAGCCTTTTACTATTATTATTTTTCAAAATCCGCCAAGTCCCGAGGTTTCACTTTCAAAACCAGCCAAGTCCACAGTTTTTGTTTCAAAACCCGCCAAGTCCAAACGTTTTTTTATTATAGTCCTTATAGATTATGTCATAAAATGTAATGAAAAATCAGAATTTTAATAACTTTTGACAACTATTACAATGGATCAATCTACTTTTTTACTTAAGTTAAATTTCAGTGGAATACAGTTTTTCCGTTTTTCTCAAAAACGCAAAATATGGACTTGGCGGGTTTTGCATCTCAGCTCTTCATTTATTCATTATTCTCATATTTACCGAACAATCACATAGTGTATAATCACAGATTCACAATTTTATCTAATAGAGAATAGTATGTGACATTTTTAATTTGTTATAAAAAAATTAGTGATAAATGTCACATCATAGAAATATTAATATGATAAAAAATTTATATTAGATTTTTATTTGCGTTTTAGTAATTTTTGTCATTTATTTAGTTATAATACGAAAAAAAATTTTTTTTTCATAACGAATTAGTTTTAAAAGATATATATATACTCTCGACTTTCAAAATAAATTATCATCGGATATGTATACGAGTCAAAATTGTACTAAAATTGGGAAAAACTGTCTAAAAGTGAAAAAGACCATATTTTGGGCATTTCTGAGAAATGCCCAAAGCTGGGATTTCGATTCGGGACAATTTTTCTAAAAAAAGCATGAAATCACCTTTCGAATGAGACCGACCTCGTTTTTTTTGGGCATTGTTATCGACGGGAATTTGATTTTGTCCATTTTTTCTCAAAATATAACAGTGTGCGTCGCTGCCTAGTTGCAAGCAGTGCTCCTAGATTAGGTAGTTTTCCCTTAATTTTGGGAATAATTGACGAATGAGCTAATGTCAACGTAAAGGGCTTCTCTCTACCAAATTCTGCTGGTTGGTAACTTATTTCTCTCCTTATCCCCATCCTAAGCTAATCGTTAAGTGTGGCTGGGGTTATGCTTGGAGCTTGAGTCTTGATTGGTGAAAGGCATAACACTTGTCCACTCGCATTGTGTTCACTCTTAAGTACTGATTTTTGTAACATTTAAGGCCTTAGGTCAAACTTTTTTTCGGTCTAAGCCCATGGCTCTAGTTTCCATCCCAAAGTAATGGCGGTTGGTGAGACTCAGGTGTGTGGGGATGCTGATCCACTGATTTTCAGATACGTGATTATCACCTTCTGCCATTATTCTCTCTCGATAGGGCCCTTACTATATACATACGTAGCGATGTTGATTACCAGTGTCAGCAACATCTGAACATTTCGGACGCGGAATTTAGTTCCTTGTGAATTCAGTTCAAAGTCCAGTTGCACATTCTACATTCCTGTTTCCTGTATAGAAACCCGAATTTAGGAAGGATTCCTACTTTTAAAAAAATAGACGTCCTCTCTGATTTCCAAAATCTTAGAGCCGTACCCAGACAGTGAAAATGTAGTTGCTGGTGATTTCAATGTTCATAACTCTAATTAATTGAATTCTGTCCTTACAACTCCTGCAGGCTGTTATGTTGAGTTTTTTGCCGAGTCTAATCTTCTGACTCAACTAGTGAATGACCCCACGTACATTCCACGCGTTGCTGGGCATAGCTTAAGTACACTAGACCTCTTTCTGACGCCACATCATGAAAAATACGATGTGTCCGTCCTTGCACCTCTTGGTTACTCGGACCATTGTACTATTTCCACTGCTTTTCCATATAATAGCTTACGTACTGTTTCGCCGAAAGCCCCGAAGTGGATTGTATGGCTTATTGGTAAAGCAAGTTGAGATGCGTTGAACAATTTTTTTCGTAATTTCAATTGGAAATTGTGTTTCACTGATAGGAACATATGTACATGCCGCGGCCTTAATGGTACAAGAAATAATTTTTTTAGGTAAGCCTTATTAAAAAGTCAATGTTAAACCAAAGGACCACTCTTGGTTTAACGAGACTTGCAGGTCTGCAGTCAGGTTCAAAGAAGAAGCATTTCGGAATTAGCAGCTCATTAGAAATGCTGATACCAAAAGGCTTCGCATCGAGGCTAGAAATTGCTGTAATGCCAAGATTTGTTCTTTACGAACAAAACCTGCGCAAAAAAATCATTTCACTACCAAAAGGTAGCAAAAGTTTTTGGTCATTTGTTAATAGAGTGAAGAATCAGTCCACATCGTCTATTCCAACTCTCTTAATGAACGACCAAATATTCACTGACCCTGCTGAAAAAGCCAATCTATTGGCTAGCATCTTTGTGAAAAATGCTACAATCCCAGATAGCTGTCAGTCCTCACCCTCTGGCCAGAGTAGGTCTTCGGTAATGCCAACTATTTACTTTCGAACAGAAAAACAGTAAAAAAAGTCTTTGCAAACCTCAACATAAATAAAGCCTCAGGGCCTGATGGCATATCAGCCCATGTGTTGAGAAAGTGTGCCTCAACACTGGCTCGTCCATTACGTAATATTTGTTTCATATCCTACACTAGTGGGATATTTCCATCATGTTGGAAGGTTAGGGCTACCAGATGACCTGCTTGCAAAAGTAGCACATTTCTAAAATGTAAGAATTTTCAAAAAACACAAACCTATTTCGTAATTTTTACAAAAAAAAGTATAGTAATTAGCAAAAAAAAAAAAAAGGTCCCCATTTCTAATTTCCCATATCCATAGCACTAATAAAAAACATCATTATTGCGTGTTTTTGTACCCTACACCGAGGGTATATTCACTTTGTCCATCCGTTTGTAACACATAGCAGGAGGCGTGGCAGGTAAGGAAAGTATATATATTCTAGATCAGTGTCACCACCTGAGTTGATTTAGCGATGTCCGTCTGTCTGTCTGTCTGTATGTCTGTCTGTCTGTCTGTCTGTCTGTCTGTTGAAATCAGGTTTACGGGAAAAGCAAGAGAGCTAATGTAGTGAAAATTTCACACACAGGTCACATCTTCTTGCAGGCATCTTGCTATTGAAAATGGGCGAAATCGGTTAACTGACACGCCTACCGCCCATACCCTATGTATTTATACCCAGGTAAATTTTGAAAAAAGTTGCAGCGATTTTGATGAAAATTGGTGATTTGATGCACATGTGAACAAGATTAGGATTAGGTTAGGTTTCAAGTTTTCAAAGTTTCCTACAGGGGCGTGGCACAGCCCTAAATTTTAACCTTTATACCACCATATCTCGTAAGCCGTTCAAGATATTGTTATGAAATTTGGTAAACGGATACATATCAAACATATCTTGAGTTGAGATAAAAGTGGGCGGAATTGAAAAAGTGGGCGTGGTACCTTTCAACTGCTAAAAATTTTGATTCCATATATCTCAAAATTGGAACAAACGATTTTCATAAAGATCTTAGAGATGATGCCGCTGAAAGCTGTCATCAATACAAGCTCAGCCTCTTTATTGAAAAAACTCGTTGAAGGGCGTGGCACCGCTCACAATATTTATAAACGTTATATTAAGAGAACGAACAACGTAATCGTGATGAAATTTAATGAGGTAGATATACTTGCTGTAAGGTCTTTTATTACAAAAATTTGGTACAATAGTACCTGTGGGCGTGGCACTTCCCATATATGCAAAAACTGTTTATTGTTATAAATAGTGTACTAAGAGAGTAATCTTCATAAAATTTGGTGTTTAGATGTCAGTTACTATAGGCTTTAAAAATAAATTATTTTTGACAGAATTGCATCAGTGGGCGTGGCACTTTCCATATTAACATAAATTTGAAAGCCCTGTTTTAAGTAAACGATTGCAGCAATTGCTATGAAATTTAATGAAAGTGGTTCAGTTGCTATAGAGTATATCTGAATCAAAAGTGGCTGAAATAGCAACAGTGGGCGTGGCACCTCCCATACAAATAAAATACGGTAAGTGCCATATTTATCGAAATATGTGAGCAATCATACTTAAATTTGGTGCTAGGGGTTTGCTTATGAAAAGCTATTTCTGGATCAAAACCGGGCTGGATTGAACCAGTGGGTGTGTCACCGCCCTTAATTTTAAATTAAACTGCAGCATATATCGCAAACTATACAAGCTATTGTGCTGAGATTTAATATGAGGATGTCGATCACAAATATAATTTGTTGAACCAAAAGTGGGCGGAATTGGAGAAGTGGGCATGGCATATTTCAAATTTTTCATTTTTATTCGATTTTTTCAACATTTTCCATATTTTTTCGACTTTTTCAACTCTTTAACTTTTTCCATTATATCCTATATGTATTTGTTCGACTTTTTCAACCTCTTTCAACTTTCTTCATAAGTTTCTTTATTTTTTCGACTTTTTCATCAATTTTGAATAGTTTCAAATTTTTTCAACCTCCTTTTTTTTTTAGAGTTTTTCAACCTCTCTCAACTTTTTTCAACATTTTGCATATACTTACGACTTTTCATTATTTTTCAACCTCTGTCAACCTTTCTAATATTTCACATTTTTTTCGACTTATTCAACCTCTTCAACGTCTTCTTAACATTTGATGAAATGGTACTTTCAGTGCAGTGTAGGGTATGTGAGTTTCGACCTCGCCGAAAATAACACCTTAACTTGTTTTATTTATTTACATTGTTTCCATAAAACATTTTTTGTAAAATTTTGTTTATCGAAAAAAAGGTCGTAACTTCGAAAGTAGTGAAAAGTAGCGCATTTCAACCAAAAGTAGTACATTTCAAGTGAAAAGTAGCAAAGCCTTGCAAAAGTAGCACTTTTGCTACTTTAGTATGCCATCTGGTAGCCCTATGGAAGGTTGCTAATGTCCAGCCAGTTTTCAAAAAAGTCGAGGTTTCCAACCCTAATAATTATCGACCCATTGCGATATGCTCTGCGCTCTCTGAAGTCATGGAAAGCGTAATAAACTTCCACCTTGTGAATTATCTGGATCTGTAGGTCTCGTTCTACTGGAGATTTTATATCGTTCCTTATTGAGAAATGGAACCAAGGTGTTCGTTCACCTTTTCGGTGAAAGTATGGTTGTCGCTCTGTATATTTCTATGGCGTTTGATCGAGTGTGGCATCGCGCCCTCGTATCAAAACTAATTGCCTTTGGTGTTGGTAATTCATTTGCTCATTGGATTACGAGCTTCTGCAGTGATTTATTTATTTATTTTATTTATTTAATTCAGTCTATGAAATAGTTCGTACAGACTTACATGCTAAGTAAAAATAACAATTGAATAAAAAATGAACATTAAATAAACAAAATTTTTTAACAAAATTGATTTAAGAATATAAATTAGTTAACAAATTCTTAAATTCATTCCTAGGCATAGAAAAATCTATAATATTATTTACAGCTAATTTATTATATTCAGTAAGAGCTCTGGTAATTGATTCATTCAAAGAATAATTTGTTTTACATAAAGGAACTTTGAACAAATTACAATGACGCAAAGTTCTAAAAGGAACCCTGAAATTTATGCACTCAAGTAAATATGAGCAATCTATAAGCCAAGATACAATATCATAAACAAACATCAAGGAAGCAATGATTCGTCTCGAATGCAGTGATTTGAGGTTGATTAACAAGCAGCGTGAGTTATATGAGGGAATAGGTTCCGAGAAGTTAATAGTGCTAAGTGCAAACTTAAGAAATCTTTTCTGGACTCTCTCTAATCTATTGCAGTGAACAGAGAAAAATGGGAACCATATTATTGCAGCATATTCGAGTCTAGATCTAACATACGACATATACATTTTCCGTGTATATGGATCAATAAATTCTGAACTATTACGCCTGACGAATGCCAGCATCGAGTAACACTTCGGAATAATGTAATCGATATGGCTGACAAATGTAAACTTAGAATCGAATAAGACACCAAGATCTAATACATTGTTAACTTTTCTTAAATTGGTATTACTGAAAAAATAACTAGATGTAAAGGAAATTGCAGACTTACAAAAAGTAACCTGATAACACTTATCAGTATTTACATATAATTGGTTTCTAATGCACCAGTCAGATAAATTTTTTAAATCATTTTGAAGATCAACTATATCACAACTACTACGGATTTCAAGAAATAATTTCAGATCATCAGCATAGAGTAAGAATTTCGCTTTAGTAAAACAAGAGCAAATATCATTTACAAATAAAATAAATAGAAGCGGGCCTAAAATGCTACCTTGTGGTGCACCGGATGTCGCAATAAAAGATTTAGAATTGACTCCATCAATTTGCACAAAGTTCACTCTATTGCTCAGATAAGAACTAAGCCAATTCAAAAATTTGGAGTGAAAACCCAGCTTCGACAATTTCGCAATAAGCAAATTATGTGGAACTTTATCAAAAGCTTTCGAAAAATCCGTATAAATCGTGTCAACTTGAAGACCATTTGAAAACGCAGAAATGCAATAATTGGAGAAAACTGCCAAATTAGTGACAGTAGAGCGGCCAGGATAAAAGCCATGTTGCATTTGACTAATAGAGTTCTTAGCAGCGAAGAAAATTTTCTTTTTTACAACACCTTCAAATAGTTTAGAAATTGTCGACAGTTTTGATATCGGTCGATAACACTAGTTTACAAGAAAAAAGATCTGGTTTCTCGTACACTTTTTTCGATGTATTTTGGGGCGTAGATTCCAAAAATGGCAACCATTTTTTTTTTCTTAAGAACCGTTTTCGAGATATCCCCAAAAAACCCCTTTTTCGGCACTTTTTTCATTTATTTGACTATATCTCTATGAATTTCTTTTCGACTCCAAAACGACTTTAAGCTTTCGAAAAATATTTGTATTTCCTTTCTAACAATATGCTTTTTGTTTGAATCGGATAATTTTTGATGGAGTTACAAGCGCTCAAAGTTCAAAAAAACTGACTGTTTTGGTCTTTTTAAAAAATCACTGAATTTCAATTGCTCCATTTGAATGAAAAATTCCTTCTTTTTCTTATTTTTAAAACTTTAAATGATAGACTATCCTTTTACAAATATTTTAAGCATAATTTGGCGGAAATCAGACAAAAAATGTAGAAGTTATTCGAGAAAACAGTAAAACACTTGCAATAAAATTGAACGAAAATACATACGTTTTTTATCTAAACAGAAAAGAGAATAAAAGTAAAGAACTTCACAAACACACAATCGTATGTATTTTCGTTCAATTTTATTGCAAGTGTTTTACTGTTTTCTCAAATAACTTCTACATTTTTTATCCGATTTCCGCCAAATTATACTTAAAATATTTGTAAAAGGATAGTCTATCATTTAAAATTTTAAAAATTTGAAAAAAAAGGAATTTTTTATTCAAATGGAGCAAATGAAATTCAGTGTTTTTCAAAAAAGACAAAAAAGTAAGTTTTTTTAGACTTTGAGCGCTTGTAACTCTATCAAATCTTATTCGATTCAAACAAAAAGCATATCGTTAGAAAGGAAATACAAATATCTTTCGAAAGCTGAAAGTCATTTTTGAATCGAAAAAAAATTCATGGAGATATAGTCAAATAAATTAAAAAAGTGCCGATAAAGGGGTTTTTTGGGGATATCTCGAAAACGATTCTTAAGAAAAAAAAAATGGTTGCCATTTTTGGAATCTACGCCCTAAAATACATCGAAAAAAATCTATGAGAAACCAGATCTCGAGATCAAGCCCAAATTTGTAAACTAGTGTAATTGGAAACATTGTTTTTGTTGCCACTTTTATAGATAGGATTGACAAATGCTACCTTCCAGGCATCAATAAAGTTACCAATTTCTAACGATTTATTAAATATCATGCATAAAGGAACTGACAAAGTTTTAAAGCATTTTTTAAAAAGATAAGGGCATATGCCATCAACGTCCGATTTTTGGGAATTTTTCAAGTCCGCTATACCCCAGATAATGTCCTCCAACGTTAGCTGGAGCATGCCAAAATCAAATAATGGTTCGATTTTCTCAAGGACTATCGGATCAAAGACAGAATTACTTGTTGCAAAATTTGATTCAAAGAATTTTGCAAAAAGATTCACAGAATCATTCAGCGAGTTTGATGAAACACCATTAAATGACATACTGGTAGGAGCAGAAAAACGAGTTTTCCTCGAGCTTATAAAATTCCAGAATGATTTTGGGTTACTTTTTATATTAGCCTCAAAATTTGTTACATATTTCTTATATAAAAATTTATTTAAAAAATTAAACTCTTTCATATGATGGAGGTATTTCCTTTGGTGCAATGGATCATTTGTCTCTTTAAATAGTTTCCAAAATTTATTACGTAAATTTTTCAGCTTTTTCAGTCCGTTAGAATACCATGGCAATTTATGGATTCTTTTGGGAACAAAAGGGATATGTCTAGAGCAAATAGTAAAAATATTATCTTGAAAACTATTAAAGCAAAAGTTCAATCAAAAATGCTAGACCAGCTTATGGATTCAAATTCATTTTCCAAAATTGCAACTATGAAAATTGAAATTTCTCATGTTTGCATCACAGACTTTATTAAAATTATAAAATTCTAGTGTAACAACAATCGGAACATGATGCATATCCGATTCTGAAATTGGAAAAGGACACTCAATCAAATTGTATTTAACATTGTTACTAATAAAAATGAGATCAAGAATCCTACTTAATTTATTGCTGCAAAAGTTTATCTGCATCAAATCAAGGCTGAAAAAGCCATCGATTGCATAAATCGCATGCAATTTGTTTACGTTATTTGGAATTAAATACCGATGATCATTCCTTGATGTCTAATTAATATCGCATAAATTGAAGTCACCCAAAATACACATATGAGACTCACTTTTTTCCATAGGCAATTGCAAAATATTGTCCGCATAAAGATCCAAAGAGATATTTGGTGGAATGTAAGAATCACAAATGTAAAGCAAATTATTCCCATTCTAAATGGACACACAAAGCTGATCCAGAAGGGAATCAGCATTATCAAGTTTAACATAATTAGAGTTTAAAGAGCGCCTAATAGCTATCAAAACCCCCCCACCTCTAAGGCAACCAGTTTTGATAGGATCCCTATCTTTACGATAAACCATAAATAAATTTAAATCAAAAACCTCACTATCATAGAAATCAGCATTTAGCCAAGTTTCAATCAAAACATATACATCGTAGTCACAATGCAAACTAGCAGCACGAACAGCATTGGTTTTAGTTCGTATCCCAGACATGTTTTGAAAATAGATTTTTAACGAATTCGCATCAAATTGAGTCACCAAATTTATTGAAGCAGGTACTATTTCACTACTTGGGAGTCCTTCACTCTTCGAAAATTTTCAAAGGGACGAATCTTTACACCAGTAGGCCACAAATCAGGAATGAGCAATTTGCCAAAAAATTGTTGTGGCACACCATGCTTGAAATTGACTCATTTTAGTTCATCAAATGATGCATCATTTTAAATTAAAATTCTACAATCAATGAAATTGCTAGAGATACCAGTGTGCTTCTCAACATAGGAGGTAATATCTTTAACTGAAATGTTTGGTTTGAAAGATGCAAGATGAACCCATTTTTTTTAACCACAACTTCAAGATCAGCATTTTCAGCTTGGCCCATAACAAATTTGTGTTTATTTTTTAATTTTCTTCTAACATTAATCCAACCATTAGAATTAGCAACAACAGCAGCATTATCATCAACATCACAACCAGAAGCAGAGCCACTAAGCATAGGAGCGGGAGAGAGCATTGCGGGATCAACATTGTTAGATTTCTCTAAACCGGTTATAGAAGAAGAAGAAGCAGGAACAACAGGCATAGCTGCAGCCGCATTCAACTGAAAAGACATTGAAGCAGTAGTCTCAGTCAGATCAGTAATTTCATTTAAAACATAATCAGCTGTATTCTCAAAACCGGTTTTAGAATGAGAAGATGCAGGAAGAACAGGCAGAGCACAAACAGCAATAGACTGTGTAGGCGCAGACATCGAAACCAATTTTTTTTTTAGCATTGCAATTTTGATTTAAATTGAGCATAGGCAAAACAGCAAGTGATGCATTGTTGGATGACTCATCAACAGCAATCGGGGAAACACCAGCATGAAATGCATTATTTGGCAATTGTTTATAATTGGGCTTCATATTTTTACTTAAATTGCGAGCTACACCAACAACGTCACCTTCAATAGGCAAAAACTCACAAATTTTTAATTTCAGTTCTTTGACTTCAGCAATTAAGGCAACAACAACGGATACCAAATTCGTTCCCGAGTCACGACAAGTGTTACAATTAAACACAAAATTAGGCTGAAGTTTTATTAACTCAAGAAATTTACTGTCTTTTATATTTAAACAGGCAGTATGAATATAATTATTGCAAACATTGCAGTTTAGTGCACTTTCTTTCGCGATTGCATTAGAGCAAACAGAGCAACGCGATCTTAACGTTATCGACCGTCTCGATTGGCATTTAGTCGAAGACTTGATCGCTCTATTCGTGTTGTGGTAGACGGATTCACCTCTAACGAACACTGGAGTTCTTCAGGGCTCTGTCCTTTCTCCTACCTTTTTCCTGGTCTTTATCGACGACCTTCTGTCATCCATTCAATCCATTCTTTTGCGGACGACAGCAACATTTGTTATTCCTATTGCTTCAAAAAGCGCTCAAGCTCTGTGGAGGTTGAGAGTAAAAGGCGGCATATGAATGACACACTCGTGTACGACCTCAACACAATCACCGAGTTTGGTCAAATTAACCTAGTCAATTTTAATGCTACAAAAACCCAGTGCTGTCTGTTGTCTCACAGACGAATGGATATCTCCCTTTCTTCTCTTAATATGGCTGGCTTAGATATTGCGAGTTCAACAACTCTTGACGCTGTGGGCATATCGGTTCAATCGGACCTGAGGTGGACAGATCTGTCCAGAAGATGTCTACTTCACTTATATTAGACCCCAATTAGAGTACAACTCACACATTTAGGCCGGTGCTCCAAAAATCACCTTGGGGCTGGTAGATCGTGTTCAGCGACGAGTGATAAAACTGATAGGTGATGAATCTGTTATCGCCTCTATCGATTCCCTTCACCACCGGCGCGCCACGGTAACCTAGCGTATTTAACCCTTTTACCCTTTTCTATAGGTATTTTAATGGGATATGCTCTAGAGAGATTCATGAACTGATTCCATCAGCCAGGATTTTCTCTCGCAGCACTCGGGCGTCCCATCGGCGTATCCTTTTTGCGTCACGCCGTTGTTCAACTGGACATCACACTTTCGTGATAATTCTTTCTTTGGCCTCTTTCTTTTCAAGTTGTGGAACAGCTTGCCTGCGTCTGCCTTCCCCGGCACTTGTGATATCGGTCAATTCAAGATGAATGTTCACCGACACTAATCCATCTATCCCCTTCCTTTTAACGTTTCTCCTTTTCTTAAAACCAACACAGTGCATTGCATTTATAGGGGGCATTCCCTGAGAGTTGGCTTATGCTTTAAGAAAAAAAAAATTTCAAAATTAAAATATTTTGCAACAAGATGTTCACGGTGTAGAATGCAATGTACTGCTATGAAGTCAGGAATGTTTGCATCTTTCTTAAGGAGACCTAAAAACTCGTTGTTTAAGCCAATCATTGCTGGAGCTCCATCAGTGGAAACACTAACTAGTCTTTGCATTGGCTGTAATCGAATGACAGAATCATATGCTGACTTAATATCAATACCTCTTCTTGTATCTTTCAAAGCAACTAAATCTAGCAACTCTTCTTTCACTTTCGTGTCTTCGCTCGTCCAGCAATAGCGCTTTAACTTTCACATTTTTAGTTTTAAATTATAAACAATCAAACTAAAATCAAAATGGGTTCAGGCAAACAACAAAAAGTTCAATCATCTGGTTTCACCAAGGAGGAAGAGCTTTTGCTGCAGGATTTCAGTCGTAATGTGAGCACAAAATCCTCAGCGCTCTTTTACGGCAACGCGCTCATCGTGTCGGTGATTCCAATTTGGCTCTTCTGGCGCATACACAATATGGATCTGTTGCCCAGTGCGATATTCTTCCTTTTGATGTCTGGAGTTAGCACTTATCTTATGTCCATGGCCTACAAAAATGTCAAATTCCAATTGAAACACAGAATCGCCTCTAAACGTGAGGATGCCGTAACCCGAGAATTTAATCGTCAATTGGGTGATGATAAGAAAATCACACGCAAGGAAAAGGATGAACGTATTTTATGGAAGAAAAATGAAGTGGCCGATTATGAGGCAACAACTTTTGCCATTTTTTACAATAATGCCCTCTACTTGGCCATTATCATTTTCATCAGTTTCTTCGTGCTTAAGAACTCAACACCAGCTATTAACTACATCTTTTCTGTTGGTTTGGCAAGCGGTGCCTTGGCGCTGTTCTCCACTAGTACTCAAAGCAATTGAAAGAAGATTGCAAACTTATAGTGCTCTCTGTGAGATTACTGTGGGTCACAGCAAAAAGACAACTTCATAATGCATTTCTTGATCAAATGATTTTTTCATTTTATATTAAATATTCTTTTTTATATAAGAAAAACAAAATATTTTCACTTTTTTTCTAATTTCGAGAATAGATTTGAGATTATAAAATAATTTTCTTCTAAGGAGAATACACGTAACAATAAAAACAGCATCTTCTTTTAAAAGCCGAATAAATATTGCTAATTGGGGATGATCTGTTTTGTTAAATAATTTTGGATGTCTGAAACTCGACGTGATGTTGAAATATTAGAAATAGATTTAAACAATTTATCATTATTTGGATAAGGTGATGATATCGTATCAGTTATATTTTTTTTAATAAAATCGCCTTCTGTTTAAGGCCGCTTGGCTTTAGCAATGTTCCAAGATATTTTAAAACTGGCTTCTAATTTAGATTTACTTTGTTCGGTGAATTTTTTAATTTGAGAAGGTTGTTGTTCAGTTGATCACTTTAGAAGGTTTATTTTTCGGTACGATCTTTCGTATTTAAAGAAAATTTTTTTGAAAAGTCAGTATGTACTGATTCGTGATGGCGTGTTAAATTACAAACTTTTGAGGAAGATATAGTAAAATTACATATCAAACAAAAGGCTTGCATAGGCAGTGGCGGACTTAGGTTCGATGCCGCCCTAGGCCCTTGCCGAGGTGCCGCCCTTTTTTTCTACGTAAAAGTGTAGTTTTCTAGATTTTGCCTTGTAAAAAAAAGGCTTACATGAAAAACACTTTACATGAAAAACACTTTACATTATTTAAATAAAAACTTTCTTTTTCGCTAATGAGGTGTAGTTGGACTATCACCCCAGCAATAGTCAGCCATCATATGGCGATCCCATCGGCCTTGGTATCTTTCTTCCATAGTCTTTAGGTCCTGGTGAAACCGCTTCCCTTGTTCTTCGCTATAGGATCCAAGATTGTCTGGGAATTGGTCAAGATGACTGTGAAGGTATTGCACTTTGATTGACATATTACATCCGAAGTTATTAAAGTGTTCTGGCATGTCATTTACAATTTCAGAGTAATTTTCTGACTTTTGTTGAGTGAGCAAAAGCAACTGAACCAAATTTGTTGCCATTGTGTAGAAGGACACACTTAAGACTTCGTTTAGAGCTGTCTATAACGAGACGCCATTCATTTGGATGGTATTTTGAAAGGCCCATTTCGAGAATAAGGACTTGCACATCCGAACAAAAAACAATATCATTTTCCGATTGAAAAAAAAGGTAGAAAGTCTTGCTCTCTTGTTTGATAGAACGTCACTTCTGTACCTGACGACAACAAGTTTTTTTCTTTTAATCTAGAAGCCAAAACATCTACAGATTATTTAGGGAGTTCAAGATCCCCTATCAAATCATTTAATTCTTCTTGGGAAAAAGATTTTGGCTCTGTAGATGGTATTCCTTCGAAATCGCTGTCGCTACTCACTTCATAAATGACTTCTTCAAATGATGATTCACGAATGGAACAAAATGCTGGAATAGGTACTTTCTCTGAATGTGGTAAGGGTCTTCTAGCAGAGTCTAAGTCTGGATAAATCATTTTTTTAACGTTTACACCATACAAATTAATTCAGCAGAAGTAACAGTCAACAAAGTGATTTTTTTGTTCTTTCCATTGCATAGGCATTCCGAATCTCACATGGACTCTTTTACCACTAATACACTGTCTTAACAATTTGGGGTATCCACGGCTTGTATTCATCGACAATTTTCGACTTAAAGTAAGCATAATAAGCACTTTTTATAAAATCTGTTTTAGGTTTTCTGAAATTTTTCACCGTGCATTCACCACAGCGGTAACAAAACACATTTGGATCAATGAGACAACTTCTTTGCGATGAAGACATGATATAAAAATCAATTTATTTTTAGAAATGTATCGATAAAATAGCAAATCATGCACACGGAAGTACTTATTACAGCGAATATTCAAAAGTGACCGTTTATCAAAAATGGCACGTATGAAAAAAAAATTAAAAATATTTTTAATGTTGCCAGTACATACTTAATACAAAACCACTAACTATATCTCGCCACCAAATTTTTTTTTCGAATTTGTTGACCTGTGTCAACTATTATAACAAAACTCAGAATTTTTCCTGCGGAAAAGTGTACATTTTCCGAGAAAAACATATTTTTTGGCACATACGATAGTTAGGAGAGGGTTTTTTCTACTTTTCTATGCTTTGGTTGGCAATATCAATACCAAATTTTCCATGTGTTTAGATAATTAACTATTATAACAAAACTCAGAGCTTTTCCTGCGGAAAAGTGTACATTTTTTTTTCGAATTTGTTGACCTGTGTCAACTATTATAACAAAACTCAGAATTTTTCCTGCGGAAAAGTGTACATTTTCCGAGAAAAACATATTTTTTGGCACATACGATAGATAGGAGAGGGTTTTTTCTACTTTTCTATGCTTTGGTTGGCAATATCAATACCAAATTTTCCATGTGTTTAGATAATTAACTATTATAACAAAACTCAGAGCTTTTCCTGCGGAAAAGTGTACATTTTCCGAGAAAAACATATTTTTTGGCACATACGATAGTTTCGCTCACAACGTTTCGTAGGTGTGCAAATGGCACTTACGATAACATGAAAAACAGTTTAAATTGGAAATAAATTGAAACGCAAAGTTATTTGTGATCTTAAATCTTTGTGAAAATATGTGAAAAAATTAAGGTTTTATTTACTTAATTTTTTTTTAATTATGTTAGGTGGTATAAAATAACATTAAACAAAAGTTACACATAACAAAAACATGTTTTTAATTTCAAAAATAATTAAATTTAAGTTATTCAATCTTCATCGTCGCTTTCATTTAACGATTCTTTTATTCTTGAGGAATGTTTTTAATTTAAATACTCATTGTGATATTTTGATGGAATACTATTTTAAAACATAGATTTTGCAAATCATTAAATTTTATCGAGGAGATACACAAAGGCTTATGGTACAACATTTGTAGCTTAAAAGTAAAATTAAAGTTGTTTATGGTTTTTTTAGTAGAATTTTCAGAACATCGATAGATGGGTTCAATTGATTTTGATTTTTTTTTGAATGAAGCTATGCGAAGTTTATTTGAGTCTAGTTTAATTTTGTTAGGTAGTAGGGAATCTGCAAGTGACTTCCAGTTCTTGAGCTCAGAGAGACTTATTTTAATGCAGTCGTATCCCTATGGGTTAGTGCGTGCATTGCGAATAATTGTGGGCCATTCACTGGGCGCCCAAATCGTACGATTTCATACAAAAGATTCAATTGTGCTATGCACAGAATCAACTGGTATGACCGGGAAGTGAATATTTAATTTTAATTTTTTTAATGAAGTTTGAAGAATTTGAAAAATGTGCCAGCATAGCTGGTCTTGTTGCGGTTCTGACCAGCACAACTGTCGCAATATAGACTTATGTCATTAGCTGTCTGTTTTTGGTCTACGGTTATTAGATATTTATAAAGGGCAGTGCAAGTTTCATTGCATCTTCGCTTACCATCCCGCTCACCCCACAAAAAGCAATAGCCATTTCTAGTGCCATTTTCATAAATGCTAAAATTATAATAGGCGTACTCACAAAAACTGCTTATCTGTACATAAGTAACGATAAAGCGAATAGAGAGAGTACGAAAGGCTAAATAACGCGAGCAATAGTTACGCTTCACATTCTACTTCTAATTTAAAAAAAGAAGTAGTGAATATAATAACAACAACTATGCACAATATATTTTTGTATGGCACATACGATAATTTCGAGCACAAGCAAATAATCTAGTGTGACATACGATAAAATATACAGTCAATTTTTGGCGTAACTATAAGAATTTTAGCTACAATATTTTACCAGGTGATGCGTAGTGGTGTATAGATTAAATTTGCATCAAAAAGTCAATTTCGAAAAAATGGCACATGCGATATTTTCGCGCACAGGGGTCGATATATCTAATTACACTACTAATTTCCTTAGAATCCGAATATCGTAATGTTTTTTTTTCGATTGGTCCCAATTTTCCATATAAATAGCAAAACTCAAACAAATGCACATACTTCACATAAATGCTTGTAAGAAATATGATTGTCAGCCAAGCCAATTTTAAATATGTCTAAAGGAGAGTCTTACAAACAGTTTAAAGTACAAAATGTGCCAATAGTATTAATGTTATGGCTGTTATGATCGAAATTAGATAAAAACGTCTTTTTTTTCGCTTTATTTTAACGAATTCCAACTTTAAAGCTCTCTATCTGGAATGTATCCAAAATAAGATATTTAATAGTAGTTCGAAAATGTTCTTGCCAGGTGCTCTTTCGTTTGCTCTTGATTCGTCTGGCTGAAGTTTTCTGATTTTTTGGCGACAAGTATCATTATAATAATAATCATGGACTCCATATAGTGTCTTGGCTTTTTCTTCATATTCAGAAAACTGTTTATCTTTCATGTCTTGAAGAAAAGAAGCCAGGGGACCATAAATTTGGACAACGGATGATAAATTGATTTGAGAATCCTGAAGTTTTTTATTCGCAGCATTGAAGCGATTTAAAATTGCGTTCCAAACAATGACTATTATTGCTGTTATTAAATGCTGTAATTTTCTCAGTAGTCCGATAGTCAATTTTATCTTGCTTTCTTTATAGGTTATTGTGTGTGCGGCTGTTTATTATGAAGGCTTGCGAAGAGGCGTCATAGCTTGCGTGGTGTATTTAAGAAAAAAAAAATCATGTGTGCAGTTCGCACGTGGCAGAAGTGAAACATTCAGAAAACTAAAGATCAAATCGATTTCAAACCATGCAGTCGGACTATTTCATATTACGGAATTGGTTGCCGATTAAATATGTTGTTTTCAAAGGATATAAGGGGACCCATGTTTCCCCGATTTGATTAAAAACTTTTTTTACGAAATTATGACCATTTTAAGTTTTGATGTCAAAAATTAAGAAATCGTTGAAAATTTTTTCAAAAAAGCGGCATTTCCATCCCAATCAAAATAATTAACTTTTGGCTTTTGATTCCAATAGAACTTCTTATTCTCTGTCAGAATTCAGAAAAAATTTCAAAATGGTTGAAAATTGGCAGAGTTATAGCGATTTTTATGAGAAAAAAAAAGCTAATATAAGAAAGAAATGACATGAGTCTTATGCGGGCTTAAAGACATTTGTGGTCAGCAGAATTTTTTCTCAAAATAAAAACTTTAATTTTTGTTTCAATATTGCCAAGCCATCTGAGATACCACTACTTTCAGCTTATTTTTAATAATAACATCATTAAGTACCGTTCTTTCTCTTTAAAATGTGCTTTCAAATTTTAATCTGCGATGTTTCCTCGCAAAGTTACAGCCATTTGAAAAAAAAAACATAAATTTGAGCCCTTGCGACCAAACAATATTAGCCAACCGACTACAAATTTATTTAATTTTGATTGTATGGGATCAAATTCATGTCTTTTTCAAATGGCTGTAACTTTGCGAGGAAACTTCGCAGATTACCATTTGAAAGCTCATTTTAAAGAGAAAGAACGGTACTAAATGATTTTATTGTTGAAAATAAGGTGAAAATAGTTGTCACCTGGCTGACAAAGTTGAAACAAAAATTTAAAAATTTTTTTTTGGAAAAAAAAATTTTCATCACCTTAAATGTCTCTAAGCGCATTAAACTCATATCATCTCTTTCTTATATTAGTACAAGTCCAAAATAAAATTTTAAGCGAAATAGAAGGTGGAGTTTTTCAGAAAATTACTTAGCTTTGTTTTTTCTCATAAAAAGCGCTATAACTCTGCCAATTTTTAACCATTTTGAAATTTTTTTAAAGACAAAAGTTAATAATTTTGATTTGGATGGAAATTAAACTTTTTTGAAACAATTTTCAGCCTAAAATGGGCATAACTTCATAAACAAATTTTTTTTATCGAATCGGGAAAATATATATCCTTTCAAAACAAACATATTTCATCGGCAACCAATTCCGTAACATGAAATAATCCGCGTGCATGGTTTGAGATGGATTTGGTCCTTATATTCTTGCGCCTTCAAAATGCTGTCGTTATTAAGTTTTTGCCACCCCTAAAATTTTGCCGCCATAGACTCGGGCTTCACGGGCCTAGGCGTAAATCCGCCACTGTGCATAGGCATGTTCCCATGCATTTTGAAAGTTACTCTTCTCCTCCGAAATTTTTCTTTTTACATTTTTTTGCGCACTCATAGCTTTCAGCTTGACGATCAATTTATAATTGATATTTTAGTTAACATTTTTTCAAATCAACAGTCAAAGTTAAATTGAATCTGTGAACAAGTATGCAATTTTTTGAATTTTGATTTTCTGTAGAATGTTGTTTGTATTTGAATCAAGGCACAATATCTGTAAACACGTATGAATATTTTTGAATTTTGATTTTTCTGTTGAAATTTAAATGTATTTACTAATATGTACAATAAAAATTACTTGTTTAAATCAAATCATATTTTTAGAAGTATGCACTTTGCGCATCATTGTAATATAAAATAAATGCATTGTCAAAAAAGAGTACGAAATAGAATATTCATATGTTAAAATTGTTCTTTAAGCTGATTTTAACAGTTTATACATGCGTATAGATAAGTTATAACATTGAAAATCAAATTAAACACGAAAACGCATCAAAGTTTCGATCTGGTTGGTATCAAACTCAAAACGCCAGACTTTAATTTTTTTCAAAAACTTGAATTGAGTTCTTATGTTTCTTAAATCCTCAGGGAGAGAATTAAACAATTTACAAGATAGAATCGTGTAGTAGTTTTTAAATTGAAGCTTCTTTTAAATTGGAGCGAAAACTTAGCAACGAAACAGCAAAGTTTAAGTTACTTCGCAAAGTGTAGATATAATTATTGGACTATGCACATGAGGCGCCCAGTTGCAAAACCGGCCAAGTCCAACAAAATAAAATTATGAGATAGTCTCATATATAAAAATCTAGACCATGCTTTATCTTTCTACAATGGTTTAAGATTAAAAAAATTTTTTTTGACAAAAATATTACATTTTTTAATTTATTTTTGATTCATGGGTTTCAAAACCGGCCAAGTCCATGAACTTGCATTCCAAACCTTGGAATCAAAACCGGCCAAGTCTAGTGCATTGGTATTAAAACCGGTCAAGTCCACTTTTTTTTCAACGTCTTGGAATCAAAACCGGCCAAGTCCAGTTCATTGGTATTAAAACCGGCCAAGATCAAAATTGTTTTCTCAAAAACATTCGCAAATAAAACTTGAAATGTTTGATCTGACGTGCTTTGAGTAAGAAATTTTATAAGCTATTACATATATGGGAAATACTTTTTAATTTTTCAATGAACATAGATGAATATAAACGTTTTTCGTTGTTTTCCCAAAAGTATGAAAAATGAACTTGACCGGTTTTGAAACTGGGCGCCTCATATAACTTTCAGAGCTTTGAATTAAAAAAGATGACGGACTGGCAGAATTTTTGTTTTGTGAAAAGTTTCATGGAATACATAAATCGAGAGCAGTTACAGATTTTTCTTACAGCACTTTTTTGAAGTACAATTAATTGATGTATTTAGATAAGCACTTCCCCAACAACTAATTCCATATTCCAGTTTAGAATGAAATATAGCATAGTACACTGTTTTAATGTCATATCAGAAACATAATTTCTAATTTGTAATGTTATTTTTAATCAATCCTCAGAGTGTATCTGCATTCAAATCGAAACTCCCGACATAACTTTGGAAAATAGCATACAATTTATACAATTAGACTGATGCGCGCCTTTATAAGAACTTATATTTTCCAAGGATTGATTGAAAATAAATTTCAAAAAAAAAAAAATTGCGTGTCGAATTTTATGTTAAAAAAACATGCTGCGCTTCATCAGTAAAAAACTCGTACTTAGTTTCCAAAGTTAAGGCGAGAATTTCGATATGAAAGCACATGCATTCTTAGGATTGATTGATTAATACCATATAAAAAAATAAAAATAAGCGGAGGATGTTATATTGAAAATATTTTGGGAAAAATTTTTAGTTAAAAATTGTCTTTTTTAACAATTATGATTAAATGATTTTTTATCCTATCTACTATGGTTTTTAAGATATTTCGTTTCAAAAAATGTTAAAAAGCGTCAAAAAAAAACAAAGTGTTCAGTTGTTAAAAGAATGACCGATATGCATATAGTATAAGTATATTAGGGCGGATTAAGTTCTTAAGTGGTCCGGAAACTCTATTTTTCTGAAAGTTCGTCAAATTTTAAGCAAAAAAGTCTATTGCAACATATGGCTTCAATGAATTTCGAACCTGCAAGTTTTTATTTGAAGTAGGTAAAACTATTCAAATTGCTTAAAGCGCCATCTGGTGGCAGTTTTCGGAACTTTAGTTATCTTCCTCAACTTGTAAGCAATAAAATGACGTTTTTATCATTCAAATCTGTACATTAGTTTCGGAGTTATTCAAGTTTAAGCAAAACTGTTGAGCAACTCATCCCGGCTGCTATTACGAGAGAGCTTCAGTTTTTCATATTGAAAATTTCACAAAAGATTAGGCAAACTGAAGGGATGACATGTTCAACAGTTTTGTTTAAGCTTAAATAACTCCGAAACTAATGGACCGATTAGAATGAAGAAAACGTAATCTTATTGCTTACGAGTTGAGGAAGAGAACGAAGTTTTTAAAGTTCTGAAAACTGCCACCAGATGGCGCTATAAGCATTTTACTTAATTTTAACTACTTTAAATAAAAACTTGCAGGCTCGAAATTCATTGTAGCCACATGGTGTGTTGGACTTTTTGCTTAAAATTTGATGAACTTTCAGAAAAATTGAGTTTGCGGACTAAAAAATATTTGTCCATACAATTTAATCCGCCCTAATGTACTATATAGTTCATTCTTTTAATAACTGCACACTTTGTTTTTATTGACGTTTTTGAACATTTTTTGAAACGAAATATCTCAATAACTATAGTAATTAGGATAATAAATCGTTTAATCATATTTGTTAAGAATGACTTTAACTTTATAATTATAGTTAAAAAAATTTAAATAATTTTGTTAAAACACTCATTTTTTTAATTAAAAAATGTTTCTTTAAATACTTTCAATGTACAGTTGACTCTCGATAGTTTGAAACTCAAGGGAATTGAGAAAAAGTTCAAATTACCGAGAAATTCAAAATAATAACTATTCAAATAACCAATAGGAAGAAATTCAAAATAATAAGAGTTCAAGTAACCAAACTAAATTTTACCAATTATACTGTTCCTTTTTAAAAAAAAGTCAGTAATTTTCTCTTGAATGAGCGACTTCATCTATCATTGTCTAATGAATTCTCGATAGTGATGAGAGCTGAGAAGAAATCGTAATTTGTTTCCGTTCTGAGGGCATAGCAACAGATGTCCTTGCTTCGCTCAATGTGACTGGGATTGGCGGTTGTTCTTCTTCGTTTTCTTCCTCGTTCTCGTCAACACCAAACAAATCAGCATCGGTTAGGTCACCGTCAACTTAAACATAATCCTCAAATGTGAACTCTTCACAGAGTCCAGCAATCTTCAAAGATATCCAGCAGAAGAGAAATAATTTCTCTGCGATACAATGTTTTGGAATTTCGAATAATGCTTTGGTATAATGGTTGCAATCTTGATGTCATGCTGGGTGAAAAAAAAAATAAATTTTACGTAATCTAATGGTGGCGGGTTATTGTGCACTGTGCAGTTGTCCAAAAACAGTAAGATTTCGCGTTTTTCATTTTTATTGTCAATGTTAACCGACGTCAGTCATTCATTGAACAACTCTGTCGCCTGTCACCCTGACGCGACTTTTTTCTACTCGCACTTAACCCTCTACTGCATGAGCATATAAGCGTCAGTAAAAAAAAATATTTTTATTCAAATATACGCTTATTTATTCCTTTTATACACGAATTTAACATAAAAAAAAAGTCCTGTTTGTGTGCTTTTTATCCTTTTTTATTTTTGGAGGATGGAGCTGCTTGTAGAAGTCCACGTAAGACTTAAAACTTGGAATGTATGCGTGGGGTTTGGGTCCCACCACACATTATCATCTTTTCCAATGAAAACCAAAACAGCCTCGGATAATAGCCCCCACTACGATGACGACCACTGCAAACGAAAAACGGACAATGATTTACGGATATGCACCTGGAATGTCCGGACCCTCCATAGGGAAGATGCAACTATCCAACTGGCGGAAGCCCTCGTAAAAATAAAGGCTGACATCACCGCCATCCAGGAGATGCGATGGAAAGGACAAGGCTGCTCTAAACGGATGAACTGTGATATCTACTACAGCGGCCATGCGGAGAGGCGCGAATTTGGTTGCGGATTCGTTGTATGTCGAAAATTACGCCACCTAGTTTTCCGTATCTGGGCAAAATTCTTCAGCATAAGCCTAATTTGCGCGCACGCCCCGACGGAGGAAAAGGACAATGCCACCAAGGATGACTTCTACGCGAGCCTAGAGGACGTGTATGACCGTTGTCCGACCCACAATGTAAAAATAGTGCTCGGCGATTTTAACGCGAAGGTCGGAAAAGAAGGCATCTTTGGCGCTACAGTCGGTCAGTCAGTCTCCACGAGACCACTTCAAACAACGGTCTGAGACTGATCGACTTCGCCGCGGTGCGAAACATGGTAGTGAGTAGCACCAGATTTCAACACCTCGACATTCACAAGGCCACCTGGCTATCCCCTGTCAAAAAACGAAAAACCAAATTGATCATGTTGTGATCGACGGAAGGCACGCTTCAAGCGTTCTGGAAGTGCGTACATTTCAGGGGGTCAACATTGACTCCGACCACTATCTTGTTGCAGCTAAGATCCGCATGCGGCTATGCAATGCGAAGAATGTATGCACGGGCATGCAACGAAAGCTGGACGTTGCCAAGCTGTAATCACAACGGACTGCCGAGGCGTACTCCGCTCAACTCTCGGTTAAGCTCAACCAACCAACCTCTGGAACCGACGACGCCGGTGGACTTTGGACACACATCTCCCACTCCATGCGCGCTGCTGCCGAGGAAGTCATTGGTTTCCGACGCCCACAACCTCGAAACCAATGGTATGACCAGGAGTGTCGCGATGCGACTGCTGCAAAAAACGCTGCATACAAGAAGACGCTGCAGTCAGCCGCAACGCGAACCGTGCGAGAAAACTACCGCGAAAAGAGGAAGGAAGAGAGGCGCATTTTCAGACGTAAAAAAAGGGAGCAAGAAAAGCGTGAGCGTGACGACCTTGAGGTGTACCAGGGCAAGAAGGATGCACGAAAATTCTATCAACAGGTTAAGCGTCTAACTCAAGGTTTCAAGCCCGGAGCATCCACTTGTAGAGACGAAAATGGAAATCTGGTTACAGATACACAGAGTGTACTGAGGTTATGGAGGCAGCATTTTTCCAACTTGCTTACGGGCAATGATTCCACCAATTCCGCCAAGAGAGAATGCAGTACGATACCACCAATCGATGACAACGCAGTGGAAGTACCATCACCTAGCCATGAAGAGGTTCGAGTTGCTATCCAGCGACTCAAAAACAACAAAGCAGCGGGTGCTGACGGCCTGCCAGCTGAGTTGTTTAAAGCTGGTGGCGATGAATTGATAAGGTGCATGCATCAACTTATCAGCAAAATATGGCTAGCGGAAAGCATGCCCGACGATTGGAATCTCAGCGTGCTTTTTCCTGTAATAAAGAAAGGAGACCCGACAATCTGCGCCAACTACAGGGGTATCAGTCTTATTTCCATCGCATATAAGATCCTCTCGAGCGTATTGTGTGAAAGATTGAAGCCGCATACAGAAACACTGATCGGATCCTATCAGTGTGGCTTTAGACCTGGTAAATCCACCATAGACCAGATTTTTACACTACGCCAAATCATGGAGAAAACCCATGAATATCAAATCGACACTCACCATCTCTTCGTCGATTATAAAGCTGCGTTCAATAGCACAGTGCGAAATTGCCTATACGCAACAATGTCTGAGATCGGTATACCTGCAAAGTTGATAAGGAACTGCAGGATGACGTTGAGCAATACCTGTAGCTCCGTCAAGGTAGGGAATGACCTCTCCGGAACTTTTAATACCGAGCGAGGTTTCAGACAAGGCGACCCGCTTTCGTGCGATCTCTTCAATTTCATTATGGAAAAGCGAAAAGCCGGTGTGCATCATAATGGCACCATTTTCTTCAAAGGTGTTCAGCTCCTTGCGTACGCTGATGATATTGATATTATCGGTTGGAGTAAGAGAGATGTTACTGCTGCTTTCACTGCTATTGAAAAGGAATCAGCCAAAGTGGGTTTGACGGTAAACGAGGGCAAGACGAAATACATGATGTCTACTAACAACAACAAGAGAGCACGGGATCTAGACTCTCATGTTACAGCGGGCAACTGTAAATTAGAAGTTGTCAAGGAATTCACCTACCTTGGCACTGCCGTAACCAGCAACAATGATGTCAGTCTGGAGATTAAGCGGAGAATAACAATTGCTAATAGGTGCAACTACGGTCTCAGTAAGCAATTACGTTGCAGATCTCTCTCTCGATCGACAAAGCTAACACTCTACAAGACGCTCATTCTACTTGTGCTTCTTTATAGCGCTGAGGCATGGGTGGTTTCGACAACAGACGCAGCCGCTCTTGGGGTGTTCGAGAGGAACGTTCTCCGCAAAATCTTTGGTCCTGTTCGAGTTGGCGACGACTATCGCATTCGAATGAACCACGAGCTGTATGAGCTCTACGCAGACATTGACAGAGTTAAGCGTATAACAATACAGCGACTACGCTGGCTGAGTCATATCAATTGTATGGATAAAGAAGCTCCAGCGAAAAAGGTATTCGAAATGAAAGTGCCCGGTCAACGACGAAGAGGGAGACCATGCCTCCGGTGGATAGACCAAGCTGAGGAAGCCCTAACCACGCTTAGCATTAACGATTGGAGATGGCGCGCGCAAAACAGAGGCGCCTGGCGAGAGCTAATGAGGTCGGCCGTAACCCGACAACGGGTTGTTATGGCCATCTAAGTAAGCAAGAAATCCTTTTTATCCTCTGTATGCACACAAAGGATTTTTCGATCAATTTATGAACGGAAAAATTTTTGTTTTAGGCAACGTTGTGAAATGAAGAAAGCAATTTCATTTGGTCAATATAACAAAGATATAATTTACATTTTGAGCAAAATTCATTTGGTCATTATAACAAAGATATAATTTACATTTTTAGCAATTCACTTTTTTTCAAATTTCGACTGCAATGTAAGATCGCACTAAATAAACTGGTTTTGCATCAAACCAACTTTTCGTTACGTATATAGGCAAAATGTTAAAAAACGCGAATATAGTATAGATAGCAAAAATGGCAAATTGAATTATGATTAACGTTGAAAAAGTGGAGAAAACTATTTTCAAAATTGAAAATCCATATATGGCTCTGTATGCAGTAGAGGGTTAAGGCACTTCCGATGACGTGATCTTTGTTTTTGAAAATCATCGACAATTTCGATGGTAAAATGTCGAAATGTTTGACGACTTAATTTTTTAATTTCCCATTCTCCATAGCTTAAATCACACGCCGTTTTTCATTTATGGAAATAGACTTGTTCTTTTTTCAATATATTTTGAAACTTAAAAATTAATTACACAAATCAATCATTAAGAAAAACACACTTTAACGTTTGAAAGTAAACTCAAAACTGCAAACTGATTCATGTAATCCAGCCATGCTAACGCAGGTGACATAAAAGAGGAAATCACCGCCTTCAAATTAAAGCTCAATCGATATTGATGCAAACAAACGACAGGTCAGTGCATAAAATCAATAATCACCGACTTCAATTTACGGAGAGAGTAGAAAGCACGACTTCAAATTATAGAATGACGGCGAGTAAAATGCCATTCCTACAACTTCAAATTACCGAGCGGAAAAAATTCAAATTAAAGAGATTCAAATAAACGAGTGTCGAACATATTTGTAACATATTTTTTTTGTTTTGATTTTTGAATGTGTTATTCCTCAATCAATCCTAAGA
Organism: Tricholauxania praeusta; assembly: GCA_949775025.1. Classification (NCBI taxonomy): domain Eukaryota; kingdom Metazoa; phylum Arthropoda; class Insecta; order Diptera; family Lauxaniidae; genus Tricholauxania; species Tricholauxania praeusta. The sequence continues at coordinate 5,393,068 of OX459032.1, read as the reverse complement.
ATGCATGTGCTTTCATATCGAAACTCCCGCCATAACTTTGGAAACTACTTACGAATTTTTTACTGATGACACGCGCCATGTTTATCATGTCTTTCTTAACAAATATGATTAAATGATTTTTTATCCGATCTACTTTAGTTTTTAAGTTTTTTCGGTATATTAGATTGTCTTTTCCGAAAACAGAACAGTGGAGACTTAAAACCGGGTCCGGGATCCTGGAACAAGATAAAGATAATGGTATTCATACAGTTGAAGGTACGGAAAACGCTCACAAAGTTTTGAAAAAAGTTGCAGAAACTTACATTACCGCCTCGAGCTTTGTTAATTGGAGGAGGATTAGCTATCACGTGACACCAAAATTTAGGAGTTTCAAACTTATAACGTTTTTATATCTTCGAAACCATATGCGGGAGACACTTTTTTTACGTAATTTTTTCTTAGAAATAAAACATACATGAACGTAAGAAAAATAAGTTTAAAAAAATCAGGCTTGAGGTGGTAAAGTAAATTATTTCCGCTGATTTTTGCTTTTCTTATATGTCTAGCTAAATTAAGTTAAAAAAGTAGGGAAAAGAAAACAACCACAACATAAGCGGCTTCAACGTCACATGGCACAACACGGTGCGCATACAAAACGAAGTTATCATCGAGTCAGTCTCCATTGTGCACTCAGACTGTGCCCCATACAAAAAAAAAAGTTCGAATGTCCACCCCCAATTTGAAAGCTAATATTGAAAGGTTTTTAAGGAAAAAAAATTTTTTTTTTCGGCCTCTAAATTCGATGCTATTTTGTTTTGTTTTTATATCTGCGCTATTTGACGTCCGATCAACAAGTATGGTATATCGATGTAAATATCTCATAGAGTACATTTTATTCATAGAAGTCATTTGTCTCATATTTTTTTTTCGACTGGTTATATACATACATTATCTCAGCTTTTACTACCTTAACGTGCCAAGGACACATCATAAAATTAAAGTCTGTATCAAATCATAAAATTCATCACTACAAAGTTTCCTCAAATTATTGAAATTAAAAAAGTTACAGCGAATCTAAAATTTCAGTGCAAATATTTGATCAGAATAATGCAATGGTTTTTTCCAATCGACTTCCAATATCATTGCGCTTTTATGTTCGTTTAAAAAATTTTATTTAAATAATTTTAAATGAAAATCGTTAAGGTTTTAGTTATATCAATTAAATTTTTTAATTTATTAATTCCATCCGTTTTTTGCCAGCGTGTAGTTATCCGATTTGATTTTGATCCCTACCAAATTTCATCAAAATCAATCTAGGTAGAAAGCATATGCTTCGAAATAAAAATAAGAAAAGTAAGTGTTTATGAATACTTAGAATTAATGGGCGCTAGACTGATCAAATAAGAACGTACGTGTTCTGCTTGTAACAGTTACATATTCTAGTCCTTAAAACTGAGGTTGAGTGTGTTCTGCAACTTTATGATCATCACATACGCTCCGCTCAAAATAAAACTTTACGATACTTACAATGTAACAGCAACTCGCAAGTTACTTGCTACTAAGGATTGGTAGATGATTGATTCAATATAGTGCGACGGACTAAATTTTTTGGGTTTCGCAATGAATATAAGTTGGATTTTTCCCATAAATTTTAGGTCAGGTAATAGATTTTGCTGTATTGTAAAAATTTTTTGTATATAAAGAGGAGTTTAAGACTATTACTTGGTAATCAGTATTGTTCAAGCTTTGAAAAAGTGTTCTTTAAATATTGAAAAAGTGTTATGCTACAGAGAATTAAATAAAAAAGAAAAATGACTTTTGAAAAGTGCGATTTGGAAAAAAGCAAATTGCCAACAAAGCGCGATGTGATTCAATATTTATTTTTTCAATAATACCAGCTTGATCAAAAAGTTTTAGGACTCGTCACCGTGTGGCGCTCTCGTTCGTCCGATTTCAATTCTATTTTTTTTGTTGTGTTGGTAGAAGTGTCATGGACGTTATGTCAAATTTTCAGCTTGACAGCTTGACATTTCTTGAAGTGACGCCGTATTGTGTGCATCTACTTTTGTGTGTGGTTTCGATTTTTTACAAAAAAAAAAATGTCATCAACTTTGCAGCAACGAGTTTGCATTAAATTTTGTGTTAAAAACGGATTTAACGGTGCGCAGACGTTGGAAATGTTGGGAAAGTGTTTTGGCGACGATACTCTAACGAGATCGAACGTTTTTCGCTGGCACGGACGCTTCAGAAATGGTCGAAAAAACCACGTCGTTTTCAATCGAAAAAGAAGGCGATGCTCACGGTTTTCATGGACTACAGAGGTGTTGTGCATCATGAATTCCTCCCAGAAGGTCAGACCGTCAACAAAGAATATTATTTGGGCGTTTTGAGACGTTTGCGTGAAGCAGTTCGCCAAAAAAGACCGGATTTGTGGGCAAACAACTCGTGGATTTTGCATCACGACAACGCGCCGTCGCACAATGCGATCATTATTCGTGAGTTTTTGGCCAAAAACTCCATGAATACCGTCCAACATCCACCGAATTCGCCTGATTTGGCTCCCTGCGACTTTTTCCTGTTCGACCACCTGAAGAAACCGCTCCGCGGATCGCGTTACAGCAGCCGAGAAGAGGTCATCGAAAAATCGAAGATGGCCCTGATGGCCATACCGACGGTCGAGTATAAAAAGGCTTTTGAGGACTGGGTCAAGCGTTGGCGTAAGTGCATTGCAGTCGATGGGGAGTACTTTGAAGGAGACAATATCGATTTTGATGAATAAACTTGTATTTTTCATTTTAAAAATAAAGTCCTAAAACTTTTTGATCAAGGTAGTATATTGAATCTGGCATCAGAAAATTAAATGTTTTTAAGAAAAACGTATTCAAAGACATAACTAGCTTGTGGGAACGCGCGACATTCCAAAATTATCGAGATCAACAATTCTCAGATACATTGAAGCATGTATTGACAATTATTTTAAAATTTTAAAAGTCCCAAACAAATACAATACAAATGAGTGGAACGAACTGTTCCTAATTTCTCGATGCAAGTGCAAAAATGTATGTCAGTGCGTCGCCGGTAATGAAATTCCTGAAACAAGTAAAGCGTTTTTTATCGATCAATGTGGACCAAGACTGATGTCACTTCAAGATGTGCAAATGATTGATGTGGAAAGTGTTGAAGGATCGCAATCAACATAACCTACGTTCAGCATTTTGGCTAGCGCTTATGAACCGATCTCTGATAATGAAGAGGAATTCGAAAGAAATCGCTTGGAACTATCACCGGCACCAGTCGAAATGCAATTGAAGGTATCGGACGTTAGACTGCGAAATTACAGTTCGGCTTTAGATCGAAGTGACACGTCATCTCGCTTTGGATCCCTGCTTGCCACTATGCTTATTAAAGATTTGCAAATTGCAATTAATACGAAACTGGAAAAAGATGTTTCTTCTGATGTAGCCAAACAGTTTTCCATGTTCTTCGACAGCTTCATCATGGACCATAACAAAATTCAAATAGAACGTCAAAAATTCAAAGATGAAGCCGCTGCTTTGGCCAAATATCATGGATTGTTGACATGCATATCTTTCGATGGTAAAAAGGAGTCAACTCTAACGAAACCAGGAAAATTAATTACCGAAGAACATGTGACATTAGTAAAAGAAACTCATTCAAAATTCATCGGCTATGTAACACTAACTGAAGGCACTGCTGTTGAAATTCAAAAAGCAATCGTTGATTTCTTGATCGGCAATGATTACAATTTGGATAATTTAATTGCTGTCAGTTGCGATGGAACCAATGTTAACACCGGGTACAAAAATGGAGTAATTGTGTGCATGGAACGGCGCTTACATAGGCCTTTGCTGTGGTTTGTGTGCCTTTATTATTTTAAAGAGTTGTCTTTGAAAGAACTATTAAAAACATTCCTCGGTAAACAGCAAGGTCCAGGAATCTAGCCAGGAGAACTCGGAACAGGATTGCTGAATTGCCAAAATCTTCCTGTTGCACAAAATCTCGAAGCAATTGCCATGGGTGAAATGCCACACAATATTGATGATTGGGACATACGAAACGACCAGCTTTACTTGTACCGTATGGTACGTGCCGTCAACTATGGTAAGTGCGATGAAGAATTAGCCTGTCTGAAACCCGCTGATATGAGTACAGCCCGATGGTTGACAACCGCTTCAAGAATTCTTCGCTTTTATGTAACACAGCAGCAGCCTTCTTTAATATCAATAAAACTGACAGAATTCGTTGCTATACACCCCATACTGGTTTCTCGTAAAGAGCCAACCACAAGCCATTCATGGAAGTCGTCATGTATTTAAATATATTAAATGGATCCGTCATCTTCCGGAAGACGTACAGCTGGTAATTCGTCCGGTTATCGAAAACAACGCATATTTTTTCCATCCAGAGAATATTTTGTTGTCAATGATAACGGATTCAGAAGAAACAATACGAAAAGATGGCTACGAGAAAATTTTGAATGCGCGGTTAAATCCACCCGCAACACTTCGTCAAATGAACAAACCAAGGCAAAGTATAAATTTTGATAGTAACTCTATGCTAGTATGATCGATTGGGACAAACTAAAAGTAACTGAACCGCCATGCTTGCAATTCTACACTGATGAACAATTGCGGAATGTCTTATCACAAACAATAAAAATACCAGGTAAAAATACCGTCAGAAAACATATAATCAATGATTTTTTTTACATAATTAATCCTTTTTACAGATTTGCCATGCCATTTGCAAAACATCGAGCGATTTGTTCGTGTTGTGCATGAATCTGCCCTCGCGATCAGCGATGAACAACGCCTAGGCCATATTTTCTCAAAACTCTTTAGCCGTGAACGTTACAGCAAATTATATAGTCGTCAAAATCTATCGGATTAAATTGGAATGGATTTTTTTTTTTATTATTTTATATTAATTTTGAATTTGTTATTTTATTTTAATTTTATATACTTTATTTTTTTTTATTTACTTAAGTATTTTTGAAGTTGTATTAAGAGTTGTATTTTGTAATGTGTATATTATATTTTAAGTCCTAGCTGAAGCTCTCACTTGCTAGTGCTAGTAAATAAGTTACAAACTGTTATTTTATTACTTTTTTAATACATAAAAATGATAATAATAAAAATATGCACTTCATAAAATTTTTTAAGACGAACATAAAAGCGCAATGATCTTGGAAGTCGATTGGAAAAAACCATTGCATAGTTTAAGGACTTAATTTATTTTATTTTAATTGATTTTATTATTCTGATCAAATATTTGCACTGAAATTTTAGATTCGCTTTTTCAATTTCAATAATTTGAGAAAACTTTGTAAAGATGAATTTTATGATTTGGTACGGACTTTAATTTTATGATGTGTCCTTGGCACGTTAGGGTGGTAGAAGCTGAGATAATGTATACAACTAGTCGAAAAAAAATCTGAGAAAAATGACTTCTATGAATAAAATGTGGTCCATGTTGAGAAATTTACAACGATATGCCATTATATATTATTTTTTCCTTAAAAATCTTTCAGTATTAGCTTTCAAACTGGGGGTGGACATCCGAACTCTTTTTTGTGATACTATCTACTGTGCACATCGTTTCTTCGTCATATACATGAAGTGGTAGAGACAAAGGGTTAACGTTAATAAGGACCTCGCCTTGGCACTCAGCAGTTAGTTTGCATTATGCACTCAGACTGTCCATATCGTCTTTTTTTCTTATTAGCGAAGTGGTTGAGATTAAAGGTCACTCCACATTAAATACAAGCCTAGTTTTGTCGAACATAAGACTTATAAGTCATAAATTTCCGAATCAAAACATAAGTACCTTTAATAACTTGTTCGATTTTCCTTTCCAGCAGTTATAAGAAAAGAAAATATATTTAAGTATGTATATTATTCAAGGAAAGGAGATTGTAAAGAAACTTCAACGAGTAGAAATACAAATAAAAGGAATAATCAAACGAAAAATAAATGTTTTTGTAACGACCCACAGCGCTAAATAATCCTGGAAAAACATCGTTACAACCTACAAATAAAAAAGACTGGCTCCAAAGTTATGTCTTCAAGTCTACCGATTCAAAATGATCGACCTGCTGAGCTTCAGCCATTTCAAGCCACTTCGTTTCAAAAATAAGGAATCAACTTGTAGCAGTAATTGCCATTTTTTTAGTAAATTTACAGCGAAATATGCCTGGAGTTAGCTTTCCTGAAATTTTGCTGAATTTTAGTAATTTTAAGCAATTTAAACCTCAAAAAACATTTATACTTATGTAAATATTGTATTTATGATAGAATAAACACCTACAACAAGTAACTTCTTTCATGTTTATTTCGAAATAGTACACTTCAAGTCGCCATTCAGTGCTTTTCCACAAAATCCAAACACTGACTCGTGGATGAGCAAATAGATCAGCTTAGCCAAGGACCCATTGTCTCAGTCAACCAAAGCGAAAATCGCTTTTTATTTATTTGTGCATTTATTGAGTACATGTTCTTACGATAAAAGTACGCAACTGGGCTTACAATTGGAGTCTCTGCTAATTAAAATTCTGTGCCATCTGCATATCCCACACAAAAGGGCAACTCATGGAATGTTTCCTTTACAATCCTTTTTGGTCAGGCCAGTAGATATTTTTTCCCTTAATGTTCAAGAATACTCGAAACACCCTAGCAGTTACTTTTCGTATTGTGGCTCAAACCACCACTCCAAAAATAGTGGCTATTTTGTGAACAGTTCCACCTTCTCCTGAAGAACCAAACTTCTAGAGAACAATTGCTAATTGTAGCGAGATATAAAACTGCACGGTTAATAATTGTGGGCTTACGTATATGACTACACCAGAATTGTATTAAAATTCAATCCTGTCTAGATATTAAAATTCATTTTTAATACAAATTTGTATTAAAATTTAATACTCGTTTTTATTAAAATTTAAAAAAAAAAAATATGCCGTATCCACTGGTTCCCTTTCAATACAATGGTTGCATGAACATTTTAACGACATCAGCCAACGTAGTATCATATTTACGTTGGCTAAATGTAATACTTGCGATAGCATCAAATTGATTCCAAATGTTATAATATATCGTTTTAATGTTTGAACTGTATTTTAGGAACAAAGTAATTGATTCCACGCCGAGTGGCTAATACAATGCCAAGCAACTGCAAACATTGCATCTTATTTTTTTTATTAACTGAGCGTCGAGGCTGAAGCAAATGCTTGGTATTTTCATGTTGGGGACATGCCGCGCTACGGACATTTATGTTGGATTTTGAGAGTATAAGCAATCTTGTATTTATTGTTAGTTTCATTTCGTTTTCGAAATAAGAGAGTCAATGCTTTAAAAAAAAAATTACAAATAAATAGCTGGAATCATCGTGATAGTAACAGTTAGTTGAAAAACTCATATATTCATAGCTCTTCTTTTGCGGAAAATGTAGTCAAAACCTTAAGCTCTCAGTTAAAAATTAATTTAAGTACATTGTTTCATTAGAGTTAGCCATTGAGGCTCTTAACAGAAAATGAATTGTTTTTAGTTTATCGTTGTTATCCATTGACTATGAGCAGTGTCATATTCTCGCCCACGCCCCTTTTGCTTTAACGTACCCATACCTGCTGTAATTACCTCACGCTCTGCCGGCAACAAATGAAAACATTTTGGTTTAATTAAAATGGCAAAATTAATTTGCTGAAAGATAAACAGCAGTGAATTATTTTACTGTAACTATTTTTTTTTTTTCTTTATTTCTCACTCTTTTTTTGATTTCTTTAGTCTTTTTTTTTTCAGCTGACAACAGCACCTTTTTTTTTTCTCGTGGGATCCTTTTGTGGACAATTACACAAGTAAACGACGAGTTTCGCATGATTTAACTTCTTGTGAAATAATAAAAAAATTGAGTAATAGAAAGAAATCAAAAAATATTCTCCGGAAATGGAAGCACGCTATGCAAGTAAGCGAAAAAATATGCTACATATTTAGCACAGTTGCACAGTGGTCAATATTCAAAACTGTTACGATTTGTGTCACTGATGGCGTGCCATGATGTGATATTTTAATATAGTATGATACTGTTAGAGTGCATGTAATGCAAAAAAAAAAAACATTTGTTTTTTTGAAAATATTTTTTATTTAACATTTACATCAAAAAAAGGAATAATTATTGGACAACATAAAAACGTTTTATTTATCTTCTATAGGGTGTTTTTTTAGAGGTATAGAGCTTCGAATTGAAATAAAACACAAGAAAATCGTTTTAATGTCCATCAATTTGGCTTTATTGGAAGGATAATTTTATGCCATTAATGTTTAAATATGATTTCGGGCATGTGGCCGCCGCGGCTGGCTCAAATAAAGCCAATTCCACAGGTCCAATTTTAAACCACTTTTTCGAGCATATGGGGCCGTATGTCGGCAATAACGCCACGAATGTTGGCTTCCAAGTCCCCTAACGTTTCTGGTTTGTTGGCGTAGACGAGCGACTTCACATATCCCCAATGAAAATAATCCAATGGTGTCAAATCACAAGATCTTGGTGGCCAATTGACAGGTCCATTCCGCGAAATTATGCGCTCATCGAATGTTTCCTTCAATAAATTGATTGTGACGTGCGCTGTGTGGCATGTAGCGCCGTCTTGTTGGAACCACAACTCATCCACATTCATGCCATCCAATTCGGGAACAAAATAGTCGGTTATCATGGCTCTATACCGGTCTCCATTAACGGTAACTGACTCTCCAGCATTATTTCGGAAGAAGTATGGCCCAATGACTCCACCAGCCCATAGAGCACACCAAACAGTCAGTTTTTGTGGATGTAATGGTGTCTCAAGGGTCTCATGTGGATTCTCTTCACTCTAAATGCGGCAATTTTGCTTGTTGACGTAGCCATTCAACCAAAAATGAGCCTCATCACTGAACAAAATTTTGCGATGAAAATCAGCATCGAGATCAATCTCATTTTCGGCCCATACACCAAAATCACGACGCATTGCATGGTCTCGCGGCTTTAATTCTTGCACAAGCTGGATCTTGTAAGGTTGCAAGCCAAGATCTTTGCTCAAAATCTTCCATAAAGTTGATGGACAAAGCTCCAACTGCTGTGCACGGTGGCGAATCGATTCATTCGGGTCCTCTTCAACATTTTGCTCTACAGCGGCAATTGTTTCTTCAGTGCGCACTGTTCGACGTCTCTGCGGATGCGTATTATCACATAGAGTAAACGTAGTGCGAAAACGACCCATGGTTAACCGAATTAATTGCTCTGATGGACGATTATGTCGACCATAAAATGGACGGAGCTTGCGGTAAACTTCGCGAACTGAACCATTATTTTCGAAATAAATTTGCACGATTTGCAAGCGTTGTTCTTTTGTCAACCTGTTCATGATGAAATGGCAAACCAAACTGAACATAAATGACATTAGAGTTGCCAGATTTGACCATAAAATGCCAGTTTTATCTCTATTCGAAAAACAAACCTCTAAAAAAAACACCCGTTATTATTAAACGAGCTAAAATTGTATGTTTATATATTTATTTATATATGGCTGAACATTATTTCAAAAACGGCTGCAGCGATTTTGATAAAACTTCGGGATTTCGTGCATATGTGAACGAAATTAAGATTGGACTAGGTTTTGAGTTTTTCAAGTTTCTAACAGGGGCGTGACACAGCCCTAAACTTTAATTTTTATAACGTGAAAACTCGCAAGCCACTTAAGGTATTGCAACGAAATTTGGTAGACGGATGCAGATCATTGATTCGATATTACTCGAAAACGGCACCGACGATTTTCATAAAAATTTGAAACTTAATACCGCTAAATGCAGTCATTATAACAAGCTATGCCACTATACTGGCAAAACTCGTTGAAAGGCGTGGACAGCCCACAATATTTATAAACATTATAATGAGAGAACTAACAACGCAATCGTTATGAAATTTGACATGTCAAATAAACTGGCTATTGGGTATCTTGTAACCAAAAGTGGGTGAAACGGCAACTGTGGGCGTGGCACTTTCCATACAAGCAAAATCAGTTAAATGCTACATTTATTGTTATATGAGAGTAATATTTTTTAATTTTGGTATAGAGATGTCGGTTACTATAAGCTTTGAAACCAAATGGATTTCGATGGAATTGCATCAGTGGGCTTGGCACCTCCCCTACATGCAAAAAATGTTAAGTGTTATATTTAGTGTGCTATGGGAGAAATTTCTTTAAAAAGAGATGTCGGTTACTATGTGCTTTGAAACTAAATGGATTTCGACGGGATTGCATCAGTGGGCGTGGCACCTCCCATACAAGCAAAAAATGTTTAAGGCTATATTAAGTGTGCTCTTGGAGTCAAATTTCTTAAATTTGGTGAAGAGGTGTCGGTTACTATAAGCTTTGAAATTATATGAATTTTGACGAGATTTCATTAGTGGGCGTGGCACCTCCCATACAAACTTATAAGGCTAAATGCCATATTTAGCGTACTATAGGAGTTATCCTAATAAAATTCGGTACAGAGATGTCGGTTACTATAACCTTTTAAATTAAACGAATATTGATGGGATTACATCAGTGGGTGTGGCACCTCCCATGAATGCAAAAACGTTAATAGTTATGTTTAGTGTGCTGTGGAAGTAATTTCATTAAAATTGGTGTAAAGGTGTCGGTTATCATAAGCTTTCAAATTAAGCGAAAATAGACAAGATTGTATCAGTGTGTGTGGCACCTCCCATATAAGCAAAAAACTTTAAATGTTATATTTAGTGTGCTATTGGAGTAATATTCTTTAAATTTGGTGTAGAGGTGTCGGTTACTATAGGCTTTGAAATTATATGAATTTTGATGGGATTTCATTAGTGGGCGTGGTACCTCCCAAGCAAACTTATAGCGTAAAATGCAATATTTAGCGTACTATAGCAGTGATTCTAATAAAATTTGGTTTCAATATATTGAGTCTTATTCAAGTTAGTTCGAGTTTTTCAAACTCTTTCAACTGCTTCATTATATTTCAACCTCTTTCAACTTTTCTCAACAAGCTTTTGTTGGAAAAAAATCCACTTATTCTTGTGTAAAATTCTTCGCTGAGTTCGAAAAAAAAAACAAATTTGTCGAGCTAATTCCCCTCACTCCCTATATCCCACACTCTTCTCACCAAAATATTTAAAAGATTCAATTTTTTTTCCAAATATTTTATCAAGCCAAGAATTTTTATTTCATTTTTTCGTTTTTATTTATTTAATGAATGGAACACATAAATATTTCCTTACTGACTAGGATCTATAGTAAATAAAACATGAAAAACAAAAATTAATTAGATATAGAATTTAACAGAATCTTTAAAGTATTTCTAGAATAAATAAAATCTAAACTTATGGAGCTAGCAATCATATTAAAATCATTAAATGCCCTTATAATAGCAACATTTGAGACATAGCTTGTTATACAAAGCTCAACATGGAAGATATCAGAACTTCTTAGATTTCTAACCGGAATATTAAGCCCAATGGAATGTAAGAGGGAAGAACAGTCTATCTTACCACAAACTATATCATAAACAAAAGTCAAGGCAAGGATGCTTCTTCTGCTTTGAAGAGATTTAAGATTAATAAGTTAACACCTTGCATTTTAAGACGGAAATGGGTCAGCAAAAACCTTTTGAACACGTTCAATTGATTTATATGAATAACATAAGGTGGTCTCCAAACAAAAGCACCATATTCAAGTTTGGATCGAAACATATTCAAGTTCGGACCAAACAATCGACGTATATATTAATTTTAAGGTACATGGGTCAGAAAATTCAGAACTATCTATTACGCCTTACGAAAGCAAGCAGCGCATAAGACTTCGATATTATATAATTGTAGTGACTGACGAAAGTGAGTTTGTGGTCAGAAACTATACCTAAGTCTGTGACTTCCGTCATTGCAGTATTGCAATTTTGACTTGAAAAATGGTACATGAACACATTTCTTTATGTTTAAGTATAAACAATTTTTTAACACCATACAGTCAGTCTATTTAAGTCAGACTGTATCTTTAAGGAATCATCCAGACATTTCATCACAGCATAAATCTTAAGATCGTCTGCATACATAAGAAATTTAGTGTTAGCAAAACAACTCTGTATATCATTAATAAATAAGGCAAATACTAAAGGGCCTAAAATACTTTCTTGCGGAACACCCGAAGTGGCTATATAAGGCTGAGATTTACAATTATCCACTAGCACATAGCACAGCCTTCTGGATAAATAGGATTCAATCCAGTTCAAGAATGCTGAGTGAAAACCAATTTGTTTTAATCTAAAATGTAAAGCTTATGCGAAACCTTATCGAAGGGTTCAGCAAAATCAGTATAAATTGTATCAATCTGATGACCATTTTGAAAAGCTGAAAGACAGTCTTCAGTAGAAACAGCTAAATTTGACATTGTTGGCCGACCAGTAACAAAACCATGTTGATTGCAGGACATCAAGCTTTTGACAGCAAAGGACATTTTAGCTTTAACCACACTTTCATAGAATTTCGATATAATTAGAGTTTTAGAAATAGGCCTGTGATTAGACACATCGTTTTTAATTTCATTTTTGTAGATGGGGGCAACGGAAGTGATTTTTCACTCATCAATAAAAGTTCCCTCAGCAAGAGATACATTAAAAATAATATTTAACAGATGGACAACCGAAGACGTATATTGATTCCGAAAAATGCAGATAATCCATTATTATAAGCATGAGCAGATCCTTTGAGATTAGCAATTCCTTGGATTATATCAGAGGTTAATAAGCTGATCGACCCATGAATTTTGCAAAACTTCTGCTTATATACATAGTCCTCCAACCTTCTGGAATGACGTTCTGTTAAGTGATGAGAGTACATTTGAGATACGAGTATTTTAAGCAAAACTAGCGAGTTGCAAGTTTGAGTTGCTTACTCAAAGTCTCATTTCTCATAGTTTGGTGCTGTATGTCGGCTGTGGGTGCTGGAAATCTAGGTTTTTATTGAATCAAAAGTGAATAGCCGAGATTGTTTGCAGATTTTAAAAGACAATTTGAGTACTAGTGCTCAAAAATTGGATCTTGCAACCAAGATATCCGGACTTGTCATTGGAAAATATCATACAAAATATCCTTCAGAAAAAGTTCATAACTTATGTAGCGAGAATTTCGATATGAAAGCGTACAGATTCTTAGGATTAATTGAAGAATAACATAAAAAAAAAGAATAACATCGCAAATATTTTGAGAATCATTTTTATAAATAAAAATTCAATATTTTAACAATTTTATTTGATGTGTTTTGATTTTGTTTTTATAGTTTTTGAGATATTTTGTTCCAATAAATATTCAAAAAGGAAAAAACAAAGTGTGCAGCTATTTAAAGACTGATCGATTTCCATATATGTATGTAAGTAATGTAGTTTTCGGTATGTTTGTACTTTTTCCAGTACATTCGACAAATTTTTAGTATATTCGGTACAATGAATGAATTTTCGGTATATGTGGCGCATTTTCAGTATATTTTCGGACATTTTACTATCTGTATATATGAAAATCAATTGCTGTGCATTAGTCTCGCATTAGTCCCTTAGCCAATTTAAATAATTTTTTTATTTTGTTGTATTCTTTATTGCTCAAGCAATGTTTATAGCAAAAAAAGTTCGGAAAAATTTAAAAGAAAATTGAATTCAAATGGAATTCATTACCATACCATTGAAAATTGATTGTTGGTAGACGAAAATTTGGGCTATCAATCTTGGATGGTTTTTCTTCTCAATGAGATTTGTTAATTTTTTCAGACTGACATAAAATTTTTGATTAACTGTGAATTCGAGCACACTGTACTATGTCGCAAAAAAAAAAAATAAATAAATACCAAAACAAACAAAATGGCAACAGGAGTAAAGAACAAGCAAACGAATTGGGACAATGCAGTTGAAAAAAAAAATTTTTTTAAAACAATAGCGAACTGGCACAACGAAACACTCAAGGAAAAAAACATCACTGAGGGTTGGCAAGAGCCAACTGCCTGCCAGCCATGTTTTTAAACGTACCGCTAACACACCCTCCTCGACTTCCGGTAGTTCCACGTCCCAGCGAAATGGAAAATTGAGCAGGAAGTAATTGATTGCGCTGCGAGTCCAGCGAAGCGTTTTTGTTGTTGTTGATTTTAACGCGAATGCTAGGTCCATTTCATAAAGAAGCAAACTTGGGGTTCTTTTCTTACTTTTATTTTTATTTAACTTGTGTATAATGTGTATCTTATATATGTATGTATGTATATCAATGTGTGTATATTTTTTGTAGCATATAATCGGAGAAAAACAGTAGCAAAGGGGGTTGTGCAAGGATAGAGAGTGGCTGTTAAATTGTCTCATTATTGTTGTTGTCATTGTTTGTTCACACCAAAAGCCCAATGCTAAAAGTAAACGCGCTTTGTTTGTCAGTTGGTCCTTTTGACCGCATTTTTGACCCACGCATCCATTCTTCAATCTTTTCTTTTTGTTTTTATTTTTTATTTAATTAAGCCTATTTATTTACAAATTTATGTATGTAAGTTATAGTGTAACAAGTTCAAGCAGAATGTCTTAAAAGAAACTTCAAACTAAGTAAGAAGAAAAATGTAGTCTATATAACATATAAAAAATAAGAAACATAAAAAACAGTAGTTCCATGTAAAATAGATTCTTGATAGATCTATTCAGCTCATTATATCAAATTAAACCATTATACGAGATATTCTGAGAAAACATTGTATTTATTGAACGGGAAACAACGAAATTATCTCTAAGTCTAGCATTATTAAAATGTTGAAAACTCATAATTTGCAGAGTGTTTTGACTTAAGCCTTTAGCTACGAGTATTTTATGTATGCCATAACAATTAGAGGTCTGCGCAAGTGCACAAGCTGTGACTTCAGATCGTAGAACTTAATGACAAACAAAGGTCAAATTCGACATTGTGCAATTCATCAGTAGCAGTAGCACGAATCAGAACGATGCAACGAAATGACTTAGCTTCGTTTGCTTCGTCCGAAGTAAACAAAACATTTTCAAAAAAAAAAAACCTCGTTTTTTTCAAGGACAAAAAAAGAAGCGATCGCTCAAGCAAACAACAACAAAGCGCACATTGACACTAGCGTCTTTTATTTCTACATTCTTGGAATTGACATTTGGCTTATTAAGTTTTTAAATATTGATTAGAGCTTAGCTTTGAAAACTTAGAAAACTTACTTGCTGTTTTGGTTTGAGTCTCTAGATCTGATCTAAATTTTGAAACTCTATTATTGCAATAAATTTGTTTTGTATTTCTCTCTTATTTCTTACATTTCTCTACATTTTATGTTTAACTTGTAATTAAAACGTAAATTAAAATGCAATTTTCGTTTTTTGTTTTGCAACATTATAATAGGATTTTCGTTGTTATTGTTCATCATCAAGTTTTGAGATGAACAGGGTTCACCCTACCTATATTTTATACTAAAACTCAATTATATATTTTGAAGTGCATTTTGTACTATTTTATTTTAAATAAAAAATTGCACTAGTTTATTTTTATTCCCTTTTCCATATTTAAATATTTTTTTTATATGAATTCCATAGATTTAAGATTGTTTTTGAAAAAATTTGTGAAATAAAATAATAATAATACTTAATTGAATAATAAAAAAAAAATATTTTAAAGTAATTTTTTGGTTTTTTGTTAAAAAAAGGAGTAAGTGCGAAATAAGATACGATAAATCATTTTAAAACAAAAGAACTTAACTTTTTAGTAGGTTGTTTACGCGTTTATTCATAAATTAACAGTTTCTTAAAAAATATTTGTAAATATTTCAGATAATCATAACATCTCCGAAAAAATAGTGCAAATTTGGAAGATCTTTTCTCTAATACTATAGCTAATTAAATTATTTTTCATACGACACCCATAATTTGGATATAAGTTTAGGGGTTTCCTTCTCAACAGACAAAATGCAAATTAAAAGTAAAACAGGGCTGCTCCAAAAAGACGTTTTGTGACGTCTACTACAGCTGCCATGTGAATAGGCACAAGCTCGGCGCTAGTTTTGTGGTCAGAAAGAGACTACGCCAACTTGCCTCCCAGCTCACACTGGCTAATGAGCAGCTGGCCACCATTCGCATCACTGCAAAATTATTCCTTATAAGGAAGGAAGGACGATGCGACCAAATGCGCTTTCTAAGCGCTTCTCGACCAAAACATACGTGCGATGCCCCCACCACGACATTAAATTCATGCTAGGCGACTTCAACGCCAAGGTGGGTAGGAGGAGCAACTTTGGTCCGACGATCGGAAAACTCCGCCGCAGCAAGAAATATGGTAGTTAGTAGCTCCGGGTTCGAACATTTCGATATACATAAGGCCACTTGGATGTCCCCTGATCAAAAGCCGCTCAACCAAATTGATCACGATTTAATAGACGGAATGCACGCTTCTAGTATTTTGCACGTACGCACAATCCATGGCACCAACATCGATTTGGAGCAATCTTGACGCGACCAAGGTCCGCATCCATCGGTGTGCGACAAAAAGCATGCCAAACACTATACAGCGAAATCCCGATGTTGAAAAGCTGAAATCAGAACGGGCGGCCAAGACCTTCGCTTCTCGACTCTCACTCCTGCTTTCGCAATTGGAAGCACATTTCCCGCTCTATGAGGATTGCTGCCGAAGGGGTGCTAGGCTTCCAACGTCATCGAAAAAAAACCAGTGCCACCAAGACATTCAATATATGCTTAATAGTGTGGTACAAAGTTCAAATGCAATGCTTGCTCAGCTAAGGTATTGAGTATTGAAATTTTGTTTGTATATTTAAAACATAAGTAGAATGACTCTAACCTTGAAACTGTAACTATGTTATACATTTATGATAAAATCGCTCTCTTTTGTAACCGTTTGATTCTCTTGCTCCTACTCATTTTTTATCATTACACATTGTCTTAATTTTAGTATGAATTACCAGTTTAAAGTGTGAACAATAAAGTCATCTGAAGTCTTAAAGAAATTTCTTGCCTTTTATTAATATTGGACTCTGCACATTACATATCCGAATAGGTTATGGGCCCAGCCAATTAATAAAAGAAATTGCAAAGAACAGTAAAACTCGGTTTATAATTATAATTTTAATTAAAAAAAATTACGTAAATTCGTGGCTATTCAAAATGGACGCCACCGGTATTAAAATGCATGTGGAACGTTTTGATGGAAATAATTTTCGTCAATGGAAATTTCAAGTAAGGTGTGCTTTAAAAGCAAAGGGCATTGATATAAATCAATCGAGACCAGCAACAAACGATGCTGAATGGCTTAAAAATGACGGAGTGGCCATGTTCATCATTACGTCAGCAATGGATTTCAAGCAAATTAACTTGATAGAAAATTGTGACACAGCAAAGAAAATCATGGATAAACTAGACTCAATCTACGAACAAAAATCGGAGTTGCATAAAATGATGAATCACGAGCGTTTTTATCAATACAGAATGAACCCGTCAGACAGCATGGCTCTACATATCTCCAAAGTGGAGGGGTTAGCTCAGCAGCTGAAAGAGAGCGGGGAGGAAATAAGTGATACAGCCATTATGACAAAAATATTAAGCACGCTGCCTATGGAATATCGTTCGCTACGTCAAGCATGGATGTCGCTGGATGCAAAACAACAAACAGTATTCAACCTTACTGCCCGACTTCTCGATGAAGAGGCTAGTCTGACATCAGAAGAACAGAATGAGACAGCACTTGTTACAGCCAAAGAGCAAGAGAAATCTGCAAGGAAATTTGAAATTAAAAATCGTGAAAGTACACGTCATCGGTTCGTCTGCTACAATTGCAACAAAAGGGGACACTTCGCAAAGCAATGTCGAGCACCAAAGAAGTCGGAGAAGAAAACCCACGTCCAAAGCAACATGTTGGCATTTAATGTTAAAAATGTCAACTTTGTGACAAATAATAGTGATGACGTTTGGTTATTAGATAGCGGAGCATCAGTCCACATGACATTTCGAAAAGATTTTTTTGAAACCTTGAAAGAATATGACAGTGATACCGATAGAAATGTCAAATTAGGAAATCAGCAGGATCTCAAAGTTTCTGGAATAGGAACAGTACTAATAAGAAAATGTATTCATGGACAGTGGGAGAACAATATTTTAACAGAAGTACTGTATGTTCCACAATTACGTAGAAACTTGTTCTCTGAAGGTGCTATTGTGCGAATGGGATATGAAATAGTAAAAAAGAGCACAAGCGCTCTAATTTACAAAAATGGTAAAATTGTTTTGAGTGCAACACAAACGTCAAATAATTTATATGAAATGAACTTCAAAACTTCAACAAGTGACAGTTGCAATGCAGTACAATTAACAAGCAGTAACCTGAAAAATTGGCATGAAAGGCTAGGTCATGTGAATGTCAAAGAAATAAAAAGCATGGTTAAAAGTGGACTTATTGAATGCAAAAATATAGATGACGAAAATTTTATTTGTGAAGCGTGTATGTATGGAAAACAGAGTCGCCTTCCTTTTCATACATCTCATAGAGGGCAAACAAATATTGGTGACTTAGTTTATAGCGACGTTTGTGGACCTATGAGTCAGCCTTCTATTCAAGGTGCGAAATATTTTGTGTTGTTTAAAGATGCAGCTTCAAGCTATAGGCACGTATTCTTCATGAAACATAAGAGTGAAGTGCTGGATTATTTCAAAAGGTACAATGCTTTGATATCTAACAAGTTTAATCATAATGTTCGTATTCTGCATACTGACAATGGCGGAGAATATGTCAATAATGATTTTAAGAGCTTTCTTTCCGGGAATGGAACGGAACATGAGTGTACTGCGCCCTACACCCCTCAGCAGAACGGGCGAGCTGAAAGAGAACTTCGTACCATCTTTGAAAGTGCTCGATCAATGCTCTACGGACGTGATCTGCCATTAACATTGTGGGCTGAAGCAGTGAATTGTGCTGTATATATACTCAACAGAACTACTTCCAGCCAGACTCCAAAAAGGTCTCCTTTTGAAATTTGGACAGGTGAGAGACCAAATTTAAAGCATGTCAAAGTGTTTGGATCCTGCGGATATGTACATGTGCCTGATATATGTAGAACCAAACTTGATAAGAAAAGTCAAAAGATGCTGTTGGTTGGCTATGAAAATAATAACTACAGAATGTACGATCCGAATAGCCATAAAATAAAAATATCAAGAGACGTCACCTTTGATGAGTCCAATGTCCCGGTATTAAAGAAGTCAATTTCTGTTGACCTTGATGATTTTGATTGCAGTAAACCTACGGAAGGGTCAATGACATCCACTTTACCATCTCAGCAATTCCATGAGGCAGAAACAGAGAATGAAGAAGTGTCATTTGATGACAGCAATAATGATCCGACATATGAACCCTCACTGGATTTAGAAGAACAGCATACAGTACGAACAATTGAACTGAGACCAAGAATCAACAGAAACTACGAAGCTCATATGATTGAATTTTTTTTGCCACAAACATATGCAGAAGCAATTAACAGCCCAGAATCCAGAAAATGGTTAGCCGCAATAAAAGAGGAGTTAAAAGCGCATGAAGATAATGGAACATGGACAGTAGTGGATAGAACAAACAAGAAACCTATAACCTCTAAATGGGTGTTTCGTATTAAAGACAACAACAAAGATAGAAAGGAAAGATACAAAGCCAGACTATGTGCACGAGGTTTCAACCAAATAAAGGATATTGACTACACTGAGACATTTGCTCCAACTACCAGATATGACTCCATTCGAATCTTGCTGAGTTTGGCTGCCAAATATAATTATGAAATACAGCAGTTTGACGTGAAAACAGCGTTTCTTTATGGTGAGCTGGAGGAGGACATATTTATGGAAGTTCCAGAGGGAGTATCTGCAGAAAAAGGTAAAGTCTGTAAACTCAATAAATCACTTTACGGTTTGAAACAGGCATCGCGCTGCTGGAATACGAAGTTCACAGAATTTTTGAAATTATATGGGTTTGTACAATCAGAGTCGGATCATTGTGTTTTTGTTGGCAACTTCAATAATGCAAAGGTAATATTAATTTTGTATGTAGATGATGGTCTTATTTTTTCACCTAGTAAAATGGTGTTAGAATCCGTAATTGTTGATTTAAAATCTAATTTTAATGTTAAGATATTTTGCCTAAATTATTTTGTTGGTATAGAAATTAATAGAACTAAAGATGCAATTCATTTAACTCAAACGAAATACATTGAGCAAATAATTAAGAGATTTAAAATGGACGATGCAAATCCATTAAATACTCCTGCAGATGTAAATATTAAGTTAGTTAAAAACAAAGATGATACTGTTTATTTTCCTTACAGAGAAGCTGTAGGTTCTTTATTGTTTCTAGCCACTGTTTCTCGACCGGACATTTCTTTTGCCGTAAATTTAGTTTGTCGTTATGTCAACAATCCAAGTCGTGAACATGTGGAAGCTGTTAAACGTATAATTAAATATTTAATCGCGACAAAACACCTTGGCATAAAATATACGGGTGACAGCGCTTTGGTTGGTTATTCCGATTCGGACTTTGCCAGTGATACAGATTCTAGAAAATCAACTACAGGTTATTTGTATTTATTGAATAATGGTCCCATTACTTGGACAAGTTTGAAGCAACAAACAATTGCATTATCCACCATGGAAGCCGAATTTATGGCAGCTTGCGAAGCTACAAAAGAACTTTTATGGTTAAAACAATTTCTAATTGATATAGGTGAATCTTCAAATATTCACGTTACTTTATTTGTTGATAACCAAGCTGCAATAAATTTGATAAATAACCCTGTATATCACAAACGATCTAAGCATATAGATATAAAGTACAAGTTTATACGTGAAAAGATTGCAAAAGATCGTTTGATTATAAAGCATATTTCAAGTTCAAATCAACTGGCTGATTTCCTAACCAAGGCATTGCCAACACGGCAATTTCAATTTATACGAAATCAAATTCTTCATTAAGAATTTGAGTTGTAATATGTTGCATACATTAAAATATATTATTAACTTTATTTTAAAAAAATAAAAAAAAAAATAACATATTATAATTATGATTCATAAGAATATGAATTAAAACTAGTATTAAACAATTTTTAGAAATTAAGGAATTATTATTTGGATCAAATGAATATACTTTGGCTTATTTAAAATAAATAAAATAAAATTTAGTGGGAGTATTGAGTATTGAAATTTTGTTTGTATATTTAAAACATAAGTAGAATGACTCTAACCTTGAAACTGTAACTATGTTATACATTTATGATAAAATCGCTCTCTTTTGTAACCGTTTGATTCTCTTGCTCCTACTCATTTTTTATCATTACACATTGTCTTAATTTTAGTATGAATTACCAGTTTAAAGTGTGAACAATAAAGTCATCTGAAGTCTTAAAGAAATTTCTTGCCTTTTATTAATATTGGACTCTGCACATTACATATCCGAATATAAGGGACGTGCTTCTTTTCGTTCGCAACGCCTTCATCACCAACTTTTTTAGCAACTGTAGCCGATATTCGTAGCGCCTATTCTAATAAAGAGAATTTGTCCTCTTTTCCAGTTCTTCCGCCAGTGCAATTTTAACAAGATAAAAGTTAACATTACTGAAATAAAAACCAGTGCGTAGCACATACATACATATGGGGGTGGTAATCCCGGAGAATTTTTGAGTTTCAAAATCGAAATTTTCAATCCCGGGATTGATAGTTCTAATATTTTTTTTATCCTTTTTTTTTACTATCAAAAGGAGGTGATTGATAATAATCAAGCATTTAGGATCAAACCATTAATTTTATTACTCACTTTTACTTTTACATTTAAAAATTTGTTTACCAAATGTCCACTGGACACACCCATATACATATTAGTCATTCCAGAAGAAAACGTCTAAAATTGGAAATTTCGTTGCTGCGCTACTTTGAATTTTGCTCAGACTTTGTGAGAATCTTCGTAAGGCTTCCAAAGAAAGAAATCCATGGGCATTTAATTTTCGGATGCGTCAGTCCCCGCCTGGCCGAATTGAAGCATATGAAAAAAGTAATTTTCAGGCTTCAATATTTTTAGCTGTAAACATTTTTCTGTTTAAGATACAGACACACTTGAGATGGCATCTTGAAGCTAAGAAATGGTAGTATTTGTGCAAAGAATATAAATTGACAAAATCTGTATGTGTGAAAATGAAACGGTGCTAAAAATACATGTATTTTATTGATTTTTCGTGATTTTTAACTGGCTCCAGTGTCGCGACTCTTGAATACAAACCATTTATATTTCCTATAGATTAAGTACACATATCAATTAAATTAACTCCTTCGTCCTATTTTTTTATAAGAAAAATCTGTGCTTGAAATTTTGAACTTTTGAAAAATTGTATTTTTTGGCCATTATATCATTATATTTAGGTTAAACCTTGAACTTCAAAAGCCAGAAATTTCATTAACCGATTTTCATCCTTTCCACGTGTTCATCCTTTCCACGTGTGGCTTAAAAAAAGCAACAAAAAAACAAAATAGAGTGAGTTTTTTGTTTGGATTTCGAACCCAAACACCAATGGCCCAAATGAGAGGAAAAAACAACAATTGAGGAGTGAGCGAACAGAGCGGCACATGTCCAGTTGCAAAAATGTTAAGAAATCGCGAAAAAAGGCTTATGTCTCTGAACTAATTATTCACTTTGCTATCAAAAAAGTACCTTTTGGAAGTGTCTGAGATTGAAATTATTTGAATGTTAGGGTAATGCTCTGTTCGCCAACTCTTCGATTATAACACAGAATTCAAGTTATGAAATTATTAATACTAAAATATTATCTCACGGCAAGAGCCCATGTGATGGTGAAGGAGATATAATCAAAATGACCGTAAGAAAAGCTAGCTTACAACGAACTGCAGATCATCAAATACTAACTCCAAAAGCAATGTTCGATTTTTGTTCTATACAAATTTCTGGTATCCAAATTTTTTTTATCAAATCTATATGTTCAAGTTGCTATGGCATATGCCATATCATCAAATTTTCGAAATGGAGGTAGCCACAAATACTGCATGCAGCCGGCGATATGTTAATTCTAGACATATATGGCAAACAAAAATTTCTGATTTCTTGAATGCAAATTAGAGTGAAGCTATTTTTTGGAAGCTTAAAAAATTAGTCTTTATGTAGTTTATGTATGTGTTATTTTATAAATATGTGTATATTTATGTACTCCTTTCAAAATCAAAAAAAAATATGACATACTATTAAATTCGATTTTTTTTTTTAATAAAACTACTTTTGAATACAACTTTATAGTTCTGCTGGATTAAATCTATATGGTATTGTTGAAGAGTATGTAATCTGCATATAACGTCGTTCGCTTATAACGACGTAATTTTTCGCTCCCTTGGATGTCGCTATAACCGGATTCTACTGTATAATGGCATACAAGTTATTAAACGCATCCCTGAAACTGAAATATTTAATTCTTAAAGTGTCAAAGTCATCGCTCATTATTTTGGTTTACTAATTTTGACATTATTCACTCAAAAATTTATGAGAAAGAAGAAAAATTTTAGCATCGCATCAACCCTTACAATTGAACTATGAACGATCATAAACGTGGCTGGGCAAAACGTACCGCTCGCGGGACTGCGGCAGAATGAGAGTAACTTTTCATATACGTATATAAAGCAGAGAGCATAAAATTTAATTTAGTTTGCTTTGAAAAGCGAACAAAGCACAACTACACATGCATTGAAGAACATTTAAGAGAAACACACGTGTAGTGGTGCCCAGCTCTGTTTATGATCAGAGCAGTCCCGCACGCGATACGTTTTGCCCAGCCACGATCATAAGTTATGATTCATAAATTATGATTCATAAAAGATTCATACCTTTAGAACGCGACTAATTTCGCTTGTATTAATTTTTCTTGTGCGCGTCTTTAAATATACTTAATTAATGTAATTTTTTCTTTTGCTGTTATGGAAAAGTATGCCACAAATTTACCAAAGTATAACTTGATAGGAAAATGATTAATTTTTTATAATAGGTTTCTAATAAAGTCGAAAGCAGAAGCCGCCAATTTAACCAAAGCTGGTACCAACACAGAAAAAGAATCAGTCCTTCAAATAGCTTCCCAGTAGGCAAGGGTAGGAGCTAACAATGCCTCTAGAAGGCCTTCCTTGGTAAGTATAAGGCCTTCCACCCTCCTTTCAAACGTACTTTCTTTTTTATATGAAATGTCCCAAGAAAACAGACCTTTCCTAAGTAGGCTTTCTAAGACCGCTTACCATAGTAGGACTCTGAGAAATACTTGACAAAAATTAAATTTTAATTTAATTTGTAAAGACTCTAGATATTAATTGGTTTTTTTTTATCCGCGCCTTCTCACTTGCGTTTATATTTTATTTAATGATTTTTTTTTTTTTGATGTTTCTTAATTTACAATTTGACAAAGAATACTAAAAACTATACCTCCTATAACATAACACGAAACAACAGAAGACTAGCCTGGCAATATGCACACCTCTCTTAATTTCTAACCATGTGTATACTTTTCATGTATATGGGGTAAAAAACACACGAAAACGCCACCTGAAAAAATTTTTGGCTCCGATTTGGGTGAAATTTGGTATGATTGTAGTATTGATGTCTGGCAATAAAAGTGTGTTTAAGATTTTGCTCTAATATTATTTGTTGCTCAGATACGCGGGTATGAAATTCACGATTTTCGTACTTTTTAAGAATAAGTGTTTTTTTTTCGAAAATTCATAGCTTACAGCAAACTTTATCAATTAATAATTGGTGAACGTACATTTTTAGGTTTTTACTTGTACTTTTCAAAAAAAAATATTGATTTTGGAAAAAAAAAATTTTTTCACAAAAATTTTGCGAATTGAAAAATATTTTTGCATTTTTTTTAAAAAAACCATATTTTAAAATTTTTTTTTTTTTTTTGAAAAAAACTTTGATTTATTCTGCGCTTAATGCCGTAAAAATTTTCGTGGGAAAAAAATTATTTATATTTTTTTTTAATTTAAAAAAAAAAATAAAGAGCTAAAATTCTGTAAATTGAAATGAATTTTTAAATTTTTTTTTGAAAAATTCATTTCTGAATATTTTTTTGTTTTTATAATTTTAGGTTTTTATTTGTACTTTTGAAAAAAAATACTGATTTTGAAAAAAAAAAATTTTTTCGCAAAAATTTTGAGAATTGAAAAATATTTTTGCATTTTTTTAAAAAAAACCCATATTTTAAAAAATTTTTTTTTTTATTTTTAAAAAAACTTTGATTTATTCTGCGCTTAATGCCGTAAAAATTTTTGTGGGAAAAAAATTATTTATATTTTTTTTTTAGTTTTAAAAAAAATTAAAAAGCTAAAATTTTGTAAATTGAAATGATTTTTTGAAGTTTTTTTGAAAAATCCATTTCTGAATATTTTTTCGGTGAACTTCAGATTACAGCTTGATACGCAAGCTTTAAAATGATATGCCATAACATGAGGCAAGTAGTAAATTAAAATGTTTAAGCCGTTAACCTGAAAACTAAAACTGAAATTTAAAATCAGTGCAGTAGCCTTTTAACGCGTACTACAGCGCGCGTTTAGCGGCTTAAACATTTTAATAACTAACTTGCTCTCATGTTATGGCATATTATTTTGAAGCTTGCGGATCAAGCTGTAATCTGAAGTTTACCAAAAAAATATTCAGAAATGGATTTTTCAAAAAAACTTCAAAAATTCATTTCAATTTACAAAATTTTAGCTTTTTAATTTTTTTTAAAGCTAAAAAAAAAATATAAATAATTTTTTTCCCACAAAAATTTTTACGGCATTAAGCGCAGAATAAATCAAAGTTTTTTTAAAAATAAAAAAAAATTTTTTTAAAATATGGGTTTTTTTAAAAAAATGCAAAAATATTTTTCAATTCTCAAAATTTTTGCGAAAAAATTTTTTTTTTCAAAATCAGTATTTTTTTTCAAAAGTACAAATAAAAACCTAAAATTATAAAAACAAAAAAATATTCAGAAATGAATTTTTCAAAAAAAAATTTAAAAATTCATTTCAATTTACAGAATTTTAGCTCTTTAATTTTTTTTTAAAATTAAAAAAAAATATAAATAATTTTTTTCCCACGAAAATTTTTACGGCATTCAGCGCAGAATAAATCAAAGTTTTTTTCAAAAAAAAAAAAAAAATTTTAAAATATGGTTTTTTTAAAAAAAATGCAAAAATATTTTTCAATTCGCAAAATTTTTGTGAAAAAATTTTTTTTTCCAAAATCAATATTTTTTTTGAAAAGTACAAGTAAAAACCTAAAAATGTACGTTCACCAATTATTAATTAATAAAGTTTGCTGTAAGCTATGAATTTTCGAAAAAAAACACTTATTCTGAAAAAGTATGAAAATCGTGAATTTCATACCCGCGTATCTGAGCAACAAATAATATTAGTGCAAAATTTTAAACACAATTTTATTGCCAGACATCAATACTACAATCATGCTAAATTTCACCCAAATCGGAGCCAAAAATTTTTTCAGGTGGCGTTTTCGTGTGTTTTACCCCATATATAAGGCCGATAAAACAGTAGCATCTTCCCTCAGCTCAGCACACAATTTAACTTTGCGGAGGAGTTAGTCTATTAAACAAAGTAAACCAGTTCCAACCAAGGGGGACAAGCTGAAGATATTCTACAGCCGACCATTTGATAATCTGGTTACAAAAGCAGATAGAACAGTAGCGTCGCCCCTAGAATCATGGTTCAGGAATAATAGGGCCATGCATTTGGTAGGGTTGTTTGGTAAATTACCCTAACATAATATATTTGGTTTTTCTTGTTTGTGTTTATAGAACAGATCATAATATTTTAATTATTAGAATTAAATTTTTGGGCTTTGGCCGTATTATTAGAAAATAAAAACTGTTTGTTTTTGTTTCAATTTTTTTATTTGTTTCCGATATTTCGGTTAGATTTTCCAACCATCATCAGGGACTGAAAATATTATATAACACAGAAAAAACATTTACAAAATATTTACAAAACATTATTGTTATAAATTAAAAGAAAATTACCCAATTAAGGAATTGAAAAAATTGTCTCCGTCTGTACGTCTTATTGTTGTGTCGTACTTTTGTCAACTGTTTTCTGTTTTAATCAAATATTTGTAAATGTGCGCACAGTTGTCTGTGTCGGTCTTGTAGTTCAGTCTGTTTTTTGTAGGTGTATTGATGGTTTAAAAGAAAAACCAAATCACAAAAAAAAATTACAGCGCAAAATGCATAAAAAGAAACAAATTATTTCTTTTGGGCAAACCAGCAGCTTATACTAGTTTCGATGACCGCTACGTCATCATCATCAGTAAGCTTTGTTCGCCGAAATTTAATAGTCTAACTAGCATACTATATCTTACTTCTTGCGTTGACCATTTAAGAATCATCGCAACAAATATAAACATAGTGCGCCAAAAACTACATTTCCCTCTTCATATGCAAATTGTTCTTGTAAACGGAGCGCTAGTCAAGAAAAAAAGATTACAAGAACAATTTGCATATGAAGAGGGAAATGTAGTTTTTGGCGCACTATGTTTACATTTGTTGCGATGATTCTTAAATGGTCAACGCAAGAAGTAAGATATAGTATGCTAGTTAGACTATTAAATTTCGGCGAACAAAGCTTACTGATGATGATGACGTAGCGGTCATCGAAACTAGTATAAGCTGCTGGTTTGCCCAAAAGAAATAATTTGTTTCTTTTTATGCATTTTGCGCTGTAATTTTTTTTTGTGATTTGGTTTTTCTTTTAACACAATAAAACTAAAGCATAAGTTTTTGAGAAAAAAAAAAATATATATATAAAATTAACTTGCCTGACTGAAAAGTTCATTGCAACAACGTTTAATTATTAAAAATAATTATCAGTCTCTAAAACTAAAGTAAATTTTTAAAATTATATTATAATTGTTAATTTTTCTAAAAGAAGTTTGTTTTTACCTAAATAAAGTTAATAATTAAAATTATGAAATAGTAAAAAGAAAAAACAAGAATAACGCACAATTATGTGTTATTAAGAAAAAATTATTGTTAATTTTTAACCATAATTTTTTCTTATCTCAAGGGGGGAGGAATGTTGTGGGTCTTTAACCGCACAATATATGTTTTTAACATAAGTAACATACATATTTCATATACTTTTAGGATGATGCTTAACATCATTCATTAACATATTTGTTAGCATTATTATTTTACTATTGGATAATTAATATTATCCAATAACATTAAATATCATTGCAAAAGTGCAGCATACTCGCGGGCTGTTGTCGTTTTGTTGATAATTTATGTTACCATGGGCAAATTCTCTGTGCTAAGCAGTAACAAGAATGAGAACGCCATGCACTTAAATGCAACAACAAAACTTTATGTAAAAGCCAAATTGTGCAACCCGGAAGACATTTCGCCCCACTGAATTTGGTAAGCCAAATTCTGCAAAAGTAGAATAAGTTTTTGTTATTGGAATTACCTGTAAATATTTTAGTATGTAATTATTGTTGTAATTTTATTATACGAGGTGTTAAGGTATTTAAGTTTTTAAATAAAAGAAAGTTGTATTTTTAAAGTGAAAAGAAGAACACAAATCTTTGTTTTAAACGTGGATATTTAGAGACAGCTATTACTAAGTAAGTATAGCCCTTATAATAATAACTTTCCATTTTCTACTTACAGATACAATTCCACAGCAACAAAGTGTTATCCCTCGCAAGGATAAAAACTTCGGAAAGATTTATAAATGTAGATACTAGGGGTGGCAATCCCGGGATCCCGGGATTTGCTCTAAAAATAGGCTAAAGTAATCCCGGGATTACAAAGAGACAATCCCGGGATTTTCGGGATTAGAAAAAAATGTTATATTATATAGTAAATATTCTTTTATATGACATATTTAAGTACAAAATCTGCAAAATAATTGTTTTCAATACATTCGATGTGCATGAAACATTATTGCATCAACCTGCAAAGTGCACTTCAATTGTGTCTGAACCTTAAATTAAGTAAAAATATATTTTTTTATTGTAGCAATTTTTTGTTTAAGATTTTCTTATTAAAAATGTTACATAGCAATTTGACTAATTTTAAGAATTTTTTACTAAGTGCGATTTGTATTGAAAATCGATAGTTCATGAGAAAATTGATAAAATGTGAAATTAAGTGTGTTTATTTACTTTTCCAGTAACAATTATCCAGGAAAGAAATTTTAGAGAGTAAGAAAGTATTTGCTCACAGAGAAAAATATATTCATAAAAGTAAACAAACACAATCCAGTAAAAATTCGTACAAGCTGACAAGTGAAAAAAAATATTTAAGTTTTTCAAAACAATTTCCTTTTTTATTTATGAAAAAATATTGACAATTGTCAAAATCATATGTTTTTCATTTTGAAAAATCTTTGTTGGTAAAATTTTATCCAGTAAAAACTATCAGGCTCTCTCGCAAGGTCACTTTATTCTCTCACTGCCTCTCTCGTTACTGGATATTTTTTGTTAACAAACACAATCCAGTAAAAATTGTTACAAATTTGTACAAATTTTCAGTTAACAAACAGACCTATTTAGACTAAAATTATTTTTATCATTAACGGAAATACTAAAAATGCAATAGAAAAACAACATAAGCAAAACATATCTATTTCTTATAATAAAAATCAAATCTGCAACAAAAAATATAGGTTTGTCTTCAAAAAAAAAAAACCACAGCCGACCTTGATTTGACATTGAAATTTTGACCCATACCTAGACCTAGCAAAACTTAAGTTCTAAGATATAATTAAACTTTTGTCTGAAGCTTTTTTTCTGAAATCAGCATCTAAAGATTTTGACAACTTAAATGAAGCACACTTATGGGTGCGTCTACTGAGATCGAGCCATTCGGTCCCACTAAATGCCATCACTGTCACATTTGAATAAGGTGATAAAATATTAATCAAGTACAAAATGTGGTACACGAATTTTTAAATGTAAAAATGAAATTGATAGTTTGGTCATAAATGCTTGATTATCCTCTATCATCTCCTTTTAATAGTGGCTATCTTCTACTAGTCAAACTTAGTAAATGTGATTTAGATGTATTAACACTCGAAGTGTTCTAAGTCAATTTTTAAGCTATTATTTTTTCTATTATTTTGCGTTCTTATTCTTCATTGTTACGCTGTGAAATAAAGCAATTTTAATTTTATATATACAATAGTATAAACCTCTCCTTTTTTTTTGTAGTTCTGTATGCATTTACTAGAACTATCAATCCCGGGATTGATCCCAGCAAAAAATTGCTTCAATAAAAAAAATATTTTTGCTCAATTTAAAGTTCAGACACAATTGAAGTGCATTTTGCAGGTTGATGCAATTATGTTTCAAGCACATCAAATGTATTGAAAACAGTTATTTTGCAGATTTTGTACTTAAATATGTCATATAAAAGAATATTTATTATATAATATAAAATTTTTTCTAATCCCGATAATCCCGGGATTGTCTCTTTGTAATCCAGGGATTACTTTAGCCTATATTTAGAGTAAATTGCGGGATCCCGTAATCCCGAGGTTGCCACCTCTAGTGCGTACATTGAAATAAATTTATAATTTCTTACTACACCCACTATTTAGCAGATAGTTTTTTGCGAAGCTGTACAGAGTGGGTGCATATGTGCATATCCGCCGAAATTGGCCATTTAGCTGGCCTCGTATTTGTTTTTTTTTTTTTTGAGTACATCTTTCAGCCATAGTTTTTCTTGAAGCTAAGGCTGTCTTGAATTAATATTCAAGGTTGTTCAATTAAAATTCAGATAGCTATTTTTTTTTTATTTAACTTTATATGTAACTTTTCATGTTTTTTTTTAACTTAAATGCAATTTGAACTATGTCTCCCTTTGAATTTTAATTGTTCCTCCTATTAATTCAAAATAGTCTTAAGTTCAAGAAAAACAATGTTTGAAGAGTCTGCTCCAAAAAAAAAAAATAAAAAAAAAATCGAAATTGTCATCTTAGCTCGACCATGGCTTCGATTTTTTTTTTTTTTTTTTTTTGGAGCACACTCTTCAATTATGGTTTTTCTTGAAGTTAAGACTATTTTTATTTATTTATTTATTTACGTCTATGGTACAAATTTACCTTACAGACTAAGCATATAATAATTAATACAAGTATATAGAATCAAAATAAAAATATATACATAGAAGTTTGGTTAAGTGCTATTCAATAACAAAATTATAGACTTCTTAAAATAATCTTTTGGCATGCAAAAATCAACTTTGCTGTTATTATAAATCTTATTTATGGCTGAGAACTCTATTCAACGGCTCATTAATAGCATAGTTTGTTCTCTGAAAATTTATGAAAAAGTAAGAATTTCGGAGAGATCTTGACGGAATATTGATCGCAAATGATAATCCCATTAATAAGATCATATATGATCGTAATACTATGAAGTAATCTCCTATTTTCGAAAGTGGAGATATTAACAAGCATACAACGCGATTTGTATGAGGGCACAGGATCAACAAAGTTTAACGAACGCAAAGCAAATTTGAGGAATCTTTTTTGCACCGATTCTAAACGAGTTATGTGAACGGAATAAAAAGGATTCCATATGAAAGATGCATATTCTAAATTTGATCTAACAAATGAAGTGTATAACCGAATGAAAGTGTAAGGATCCGAAAAATTAGTACTGTTTCGTTTAACAAAAGCTGAAAGGGAGTAAGCCTTGGGGACAATGCGATTCAGGTGCCTATTAAATTTTAGTTCAGAATCAAAAATTACACCCAGATCACGAATCTCAACAACCCATTATACCCTACACCGAGGGTATAGTCACTTTGTCTCTCCGTTTGTAACACATCGAAGGGGGCGTGGCAGGTAAGGAAAAGTATATATATTCTAGATCAGCGTCACCACCTGAGTCGATTTAGCGATGTCCGTCCGTCCGTCTGTCAGTCTTTCTGTCCGTCTGTCCGTCTGTCCGTCCGTCCGTCCGTCCGTCCGTCCGTCCGGGAAAACCAAGAAAGCTAATTGAATTAAACCTCCACACACAAGCCACATCTTCTTGCAGGCATCTTGCTATTGAAAATGAACGAAATCGGTTGATGGACACGCCTACCGCCCATACTCTATGTACATTTACCCAGCCCAATTTTGAAAAAAGCTGCAGCGATTTTGATGAAACTTGGTGATTTGGTGCACATGAGAACCAAATTAGGATTAGGCTGGGTTCTAAGTTTCCAAAGGATCGCACAGGGGCGTGGCATAGCCCCAAATTTTATCATTTATACTCCCATATCTTGTAAGCCGTTCAAGATATTGTGATAAAATTTGGTAAACAGATACATATCAAATATATCTTGAATTGAGAAAAAAATGGGAGGAATATAAAAAGTGGGCGTGACATTTTTCAACATTTAAAAATTTTGATTCCGTAGAGATGATGCCACTGAAAGCAGTCATCAAAACAAGCTCAGCTACTTTACTGAAAAAATTCGTTGAAGGGCGTGGCACCGCCCACAATATTTTGAAACGTTATATTAAGAGAACTAACAACGTAATCGTTATGAAATTTAATGAGGTAGATATACTTGCTATAAGGTCTCTTATTGCAAAAATTTAGTCCTATAGTACCTGTGGGCGTGGCACCTCCCATATAAGCAAAAAACGTTTATTGTTATAGATAGTGAGCTATGAGAGTAATCTTCATAAAATTTGGTGTATAGATGTCACTTACTATAAGCTTTAAAAATAAATTAATTTTGACGCGATTGCATCAGTTTTATTTTATAGAAAACCTTTAAATCATCCGCATAAAGTAAAAAATTAGCAGTCTTAAAACATTTTGAGATATCATTTATAAAAATAATAAAAAGTAGGAGCCAAGGATACTACCTTGGGGTACACCCGAAGTCGCCACAAAGGGATGAGATTTGAATTTCTCAATGACAACATGTGATACCCTATTGGAAAGATAAGATTCTAACCAAGACAGGAACGTTGAATGAAAACCAAATTTAGCAAGCTTTAATAGCAGTATGTGATGGGGAAGTTTATCAAACGCCTTTGATATATCAGAGTAAATGACATCAACCTGATATCGCTGTTCAAGCACTGATGTACAATAATTAAGGAACACAGAAAGATTCGTTGTGGTAGACCTACCCGAAACAAAACCATGCTGGTGAGGGCAGATTATGTTTTTTATAGCAAAATAGATTTTTTCTTTGACAATTTTTTCAAAAATTTTCGATATGTTTGTTATCTTCGAAATCGGCCTATAATTGAGAACATTATGTTTATTTCCAGATTTAAAAATAGGTGTTATAAAGGATATTTTCCATTTATCAATAAAATAACCACAACTAAGCGATTTATTGAAAATTATGCATAAAGGCACAGAAATTGTATGGACACATTTCTTAAGGAAAAAAGGACAAAGACCATCTAGGTCACATTTAACGGAGCTTGGAACAGATTTACTATAGTACAAATGCCCCAAATTTTTTTAGAGAAAGTAGCGCTATAAAAACAAAAAATAAGTATGCAAAAAAAGAGGGTCGGACGGATCTAGTTTCGGAGATATAGCTATCGGAAGTTGCGGATATAGCTTTTATAAAAATCAGTATAAGTTGGAAAACTCTGTATAAATATCCAAAATATTGGTATCATATGAAAGGTAATTGAATAAGGCATTAAATCGGCATATAAACATGTAAAATTTGTTTTATAGTTTTCGAGATATAGCGATCTTTGTAAAATTTTGACCCTTTTTTTTCTAAAAAACGTTAATTTTTCCAAAAAAATTTATGATTAGCATATAACTTTTTAGCACCATAAGAAAGCTCAATTCATTGGCTTTAAAATGGTGTATCAATGTACCAAACTTTTTTTTTACTAACCCATTTTTTACCGGAATGTAGAAATATCAATTAATAAAAGTTTTTTGAGAACTTATGAAAACTATTTACGGACAGCTACAACAACAACGACTTAAGCAATAATAATAACACCAACAACAACGATTATTAAAAGAAATATTACAACAACAGCATCCGGCTTTCGACCTTTGATCAGTCTATAATGTATGCAACACCTGGATTACTAGTCACAGTACTTTTAAATAAAAGTATGGGTAAGTAGAGGTTCTATGGCCGCGGCTCAGGATTTAAAACTCCCAAAAATCCAACACCGGCTTCGCACGGCCTTCGCCGGAGATCAGTTTACAATGCATCCAACACCTAGTTTACTAGTTACAGTACTTTTACATAAGAGTAAGGGTAAGTGTGTGGCCTACGGCCGCAGCTCAGGATTTAAAACTCCCAAAAATCCAACACCGGCTTCTCGGCGACCTTCGGCCGCGGATCAGCTTACAATGTACCCAACACCTGGCTTACTAGTCACAGTACTTTTACATAAGAGTAAGGGTAAGTGGGCGGCCTACGGCCACAGCTCAGGATTTAAAACTCCCAAAAATCCAACACCGGCTTCGCGGCGGCCTTCGGCCGCGGATCAGTCTATAATGTATCCAACACCTAGCTTACTAGTCACAGTACCGCTGCTCAGTTGTTTTTGTTGTTGTCATTATTGTTGTATCATTGTTGTTGTTGTCTATGTCACTGTGCTTTAGTTAAATTCCGGTAAAAAATGGGTTAATTTTAAAAAAATTTGGTACATTGATACACTATTTTAAGGCCAATAAATTGAGCTTTCTTATGGTGCTAAAAAAGTTATATAATAACCATAAATTTTTTTGGAAAAATTAACGTTTTTTAGAAAAAAAAGTGTCAACATTTTACAAAAATCGCTATATCTCGAAAACTACAAAACAGATTTTAAATGTTTATGTGCCGATTTATTGCCTTATTCAATTACATTTCATATGATACCAATATTTTGAATATTTATAAAGGGTTTTTCAACTTATACTGATTTTTATAAAAGCTTTATCCGCAACTTCCGATAGCTATATCTCCGAAACTAGATCCGTCCGACCCTCTTTTTTTGCATACTTATTTTTTATTTTTATAGTGCTACTTTCTCTTAAAACGTTAAAAAAATTGGAGCATTTGTACTAAAGTAAATTTAAGCCATGAGTTCTTAAGGCAATCGATTGCGGACTCAATATTTAACGGGTCCAAAATTAATTTGAAAATTAGAACTAAAATAATTTGCGAACAGAGTTACTGTTTCGGTTATTGAAGATGAAGTTTCATCATTATAGAAAGTGGAAGTTGGAATGTTAGATGAGCCTTTTTTGGATTGAATATAACACCAATAAAATTTCGAGTCATATTTAATACAGTTTTCTACAGTTAGGACATATTGTTTGTACAGAAATTTATTTAAACAATTAAATTCACGGTTATAATGCACGTATTTTGCTTTGCTATCAGAATTTCCTGTAATTTTGTAATCATTTAAAAATTTATTCCTCAGATTCTTCAATGTTCTTAGGCTTTTAGTATACCAAGGAAGCTTGTGATTTGTTTCCGTAAAGGTACATTATTCAAGATGATATTTGAAAGATTTTCAAAAAATATATCAAAGCATCTTAAAACATCAAACCCCTCAAAAAGTGCATTCCAATCAATAATACTTATCAATGAGCCCATTAACAACTTCAAATTTACCATTCTTAAAATCTAAAAATTTAAGTTCAGAACTATCCGAATTCAAAAAATCATTAAATTCAATATTAAAAATAAGACCAGAGTGGTGCATATTTGATTCCGATGCAGGAAACGGACATTCATATAAGTCATATTTAAGAGACTTAGTAACAAAAATTAAGCCAAGATTCTTTGAAAGCTGATTATAAACAGAGTTTTTCTGAACTAAATCAATATTAAAAAAGCTGTCCACAAGGTGGATTTCGTGTGCTTGATTGAAATTCATTGGTACTGAAACGTTATCGTCAGTAACAGAACACCAACTCAGTTTGCTCAAATTAAAATCTCCAACACAGAAACTTTCAAGATTACTATTTTTTGAAAGAGATAATATATTATTTACATGAGCATTATAAGTATCTGATGGACTATTTGGCGGAATATATGAGGCACAAACAGTTATTTTGCCATTCGGAAGATTAATGGAAACACAAATTTGATCCAATAAACCATCTAAATTTTTTATATTCAAAAGCGAAGAGCAAAGGTACCTTCTTACTGCAATAAGAACGCCACCGCCTCTAGTACAACCAGTACGAACAACATTCCGATCTTTCCTATTCAGCTCGAATATATTGGGATCAACAACTTCCTCATCAAAAAAATCATCATTAACCCTTTCGGAACTTCTTTTTTCCATTTGACTTTAAAAATCAGTATTTTCTGTTTTCTTATTCTAAAGGCCAATATAAAAAACAATAATTGAAACTAATTTATAAAAATTTTATTTTAGAAAGTAGTTTTTGGGAGCCATGTCATATGGCATAAAATGTGCTGAATGGTAATGAAAGTACCAAAATGCAAATTTAATTTTTTTTACACTTACTAACCCAACATTAAGCTTCAAAATGGCATTCACCAAATTATCAAATAAAGCTATTTGTTTAGTAAAAAAATTAAAGTATGAAGTGGTATTTTTTTGCAAAATACGGCAAAGGATTTGATATTGATATAGAGCAAACTCTATTTAATCATACACCTTACTGCTTCCACCAATCAATCCAATTTTTTTTTTAATTTGTACACAAAGCTTTCGAAAAAAATTAGAAAATAAAAAAAAAATTATTTTGAAGTTTTTTAGACTTCAAACTGACATTAAAAAACGACTATGCCATATGGCATAGAATAACCGAAAGGGTTAAGCCAGGTCTCAACACAGATAATTACATCATAGTCACTTTCAGAACAAAAAAAGCGTATTGAGATCAATTTAGTTCGCATACCAGATAAGTTTTGGAAATACAATTTAAGAGTATTGTTATAACGTAGTAAGTTAGAATTGATATTAGCTACTAAAGCTTCGCTTGTGAGGGCTTTAATTTTTCTAAAAAAGTGAACGGATGAACTTGTACTCCGACAGGCCAAAGCTCGAGATTAACGATCTTATCATAATAGCAGGCCGGAATAATGAGCTTAAAATTTACTCTCTTTAAATTTTTTTCATCAAAGTCTTTTTTGACAAGACGATCACAACCAATAAAATGTTTTTTAATGTCAGCATGAGATGATACATATTCGATCAAATCAGCAGCTGAGACAGATGGTGAAAATTAAGAGAGATGTAGAACTTTCTTTTGTAAAATAACACTAAGCTCATTATTGGTATTTTTACCAACAACAAGTTTATGTTTTTTTTGTTAATTGTTAGGCAGCAAAGCAGCAGACGACATCGATGCAGCAGTCGGCAACATAGCAGTAGGCGAAGAGGGAACAGCATTAGAATTTGCATTATTATTAGAAATAATTTTTTTCTGTTGTTTATTACGTTTTTTGTTATGCACAAACTGCCACTCAGCTGGTGAAGCAGTAGCGATAAGAGACTGTGAACGATTTACAGCAGTTAGAGCGGGAAACTGGAAATATTGAATCGTTCTCAATTTCACGAATAGGCAACTCATCAGCAGGCGAAGAAGTAATAGTGGCATTATAAGTAGCAGCATACGGAGAAGCATTAATATTCGCAGTGTGTTTAGAAGAAGATGGAACTGAAGGAGATAAAGAAGAGAGAACAGAAACAAAGTTCATGTTTACATCTTTAGCAGCAAGATTTTTATTGCTGTTAGGTTTTCCGGAAAGAAGTGCTGATTTAAGCTCACGAACTTCGGCAACTAAAGCCTTAAGGCCCAACTGAACCATGCATCGCCTAGCGTAACCTACTGTCAAATTTGAACGAAAAGCCTGTCAAATGCTTAAGAAACTCAGAGAAGACTTTTTAGTGGCTATGCTGTACTTCGTTGAACTTAAGAAGCGATGTAGCCATAGTTGCAAGCGTGTGAAATATTCCCACAATTGCATAAATTTTATATCTTTTATTTCCTAAACAAATTGAATTCATTCACAAAATGTTATTCAATGACATTTATTTAAATACTTAAAGCAATAAATATGTAATCCAGATATTGTATTTACTAATTTTAAGAAAAAAATAAGAAAACAAAATTCCTCATTTTGAAATTTTCAAGCGAAATTAAAATAAAGAAATAATTGTTTTAAAGTGTCTAATAATTGAAAAATTACTTAGCTTTGCAAAAAATAAAGTAAATAAGTTAACTGTCATCAAACAAAAATGAGCAAAACAAAAAATAAACCTGCATTGAAAAAGTTTCCTTGTGTTGGGTGCAAAAAGGAAGTCACCGATAGTCATGAAGCGGTCTGCTGCGACACCTGCGACAAATGGATTCATGCGGAGTGCACTAAGTTGACAAATGCTCAATTTAAGCAAATAGTGAAGGTTCCTGACCATGAATATAAGTGTCATAATTGTGATCCTAATTTTTTATTGAGATTTGCCGCCAATTTCACCTCAACCTCAAATTCAGTCAACATTGGTGACAATGCAGTGTTGATAAAGGAAATTCTGAAAGAAGTTAAAGAACTCAAGAATTCAGTTGCTTACTTGAGTGGTCAATATGACGACTTCAAACTCCTCATATCTGAATATAAACAGGAGGTCTCTAACCTGAAAAAGGAAAATCTGACACTAAAATCGCGAGTGGATCAACTTGAGAATAGTGTCTTTCTTATTGACAAGGAACGCGTCAGGAATGACATTATCATAACTTCTGCCAAAAGTCTGATTGATAGTAACCCAGTTGATTCAATTATTTCACTGGCATCTGAAATTAAAGTTTCACTTTCTAACCAAGATGTATCGTCAGTCAATGTGTTAAGGAATTATAATGTGTCAGATAGAGAAGGAAAGTCTCATGAAAAAGTTGTATTGAAAGTATCACTCAAAAATGGTTCACTTAGAGATGATCTATTAAAAAACAAAAAAACCTTAAAAAACTCAACTAAGTACAGCAAAGTGTTATTGCATGAAGCGCTGCCGCGACGCTCGCTTGAATTACTGCAGTATGCAGGTAACCTTCGTAAGGTCGGCTATGGTATGGTCTATTCTTATCGAGGTCGTATCTTTGCCAAGCTCGTCTATGATTCAAAACCGGTTCAACTAAATAATAAGGATACTGTTGACTGCTTATTGAAGAAACGTGCTGGTACTGAAATCTCAAGTGGTGCTTCTCTAAACTAGCTGTTATACTAAGTATCATATTAATTCTATATTAATTTTTGTTATGGATTTTAATAGTATACTTGATTTTAATGTGTCTAACGGAAATGTTGATAATTTAAGTATCATCTCTATTAATGCGCGCAGTATTTCTTCTCTTAACAAATTTAGCCATTTCAAAGAATTAATGTCCTCCTTTAGGGATTTACCTAAAATCATAGTCATCCAAGAAACTTGGTTTGATAGTAATTTAACAGATTTATACCAGCTTCCTGGGTATTCTGCAGTTCATTGCTGTAGATTTGACGGCAATGGGGGGGTTAGTATTTACATAAACGAAAAGATCTCGTTTTCAGTTGTTTTTAATGAGAGTTCTCATCGTTGT
Organism: Tricholauxania praeusta; assembly: GCA_949775025.1. Taxonomy (NCBI): domain Eukaryota; kingdom Metazoa; phylum Arthropoda; class Insecta; order Diptera; family Lauxaniidae; genus Tricholauxania; species Tricholauxania praeusta. The sequence continues at coordinate 5,353,439 of OX459032.1, read as the reverse complement.
GAGCTAATTGGGCCATGTTTTTTCAACGTCCATTTCTACTATTAAATGCGCTTTAAGTGATCATGTGTTTGTTCATACTACCCTCAACTTTCATTCAAGCCACAATGGTAGTGAGGAGTTAAGTTCAAGAAAAATTAATTATGTAGCAATTAGGAACGAAATACAATCTCTTATCTCAACTTCAGATATTAATAATATTAATTGTGATATTCTTGTTAATTCACTGTCATCAATCGTAGAAAGAAATACGAGAATAGTTAAATCTTTTATCAACAAAAATAAAAGGTTAGCTCCTTGGGTTGATGGTAACTTGGAAAAACTTATCGCAATTAAAAATGAATATTGGTGTAAGTTCAAAAAAAACAAAAGCAATACTTTTTATTTTGATAATTTTAAAAGGCTTAATTCAATTATAAAACCTCTTCTTAAGGAGAAACGTTCTAATTATTTAAATAGGGAATTGGAAAAATGCAGAGGTGATCCGAAAAAAATCTGGAGAAGCATAAACTCTATATTTAAAGAAAGTCCAAAAAAAAATTATCCAATTTATGAGAATGGCGCTTTACTCAGTGATTTAGTCATTGCTAACAAGTTTAATGATTTCTTTTCTTCCATTGGTCAATCTATGGCTTGTTCTTTTATTTGGTTCCCTTGGGATGACATACATTTTTTCCAATCCCTCAACTTCATAAATCTTGATCGGCCCTTTGATTTGCAAAGAACTTCAGTATCTGAGGTTAAAAAAGTCATTACTGCTTTAAATAATAAGACTTCTTCTGGATGGGATGGTGTTTCTAGTATTGTGTTTAAAAATTCATGTGAAGGACTCTCTCCAATAATTTGCAATATCTTTAATTCAATAATTGACTCTAGTACTTACCCAGATTCCTTAAGAATTCAAACTGTGACACCAGTGTTTAAAAAAGGTGAAAGAAGTAACCCTGATCATTATCGTCCAATATCAATGCCACCAACTCTAAGTAAAATTTTTGAAAGACTGCTTTACAATCAAATTTATTCTTATTTTACAGTAAATAACTTGTTAAATGAACACCAATATGGATTCATTAGAGGAGCAGGTACCCAAACAGCCCTGATTGAACTGCTCGATCTTGTGTGTAAAAACATTGCAAAGAACAAGTTGGTAGGAGGAATGTTTCTTGATCTCAGCAAAGCATTTGATTCGATTGATCATGAGATACTTTTAAAAAAATTAAAGTATTATGGTTTTTCTACAAGCTTGATCAGTCTTATAAAAAGTTATTTGAGTAATTGGAAACAATTTGTTAGTATTAACAATGCAAATAGTGATTTCAAAATCCTTGGTATTGGTGTCCCTCAGGGATCTGTTTTAGGACCACTGCTGTTCCTGATTTTTATTAATGACATAGCAAGATTACCTTTAAAAGGCAAAATCTTGTTGTTTGCGGATGATTGTTCGATTTTCTACCCTGGTGATAGCGTTGATGAAATTAGGCGAAATATGAAAGACGATTTAGTAGTTCTTGATGAGTTCTTTCGACTTAATAAGCTGCATCTTAATGTTAATAAAACTAATGTTATCTGTTTCCGAAGTAAGCGAAAATTTTTTACCAGTCTTGATATACTTCATAATGGAGTCTTGTTGAGTGAGGTAGATTGTATTAAATTTCTTGGTGTCAATATTGATTGCTTCTTGAGCTGGCACGATCATATTAACTTAGTTGAAAACAAATTAGTCATGGTCAATGGCTTACTTTATAAGATCAGAAATAAGTTGACAACTCAGACGAAAAAGCTAATTAACTTTGGCCTTGCGCACTGTCACATTACTTATGCAACTGGTATTTGGGCTTCTTTCTCTAATGTTAATAAGATTCAAGTGATGCAAAACCGGATGCTTAAGAATGTATTTAATCTCCATAACCGTTATCACTCTGTTGATATATATTTGAATTTTCGAATTTTACCCGTTAAGATTATCTACAGGTTCCAATTATTGTGCTATATCCACAAAATTGCTAAGAATTTAACACCCAATACCATTCAAATTTCCAGTTTCCATCACTCGTATAACACTAGGCATAGAGATAATTTTGTTGTTCCGAGATCTATTAATAACATTTCGTCTCAAAATATTTCACACAGAGGTGTTGTGTATTATAATGATCTGGATAGATCCTTAAAAGAGTTAAATAACTTGGTTTTATTTAAAAAAAGGCTAAGAGAATATTTATTAGACAGAAATAGGCTTATATCTTTATGGTAATAAATTAAATTATATTTTTGTACATACTATGTAATATAATAACTCAATTTTGTTAATTAGGTTGTAAAATTTTTATTTAGTTCGTAAGACTTTTGTGTTGAACTCCGTATTAATCTACTAATTGAATTATTGTTATGAATTGACTTTTATAAATAAAAAAAAAAAATACTATGCGTGTAGATTGTGGGGAAAAGTATTAGCAAATGCAGCGCGTGGCATCATTGAATTCTCAATCAAATTGTTGTATGTATTGTGTGTGTGTACATTAAAATGCATATTTCTGCAACTGCACTCCAAGCCCTTTCCTTTACATTTCGATTACAATAAAATGCGTCTATTTAACTGTTTAATTATCTTCTTTTTCACATTTTCTATTAATTTCTCAACAAAAGTATTTCCCACTTCAAGTTCCATTGCAAAAATTTTTTCTTATGTATACAATGCATAAACAGCTGATTCCGTACAGAAAGTGCGTTCAGTTTCGCTCTTTCCTTAAGGAAATGACATTTATGGAAATTGAACGAAACTTTTTAAGTACGTTGTAATTTTGATATACGATTTGTATGTATTCGCACACTTGCATAAGTTGACTGCAGTCAAAAGCCTTAACCAAAATAGACGTGACGAGACGATAGCAATTGAACGAACGTTTGCACTCGTTTCGTCTGTTTTGACATTTAACCCAAAATGTTACGCTAGCCAACGAGTCGAAAAAGCTGTTATGACGAGTAGCAACGTATTGAAGTTCGGTTCTTACGGAACAACACGTCTCGTCAAAATGTTTCGTTCACTTTCGATCAATTACGTTGGTTCATTTTGGCTATCAACATTGGTTTACATACACTCGAACTTACTCGTTACGTCTCGTCTCGTCTATTTTGGTTTAGGTTAAAGCGTGCATGGTTTAGTTGGCCCTTTAACCAAAATAGATGTGACGAGACGGTAGCAATTGAACGAACGTTTGCACTCGTTTCGTCTGTTTTGACATTTAACCCAAAATGTTACGCTTGTCAACGAACCGAAAAAGTAGTTATGACGAGTAGCAACGTTTTGAAGTCTTTAGTTTGAACCCTTGCCAGCATACGTTAATTTAGGTTTGGCGTGATTCGATTATTTAACTGTATTTTCGCGCCTTGGAAAATTCGGTGAAAATTTTTGCAATCGGGTAAAAAAATAATTTCTCTCAATTTCAACTACTATCCTTATGTATTAAGGGTATATTTAATGTATATTTGCACATATACATACATAAGTACATACATAGGTAATTATAAGCTAATTTAATAATTTCTTTTTAAGATGTCTGTCATTGCAAATCAAATAGCTTAACCGAAAACAAAATCTGCCAGCAGCATTTCTTGCATGCCAGGTATAAGGCAGCTAGCCGGAAAAAAAATTGTAACATACATATTTAAATTTATAAAATACTAGCATTACCCTGTGCGCATCGCTTCACCTCAACCGTGGTGTATTATCGATGTGCAGTCTGCGTGAAAATTCTATTTTAAAAATACTTTTGTATGAGGACCACCCTTAGTATGTACCAAAAATAAACTTTATACAACCTAAGCAGTGCCTCTTAATATAAAAACCACGTGGTGTAAATTCCATGAGATTCGATTAAGCGGTCTTCGAGAAAATGATATATAAAAATATTTTTGTGTGAGGGCCATCCTAAATAAAAATGTTGTAGCCTAAGCTATGCCTATTAACATAAGAGCTACGTGGTGTAAATTCGGTGTGATTCGACTAGCCTGTTCCGGGATAATGATATTTGAAAATATTTTTATATGAGGGTCACCCTAAGTATGCACCCTAAATAAAATTTTTACGACCTTATCTGTGCCTCTTAATATAAAAGCCATGTGGTGTAAATTCCATGAGAATCGATTTAGCGGTCTTCGAGAAAATGATATCTAAAAATATGTTTGTATGAGGGCCACCCTATATATGTACTCCAAATAAAAATTTTGTAGCTTAAGCTATGCCTATTAATATAAGAGCTATGTGATGTAAATTCGGAGTGAAGCGACTAACCTCTCAACAACGTCAGTATGCCTGGGTGTAAAGTTTTATGCCTAGCTGCTGATATACTGTCCTGTATTCGATTGAGTCTATTTTCTAAAAATCTAATTTTTAGCATTTGGTCGAGATATAAGAGATATTTATTAAGCTCGTTGTTCCTAGTTCTAATTTCATTAAGAGCGTCTTTTATTTTCATTCTGTCTTCTTCTATGTACATTCTTTTTTAATAAAGCTATAGTGTCATTAAAATGTTGATTTATTTGAATTTGTTTATTAACTGTCGTGATAGCGTTGTGATTGTTGATGTCCGTAATTCGCAAGTGCTCTAAAATTTCTTGACGGTCATCGTCGTCCATAGTACCGAAAAACCATTTATATGTTGTTCCGACAATGTTCAACAAACCTCGCTTATGCCTAATATTCCCTGATGAAGGAGTTATTGATTTAACTTTGGATTTAAGTATGTTTAATTCTTTATACAACAAGTCTTTATTGATAAGATCTATATTCTGAATATTTGATTCCATTTGGGAAATTAGTACATTGATTTCATTTGGGTCTATTATGTGTATTACCGTCATGGTTTCGTTGATAATTTCTATTTCCCTTGATCTAATAACGGTGTAACCGGTTTCCTCCATGATTTTGCTAACTTGCAGTGTTCCTAGAGTTCCCGTTATGAGCATCACCAGCATCATCATGAATGTTAGGACCTGCAAATTTATATGATCTTTTTATATTTGCTGTATGAATGTTTTCTAATTTTCTTTTTATATACTTTGGTTGCTCATTATGCCTAACATTTTTATAATTCTTGATAAACCCTTCTCTTCGATTCTCTATATAGTCTTCTCGGTTTCGGTTTTGCTTCGAGATTGTATTAAGTTTTGCTTTATCGATACGCTCCTTAATTAGTTTATGATCAATTTTGTTATTTTGAACATCTAGTGGTGTAGCTTTTATTGTGCTATGGTATGAATTGTTATAGAATTTTATAGCCTTACACATTTGAGTTGTGATTGGGACTTTTTCTTCTAAATTTAATGTTCTAATACGTTCGGTGAGTGTATTATTGAGCCTTTCAATATCCGAATTCCCCGTATAGTTACTCGGTTTTGTGGCATGGTACTCTATATTCTCAGTGGAAAGAAAATTTCGTAAATTTATCGAATTAAATTCGTTATCAAAAACGAATTTTTTTACATGGCCCTTAATAGCCAAAAATTCATTAATTTTTTCTATGATTGTTTGATTATTTCTATCCGGTAAATGAAAACGTATAGCATGTTTCGAGAATTTATCTATAAAAATTATAAATGATTGCTTACTGTTCACGTAAGTATCTATATGAATAATTTCGTTAACTGTGGTGGGTGTTTCTGTGTGTCGAAATTTGGCTCTAATAGGATTTCGATTATATTTCCCTCCGTTGCAAATATCACAATTATTGATTATTTCGTGTATTTTAGTCTTTAATTGAGGGTGATAAATCTTATGTTTTATTCCCACATAAGTCGGAATAATTCCCGAGTGTCCTACCTCATTTTTATAAAATAATGATATCTGCCTCTTTAGTTGATTTTCGTCATGTATGTCTTTAGCAAAATGACTACATTTTACAAAGGAGATATTTTTAATATTCGAGTATGTTCTAAGTAAAATTTGTTGCAATTTATTGAACTCATGATCATTGAGTTCGGAGTATATTGCAACTTTTCCTTTATCAATATGTCTTCGGACTATATTGATAACGTTATCAGAAACGATATCCTGTTTATCAATAAAAACTCGTTTATTGTTAAAACTATTTGTTGCTTCAATTTCCTTGGTTTCTACCAAAATTATTTGTCTTTTAAAACGATTGACAACCGTGTCAAGAATTACGAAATGATCATTAGAATCTTCCACCTGGGAATGAATAGTCTCAACTTCGCCTGACTCATTTTGTTCATTACGATTTACCCGTAGAATTGGATTATTTTCCTGGGAATGGTTAGTTTGGACCTCAAGCGATTCTGACTCCTCCCCATTATTTATTTCGTCACATTCGTCCTCACTTTGGTAGCTATATTCATTAATAATTACATTTACTCGGAAGTCCGCTGATGGTAATTCCGATTTTGTCCTATTATTATGCTCTTCTATAAAATGTTCTTTCATTGGATTTATTTCATTATTTTCTGTGTCTAATCTACTTAAAAAATCGGCGATCTTATTGCCTTTTCCTTTTATATATTCTGCATTGAACTCATACTCTCCTAACTCAATAAGCCATCTTTGCAATTTTGGGCTGATATCTTTGCCTGAGTACTTTGAAAATAGCCACTTCAACGGTTGATGGTCACTTTCGAGATCAAATTCCCTTCCGTAAAGGTAAGGGCGAAAGTATTTTACACCCCAAACTATTGCCAACAGTTCTTTTTCAACTGTAGCATAGTTTGTCTCGTGCTAATTCAATGTTCTCGATGCGAATGCTATTGGGTGGCCGTCTTAAGATAAGACAGCGCCAATCGCAAAATTACTTGCATCGGTAGTAAGTTTAAACCGTTTTGTGAAATTAGGATATCTCAAAATAGGTGGATGGGTTATGATATCTTTGAGTTTTTCAAAGGCTAAAATATAACTAGGATCGTTTATGTTAACACTTTGCCCTTTTTTTAGAAATTTTGTCATCGGACTAGCGATTTTGGCGTAATCTTTGACAAATTTCCTGTAAAACCCCGTCATTCCTAAGAACGATTTTATTTTCTTTTGGGAATTCGGTAGTTTTAGGTTTTGAATAGTTTCAATCTTTTTCGGGTCAGGTTTAACACCCTTTGCCGTGAGGAGATGACCGAAGAATTGTGATTCTTTCTTGAGAAAGTCACACATATCGATTTGGATTTTAAGCTTTGCTTTTTCCAAAGTGGTAAATATTTTTCTTAGATTAGTTAAATGTTCCTCTAATGAGGTACTGAAAACAAGGATATCATCCATGTATATAATGCATATTTTATTGATGAATTCTCTTAGTGTAAGATTCATCAATCTCTGGAAAGTAGATGGAGCGTTCCTCAATCCAAATGGCATACGATTGAACTCGTAATGTCCAAATGGAGTTGAAAAGGCTGTTTTTTCCTATCTTCCTCTCTCACTAATATTTGGTGAAAACCCTTCGCAAGGTCCAATGTTGTAAAATATTGTGCCTTGCCGAGTTTATCCAGAATATTGTTAAGATTGGGAATAGGGAATTTGTCAGCAACTGTAAATTGATTTAGCTTCCGATAATCAATTACCAGCCTCCATTTTTCCTGATTTGTATTATCGGACTTTTTGGGAACTATCCACAAGGGACTATTATACGGTGAATTTGACTCCCGTATAATACCACTATCGAGCATTTCCTTTATCTGCCTTTCAATTTCCCCCTCGTGAATGGCAGGGTATCTATAAATTTTTGAATATAGAGGCTTGTCAATTGTTGTGACAATTTCATGCACGATTTCATTTGTTGCCGATAGAATATCCCCATCTCTAAAAAACAAATTGTGAAATTCGGATAATAATCTTCTTAGTAGTTTATTTTCCTCACCATTTTGATGGTCAAGACAAAAACTTTTAAAAATGTTTTTTCCTTTATCCAATTTCTCTAATGTACATATATTTTCGTATAGAAACGAGTACTCTGCTTTTTCGAAGGGTATTTTATTATTAAAAATTTCAATAAAATTTTCACTGCTATATATTTTAGCTTTAAATGGGACTAAAAAATTTTGCCCAATTATCGCGTCGTAGTCTTTGTTTTTGAAATTGACTATTTTCCATGAAATAGTTCCCGTTGCATTGAATTGCTTTGGTATTGGTGTTACTACAAATTTTTTTACTTCGTTCCAATCATTAAGGGTTCTAAACCAAAGTGGTTTCAATAGTTTCTGATGTTCATACCCGATTAAAGCGATTGGTTTTATTATACTGGTATTTGCTCCAGTATCAATAAGACATTTAATGTTTTGCTTATCAATTGTCAGGACTACTACGGGTAGCTTGAATTTCGGGCCGTTACTAGAAAATTTACCTCATTTTCTTCTATTTCTACTTGCTGTATGGTATCTACTTCCATATGCTTGGAATTCTTAGAATCCCCTGAGGTTTTATCAGAATCTACACTCATGTATGACTTTCTAGTCTGCCCTGATACATTTGCCCCATTTCTAGCAGTGGAATTACTATAATTGAAACCGTTATTGTTACTTTTATTATAATTTCCATTTTTATTTTGATTATAATAATTTCCATTTTTATTTTAATTATAATAACTTCTATTATTATTTCGATTATAATAATTTCCATTATTACTTTGATTATTTGTCCTACTTTTGCTCAAATTAGTTTTCTGCTGATTACTATAACTGAAGTTTTGGTTTTTATTGTTATAATGTGAGTTCTGAGAACTAGTAAATGGCTTTTTGTGACTGTAGCTAATAGCCCTACTGTCGTCTAATAGTTTTAGTCTTGTATACTTCATAATAATATCGTTCAATTTTTCGTGCTCATTAATATGGGCCCTAATTGGTCCGTCTATTTTTTCCAGTAATATGTCCACAAGGTCTCTGTCCACATTGTCCGGTCTATAAATTCCTGGTTTAAGAGGATCGGCCATATAAATCTGATTGATTTCAAACTTCGAATTTTCAAAAATATCGAAAAGCTCTTTTAAGTTACTCACTCTGACCGTCCTGCAAAAATTGAAGACTTCGGCATAAGTGTGTTTTGGGTTGAATTCCTGTCGAATCTTTGTTTTCATGTCCTCCCAAGTACTGTTATCTGGCAGCTCTCTAACCCGATGTCCAGCGTTCCCAAGGATTTTTTCGTTTGCCACAATTCTAAGGCAGAATTTCTGCAGGCCTACATTGGCTCCGCAAAGTAGTAAATTTGTTTCCACGGCATTGATGAATGATGTAGCATTATGATTAGCGTCGAGAGGCTTCACTCGTCGAAATTGTTCGATAATATCCTTTGGCCTCATGCTGAATTCATATTCTTGTAGCTGTTGTTGGTTTTGCATGTCCTGTCGAGGTAATTGCTGTTGTTGATTTTGTATTTCCTGTCGAGGCTGTTGCTGTTGTTGGTTCTGCAATTCCTGTTGTGGTTGTTGTTGTTGTTGATTCTGCAATTGAAGTATTTGTTGCTGGTACATCAGTTATTGTTGGTTTTGCAGTTCAATTATCTTCTCCTGCTCCACAAGTGCCTCTTCCAGCTGTCAGATTCTGTTTGCTAATTCTTCCATGGGTTCTTCTAAATTTCGATTCTGGCCAAATAATGTGTAACGTCTCATTGATTGAAACGGTTGGTTTTACTTTAATTTTGCTTTTATTATCTTATTTGCACTTATTTTCTTCAACTTTATTACACAAAACTTTAAACTATTTTTTTTCCTAGTATTGGATTTATTGCAGTAGTGTTCTTTAAATCATTCTTTGGAATTATTTCCGTAGACTGCGCCAGTTACAAAATGAAAAGACTTAAACTTCAGTTTAACAACCTTTTATTTTGCGATAAGTCTTAAGACTGAGAACTTATTCTAATTACTTTATAAACTCATGTTCGGATTCGGTTGGCCATGAAGCATAAAATATGCAACTCAACATATTTTGCTTCTGTCACCTGAACCCGAAACCGTCTGCCATGCAATAGCATAAACTAAGTGATAACGCTATTGCTTGGGAGAATATGAATTTGTTTATTTATTTTGTTTTAATATTATCCAATTCATTTTTATATTATGTATGTTTGAATTTTCTTCTTATAAGGGGTCTTTTCATGAAGGACGTAACTGACGTAACTCGCGGGGTACGTTTTCTCCCGACAGATTGCACTTATAAGATCCTTGTTCGATATCGTATACGATGAATTTCAACTTTTTCAAGACACCAATAAGTGACTTACAAGATAGTAATTGTTGGCAATGTTATACTAGATAATACTACTAAAAAACAGTAAATATGGAATTAAAAAAAATCTCTAAGGATTTTTTTATTTTAAATGTAGTTCGACTATAAATAATATCACAAATCATACCTCATTCAAGTTTTTGTTGTAACTCAACTTGTCATTTAAAGTTGGTTAAAGCCCACCGTGAGCGGCTTTAGACCTGCTGAGTCTACCATAGACCAGATCTTCACACTACGTCAAATCCTGGATAAACCCCACGAAAAACAGATCGATACCCATCATCTCATTATCGATTTTAAGGCTGCTTTCGATAGCCCGAAACGAGATTTCCTGTATGACACCATGTCTGAGTTCGGTATACCTGCGAAGCTAGTGCGTCTTTGCAGAATGACGTTGAGCAACTGCGAAAAGCCAGTGTACATCGTAATGGCACTATTTTCTACAAAATTGTCCTGCTCCTTGCATACCTACTAGGAGTGGCAATCCCGGAGCCTTTTTGAGTTTCGGGATTTTCGGGATCGAAGTTTCCAATCCCGGGATCCCGGTATTGATAGCTCTAGTAAATGCATACAGAACTACAAAAAAAAACGAGAAGTTTATACTATTGTATATATAAAATTAAAATTGCTTTATTTCACAGCGTAACAATGAAGAATAAGAACGCAAAATAAAAAAAAAAATAATAGTGCTAATACATCTAAATCACATTTACTAAGTTTGACTAGTAGAAGATAGCCACTATTAAAAGGAGATGATAGAGGATAATCAAGCATTTATGACCAAACTATCAATTTCATTTTTACATTTAAAAATTCGTGTACCACATTTTGTACTTGATTAATACTTTATCACCTTCTTCAAATGTGACAGTGATTGCATTTAGTGGCACCGAATGGCTCGCTCTCAGTAGACACACCCATAAAAGTTCTTCATTTAAGTTGTCCAAATCTTTAGATGCTGATTTCAGATAAATATATGATAAAATAATTTTAGTCTAAATATCACATTTAATCATTTTTCTCATGAACTATCAATTTTCAATACAAATCGCACTTAGTAAAAAATTCTTAAAATTAGTCAAAGTATTAAAAAAAATATTTTTTTTTGCTATGTGACATTTTTTTTAAGAAAATTTTAAACAAAAAATTGCTACAATAAAAAAAATATTTTTACTCAATTTAAGGTTCCGATACAATTGAAGTGCATTTTGCAGGATGATGCAATAATGTTTCTTGCACATCAAATGTATTGAAAACAATTATTTTGCAGATTTTGTACTTAAATATGTCATATAAAATAATATTTACTATATAATATAAAATTTTTTTCTAATCCCGAAAATCCCGGGATTGTCTCTTTGTAATCCCGCGATTACTTTAGCCTATATCATGGGATCCCGTGATTGCCACCCCTAATACATACATATGTCGATGATATTGATATCATTGGACGTTGTAAGCGAGATGTTACTGCTGCGTTTTCTGCTATCGAAAAAGAGTCAGCGAAGGTGGGTTTGACAGCGAACGAGGGCAAAACAAAGTATTTGCTGTCTACAAACAGGGAGACGTGGCGCATTGGATCCTATCTTGGCACCGCCACACAGTGTGTTATTTTGGCAATCCAGTTGTACTAACCTAATATATCAAAAACTATAGCAGCTAGGTCAATGAAATTTTCCACAAATTACGCATTAACGTAAAAATGGTGTAAATCGGTTGGGTTTAAGATATAGCTCCCACATAACCCATTTTTTCGTCTAGGGCGACCTAAATAAAAAAGTATATAAAGCTTCAGTTTATAGTAGGTTATTATTTTTTAGTGTCTTACGAACGTTTTGCAGTGAAAATAAATATTTCATCACGTGGTTTTGCATTGAACTGTTTTTGAAATTAAAATTTTTACATAACTTCTAGCTTGCTTAAGATACAAAAATATGACTTTAAAGATAATTGTAGAATATAAGAAAGTGAATTTTTCAGCGTTTCTTTTATATGTAAATAGTTTCAGTTTTCGGAGCTACCAGGTTCGGCAATTGAAATGAAAGATTATGTTCACACAGTTGTTACTTCCAAACCTTTCATCGCACTATGCTCAAATTCAACAGAGATGCTCTTTGATATATTGTCTGTCAAGTGACATAAGCATTTTGTGGTGTTTGAAAACGTTTTCAAGTTGTACAATTTGGAAATGAAAAGAAATTTAGTGATTGGCCTCTATTTGGAAGGCAAAAAAAAACGTCGAGATACGTCGTGAGCTGTCGAAAGCGAAATTGACCGATGTTTTCATCAAACATTTTAAGGAGACCGGCAGCATTAAAAAACGCTATGGTGGTGGCCTGCGATGTACTGCAACTGGGCGAGAAAATGTCGAAATTGTTCGCAAGCGATTGGCACGAAGCTCTGTGCGCAGTGCAGCTGAAATGGCGAAAGAGATGGAAGTAAGCGATCGAAGTATTCTGAAAAACTAGTTGAATACCCAGCCTTTCAAAAGATTTAAGTTGCAGGACCTTTCCGCATTACATCACTACAAGCGCTTCACGAGATCGAGAGAGCTGATTCGCATGCGCCGCCAGAACGAGCTGCCCAATTTGGTGTTTTCTGACGAGAAAACTTTCTGCATCGAGCAGTTTGTAAACAAGCAAAATGATAGGGTATGGCTAAAGAGACGTTCCAGCGACAATTCAGATGAATTACGAGTCACTCGACGGCAAGGAGCCGAACAAATTATGGTATGGGCGGCAGTAACCGAAAATGGCAAGTCTCCACTCGTTTTTCTTCCGATGGGTCGCAATGAGGTGAAAATAAATCAACAAATTTATCGGGAAAAAGTGTTGGAGCCTGGCCTGCTACCATGGGCACGCAAACATTTCGGTTCGGAGCACTGGATATTTCAGCAGGACTCGGCACCGTCGCATAAAGCCAGAGGAACGCAAAAATGGCTTGAAGAAAACGTTCCATACTTCATAAAGCACGAACTTTGGTCGTCGTCCTCTCCTGACCTAAACCCGCTGGACTACTGTGTTTGGGGTATTTTGCAGCCAAAGGCATGTGCCAAAAAACATATAAGTATGGAGTCGCTGAAGAAGGATTTGACCCGAGCATGGAACAGTATTGACCAAAACATCATACGGGCATCGTGTCAGTCGTTCGATACGCGGCTCAAGGCTGTGGTCAAGGCCAAGGGCGGGTGTATTCCAGATAAATAATCTTTATACAAACTTTGCTTAAGCTTAAAAAAAAAAGAAATAAAAAAGTTGAAAATTAACTGTTTGTTTTCATTTCTAAAATATATCATTTTAATTGCCGAACCTGGTATTATGATTTCGCTGGACGCGAATTCGGAAAATATTACGAAATGAATAACAAATTATTTTATAGAACCAAAAATATGAACTCGTACATAAAATATTATTTGATTTTTTTCGTTTATTTCACAAAAAAAATTTGTACTTTACATTTTTTATATGTTCTTCAATTCAAGGACGCTGCTCTCAAACTTGGGACCATTACATATGTAGGTACAAAGTCTGTATGACTAGATTCATCATAAGTATGTCTGTGAAGTTGATACATAAAAAATTAATCAACAAAACATAATGATGAAAAGGATAAATATTAAAAATTTTTACAGTGTAATTTCTAAAATTTATTCCAAAGATATATGAGTCTCGAGTCAGAAGTGTCATCGTTTTTCATTTGAAGCAATGTTATCGTGTCCGGACTTAGGTCTCTATACTTCTTTTAAGGCGCTTTGGGCAAACTTGCTATGAATGCATCCGATGTTATCAAGAGTCTATTGATAAAATCAGTATTTGTATCGATCCTTGAAACTTTCGCGTAAGAAGCTCTTTACAACTCCGGGCATCCTTATTAAGTTCTTCGTGTACTTCCTCTGACATTTGGCCAATAGGTATAATGCAGGTTTTTATTACACTGCTTTCATCGTAAAGCACTTTGTGCACTGTTGGTGGCATATAGTAACAAGGATATAACTCTAAATATAAATACAGCATATCCTGCAGTATTTTTGGAAAGCATCCACATTATTGGAAAGCCGGAGTTTAAGCATTGAAGCAAGGTACGGAAACGAACAAATAGTTCCAAATTCATACCAGTTGCTTTAGCTGTCAATGCCTTGACTTTCGTTCACCTCTTTTACAACTTCTCAGGCTTTTTTATTTTTAGTGCTTTCGGTGCATTCTTCAAATTCTTTATTTGGTCTCCCACCAGAAAATTTTTTTCGGTGGAGTGCACAAAAATAAAGAAAATTCGATTTCACCTCCGAGCCAATCTTTATTTGATGAAATAAATCAATCTTTCTTCTGGCAAACATTCGCCCACCGGGAACTCAGTTGCGACAACAAGTTCTTGGCATATTGCTAAGCCTTATCAATATCAACAGTACTTTGCGATCCACTCTAATCGTTTGCTTACTGCAGTATCAAGCCATAGCTGAAATATTTGGAAGCGAGAAATTTCAGAGGTCATCTTTGAAAATTTAAAATGGTTGTATGGGTGCCGGAGCTAGGCGCAGAATTTTTTTGATCTATTCCTATATACTATATATTCTATTTGTATATATATCAAGCTTAACTGTAATCATAGTCAGAACTCTAAACTATTCTAAACAATTTTTTTATTGTCCACAAAAGTTTTTTTTTTTTTTAAATATTCACAGTAAAAGTAGTTTTTTTCAGTGTATATAAAATTTTGTTGCTATCAATAACTCTGCTTAGATTTTATGTTATTTCAACCAAGAAAACTTTGAAATTAATTTTTTTTTAAGAAAATAAAAACTTTCGCATTTTCACAATGGATTTTGAAGACTTTAAAGTTTGCGCGCAAAATCTAGCGGTGCCGTGACATAATCCCCACGGACATAATCCCCGAAAATTTTGACCGGCTTCGCGGCGGATCAGTCTATAAAGTATTCAACACAGTAATTCCACATAAAAGTTAAGGTAAGTGGGATCACAAAAGGCCGTGTTGTGTTGGATATTTTATAGACTGATTCGCGGCCGAAGGCCGCCGTGAAACCGGTGTTGGATTTTTGGGAGTTTTAAATTCTGAGCCCACTTATCTTAACTTTTATGTGGTATTACTGTGGCTAGCGAAGCCGGTGTTGAGCATACGGACATAATTCCAATGGTGGCTTTATTCAAAAAATTTAATTAAGGATGAAAAAAGCTGGCAATTATCCATTTATTTAACTCAATTAATTCAAAAATTATTAGAAAATTATTATTAACGGATGATTTGTCAAAATAGCCGATACTTAGACTTAAAAATTGCCTATAACAAAATTATTGTTATGGGGATTATGTCCGTATCAGTTTCGGTCATAACCACCATTATGGGGACACTGATACGGACATAATCCCAACAGCTTTGGGTACTATGTCCGCTTTTTTATGGAGATTATGTCCGAAACTTTTGTGGTCATAATCCCCATACCAAAAATGGAGATTATGTCACGGCACCAAATTTAGCGAACTTATAATATTTTTTACGTTTTCTTTACTTTGCTTTCAAGGTACCGTTGTTTTAAGTATTGCCCTATAGTCCAAACAATTTTTAAAGTTTTAACATAATTATGGAATTTTTAATATATGTATTTGCACTTAAATTCTATCGAAAAGTCAACTTTTTTTTTGATTTTAGTAGCGCTAGATTACCAAAATAATACACTGTGCGAGGGTATATTCACTTTGTCCTTCCGTTTGTAGAGTAACTTCAGGTATTGCGATATGGTCATGTAATGTGATCATATTTTGCCATCATATTTTCTTAAATAAGCAATTCTCGACAAATTTTTTTTGTCAACATATCAGTAACGGAAAAAGATATGTGCTGCAAGATTTTCTGCGTTCGCATTCACTGTTTTTGGTCTCAGTGCGGTGAAATTGATTTAGCCACAAGTCGAGATTTTATTTGAGTGCATTTCATGTGTGAATTAAGCCCAAATTAAAGTAAGTATTATAGCCGAAGTACTAAAATTTGTTAGTAGATGAATATATTTTGTCATAAATAATGTGAATTCACTATTTGCTGAAATGTGATTTAATAAAAATAACCCGAGTATATTAAAACTGAAATACGGGTAATGTGATATAGTCCAATTTGGTTCACCCAGCAAGGACATTACCTGTACTTTTTGCAACAAATCCATCCAAAGGGATACAAAGATTCAGATCTGAGTTCAATGCCTGCAATGCGATTTAATTTGGGCTTACAATGCTTGTCTTCCAAGACGACAAGCAATTTTTGTACGTGAGTTATCCATCTGACTTTAATATGTTCTGCTTTTCGCTTATTGATTCAGTTTAAATCTAATTTCCTTTTTTATGGAAATTCTATTGAAAGATGTAATGTTATTGTATTATTTGTTCCTACTGTTTTATACTTGTTACACTTTTCATGATGGTATATCACATTACCCGCCAATTTAATTTAGAGATGTCACTTGGCTTTTTTCCATCTCGTTGAAATAGCTTCAGATTGGCATATGCTATAGAGCTCCGAAGTTGTAATACACTGCACAATGCATCAATAAACCATAATACATAAAGAAGTAGAAGTTATGCTATAAAAGTTACGTGTAATTTAATATACAAAAATACCCATATCACAATACCCGAAGTTACTATAACACATAGAAGGAGGAGTGGCAGGTAAGGAGAAGTGTATATATTCTTGATCAGCGTCACCACCCGCGTTGATTTAGCGATGTCCGTCTGTCTGTTGAAATCAGGTTTGCGGGAAAACCAAGAAAGCTAATTGAATGAAACTTTCACACACAGGTTACATCTTCTTGCAGGCATCTTGCTATTGAAAATGGGCCACCCTAAATAAAATTTTTATGGACCAAACAGTGACATGTGGTGTAAATTCCATGTGAATCAATGGACTGGTCTTCGAGAAAATGCTATTTTAAAAATATTATTTTATAACGGCCACCCTAAATATGCACCCTAAATAAAAGTTTTTAAGGCTTAACTATGCCTCTTAATATAAAAGCTACGTGGTGTTAATTCCATGTGAATCGATGCAGTGGTCTTTGGGAAAATGCTATTTCTTAAATATTCTTTTATGACGGCCACCCTAAATAAAAGTGTTATAGACTTAACTATGTCTATTAATATAAAAGACTTGTGGTGTAAATTTTATGTGAAACGATAAAGTGGTGTTTGTGAAAATGCTATTATAAAAAAAAGTTTGTATGAGGGCCACCCTAAATATGTACCCTAAATAGAAGTTTTATAGACTAAACTATGTCTCTTAATATAAAAGCTACGTGGCGTAAATTCCATGTGATCGATGCAGTGGTCTTTGGGAAAATGCTATTTTAAAAATATTTTTGTGTGAGGGCCACCCTAAATTTGCAGCCTTAATAAAAGTCTCATAGACTTAACAATGTCTCTTAATATAAAAGACACGTGGTGTGAATTTCATGTGAAACGATGCAGTGGTGTTTGTGAAAATGCTATTATAAAAAAAAGTTTGTATGAGGGCCACCCTAAATATGTACCCTAAATAGAAGTTTTATAGACTAAACTATGTCTCTTAATATAAAAGCTACGTGGCGTAAATTCCATGTGATCGATGCAGTGGTCTTTGGGAAAATGCTATTTTAAAAATATTTTTGTATGAGGGCCACCCTAAATTTGCAGCCTTAATAAAAGTCTCATAGACTTAACAATGTCTCTTAATATAAAAGCTACGTGGTGTAAGTTCCATGTGATCGATGCAGTGGTCTTTGGGAAAATGCTATTTTAAAAATATTTTTGTGTGAAAGCCACCCTAAATATGCAGCCTAAATAAAAGTCTCATAGACTTAACAATGTCCCTTAGTATAGAAGCTACGTGGTGTAAATTCCATGTGAGTCGATGCAATGGTGTTTGTGAAAATGCTATTATAAAATAAAATTTGTATAAGGGCCACCCTAAATATGCATCCTTAATAAAAGTCTTATAGTTTACCACCTATTCTCAGACCTACCAAATATACACAAAAAATTTCTTAAGAATCGGTCAAGCCGTTTGGGAGGAGTTCGGTAATAAACACTGTGACACAAGAATTTTATATATTAGATTATATATTATTCCCTTTGAATTTAAATTGTTTCTCCTATAATATTATTTCAAAATAGCCTTAACTTCAAGAAAAACCATGTTTGAAGAGTCTGCTCATTAAACTAAAAAAAACACGAAAAAATACATATAAAGTTAAATAAAAAAATAGCTATCTGAATTTTAATTGAACAAACTTGAATATTAATTCAAGACAGCCTTAGCTTCAAGAAAAACTATGGCTGAAAGATGTACTCCAAAAAAAAAAAAAAACGAGGCCAGCTAAAAGGCATTTTTTGGTGGAAATGGACATATAGCTAGTCACTTAATAAAGACTTCATTTGAACTATGGACCTACTTAAAACTAAATTTTTTATAAGAAATTTAGGATTTGGAACGTATTCCGCAAATTTAATACAAAAGTGGGTTCACAGTGCGCGGTTTCGGCCTGCGCGTTGTTTTTTCAGAACGTAACTACCGCGCAGTGCGAGGGATTACTGTGTGAATATTTACCCGGGCCCATTTTGAAAAAAGTTGCAGCGATTTTGAAGAAAATTGATTATTTGATACACATTAGGCTAGGTTTCAAGTTTTCGAAGCTTCGTAAGCCGTGCAAGATATTGTGATGAAATTTGGTAAACGGGTACATTTCAAATATATCTTGAATTGTGATAGAAGTGGGCGGAATCGTAAAAGTGGGCGGAATCGTAAAAGTGGGCGGAATCGTAAAAGTGGGCGTGGCTCTTTTCAGCAGTTAAAAATTTTGATTCCATACATATATCTCAAAAGTGGCTCAAACACAAGCTCTGCTACTTTACTGAAAAAACTCGTTGTAGGGAGTGGCACAGCCCACAATATTCATAAACGTTATATTTAGAGAACTAACAACAGGTAGCCCTGGTTTGTCAAACGTTGCAGTTCGCTCAATTGCTGCAGTCTATATTTTTTCAACTAATTAAACGCGATTATTATTATTTTATCATTAGAAAAGCATATTTTACATTAGTAAGCAATCCTAATTGTGTAGATAAAGTGAAATTTTTTATATAGTAATGAAAAATATTATCATTCACATTAATTTTGTGAACACGGTGACATAACCACAAACTTTTATTTCGCAAAGCTTCATAAAGAATTATAACAATGCATAACCTGTAAACGTACATATAAAATGAGTAGCAAGCCGAATGAAAACCAAAAAAGAAAATTAAGATCAACAAATAAGTTAACGGGAAACAACATCGTTCAAGCTGCTATTCCAAACAAACATCAACCAAGAACATTAGTAAGCAATTTCAGTATCATCCAGCAACTAACTCAAGTTCCTACGTCAAAACGCAAAGCAGACAACACTTTTCCATCATCGCCTGATTTTAAGCACGCAGCCAAAAAAACAGCCAACATAATGACCAACAATCAAATTTCAATTGATGTCATCAAAAACTTATTGGAAAGTCACACCAATAAAATAACCACGGAATTTGAACGGAGACTTGATGCTCATACCAGCAAAATTGCCGATACCATCACAATAATTGTACAAAATGAAATAAAATCGTTTGGTGATCAGATGAAAGACGACCTTTGTAATCAAGTAGCATATATTAATAACAAAATTGACATCATCCAAAAAAATTTCAGTGGTGAACTTGAAGTGTTACAAACGAACGTAAATAATTGCACCGATCGTCTAAACTTAAGAGAAGACGATATTCAACGCATATCCAAATTGAATGAGCTCAAAATCAAAGGCATACCTCATACAGTAGGTGAAAATTTGAATGAAATTTTTTCTTTCATATCTCAAATTGTTGGCTATGATCTCAGCAGCTTAAATCGCATCCCGGAATTGTACCGTATACAGACCAAAAATAATCCAATAATAAATCTTGTACCATCATCTACTATTATTATTAAATTTGTTGCCAAACACTTCCGTGATAGTTTTTATTCACTGTACCTATCCAAAATTAGTAAGAAACTGCTAATGACTGAAGACTTGAATTTGCCACTACGTGGTCGAGTAATCATATCTGAAAATTTAACAACTGCAAATCAACAATTGTTTGTAAAAGCAATGAAACTTAAAATTGACAAAAAACTAGCTAAAGTATTTACAAAGGATGAACTTGTGCTGATCAAAATATCGAACGACTCGAAACCAATAACATTTCGAACAGTTCATGATTTTGACTTACATATAGCAGAAACTACAACGGAAAAGTCAACCGTAAGCAATGTCAGCGGGATACACCTAATGAACGCAGCTCAAACATAAAGTATATGAACTTTTTATCTTTTTTTCTTTTTTTTTCTCCACTATATTATAAATCATGAATTAGATACAATACAGTAAATCATACATAATATACCATAAGGCTTTAACTACTCATTTAATAATTAATGTTAATATGTACTTATTTTTATAGAATTACTATATTTATATATCGTTCTTTTAATTGAACTCATTCTTTATTTTTAATTTTTTTATTCGCTACTGTATTTAATAATTATATCATATTTAACCAACGGTGGTCAGTACATGTTTTTTATTACATTTATCTTTGACATGAAAACTATAAGTTCAAATAATAACAGTCTATCAATATATTACCAAAATGTTCGTGAACTTAGAACAAAAACTAACATACGCTCTGACATTTCTGCATCACAGCACGATATAATTATTTTTACAGAACACTGGCTAAACGACAACTTCAGTAGCAGTGAATATTTTGATGATAGTTACTTTGTAGAGAGGGATGATAGGAATTTGGTTGATAAGAAATGGGGAGGTGGTGTGTTGGTAGCAATAAAAACCAATTTTGCATACAAAAGAATTGATGAGTGGGAAAGTGAATCCACATTTGAAAATGTGTGGATCGATCTAAAAAGTAATTCATGCAATAGCAAACTTTTCATAAACGTGTACATCCCCCCACAATCCAGATACGATAAATACTTTGGGTACTTTGACAGTTTAACGGAAATTATGTGTGTGCGTGAACCAAACGCCAAATTTATAATTGTAGGAGACTTTAATTTTGGTGCATCAATAGATTGGTACCCATTTGATGGGTCTTGCATTCCTTTGTCGTGTGATGGAGAATTAACCAATGAGTTGTTAAAAATGATGGCATTAAATGATCTAAAACAGTTAAATTCACTTCGCAACATCAATGGTAGAATTTTAGATCTTCTTCTTACAAATTCTACTGAAATCTCTGTTCATACGGCACAACCACTGTCTAAAATTGATGCGCATCATCCGCCTTTTATATTAACGCTCATCGCATCAGATTTGAAATTAATCAAAGCGAATAAAACAAAAAAACTAAACTTTTTTAAAGCCAATTATGAAATGATAAACAATGAATTAAGCCAATTGAATTGGCATGAATTATTCCTAACCCAGAATTTAAATGAAATGGTGGATACATTTTACGTAGCGGTACAAACAATCATAAATAGATACACACCTACAATAATACCAAAAAAAGATAACTATCCGAAATGGTTCACACACAAAATTATTGAACTGATTTCTGACAAAAATTACTATCATGATAAATATAAAAAAACAAATTCGATTATATTTAATAATATTTATAAAAAAAAGCGCCGTGAATTGAAATATGAACTGAGAGCAAGTGAAAAAAAGTACACCAACAACATTGAAAATACAGTTAAAACGAATACTAAGGCATTTTTTGCTTATACAAAAGCACTCAACAAATCGAATAAACTACCAAATAGAATGAAACTTCACAATGAGTCATCCGAAGACCCTAAAATAATTGCAAATTTATTTGCTACAAATTTTGAAAAAGTTTATTCGCCAATAAATAACAATGTTCACTTACATGATTTGCAATGCAATTGTGAAAATCACTTTGAAATTACCGATGCTCAGATCATTGAATCAATTAGTTCACTTAATGTAAATAAGGCTAACAGTCCAGATAACATTCCAACTGTCTTTTACAAGCAATCACTATGTAACATAATTGAACCATTAAAAATATTATTCGAAAATTCGCTACGCACTTGCTAATTGGAAATTGAGTTATATCACACCTTTACATAAAAGCGGAGATAAGTCTAATATTATGAATTACAGACCTATCTCTATAGTTTCAACTATTTCTAAAATTTTTGAAAAAGTAGTTATGCTCATTTATATGAGAAGGTCGGTAATCTAATTGTTCTACAACAGCATGGCTTTGCAAAAAGGAAATCCACAATATCTAACTTAGCGGAATATATCAATTACCTTTCTACCTATATAGAATAAGGTGGACAAGTAGATACCATCTATACAGACTTTCAAAAAGCCTTTGACACAATTAATCATATCATTCTTATCAATAAACTTAATCGATTTCCGATAAACAATTGCATCAAAGCTTGGATTTACTCTTTTCTAACTAATCGTACGCAAACAATTTGTGTAAATGGCACTAAGTCAAGACCAATCCATCCAACGTCTTCCGTACCACAAGGTTGTGTATTATCCACACTATTATTCTCATTGTTTATCAATGATTTGCCCATCGATTTATCTTGTAATGTTTAGTTATTTGCGGATGATGTTAAGTTATTTGCGTCAATAAAGTCTTTAACTGATTGTAATAACTTACAATGTGATCTCGATAAAATTGCAACCTGTTGTGAACGGAACTTTCTTTATTTAAATGTGAATAAATGTACTGCTATATCATTCACAAGAAAAACCGATTTGAATTATCACAATTTCAATTACACTATAAATAACACACCACTTAACGTTCAAAAGTAGTAAAAGACCTTGGAATTCAATTCGATGAAAAGCTAACATTTAAAACTCATGTTCATTCAATAGTTTTGAAATCATCCAAAATGTTGGGATTTATTATGAAATAATAATTCAGATATTTAGAAACGCATATGATTTTGTATTATTCATACATACGGAATGTGTTAGAATATGGTTCACAAATTTGGAACCCATATTACCACACATACACTAACACTCTGGAAAATATTCAAAGAAAATTTACACGTATGATATGTTACAAATTCAAAATACCTAGGGGTACATACCAGTCGCGATTGGAAAGTTTAAAAATGGTTTCATTATTTCACAGAAGATTATTTATCGATGAATTGTTTTTACATAAAATCATGTCTGGCAAAGTGGTTACAAACCTTGTTAATTCTTTTCTTGTGCACATTCCTACAAGGCTGACAAGATACGCGCCCATTTTTTATCTACCACCTGTAACTTCCAATGTGGAATTTTATTCTCTCATACTTAGGTTAAAGCGTCAGCATAATGAATATTTTGAAATGGTGAACTAACTTGAAAATTCATTAGCATTAACAAAAACTAGAATATCAAGAGCTTTGCCAAGCGAAATGTGGCCCAATTTCAGATAAAAACATGCATTACGCCACCGTTTATTTTTAATTTTATTTTTAATTTATCTTGCTATAACATTTAACTATGCTATAACATTTATAGTGCTTAATGAATTTACTAATTTTAAACCAATGAAATGCGATTGTTTTTACATTATTTTCTTCCTTTCAGTAGCTACTTATAAAATAATTCAATTTCTTTTCCACGTTACAATATGTAAGAGGGCTTTGGGCCTGTTTATTGTATATATAATCATAACCATCAATAAAGAAAAAAAAAAAAAAAAAAAAAACATAATCGTTATGAAATTTAATAAGGCAGATATACTTGCTTTGTTTTTGCAAAAATTTGGCGCAATGGAGGATGTGGGCGTGGCACCTCCCATACAAGCCAAAAACCTTTACTGTTATATATAGTGTGCTATGAGAGTAATCTTCATAAAATTTGGCTTAGAGGTGTTGGCAGCTATGGGCTTTGAAATTAAATGAGAATTGACGAGATTGCAGTAGTGGGCGTGGCACCTATTATATTACCATAAAATTGCAATCGCTATATTGATGGAACTATTGCAACAATTGGTATGAAATTTATTTTAGGTGGCTTACTTGCTAAAAGGTGTACCTGAATCGAAAGTTTGCGAAATAGCACGAGTGGGGGTGGCACTTCCCATACAAGTAAAATACTTTAAGGCCTGTTTACTTATCTCAACTAAATCGTAGTCTAAACTGCGATTTGGTCTTAATCGCCAATTAGTCACAAACATAGATAACTTATGTCGTTTAATCGGCAATTAACGAGCAAATCTTCGATTAAAGTTAATCCGAGAAATTCCTCAGATTAACGAAGTTAACTCGACTACGTTTTACGTTTGTTTTACTCAATTATTTAAATCAAAAAGTTTTTCTCTCAAATGGACTTTTGTGGGAACTTTTATGAAGTTGATATTATACAGAATCGCGAAAAGAAGCGAAATTGAAAACAATTTATTGAAACTTACCTTTGATTTTTCTGTAATTAAAATTGTCCGGATTTGTATGAGTTAGGACATTTGAATTCTGAAACTCCACGTAAAAGTTATTTACTCTGCGATTTGTTATTTAAGGATTATTAATGTTTTTTTTTTATTATTTTGCTTCTCTGTAATTACCTATACGGTATTTGAAAAAAATTTATTGAAACTTACCTTTGATTTTTCTGTAATTAAAATTATCCGGATTTGTATGAGTTAGGACATTTGCATTCTGAAACTCCACTTAAAAGGTATATTACGTTTGATCCAAAACACACAAAAAGTCTTCTTTTTTTATTCGTGGACATGTTTTATGAAGGGCATAGGAAAACGGGTATGTAGAAAAATCTATTCTTAAGTGTTTTGGCTGAGCCGTTACGTCACGCGTAGTGCTAACGTTCAAGGCACGGTCATGCTAGTGTTATATTTTAGACCAAAACTTCTAAACTAACTACTAAGCCGATTTTGACAAACGAAATATCGATATATTCATATTATCAAAAAGAGTATAATAAAGCTATTAGTACTTCAAAAATCTGTTCACAGAGGGCGCTGTATGCAAAAAATAAAATATAATAATTTTATAAGTCACATAATTCAATAAGTCACAAGTCATCAATTGGTGCAATCATTTTTTTTTCATCAAATGTGGCCTAAACAGATATAAGAAAGTACCATTTGTACTTCAAAATCTATTTTCGGCCTTTTTGCAACGATTGGGGCCAGGAATTTTTTGTCTTGAAACGAAGCCAAATTATCGCCGTGGATACCTTTTCCCCTCTCTTACAAAAGTCCATTCTCACTTTTGACCTGAGAGCTATTGTTTGCTATTTAATGTGACTTCAAAGGCAAAAAAAGCTGTTAGGACATTTGCACTCCGAGATTTTATTTTGAAAGCAGCAGTTAGGACATAAAGCATACTGAGATCTTTGGAACGAGAAGAGGTAGCTAAATTTCGATAACACCAAATGAAAGAGTGTATTTTCTTAAGTAAGTTGGCGTGTTAAAAAAATTTTGTCAAAAGTGCGATAGGACACTTACACTCTGAGGTGACGATATGTATTCGTTTGATTTTTTCAACCTTTCATTTTTCTTCATTATTTTCCTTATTTTTAAGACTTTTTCAGCGATTTTGAATAGTTTTATCATTTCTTAATCTCTTTCGACCTTTTTGAACATTTTCATATTATTACGACATTTTTAAGCTTTTTTCAACATTTTTCAAACTTTTTCGACATTTTGAATTTCTTTCAACTTTCTTCAATGGTTTCCATATTTTTTCGACTTTTTCAGTCTTTTACAACTGTTTCAACAATTTTCAACTTCTTTCAACCTTTTTATACCCTACACCGAGGGTATATTCACTTTGTCTCTCCGTTTGCAACACATCGAAGGGGGCTCGGCAGGTATGGAAAAGTATATATATTCTTGATCAGCGTCACCACCTAAGTCGATTTAGCGATGTCCGTCTGTCTGTCTGTCCGTCTGTTTAAATCAGGTTTACGGGAAAGCCAAGAAAGCTAATTGAATGAAACTTTCACATGCAGGTCACATCTTCTTGCAGGCATCTTGCTAATGGGCGAAATCGGTTAACGGACACGCCTACCGCCAATACTCTATATTTATCTAGCCAGGTCAATTTTGAAAAAAATTGCAGCGATTTTGATGAAACTTGTTGATTTGGTGCACATATGAATCAAATTATGATTAGCCTGGATTTCAAGTTTCCAAAGAGTCATACAGGGGCGTGGCACAGCCCTAAATTTTATCATTTATACCACCATATCTTGTACGCCGTTCAAGAAATCGCAATGAAATTCGGTAAACGGATATATATCAAATATATCTTGAATTGAGAAAAAAATGGGCGGAATATAAAAAGTGGGCGTGGCATTTTTCAACATTTAAAATTCCGTCCAATTCCGCCCAGAGAGAATGCAGTACGATACCACCAATCGATGATAACGCAGTGGAAGAACCATCACCTAGCCATGAAGAGGTTCGAGTTGCTATCCAGCGACTCAAAAACAACAAAGCAGCGGGTGCTGACGGCCTGCCAGCTGAGTTGTTTAAAGCTGGTGGCGATGAATTGATAAGGTGCATGCATCAACTCATCAGCAAAATGTGGCTAGCGGAAAGCATGCCCGACGTTTGGAATCTCAGCGTGCTTTTTCCTGTAATAAAGAAAGGAGACCCGACAATCTGCGCCAACTACAGGGGTATCAGTCTTATTTCCATCGCATATAAGATCCTCTCGAGCGTATTGTGTGAAAGATTGAAGCCGCATACAGAAACACTGATCGGATCCTATCAGTGTGGTTTTAGACCTGGTAAATCCACCATAGACCAGATTTTTACACTACGCCAAGTCCTGGAGAAAACCCATGAATATCAAATCGACACTCACCATCTCTTCGTCGATTATAAAGCTGCGTTCGCTAGCCCAGTGCGGAATTGCCTATACGCAACAATTTCTGAGTTCGGTATACATGCAAAGTTGATAAGGCTCTGCAGGATGACGTTGAGCAATACGTGTAGCTCCGTCAAGGTAGGGAATGACCTCTCCGGAACTTTTAATACCGAGCGAGGTTTCAGACAAGGCGACCCGCTCTCGTGCGATCTCTTCAATTTCATTATGGAGGGGATCGTACGAAAAGCCGGTGTGCATCATAATGGCACCATTTTCTTCAAAGGTGTTCAGCTCCTTGCGTACGCTGATGATATTGATATTATCGGTCGGAGTAAGAGAGATATTACTGTTGCTTTCACTGCTATTGAAAAGGAATCAGCCAAAGTGGGTTTGACGGTAAACGAGGGCAAGACGAAATACATGATGTCTACTAACAACAACAAGAGAGCACGGGATCTAGACTCTCATGTTACAGCGGGCAACTGTAAATTAGAAGTTGTCAAGGAATTCACCTACCTTGGCACTGCCGTAACCAGCAACAATGATGTCAGTCTGGAGATTAAGCGGAGAATAACAATTGCTAATAGGTGCTACTACGGTCTCAGTAAGCAATTACGTTGCAGAGCTCTCTCTCGATCGACAAAGCTAACACTCTACAAGACGCTCATTCTACCTGTGCTTCTTTATGGCGCTGAGGCATGGGTGGTTTCGACAACAGACGCAGCCGCTCTTGGGGTGTTCGAGAGGAAAGTTCTTCGCAAAATCTTTGGTCCTGTTCGAGTTGGCGACGACTATCGCATTCGAATGAACCACGAGCTGTATGAACTCTACGCCGACATTGACATAGTTAAGCGTATAACAATACAGGGACTACGCTGGCTGGGTCATGTCCATCGTATGGATAAAGAAACTCCAGCGAAAAAGGTATTCGAAGGGAAGGTCCCCGGTCAACGACGAAGAGGGAGACCATACCTCCAGTGGATAGACCAAGCTGAGCAAGCCCTAACCACGCTTGGCATTAATGATTGGAGAAGGCGCGCGAAAAACAGAGGCGCCTGGCGAGAGCTAATGAGGTCGGTCGTAACCTGACAACGGGTTGTTGGTTGTTATGGCCATTTAAGTAAGTAAGTAAGTATATCTCAAAATTGGCAAAAACGATTTTCATAAAAATTTTAGAGATGATGCCGCTGAAAGCAGTTATCAATACAAGCTCAGCCACTGTACTAAAAAAACTCGTTCAAAGGCGTGGCACCGCCCACAATATTTATAAACGTAAATATCTATCTATTATATAAAATTCATTTTTTGTCCGTCTGTCTGTCTGTCTGTCTGTCTGTCTGTCTGTCTGTCTGTCTGTCTCTTATGCACGCGGAAACTATCCAGCCGATTTTGATGAAATTTTTACAGTATGTTAGTATCGATCGGGCGGGTGTCATAGGCTATAAAACTTTTATTTAGGGTGCATATTTAGGGTGGCCCTCATACACAAATATTTTCAAAATAGCGATTTCTCAAAGACAGGCAAATCGATTCTCATGAAATTTACACAGTATGGCTTTTATGTTAAGGGGTACAGATTTGATGGTAAAAATTTTATTTAGGGTGCATACTTAGGGTGGTCCTCATACAAATATATTTTTAAATATCATTTTCACGAAGACAAATAAATCGATTCACACCGAATATACACTACGTACCTCTAATGTTAAGAAGCATAGCTTAGGCCACAAAACTTTTATTTAGGGTGGCCCTCATACACAAATATTTTAAAAATAGCATTTTCTCAAAGACTGCTTAATCGATTCTCTTGGAATTTACACCAAATGGATGTTATTTTAAGAGGCAGAGACTAGATTGTAAAAGTTTTATTTAAAGTGCAAAATTAGGGTGGCCCTCATACAAAAATATTTGTAAATATAATTTTCACGAAGACTGGCTAATCGATTCACACCGAATTTACACCACGTAGCACTTATGTTAAGAGGCATAGCTGAGGATACAAAACTTTTATTTAGGGTGGCCCTCACACAAAAATATTTTTAAATATCATTTACTCGAAGACCGCCAAATCGATTCTCATGAAACTTACACCATATGGCTTTTATGTGAAGAGACATAGATTAGATCGTAAACATTTTATTTAGGGTGCAAACTTAGGGTGGTCCTCACACAAAAATATTTTTAAATATCATTTTCACAAAGCCAGGTAAGTCGATTCACACCGAATTTACACCACGTAGCTCTTATGTTAGGAGGCTAAGGATACAAAACTTTTATTTAGGGTGGACCTCACACAAAAATATTTTTAAATATCATTTACTCGAAGACCGCCAAATCGATTCTCATGGAATTAACACCACATGGCTTCTGTATTAAGAGGCACATATAAGGTCAAAAAACTTTTATTCAGGGTGCATACTTGGGGTGACCCTTATACAAAAATATTTTTTAAAATCATTTTCACGAAGACAGGTTAGTCGATTCACTCCGAATTTACACCACGTAACTCTTATGTTAAGAGGAATAGCTTTGGCCACAAAACTTTTATTTAGGGTTGCCCACATACAAAAATATTTTTAAATATCATTTTCTTGAAGACCGCTTAATCGATTTTCATGAAATTTACACCACGTGGTTTTTATATTAAGAGGCACTGCTTAGGTTGTAAAAATTTTATTTTGGGTGCATACTAAGGGTGGTCTCCATACAAAAGTATTTTTTAAATAGAACTTTCACGCAGACCGCACACCGAATCTACACCACGGTTGAGGTGAGGCGATGCGCACAGGGTAATGCTAGTATAAATATAAAGATAAATATCACCGTTATCGTGATGAAATTTAATGAGGTATGTAGATATACTTGCTATAAGGTCTCTAATTACAAAAATTTGGTGCAATAGTACCTGTAGGCGTGGGACCTTCCATATAAGCAAAAGCTGTTTATTGTTATAGATAGTGTGCTAAGAGAGTAATCGTCATAAAATTTGGTGTGTAGATGTCAATTACTATAGGCTTTAAAAATAAATTAATTTTGACAGAATTGTATCAGTGAGCGTGGCACCTCCCATATTAACATAAATTTGTAAGCGCTGTTTTAAGTCAACTATTGCAGCAATTGCTATGAAATTTAATGAAAGTGATTCAGTTGCTATAGAGTATATCTGAATGAAAAGTGGCTGAAATAGCACCAGTGGGCGTGGCACCTCCCATACAAATAAAATACGGTACGTGGCATATTTATCGAAATATGTGAGCAATCATACTAAAATTTGGTGTTAGGGGTTTGCTTATTAAAGGCTATTTCTGGAACAAAGCCGGGCTGGATTGTATCAGTAGGTGTGTCACCGCCCTAAATTTTAAATTTAACTGTAGCATGTATCGCAAACTATACAAGCTATTGTGCTGAAATTTAATATGAGGATTTCGATCACAAATATAATTTGATGAACCAAGAGTGGGCGGGATTGAAGAAGTGGGCGTGGCATATTTCAAAATTTTCATTTATTTGCGATTTTTTCAACATTTTCCATATTCTTTCGACTTTTTCAACCCTTTGACTTATTTCAATATATCCTATATGTATTTGTTCGTCTTTTTCAACCTCTTTCAACTTTCTTCATAAGTTTCTTTATTTTTTCGACTTTTTCATCAATTTTGAATAGTTTCAAAGTTTTTCAACCTCTTTTATTTATTTTAGAGTTTTCAACCTCTCTCAACTTTTTTTCAACATTTTGCATATATTTTCGACTTCCTCAACATTTTTCAACCTCTGTCAACCTTTCTAACATTTCACATTTTTTCGACTAATTCAACCTCTTCAACGACTTCTTAGCATTTTATTAAAAGGTACTTTCAGTGCAGTGTAGGGTATGTGAGTTTCGGCCTGGCCAAAGATAACATCTTAAGTTGTTTATATTTCAAATTTTTTTCGACTTATTCAACCTCTTCAACGTCTTTTAACATTTATTTAAAAGTGACTTTCGGTGCAGTGTAGGGTATGTGAGTTTCGGCCTGGCCGAAGATAACACCTTAACTTGTTATTATTAATATTACACATATTAACATATTAAAAACTCTCAAATAATAAAAATAATCAACAGTTTTTGTAGTATATGTAATCTTGAGTTGAAATTACTGAAATTACGCGTGCTCGACCTTGAAAATGCCCATATGTAAGCGATCATCTATACTATTATATAAAGAGGTAAGGTTTGTTTGTTTTTTTGTTTGTATATTCAGGGTAATCTGTGGAACTACGGAACCGATTCCAAAAATCTTTCTACTAATAGAAAGCTACACTATTCCTGAGTAACATGGGCTATATTTTTTTTTGATAAAAGCAAAGGGCGTGGCACTTTACATGCAATTAAAACCTTTAGCCGCTATATCTTGGTTCATATGATAGCAAATTCGGTGTCAGGATGCACATAGCCTATGTTAAGCTTTTCACAAAGTATGAACGGGATTAGACACCAGGGGCGTGGTGACTACAAAACTTTAATTTAGGGTGGCCCTCATACGCAAATATTTTAAAAATAGCATTTTTATAAAGACCACTTAATCGATTCACATGGAATTTACACCGCATGTCTCTTATATTAAGACGCATAGCTAAGACGATGAAACTTTTATTTAGGGTGGCCCTGATACACAAATATTTTAAAAATAGCGATTTCTCAAAGACAGATAAATCGATTCTTATGAAACTTACACAGTATGGCTTCTATATTAGGGGCACAGATAAGATTGTTAATAATTTTATTTAGGAAGCATACTTAGGGTGGCCCTCATACAAATATATTTCTAAATATCATTTTCACGAGGACAGGTTAATCGATTCACACCGAATTTACACCACGTATTTCTTATGTTAAGAAGCATAGCTTAGGCTACAAAACGTTTATTTAGGGTGGCCCTCACACAAAAATATTTTTTAAATATCATTTTCTCGAAGACCGCTAAATCGATTCTTATGGAATTTACACCACATGACTTTTATATTAAAAAGCACATTAGATAGTAAAAATGTTACTTACGGTCCATACTTAGGGTGGTCCTGATACAGAAATATTTATAAATATCATTTTCTCGAAGACCGCTTAATCGATTCTCATGGAATTTACTCCACATGGTTTTTATATTAAGAGGCTCAGATAAAGCTGTAAGACTTTTATTTAGGGTGCATACTTAGGGTGACCCTCACACAAAAATATTTTCAATAATAATTTTCACGAAGACAGGTTAGACGATTCACACCGAATTTACGCCACTTATCTCTTATATTAAGAAGTATAGCTAAGGCTACAAAACTTTTGTTTAGAGTGGCCCTCACACAAAAATATTTTTTAAATATAATTTTCTCAAAGACCGTTTAATCGATTCTCATGGTCTTAACACCACATGGCTTTTATATGAAGGAGCACAGATTAGATAGTAAAATTTTACTTAAGGTTCGCACTTTGGGTGGTCCTCATACAAGAATATTTTCAAATATCTTTTTCACGAAGACAGGTTAATCGATTCATACCGAATTTACACCAAGTAACTTTTATATTAAGAGGCGTAGCTAAGGCTTCAATACTTTTATTTAGGGTGGCCGTCATACAAAAATATTTTTAAACATAATTTTCTCGAAGATCGCTTAATCGGTTCTCATGGAATTCACACCACGTGGCTTTTATATAAACAGGCACAGATTAGGATAGAATGGGTGACACCACGACCCTCATCTAAAAAAAAAAAAAGAATCATCATATCTTATCAACTATTTGATGCAGATAAATGAAACTTGGTGCATACAAATATACAAAATAAAGGATAGAGAAAGAAGTAAGATTCAATGCAAAAATGGGCGGTACCACGCTTCCATATGAGAAAAAATCAACTTTTTTATGTATCAACAACTATAAGATTTGGTACTTATGTTTCTTATAGTTTTATAAAAATTTCTAAACATAGTTTGGTTTGGAAAAAATGTGCCAAAAAGAAATAAAGTAAGATTCAAAGAAAAAATGGGTAGTGCAATGCCTCCAAAATAATAAGAGACTATGACTATGAGACTCGGTAGAAGACAAGGACTATAACCAAATTAAACTCATTAAACGTTAGAAACTGATTTTATTAATCGATAGCTTCTTAATAAGCATAAATCAAATCATTATTTTCGTTTTGCAAATCAAAAAAAAAAATAACAAAAACCCAAACTTTGCGCGCTTTTGTTCTCGATCTGACTCATCGCTCGCTCTCTGTTTACAGAGAAATTATTTATTAAAAATAAAAAATAAAATAACGAACTAAAATTTTGCGCGCATTTGTTATCATCGTTCGCTCACTGTTTTCATCTGAACATTTTGTGGTATTGAGATGGCTTCGTTATCAAGAGCCGCCCTCTCCGCTGATTTGTGTGCTGTGAACACAAGATCAAAAAAACTCGTCAGCACAGAAAGCGCATCAGCTGTTCCTTCACCAAAACTCAAAGGTTCTCCTCTCCTTAAAAGTGCTGCTGTGAGCGCCGCTCTCTCCGCTCAAGATCTAGCTGTGGAGCTTGGTAAGCATACAGACGCAATTCTAACTCGACTTACATCTGAAATTACTAATATGCGCAATGAAGTAACAAAACAAATCGAGCTGTTGGAATTAAAATTTTCGTCGTCTCTCAATATTCTACAAGAGCGGATTGAACAGTTGGAGCTGAATTCAAGTGAGAATCTGGTGTCTCATTTTAATCAAATCACCACACTGAATGAAGAATTGACTAGCTTGCGAGATAGATGTGATGCTCTTGAGCGTGGTAATCTCGCAAATGATGCCATTTTTTATGGGGTACCAGAGCTGCAAAACGATAACCCTAACATGATTTATCTCAACTTATGTAAAACTATTGAATGTAAGCCGCCGGCATTAAAATCTGCTTTCCGTACTCGAAGACTTAATCAACGTAATGATCCACCTATTATTTTGAAATTCCAAACCTCGCAAGATCGTAACCAGGTCTTGAAATCAATCTTCGAATTTCGGAAAAAAAATAATAGGCAACTCTGCCTAAAAGATGTTGGTTTCGATTCTGCCGAAAAAATTTATATAAATGAGAGTTTAACAACACACAACCGCTCTCTTTTCCAAGCTTCGATGCGTTTGAAGCGCCGTGGACAGCTGTTCTCTGTGTTTACAAGGAACGGGTCTGTCTTTGTAACGACGTCCCGAAATGGTAAAAATAAATTGTGAAGCAACGCTTACCGCCATAACCACAACATTAAACAATGCAGATGGTATGAATTCGATAAATAATGATTGTGAAGAGGCAAGTTAGCTGCTATTCATTTGTGTTTATTCTCTTTAAATTTTATTTATTTATTTTTTTCAATTATTATTATAAGTATTTTTATTATTTTCTCTCTTCTTTTTTTCTTTCTTTCTACTCCTTTCTTTCTTTTGAGTGTTTGTTTTCGCTTGCAATTGTGTTGCATCTTAAGACTTAACCAAAATAGACGTGACGAGACGGTAGCAATTGAACGAACGTTTGCACTCGTTTCGTCTGTTTTGACATTTAACCCAAAATGTTACGCTAGCCAACGAGTCGAAAAAGCTGTTATGACGAGTAGCAACGTATTGAAGTTCGGTTCTTACGGAACAACACGTCTCGTCAAAATGTTTCGTTCACTTTCGATCAATTACGTTGGTTAATTTTGGCTATCAACATTGGTTTACATACACTCGAACTTACTCGTTACGTCTCGTCTCGTCTATTTTGGTTTAGGTTTAACCCAAAATGTTACGCTAGCCAACGGAACGAAAAAGCTGTTATGACGAGTAGCAACGTTTTGAAGTTCGGTTCTTACGGAACAACTCGTCAAAATGTTTCGTTCACTTTCGATCAATTACGTTGGTTCATTTTGGCTATCAACATTGGTTTACATACACTCGAACTTAAGCCTTAACCAAAATAGACGTGACGAGACGATAGCAATTGAACGAACGTTTGCACTCGTTTCGTCTGTTTTGACATTTAACCCAAAATGTTACGCTAGCCAACGAGTCGAAAAAGCTGTTATGACGAGTAGCAACGTATTGAAGTTCGGTTCTTACGGAACAACACGTCTCGTCAAAATGTTTCGTTCACTTTCGATCAATTACGTTGGTTAATTTTGGCTATCAACATTGGTTTACATACACTCGAACTTACTCGTTACGTCTCGTCTCGTCTATTTTGGTTTAGGTTTAACCCAAAATGATACGCTAGCCAACGGAACGAAAAAGCTGTTATGACGAGTAGCAACGTTCTGAAGTTCGGTTCTTACGGAACAACTCGTCTCGTCAAAATGTTTCGTTCACTTTCGATCAATTACGTTGGTTCATTTTGGCTATCAACATTGGTTTACATACACTCGAACTTACTCGTTACGTCTCGTCTCGTATATTTTGGTTTAGGCTTTACATTTTTAAATGAGTAATAATACTCGTATGCTCTTATGGGGTGGTACCATCGATGTCTCGAGTACCCTATTGAATTTGGTTAGCAATCGTAATAAAGGTTTAAATTTGTGTCATTTAAACGTTCAAAGTTTAAAAAACAAAAGTGACGACTTGCATTTACTTGTTAGTGGAAACTCAGTTGATATGATATGTCTGTCCGAAACTTGGTTAAAGAAAGAGATGTGTAGTGACTTATTTAAGATTGATGATTTCAGATTAATTCGTGCAGATAGGCAAAATAAATTGGTTGGTGGTGTGGGCATTTACATATATAAGAAACTGTTTTAATTTCCGTATTGTTAGACAATCTTCTGATAGTGACGTGCTTGAATACATTTTTGTTGAAGTTTTTCTTGAATCTGGCAAACTTTTGGTTGGATTTTATTTTAATTCGTGACCTTTTAGAGGACCTTGCACCTTTATATACCGATATTGTCATGGGCGGAGACTTTAATTTAAATATTTTAAATAACAATAACATGCAATTTATTGAAATGGTCGAGTCAATCAATTTAAAACTTGCAAATGTTAAACTGCTTACACATTTTCGAACTAAATGCGTACCTTCATTATTAGACATGTTTATAGTTTCAGACCCATTATTAATTTAGAATTACGATCAATTTTCTGTACCAGCTTTTTCCCATCACGATCTAATTTTCCTTTCGCTCAATTTGCAGCCTTTAACTTTTAATAATAATGCATATGCAGTTCCAAACTTTTCTGGGGTTAATCTTAATGCCGTTTTTTCCGAATGCCAATGTACTGACTGGTGGCCGATTTATGAAACAAATGACGTCAATAACCAGGTTAAGGTTTTTAATCAAAATATTATTCAATTATTCACTGCTCATGTTCCTACAAAAACTATAAAAAGAAATCCCACAAAATATCCATGGCTTACTGGTGAAGTTTTAAAACTCATTGATAAAAGAGATGTATTGTATGCTCGATGGAAAAAATATAAATGCACTGCACTCTACAACAATTTCAAATATATGTGTAATGCAGTTACATCCTTGATAAGGAAAAACAAGAAGTCGTTTTATCGTAGAAAATTTGAAAACAATAGTTCGAGTTCTATTTTTTGGAAAAATGTTCGCTCGGTTGGGTTAACCAAAAATAAGGATATTTCATTAGAAAATATAAATTTAGATGATCTTAATGAACAATTCGTAAAGTCAGCTCATAATGTCAATATTCCTTCTTTAGATTCAGCTTATAGCAATTCGCTCGAAACATCCTTTGCTTTATCAGGAGTAGACATTTGTAGTGTTGGTGAAGTAATTTTAAAAATCAAGTCAAACGCGATCGGATCTGACAATATTTGCCCTAATTTCATTAAACTACTTCTTCCTGTCATCCTACATCACATTTCGCACATTTTCAACACTATAATTACTACATCCCAATACCCTACATCATGGAAAATTGCAAAAATCTTGCCTTTGCCAAAAAATAATTCTGAATTTCGTCCAATTGCAATACTTCCGTTTCTCAGTAAAGCATTTGAAATTGTGGTTAGCGATCAAATAAAAACTCATTTAAATTCAAACAAACTACTAACTAACCATCAGTCGGGTTTTCGAGGGAACCGAAGTTGCACAACTGCCCTTTTAAAAGTTTGTGAAGATATTCGCTCAGGTATTGACAATGATTTGATGGGCTTGATTGTTTTTTTGGATTTTTCGAAAGCTTTCGACAGTATTAACCACAAACTTCTAATAGAAAAACTAGGTACTCAATTCTACTTTGGTAACTCTTTGTGTAAGCTTTTATCCTCATACCTTTCTGATCGTTTTCAATACGTCCACCATCTTAATAAAAATTCTTCCTGCCTGAATGTACCATGTGGCGTCCCCCAGGGCTCAGTCTTAGGACCACTTTTATTCATTACTTACATTAATGATATAGCTGTCTGTTTCAAAACTTGCGAACACCATATCTATGCAGATGATATTCAATTGTACAAGCTTTTCCCAAAACATCTATGTTTTCAACAAACAATTGAAGTAAACAATGAGCTGGGCAGGATTTTTCAATGGTCAGAAGAAAACGGGCTTAGCCTTAACCCTTCAAAAACAAAGGCAATGTCGATAAATAGAGGCCGCAACAGAACTGACCTATATCCACTTGTTTTAAATAATTCTCCGTTAGATTATGTTGACAGCATTAAAAATCTAGGAGTTTATCTTAACAGCAATTTTACGTGGAATAGAGTAGTCTCCAAAATTTATGGTGCACTTCGAGGTCTAAGCCCCACTTCTAAGTTTTTACCAAGTGATGTTAAACTTAGACTCGTAAAATCGTTTATCTTGCCGATTTTATTCTACAGTTGCGAATTATTTTCAAGTTTAGATTATGAATCCAACAGAAAACTAATAACGGCTTTCAATAGCTGTGCAAGGTTTATTTTCAATGTACAAAGGCAATCTCACATCTCAACTTTCACCAAACAAATTGCTGGACTATCTTTGAATGATATGCTAAGTTTCCGCACTATACTCTTGCTACATAAATTAATTTACAGTAAGGAACCCGACTATTTATTTGCAATCCTAAGGTTTTCTAGAAATCAGAGGACTGAACAACTTATACCGCCTCGGCATAAGTATCTTTCTACCTCTCGCCATTTCTTTATCTATTCGATACATCTGTGGAACATGCTACCCATTTCTCTGAAGCGCATAAGTTGCACAAACATTTTCAAGCGTAAACTTTTTGAACACTTAAGCACTGTTCTTTAACACTTTATCTTCATCTTTCTTCTTTTTTTTTTTTTCTCTTTCTTTTTTTTGATATTCACTTGTAAACTTTAAAAAAAATAATAAGATCATCAATTCAAAATAATTGTTATTCGAAACACTAAGTAAATCTCTCACTCTGTTATATATAAATTTCATTATAGTTATAAGATATATGTACATATAATTAAGTTATTGCTGCACTGTTGTTTTTTACATATATAGTTTTAAGATAACTTGAAGTAAATTATTTTGTTTTTTATCAGCTGATTTGTACAAGTCAAAAGAGAAATCTTATATGTACAATTTATATGAATCAATCAATAAATAAATAAAAAAAGGTGCTGATTCTACGCATTCCAATGATTCCCGCTAAATCAATTGTTCATTTATGAGCCAAATAGAAAAACCAACAACGTTGTTTATCCACTCACAACAAGATAAATATCAATAAAAATAATTTTTACTCATTTAATCCAACTAAAATAAAAACACATTTTATTTTATTTGTTGAGGCTTAGCAACGCGCGCCGGGTTTTGCTAGTGTTAGATAATTTCTCACGCAGAAACAATTCGGTTTTGCTTTATGGGCTGGCAAAGTACGAAAGTGATTATGTTACAATATTTTTTTAAAAAAAAATGTTTTTTTTTTATTTATATATTAGCTTTGCGAACGTAAACGATAATATCATAACGGCATATTCCATAACCATCGATTGCTTAGATGGACGGGAATTTTTTCTGCTCTGTGTAGCTTTTTTTATACAGTTTCGGAATATAGCGTTATGATCAGTGGTGCCCACTACCAGTGCTGTCGTTTGTACTACAATAGTGCTTTTGTACTACCCTTCAGCCACGCGTACTACCCTAGTACCCAACCCTCAATTTGTACTACCCAAAATTTGTTAGAACCAATCCGCAATTTGCACTACCCCACCATTCTTTGATTTCTCGTGCTTCAATTATAATGGCATGCAAGTTATTAAACTCATCCCTAAAACTGAAATATTTAATTCTTGAAGTGTCAAAATCATCTTTCATTATTTTGGCTTACTAATTTTGACATTAGTGGCTCAAAAATATATGAGATTGAAAACTCAACCACAAAAATTTTTTGTGGTTGAGTGACAGTCAGCGGCCATATTTGTTTTTGACTGCTAGTGTGTACCGAAAGGCGTCAGTCAAGCTTAATCATTGAATCGGCAACATGGATGCTGAAAGTGATTTTTTGAAAGAATTTATTTGTTGTTATGAAAGGCAACGTTGCCTGGGACATAACAAGCCCAGAGTACATGATACATACGTGAAATTAAAAATAATTCATATGAAGAATTATTAAAAATTGTGAGAAAATATAAAAAAATTGTACTTTTGAGGACGTTAAAAAAAATTGACACAATTCGGTCGTCCTACAGACGAGAATTTAAAAAAAAAAGAAACAATAGGAGTCTTCTGGTGCCGGTTTTGATAATATTTATCAACCAAAATTGTGGTGGTTTAACTCGTGGAAATTCCAGCAAAAATACGAATAATGGGAATATTTTTTCCGAGTGGCAATTGAGTGGTATTGTTTTAATAATCTTGCGCGATAATTAACAACGCACACCCAATTTTTTTATTTCTCATGTTTATGAGTCAAATTTTACAGCTTGTATGACGGTTTGAGCTTCAAACATGAATGATAGTTTGACCGCTGCGAACAATCATTCAAAACTGATGAATTTTTGACTGACGAACATGATCGCTAGTGTGTACCCCCTTTTATGATTCATAAATGATTCATACCTTTAGAACGCGACTAATTTCGCTTGTATAAATTTTTCTTGTGCACATCTTTAAATATACATACATAATTAATGTAATTTTTTCTTTTGCTGTTATGGAAAAGTATGCCACAAATTTACCAAGGTATAACTTGATAGGAAAATGATTTATTTTTTATTATAGGTTTCTAATAAAGTCGAAAGCAGAAGCCGCCAATTTAACCAAAGCTGGTACCAACACATAAAAATCTGTCCTTGAAATAGCTTCATGCAATAAATACATACTATAATAAATGAATTTCAACAAATGCTGTTAACTTTTATTAATACTTTTTTACTATCGTAGTATGAGTAGGTGCAAGTACAAATATATTAGTGTAGTACCCATTTTCACAAAGTACTACCCAAAAATATTAAATTGAGCACTTAAATTTTTTTCAAAACGACAGCACGGCCCACTACTACAAGCAACAATAAACATGTGTTGATAATTCTGTATACGTGAACGGTTTTTTACGCTATTTTACGCTCTTTAAGCATCTTATCGATCTCATTTTTACGCTCTTTGAGCGCCTGCTCGTTCTCTGGGCAGCACCGGTTATGATCAGAGCTGGGCACCACTACACGTGTGTTTCTCTTAAATGTGTAGTTGTGCTTTGTTCGCTTTTCAAAGCAAATTGAATTAAATTTTACGCTCTCTGCTTTATATACTTATATGAAAAGTTATTCTCATTCTGCCGCAGTACCGCGCGCGGTACGTTTTGCCCAGCCACGGTTATGATCGATCACTTGATTTGGCGAGAGTTTTCCCCAGAAAAATTTCCCAGCTGGCATTCCGAGTGGACTTTGTGACGAACTTGTTACTAACGCCTGAAGAAAACCAAGACGTCGCGATTACATCTGATTTGCAGAAAGAGAATGAAAATTTCATAGGTCATCCAATTATCCGTGTCGGGGGAAATCACCGTATAATTGTGCAGCCCGAAAGTAAAGCCACACGATGCAAAGTATGGCATGAGCCTACACAGCGAATGTGCAAAAAGTGTCAAGTACATTTATACATGAAAAATTGCTTCGCAGCCCACCACAACTGGCAACAGAATAATAAAATTGTAACAAAATCAAATAAACAGCGCTTTTAATAAATAAAAATAAAATATAAATTTTAGGTTTGTTTTATTGGCTTTCTTAATAATATTAATAATAAAATGATTATTGAACTTTAGCCATTTTTCGCAGCGATCAACATTCTTATGTAAAATTTTACAAGTTGATACAATGCTTTATGTATTAAACAAACTTTGATAACAAAGGCAAAAACAACAACAACTCTAGAATATAGACACATGTTTCGATTCTTAAAATCTCATCAGTATATTTTTGGTTGATGTCTACGTCAGCACTCAAATTGCACTCGCCATATTAATGAAAAACAATCGAAAAGTTAATTTTTAATTTCAAGCAAATGTGGTTAATATTTCAAGTGAATTTTTAAGATCACACCATTGCGTTGAATTTTTCAATTAGCTGTACCGTTTTATTTGTTTACATCAAAAGTGTAAAAATACTTTTGCTGCTGTGAATTTTTGAGCCATACTCAGTATTGACTTGTCTGCCGTCAAGAGAAGACGTCTGTTTTGTTTTTATTTGCTCGTGATATTTTTGATTTTATTTCGAATATTTGCTCCATACGATTAATTGTTGCTTCTTAGTGTAATGGATGATTTCTGTGGTAAATGTAACAGAAGTTTTGCTAGAGGAGAAATCCAAATTGTGCCGTGCAGTGGATACTGTAAAAAAGTATTTCACCGAGGTTGTTGTGAGGGTCAACTCACTGAATACGACATCAGATTGCTTAAGCAGAATCGTAATTTAAATTATTTTTGTGTGGATTGTCTTGGTGTGCCGGTGAAGTTGGTAAAAGGCCATGAATCTTTATTGGAGGCGCATAAATTAAATTTAGAAAAAATTACATATGTCTTCGAAGTGCAAATAAAAGCTTTAAATGATCAATTATTGGAATTAAAAAAATGCATTGTTGAGAAATTGAGTAAACATGAAAATGACTTTGCTTTACATGTGAGAAATTTTTCTGATGAGATGTCTGCTCTCAAAGACACAATATATGCAAATAATAATTTTGGCGCGGATGTTGCTGTAAACTGTGCTTCAAATATTGCTGCTGTTTCTTCGGTTCCGAATGTGTCTTCTGCTCCAGTTGTTAGTTCAGCTTATACTCTACTTTCTCTGAGAGTGCAATAATTTCTCATCTCTCTGAGAGAATTTCTAACGGGAACAGACCCCTCTTTCCCACTGGGCACTATGGGCAAGTGCCCAGGGCCCCGCGATCGATCCGTTCGTAAAAGAACATTAGTAAACGTTTTGATTTATTATTTCTATTACATATGTATATGATTATTTCGCTTGAAAGCTCTGAATTCCGAAGAGTTGAGACAAAGTTGTAAAGAGTTTGCTGAATTTTATTATGAAGACGTTAATGAGATAGAGTTAGAAATGGAATATCTGAATTTAAAAGAATACTTCAAAATTGTTCACAGTGAAAATGAGGGAACTAATAGTATATTGTAAGTGTATCAACTATTGAAAGAAACCCAAATTGAGGACACACTTCCAAATGTAGAAATCGTATTGAGAATCTTTTTTATGCTAATACCCAGAATTTAAAAAGTAACGAAAACCCAAAAGTGTGCCTGTCAGACACATATGAGGTAAAATACTGAAAACCGTAATTATTTTATCATATTAAACATCCGATACGTGATTAAAATACGCTAGATATTTTTTATTTTTATTAAGAATTTACAAACAAGAATCAAAGGCTTTTCGGTGAAGCAAAAACTTTAGTAATAAACTTTAGTTTTCACATTCCTTGCAAACCTTTATGAATGCTCATTGCGAATATTTTATTTGAATCTGAATTTTGGCAGTCTTTGTTGGATAAATATGACAGCGCTTACGTTTCCGGGCACCAGTATCAGACGGTTGTGGATCGAATTCGTAACACAGTATTAATATACACCATATTACACATATTTTGTACACCACCTTTTTCGTATGTGTGATTCCACAAGAGACTCTCCCAGTTCGCGTAAAAACCAATATCTTTTGTTGTGTTTATGCTCATTTAAATGAGGATGTGTTTTTTTAAATATAAAATAAGCAGCAATATTAGCAGCGTTAATCAAGTTCATAAAGAAAGTTAGAGGCCATCTATTGGTTTTGCGTTTTATCATATACTCAAGAATCAATTGGTCAAATCTACTCCGCCCTAAGTATTGTTTTAAAAATTCTTCTGAGATT
This sequence comes from Tricholauxania praeusta, assembly GCA_949775025.1. Taxonomy (NCBI): domain Eukaryota; kingdom Metazoa; phylum Arthropoda; class Insecta; order Diptera; family Lauxaniidae; genus Tricholauxania; species Tricholauxania praeusta. Next base: position 5,310,044 of record OX459032.1, on the reverse strand, counting down.
TGTTTACCCTCATTCTTAAGTGTTTGCGTCATGATGTATAGTTGACATAAAAATGGCTGCCAAGTTTTGGAACGTTATATGTTTAGAATCTCAAAAATAGTTGAGTTAATCTCTCGTGGTTTGTGCCTCTAAGGCAAATTCCTGAGGTTTTGTTACAAAAAAAAAAAAAAAAAAAAATTAAAAATGTGTACTTAATTTAAAATTTGTTAAAACAATATAACTCTCACATACAATTATAGGAATACATAAAATATTGGAGAAAAATATATTTAAGTTTGGGAGTCACACTCGACATTTAAAATGTTGATTGTGTCTGTGAGGCAATTTTCTGGGGATAAGAGTTAAGCATAATGGTAACTAACTGCAGTGGGAAACACTCCTTCTCCAAATTGAAAAAAATAAAAAATGAATTGAGAAATACAATGCTTCAAGAGAGATTAACCAGTTTGTCGCTAATGTCCATAGAATGTGATGTGCTTATAAACATAGATTTTGAAGAAGTGATTAATGATTTTGCTCATCTCGAATCTAGAAGGGTTCCTCTTCAATCAACACAGATTTTGAAGCAATAATCTGTGATTGCTAAAAGAGTTAGTTTTGTGGATTTTATTACATTATCTATTCATTTAACAAATCTAGAACCTTGTTTATCTACTTTTCTTGTCTATTCTAACAAAATAGTGTTCTGTCAAAGTCTTAGGGGCCCCGTTACCCTCATATGCCCAGGGCCTCCAATAGGTTAAAGACGGCCCTGAACGGGAATCTCTACTTAGCTCAAGCCAATTCTGCTAAGCCACAATCTCAAAATATGAGTGTTAAGCCTAAACCAAAATAGACGAGACGAGACGTAACGAGTAAAACCTAAGCCAAAATAGACGAGACGAGACGTAACGAGTAAGTTCGAGTGTATGTAAACCAATGTTGATAGCCAAAATGAACCAACGTAATTGATCGAAAGTGAACGAAACATTTTGACGAGACGTGTTGTTCCGTAAGAACCGAACTTCAATACGTTGCTACTCGTCATAACAGCTTTTTCGACTCGTTGGCTAGCGTAACATTTTGGGTTAAATGTCAAAACAGACGAAACGAGTGCAAACGTTCGTTCAATTGCTATCGTCTCGTCACGTCTATTTTGGTTAAGGCTTAAGTTCGAGTGTATGTAAACCAATGTTGATAGCCAAAATGAACCAACGTAATTGATCGAAAGTGAACGAAACATTTTGACGAGACGAGTTGTTCCGTAAGAACCGAACTTCAAAACGTTGCTACTCGTCATAACAGCTTTTTTGGTTCGTTGGCTAGCATAACATTTTGGGTTAAATGTCAAAACAGACGAAACGAGTGCAAACGTTCGTTCAATTGCTACCGTCTCGTCACGTCTATTTTGGTTAAGTCTTTAGAAATAATACTAAAGCCTAAACCAAAATAGACGAGACGAAACGAGTAAGTTCGAGTGTATGTAAACCAATGTTGATAGCCAAAATGAACCAACGTAATTGATCGAAAGTGAACGAAACATTTTGACGAGACGAGTTGTTCCGTAAGAACCGAACTTCAAAACGTTGCTACTCGTCACAACAGCTTTTTTGGTTCGTTGGCTAGCGTAATATTTTGGGTTAAATGTCAAAACAGACGAAACGAGTGCAAACGTTCGTTCAATTGCTACCGTCTCGTCACGTCTATTTTGGTTAAGTCTAAGTCTGTTATTGGGCTCAAAGAGAGTTCTGATCTTGATGTAATTATTGAAAATAAAAAAAAGTTTGTGCATCTATCCTCATTTAAGCCGACAGTGACAGAAGATGACATTATTGAGATGGTCCATAAACACTCAAATATTGATAAAAATCATTTAGTTTGTTATAAACTTGTAAAAAAAGATGCTATTCTGGAAGATCTTAAGAGTGTCAACTTTAAACTCGGGGTGTCTGAAATATACTATAGTAAAATTCTCAGTCCATCTCTTTGGCAAGAGAACGTTAAGGTGCGACCGTTTGTAAATTTTCCAAAGTTGGGAGAGAATGCAGAAACGAAATAATAACTAATAGCCCTATTTTGGTTAAGTCTAAGTCTGTTATTGGGCTTAAAGAGAGTTCTGATCTTGATGTAATTATTGAAAATAAAAAAAAGTTTGTGCATCTATCCTCATTTAAGCCGACAGTGAAAGAAGATGACATTATTGAGATGGTCCATAAACACTCAAATATTGATAAAAATCATTTAGTTTGTTATAAACTTGTAAAAAAAGATGCTATTCTGGAAGATCTTAAGAGTGTCAACTTTAAACTCGGGGTGTCTGAAATATACTATAGTAAAATTCTCAGTCCATCTCTTTGGCAAGAGAACGTTAAGGTGCGACCGTTTGTAAATTTTCCAAAGTTGGGAGAGAATGCAGAAACGAAATAATAACTAATAGCCCTAACAGCACTCATGTTAGCAAACTCAAATTGTACCAAAATACGTCTGGAATTAGAACTAAATCTAATATTATCTTTAATTGGACATCGCAAGCTGACTTTGACATTATTGTTTTAGTGGAAACATGGCTTAATTCCGATTTTTACGATGCTGAATTTTTTGATTTAAATGTTTATCAAGTGTACCGTAAAGATAGAGATGCGGAAAAAACTGGTCTTAATCGTGGTGGTGGTATTTTAATTGCAATCAAACGTTCGCTTAGCTCTTCAATTTTTATGATGCAGAATAGTGATACTATTATTGATCAATTGTGTGTATCTGTCAACAATGGTACAGGATCACTTTATATATGTGCCTCGTATATTCCTCCTAATAGTGCAGATGACATATGTGCAGCGCATATTGATAATGTAGTGTGTTTGCAACCGCTCCTGAGTAATACAGATAATCACCTCTGTTTTTTGGGTGATTTTAATTTAAGTAAAATTACTTGGAATTTTTTTGCGAATGATCTTATGCCGTCTAATGTTAATAACGCATTTGAAATCAATTTTATCGATAGTGCTTTAAGTCTTGATTTAGCACAAATTAACTCTCTAGTTAACAAATTGAATAGAATCTTAGATTTAGTTTTTGTTTCAAAAAACTACAAAAACACTTTATCGGAGTGCTTATGTCCAATTTCTCCATCTAATATCCACCACATTCCTTTAGTGATTAATTTTGAATTTTATGCTTTTATAAATTTTAAACAGGAAAAAAATTATTTCAATTTTGGACTTTGCAATTTTGATTTGTTAACTGATATTTTTGATCGGATTGATTGGAGTGTTTTGTTTTCTAGTAATGTTGTCGCAATTTGTTTTGAAGCTTTTAAAACTGAAATAGCAAAAATTTGTAATGAGCATATTCCTCGTGTATCAGATAAGGTGTATAAGTTACCTTGGTACACTAAAGGTCTCAAAAAGTTTAAAAAACCTTCGTAATAAATATATCAAATTATTTAAAGCTACTAATGAGACCCAATATCATTCAAAATATGTTTTTTATATGAGGGAGTTCAATTTTTTAAATAAATTCCTTTAAAATCAGCACATTTTACGTTGTGAGAATAATATCAAGAAAAATCCTAAATCATTTTGGAGATTTATTCAGTCAAAAAGAGATGGGTCATGTATTCCAAATTCTATGTCCTACAATGGTTATCAATCTTTTACTATTAATGACACTGTAAACTTATTTGCGGACTATTTTGGATCCAATTATGATGATACTCTGCCATGGTTTAATGAATCAATTTTAAATAATATAGACTCCTTCATGGACCTTGGTTTTCTGTCTCTGTCGGAATTTGATGTTTTCAGTGCCATGTCCTCTATGAAGATATCTGCTAAAATTGACATTGATGGCATTGCGTCCATTTTGCTAAATAAATGTGCTCGTGCTTTGTCTAAGCCTTTGTGCGATATTTTTAATAATTCGTTATTAACAGGTACCTTTTTAGATTGTTGGAAAATTGCATCCATAACACCAGTTTTTAAAAGTGGGATAAAAAATAACGTATCTAATTATAGGCCTATTTCAAAATTGTCTAATGTTTCGAAACTTTTCGAAAGTGTTATAATGAAGAAATTATTCTTCTTGGTTAAGCATCATATTTGTATTGAACAACATGGTTTTGTCGCAGGTAGGTCTATTGTGACAAATTTAGCACTCTTTTCGAGATACTGTATCTCATCCTTTGAACAGGGTTATCAAGTTGATGTAATTTATACAGATTTTACTAAAGCTTTTGATAAGGTTTCCCATAAGGCATTAGCTGCAAAACTTGGTAAAATGGGTTGTCATTCATCTTTTTTGAAATGGATTCAATCCTATCTACAAGCTAGAATTTGTTTTGTAGTAATTAACAATGTTAAATCCTACTATTTTGTGGCATCGTCCGGTGTACCACAAGATAGCATTCTTGGCCCACTGTTTTTTATACTATACATAAATGATTTAAGTAAATGTCTTCTTGCAACTAAATTTTTACTTTATGCTGATGATTTAAAGTTATTTCGTAAAGTTTCCAGTTTAAGTGATATGGCTCTATTACAAAATGATTTAAATAATGTGTGTACTTGGAGCATAATTAATTGCCTACCATTAAATATTATGAAATGTTTTTCTATGAAATTTTCTAAGGCTAGAAATGTCCTTAGTACGACATATTGTCTTGGTGGTACTCCGTTACGGTTGGTTGATTCCATTCGTGATCTTGGTGTGGTGTTCGATTCTAAGTTCAGTTTTTCTGAACATATAAATTATATTGTCCCTAAAGCTTATTCTCTTCTTGCCTTTGTGCGAGGAATAATTGTGAATTTTCAGATCCGCATTCTCTTATGATCCTTTATAATTCTTTTGTAAGGTCTAGGTTAGAATATGCCTCTTTCATCTGGAGTCCTTTCTTTTCGACTCACTCGTTTAGATTGGAAAAAATTCAAAAATCATTTACTCGGTTCGCGCTGCGTTCCTTAAATTTTAATATATCCCAGCCCTCATATAATGCACGTTGCTTGCTCTTGGGTTTAAAATCTTTAGAAACAAGACGCAAGATTCACTCTGCTATATTTATTCACGACCTTATTTCTGGTTCTATTGACTGTGCTCCTTTATTACAATTTGTTGATTTTAGTATTCCTACAAGGATTTTGCGGCATAATGATTTATTTTATATTAAGCTCCATAAAACTTACTATGCTCTCAATGAGCCTATTACTAGAGCCTTGTCATTATGTAATACTTTATTGGTTGATAATAACATTGATTTTTCTCTATCTAAAGATTATTTTAAGAACTTGTTAAATAGTTTGTTTTTATTATAGATTAATTTTATTTATTATTTAATCAATCATATATTTCTGTTGTTTAGTATTAATGTTAGTCTGTAAGGAATTTGTATCCAAAGGCTTTGATCAAATAAACATAAACATAAATGTTGAAACAGTTGAAAGAAGTTGAAAAACTCGAAAAAAGTTGAATGAGGTTGAAAAAGTCAATCAGATATTGAAAGCGTTGAAAATATTTGAAAAATGTAGAAAATCGTTGAGAAAAGTTGAAAGAGGTTGAAAAATAATGAAGCAGTTGAAAGACGTTGAAAAACTCGTTGAATGAGGCTGAATATATTGAGACCAAATTTTATTAGGATCACTCCTACAGTTTGCTAAATATGGCATCAACGTTATAAGTTTGTATGGGAGGTGCCACGACCACTAATGAAATCCCATCAAAATTCATATAATTTCAAAGCCTATAGTAACCGACACTTCTACACAAAATTTAAAGAATATTACTCCGATAGCACACTAAATATAACATTTAAAGTGTTTTGCTTATATGGGAGGTGCCACACCCACTGATGCAATCTCGTCGATTTTCATTTAATTTCAAAGCTTATGGTAACCGACACCTCCACACCAAATTTAAAAAATTTGACTCCAAGAGCACACTAAATGTAGCCTTAAACATTTTTTGCTTGTATAAGAGGTGCCACGCCCACAAATGCAATCCCGTCGAAATCCATTTAGTTTCAAAGCTTATGGTAAACGACATCTCTACACCAAATTTTAAAAAAAATTACGCCCATAGCACACTAAATATAACCTTTAACATTTTTTGCATGTAGGGGAGGTGCCACGCCCACTGATGCAATCCCATCGAAATCCACTTTGTTTCAAAGCTTATAGTAACCGACATCTCTATACCAAATTTAAAAAATATTACTCTCATTGAACAATAAATGTAGCTTTTAACTGTTTTCGCTTGTATGGAAGGTTCCACGCCCACAGGTGCCGTTTCGCCCACTTTTTGTTGCAAGATACCCAATAGCCACTATATTTGACATGTCAAATTTCATAACGATTGCGTGGTTAGTTCTCTTATTATAACGTTTATAAATATTGTGGGCTGCGCCACGCCCTTCAACGAGTTTTGCCAGTATAGTGGCATAGCTTGTTATAATGACCTCGTTCAGCGGTATTAACTCTAAAATTTTTATGAAAGTCTTCGGTGCCGTTTTCGAGTAATATCGAATCAAAGTTTTCAATTATTGAAATATACCACGCCCACTGTTCCGATTCCGCCCACTTTTCATAGCATTTAAGATATTTATGATATGCATCCGTCTACCAAATTTCGTTGCAATACCTTAAATGGTTTGCGAGTTATCACGAAATAAAAATTAAAATTTAGGGCTGTGCCACGCCCCTGTTAGAAACTTGAAAAACTTTAAACCTAGTCCAATCTTAATTTTGTTCACATATGAACGAAATCCCAAAGTTTTATCAAAATCGCTGCAGCCGTTTTCGAAATAAAGTTCAGCCATATATAAATATACAATTTTAGCTCGTATAATAATAGTAGATATGTATGTGATATATGTAATTAAAATACTTTACATTGCCAGATATTTTGAATAATGAATCGTTAATGCACAATATTTCCATCTGTGAATGGACATTTAAAACAATATTATTTTCAGTTTTTAGTGTATATTATTAGTATTTTTGAACTGCTCATTATTGTAAATATTTAAAATTTTTTTAAGTGATTTCAAATCGGTCTCAGTAAAATAAGTTCTGTTCTGTATATAAAAATAGAAAATCTTCAATATTGAATTACACGGTTATTTACTTTTGCTTATAATAATAAGCACCTATGTGATAAACTTGTTATTTAGTTCTTGAAATTGTTTTTTAATTTGTTTTGTTTTTTACTATGTAAAATTTATGTTTAGAATTAAATATAAACAACAAAAAAAAATTTATAAAAAGAAAAAATTTGGTTATGATATAAATGGTTATAAACGATTTGATTTACAGAAGCCCTATTTATGTCAAAAAAGCCCTGTTTTAGTTCGAATTTTGGCCATTTTACAAATATGCCAATATCATCTCTGCTTGCTACTCGATTTTAATTGTTGCTAATGCCTACTGATCTATCGCTGTGCAGCTGGTCGTGTTGTTTGGTTGTTTCGTATATGAACATACTTACAGTCGTGCCTTTTGATGTTGTAGTCACTCATGGGAAAACCCTACTCTTCTAAATTAATATCAACATAGTCTAGGTATTATATGAATACGTTGCAAAATTAATCAAAATAGCGATTTGTACGTGGTGCGTTTTTTATGTAAAAAAAATCATCGTCACAATGTTAAGGTATATTTTATGAAAATGTACCGAAAATGTACTGAAAATGCGCCGAATGTACCTTGCAGAAGTCTGTCCTTGTAACTTTTATCAAAACAAATCATAAGGTAATAAGCTTCATTTTTGAAAATGTTCGATCTAACCAGAAATGCAGCAATAATATTTTAATTATGCTCATCAGAAATCTTCAAGCCACAGGTGTTTTGGCAATGTGGATATTGACCGGATAGAAGCGCGACAAAATTGAACTCCGCTGTTTTTTGTTTCATTGCATTTTACAATTTGAACCAATTCCCCCTTAAAAATAATAAATGCAAAATATTTTAGCACATCCTCAATTAAAATATATTTTTAATTGAATTATTTGAATAGCACAAACGTCAAACCCACTTAATTTTTATAAAAATCCGGTACATTGGGGTCTTTCACGACCCCCCGTTGAAAAAAAAAATTATAAAAAAGCGAATTTTCAATTTCAGGCTTCATAACTGTATATAAATAAACGAAAAAAAAAATAAAATATGATTTTTGGTCCAAAAATGTTCGAAGTATCTTATAAGCAAAAAATTACAATATTTTGCTTCAATAATAAGTTACTCTTACTAACAGTGCAAGATTAGTTCGAAAAAAATTTAATTTTAATAATTTTTGGACCAAAAATGAAAAAATGTTTTTTTTTCAGTAATTTTTATAATGGAAATTCATGTAGTGGCATTGACAATTTCAATTTATAGTGTATTAAGGTGAATGCAGTAAAAGAACAAAGGATTTGAGCTGTTACATAAGAAACACCAAAGCTCTACTCGCGGAGAGACCTCAGTTTTTCTCCTTAAGTATAGGCTTAAAAAATAACGGTAAAGGTTGATCAGAGTAAAGTTTCTGACTGCTTTCCACTTGGGGATTGCCATAGCGATCTCTGAGCCAACCATTAGCAAGTTGACACACCGCCTCCCCGCGGCTCCATCTGGGTAGCTATCTCCGCATCCGCTGAGATAGTGAGCGAATGTGTGCAGCGTGTTCTCCCTGGAAGTAAACTGGGCTATGCGCAGGGTTTGGTACCCGCCACGTAAAAAAAAAACATTCCAATGAAGACTAGAAAAGCCTCGGATATAGAACCCCTCAACGGTGACGACCACTGCAAACTATGATTTAAGGATATGCACCTGGAATAGCCGGACCCTCAATAGGGAAGGTGCCTCTATCGAATTGGCGGATGTCCTCGCAAAAATTAAGGCTGACATCACCGCCATCCAGGAAATAAGATGGATAGGACAAGTTTGCTCTAACCAAGCAAGTTGCGATATCTACTACAGCTGCCATGCGGCGAGGCGCGAATTGGGATGCGGATTCGGAATAAGCAAGAGACTTCGCCACCATATCTCCAGGTTCACACCTGTGAGCGAAGGTTGGCTCGCACGCACGCCCCAACGGAGGAAAAGGACGATGCTGTCAAAGATGCCTTCTATGCGAGACTCGAGGAAGTATGCGATCGCTGCCCGCCCCACTACGTTAAAATTGTGCTCAGGGATTTCAACGGAAAGGTCGGAAGAGAAGGTATAATTGGCCCCACTGTTGGTCAGTTCAGCCTTCACGAGACCACCTCAAATAACGGTCTACGGCTGATCGACTTCGCCGCGGCGCGAAATATGGTAGTAAGTAGCACCAGATTTCAACACCTAGATATCCACAAAACCACTTGGCTATCCCTTGATCAGAAAACACGCAACCAAATCGATCATCTTGTGATCGACGGAAGACATGCTTCCAGCGTGCAAGATGTTCGTACGTTCGGGGAGTCAATATTGACTCCGATCATTATCTTGTTGCAGCCAAGATACGCATGCGGCTGTGCAATGCAAAAGATGTACGCTCTAGTACGCAACGAAAGCTGGACGTCGCACAGTGTGTTATTTTGCCAATCTAGCAGTACTAAACTAATATATCTAAAACTATAGCAGCTATGTCAATGAAATTTTCCACAAATGTTAATATTTATATTTACAGCATCAACGTAAAAATGGTGTACATCGGTTGGGCTTAAGATATAGCTCCCATACAACCGATTTTTTCGTTTTGGTGTTTTAAAGGGCGACCTAAATAAAAAAGTATGTAAAGCTTGAGTTTATAGTAGATTATTATTTTTTAGTGTCTGACGAACATTTTGTAATGAAAATAAATATTTCACCGCGTGGTTTTTCATTGAACTGTTTTTGAAATTAAAGTTTTTACATAACTTTTAGCTTGCTTAAGATACTAAAATATGACTTTTAAGATAGCTGTAGAATATTAGAAAGTAAATTTTTTAGCGTTTCTTTTATATATAAATAATTTCAGTTTTCGGAGTTATAATGATTTTAGTTGAGGTTTGGTCGCGAATTTGGAATATAATTACGACATGAATTTAAAATTATATTATAGAACCAAAAATATGAACTCGTACATAAAAGATTATTTGATTTTTTTCGTTTATTTAAAAAACAAAAAATATACAGGGTGGTCCGAAAGTTTCTGTACACCATATAAGTGTCCATAAAACTCAAACACATCAATATTTTCCAAAAATTTATTTTGTACATTAATTAACAATATTTTAGCTTATTAAAATTTGTACTTCAATATTTTGTATGCAGTCCTTCATTTGTTTGGCAAGAAATTATTCTGCTTCTGAAGCTTTCTCACAAAACACGTACATCTTCACCCGTGATACGAGCCCCACTCCTGCTTAACTCTGGCAATTAGCTGGTCCCTATTTTTTGGTTTTGGGTGTCTAAAGACTGACTGTTGAGTCCTAGCCCAAAGATTTTCTATCGGATTCAAATCTGGAGAATTTCCAGGCCAGTTAGTCCACACCTCTCCCAACAAAGATTTTGCAGCATTAATGCTTGCATTTGCGGTATGGCACTTCACTCTATCTTGCATTAAAATGGCAGTCAATTGTCCTGGAAACTGTTTTTTGTTTTTGCAGCATTTTGCATACACTGGCAACATTTTTTCTCTATAGTATTCTCCATTAACAGTACGCTTTTCGTCAATGATTATGAGGTCTGATTTGCCATGCGTGCTTATTCCTCCAGCAATCATTATTTTTAAGCCTTGCTTTGGTCTTTGCACGGGGTTTATTGCTTTGCGGTGTTAATATCTTTGGTCGGCCACTTCTTGGTTGATATGCCACGCCTCCATCACCGCTTGTAGCCCATTTAATGACGTTAGTTCTCGAAACCTTAAGCCTCCTACTAATCTCGGCATTCGAAAATCCAATTTTACTGAGAGCTTGAATTTTTATACGCAGTTGTGTTCTCTGGCTCACATTACTGAAGAAAAATGGGCAATAAGAAAAAAAACATTGTATTGTGTAATCAAAGTTTAATTTGAAAATCAAGGTTTATTTTGAAAATCAATTGTAATTAAAAGTGTTTTTGCAATATCAGCACGCATGTCAACAAATGTGCTCACTTTGGAAAAATTTTGCATTTTTTTGGAATAGTAAGCATCACTTGTTCGAAAATTAAGCATTACAGCAACTTACCTTATTTTACTTTTTAATGAAGATCACTTGTAATTGTTATTTAAAAGATTTGGTCAAAATTCGAACCTATCACTTTGAACTTTCACTACTCTATGTAATTACGCCGCAGAATGCTCAAAATGTGTGTGTATAATAACAAAAGCAACACAAATTTAAACAAACGGGAATTCTCCGTTTTATATGCGGCGAAACATAGTGTGAGCAGCTTCAAACTTACAAGGAATTCACAATAGCTGTACAGAAACTTTTGGACCAGCCTGTACTTTACAATTCTTATATGTTCTTCAATTCAGGAATGCTGCTCTCAAACTTGGGACCATTACATATGTAGGTACCAAGTCTTTATTACTAGATTCATCATAAACATGCCTGTGAAGTTGATACATAAAAAATTAATCAACAAAGCATAATTATGAAAAAGATAAATATTAAAAATGTTTACAGTGTAATTTCCAAAATTTACTCCAAAGAATCATCTAAATCCCTCGAATATGAAGTGTCATCGTTTTTCATTTGAAGCAACACATACTATCGTATCCGGACTTAGGTCTCTATACTTTTTTTTAGGCGTTTTGCGCAAACTTGCTATAAATGGATCCGATGTTATCAAGAGTCTATTGATCAAATCAGTATTTGTATCGGTCCTTGAAGTCTTTCGCGTAAAAAGATCCGTATAACGCCGGACATCCTTATCACGTGCTTCGTGTACTTCCTCTGACATTTGGCCAATAGGTATAATGCAGGTTTTTATTACACTGCTTCCATGGTAAAGCACTTTGTGCACTGTTGGTAGCATACAGTACCAAGGATATAACACTAAGTATAGGTACAGCGTATCCTCCGAGTATTTTTGGAAAGCATCCACATTGATTGGAAAACCAAAGTTTAAGGTTTGAAGCAAGGTACGGAAACGAAAAATTAGTTCCAGCTGTTATATTCGCTTCTTTGAAAAAACGCCTTGATTTTCGTTCACCTCTCTTGCAACTTTTTTAGTGCTTTCGGCACGTTATTTAAATTCTTTATTTGGTCTCCCACCAGAAAATTTTTTCGGTGTATTGCACAAAAATAAAGAGAATTCGGTTTACCTCCGATCCAATCTTTATTTGATGAAATAAATCGATCTTTCTTCCGACAAGCATTCGCCCACCAGGAATTCAGTAGCGATAACAAGTTCTTAGCATATTGCTTAGCCTAATCAATATCAACAGTACTTTGCGATCAACTAGCAACATTTCCGGATAAAAACAAAATCATCCTCTCTAATCGTTTGCTTACTGCAGTATCAAGCCATAACTCAAATATTTGGAAGCGAGAAATTTCAGAGGTCATCTTTAAAAATTGAAAATGGTTGTATGGGTGCCGCAGCTAGGCGCAGAATTGTTTTGTTGATTCTGTTAGTATACACATCAAGCTTTATTGTAATCATAGTCAGAACTCTAAACTATTCTAAACAATTTTTTTATTGTCCACAAAAGTTTTTTTTTTTTTTTAATTCTCACAGTTAAAGTAGGTTTTTTCAGTGTGTATAAAATTTTGTTGTTATCAATAACTCTGCTCAGATTTTATGTTATTTCGATCACGAAATCTTTGAAATTAATTTTTCTAAAAAAAATAAAACCTTTTATTTTTTCACAATGGATTTACAAGACTTTAAAGTTTGCGCTGAAAATTCAGCGAACTTATACTATTTTTGACATTTTCTTTTTACTTACTTTCAAGGTACAGTTATTTTAAGTATTGCCCTATAGTCCAAAAATTTTTTGTAGTTTTAACCTACTTAATTGGGGAATTTTTAACATATTTGCATTTAAATTCTATCAAAAAATCAACTTTTTTTTTTGAGTATAGGGCAATACTTAAAATAACTGTACCTTGAAAGTAAGTAAAAAGAAAATGTCAAAAATAGTATAAGTTCGCTGAATTTTGCGCGCAAACTTTAAAGTCTTGTAAGTCCATTGTGAATAAGTGAAAGGTTTTTTTTTTTTTTAAAAAAAAGATTTCAAAGCTTTCTTGATCGAAATAACATAAAATCTTAACAGAGTTATTGATAGCAACAAAATTTTGTATACACTGAAAAAACCTACTTTAACTGTAAGTATTAAAAAAAAAACAATAAAAAAACTGCTTAGAATAGTTTAGAGTTCTGACTATGATTACAATAAAGCTTGATATGTTTACTAATAGAATCAACAAAAAAACTCTGCGCCTAGCTGCGGCACCCATACAACCATTTTCAATTTTTAAAGATGACCTCTGAAATTTCTCGCTTCCAAATATTTGAGTTATGGCTTGATACTGCAGTAAACAAACGATTGGAGAGGATGATTTTGTTTTTATCCGGAAATGTTGCTGGTGGATCGCAAAGTACTGTTGATATTGATTAGGCTAAGAAATATGCCAAGAACTTGTTGTCGCTACTGAATTCCCGGTGGGCGAATGCTTGTCGGAAGAAAGATCGATTTATTTCATCAAATAAAGATTGACTCAGAGGTAAATCGAATTCTCTTTATTTTTGTGCAATACACCGAAAAAATGTTCTGGTGGGAGACCAAATAAAGAATTTGAAGAACGCGCCGAAAGTACTAAAAATAAAAAGCCAGAAATGTTGCAAGAGAGGTGAATGAAAATCAAGGCGTTTTTTCAAAGAAGCGGATATAACAGCTGAAATAACTGGTATAAATTTGGATCTAATTTTTCGTTTCCGTACCTTGCTTCAATCCTTAATCTTTGGTTTTTCAATCAATGTGGATGCTTTCCAAAAATACTCGCAGGATACGCTCTACCTATACTTAGAGTTATATCCTTGGTACTATATGCTACCAACAGTGCACAAAGTGCTTTACCATGGAAGCAGTGTAATAAAAACCTGCATTATACCTATTGGCCAAATGTCAGAGGAAGTACACGAAGCACGTGATAAGGATGTCCGGTGTTATAGGGATCTTTATACGCGAAAGACTTCAAGGACCGATACAAATACTGATTTGATCAATAGACTCTTGATAACATCGGATCCATTTATAGCAAGTTTGCGCAAAACGTCTAAAAAGAAGTATAGAGACCTAAGTCCGGACACGATAGTATTTTTTGAAATGAAAAACAATGACACTTCTGATTCGAGCGATTTAGATGAGTCTTTGGAGTAAATTTTAGAAATTACACTATAAGCATTTTTAATATTTATCCTTTTCATAATTATGTTTTGTTGATTAGTTTTTTATGTATTAACTTTACAGACATGCTTATGATGAATCTAGTCATAAAGACCTCGTATCTACATTTGTAATGATTCCAAGTTTGAGAGCAGCATCCCTGAATTGCAGAACATATAAAAATTAAAAGTACATATATTTTTTTGAAGTGAAAACTTCTTATGGCACGTTGTGCGGCTGAGGAAAAAAGTATAATTTCGCGACACCGACCGTCATCGGGAAGACTTGGGAAACGAACTCGATTTTGGAATTTTGAAGACTTGGGAAACGAACTCGATATTGGAATTTTGAAGACTTTTGAAACGAACTCGATTTCAGAAATTTGAAGACTTCGGAAACGAACTCGATTTTAGAATTTCGAAGACTTTGGAAACGAATTCGATTTCAGAAATTTGAAGACTTGGGAAACGAACTCGATTTCAAATTTGGAAGACTTGGGAAACGAACTTGATTTTGGAATTTTGAAGACTTGGGAAACGAACTCGATTTTAAAATTTTGAAGACTTGGAAAATGAACTCGATTTCAAAAAATTTATAAAACGTTGCCTACTTTTAGGTGCTATTAATAATTTGCCCCTAAAAGTAGGCAACACTTTCTGACAAATTTCAAAAAGAACGCCTAAAAGTAGGTAACGATTTTAAAAATTTCAGATAATGTGTCCTAATTTTAGGTGCTATTTTTGAAATTCGTCGGAAAGTGTTGCATACTTTTAAAGCGGCTCTCACACGATCAATATTACTGACAGTATAATTACTGGTGCGAACTATGCTCCGGCTACGTGACCGACAGCCGAAAATGGCATGCCACTTTTTGGGGCAGATTCCATCCAAACTTGCACCACGCCTCCAGCTAGGCATCGGACGACCATACCCTTGGACGCAATGTTCCATGCCACTGAAAGAGGAACTTTTCCAAGTTTCTTTCAGGTTTCGCTGCCTCATCGTCTATCTGCCACAAAATGGGGCATGCCACGCCCCCTCCCAGGATTTTGCCGTCCCGTGCCTACTTACACCCTCTGACCAACTTTCAGCTGGATCTGCCTCAAAAAGTGGCATGCCACTTTTCTGTGCAAATAATACTGATGAACTGTCAGTATTCACCTCACACCATCAGTATTACTGTCAGTATTTAAAAACTTCGTCAGTAATATCCGATTTTTTCATCAGTCATCAGTATCGTTTTTCTATACTGACAGTACATCAGTACTCACCTCATACGATCAGTAATACTGTCAGTATGCAAAATACTGTCAGTAATATTTATCGTGTGAGGGCCGATTAATACTGATGGTGTGAGCTGAATACTGACAGTTCATCAGTATTATTTGCACAGAAAAGTGGCCAAAAAGTGGCATGCCACTTTTTGGGGCAGATCCGGCTGAAAGTTGGTCAGAGGGTGCAAGTAGGCACGGGACGGAAAAATCCTGGGAGGGGGCGTGGCATGCCCCATTGTGTGGCAGATAGATGATGAGGCAGCGAAACTTGAAAGAAACTTGGAAAAGTTCCTCATTCAGTGGCATGGAACATTGCGTCCAAGGGTATGGTCGTCCGATGCCTAGCTGGAGGCGTGGTGCAAGTTTGGATTGAATCTGCCCCAAAAAGTGGCATGCCATTTTCGGCTGTCGGTCACGTAGCCGGAGCATAGTTCGCACCTTCACCAGTCGAATGTCAAATAAACTGATTACTGACAATAAACAATACTGACCGTGTGAGTGGGACACTGACAGTAATGTAAATACTGTCAGTAATTATACTGTCAGTAATATTGATCGTGTGAGGGCCGCTTTACTGTCAGTATTTAAAAACTTCGTCAGTAATATCCGATTTTTTCATCAGTCATCAGTATCGTTTTTCTATACTGACAGTACATCAGTACTCACCTCATACGATCAGTAATACTGTCAGTATGCAAAATCCTGTCAGTAATACTGATCGTGTGAGGGCCGCTTAAGGGTAAATTATTAATAGCGCCTAAAAGTAGGCAACGTTTTTTGAAAAAATTGGCCCATGAAAGTATGTAATTTTGTGGAAAAAATTTTTAAATTTGTAGCATACATATGTTGACTTCCGGTTAGTTGTTGCTCAGTAATCAAATTTTTCTCTGCTAGCGCAGCCGAAAGCAGAGCCAGCAGCCCAAAGCAGAGAAAAATCTGAAATACCAGGCCACCTTGAACCAGCAGCAAGCAAATTTGGTTTTTTGAAAAACTTTAAAACGTTATATCTCGGCTATTACTAAACCGATTTAGACAAATGAGGTGTAATAGTTTTTTTTAAGAACAAGCAGATTTTTTTGAAGTCATTTGTATTATGATTAACTGTCACAAGATGGCGTTTTAAGCAGTTTGAATATTCTAACAGCCAGAACTCGGCAACGAATAAGCCGATTTTGATAAATGTGGTGTCATAGTGTCTGTTAGAAGAAGCAGATTTTTATCTATAGTTTAAGAAAAATTATGTTTAAGCTATTTAGTCACAGGTCCAGGTACTTTTTTACCTGATTTTTTCTTATACTTACATAATTCGCAATGATGTGTCTTACTGCAATCAGAATAAATTTTTGTTTTTAAACATAAGGAGTACTTAGCTCAAATTTAATTATTCACAGTTGAGGCTACTGAGCCGAATATACTCTTCCAGCAATTTTTGAAGTGAAAACTTCTTATGGCACGTTGTGCGGCTGAGTAAAAAAGTATAAACTCGTGACACCGACCGTCATCGGGATTCCCCGTCATGAATGCGATGGTAAAATTTTAATGTTCTATTGTTTCTTTTAAATAAAAACTATTCCAAGTGGAAGACAAAAAGCAAAGCATACACACTAACTGACACATTTAATTCTCATTCAACGATTGTTATGCTTACATGTTTGTTTCTTTCAATGTCCGCGTTGTTGCGTTGACAAATTGAGAATGAGAGCGAGAGTAAAATTTGAATACATATTCCGTTTTTCTCTTCCATTGCATTGCCATATAAAAAGAAAACGCACACATACCAATTAACGCACTAACTTGCCATTAAACGATTTGTTTTCACTTCTGTCGGCACTCCCGGAGTGCAACCCGCCGTTTTTTTTTTTAAATAAACGAAAAAAAGCAAATAATCTTTTATGTACGAGTTCATATTTTTGGTTCTATAATGTAATTTGTTAATCATTTCGTAATTATTTTCCAAATTCGCGTCCAAGCCTCAGCTAAAATCATTATAACTCCGAAAACTGAAACTATTTATGAATAAACGAAACGCTGAAAAGTTCACTTTCTTATATTCTACAACTATCTTAAAAGTCATATTTTAGTATCTTGAGCAAGCTAAAAGTTATGTAAAAATTTTAATTTCAAAAACAGTTCAATGAAAAACCACGCGGTGAAATATTTATTTTCATTGCAAAATGTTCGTCAGACACTAAAAAATAATAATCTACTATAAACTCAAGCTTTGCATACTTTTTTATTTGGGTCGCCCTTAAAAACACCAAAACGAAAAAATCGATTATATGGGAGCTATACCTTAAACCAGTGGTCGGCACCCCATAGGCTCGCGAGCAAATGAAGAGAATAAGCGAGAGTAAGCAAACCACAAAATGAGCTTGATATTTCGTTAATGCACTGCAAAAATGTTTGAAATCAAATGGAAACATAAATATTTTTTCTTTGATAATTTGTTTGTCAATGCGCAACGCTTAATATACAAGCGAGTTTTTAGGATAGTTAGTAAATTTTATAAAAAAAGGCATTTTATAACTAAAATTCAACCCCTGAAATAAGAAATTATATGGAGAAACGTAGAAGCATTTTTCACAGTGATTGGAGCTTTTGTCATTTCTCTCTCATTTGAGAGTAAGAACATATTTGATATTTGCGCTCTGCCGACCACTGCCTTAAACCCAACTGTGCGGCGGCGCACAGTGTGTTATTTTGCCAATCTAGCAGTACTAAACTAATATCGACCCCTGTGCGCGAAAATATCGTATGTGCCATTTTTTCGAAATTGACTTTTTGATGAAAATTTAATCTATACCCCACTACGCATCACCTGGTAAAATATTGTAGCTGAAATTCTTATAGTTACGCCAAAAATTGACTGCATATTTTATCGTATGTCACACTAGATTATTTGCTTGTGCGCGAAATTATCGTATGTGCCATACAAAAATATATTGTGCATAATTGTTGTTATTATATTCACTACTTCTTTTTTTAAATTAGAAGTAGAATGTGAAGCGTAACTATTGCTCGCGTTATTTAGCCTTTCGTACTCTCTCTATTCGATTTATCGTTACTTATGTACAGATAAGCAGTTTTTGTGAGTACGCCTATTATAGTTTTAGCGTTTATGAAAATGGCACTAGAAATGGCTATTGCTTTTTGTTAGGTGAGCAGGATGGTAAGCGAGGATGCAATGAAACTTGTACTGCCCTCTATAAATATCTAATAATCGTAGACCAAAGACAGGCAGCTAATGACATAAGTCTATATTGCGGCAGTTGTGCTGGTCAAAACCGCAACAAGACCGTATTAGCTATGCTGGCACATTTTTCAAATTCTTCAAACTTCATTGAAAAAATTAAAATTACATATTCACTTCCCGGTCATACCAGTTGATTCTGTGCATAGCACAATTGAATCTTTTGCACGAAATCGTACGATTTGGGCGCCCAGTGAATGGCCCACAATTATTCGCAATGCACGCACTAACCCATAGGCATACGACTGCATTAAAATAAGTCACTCTGAGCTCAAGAACTGGAAGTCACTTGCAGACTTCT
Organism: Tricholauxania praeusta; assembly: GCA_949775025.1. Classification (NCBI taxonomy): domain Eukaryota; kingdom Metazoa; phylum Arthropoda; class Insecta; order Diptera; family Lauxaniidae; genus Tricholauxania; species Tricholauxania praeusta. The sequence goes on along the minus strand of OX459032.1, from coordinate 5,290,933 downwards.
TACTACCGAACAAAATTAAACTAGACTCAAATAAACTTCGCATAGCTTCATTCAAAAAAAAATCAAAATCAATTGAACCCATCTATGGATGTTCTGAAAATTCCACTAAAAAAAACATAAACAACTTTAATTTTACTTTTAAGCTACAAATTTTGTACCATAAGCCTTTATGTATCTCCTCGATAAAATTTAATGATTTGCAAAATCTATGTTTAAAAAATAGTATTCCATCAAAATATCACAATGAGTATTCAAATTTAAAACATTCCTCAAGAATAAAAGAATCGTTATATGAAAGCGACGATGAAGATTAAATTACTTAAATTTAATTATTTTTGAAATTAAAAACATGCTTTTGTTAAGTGTAACTTTTGTTTAATGTTTTTTTATACCACTTAACATAATAAAAAAAAAATTAAATAAATAAAACCTTAATTTTTTCACATATTTTCTTAAATGCGGGTTAGAAATAAAGTACTTAAAATAAAACACTCAAATATTAATATGAATATAAAAATTACATTCATATTTTGAATCTGCATATGGGTCTTACGAGTTCAGATTTGTTCCAAACGCGCCTCGCTCTTGGTTCCGAGAACGAGGCGAGGCAAGAGTGAAACGAGGACGAGGCGAGATGCCGGTGTGATCTCGCCTCGCCTCAGTCAAGCGAGGAAAATTTATTTTTTCATCTCGCCTCGTTCTCGTAACCAGAAATGAGTTTGCCTCGTAGCCTCGGTGAAACACTAAAGATAACACGCCATAGTCTTTCATTTGTAGGGCTGAAACTTATTGACTAGTAATTTATATTCACTGTGTAGCATCATTTTCGGTGACCCTTTAATTTTGCTCAATTTTCGAAATAAAATGCAGCCCATAGGTAATACGGAATTTTTCAGGCGATTATAACAAAAATATTTATTGATCTGAGTTTTTTTTTTGTTGTTTCGCCTACCGACGTAATATCAGTGACGCATTTTGCTACGTATGTTTTTTTTTTTAAAATTGTTTCAAATATTATTTCACACACGGTGCATATAATTATTTCATTATGTTTTATATGCGTACATGTGTGTGTACATATATTTATTATATAAACATGCATGCGTTAATTGCAATGCTGCTATCTACGGGCGCTTACATCCTCTAACACAAGCACAAGCGTGAGGCAACCGACCAGTCAGATTTTGGTGGACACCACCAACATTGGTTTAGATGCTGAAAAATCTAGTTTGTCGTTGTTGTTTTGGGGATTGCTGAGGAGATATAGTTCAAGGCGTGCTCAAGGAGGTGGTGTAGTGAACACTTGTGCGGGGTTTTGCCTGCAGCCTTCATATAGGGTTTGCAAGATTTCAAACCATCCACTTACTGCCTATTGTAGTGCATTAGGTGAAAGCGATTGTATTGTGGATTTGTTTATATTTACCTCTGCGTGTGTAGAAACACACGGTTATTAATTACAACCCAGCTAACATTTGGAAGAGTTTCAATCTTTCGTCTTCCAGGCGATGACATTACACCTTTTCTGGAAGAGTTAAAATGGGATTTTTTAAAATTTTATACACATTTTTGAAAGTGGTCTTCTTAGTTGAGCAGGTGAATGAAATAAATTTTATACACTGTGTAGGTAGCCGAAATAATGAACTGCTTTCCTTCGCTTCGTATCAAAACTGATCTTTATTGTTCATCTTTTTACATAGTTTCCTTCGTTTTTCCTTTTTCATGCTTCGTTTTAACGTACCGCGAGAAAGTGACAAAACACCGCAGGTGGCGTTGCAAACGACGTAAATCACAAAAAGAATGGTAAAAGGCAAAACGAAGAAGCGCCGTAAAGAACAAAAATGAGAATAGAACACAGTTACATAAAATAATAAAGAACAAAAATGTGAACAGAACACAGTTGCATAAAATAAAGAACAAAATACAATAATTGGCAATGACGTCATTACTATGCTGTACATGTACTTACTTACTTACTTTGATAGCCATAACAACCCGATGTCAGGTTACGGCCGACCTCATTAGCTCTCGCCAGGCGCCTCTGTTTTGCGCGCGCCTTCTCCAATCATTAATGCCAAGCGTGGTTAGGGCTTACTCAGCTTGGTCTATCCACCGGAGGTATGGTCTCTCTCTTCGTCGTTGACCGGGGACCTTCCCTTCGAATACCTTTTTCACTGGAGCTTCTTTATCCATACGATGGACATGACCCAGCCAGCGTAGTCGCTGTATTGTTATACGCTTAACTATGTCAATGTCGGCGTAGAGCTCATACAGCTCGTGGTTCATTCGAATGCGATAGTCGTCGCCAACTCGAACAGGACCAAAGATTTTGCGGAGAACTTTCCTGTACATGTAGTGTTATAATATAATAGTAATACAAATAACTTTACTCATGTTACGCTTAACCTACTACAATTCGGCCATTCTGACACTGAGATCTCCTGATCTCAGATTAAATGTAATTGATGGCTTAAATAAGTATGAAAGAAAACTTTAAGCATTAATTAACCTTTGCGCATTGCGAACCAGGGTCTTAAATTTCATGCTGCCCACACCCTTTAAGTCCTTTAAGTTTTGGGATTAACTTTTTTGACGTTCCTGTTTGTGAGTCAAATTCCTTCACCATTACGTAGTCATTTTCAAAATACTTTGTCGGTTGCTTTCGTTTATGATCGATATAACGTTTATTATACTCCTGTAATTTTTCTTGAACTTTATTTGCTTTATTGCGAATATTTTTAAGATTTGATTCTTTTGGTTTTTGTTCTACATCAATTATATTTTCTTTAAGAAAATCATACACTTTACCCTTTTGGTTAATATCAAAGAGCATTTTACTCGGATACTCATTTATGGTTCTATGCACTGTGTTGTTGATGCAAAATTCAACAGTTTCTACTACATTGTCCCAATGAAGTCCTTGGTCTACATCAGTGGTCGGCACCGCATAGCACAATTGTGCGCTCAAATATCACACGCATTCTTATGCTCTTTCATTCAGTTGTCGAAAAACCATTGACAGAGCAAGATCATGCGCGGATGTAGCTATTATCGTCTGTTATGCACATAGAGAATTTTTTTTACAGCTATGGCAAATGAACGAATTTACAACGAAAAGGCATTGTGACGCATTTCAAATGCCTTTTCGTCGCCAATTCGTTATTTTCTTTTGACGACATATAGCAAAAAATGCATTTCGCTCTAGATTTTAGAATCTGCATACCTTTTCTATTTTTTTTTTATTTTTCACTTTCTGCCGCAACATTCATTTCGCAAACGATTTCTGCGAAAAATTTCTTGCGGTGCAGCCTCTCTCCTCTCACCAACACAATCACACTTTTAATTTTGCCGACCACTGTAGTAAACGCAATAAATAGCTATAGCAGTAGCATATACTGAGCTGTCGTAGTTGGCAGTCGTGTATTGTAGTCTGCTGCGTTAAATACGATAGTCGCTGCAATAGTTCACGACGAGCTATCGTAGTTGACAGTCGTTTACTATAGTCTGCTGCGTAAAATACGATAGTCGCAGCAATAGTTCACGACGAGCTATCGCTGTTTGTTGTCGGCTATTGCTATAGTAGTCGTAGCTGTTGCTATCGTAGTCGACTATACTGCCGTACTAAGGGAAAAAGACGTATCTCAAAAATTTTCGTTTCGAGATAATTGATATTTTGTAAATGTCGTTTTATGAATTTTTTAACTTATTTATGGCAACTTAAATATCATTTTAAGGTTAATTATTTATGACTTACTCAAAATATCGAAATTCCCTGCTTTTATACGCTTTTCATGAGATACGTCTTTTTCGCTTAGTATTTATAGCTTTAAAAATGTAGATACGTCTTTTTACTTTAATCTTGCCATATAAACTTTCATACAAAAGATATAATATTTTCTATCTTATAAAATACAGATAATATTAAATAAAAACTAAAATTAAATTATATTTTTAGAAACTATACTATATATACTAAAATAAAGATTTAAAAAATAGCATACATGATTGTTACTTATGAAACCTCAAGCCTTAAAAGAAGGGAGTTTTCTCCAAACGAACATGGTTTTTTCGTTCTTTTCGAAACGAAAACAAACAAGTAATGACAAGAACTTGCAACGACAATGACAACGTGATCCAGTCAAGGAAGCTTTGCGTTTAATTCCCGTTATTTTTTTAATTTTTTTATTCGTATACGAATATAATAATATTTTTCCTTCGTATTTTTGAGATACGTCTAATTCGCTTAGTATGTTGTGATAAAATTGAGATAGAGGAAATTTTCTTAGTACATTTTTTATATGATTGAACTAAGATACCGGCATTTGGAGCATTTCATTAGACGCGTAATTTCTTAAGCTAACTGATGCCATAACAATCTCGGATATTTTTTTTTTTTGAGATACGTCTTTTTCGCTTAGTACGGCAGTAATGCCATAGCAATTTCGGATATTTTTTTTTTTTGAGATACGTCTTTTTCGCTTAGTACGGCAGTATAGCTTTATTTGTCGTAGCCATTCTACCTGCTATTAGTAGGATGTTCATACATGCATATCTTACGCATTTAATTTCATAAAATGGTCTGTAAATTTGCTGAGAATATGTGCCCTCTATACTAGAGAAAAAAAAAAAAAAAAAATGAAAATCAAAAAAAAAATGGTGCACTCTTTTTCTGTGCTAGAAATAATTCACTTACATTAGATATGCATGTATGAACATTCTACTAATAGCAAGTAGAATGGCTACGACAACAACTGCTACGACAAATAAAGCTATAGTTGACTACTATAGCAATAGCCGACAACAAACAGCGATAGCTCGTCGTGAACTATTGCAGCGACTATCGTATTTTACGCAGCAGACTATACTGCCGTACTAAGCGAAAAAGACGTATCTCAATAAATTTCGTTTAGAGATAATTGATATTTTGTAAATGTCGTTTTATTCTTACTTTCTCTACGAATTTTTTAACTTATTTATGGCAACTTAAATATCATTTTAAGGCAGTGGTCGGCGCCCCATAGGCTCGCGAGCAAACGAAGAGAATAAGCGAGAGTAAGCAAACTACAAAATGAGCTTGTTATTTCGTTAATGCACTGCAAAAATGTTTGAAATCAAATGGCAAAATAAATATTTTTTCGCTGAAAAATTTTTTGTCAATGCGCAACGCTTAATATACAAGTGAGTTTTAGGGATAGTTAATAAATTTCATATAAAAAGGCATTTTATAACTAAAATTCAAACCCTGAAATAAGATATCATATGGAGCGTAAACAGCGAAACGTAGAAGCATTTTTCACAGTGATTGGAGCTTTTGTCATTTCTCTCTCATTTGAGAGTAAGAAAATATTTGATATTTGCGCTCTGCCGACCACTGGTCTACATTAACTAATTTCGCAATCATATGCCCGAGACTTCTATTAGCCCTCTCTACCTGTCCGTTTGCCTGCGGGGAGCCTGTTGCGATTTTAATATGTTTAATATTATTATTTTCCATAAATTCCTTTAATTCTCCTGACGTAAAACAACTGCCTCTGTCTGACACTAGACATTCAGGGCGACTATAAGATCTAAAGTAGTCTTTTAACGCAATAACTACTTCCCTTGAACTTGTTGATTTGGTTGGATATAATCTTACGAATTTAGTGGTCGCATCTATTACAACTAGCAAATGTTTTTTCATTCTACCATGATCTACAGGTCCAAAATGATCTATATGTATTACATCAAAGGGAATATTTCCTTTGGGAATGTTGTGCAAATAACCTTCTTCGCGGCTATTGTTTCCGGAAAAAGCAATACACTTGAAGCAATTTTTTATATGGCTTTTTGACTTATCTCTAATTTTTGGAAACCAAAAAGATTTGCATATTAAATCTACCATTTTATCTACCCCTACATGACCCATTTCATCATGATACTTAAATAAAACATGATTTTTCATGTCCCGAGGAACACAAAACAAAACCGTATTTTCATCTTTTTTTTGTATAGAACTCCAATTCTCATCTCATAAGACTTATCTTCCAAATCCTCTAATTTTTATTAAAATTTTTTAGCTTCTCATCTTTATTTTGACATATTACAAGGTTTTCTTCGAAAGTATTTGTTTCTAGCACCATTATATTGCTGTTGCGACAAAGAGCATCAACGTGCTGCATACGTGCAAGGGTTTCTAACTCAAAACTGTGATATCTTGACTCGACCTCTGTTGTACGCTTGAAAAAATAAAATACAGGGTGTAACTTGTCATCTTTCTTTTTTTGTTAGAGAAGGGCTCAAAGCCAACAGAACTGGCATCACAATGAAGCTCCGTAGTATCTTTTGGGGCATATAAAGCAAGGACTGGTGATGCTATCAGTTTCTGTTTTAGAAGTTCAAAACATTTTATTTGTTTCAATTCAAACTCAAATTTGTTCTTTTCTAATTGAGTCACACAACAGCTTAGCTAAAACTGAGATATCTTTGACAAACCTGCGAAAATATGAACATAGCCCTAAAAAGCTTTACACAGAATGTGGTTTACTTGGAACTGGAAAATTTTTAATAGCCTTAAGGTCCTTATCATCTGCCCTTGTACCGTTTCCACTAATCATGTATCCTAAGTATTTCACACTTGTCTGCAAAAATTCGCACTTATCTAACCTCAGCTCTATTTTGTTATCTACCAAGCGTTTAAAAACTTCATTTAGTATTTCAAAATGTTCTCCTAAATTATCAGTTGCTATCATTACGTCGTCTAAATATATTATAATTTCCCGTTTCGCATTATATCCGCAAATATTTTATTGAAAAATCGTTGAAAAACTGACGGTGCATTTCTTAAGCCGAAAGGCATCCTCAAAAGCTTGTACTTCCCCAAAGGTGTTATAAAAAAAGTATACTTAACGGAATCTTCATGCATATACACATGAAAAAAACCATTCTTCAAATCAAGTTTCGAAAAATACACCTTATTCGCTAACCTATCTAACAGGTCATCGATTGAAGGAATCGGATACTTATCTTTAGCCGTTATCTTATTAGGTTTTCTATAGTCAACGCACATTCTTAAGTCACCTGTATTTTTCTTTACTAAAACGATTGGCAAATTAAATTCTGACTCAATTGCACGGATATACCCTTTAGCCGTATATTCAGCTAACAGTTTTTGTTATTCTAATTTTTCAGAGTATGATAATCGTCTTGGAGGACTATTGAACGGCTTAACATCGTCCAATGTTAAACGCATTTCACATTTAACCACTGGTTCATCTAAGCGCTTTGGTTTTACATATCCTTTGTTAAAAATTTCATAAAAACGTAACTGGTCTTGATAAGACAATTTTTGACCAACGTTTAAGATTTCTTCATTTTCATCATTTATAATTGAATCTAATGTCAAAATATAGTTATTAAAATCAAAATTTTTTTTAAACTCATAGGCTGTATTTTTTGTATTTTCTAAGTTAAAATCTTTTAACTTAAATTCGTTTAAATTTTCTTTAAACTCACAGTCTGTATTTGTTGTATTTTCTGAATTAGAATCCTTTAACTTAAATTAGTTTAATTAGTATCTTTTGTATTTTTAAATTAAAATCTTTTAACTTAAATTCGTTAATTGTAAGATTTGTTTTTTTTTTTAAATTATTTTCGAGATCATGACTATCGTTTTCACAATCGCAGACCAGCTTAAATTTACTAGCGGCCATAAAATCTATGCCTAGTACTACTTGAATGCCCATAGACTCATCGGGCACCGCGCACAAATTGAAAAAAACTTTTCTATCAGCCAAAATGACAAAGCATGTAATAGTTCCGAGAACTTTTAATTTACTTTTATTGAAACCATAGAAATTAACAAAAAAATTTTTTAACTTAAAAACTGTAGGAATTAATGACATTTTTATAATGCTGATCGGACTTAATGAGTCTATGAGGCATTCTAAATTTATAGAAAACATTTTGTTTTCATAAATATCATTAAATAATTGTAAACTAAATAATCTTAAATAATCGTCTACGTAGAGTGCATCCTTTCTGTTTGGACAAACGGCGACTGTATGGTCACTATTACCACAGTCATAGCACGTTCCTCTTTCACGCTTAGGTTTTTTACATTCCACAGCATAGTGCCCCAAAGAGTTGCAATCGAAGCATCGTATATCTTCTTTGTTTCTTAGTCGAACTGAATCAGAAGTTCCTGCTTTCTTTTTCAACTCAATTTTGGAGAAAACTTGGTGTAGTTGTTGCTTATCTTGAAAGTTTTGCATCACTGCCTGCATGCGAAGCTAAGGATCAGGAATTCCATCGACGATGCTATCAATCAACTCTTCCTCTTCCAAATTAAGTTGGTTTGCCAAAAAAATTTTATCATTATAATAATTGACAAACGACCCGCTTGGGCTCCATTTCCGATTTTCAAATTTTTTCCGCATAACCAATTTTCCTTCTTCCGAACTAAATAATTCTTTAATTTGACTTAACAAATCGTTCGAACTTTCTGTGGCCTAGTTTGGCTTTGGCTGCAACCATGCCAAGGCTTTGCCCTTTAATTTGCTTATCAGTATGCACCGCAACATGTCGTTGTTCACGTTAAAAGCTGTGGCAGTATTTCTGAACTGCGTGACCCACATATCAAAGTCTGTACATCCACTAAACTCTGGTAACCATTCCTTAACTATGTTGCCTGACCATTCTCGTTGCCAGCTGAATTTGGACGATTACGTTCTTCTTCAAGTTCTGCTCTTTTTTTCAACAAATCAGTTTCTTTAGCTAAGAGATCCATTTCTCGTCGCAACAATTTTATTTCCTTGTTCGCGGAATCTTCTTTTGACAGACCGTATGCATCATTGCTTTCATTGCTCGCTGAAGGACACTCTCCTCTTTCATCTACTGGTACGGAATTTATTCTGGTAACGAGTGCGTTTTTAGTGCCATTCGTTGAAAGTTCCAACTTCTCCAACCATGTTTTTAACTGTGCTACTGTGAATTCACCAGCTTAAATAGTTGCGTCTATTTTGTTTTGCCGAAGAAAAAAATGCAGCAAACCAAACGTAAACTCAGTTTAATATTCATAAATTTTTGGAAGTCTTAAAAAAATCTTATCCAGTTTGCACTTAAATGTTCTTACATAAATTTTTTCACTTAACGATTTTTTTCACTAGAGCTTAAGTTTTATTTTTTGAAAATCCCATTTCTGAATTTGTAGGTAGCCGAAATAATGAACTGCTTTCCTTCGCTTCGTATCAAGAATCATCTTTATTGTTTATCTTTTTACATTGTTCCCTTCGTTTTTCCTTCTTCATTCTTCGTTTTACTTACTTACTTACTTAGATGGCCATAACAACCCGTTGCCAGGTTACGGCCGACCTCATTAGCTCTCGCCAGGCGCCTCTGTTTTGCGCGCGCTTTCTCCAATCGTTAATGCCAAGCGCGGTTAGGGCTTCCTCAGCTTGGTCTATCCACCGGAGGCATGGTCTCCCTCTTCGTCGTTGACCGGGGACCTTCCCTTCGAATACCTTTTTCGCTGGAGCTTCTTTATCCATACGATGGACATGACCCAGCCAGCGTAGTCGCTGTATTGTTATACGCTTAACTATGTCAATGTCGGCGTAGAGCTCATACAGCTCGTGGTTCATTCGAATGCGATAGTCGTCGCCAACTCGAACAGGACCAAAGATTTTGCGGAGAACTTTCCTCTCGAACACCCCAAGAGCGGCTGCGTCTGTTGTCGAAACCACCCATGCCTCAGCGCCATAAAGAAGCACAGGTAGAATGAGCGTCTTGTAGAGTGTTAGCTTTGTCGATCGAGAGAGAGCTCTGCAACGTAATTGCTTACTGAGACCGTAGTAGCACCTATTAGCAATTGTTATTCTCCGCTTAATCTCCAGACTGACATCATTGTTGCTGGTTACGGCAGTGCCAAGGTAGGTGAATTCCTTGACAACTTCTAATTTACAGTTGCCCGCTGTAACATGAGAGTCTAGATCCCGTGCTCTCTTGTTGTTGTTAGTAGACATCATGTATTTCGTCTTGCCCTCGTTTACCGTCAAACCCACTTTGGCTGATTCCTTTTCAATAGCAGTGAAAGCAGCAGTAACATCTCTCTTACTCCGACCGATAATATCAATATCATCAGCGTACGCAAGGAGCTGAACACCTTTGAAGAAAATGGTGCCATTATGATGCACACTGGCTTTTCGTATGATCCCCTCCATAATGAAATTGAAGAGATCGCACGAGAGCGGGTCGCCTTGTCTGAAACCTCGCTCGGTATTAAAAGTTCCGGAGAGGTCATTCCCTACCTTGACGGAGCTAAACGTATTGCTCAACGTCATCCTGCAGTTCCTTATCAACTTTGCAGGTATACCGAACTCAGACATTGTTGCGTATAGGCAATCCCGCACTGGGCTATCGAACGCAGCTTTATAATCGACGAAGAGATGGTGAGTGTCGATTTGATATTCATAGGTTTTCTCCAGGATTTGGCGTAGTGTAAAAATCTGGTCTATGGTGGACTTACCAGGTCTAAAGCCACACTGATAGGATCCGATCAGCGTTTCTGTATACGGCTTCAATCTTTCACACAATACGCTCGAGAGGATCTTATATGCGATGGAAATAAGACTGATACCCCTGTAGTTGGCGCAGATTGTCGGGTCTCCTTTCTTTATTACAGGACAAAGCACGCTGAGCCATATTTTGCTGATGAGTTGATGCATGCACCTTATCAATTCATCGCCACCAGCTTTAAACAACTCAGCTGGCAGGCTGTCAGCACCCGCTGCTTTGTTGTTTTTGAGTCGCTGGATAGCAACTCGAACCTCTTCATGGCTAGGTGATGGTACTTCCACTGCGTTATCATCGATTGGTGGTATCGTACTGCATTCTCTCTGGGCGGAATTGGTGGGATCATCGCCCGTAAGCAAGTTGGAGAAATGCTGCCTCCATAACCTCAGTACACTCTGTGTATCTGTAACCAGATTTCCATTTTCGTCTCTACAAGTGGATGCTCCGGGCTTGAAACCTTGAGTTAGACGCTTAACCTGTTGATAGAATTTTCGTGCATCCTTCTTGCCCTGGTACACCTCAAGTTCCTCACGCTCACGCTTTTCCTGCTCCCTTTTTTTACGTCTAAAAATGCGCCTCTCTTCCTTCCTCTTTTCGCGGTAGTTTTCTCGCACGGCTCGCGTTGCGGCTGACTGCAGCGTCTTCTTGTATGCGGCGTTTTTTTCAGCAGTCGCATCGCGACACTCCTGGTCATACCATTGGTTTCGAGGTTGTGGGCGTCGAAAACCAATGACTTCCTCGGCAGCAGCACGCATGGAGTGGGAGATGTGTGTCCAAAGTCCACCGGCGTCGTCGGTTCCAGAGGTTGGTTGGTTGAGCTTAACCGAGAGTTTAGCGGAGTACGCCTCGGCAGTCCGTTGTGATTGCAGTTTGGCGACGTCCAGCTTTCGTTGCATGCCCGTGCGTACATTCTTCGCATTGCATAGCCGCATGCGGATCTTAGCTGCAACAAGATAGTGGTCGGAGTCAATGTTGACCCCCCGAAATGTACGCACATCCAGAATGCTTGAAGCGTGCCTTCCGTCGATCACAACATGATCAATTTGGTTTTTCGTTTTTTGATCCGGGGATAGCCAGGAGGCCTTGTGAATGTCGAAGTGTTGAAATCTGGTACTACTAACTACCATGTTTCGCGCCGCGGCGAAGTCGATCAGTCTCAGACCGTTGTTTGAAGTGGTCTCGTGGAGACTGAACTGACCGACTGTAGCGCCAAAGATGCCTTCTCTTCCGACCTTCGCGTTAAAATCGCCGAGGACTATTTTTACATCGTGGGTCGGACAACGGTCATACACGTCCTCTAGGCTCGCGTAGAAATCATCCTTGGTGGCATCGTCCTTTTCCTCCGTCGGGGCGTGCGCGCAAATTAGGCTTATGTTGAAGAATTTTGCCTTGATACGGATCGTAGCCAGCCTTTCGTTTATTGGCGTGAACCGGGAAACTAGGTGGCGTAATTTTCGACTTACAACGAATCCGCAACCAAATTCGCGCCTCTCCGCATGGCCGCTGTAGTAGATATCACAGTTCGTCCGTTTAGAGCAGCCTTGTCCTTTCCATCGCATCTCCTGGATGGCGGTGATGTCAGCCTTTATTCTTACGAGGGCTTCCGCCAGTTGGATAGTTGCACCTTCCCTATGGAGGGTCCGGACATTCCAGGTGCATATCCGTAAATCATTGTCCGTTTTTCGTTTGCAGTGGTCGTCATCGTAGTGGGGGCTATTATCCGAGGCTGATTTGGTTTTCATTGGAAATGATGCTAATGTGTGGTGGGACCCAAACCCTACGCACACATTCCAAGTTTTAAGTCTAGGAGAGACCCGCCTTCTCACAACTAGCTCACCCCCGGACGGGTGTCCAAGGGATCTCCAGAGGATACTTGGCCAAAAAAGGCCGGAAGTTTGTGAGCTGCTTGAGCTGCTTGCAAAAGAATCATCTCTGGCCACTCCCAAGTGAGTGGCGATCAGGTCTTTCCCCACTTACGTGGACTTCTACAAGCAGCCCCAAGCACTTCAAATTTTAACTTACCGCGAGAAAGTGACAAAACACCGCAGTTGGCGTTGCAAACGATGTAAATCACAAAAAGAATGGTAAAAGGCAAAACGAAGAAGCGTTATAAAGAACAAAAAGGAGAATAGAACACAGTTACATAAAATAATAAAGAACAAAAATGTAAATAGAACACAGTTGCATAAAATAAAGAAAAAAACAAAATAATTGGCAATGTCGACATTACTATGCTGTACATCAGAGAACTGCAAAAATCACAGTTTTGTTGATTTGAGCATACTCAAAAGCTTCCACTCACAATCGATCACGATAACTCAATCCAAGTTCTGAATATAATCAGCATTAGGCAAAAAGTGTTCATTTTGAGTATGCGTCAGTCGGCTGATCGAACAAGTTTGTCAAACAATTTAACGAACAACAAATTATATGTAATTTGGTGAGTATTTGAATATGTTTGAAAAACAATTTGATGATCTGAATCAAGTTATAAATAAATAATTTTTCCCAGTATGAACTTAAAAATTTGTCTTTGTTACAAACTCAAGTTTTGTCACAAAGGCTCGAAGGTTTACGACGTTTACGTTTACGACCGTAGTAAATGTCGGAAATGTCACGAGCATTTGTGACATGCCAACACTGGTAGGCACAGACCGTACTTTAGCAACAAAATTAATAAACTAATAGTTTGAAATGAAATGTATTTAATTTTTGCTTAATTAATTAGTTTAAAAAGAAATGGACTTAATTTTGTTGTGTTAGTTTTGAAATAAAATATAAAAAACAACTTAAATAATTGAAAATTCTTTTTACGAAATATGCAATAAAGTATACGCGTTCATTTCTTTTCTTTTCAATGTTGGTATGCTTCGGTTGCAATCACTTCGTTTTTCGTTTTAATGATAATGAAATGGTAGGCGGCTCTTATTTATTTTACATACTAGAAGGGTGTTTTACGATTTTTTTTTAAATGTCGCTTGAGACATTACATTAAAGAATGGAAATTTTAATTAAAAGTAATTTTTTACTTAAGTAGCGACGGTACCAGTTTAGTTAATTTTTTAGATTATTGGAAACGTTTTAGTTTTTATGCAAAATTTTATCTCTTTGCCTAATTGGTATTGTGGACCTAAAAATTACCGATTGTTATTATGGTATTAAAAATGACATCAAGTCTCAAGTGTATGTAAAATTAAATTCCTTTTTCATCAATTTATCTACTTCCATGAATATAATAATTTGTCCGCCATTACGATGTTTTCTCTTCGGCGGAACAAAACTGAAATTTGACGAAAAATATGAAAAAAATATGAGCTGTCAAGTTGTTTGACAAACATTTTGATGAAAAATTGAAAGATTTGAACGCACTTATTGGCACCTTTTCAAATATGTATGTTCATGGTAACACTGACACGGACCGTTATATGTTCGTAGTCCATGTGTTCAGTTCAGTAAAAAATCCGTTGAAATTCATAAAGAGGATGGAAACATTTTGGACGGATGGGTATACTGCCGAACGTGTTCTAAGCTTTTGAAACACTCTGTAAGTCAGCCATCCAATTTAAGCCGCCATAAGTGCTGCCAGGCCCTAAAGGAGTCTCAATTATTAAAAACTGTGACAGCAGAAGATAAACAGGCCACCATAGATAACTGCACTGCATGGATAATTGAAGATTCTCGGCCATTTTCGGCTGTCACCGGTTCGGGCTTTGCAAAGCTAGCCAAGTTTTTTATTAAAATAGGCGCAACTTATGGCGAACATGTTGACATGAAAGAACTGCTTCCAGATGCAACAACAATTTCTCGCAAGGCACAGAAACAAGCAGATGAAATAAAAAATAAAGTGAAAGGCGAATTGAGTAATGTTGTGAATAGCGGTGGAGCATCTGCAACAATTGACATGTGGTCAAATAATTATGTCAAAAGAAATTTCTTAGGAGTTACACTGCATTATCAAAAAGAGTGCAAAATGTTTGATATTGTCTTAGGTATGAAATCTATGGATTTTGAAAGATCAACTGGTGATAACATACTATGGAAGTTGAAAAGTTTGTTCTGTGAATTTGACATAACCAATTTTGAATCTGTGAAATTTGTAACAGACCGAGGAAAAAATATTGTAAAAGCTTTAGAACACAACATACGCTTGAACTGCAGCAGCCATTTATTAGCGAATATTTTAGATCAGTCTTTCGAAGACACAGCAGAGCTGACAGAAATTGTAGAGACTTCCAAAAAGATTGTGAAATATTTCAAAAAAGCCAATTTGCAGCACAGGCTACCGACATCCTTAAAAAACCCTTGCCCCACACGCTGGAACTCAAATTTTGCTATGTTTAAGTCCATAGTTGATAATTGGTTCAACATTAATGAAGTCCTCAGAGAAAAGGAAGAAAGTCAACGACTACTACTTATAAACATTGCAACACTAAAGGCGCTAGTGGATCTCTGCGAGAATTTCGAAATCCTATTTAAGCAAATGCAATTTTGCAGCTCCCCCTCTTTGTGCTATGTTTAATTCAGATTAAAAATTTTTGCAATAATACAAGCAGTTCCATTTTACAGCCAACCTCTACTTCTACTCCAAATACTCCTTCTGAATCAATTTCGGAATTTTCATTCACTGAACATAGCGCCTCAGATGCAACTTTTGCAAATCAATCAATGCAGAAATAGATCACACATTTTTTTTTTCCTGACTTATTTGAAAATTCAAGATTGGACACCATAGAGACTCCCTTAGAAGAAGTAGAGAGATATAGTAAGGAAATAGTTCAAATATGCGAAGACTTTGATGTCATAAAATGGTGGAAAACACATGAACAAAATTATACACATTTATCAAAGCTGGCGTTGCAAATACATTCAATACCTGCTAGCAGCGAAGCTGCTGAACGAGCTTTTTCATTAGCAGGCAATATAATAACCGAGAAGAGAAACAGACTCGGTCCAAAATCAGTCGACAGCTTACTCTTTCTTCACTCGTACTATAAAAATTTTGAAAATTAATTTTATTTTGTCTAACTAATACTTTGAAATGAAATGTATTTAATATTTATTTTTTGAAAATTTCATATATATATGAAATGAATTTAACTTTTGATAAATTAATTAGCTTAAAAAAATGGACTTAATTTTGTTGTATTAGTTTTTAAATAAAATATAAAACAAGTTAAATAATTGAAAATTTTTTTTACGAAATATGCAATAAGGTATACTCGTTGATTTATTTTCTTTTCAATGTTTGCATGCTTCGGTTGCAATCACTTCGTTGTGAGTGTTGCGTACGTGTTCGATCATCTGACCGATTCACATCCGAAGTGAAAGGTTCAAGCACGACTGCTGATTTTACTCACAATGATCACATGCAACCACAGGTTTGATTGATTAATAATCATCAGGGTACGTGAGTGTTTGAGCAAGTTTGATCGGTTGAGCCCAACATCTTATTTTATTGGGTGTTGATTTATGTGTGAGCATTAATCAATCACCCGTTGCAGTTCTCTGCTGTACATGTAGTGTTATAATATAATAGTAATACAAATAACTTTACTCATGTTACGCTTAACCTACTTACTACAACTGAGAAAACAATTATTTGAATATAACACATTATATTTGACATAGAGCATTTAATTTTTTGTTTGAGTCAACCATAAAATACTTGTACCAACATATTCCAACATTTTGTTCAAATACAATATGTTTGCTCTATATGAAATACACATTTGTTATATTCAAACAAATCGCTATTCAGTGCACAGTTGATTTCAAGTAACTTAGATTTTTCTTCTCAACGGAATTCTACTTTCCTCATACATCAAGTACCTTGTTGTCAGTAGCGATCATAGGTGGGGGGCGGGGGTGGTAAAGTATTGAAGAGAATGTGTTCATTATATAATATGTCTTATTTTGGTAGGGTTTTTGAGGACAAGAAGTGTGGACCTTCTTTTTTTAGTCGCTAAACTTTTACGATTTAGAAAACCAAAACAATATTTTTTTTTGGCAAATTACCTGTTCGCATTAGAGCTGCGACATCGAACGGCAAACATCGATGTTCCAAACATCGATGATTTTTTTATACCGATGTTCGATGTTTTAAAACATCGATTATTTTCTTATTGAAAGTTTTTTGCTTTTTTACATCTTTGACCCAATTAAACTCCGATAAATGTCAAATCTTGAGCCTTCTTCCAAAACTAGCTGCGTCCCTTTTATCCACATTTTAATACCGAAATACGGCATTTATATGTGATTCAAATTAAACTGTGATTTTAGAATCAAATATCAGAGACCAGCAGCAGCCCAGAGGACCCTTTTCCAGAAAGGGTTTTGATTATTTAACAGCCTTACAAATGAATCAAATTGAAGAATTTTTAAAAGAAAATATTTGGAATTTATCAAAACAAAAACAAGTCAATGAATTGAAAATAAATCTTGTTAATAACAAACTATGTTAAGTTTTATTTAAAAATCGAATATTAGTCAAATTTTGAAAGTAATACAAATTGTTTTATTTAAAAATCGAAAATTAGTCACATTTAGTAAGTAATACAAATTACCATGTTATTCAAAGTACATACACACATATGTTTTTAAAATGCTACAGACCAAATCCATCTCAAACCATGCACGCGAATTATTTTATGTAACGGAATTGGTTGCCGATTAAATATGATGTTTTTCAAAGGATATAAGGGGACACATATTTCACCGATTTGATTAAAAATTTTTCTTTAAGTTATGGTCATTTTAAGCTATGCCCATTTTAGGCTGAAAATTGTTTCAAAAAAGCGGCATTTCCTTCCAAATCAAAATAACTAACTTTTGTCTTTTGATTCTTATAGAACTTCTTATTCTCTGTTAGAACCTTTAAAAATATAATATATATATTAAATATAAGCTGAAACTAGTAGTACCACAGATGGCTGGCAAGGTTGAAACAAAAATTTAAATATTTTTTTTTTGGAAAAAAGATTCTCCTGGTCTCAAATATCCTTATAGTCCAAGAGCCGGCTGTAGAAAAGTCGAGTGTATAAGATTACAGGATGGGATGCATGCCAAATGATAGAGCTCGACGAGCCTAAATAGAATATCTAGGGTTGCCTTGCCAAAGCCTGTCCCGATGGCCGAAAATGCCCGAATTTTAGCCAATTTTATTGTTCTAATTAAAACTGTAGTACATAACAGCTCGAAATGAATGCCAAATGATAGAACTCGAATAGGCCTAAGTATAATACCTGAAATTGCATTGTTGAATCCTGTCCCAAACATGGATTTTCACCGGTTTTTTAGGTCAATTTTCATTAATGAAGATAACAGCTTGAAATTTGTGCCAAATGATAGATATCGAAGAGCCTTAATAGAATATATAGGGTTGCCTTGTAGAATCCTGTCCCAAACATGAGTTGCCACTCATTTAAGAAAAGTTGACCCCAAAAACGGGTGTCAAATAATGTTTAGGACATGATTCGACAAGGCAACCCTATATATTCTATTTAGGCTCTTCGATATCTATCATTTGGCACGAATTTTAAGCTGCTATCTTCATTAATGAAAATTGACCCAAAAAACCGGTGAAAACCCATGTTTGGGACAAGATTTAACAATACAATCCCAGGTACTATATTTAGGCCTCTTCGAGTTCTATCATTTGGCATACATTTCAAGCTGTTATGTACTACAGTTTTAATTAGAACAACAAAATTGGCTAAAATTCGGGCATTTTCGGCCATCGGGACAGGCTTTGGCAAGGCAACCCTTACTTACTTACTTGGGTGGCCATAACAACCCGTTACCGGGTTACGGCCGACCTCAAAAGCTCTCTCCAGGCGCCTCTGCTTTGCGCACGCCTTCTCCAATCATTCACACCAAGCGTGGATAGGGTTTCCTCGGCTTGGTCTTTCCATCGGAGGCATGGTCTTCCTCTTCGTCGTCGCCCAGCGGCTTCCGCATCAAACACCTTTTTCGCCGGAGCTTCTTCGTCCATACGCACAACATGTCCCAGCCAGCGCAGACGTTGAATAGTGATGCGCTTGACTATGTCAATGTCAGCGTAGAGCTCGTACAGTTCGTGGTTCATTCGAATACGGTAGTCGTCGCCGACGTGAACAGGACCGAAGATTTTGCGAAGAATTTTTCTCTCAAAGACCCCAAGCGTGGCTGCATCAGTCTGCGACACAACCCATGCTTCTGCGCCGTAAAGTAGCACGGGTAAGATGAGCGTCTTGTAGAGTGTCAGTTTTGTCGGGCGAGAGAGGTCTCTACTACTCAATTGCTTACTGAGACCATAGTAACACCTATTAGCAAGAGTTAGTCTTCGCTTTATCTCCAGGCTGACATCGTTTTGAGTGTTCACGGCGGTGCCAAGATAGGTGAATTCCTTGACAACTTCGAAAGTATAGTTGTTCGCAGTAACAAAGGATCCAATACGCCGCGTCTCCCTGTTTGTGGACAGCATATACTTTGTTTTGCCCTCGTTCACCGTCAAACCCACTTTCGCTGACTCTTTTTCGATAGCAGAGAACGCAGCAGTAACATCTCGCTTACAACGTCCAATGATATCAATATCATCAGCATACGCAAGGAGCTGGACACTTTTGTAGAAAATAGTGCCATTACGATGTACACTGGCTCTTCGCAACACCCCTTCCATCACAAAGTTGAAGAGGTTGCAGGATAATGGATCGCCCTGTCTGAAACCTCGTTCGGTATCAAATGGTTCGGAGAGGTCCCTTCCTACTCTGACGGAGCTGGCTGTGTTGCTCAACGTCATTCTGCAAAGCCGCACCAGCTTCGCAGGTATACCGAACTCAGACATGATGGCATACAGGCAATCCCGTATCGGGCTATCGAAAGCTGCTTTAAAATCGATAAAGAGATGATGGGTATCGATCTGTTTTTCGTGAGTTTTTTCCAGGATTTGACGTAGTGTGAAGATCTGGTCTATGGTGGACTTACCAGGTCTAAAGCCGCACTGATAAGGCCCAATCAGTGTGTTGGCAAACGGCTTAAGTCTTTCACACAGTACAGTCGACAGGACCTTGTAAGAGATGGCAAGAAGACTGATTCCCCGGTAGTTAGCGCAGATTGTCGGGTCACCTTTCTTCAGTACAGGACAAAGGACACTGAGATTCCAATCGTCGGGCATGCTTTCTACTAGCCATATTTTGCAGATGAGTTGATGCATACACCCTATCAGCTCATCGCCGCCGGTCTTGAACAATTCAGCAGGCAGGCCATCGGCACCAGCCGCTTTGTTGTTCTTAAGTCGTTGGATCACAACTCGTACCGAGTCATGGCTAGGTGGTGGTACGTCCACACCATCGTCGTTGATTGGTGGCATCGGGTTAATTTCTCCAAAGGCGGGATTGGTAGAGTCATCGCCAGCAAGCAGCTTGGAAAAGTGTTCCCTCCATAATCTCAGTGCACCCTGCGTATCCGTAACCAGATTTCCATGTTCATCTTTACAGGTTGATGCTCCGGGCTTGAAACCTTGGGTCAGACGCTTGACTTGTTGGTAAAATTTTCGAGCATCATTCCTGCCCCGTAACACTTCGAGTTTCTCACGCTCGTGCCTTTCCTGCTCTCGTTTCTTGCGTCTGAAAAGGCGCCTCTCATCCTTTCTCTTTTCCCGGTAGTTTTCGTGCACGGCTCGCGTTGCTGCTGACTGCAGGGTTCTTTTGTAGGCGGCGTTTTTCACTGCAGTAGCTTCGCGACACTCCTGGTCATACCATTGATTTCGCGGAAGTGGGCGTCGGAAACCAATGACTTCCTCAGCGGCAGAGCGCATGGAGCGGGATATATGCGCCCAAAGTCCACCGGCATCATCGGGTAGAGAGTCAGGTTGAAGGAGCAGTTCTGAGAGGCGAGCGGAATAGGCTTCGGCCGTCCGATGTGATTGCAGCTTAGCGACGTCCAGCTTTCGTTGCGTACCAGAGCGTACATCCTTTGCATTGCACAGCCGCATGCGTATCTTGGCTGCAACAAGATAATGATCGGAGTCAATATTGACTCCCCGGAACGTACGAACATCTAGCACGCTCGAAGCATGCCTTCCGTCGATCACAACATGATCGATTTGGTTGCGTGTTTTCTGATCAGGGGACAGCCAGGTGGCCTTGTGGATATCGAGGTGTTGAAATCTGGTGCTACTTACTACCATGTTTCGCGCCGCGGCGAAGTCGATCAGCCGTAGACCGTTGTTTGAGGTGGTCTCGTGAAGGCTGAACTGACCGACAGTGGGGCCAAATATACCTTCTCTTCCGACCTTTCCGTTGAAATCCCCGAGTACAATTTTAACGTCATGGGCCGGGCAGCGGTCGTATACTTCCTCGAGTCTCGCATAGAAGGCATCTTTGACAGCATCGTCCTTTTCCTCCGTCGGGGCGTGCGCGCAAATCAAGCTGATGTTGAAAAATCGAGCCTTGACGCGGATCGTAGCCAACCTTTCGCTCACAGGTGTGAACCTGGAGATATGGTGGCGAAGTCTCTTGCTTACTACGAATCCGCATCCCAATTCGCGCCTCTCCGCATGGCAGCTGTAGTAGATATCGCAACTTGCTTGTTTAGAGCAACCTTGTCCTATCCATCTTATTTCCTGGATGGCGGTGATGTCAGCCTTAATTTTTCCGAGGGCATCCGCCAATTCGATAGAGGCACCTTCCCTATTGAGGGTCCGGATATTCCAGGTGCATATCCTTAAATCATAGTCCTTTTTTCGTTTGCAGTGGTCGTCAACGTTGAGGGGTTCATTTTCCGAGGCTTTTTTAGTCTTCATTGGAGTGTTTTTTTTACGTGGCGGGTACCAAACCCTGCGCACAACCCAGTTTACTTCCAGGGAGGACACGCTGCACACATTCGCTCACTATCTCAGCGGATGCGGAGATAGCTACCCAGATGGAGCCGCGGGGAGGCTGTGTGTCAACTTGCTAATGGTTGGCTCAGAGATCGCTCTGGCAATCCCCAGGTGGAAAGCAATCAGAAACTTTACTCTGATCAACCAAAAGCCAATCCATCCAAGGCAACCCTAGATATTCTATTTAGGCTCATTGAGCTCTATCATTTGGCATACATCTCATCCTGTAATCTTATACACTCGACTTTTCTACAGCCGGCTCTCAGCCTATTAAGCGCGCATTTAACTGATATAATCTCTTTCTTATAAAGGGTGTTTTTTTAGAGGTATAGAGCTTCGAATTGAAATAAAACACAAGAAAATCGTTTTAATGTCCATCAATTTGGCTTTATTGGAAGTATAATTTTATGCCATTAATGTTTAAATATGATTTCGGGCATGTGGCCGCCGCGGCTGGCTCGAATAAAGCCAATTCTACAGGTCCAATTTTGAACCACTTTTTCGAGCATATGGGGCCGTATGTCGGCAATAACGCCACGAATGTTGGCTTCCAAGTCCCCTAACGTTTCTGGTTTGTTGGCGTAGACGAGCGACTTCACATATCCCCAAAGAAAATAATCCAATGGTGTCAAATCACACGATCTTGGTGGCCAATTGACAGGTCCATTCCGCGAAATTATGCGCTCATCGAATGTTTCCTTCAATAAATTGATTGTGACGTGCGCTGTGTGGCATGTAGCGCCGTCTTGTTGGAACCACAACTCATCCACATTCATGCCATCCAATTCGGGAACAAAATAGTCGGTTATCATGGCTCTATACCGGTCTCCATTAACGGTAACTGACTCTCCAGCATTATTTCGGAAGAAGTATGGCCCAATGACTCCACCAGCCCATAGAGCACACCAAACAGTCAGTTTTTGTGGATATAATGGCGTCTCAAGGGTCTCATGTGGATTCTCTTCACTCCAAATGCGGCAATTTTGCTTGTTGACGTAGCCATTCAACCAAAAATGGGCCTCATCACTGAACAAAATTTTGCGATGAAAATCAGCATCGAGATCAATCTCATTTTCGGCCCATACACCAAAATCACGACGCATTGCATGGTCTCGCGGCTTTAATTCTTGCACAAGCTGGATCTTGTAAGGTTGCAAGCCAAGATCTTTGCGCAAAATCTTCCATAAAGTTGATGGACAAAGCTCCAATTGCTGTGCACGGTGGCGAATCGATTCATTCGGGTCCTCTTCAACATTTTGCTCTACAGCGGCAATTGTTTCTTCGGTGCGCACTGTTCGACGTCTCTGCGGATGCGTATTATCACATAGAGTAAACGTAGTGCGAAAACGACCCATGGTTAACCGAATTAATTGCTCTGATGGACGATTATGTCGACCATAAAATGGACGGAGCTTGCGGTAAACTTCGCGAACTGAACCATTATTTTCGAAATAAATTTGCACGATTTGCAAGCGTTGTTCTTTTGTCAACCTGTTCATGATGAAATGGCAAACCAAACTGAACATAAATGACATTAGAGTTGCCATATTTGACCATAAAATGCCAGTTTTATCTCTATTCGAAAAACAAACCTCTAAAAAAAACACCCTGTACTAGTATAAGTCCAAAATAAAATTTTGAGCGAAAAAAAGGTGCGGTTTTTCAGAAAATTATCTTTGGTTTTTCTCATAAAAAGCGCTATAACTCTGCTAATTTTCAACTATTTTAAAATTTTTTTTATTTTTCTTAAAAATATTCTCAAAATTTTACTCTATATTACGCAACTTTTAAGCCGCAGTTGAAGATGTGCTGACAATTTTTTCCATTTTTCCAAGGTGTCGCACTTTTCGAAAATATCGATTTTAATCTTTGAACGTTAATAACTAACTGATTGTTACTTCTAATAATTATTTTTTACATTTTTTCAGAAACTACATTCAAATACGAAAAAAATGATGCCCTACTTTTTATTGATATCAATATTTCTTACTAGTATATCGTTAATTGAAAATTTTTTGCCTTAAAATTTAAAAAACCGTATACTCAATAACGGTTTCGAATACAAGACTGGAAATTGGTGTGCTTTTTGCTTTTAATACGTACTAAAACATAAAAAAAAATTAGCGAAATCGAAGAGGGTCGGGCCAAAACCTCGGTGATTTGGCATGGAATGCCCCATATGCATTTGGGAGACGAGCGCACATTTAAATTTTTTTTTAAATGAACCAAGAATTCGAAGATGTTGAATTTTCTTGAAACACTTTTTTATTAAAAAAAAAGTTTTCAAGCCAAGATAAAAAAACAAATGTTGACAAAATTTGCTGAAAGTTTTCGTCGAAAAATAATATCAAAACATTATAATTGTAAGCGATAGATTGACTAAAAGAGCCCAATTTGAAATAAATTTAAAAACTATACTTGTCTTTGAGAAAAGCATTTAGCAAGAGCCACTTTTAAGTTTTTATCAAAATATTGAAAAACTTAATCAAGAATATGGTATGTCACATTTTTCTAAGACACTGTTATCAACGGAATGTCTGTTGCTTTTATTGACTGTTAAAAATTTCTTTCAACTTTTTTCTACTTGAAATCTTAGTTTTGATTGAATTAAATCGGTCTGAAATCTGATCTGAAATACCTTAAAATATTTTTTTATAAATTTGTTAGTAAATTTTTGTCTACTATTCTCAAATTGGCACAGGTTTACTTTAGTTCCCATGCTCCAATCTTTTTTTTCTATTGTTTTACCCCCTAAATTGAAAATAAAAATATGTAGCAAAAAAAAAAGTGTCGCTCGGATCTCGGTTCAGATATATAGCCAGAGGAAGTTGCAGATGTAGCTTTTGTAAAAATCCTTATAAGTTGGGAGCTCCTGAATGGATATCAAAAATATGGGTGTCATAAGAAAGATAATTTAATGGCCCACATTAATGGTTAGCAAATCTTTTAAATTTAATCCAACATTTTGGAGATATGACGTTTTTTCTGTAATTTTGACCAATTTTTTTTTAAAACTTATTTGTTCCAAAAATTGTGTTAGTGACCTATGATTTTTTTGGATGGTAAGAAAGCTTAATTTATTCCCTTTAAAATGGTACATACATAGTTTGTTGTAAATTTTTTACTACCTACCTCCTTTTTGATCGAAAAACACAAAGATTCAATGAATTCTTATAGAAATTATGTTTTTATGGACAAAAACAATGAAAAACAACAACAATTATTATAAGACGATTCTCATTGTAAAACTTATAATTTTTTATTAAAAATCGGACGCGCCTACTGCGCTCCTTTTTTCAACATAACCTTACTTTTTAAAAAATTATCAATTTACATATGTAATAATCTTATCATTTTATAATGACAATCGTCTTATAATTATAGTTGTTGTTGTAATAGTCCTCGCTGTTGTTGTTTTTCATTGTTTTTGTCCATAAAAACATAATTTCTAAAAATTCATTGAATAAATCTTTGTGTTTTTCGATCAAAAAGGAGGTAGATAGTAAAAAATTTACAACAAACTATATACCATTTTAAAGGGAATAAATTAAGCTTTCTTACCATCTTAAAAAAAACATAGGTCAATAGCACAATTTTTGGAAAAAATAAGTTTTAAAAAAAAAAATTGCTCAAAATTACAGAAAAATCGTCATATCTCCAAAATGTTGGATTAGATTTAAAAAAATTGCTTAACATTATTGTAGGCCTTTAAATTATCTATCTTATGACGCTCATATTTTTGATATCCATTCAGCAGTTCTCAACTTACAAGGATTTTTACAAACGCTAGAAACCAGATCCAAGCGACTTTTTTTTTACATATTTGTGCTTAGAATAAAAAAACACATAATAAAAGTTTAGTTTAATTACCATGGGAGCTAAAGTAAACTTTAGCCAAATTTTTCGATAAAAAATTGAATCTTCACATTTCCCACAGAGCACGAATTTTGATAATAACATTAAATTTTTTCCAAGCGCTGTTCATTTGTTAGTCTATTCATGGTGAAATGGCAAACCTATGCCAAAAATTTTCTTCAGCGACGAAGCTCATTTTTGGCTCAAAGGGTACGTCAACAAACAGAATTGCCGAATTTCGTCTAAAGAGCTGCCAATGCACCCTGAAAAATGCACTGTTTGGTGCGGTTTGTGAGCCGGGGGCATCATTAGATCATACTTTTTCAAAAATTGCAACGTTACATTCAATAGAGCATGGTACCGTATGATGATTACCGACTGTTTTTTTGCCCAAAATGACAGAATTGGACTTGGTTGGCATTTGGTTTCAACAAGGCGGTGCCACATGCCACACGTTACCATGGACCTATTGAAAGGCAAGTTTGGTTAGCAATTAATCTCACGTTTTGGAGCAGTCGATTGGCCGCCAAAATCATACGATTGGACCCCACTAGACTATTTTTTGTGGGGCTACGTGAAGTCTCTCGTGTGCAGGAATAAGCCAGCCACAATTTCAGTGCTGGAAGAGAATATTACAGCTGCCATTGGTGAGATGTCGGCCGAAATGCTGGAAAAGTATGCCAAAATTGCAGCTTACGGATGAATCACCAAAGTCGTAGCCGCGAGCAATATTTGCATGAAATAATCTTTAAAAGCAGGAATTGGTATATCGGCAGGAATTGATATATCGCTTGAAATATTTCATTCTGTTACTTTTCTAAGACCAAACGCTTAAAAATCACCTTTTATAATTGAGATAAAGCCTTCAATTATTTTGCCTTACCCTTTCAACGGAATGTTTGCTGATTTTCTTGAGTGTTAAAATTTTCTTTTTTCTCTTCGAAATCCTTATGAGATGTGTGGTTTCCTTTTCATTTTCTGACGAACACCAGTTAAATGAACAAACAGGAATTTATTCTAAAATGGCGCAACACGACAGCGAGCAGTAAGGTAGTTTTAAAAATGACGAGTTCTCGGATCACTGAGCTTTTTAGCATATTAGCTTAATAGCGTTCACAAGGTGCCGTGATAGAAATCATTGAAGATTTATTAATGCTGGAGCTGTTTAGATTTATAGGTTTTTTTTGACTTTTGAAGCGAACATCGATGTCAACATCGGGTCACTTACATCGATGTTAAAATCACTCGATGTTTTGATAAAACATCGATGTTTCAAAAACATCGATGTCGATGTCGCAGCCCTAGTTCGCATGCGGTGCCCAATACGGTAGGCCATTTCCTGTTATTCGATTTTACGTTTTTATTATATGAATACATACAACGCATTTTATGTCAAATGTCCTCAGCCAAAAATCGTACTTGTCCTGAATGATCGTAATTATATTTCAACAATTTGACCTTGATTTTTCAATATCAAAAACTTATTCAACTTTTCTTTGAAAACGGATACTTTTGCTTTTTTTCATATTCTAGAAAGAAAAGTGAGGTTTCTGCACTTTAAATATGTTAAGTTCGCACTCTAACTAACAGTACATGTATTACATTCAAAAAAATTTAGTTTAGATAATTTTTGAACCAAAATTAAATTTTTCTCATATATTTTTTAAGACAATGTCATGTAGTGGTATTAACAATACTAAATTATAGTATATTGAGGTGAATGTAGTGAAAATCTCAAAGGATTAAGAAGTAGCGGTTAAATTTATTTCGATACTTCCTTATGTGGAGGAAATCGAATAAAAAAATGTTAAAGAACTAAAAAGTTTAACTTGTTATCTTTGTCATGTTTGTTGAATAAAAATGACTAAAAAGTTCAATATACAAATTGTTCAATTATTAATATAATCATTATTAGTCTTAAACAAATCAAATTCTTAAAAAGAAATAAGAAGAACTTGCCAATTTTTCAATAATAATAAAAAGTAGCTGGAAATTTCCAGAACTTTGAAAATATAAGTAGAAAGTCATAGCACATGTGTAAGCAAAACAGCTTGAAAGAGCTATGGCAACAAAAACATAGATAAAAAATGAACAATGCGTGCGGAATGCAAAGAAATACGCACTTTGTACACATCAAGGTCACATACCCAATAGCTCAAGTGTTAGAGCGGCCGTCGCAATTCAAAAATGCATACGGTCGGGTGTTCGAATCTCAGTATAACTTAACCAAACTGGTCTGATGAGGCTAAATACTTATATACGCATATAAATATGTATATACGTGGTAATAGCCGAAACATATGTCACCAATTACCAGGTTAAATTGATCCACTTGTTATCTTTGTCATGTTTGTTGAATAAAAATGACTAAAAAAGTTCAATATAAAAAATTGTTCAATTATTAATAAAAAGTTTAATTGTTTTCATTTTTTTACTCAAATTCCGAAGAATAAAAATATTGCAGCTCTGGTAGCAACCCTAGCAGTATCCTATTTTTTTTTTTTTAAATGAGGATATACTCGAAAATGGATAAATTTTCGAATTTCGGGTGTTCCCGAAGAATTCTAGAGCATGAGATTTTTTTGAACATGGCTAATGAACATACATATACATATGGTTGGACGCATAAAACGATGTCAATGCTGACAGGCATAGTCCTCTGTTTTACTATTGTCGTAAGTGTAGTTGTGTAAATTGTCTTCAATTATAAACTATGAAAAGTGACAAAAAACAAACAGCTATGGAGATAACCATACAAGTTACGTAGATGAAATTAACCAGATTTTCCTAACATCAACGATCATTTGAAAGTATTCCATATGACTTAAAAGCGAATATTTTTGGCGAGTATGGTATAGGTATGGCTAGATATCAGAATATAAGCACGCGCGCAATCGAAACCACCGCCACACAGTGAAATTTAGTGGCCATAAATAGGAAGAATTTGAAAGTACTTGGAATTGAAAAATTTTGTAGTACAGTCGTCAGTTAATACTTAGGGGATGAAAAAAAAACTATAAAAGTTTTAAATTTGTTTTGGATTTAGCGATATAGTGGGCTCAAAGTTGAACTTTGTACTCCAACAATTTTCGATGAATTTTTTTATATAAGCAACTGTTGGATAGTGTGCTCTAGTTCAGGGGTCGACAGCGCCTAACTCTTTCCACTCTTTGCACTCTTCTACAATAACTTCGTTTTGTTGTAATTCGCCGAATCTTTGACAGGCGCAACTGCACCAAAACAATTCAACCCTTGCGTGTTGTTGCTTTGCATGCCGTTGTTGGTAAATACGTAGCGCTTGCGACTGCGCACAATTCTTGCTATGCTTTGTTTGTTGTTGGTAATTTTTGTTTGCTGTTGGTAATTTTGCGAACTGGTGCGCTGCCGTGTGCGCTACCGGCATGCGCGTTGTTCCTTTTATATGTTAATAAATCCTTATGGTACCGTATCCAACGATTTGTTGTTGTTGTTGGTTTTTTGTTGTTGCACTCTTGAAATAAAATCCTTGTCGATCCCTGCTCTAGTTAAGTTGTTTGAAAGACAATGCAATAATGTAGCATATTGGCGGAAAGTACATTGTTTCTACTTTATAAAAATTAATTTAGTTTTCTTTTAGCGGCCTTATATGAACTTATCGGAATTTTCAAAAATTAGAATGAAAAATGGTGAAAGTGAAAAATTTTAAAACTTTAATAGAAAAAAACCCAAAAGTATATCTCCTGATTTAAAAAAATTTTTTATATATTATGTGCGAAGGTATGGTTAACAAAATAAAAAAATAAAAAGCTGGACATATTTAAAACTTTTTGTTTTATCAGGTTTTTCCTAATGTAGTTTTAGAAGGAACAAAATATATCGACTTTTATTAAATGCTTTCAGTAATTTGTTTGTATCGAAATTTTTCAAAATTGTATATCGGCAAAAAGTTCATCAATTGTACTATTTAAAAATTGTTTGCTTGAGGTCTTATATTCTATGTGTGAATTATGCTGATTTTTTAAAAATTAGGGTTGAAAAAGTCATAATTCAAAAATTTCGCAATATTTAACATCAAAAAACACAAAAGTATATCTCCAGATTTAAAAATTTTTTTATATATTACGTGCGAAGGTAAAGTAAAAAAATCAATGAATTTTTTTCTATTGCAATATTTGAAGGATAAAATATTATTATTACTATCGTAATATATTTCCAAAAACTATATATTTTAAATTCTTATGTCCGTAATTATGAAAGTTATCATTCTATATTTTTATATTTTCCAATACATTTATTTTATATTTTTAATGTCTTAAATATACTTACAGTGGCTCCAACGAATAATCGAATATATCTCTGGATAGTAGACTTGGAAAGGATGTATGTTTGAACACTCTATGTAGTGTGTTACATAGGAATGATTTTCATGGCAGAGTGGCAAGAAAAAAGCCATTTATGAGCCCAATTAACACAATCAATATGGTGAAATTTGCAAAAGAATACCTTCTCAAAACTGATGAATATTGGAAAACCGTAAGAACTCATTTAATATGTTTAGAATGTTGTTATTTCAACTTTTTTCTGTATATTGAATATTCTCTACACAGATTCTTTATACGACTATTCATTGAGCAAGTAAAACTGAGTTATTCATTCTTTATAATTTTTAAAAAAATCATGGTTAGATTTTTTTAAATTTGTTTGTTGTTGTATGAATGGAGGATTAAGGATGAATTGAATGGCATTCCAATTTTTTTGAAGTTCCAATTAGTTCGTAATTTTTCATATAATTTTTAAAAAAAAAAAAGAAAAACCTTGTGTTTTTATTAGAAACTAAACGTGCAGTGTTTCAAAAGTCATTGCGACCGAACATTGCATTTGCTATTAATTTTTTACAGTTATTTTATCAAAACAAATACAGTAGAACCCAGTTAAGACGATTCTGCATTTAACAACCGTGCGGTAAGATCGTCGTAGTTTTACTTTAAGTTGGCGCACTTGTAACCTTACTTCTTAATATTCGACTATAAAGAGATTCGGCTATATCGTCATCAGCTCATAGCGGCGAAATATCTGTTTCTGTGGGACTTCGTTATATCAAGTCTTTACTGATAAAAGGACTACAATTGGTATAACATGCCTCCTTCCGTGCACAAAGTTCTAATGCATGGAAGTCAAATTATGAAAGAACTAGAAGTTCCAATTGAACGTCTTTCTGAAGAAGCTCAGTAAGCATCAAATAAAGTTTTTAAAAACGCGAGGTTGCACAACAGCAGGTGTTGCTCTAGAGTAGCAAACAACGAAGATGTTTTGCACTACTTGCTGATTTCTTCTGATCCTCTTATCAGCCCAATTCGAATAAAGCGAGATAAAAAATATAAAGAGTTATCACCAAAGGCACAATAAATGCTTGCAGTCTATGAAGAAGAGGAGTAAAATAAATTTAAAAAAAAACATTGCTGTATATCTACTTTATCTATTTTTCAAATTAGGTTTTTTTATTGAATTTTCAGTTTTTCTTTAATAACTTGAAAACTATAAAAGATATCGTACAATTTGTAACATTTTCTAAATCAGCATTGCCAAATTAATGAAAATTAATACCAATTAATAATTAAATGATTATTGAACTTTAGCCATTTTTCGTAGCGATCAACATTCTTATGTAAAATTTTACAAGTTGATACAATGCTTTATGTATTAAACAATCTTTGATAACAAAGGAAAAAAACAACAACAACTCTAGAATATAGACATATGTTTCGATTCTTAAAATCTCATCAGTATATTTTTGGTTGATGTCTACGTCAGCACTTAAATTACACTCGCCTATTAATGAAAAACAATCGAAAAGGTAATTTTTAATTTCAAGCAAATGTGGTTAATATTTTAAGTGAATTTTTAAGATCACACTATTGCGTTGAATTTTTCAATAAGCTGTACCGTTTTCTTTGTTTTGTTTACATCATGGATGCGCATCCCATAGCTCAAATAGCTCTTTTAGCTCTTACAATAATAACAAAAAATATTGAGCTCATCTCGGGCTCTTTCCGTTATTCGAGCAAAATCATTTTGGTTCGCAATCACCACATGTATTTTGTTCTTGTAATTTTTTCTTCAACTCATCGACTCGTTCAACCCTTGCCTTTGCTTAAGTTAAATAATTTCGGTCCGCAACCACCGCACGTATTTTGTTCCTGTAATTTTTTCTTCAACTCACTTTATTGTGTGTGTGATTTTGTTTTCAATTCATTTGCTCCTTCACCTTGAGATTTTTGTTTTTTTTTACATGCAATTAGCTTGCCGCCGCTATTTCAAAATTTTCGTCAATACTAGGAATTTTTTCGCAAAATATTTATAATTTTTTTTTACCTAAAATGAAGTTGTTGTAGCCGCCAGCTCGCGAAAAAATTTTTGTGCGCATCCCTGGTTTACATCATTAAAGCAAGACGCCACGTGAGTGGATTAAACCGTAGTTTTCCTTTGTTATCGCAGTTTCTTAAATTATTTGTTTATGTTGTAATGCACATCCATTGGCTGTGAGACATTACGTGTTCAAAATTATGCGATCCTGGTGCATCGCAGATTTTGAGGTTTCGGCGTGTTCTCCGTAATTTTAGAAATTTTAGGTTTGTTTTATTAAGAAAGCCAATAAAACAAACTTAAAATTTCTAAAATTAATACCAATTTTAAAAAAAAGTCTCAATCACATCCTACTTTTGAATGGACGGTAGGCGTGTACGTGGACCGATTTTTTTCATATTCATAAATTTTTGTTGATTTAACCTAAAAAACGTCTGTGCCGAATTTCAAAACTCTGGGGCTATTCTTACTGTTTATGGCCACCGTTTTTTGATTTTTCTCTAATAACTTTAAAACTATAAAAGATATTGAAAAATTAATAACATTTTTGAAATCAGCATTGCCAAATTAATGAAAATTGATACCAATTTTGAAAAAAAGTCACAACCATATCCCACCTTTGTATGGGAGGTAGGCGTGTCCTTGAACCGATTTTTTTAACCAATTTTTGTTCTTTTTGCCTTAAAAACAACTGTACCAAATTTCAAGAGTCTAACGCAATTATTACTATTTGTGGCCGCCGTTCCATACAAATTCATCCACTGTGCGCCATGACGTTTGATATGTGCTGCTTCAGCGATTAAAACTGTTTACTGGGAAACATACGCTCCTACTTGCATTCATATGCACAATTACACACAAACAATTGCATTTGCGCATAAGTAGTTATTTATTTGTTATTTATTTAAATTATATATTTATGCATATGTACACAAGACATATAACACAAACATAGGCAAATGCACGTATTTAAATTAGGTATGTATATCATGATGTTTTTTTTTTTAAACTTCAGGACAGGGATTTTGTTTATTTTTTCCTATATTATAGCTTGAGGAATAAAAATAATTGTCCCAGCATTTGAGCTTCCTAGCTCAAACCTGAAAACTGCGCGGACAGAGTTTATGTTCAATTCCGTTGAAATTTAACGAAGAAACCGACTTACTAAAACGTAGAAAAAGTCTACTTTAGGTGCCAAGATATAGCGTTTTGGGTTTTTTAGTTGAATGCGGGTCGCCACCCACTGTTGTAAAACCACGCCCAAATTTTTGGTGTGGCTAAAAATGGAGAAAAAATACACCCGAAGGAGGTATTTTTATTTTTTATTTTTAA
Organism: Tricholauxania praeusta; assembly: GCA_949775025.1. Taxonomy (NCBI): domain Eukaryota; kingdom Metazoa; phylum Arthropoda; class Insecta; order Diptera; family Lauxaniidae; genus Tricholauxania; species Tricholauxania praeusta. The sequence continues at coordinate 5,258,001 of OX459032.1, read as the reverse complement.
ATTTGCGGTGTTATTGAAAATATTTTGAGAAACATTTTTTAATTAAAAAAATTAGTATTTTAACAAAACTATTTAAGTTTTTTTTTATAAAAAAATGATTAAGTGATTTTTTTTCTATCTTCTATAGTTTTGCAGAAATTAAGTTTCAAAAAATGTTCAAAAACTTAAAAAAAAACAAAGTGTGCAGATATTAAAAGAATGTCCGATATGTATATAATGCCACATAATTATGAATAATTCCCATTAAAAGCAATATTTGCAATGCAGCAAAAAAAAAAAAAACAAACAAGAAACAAAAAACACCCGCAAAGACACCCGCAAAAACAACGCAAAATAAATGGAAGGAATACAAATAACAATTGAAGAGCTGAGATGCAAAATCCGCCAAGTCCATATTTTGCGTTTTTAAGAAAAACGAAAAAACTGTGTTCCACTGAATTTAGCTATAGTAAAAAAGTAGATTGATGCATTGTAATAGTTGTCAAAAGTTATTAAAATCCTGATTTTTCATTACATTTTATCACCTTATCTACTTATAAGGACTGTAATAAAAACGTTTGGACTTGGCTGGTTTTGAAACAAAAACTGTGGACTTGGCGGGTTTTGAAATTGAAAACGTGAACTTGACTGGTTTTGAAATTGAAAACGTGGGTTTGGCTGGTTTTGAAAGTGAAACCTCGGGACTTGGCAGATTTTGAAAAATAATAATAGTAAAAGGTTTCGAAATCATTTTTTAAAAATGGCTAGCTTAAATTCATTTTAAAACAACGTTTATTCTTAAATTCATTTCAAAACAACGTTTATTCTTACAATATTTCTGCATTTTGTGATTTTAATATTTTTCAGGTGGTGTAATGATTTAAATACTCTCATATCATATTAATAAGTATTGATTACTTTTAATTTGGATTACTTCTCACAGCTTTTGGAATACCCATAATTTATTCACAAATGAATGTTTCGCTCCAAATAACAAATAAAATTGGACTTGGCGGGTTTTCATTTTCAGAAATGTAAACTTGGCGGGTTTTGATAAAAAGATATGACACATTTTCATTTTTTTGGACTTTGCGGGTTTTACATCTCAGTATTATATTTTTTTCGCATCGATTTTAATTTAGTATCCTATAAAATTTTTCTGCTCTCAAAGGTCCCTTTTGCATTTAAATGCTACACATTTGCACTATGGTGGCGTGTAAAATAATTTTTTCGCCTTAACCCCGGTGTAGTTGTTAGGATGGAGTTGAATAAAATTTTCTCGCCGCTCTCTTCTTCAAAACTATGTCATAAATGGTTATTTCCCAGATATCTTTACAAGTTTGAGTAAAACGAGGAATAAATTTGCTTAAGCTTTATTTTATAACCAGAACCAGATATAATTTTTCCGAAAAATGGATACAGTGGTTACCTGTTAGTCAGTGGTGCACCTTGAACATTTGTCGCCCGGGTAGAATAATCAATCTGCCGCCCCCTGCTTTGGGAAGCATTTTCATTCGAAAAATAAGAATGTTTCATCACATATTGAAGAAAGCATGTTAAAATTTAATAAAATCTCAATGTAAACTGAACCCACTCAACACTTTGCGCCATGGGCGACGGCCATCTTCGTCAACCTCTAGTCTGAGCTGTTTGCTTAATATTCTTCAAGGTCAAGGTCAAAGTTAAGATAAGTCTTAGTATAAAGTATAAGTCTTAAGTAGTTATCAGCGAAAAATTACCCCAAAACTTTCATTGGCTAGATTTCGACACAGCTGAATTGACACTATGTTCAGCGACCGCAACATAAAGGCACACAAGCTCTCAAAATTTTGCAACAAGGGTGGATTCTCTTTGTGTGGACCTTTATAGTAAGTAAGGACTCTCCCAGAAAAAATTAGCTTATATGTTTCTTAATAATAAGTAAATGGCAATCCATTTTTTTTTTCTCATTTTTTATTAATAATAGGTGTGTTCCATGATTTGAAAATTCGTACAAATTTATGATACAGTCAAATTTCTTTATAACGAACTTCTATGCAACGAAGTTCTCTCTACTACGAACTGAGTTGAAGTACACAGCTTTCTCGTTCTATTTTCAGTGTATTTTGATCTTCTTACAGCGAATTTCCTTATTGCGAGATTTTCCATAAAACGAAGACATTTTGCTGCTGAAAATAAATCTTTTATGCGTTTCTGATCTCCTTAAAGCGAATTTTTTCAAAATAATTTTCTGTTACGCATTTTAATAAAACAAAGAAAACATTTTAAGGGGATCTCCAAAATATGAAAACAACAACAATCGAAAAAAAAGAAAGTTCATTCACTATTAATGGTGACAATAGTTCAGTCAGTGTTCAGTGATAGAAGTGAAAATGTTGCAACGAAGTAGACAATCTAATTGGTTTTACAACAATTCTGATGCTACAACCTAACTGCAATTTAAATCACTTTCGTAAGTAAAAGCAGCCTCCACGATTTTGTCAACATGCCTCATCGAGTGATATACCGGTATTAAATCTTCTAAGGGTAAAATGCTCAAAGCTTTAACCTGGAATTTTGATTTTAATTCTAAAATCATCTAATCCAAATAAGGATATTATATTGCGACTCTAAAACATTTGAGATAGAAATGAAAAATAAAATAAAAAAAATCTAGTAAAAGTGATATGTTGGGCCAAGCCGAAACCACATATCCTACACTGCATTGAAAGTACCTTTTGAATGAGTCGAAAAAAAATATAAAAAAGTTGAAAGAGTTTGAAAAGTGTTGAAACAATTGCAAAAGACTGAAAAAATCTAAAATATATGGAAACCATTGAAAAAATTGAAAAAATCCAAGATATATGGAAAATTACGAGTAAAGATAAAAGAGGTTGAAAAAGACGAAAAAATACTTATACTTAGGAAAAATTTAAAAGGTTGAAAAAGTCAAAATAATATGGAAAATGTTGACAAAAATCGAATAGAAATGAAAAAGTCAAAATATGTCACGCCCACCTCTTAAATTCTGCATACTTTTGGTTATTAAACAAATTTCATTCGTAGTCGACATCCGCAAACCAAATTTTAGCACAATAGCTTGCGTAGTTTGCGATAGATGCCGTAATTAGTCTTAAAATTTAGGGCGGTGACACACCCATTGGTACAATACAGCCCAATTTTAATCCAAAAATAGGTTTTCATAAACACACCACTCACACCAAATTTTAGTATGATTGCTCACATATTTCGATGGGATATACCATTTAACGTATTTTACTTGTATTAGAGTCACCACGCCCACTGGAGCTACATTTTTGTAATAATATACATTATAGCAAGTACATTTATGTTAAATTTCATAACGATTACGTTGTTAGTTCTCTCAATATAACGTTTATATTGTGGGCTGTGCCAGGCCTCTGTGAGAGCCTTTGAAAACTTGAAACCTTGCCAAATCCTAATTTTGTTCACATGTGCATCAAATCACCAAGTTTCATCAAAATCACTGCAATAGTTTCAATAATTACTAAATAAATTTATGAATATTTGCTGGTCAAATTACGTTGGAACACGGATTTTGAATTTTTCCTACTCTCTGTGTTAGTATGTTACTTACCGAAAGTACGATTTTTTTGATGTTTTTGGCAACCACACAAGCGGGGAAGAATCAAATCAATTCAATGCTTCATTAAAAATATCATCAAAACTACGTTTGATTTTGTCGCATTAGTTAAAACAGGTTAATAATTTGCTCGAAATAAGTACAGGCTGAAGAGATTTGTAATGTCGGATCTTGTAGTTTGCGACAATATAAGAGCATTAACAATTTCAGAATATGCTATCGAAGCTGAAAGTTGAACCGCTTCTGAATAAATTTCGGTTCTTTGCTTTGCTGTAAGTATTGCTATGTTTCAGAGGTAAGCAGCAACAATTCGCTGAAAGTATCAAAGCATTCGTGTCATTCAACCCATCTACTCGCACACAATGTTTTTAATGGTTTTTTGTTTCTGGACTCGGTTCGGAAATTTTATCTTCAATAGTTGTACACGGTGGGCTTTAACCAACTTTAAATGACAAGTTTTTTTTATTTACTGTTTTTTAGTAATATTATCTAGTACTAGCATTACCCTGTGAGCATCGCTGCACTCAACCTAAGCAGTGCCTCTTAATATAAAAACCACGTGGTGTAAATTCCATGAGAAGCGATTAAGCGGTCTTCGAGAAAATGATATTTAAAAATATTATTGTGTGAGGACCACCCTAAATAAAAGTTTTGTAGCCTAAGCTTTGGCTATTAACATAAGAGCTACGTGCTATAAGTTCGGTGTGAATCGACTAACCTGTCTTCGTGAAAATGATATTTGAAAATATTTTTGTATGAGGGTCACCCTAAGTATGCACCCTAAATAAAATTTATACGATCTTATTTGTGCCTCTTAATATAAAAGCCATATGGCGTCAATTCCATGAGAATCGAATTCGCGGTTTTCGAGAAAATGATATTTCAATATATTTTTGTATGAGGGCCACCCTACATATGCACCCTAAATAAAACTTTTTTAAGTTTGTCTGTGCCTTTTAATATAAAAGCCATGTGGTGTAAGTTCCAAGAGAATCGATTAAGCAGTCTTTGAGAAAATGATATTTAAAAAATGTTTTTGTCTGAGGGCCACCCTAAATAAAAGTTTTGTAATCTTAACTATGCTTCTTAACATAAGAGCTACGTGGTGTAAATTCGGTGTGAATCGACTTACCAGTCCTTGTGAAAATGATATTTAAAAATATTTTGTATGAGGGCCACCCTAAGTATGCACCCTAAATAAAACTTTTACAATCTAATCTGTGTCTTATCACATAAAAGCTATATGTTGTAAATTCCATGAGAATCGGTTAGGCGGTCTTCGAGAAAATGATATTTAAAAATATTTTTGTGTGAGGACCACCCTAAATAAAAGTTTTGTAGCCTAAGCTATGCTTATCAACATAAGAGCTACGTGGTGTAAGTTCGGTGTGCATCGACTAACCTGTCTTCGCGAAAATGATATTTAAAAATATATTTGTATGAGGACCACTCTAAGTATGCACCCTAAATAAAATTTTTATTTTCTTATCTGTGTTCCTTAATATAAAAGCCATACTGTGTAAGTTTCATGAGAATCGATTTACCTGTCTTTGAGAAATCGCTATTTTTTAAATATTTGTGTATGAGGGCCACCCTAAATATGCACCCTAAATAAAAGTTTCATCGTTTAAGCTATGCGTCTTAATATAAGAGACAGGTGGTGTAAATTCCATGTGAACCGATTAAGTGGTCTTTGTAAAATGCTATTTTAAAAATAATTGCGTATGAGGGCCACCCTTAATTAAAGTTTTATAGCCACCACGCCCCTGGTGTCTAGTCCCGTTCATATTTTGTGAAGTGCTTAACATAGGCTATGTGCATCCTGACAGCGAAATTTAAGACTCTTGCTATCATATGAACCAAGATATAGCGAGTTAAAGGTTTTAATTGCATGTAAAGTGCCACGCCCCTTGCTTTTATAAAAAAAAAAATATAGCTCATGTTACTCAGGAATAGTGTAGCTTTCTATTAGTAGAAAAATTTTTGGAATCTTTTCCGTAGTTCCAGAGATTACCCTGAACATACAAACAAACAAACAAACCTTACCTCTTTATATAATAGTGGCCTGCATAAGTATAATCATTGACTTACGAAACTGTTACCGAAGTCAATTTTATTGATTTGAATGCGTATACATAGCGTTTGCTTGTGTTACTGTTACCATCATTATAAATTTCTCTTCTTACTCGTAACCAACTGTACGTAGATGAATGCGTCATGTGTATGGATAATATGCATGTATGCTGCGAGTACAACGAGTGCCGCGATTACTACGCATTTGATATTTTGTACTACGCAGTAATGCACTTTAACATGCGTAAGAATGTTTAGTGAGGATCAGTGATAATTTGATGTGTGCAGGCTAGTGAGGTCTTTGTTTTCCAAATAAATTTATGTTATACTAGCAGATGCTCGCTACTTTGTACGCGTAGCCTGTTTTTCTGCGAAGGCAAACAATTTAATTTTTTTTAAATAGAACTACAGTCAGTTTGGATTGTTCTTCACAGATCTAGAGTTGTTGTTGTTTTCTCTTCCATAAATATACCATTGCATTGCCATGTGAAAGGCAAACAACAAAGCCTAACTAACACATTCAATTAGCCCAAATCACATTATCACACATGCTGTCCAACATGGCTGTCGTGTTGACAAATTGAGAATGAGAGCGCGAGCGAGAGTAAAATTCCGTTTTTTGACTTCCATTGCATTGCCATATAAAAATAAAACGCACACACCCTTACTAACCCACTGACTTGCCACTAAACGATTTGTTATGCTTACATGCTTCTTTCTATGTGTGAAATTCATTTTCTTAGCAATTTTAAAACTTTAATATTTTGATATTTAAGAGGAATATCGTAATAACTTTGATTCTATGTAAAGACCAAGCGCCTAAGAAAGATAACTAAAAAAATTTGATCGAAATTGATTCAGTAGATTTTGCGTGAATCCCGTTCATCAAAAACAGCTATCATTTTATTTATATAGATTATAAAAACAGTTTTTGAAAACGAAAAAGATGCCGGGTTTTTTATTCTATTTCCTATAGTTTTTGAGATACTTCGTTACAAAAAATTTTCAAATAACTCAAAAAAAAAAATGTGTAGTTATTTTAACTTTAAATTGACCGATATAAATATGCGTATGTGATTTATTTATGAATTATGTTTATTTATATATTTTGTTATTTATTTTATATGGACTGAACTAACATTTTTAATGTATCCTTGTGATTAATAAACTACATATACTAAAAAAACTTTGGACTTTGTAAATGTAAATATAGGGCAGTAGTTATAGTCATTTTTCTAGCATCATTCTAAAGATAAAACTACCAAAAAGTATTTTAAACAGATCCACAATGACGTTAAAAAATTAACATAATCCCGGACACTCGTTTTATTTTAGTTATCAGATAAATAAATAAAAAAGTTGCGCATGTAAGTCTTCTGGCAACGCCTTGGTGCACAAATGAATTCTCTCTTCCTCACTTTCATCGAATAAATAAAACAATAAAGCACGTCATTCAGTTCGTTTCATTACCTTCAGTTTTGTTGTGCGTATACATTAGAGCGGTTCAAAAAAAAAAACTTTTTGATTTTTTCACGATGTGTCAGCGGATTACAATTGCCTTATATGTCTGGACAAGCCCCATTACTAGGATTAAGGTTAATATTGAAAACTGGATTAGCGCCCTCTGTTTTAAGTAAACAACCCATTTTCAAAAATCTTGATTTAAAAAATGCTGCAAGTTGTAGAGGTTATAAAATTTTCCAACAAAGTGGGTATGGTTTTCGGGAAACTATTGATCGGGGAATTCAAGTCCGTGATTGGTTTTTCTTCTTCTTCTTCGTTTCTTACAGAAAAATTGACAATTGACCGGACAAAAGTAAAAAAGTACCAATTTTCCACTTTCTAGCTCCAACACCTCAAATATTATGTGACCGCTGATCCCATGGAACATAATTTTTAATGAACTGATATTTCCTTAAATGAATGCCGAAACCGCATATCATTATCTTATTTCAAAACATAGATATCTGCATTTTTCTAAATTAGCAGACCTGATTTTTTTCGAATCGTGGTAGACAAATTTGCATATTAAGGTGATTCAATTTTTTTTTATTTCAAACAGTTAATCGGGGAATTCGAATCCATGATTAGTTTTTCTTCTTCTTCTTTTTTTCTTACAAAAAAATTCAAAATTGACCGGAAAAAAATGAAAAAATTCCTATATTGTACTTTAAAGTTGCAAAATTACCCCATATTATTTTGCTGCCGATCCCGTGTTATATAATTTTTAAAGTACTGTTATTTGCTTAACAGAATGCCGTAAGCCGCATATCATTTTCTTATTTCGAACCCGAGATATCTGCATTTTTCTAAATTAACAGAACTGACATAATTTGAATTTTTGAATATTTTAGAAAAATCTATATATATTATGGCAGTTCTGTTAATTTGGAAAAATGCAGATATCTCGGGTTTGCAATAAGGAAATGATATGCAGTTTACGACATTCTCTTAAGCAAATAACAGTACATTAAAAATGATGTAACACGGGATCGGCAGCAAAATAATATGGGGTGATTTTGCAACTTTAAAGTACAATATCGGAATTTTTCATTTTTTTCCGGTCAATTTTGAATTTTTTTGTAAGAAAAAAAGAAGAAGAAGGAACCTAATCATGAATTCGAATTCCCCGATTGATGGTTACTGTTTTAAATAAAAAAAAAATTAGAATCACCTTAATATGCAAATTTGTCGACTCCGATTCGAAAAAAATCAGGTCTGTTAATTTAGAAAAATGCAGATATCTTTGTTTTAAAATAAGATAATGATATGCAATTTCGGCATTCGTTTAAATTGTTAAAATATGATCAATTATCCTTTCTGTCTGACCATGATCTAATCTATTGTTGCCTGAATATTGATATAGGTCAAGTCCCTCCTCTTGTAAGCTTTTCATACCGTGACTACAATGCAATAGATATGAATGCAATGAATTCTGTACTGTCTGGGATGTGCTGGAATGATTGCTGGTTTCAAAGCTCTGTTGATGATAAGCTTGAACTTTTTACAAGCAAAGTAAAATATGCTTTTGACCGCTTTGTACCTTTACGTTCTGTCAATGTTATTAATTCTAGTTGTCCATGGTTTACGTTTCGTGTTCTGAATGCCCTAAGGAAAAGGAATAAACTTCAATCCAAATGGAGAGCTATTCGCACAGTAGCAAACTGGGAAGAGTTTAGAAGGGCTCGGAATGTAGCTAACCTTATCATTAGGCAGGAAAAAAGAAATTTCTTCAAATCTAAACTTAACCCAAACTTAACGTCGAGGCAGTTGTGGCAGAATATTCGGAAATATAAAGTCTACACTAAAAACATGAAGGAAACTAATTTGGACCCTGAGGTACTTAACGACCATTTCTTAGTAGGTAGTCCACTGAGACGAGTATCTAATGTGATTTTATGTGAATCTGAAATGCCATCTCCTGACAATCTATTCTGTTTTGCTGCTGTCAATGAAGAAAAAGTGGCAAGAAGTGTTTTGGAAATTGATTCTAATGCTGTAGGAAGCGATGGCATTCCTATTAAATTTATAAAAATAATTTTGCCTCATATATTGTCTTCTTTCACTCATATTATTAATTTTTGTCTTACTTGCTCCTGTTTTCCTAATAGTTGGAAAATCGCTACTGTTATCCCAATTGCTAAATCGTCCGCTGCTTCTTTGCCCAGTGATTTTAGGCCCATTAGTATTTTACCTGCCTTAGGAAAAGTATGTGAACGAATTATCTATGATCAAATCAACTCACACATCAACCAATATGATCTCTTATCTTCTCTGCAGTCTGGTTTCAGGGAAGGTCATAGCTTTTCGACTGCAATAGTGAAAGTTATTGATGATATTCGCTCCTATTATGACCAGGATCTCCTAACACTTCTTTGCCTCCTCGATTTTTCCAAAGCTTTTGATTCAGTCGACCATTCCTTACTTTGCTTTAAATTAAAGTCTTTTTTTAATTTTAGTGATAGTGCAGTTAGTATGTTGGCAAACTATTTGGGAAGTCGATCTCAGAAGGTTGTAGTTGGGAATATATCATCATCTCTTAGACCAGTTAATATAGGAGTTCCACAGGGTTCCATTTTGGGCCCTTTACTATTCTCCATGTTTCTTAATGATGTCTTCTCAGTTTGCAAACATGCTACTGTACACGCTTATGCTGATGATATTCAGCTCTATTTATCACGACCAATTGGGCTTGTAGAAGACCTGTCCTATAGACTTAACCTCGACTTGTTTTCTATAAACAAATGGGCTAGTGAAAATTTTCTTTTTATTAACCCTTCCAAATCTAAAGTTCTGCCTATAGCAAGAAGTGATTTAAGTCTTGTGGGGATTCCTCAGTTGTCCATTGGGTCTTCTAATTTAGAATTTGTAAATAAAGTAAGAAACCTTGGATTCATTTTAAATTCTAAATTGACATGTACCGATCATGTGAATAACATTGTTAGTAAGATTTATGGTACCTTGCGTCAGTTACGTGTTTCTAGTAACTTTACTCCAACTGATATCAGGCGTAGACTTGTACTGCAGCTAATAATGCCGCACATATTGTACAGTAATTTTGTTTACAGTAGGCTTGACTCACAGTCCTTACACAAGCTTACTGTTGCATTTAATAATGCTGTCAGATATGTTTTTGGCTTAAGACGTTTTGACCACATTTCGGAGAGAAGTAGGAGCATTCTAGGTTGTAGCCTAAATGTTTACTTGGATATACGCAATATTACTTTTTTGCATAAGCTCATTCATTCCCGAACTCCTGCATATCTGTTCAACAAATTACAATTTTGCCAATCAACAAGGTCGTTGTGTCTAATTGTTCCTAGATACAACTACCTTAATTCATCCAGATATTTCTTTATTAGCACCATTAGGCTGTGGAACTCTTTACCAGCTGATGTTAAACATATTAGAGCGAACCTCAACTTCAAACGAACTATTTGTAACTATTTTAGTTCCAATATTTGAACTACTTTTAGTATTTTATTAGCTTTCTTCTATTCTCTATCAATTCTTTTTATTGTGTTTATACTCTCTTTTGATTTTTTATTATTAAGTTATTAGCTTATAAATAGTATTTAAGTATTTAATTGGCTTTTCATTTTAATATGTATTTTAACTCATTTTTTAATGTGTAACATCATTGATGTACTATAAAAGACTAAGTCTTATTGTGCAACACAATTATGAATAATAAAAATTAAATTAATAAATTAAGGGAATATCAGTTCATTAAAAATGATGTACCATGGGATCGGCGGTAACATAATATTTGAGGTGTTGGAGCTAGAAAGTGGAAAATTCGTACTTTTTTACTTTTGTCCGGTCAATTGTCAATTTTTTGTAAGAAAGGAAGAAGAAGAAGAAAAACCAATCACGGATTTGAATTCCAGGATCGATTGTTTCTTGAAAACCATACCCACTTTGTTGGAAAATTTTATAACCTCTACAACTTGCAGCATTTTTTAAATCAAGATTTTTGAAAATGGGTTGTTTACTTAAAACAGAGGGCGCTAATCCAGTTTTCAATATCAACCTTAATCCTAGTAATGGGGCTTGTCCAGACATATAAGGCTATTGTAATCCACTGACACATCGTGAAAAAATCAAAAAGTTTTTTTTTTGAACCGCTCTAGTATACATACACGAAGCTTATTCAACTTTTTTTACTTTACGCTATGGTACTCAAAGGAAATGTGTACTTGTAATTGGAGTAACAGAAAAGTGAACGAGTACTGAAACGAGTAAATTTTTGGTATCCGTGCAGACCTCTATTATATAATAGTATAGATATGTATAACGTACGTATGAAATTTAAAAAAAATCCGATTGTGCTCAAATTTTGACTCGTTAAAGAACCTAAAAAAATAGCCTCACATCATAAATTTCAGCTCCCTAGGTATTCGGGATCTTGAGTTCTGTTAGGTAAAATAAACAGCCGAATTCAATGTTTAATATCTCTGGGCCTGGTCAACCATTTTCACTAGATGGTGCCTCATGTAAAATCGAATAGGTAGACAAACAAAATAAGATTTGTCCTTAGTATTATGAATAAAACTAGCAAGTTTTTTACGGACAAATCCAATGATGTCAGTTCACTTATCATTGCTTGCTTAATAGTAAGCCTCAGTCGATTTAATGTGAGTGAGTCTCAAAAATGTTTTTCCTAGGACGCATTCGTCTAAATCCACGTAAGGAATGCATGCAGTTAGCAATTCTTTTTTACTGGCATCAGTTGTTTCATCGCATAAAGTTGTATAAAATTTGGAATTTTTTATTTTTGAGATAGTCTTTGATCGTATTCGACAACCAGTTTCCTCAATAATACCATTCTGTAGTTGTTCTATCGCAAAAAGTTGTATAAAATTTGGAATTTTTTATTTTTGAGATAATCTTTGATCGTATTCGACAACCAGTTTCCTCAATGATATCATTCTGTATGGTTTTACTGATTAAAATATATTTTTGGGCACAGCGTCCATATAAAATTTTGAGTCATGATAACCAACATCTAAACGAAATGCAAGTAATGATCGCAATGCTCCTCGACCTGAAAGGGCTTGATGCTGTTTTTCTTCCGAATTCATGTGACCCAAGCCCCGACCACGTAGTGGTAAATTATTGCGAGAAAAAATAGCACAGTTTCGACAATTGGAACTAATCGCTTCCGAGTGTTCTTAATTATTTCAGATTTTCTGAAACGTTCTTGAATCAAAATATTTGTTGGTGGATCCCAGGGGGGCTTCAGCCTCCATAGCCCCCTCCCCTTGTATCCGCCACTGGTGACATTTGACGAATTTCGAAACTTTCTGGAGAAAAAGAGCAACGTTCCGACTAATCTGATTGCTTCTCTTAATGTATTAGAAGATTTTGTTGAAGGAGAAAAATGGAAGAGTGTAGTCCAAACCAAAATTACTGACTTCTTTAAATGAATAGTAAAAAAAAATGGAAGTTTGACTGTACAATGAAATATTTTTTCGGCGTTTAACTTAAAATAATTTTTTTCTAAATTCGGGCTCCGCAATTTGTTGGCATTTTAGTTAGCTTTTATTTAAAAAAATTGTTAATATCCGACAAGATTTGTGCTCTCTAGCGATTTTTGATCCAAAACTCGATTTGGGGCCACTGTGCATTGGCACGCAGTATTTTCAGGGGTGCGAGCAAGAATTGATTTATCTGAGATATATTTGCCTACCACTCTGAAAAAATAAGTTTTTAAAGGAAATTTGACGAGGAGTTCAGTGATATTAATTGTATTATTAACTTACTTTAATCAATTGATTTGTTATAAAAAACTTTAATTTTTCATTTAATGGCAAAAAATTTTGTAAAAAGCTTATCTTTTTAGCCTTAAAACAATACAAAAAATATATATACATATGAGTCATTCCAGATGAAAACGTCTTATCGGTAAAGCTGTCTTAGCTTAGATTTTGCTCAAACTTTGAGAGAATCTTCAATAGGGTTCCAAGAAAATAAATCCAAGGGATGCGTCAGTCTCCGTCAGGCCGAATTGAAGCATATAAATAACGTAATTTTTAGGCTTCAATATTTTAAGCTGTAAAAATTTTTCTGTTTAAGATATAGACACGTTGCATCAAAACGCCCAAAACCATAACGCCCAAATTCAGTTACGACATAACGCCCAAACATTTTCCACATAAATTGTCGTTGCGAAATTATTTGGGCATTGTGACATTTTCGATTTAAATTTTGGGCGCTGTGACATTTTTGGGCGTTATGCGAACGTGAAATTGTCACAATGCCCAAATGAAACAATGTCATAACGCCCAACGATAGTCATACTGCCCAAAACTTAAAAAAAAATGTCAAACACCCAAATAAGAGAGCATATTACCCAAATCAAGAATTATATGCTGACCCCTGGCCGAAGGCCTCCCACGTATCGTAACTTTTATGTAGAATTAGTGTGGCCAGCAAAGCCGGTGTTGGATATAATGTAGACTGATCCGCGGCCGAAGGCCGCCGCGAAGCCGGTGTTGGACATATTGGAGGATGTAAATCCTGAGCCGCGGCCGAAGGCCGCTCACTTACCCCAACTTTAATGTTGAAATACTGGGGCCAGCCAAGTCGGTGTTGGATATGATCATAGCTGGGCACCGTTAATCAAATAGTTAACTTCGTTAATCGCTAATCCGTTACTAAAAAAGTTAACTTCGTTAAACGTTAATGCGTTAAATTTAGGAAGACTTAACGCAAGTTAACGTTAACAGTTAAGCCGTTAACACGTGATAGAAATTTCATTTTTTATATCGTTGCGTTATTGATCTTCTTATAAAAACTGTTGCTTTGGGTTCTAGAAGTTAATAGGTTAGGAACACAAAAAAAAGACGAGCATAACTGGAGTGTGTAATTTAGTCCTCTGGTATAATGTGGATACAATAGCATACCTAGGGGAGGGCGGTCCTCGTATATGTGTATCTTATTTTGCTATAGTTTTTGTGAGGACCTTTTTTTTTACTAGATTTTAAAGAAGTTGAGGGTATGTGTGATGATTTTGTAATTCAGTGTGCAATATATCTCATTTTGCTACCACCGTTTTTGGAGAGGCATTTTTTTCTTGAAATTAAAAAGATGAAATGTGTATGTAGGGCAAGCGAACTCTTCGTCCCGGGCGCCAAAAATACGCACGTGGTACGCCACTATGTGGATATTTCCCTTCAGTAACATTAATATGTTGAAGTTCTTGTCTGAAAGCGAGGCTCGTTTCGGCGTTAATATAACTTTGCCCGTGGAAAAAAGATTTTCAACTGCCGCTATTGAGGGTATAGCAGTATTATATTTAATAAACAGCTTTATGAATATCTGTTTCCTGAGTAATGCCACGTCGTTGAACAAGTCTTTTGATTTCATGTCTACTCACATTTTGACGAAATTTTGAGCTTTAGTCTTAAAAGATTTGTGGGTGTTAGGTTTTTCTTTAGACTGATTGAAAGAATTGAAAAAGTCTTCCTCATCATTGTCGTTGTTGTCGCGTTGCTACCTCCGCCACTTAAACTCTGTTCTGCGAACTTTTGGCAGCTTCTTGTCGTAACGCCTGTTCTACCCTTTTTTAATGCAATTTTTTATTGTATTCACTCGACTACTGTCATCCGTTTTTAGCCATATCAACCGGAACGTATTTCTTGTCAGAACGTGTTTTTCGCGGCGCATCGTGGAGTGTGAGGTATATTTTTGGTAAATAGTAAGTACTGGATTAACGATTAACGGACTTGAGGAAATTTAACGGAAGTTAACGAGTCCGTTAACACTTTTTAAAGTTAACTTAAAAGTTAATCCGTTGGTCGAAATGTCAACTTCGTTAATTAACGATTAACGAGTTAATGCCCAGCTATGGATATGATATAGACTGATAAGCGCCCGAAGGCCGCCACGAGACCGGTGTTGGACATATTGGAGGATGTAAATCCTGGAGCCGCGGCCGAAGGCCGCCCACTTACCCAAACTTTAATTTTGAAATACTGGGGCCAGCCAAGCCGGTGTTGGATAGTTAGGATAAACTATCAGGACTTACATCCTCCAATATGTCCAACATTGCCTTCGCGGCGGCCTTCGGCCGCGGATCAGTCTATATCATATCCAACACCGGCTTGGCTGGCCCCACTATTTCTACATTAAACCTGAGGTAAGTGCCCAAATTTTTGGTCATAACGCCCAAACTGGAAGTCATAGGGCCCAAATTGAAAGTCATAACGCCCAAACTCACCAACAACACATTTCTTCACAAGAAATTTGGACGTTATGTCATTTTCCGATCAATTTTGTTGTAGGTTTCATTTGGGCTTTGTGTCATAAATTTCCTAAGATTTGGGCTTCGTGCAATATTTTGGGCGCTATGCCAAAACTGGATTTGGGCGTTATGGTTTTGGGCGTTTTGATGCAACGCCACACACTTGAGATGGCATCTTAAAGCTAAGATATAGTAGTATTTGTGCAATGAATATAAATTCACACAATCAGTATGCGCGAAAATTACACGGTGCTGAAAATACAATGGCTCCAGTGTCGCGACTGTTGGATACAAATGATTAATATTATTTATAGATCAAGTACATATATCGGGTAAGAAATAAAATCTACAATTAACTATTTCGGCTTACTTTTTATAAGAAAAATCTGTTCTTGAAATTTCAAACTTTTGAAAAAATGCATTTTTTAAGGCCATAATATCGGCGTGTGGACCACGAGATAAAAATATGAAACTTAAAGGATATTTAGTTTTAACCTTGAAATTCAAAAGCCTGATATAGAAAAAGGGACGCACTTTCCCGCACAACATTTCAATTATAACAATCAAAAAAAATAAAAGGAGAGAACATGTGGAGGACATGTCTTCATGAAAGCAAAAAACCTACGCAGTATATGATTAAATTTATTGAATTACAATAATATTTGGACTAAGCTACCCTTTGAGATACTTTGTCTAACTTTTATCATTCCATCTTTCCCGTTTGTTTCGCAAGAGTTCCGGGACATACAGCTTAGTGCCAAAAATGGCAACCATTTTTATACCCTACACCGAGGGTATATTCACTTTGTCCTTCCGTTTGTAACACATAGAAGGAGGCGTGGCAGGTATGGAAATGTTTATATGTCGTAGATAAGCACTACTGTGCTCATAAAGTACTTGTTTAAAAATTAAAAAGGAAACTTGTTGAAATTTGACAAAAGTATAAAACTAGAAAAATTATAAAAATCAGAAAGAAAACGAAAACGAGTTCCTCAGCGTGTAATAATGATGGTGACATTGGTGGAGTTATTGCTGGAAAAATTGTTGCTGACTACGATAATGGCGTTGAGGCAAGATGGCGGATCTTATTTGAGCAGCAGAATCGAAATTTTATGGCCCTGTTGCAGGCTATGAATGAGCCAAAGGAAAATAAACGTAGTGTTACATTGCCACAATTTAATCCAGACATAGCAACTATAGACGCATCTGCTTGGATTTCCACAGCATACATGTGCATGGGTGAGCAGCCACTTCAGGGTGCAGATCTTATGATTGCGCTGAGTACCTCATTGAAAGGTTCAGCATATGTATGGTTATCGCAGGTATGTTTTCCAGGCATGAACTGGCTCGAGTTCAAAAGTATTTTTTCGACCCGATATGAAAGCACAGAAACAGCGGCAGCATTCTTAATTAAGCTGCAAAAGGACAGACCAAAGCATGGCGAATGCTTGGCATCGTACGCCTCAACTTTGATAACGTCTTTTATGATGAGGTGTAAAGGCTTGTCATCAGAAGAAATGGTGATTTCAGTTGTGTTGGCTCACATTGCGCAATTTCAACCACGTATGCGACGTTTGGCTTTCACATCGGCAATAGTAACGAGAAATCAAATGTTGAATGAACTGAAAGCTTTGTCAGCTGACAAGACAGGCTCTTTTTTTTAAAGATGAAGGACCTGAGCCTAAATGACCCAAATTGTCAATGAGTGCAGCGATGGTAACATGTTATCGCTGCGGAAAGTTTGGGCACAAGGCGGCATCGTGCAATAAGAATGAAAGCAGACCATCACATTCCGATTTTTCGAAGAAGGCTTCGCTGTCATCAATTGTATGCTACAAATGTAACAAAATGGGACACTATGCATCCACTTGTCCAAGTAAAGATGTCTTCAATGGACCTGGCAAAACTCTTGAGAAGCGAGTAAACTTATGTACAGTCAGCAGTTCGACAGGTTTTATGCAGTACGTGGGTGTGAAATTTCAGTTTTATTTTGATTCAGGGGCGGAGTGTTCGCTTATTAAGGAATCTATATCCTGTAAAATTAAAGGAAAACGTTTGTATAGTAATGTAAGAATGATGGGTATAGGTAAAAGCAGTGTTAACAGTACCGTTCAAATTTTGTCAATCGTTAAAATTAATAATATTGATTTGGAGATTGTTTTTCATATATTACCAGATTCAAGCTTGTATTATAACATAATAATTGGCCGCGATATTTCGAGCCAAGGTATTTCGGTACAAATCACAGCAGACTGTGTAAAATTTAATCGGTTCAGTTATGTGAATGTGTGTGAGGCAGAAACTTGGGAAAATCAGGTGGACAAAGTAGACAGTGATATACCCTAAACATTTTTGCCAAAACTGATTTCAATTTTGACAGAACTCAAAAATTACTTTGTTCAAGGAACTCCTAAAATTTCGGCTAGAGTACAGCCAATGCAAATTTTATTGAAAGACCCTAATAAAACGGTGTATAGGCGTTCATAGCGGTTGAGTGAAAGCGAGCGGAATATAGTACGTGGCAAGATTGATGATTTGCTTGAAGCAGGTGTGATTCAACCAAGTTTTTCTCCATTTGCTAGTCCCATCTTATTAGTTAAAAAGAAATACGGAACGGATAGGATGTGTGTTGATTATAGGGAATTGAATGATAATACAATACCTGATAGGTTCCCTCTACCATTAATAACGGACCAGATTGACAGACTAAATGGCTGCTACTATTTCACTACGTTGGATATGGTCAGTGGATATCATCAAATGCCAGTCCACGCTGATTCAGTTCAAAAGACTGCGTTTGTGACACCTGATGGCCACTATGAATATTTGACGATGCCACTTGGGTTGCGTCATATGTGTTTCAGCGAGCTGTGATGCACACATTAGGAGAATTAACCAGAACCTATGTAGTACTGGACGACATACTGGTGATGGGAACTTCAGATGTTGATGAATCTTTAGACAGGATTTACAAAGTTTTGAAAATCCTAACAGATTCGGGGTTTTCATTTAATCTGAAGAAATGTACGTTCATGAAGCAGAAAGTAGAGTATCTTGGATTTGAGGTGTGTAATGGGGAGATCCATCCAAATCCTAAAAAAATTGAGGCTCTGGTCACATTACCACCTCCGCAAACAGTAACTCAGTTACGACATTTATAGGGTTAGCATCATATTTTAGGCAATTTGTGCCCAAGTTTTCGCAACTTATGGCACCATTGTACGCACTGACCAGTTCATGTAGAAGTGATATAGATTGGAAACCCGCACATGAAAATATAAGGCAACAAGTTATTAGCACATTAACAAACGCACCTGTTTTAGACATTTTCAATCCTGATTGTAATTTAGAGTTACACACAGATGCAAGCTCGATTGCTTGATTGGTGCTGTTTTGATGCAAAAGCAAAATAATAAGCTGCATGTGATTGCTTATTTTAGTAAGCGTACTACAAGCGCTGAATCTAAATATCACTCCTATGAATTGGAAACATTGGCTGTGGTGAATGCCGTTAAACATTTTAGGCATTATTTACACGGGCGCAAGTTTATTGTGGTAACGGATTGTAATTCACTACAATCTTCGCGTAAGAAGCAAGACTTGACGACACCTCTACACAGATGGTGGGCATTCCTCCAAACATTTGATTTTGATATTGTCCTCGATAAATTGTATGACCTTTATTGGTTCGAAAACATGGCGAAGTTTGTTCAAAAATTTATTGAAAATTGTATTACATGTAAAATTTCAAAGTCGCATTCTGGCAAAATTGAAGCAGAGTTGCATTCAATACCTAAGGTTCCAATTCCATGGCACACCATTCATATTGATGCCACTGGAAAACTTAGCGGCAAGAGTGACAAGAAAGAATATGTTTTCGTTCTGATAGATGCATTTACTAAATATGTAATATTGCGTCATACCTTAAACATTGACAGTGCAAGCAGCATTAAAGCTTTATCTTTGTGTGTCTCTTTGTTTGGTGCACCAGTGCGTTTAATTGCAGATCAGGGGCGTTGTTTTTCTAGTGTCGAGTTTCGGGAATATTGTGAGTCCCATAATATCAATCTCCATCTAATCGCTACTGGTAGTAGTCGTGCAAATGGCCAAGTAGAGAGGGTTATGAGCACTCTTAAAAACATGTTGTCAGCTGTTGAGGCAAGTAAGCAAATTTCTTGGCAGGATGCGTTGCCTGATGTTCACTAAACTGTACAAGCAATCGTGTAACTAAGAGTAGCCCCCTTGAGCTTCTCATTGGAAAGGTTGCAAGACTTTTGGGTTTGATGTTAGTGACTGACGAGGAACCATTGGTGGATTTCGAAGAAGTACGTGAACAAGCTAAGGTTAACATGAACAACAATGCTAAATACGACAAATCGTTTTGATCGTACTAAACTTAAACCAAAACTATTTGCAGTAGGTGATTTTGTCTTATTGAAAAATGAAGAACGGAATCAAACTAAATTAGATCCCAAGTTTAGTGGACCCTTTAAAATCATCGATACCTTAGAAGGAGATAGATATACTTTAACGGCTCTTGATTCTAAAAGAAAATACAAATATTCTCATGATCGTTTAAAGAAAATGCCTGTTAACACTGTTGATGATGATGACGATGAGGAGGAGGAAAAAGATGATCATAATGAAAATAATGATAATTGATTTTTTTGGTATTCTATTGTTACGAATTTAAAAAATTAATAAAAATTGATAATTACAATAATGATGTTACAAGGAAATTTATGTGTAATTGGAAAGTTTATGATCACGGTAGGTGGTGAAGAGCATGATGAAGTGCTGAAAGTATATGACCACTGTAGGTGGCGAAGAGCATGATGAAGTGCTGAAAGTCTATGACCACGGTAAGTGGTGGAGAGCATGATGAAGTGCTGAAAATTTATGGCCACGGTAGGTGGTGAAGAGCACGATGAAGTGCTGAATGTTTATTACCACGGTAGGTAGTGGAGAGCATGGTGAAGTGCTAAGAGTTTATTACCACGTAAGGTGGTGGAGAGCATGATGAAGTGCTAAGAGTTTATTGCTACGTAAGGTGGTGGAGAATATACATATGTTATTATTTTATTTATAGTCTTGTAAATGTCTCATTAATTACGTAAAACTATCGACACACGAGGACGTGTGGAATGTCAGAATGGTCGTGTCGAATTAAAGGGTCAAAATTGTATTCTGAAGTTGACGTCAAGTAAAATTTTTTTGCTTGGATGAAATCACCGCTGACGGAAAGGGGGTATAGTGCGCATATGTTATGCTGTATGGTAAAGATTATCATGTGATGTGGTAATGGTTGTGTATACTACCATGTGATGTGGTAAATAAGGGCAGGAATGGCCGAGTGGTAGAAAAAAAAAATAGATCACACGAGGGCGTGTGATATGTCAGAATGGCCGTGTCGTAGATAAGCACTACTTAAAAAGGAAACTTGTTGAAATTTGACAAAAGTATAAAACTAGAAAAATTATAAAAATCAGAAAGAAAACGAAAACGAGTTGCGATATACGTCAGCTATGAGATCGTCGCGTCATTTATAAATCAAATAAGTAATTGAGTGAATAATTTAATAATGAATAAGCCGACATACATATATATTTTTGATCAATGTCACCACCTGAGTTGATTAAGCAATGTCTGTCTGTCTGTCTGTCTGTCTGTCTGTCTGTCTGTCTGTCTGTCTGTCTGTCTGTCTGTCTGTCTGTCTGTCTGTCTGTCTGTCTGTCTGTCTGTCTGTCTGTCTGTCTGTCTGTCTGTCTGTCTGTCTGTCTGTCTGTCTGTCCGTGCAATATATTGTGATGAAATTTAGTAAAAGGGTACATTTCAAATACATCTTGATTCGTAAAAGTCGTAAAAGTTTTGATTCCATACATCTCAAAAGTGGCTCAAACGATTTTTATAAAAGTTTTAGAGATGAAGCCACTGAAAGCAGTCATCAACACAAGGTCTGCCACTTTATTGAAAAACTCGATGAAGGGCGTGGCTTAGCCCACAATATTTATAAACGTTATATTTAGAGAACTAACAAAGTAATCGTTATGAAATTTAATAAGGTAGATGTACTTGCTAGAATATATGTTTTTGAAAAAATTTGGCGCAATGGAGCATGTGGGCGTGGCACCTTCCACACAAGCAAAAAACGTTTGCTGTTGCAGATTGTGTGCTATGAGAGTAATCTTCATAAAATTTGGCTTAGAAGTGTCGGCTGCTATGGGCTTTGAAATTGTAAGGAAGTTTTCTGCCGGGGTTAAGCTCGCCGGATGTCCAGGCGTTCTTAGAAATCAGAACCACTTTTCTTAGATTTCAATTGCTCTTAATTTTTATTACTTTCTTTATTACAATATTATTTATTTGATTCAGGGACTCTTGTCGTGCGTTGTATCGCTTCGTTGGAAGTGTGAAGCCTTCGGGTGTTACTCGGGAACCTTCGGATGTGCTGTGAAACTGTTGCCGTTCTACGTCTTTCCTTCCGTGTGCGTCGTAGCGCTTCGTTTGGAGTGTGAAGCCTTCGGGTGTTGCTCGGGAACCTTCGGGTATGCTGTGAAACTGTTGTCGTTCTACGTGTAGTACACTGTCTTGTACGTTTTTCCTTCGGTGTGCGTCGTATCGCTTCGTTTGGAGTGTGAAGCCTTCGGGTGTTGCTCGGGAACCTTCGGGTATGCTGTGAGACTGTTATCGTTCTACGTGTAGTACACCGTCTTGTACGTCTTTCCTTCGGTGTGCGTCGTATCGCTTCGTTTGGCGTGTGAAGCCTTCGGGTGTTGCTCGGGAACCTTTGGGTCCTCTACGCGTCCGCACCTTTGACGAGAAACTTCCCTATCTCCACCAAGAGTTTGGAAAACTGTAGGCGTTGCCCTCACTCAGGCTCGTCCGAGTCTTAGACCGGCCAACCGAAATCGGCACAGGAAAACTTTGAAATAAAGTTAAAGCGGTAGGGGTGACACACACAATTAACAATAGTTCAAAGATTTCCCTGGTGGTACTAATCGTCGACGTCTCAGAAAAGGGCTTCTCCAGTCTTTCCAAAGAGGACTTCTAAAGAAGCCTCAGCGGATAGGAAATACTTTGGACAGATGTCAAAGCCGTAGGGGTGACACATACAATTAACAAACGGCCAAAGTATTCCCCCCTTGAAAGAGTTCTTGAAACCCGATTCTTACCCTGGTGAACACTATACCTACCAGTAATCCTAGCCTTGGTGGTTCCTGTTCTGCCTTCTCGCTGCAGGTTTGGACACGTAGAATCTCCGGTACTCGCTTCTGCTTCCCTGCCAGGCTGTGTGGTACTTAGTAAATTTCCCCTTGTTGTTTATTACTGCGTGCTGCGCTTGCTTCACTTATTTTTCCACGTCTGCTGCTGTTGCTGGTTACTCACTGACTGTCTTGCTAAACGTCTGCTTCTCTTGCTGTCCACTCACGGACTCCCTTTACTCTGCTTGCGACTTCTTTTTATAATGTTTCGTGACTGCATGGCTTACGGCAAAACTGGTTTAAGTTGCGTGCGCAACATCGAACACGTTCGCTTGCATGCTGTTCTAGCGCACTTGTTGTTTCGTATGCATTGTTTTATTTGTGCTACCGTTGTTGTCATGCAGTTTGGGCTATTGTTTGGTTGTTTACCGGTTGCTGGCTGTTGTTTTGGAACTATTGTGAGATTGGTTATTATTTTGTTGTTTGGATAATTGGATGGCGTGGGTTTTCTTGAAGCTGTTATTTTGTTTTGAGGTGACTGTACCTGGCCAAAAATTTATGTGAGGCAAAATTTCAAATGGAATATTTTGTCCTCACATCATCCCCTTTCCTCAACAGGAACGGAACTTTTTTTTTTTTTTCCAGGTGCGGTGTTGTTCCGTGCCGTGCATTGCTGTACTGGGCGATTTGGTGAAGTGCAGTTCACCGAACTGTGCGGTGCGGAGCGGTGCCGTGCTGTGCTGAGTTGTGCGGTGTTGTGTTCTACTGTATGGTTTGGTGCTGTGCGATGTCTTGGTGTGCTGTGCGGTGTTATGCTTTACGATGTCTTGCTGTGCAGTGCTTTGCTGTTCAGTGCTGTGCTGTATTGGTCGGTGTCTGGCTGTATTGAGCGGTGCTGTGTTCTGCTGTGCGGTGTCTTGGTGTGCTGTGCGTTGTGGTGCTGTGTCATGCGGGGCTGTGTCGTGCGGTGCTATACTGTGCGGTGCCGTGCTCTTCTGTGCGGGGTCTTGCTGTTCAGTGCTTTGCTGTTCAGTGTGGTGTTGTTCTGTGCGGTGTCTTGCTGTGTTGAGCAGTGCTATGCTGTGGTCTGCGGTGCCTTGGTGTACTGTGTGTTGTGGTGCTGTATCATGCGGGGCTGTGTCGGGCGGTGCCGTGCTATGCTGTGCGGAGTCTTGCTGTGCGGTGCTTTGCTGTTCAGTGCGGTGTTGTTCTGTGCGGTGTCTTGCTGTGTTGAGCAGTGCTATGCTGTGCTCTGCGGTGCCTTGGTGTACTGTGTGTTGTGGTGCTGTATCATGCGGGGCTGTGTCGGGCGGTGCCGTGCTATGCTGTGCGGAGTCTTGCTGTGCGATGCTTTGCTGTTCAGTGCGGTGCTGTGCTGTGCGGTGTCTTGCTATATGCGGATTAATCACTGGCGTGGAGGTATCCAGTGTAGTGATGGTAACGCGACGATTCTCTATTCTACCACGTACCTGGGATGTTCTAGGCGGGTCATTCTGTTGCTGTAGCCCTTCAAATTCCTCTGCCAGAGTGATGAGTTGTTCCAGAGTGCTAAAGTCCTGGCGCTTAGCATACATCTGGAACGTTTTCGAACTGTTCCAGTAGATTCGCTCTAGCTGCTGGTCCTCTGTGAGTCGCGCGTGCCGCATTAAATTTTTTAACTCAAGGGTGAAGTCCTTGAATGTCTCAAGCCCTCGCTGCTTCCGCTGCCGAATTTCATCCTCTAATCGTTCAGAAAACCGACTTGAGAGGAAGAACCGCAGGAAATCGTCTTTGAAGTCAAGCCATGTCTGCCAATGACGGTTATTATTTCGGAACCACAATATTGCCCTGTCTTGCAATAGTTCTGGCATGGTTCTCGGTAACATATTTTTGTCAACTTCGTAGGCTTCTGCCAGCTCCTCCATCGTTTCTATAAAAGCCAGCGTATCCCGTCGGCCATTAAACTTCACTGACCATTTTCTCACTTTGTCCATGATCTCATAACAAGATACAACTGACGCTGATTGATGTATAGACGGTAAAGGGGCTGGCGAAGAAGCCCGTGCGTGGCGTGATTGGAGCACCTTCAAACGAGTTCCTTCGTCCTCATCATGCTCATTATCAGTGATGAAATTTCTCAACAATTTCCTCATTTCATTCACTGTCCCCGTTTTCTTCAACTCGAATTCATCGCAATATTTCACGATGTCCTCTTTGTCGAGCGTGTAAAGCCACGAGGTCTTAAATACCATTTTGCTTGCGGTCTTCCGTTTGCTTTCTTGTAGGTTCTCTTTGCTTACTGCGGTTTTCTCTGGCTACTGTGGTTTTTTTTGGATTTTTGTTAGAGTCCATGGTCGGGCGCCATTTGTACGTTTTCTGCCGGGGTTAAGCTCGCCGGATGTCCAGGCGTTCTTAGAAATCAGAACCACTTTTCTTAGATTTCAATTGCTCTTAATTTTTATTACTTTCTTTATTACAATATTATTTATTTGATTCAGGGACTCTTGTCGTGCGTTGTATCGCTTCGTTGGAAGTGTGAAGCCTTCGGGTGTTACTCGGGAACCTTCGGATGTGCTGTGAAACTGTTGCCGTTCTACGTCTTTCCTTCCGTGTGCGTCGTAGCGCTTCGTTTGGAGTGTGAAGCCTTCGGGTGTTGCTCGGGAACCTTCGGGTATGCTGTGAAACTGTTGTCGTTCTACGTGTAGTACACTGTCTTGTACGTTTTTCCTTCGGTGTGCGTCGTATCGCTTCGTTTGGAGTGTGAAGCCTTCGGGTGTTGCTCGGGAACCTTCGGGTATGCTGTGAGACTGTTATCGTTCTACGTGTAGTACACCGTCTTGTACGTCTTTCCTTCGGTGTGCGTCGTATCGCTTCGTTTGGCGTGTGAAGCCTTCGGGTGTTGCTCGGGAACCTTTGGGTCCTCTACGCGTCCGCACCTTTGACGAGAAACTTCCCTATCTCCACCAAGAGTTTGGAAAACTGTAGGCGTTGCCCTCACTCAGGCTCGTCCGAGTCTTAGACCGGCCAACCGAAATCGGCACAGGAAAACTTTGAAATAAAGTTAAAGCGGTAGGGGTGACACACACAATTAACAATAGTTCAAAGATTTCCCTGGTGGTACTAATCGTCGACGTCTCAGAAAAGGGCTTCTCCAGTCTTTCCAAAGAGGACTTCTAAAGAAGCCTCAGCGGATAGGAAATACTTTGGACAGATGTCAAAGCCGTAGGGGTGACACATACAATTAACAAACGGCCAAAGTATTCCCCCCTTGAAAGAGTTCTTGAAACCCGATTCTTACCCTGGTGAACACTATACCTACCAGTAATCCTAGCCTTGGTGGTTCCTGTTCTGCCTTCTCGCTGCAGGTTTGGACACGTAGAATCTCCGGTACTCGCTTCTGCTTCCCTGCCAGGCTGTGTGGTACTTAGTAAATTTCCCCTTGTTGTTTATTACTGCGTGCTGCGCTTGCTTCACTTATTTTTCCACGTCTGCTGCTGTTGCTGGTTACTCACTGACTGTCTTGCTAAACGTCTGCTTCTCTTGCTGTCCACTCACGGACTCCCTTTACATGGGCTATTTATTAAATTTCTTTGAATATATACAGTGTTGATTTAATTTTAAATACATTACATTACATTTTGTATTTTGTCTTAACATACATTCGTATTTATCTAAGAGTTTCTAAATTAATATTTACATTTTGTAAAAATAACATTTTATTCTATTACATAAAATTACTTAGCAGATACATACATTGTTTTTATTATTATATGTTTTTCCAAAAAATTTAAAAAAGGAAATTTTCATTAGTTGATTTTATACTTAAAACTACATAATATCTTACAACTACCTAGAAATAAATAACAACAGGTAAAGAACTCTTACTTTAAGTCGTCACATACGTAAATCATTATTTTTATAGAAATTGACCAGTGCTGTACACTGTATTTCTGACGTCAAGTGTTTTGTACCTTCTATGGTAAAACAAGAGTTTTTTACCTGCGTACAGATTGTTGTTATTATTTAATACGCTTAAATATATTGGTGACATATACCTTTCTATAATGGGGTATGCTATTTCGCTTTCCTTATTTAGGTAGCTATCTAATAAATCGTTATGAACGAAGGGCAAATTTCCTAAGTATTTCATGACTAATCCTACCAGAAAGGAATCTATTCTTTTTGTTTGGCTTTGGTCATAAACTATTTTATTAGAGGTACTCTTATAGGTTCCATCCCAGTATCGCTTCGCTCTAATACCTAAGCAAACCCTGAGGATGTATCTTTCAAATTTCCTGAGCCTTTCCATTTGGGCTGATGAAATATCAAACCATATGGGGAACGCATAACCTATAATGTGCCTAATAATTTGCTTATAGCAATTTAATCTTATCTCATACTTAAGGTGTTTTGCTCTGCGAAACAAGTTCGAGTAGCAGAAAAATATTTTTTTGGCTTTGGATAGGGTGTAATCAATATGAGATTTAAAGGTGAATTTCCTATCAAAAACGACACCTAAATACTTAATTTTTTCACTATATCTAATACATTCACCATTTATTTTTATATCAGGGATGTATTGCCTAGCATTGGGATATATATGTTTTTTAAGGCCTTTGAAAATAGTGCTTTCACATTTACCACTCCCTTTACTCTGCTTGCGACTTCTTTTTATAATGTTTCGTGACTGCATGGCTTACGGCAAAACTGGTTTAAGTTGCGTGCGCAACATCGAACACGTTCGCTTGCATGCTGTTCTAGCGCACTTGTTGTTTCGTATGCATTGTTTTATTTGTGCTACCGTTGTTGTCATGCAGTTTGGGCTATTGTTTGGTTGTTTACCGGTTGCTGGCTGTTGTTTTGGAACTATTGTGAGATTGGTTATTATTTTGTTGTTTGGATAATTGGATGGCGTGGGTTTTCTTGAAGCTGTTATTTTGTTTTGAGGTGACTGTACCTGGCCAAAAATTTATGTGAGGCAAAATTTCAAATGGAATATTTTGTCCTCACAAAATTAAATGAGAATTAACGAGATTGCAGTAGAGGGCGTGGCACCTCCTATATTACCATAAAGTTGCAATCGCTATATTGATTGAACTATTGGAACAATTGGTATGAAATTTAGTTTATGTGGTTTGCTTGCTATAAGGTATACCTGAATCAAAAGTGGGCGAAATAGCACTAGTGGGCGTGGCACTCCCAATACAAGTAAAATAAAAAATTGAAAATTTTTAAATTTTTCCAAAAAAAATTTATCTGTTTTATGAACAAAAACGAATTCGTTTTATGAACAAAAAATGAATTCGAAACGAAAAATTCATAATTCGAAACGAATTCGTTTATGAACAAAAAACGAATTCGAAACGTAAACGTGTAATGTGCCATTACAAACAATAAATGTATCCAATACCCGCTGTCCCTGGTTTACTATTAATGCACCACTGCGCGCGTGTTTCTCTTAAATGTTCTTCAATGCATGTGTAGTTGTGCTTTGTTCGCTTTTTAAAGCAAACTGAATTAAATTTTACGCTCTCTGCTTTGTATACGTATATGAAAAGTCATTCTCATTTTGCCGCAGTACCGCGCGCGGTACGTTTTGCCCAGCCACAGTAATGCCTTGCATGCCACAAAAAATAGAAATAAGTTGCATCATAAATGGAAAAACAATCGCTCAGACGAAAACTGGGAAAATTACAGAAGTGCACGATATGCAGTGTCTTCTATTGTAAAGCAGGAAAAGAAGAATTTTTTTTTTTAAAGTTAAATTTTGGATTGAATTCTAAGCAATTATGGCAATGCATAAACAAATTTTGAGTTTTTAACAAGGATTCTACTGATTGTGAACTGGATCTGATTGATACTGATTGCTGAATGGCTAAATTTTGGCGAGCAGTATTCCTTGCCCGACTGTCAGTTCGATTAACGCGGTGTTACCAAATTTCTTTATTGACTCCTCTTTGTGTTCCTTAAAGTTTTTTGCAGCTAGTGAGGATGTTGTTGGTTAACCTCTAATGCAGTAGGAATTGATAGTATGCCTATTAAATTCATAAAACTGATATTGCCATATATACTTGCACCTTTAACTCATGTAATTAATTTCTGTTTAAGTTCTTTTCAAAATCCTGCTTTGTGGAAAGTTGAGACTGCAGGACCGCCGAGAGAAGATACGGGCCCGGTGGTTGCATAAATTTGGGCCCCTATCCCCGATTCTCTGAAGAAACACTATGAAATATGACACAATAACATACAAATGTTTATTTTGTGAGGGACAAGATTATCAAAATTTTTAGGCTTTGTTTTATATTGAATCATTGAAATAGTCATTAGTCACAATGAATATGAATTTATCCATCCAGGTGTCAGTTGTAAATAGAGGGGAAAAAGTAAAAAAGTCGTCTAATATTTGGCTTGAACTCTTTAACTCGAACCTTAGAACAATAAAACATTAAATATCAAATTATTCATTAGCATTCGAACTTGTTCACATTAGAGATGCGCTTTTCTTGCTTTCTGGGCTGCACATTTTTTTATAAGTGTACCAAAATCCAACTGTTGGGATAACGGGGTCTCTATGCAAAGAGTCCCAAGTCCTGATACTCGCTCTTATGTGGAGCACGATTGGTGAAAGTTTTGTATTCGAGCAATAACACTAAAAGAACGTTCAGAACTATCAACAGTTACAGGAATAGTGCAAAACACACGAGAGCAACACATACATACATGGGACGGTCTTTTACAAAACGAACACTTTTCGGACGACACATTTTTGATTTGGCTGAAATTTTTTTTATGGGCTCTGTATCGCAAATTACATCAGCGATCGCCAGACCAGTTTTTTGGTTGCAATCGACGAAACCTAAAACTCTTTCTTGAATTGTAATACCTTTTTTTCAGAGTTAAAATGAAGGTACCGCAGAATGAACGTTGTTTGTTCTGCTTGTTCTCATTTCACTGTACTGCTCATGGCGCCTGTTGCGGATTGAAATCCGGAAATTTTTTGGGCATTTTAGAACTAATAAGTCATTATGACCCGATACTTCGCGAGGATTTAGAGAAAGTGAAGATTTCTCAACAAGACAATCGTCTGCAGGTCCATTTTCTTTAAGTCGATATTCAAAATGAATTCATTGAGGTTTGTGCCTGAAACGTAATATCAGCTATTTTAGAAGAACGAAAGAGTGCTAGATACTTCGCTATTAACGTTGATACCACGCCTGATTCAAGCCAAGTAGAACAAACAACGTTCATTCTGCGGTACCTTAATTTTAACTCTGAAAAAAAGGTATTACGATTCAAGAAAGATTTTTAGGTTTCGTCGATTGCAACCAAAAAACTGATCTGGCGATCGCTGATGTAATTTGCGATACTCTGAAAACATACGGAATTCTTTTGGAAGATTGCCGTCCACAATGATACGACAATGGTGCAAACATGAAAGGATCGTATAATGGGGCAAATCGTCATATTCTTGAGAAAAATCCAAATGCTGTTTACTCACCCTGTGTAACCCACAGTCTTAATTTATGTAGTGTCGACTCAGCAGAATGCTGTCAATCCGCAATTACTTTTTTTGGAGTGGTTCAACAACGTTGGGAAATTATCAAAAAAAAAAATGTCCCGAGTTCCCTCCATAGACCTTCAGATGCAAGGTGGTCTGCTAAAATTGAAGCAGTTAAGCCGTTTGCCATTCATACTCTAGGATTGCAAAAAGCACTCGAAGGCTTAAATGAACTCAATCTTACGGCAGAAACTCGTAGTGATGTCAACCGCATTCTGAAGTACATGGACACGGTGGGCTTTAACCAACTTTAAATGGCAAGTTTAGTTACAACAAAAACTTGAATGAGGAATTATTTGGGATATTATTTATAGTCGAACTACATTTAAAATAAAAAAGTCCTTAGAACTTTTTTTTTTTTATTCCATATTTACTATTTTTTAGTAATATTATCTGGTATAATATGTGTATAACGTGCGTATGAAATTTAGAAAACATCCGATTGTGCTCAAATTTTGACACGTTAAAGAACCTAAAAAGACAGTCTTACAGTCCAAATTTCAGCTCCCCAGATATTCGGAGTCTTGAGTACTGTTATGTCAAATTTCGAAAAAACGCAATTTTTGCGAAAATAGCCAAATTCAATGTTTGATATCTCTGGGCCTGGTCAACCATTTTCACTATATGGTATCTCACTTAAAAGCGAATAAAAATAATAAAATCGGTCCTTAGTATTATGAATAAAACTACGATTAAGTACACCGTTTTCAAAGCAGTAATATTTTACTAAGACGTATTTAACTTAATCGGGTCGCAAAAATAAGTCTTATAGTCTAGAGGTTTAAAACTATTTTTTATGTATAAAAGATTATATAACAAAAAAAAAAATTGATATCCACAACTTTAAATTTAGATTTGAGGGCTTTAAGAATAAATATTTTTAAGCCGACCACCTAGGAAGCTGAAATTTAGACTGTAGTGCTATCTATTAAAGTATTTTGACGTGTCAAAATTTGAAGAAAATCGAATAACTTTTAAAATTCTCACGTGTGTGGAACATATGAAATATTATTAAAAAACAATAAATATGGAAGTAAAAAACCACACACACGTACAGAATGTATGTATTTTCGTTCAATTTTATTGCAAGTTTTACATTGTTTTCTTCGATTTCCACAAAATTGTACTTAAAATATTAACAAAAAAATAGTCTTTTGTTTTTAATCTTAAAAATGTGAAAAAAAAGATTTTTTCATTCAAATGGAGCAATTGAAATTTTGTAATTTTTAAAAAAAGACTAAAAAAGTCAGTTTTTTTGAAATTTGAGCGTTTGTAACTCGATCAAATCTTATCCGATTCAGACAGCGGTATATTGTTAGAAAGGAAATACAAATATCTTTTGAATGCTGAAAAGCGTTTTTGAGTCGAAAAAATATTCATGGGGATATGGCCAAATAAGTGAAAAAAGTGCAAAAAAGGGGTTTTTCGGGGATATCTCGAAAACAATTTTTACAAAAAAAAAAAAAAATGGTTGCCATTTTTGGAATCTGCGCCCCAAAATGCATAGAAAAAAGTCAATGAGAAACCAGATCTCGAGATGAACCCCAAATTTGTAAATTAGTGTAGAACATGCGTGCAAATAAGACATACATAAATAAGCACTACATAAATTAATTTATTTCTAATAGTAATAATAGTTTGCCCATTAAAAAAAATACGTTTTCGATAGGAAATTTGATGTAAAACACTATGGTCATTAGGGTGATTCAAATTTTTTTTCTTTGGTTTTTTTTAAGGTGCTGTTGCTTAAAAAGTAAGTTTATGATATGAAGAAAAAGTTCACGAAATTTCAGCTCTGTAACTCAATTTTATAAGGTGGCGCCGGAGCCTGTTAGTTTAACATGTAAATTGTATGGAAAAATTATTTTTTACAAAAAAGGTATCTAAATGAATAGGTGATTAGTGTTGTTGAGCTGAAAAGGGTCGTTTTTCGACGTAATTTTTTACGCTGAATCCGAATCTGGCCTCAGAATTGACCCATCATGTCGGAATTCTGAAATATTTGAGGTTAATTACCTGAAACATTATGTTTTTTGTCTTCTTTCGAGGTCATGTATAGGATTCAAAGAAAGTTGATCAGCTTATTTTTATTAAAAGCATCATTTAGTACCATTCTTGCCCTTTAAAATGAGCTTTCAAGTGGTGATCTGTGATGTTTCCTTGCAAAGTTATAGCCATTTTAAAGTGACATGAATTTGATCCCCTACAAAAGGTTGCAACCCAACAATATTAACCAACGGGTTTCAAATTCATGTCACCTTGAAATGGCTGCAACTTTGCAAGGAAGCATCACAGATCACCACTTGAAAGCTCATTTTAAAGGGCAAGGATGGTACTAAATGATGCTTTTGTTAAAAATAAGCTGATCAACTTTCTTTGAATCCTATACATGACCTCGAAAGTAGACAAAAAACATCATGTTTCAGGTAATTAACCTCAAATATTTCAGAATTCCGACATGATGGGTCAATTCTGAGGCCAGATTCGGATTTAGCGTAAAAAATTACGTCGAAAAAACGACCCTTTTCAGCTCAACAACACTAATCACCTATTCATTTAGATACCTTTTTTGTAAAAAATAATTTGTCCATACAATTTACATGTAAAATTAACAGGCTCCGGCGCCACCTTATAAAATTGAGTTACAGAGCTGAAATTTCGTGAACTTTTTCTTCGTATCATAACCTTACTTTTTAAGCAACAGCACCTTAAAAAAAACCAAAAAAATTTGATACAAAAATTGTTTATAACAATATTATTTTGTTAATAATTTTTAAAAAATAATTTTTTTTTTAAAGTTTGTTCTTTTAGTTTTAAAATAAAAATAAAATTAATTTTCTGGCTTTAACAGAACCGGAGTTATGAATTTTCGATAGTGAGCCTCCATGTCAAAAAACACGAAATTCTCAAAATTTAAATTCACTCCATTTTGTAAAAAAAAAATTTTTTCAAAAAAATTCTCGGACACGTATCACTTCTTTTGCGATACAGAGAAATGTGTCGTCCGAAAAGTGTTCGTTTTGTAAAAGACCGTCCCATGTATGTATGTGTTGCTCTCGTGTGTTTTGCACTATTCCTGTAACTGTTGATAGTTCTGAACGTTCTTTCAGTGTTATTGCTCGAATACAAAACTTTCACCAATCGTGCTCCACATAAGAGCGAGTATCAGGACTTGGGACTCTTTGCATAGAGACCCCGTTATCCCAACAGTTGGATTTTGGTACACTTATAAAAAAATGTGCAGCCCAGAAAGCAAGAAAAGCGCATCTCTAATGTGAACAAGTTCGAATGCTAATGAATAATTTGATATTTAATGTTTTATTGTTCTAAGGTTCGAGTTAAAGAGTTCAAGCCAAATATTAGACGACTTTTTTACTTTTTCCCCTCTATTTACAACTGACACCTGGATGGATAAATTCATATTCATTGTGACTAATGACTTCATATTCATTGTGACTAATGACTATTTCAATGATTCAATATAAAACAAAGCCTAAAAATTTTGATAATCTTGTCCCTCACAAAATAAACATTTGTATGTTATTGTGTCATATTTCATAGTGTTTCTTCAGAGAATCGGGGATAGGGGCCCAAAATCGGGGATAGGGGCCCAAATTTATGCAACCACCGGGCCCGTATCTTCTCTCGGCGGTCCTGCAGTCTCAACTTTCCACAAAGCAGGATTTTGAAAAGAACTTAAACAGAAATTAATTACATGAGTTAAAGGTGCAAGTATATATGGCAATATCAGTTTTATGAATTTAATAGGCATACTATCAATTCCTACTGCATTAGAGGTTAACCAACAACATCCTCACTAGCTGCAAAAAACTTTAAGGAACACAAAGAGGAGTCAATAAAGAAATTTGGTAACACCGCGTTAATCGAACTGACAGTCGGGCAAGGAATACTGCTCGCCAAAATTTAGCCATTCAGCAATCAGTATCAATCAGATCCCTTGTTAAAAACTCAAAATTTGTTTATGCTTTAAAAAAAAAAATTCTTCTTTTCCTGCTTTACAATAGAAGACACTGCATATCGTGCACTTCTGTAATTTTCCCAGTTTTCGTCTGAGCGATTGTTTTTCCATTTATGATGCAACTTATTTCTATTTTTTGTGGCATGCAAGGCATTACTGTGGCTGGGCAAAACGTACCGCGCGCGGTACTGCGGCAAAATGAGAATGACTTTTCATATACGTATACAAAGCAGAGAGCGTAAAATTTAATTCAGTTTGCTTTAAAAAGCGAACAAAGCACAACTACACATGCATTGAAGAACATTTAAGAGAAACACGCGCGCAGTGGTGCATTAATAGTAAACCAGGGACAGCGGGTATTGGATACATTTATTGTTTGTAATGGCACATTACACGTTTACGTTTCGAATTCGTTTTTTGTTCATAAACGAATTCGTTTCGAATTATGAATTTTTCGTTTCGAATTTATTTTTTGTTCATAAAACGAATTCGTTTTTTTTGGAAAAATTTAAAAATTTTCAATTTTTTATTTTACTTGTATTGGGAGTGCCACGACCACTAGTGCTATTTCGCCCACTTTTGATTCAGGTATACCTTATAGCAAGCAAACCACATAAACTAAATTTCATACCAATTGTTCCAATAGTTCAATCAATATAGCGATTGCAACTTTATGGTAATATAGGAGGTGCCACGCCCACTACTGCAATCTCGTTAATTCTCATTTAATTTCAAAGCCCATAGCAGCCGACACTTCTAAGCCAAATTTTATGAAGATTACTCTCATAGCACACAATCTGCAACAGCAAACGTTTTTTGCTTGTGTGGAAGGTGCCACGCCCACATGCTCCATTGCGCCAAATTTTTTCAAAAACATATATTCTAGCAAGTACATCTACCTTATTAAATTTCATAACGATTACTTTGTTAGTTCTCTAAATATAACGTTTATAAATATTGTGGGCTAAGCCACGCCCTTCATCGAGTTTTTCAATAAAGTGGCAGACCTTGTGTTGATGACTGCTTTCAGTGGCTTCATCTCTAAAACTTTTATAAAAATCGTTTGAGCCACTTTTGAGATGTATGGAATCAAAATTTTTAACGGTTGAAAAGAGCCACACCGACTTTTACGAATCAAGATGTATTTGAAATGTACCCTTTTACTAAATTTCATCACAATATATTGCACGGCTTACGAGATATGGTGGTATAAAAGTTAAAATTTAGGGCTCTGCCACGCCCCTGTAGGAAGCTTTGAAAACTTTTGCACCAAGTTTCATCAAAATCGCTTCAAATTGTTTCAAAATTAGCCTGGGTAAATATACATAGAGTATGGGCGGTAGGCGTGTCCATCAACCGATTTCGCCCATTTACAATAGCAAGATGCCTTCTAGAAAGACAGACAGACAGACAGACAGACAGACAGACAGACAGACAGACAGACAGACAGACAGACAGACAGACAGACAGACAGACAGACAGACAGACAGACAGACAGACAGACAGACAGACAGACAGACAGACAGACAGACAGACAGACAGACAGACAGACAGACAGACAGACAGACAGACAGACAGACAGACAGACAGACAGACAGACAGACAGACAGACAGACAGACAGACAGACAGACAGACAGACAGACAGACAGACAGACAGACAGACAGACAGACAGACAGACAGACAGACAGACAGACAGACAGACAGACAGACAGACAGACAGACAGACAGACAGACAGACAGACAGACAGACAGACAGACAGACAGACAGACAGACAGACAGACAGACAGACAGACAGACAGACAGACAGACAGACAGACAGACAGACAGACAGACAGACAGACAGACAGACAGACAGACAGACAGACAGACAGACAGACAGACAGACAGACAGACAGACAGACAGACAGACAGACAGACAGACAGACAGACAGACAGACAGACAGACAGACAGACAGACATATGTGATATGTATATATGATATGTATCCGTTTACCAAATTTCATCGCAATATCTTGAACGACTTACAAGATATGGTGGTATAAATGATAAAATTTAGGGCTGTGCCACGCCCTTGTACGACCTTTTGGAAACTTGAAGCCCAGCCCAATCCTAATTTGGTTCACATGTGCACCAAATCACCAAGTTTCATCAAAATCGCTGCAACTTTTTTCAAAATTGGCTTGGGTAAATATACATAGAGTATGGGCGGTAGGCGTGTCCGTCAACCGATTTCAGACAGACAGACAGACAGACAGACAGACAGACAGACAGACAGACAGACAGACAGACAGACAGACAGACAGACAGACAGACAGACAGACAGACAGACAGACAGACAGACAGACAGACAGACAGACAGACAGACAGACAGACAGACAGACAGACAGACAGACAGACAGACAGACAGACAGACAGACAGACAGACAGACAGACAGACAGACAGACAGACAGACAGACAGACAGACAGACAGACAGACAGACAGACAGACAGACAGACAGACAGACAGACAGACAGACAGACAGACAGACAGACAGACAGACAGACAGACAGACAGACAGACAGACAGACAGACAGACAGACAGACAGACAGACAGACAGACAGACAGACAGACAGACAGACAGACAGACAGACAGACAGACAGACAGACAGACAGACAGACAGACAGACAGACAGACAGACAGACAGACAGACAGACAGACAGACAGACAGACAGACAGACAGACAGACAGACAGACAGACAGACAGACAGACAGACAGACAGACAGACAGACAGACAGACAGACAGACAGACAGACAGACAGACAGACAGACAGACAGACAGACAGACAGACAGACAGACAGACAGACAGACAGACAGACAGACAGACAGACAGACAGACAGACAGACAGACAGACAGACAGACAGACAGACAGACAGACAGACAGACAGACAGACAGACAGACAGACAGACAGACAGACAGACAGACAGACAGACAGACAGACAGACAGACAGACAGACAGACAGACAGACAGACAGACAGACAGACAGACAGACAGACAGACAGACAGACAGACAGACAGACAGACAGACAGACAGACAGACAGACAGACAGACAGACAGACAGACAGACAGACAGACAGACAGACAGACAGACAGACAGACAGACAGACAGACAGACAGACAGACAGACAGACAGACAGACAGACAGACAGACAGACAGACAGACAGACAGACAGACAGACAGACAGACAGACAGACAGACAGACAGACAGACAGACAGACAGACAGACAGACAGACAGACAGACAGACAGACAGACAGACAGACAGACAGACAGACAGACAGACAGACAGACAGACAGACAGACAGACAGACAGACAGACAGACAGACAGACAGACAGACAGACAGACAGACAGACAGACAGACAGACAGACAGACAGACAGACAGACAGACAGACAGACAGACAGACAGACAGACAGACAGACAGACAGACAGACAGACAGACAGACAGACAGACAGACAGACAGACAGACAGACAGACAGACAGACAGACAGACAGACAGACAGACAGACAGACAGACAGACAGACAGACAGACAGACAGACAGACAGACAGACAGACAGACAGACAGACAGACAGACAGACAGACAGACAGACAGACAGACAGACAGACAGACAGACAGACAGACAGACAGACAGACATATGTGATATGTATATATGATATGTATCCGTTTACCAAATTTCATCGCAATATCTTGAACGACTTACAAGATATGGTGGTATAAATGATAAAATTTAGGGCTGTGCCACGCCCTTGTACGACCTTTTGGAAACTTGAAGCCCAGCCCAATCCTAATTTGGTTCACATGTGCACCAAATCACCAAGTTTCATCAAAATCGCTGCAACTTTTTTCAAAATTGGCTTGGGTAAATATACATAGAGTATGGGCGGTAGGCGTGTCCGTCAACCGATTTCAGACAGACAGACAGACAGACAGACAGACAGACAGACAGACAGACAGACAGACAGACAGACAGACAGACAGACAGACAGACAGACAGACAGACAGACAGACAGACAGACAGACAGACAGACAGACAGACAGACAGACAGACAGACAGACAGACAGACAGACAGACAGACAGACAGACAGACAGACAGACAGACAGACAGACAGACAGACAGACAGACAGACAGACAGACAGACAGACAGACAGACAGACAGACAGACAGACAGACAGACAGACAGACAGACAGACAGACAGACAGACAGACAGACAGACAGACAGACAGACAGACAGACAGACAGACAGACAGACAGACAGACAGACAGACAGACAGACAGACAGACAGACAGACAGACAGACAGACAGACAGACAGACAGACAGACAGACAGACAGACAGACAGACAGACAGACAGACAGACAGACAGACAGACAGACAGACAGACAGACAGACAGACAGACAGACAGACAGACAGACAGACATT
Source organism: Tricholauxania praeusta (assembly GCA_949775025.1). Classification (NCBI taxonomy): domain Eukaryota; kingdom Metazoa; phylum Arthropoda; class Insecta; order Diptera; family Lauxaniidae; genus Tricholauxania; species Tricholauxania praeusta. The sequence continues at coordinate 5,219,403 of OX459032.1, read as the reverse complement.
CATCATTAAGTTCAGACATTAAGTTTAGTACGATCAAAACGATTTGTCGTATTTAGCATTGTTGTTCATGTTAACCTTAGCTTGTTCACGTACTTCTTCCAAATCCACCAATGGTTCCTCGTCAGTCACTAACATCAAACCCAAAAGTCTTGCAACCTTTCCAATGAGAAGCTCAAGGGGGCTACTCTTAGTTACACGATTGCTTGTACAGTTTAGTGAACATCAGGCAACGCATCCTGCCAAGAAATTTGCTTACTAGCCTCAACAGCTGTCAACATGTTTTTAAGAGTGCTCATAACCCTCTCTACTTGGCCATTTGCACGACTACTACCAGTAGCTATTAGATGGAGATTGATATTATGGGACTCACAATATTCCCGAAACTCGACACTAGAAAAACAACGCCCCTGATCTGCAATTAAACGCACTGGTGCACCAAACAAAGAGACACACAAAGATAAAGCTTTAATGCTGCTTGCACTGTCAATGTTTAAGGTATGACGCAATATTACATATTTAGTAAATGCATCTATCAGAACGAAAACATATTCTTTCTTGTCACTCTTGCCGCTAAGTTTTCCAGTGGCATCAATATGAATGGTGTGCCATGGAATTGGAACCTTAGGTATTGAATGCAACTCTGCTTCAATTTTGCCAGAATGCGACTTTGAAATTTTACATGTAATACAATTTTCAATAAATTTTTGAACAAACTTCGCCATGTTTTCGAACCAATAAAGGTCATACAATTTATCGAGGACAATATCAAAATCAAATGTTTGGAGGAATGCCCACCATCTGTGTAGAGGTGTCGTCAAGTCTTGCTTCTTACGCGAAGATTGTAGTGAATTACAATCCGTTACCACAATAAACTTGCGCCCGTGTAAATAATGCCTAAAATGTTTAACGGCATTCACCACAGCCAATGTTTCCAATTCATAGGAGTGATATTTAGATTCAGCGCTTGTAGTACGCTTACTAAAATAAGCAATCACATGCAGCTTATTATTTTGCTTTTGCATCAAAACAGCACCAATCAAGCAATCGAGCTTGCATCTGTGTGTAACTCTCAATTAAAATCAGGATTGAAAATGTCTAAAACAGGTGCGTTTGTTAATGTGCTAATAACTTGTTGTCTTATATTTTCATGTGCGGGTTTCCAATCTATATCACTTCTACATGAACTGGTCAGTGCGTACAATGGTGCCATAAGTTGCGAAAACTTGGGCACAAATTGCCTAAAATATGATGCTAACCCTATAAATGTCGTAACTGAGTTACTGTTTGCGGAGGTGGTAATGTGACCAGAGCCTCAATTTTTTTAGGATTTGGATGGATCTCCCCATTACACACCTCAAATCCAAGATACTCTACTTTCTGCTTCATGAACGTACATTTCTTCAGATTAAATGAAAACCCCGAATCTGTTAGGATTTTCAAAACTTTGTAAATCCTGTCTAAAGATTCATCAACATCTGAAGTTCCCATCACCAGTATGTCATCCAGTACTACATAGGTTCTGGTTAATTCTTCTAATGTGTGCATCACAGCTCGTTGAAACACATATGACGCAACCCAAGTGCCATCGTCAAATATTCATAATGGCCATCAGGTGTCACAAACGCAGTCTTTTGAACTGAATCAGCGTGGACTGGCACTTGATGATATCCACTGACCATATCCAACGTAGTGAAATAGTAGCAGCCATTTAGTCTGTCAATCTGGTCCGTTATTAATGGTAGAGGGAACCTATCAGGTATTGAATTATCATTCAATTCCCTATAATTAACACACATCCTATAGGTTCAGTCTTTCTTTTTAACTAATAAGATGGGACTAGCAAATGGAGAAAAACTTGGTTGAATCACACCTGCTTCAAGTAACTCATCAATCTTGCCACGTACTATATTCCGCTCGCTTTCACTCAACCGGTATGAACGCCTATACACCGTTTTATTAGGGTCTTTCAATAAAATTTGCATTGGCTGTACTCTAGCCGAAATTTTAGGAGTTCCTTGAACAAAGTAATTTTTGAGTTCTGTCAAAATTGAAATCAGTTTTGGCAAAAATGTTTAGGGTATATCACTGTCTACTTTGTCCACCTGATTTTCCCAAGTTTCTGCCTCACACACATTCACATAACTGAACCGATCAAATTTTACAAAGTCTGCTGTGATTTGTATCGAAATACCTTGGCTCGAAATATCGCGGCCAATTATTATGTTATAATACAAGCTTGGATCTGGTAATATATGAAAAACAATCTCCAAATCAATATTATTAATTTTAATGATTGACAAAATTTGAACGATACTGTTAACACTGCTTTTACCTATACCCATCATTCTTACATTACTATACAAACGTTTTCCTTTAATTTTACAGGATACAGATTCCTTAATAAGCGAACACTCCGCCCCTGAATCAAAATAAAACTGAAATTTCACACCCACGTGCTGCATAAAACCTGTCGAACTGCTTACTGTACATAAGTTTACTCGTTTCTCAAGAGTTTTGCCAGGTCCACTGAAGACATCTTTACTTGGACAAGTGGATGCATAGTGTCCCATTTTGTTACATTTGTAGCATACAATTGATGACAGCGAAGCCTTCTTCGAAAAATCGGAATGTGATGGTCTGCTTTCATTCTTATTGCACGATGCCGCCTTGTGCCCAAACTTTCCGCAACGATAACATGTTACCATCGCTGCACTCATTGACAATTTGGGTCGTTTAGGCTCAGGTCCTTCATCTTTAAAAAAAAGAGCCTGTCTTGTCAACTGACAAAGCCTTAAGTTCATTCAACATTTGATTTCTCGTTACTATTGCCGATGTGAAAGCCAAACGTCGCATACGTGGTTGAAATTGCGCAATGTGAGCCAACACAACTGAAATCACCATTTCTTCTGATGACAAGCCTTTACACCTCATCATAAAAGACGTTATCAAAGTTGAGGCGTACGATGCCAAGCATTCGCCATGCTTTGGTCTGTCCTTTTGCAGCTTAATTAAGAATGCTGCCGCTGTTTCTGTGCTTTCATATCGGGTCGAAAAAATACTTTTGAACTCGAGCCAGTTCATGCCTGGAAAACATACCTGCGATAACCATACATATGCTGAACCTTTCAATGAGGTACTCAGCGCAATCATAAGATCTGCACCCTGAAGTGGCTGCTCACCCATGCACATGTATGCTGTGGAAATCCAAGCAGATGCGTCTATAGTTGCTATGTCTGGATTAAATTGTGGCAATGTAACACTACGTTTATTTTCCTTTGGCTCATTCATAGCCTTTATAATTTTTCTAGTTTTATACTTTTGTCAAATTTCAACAAGTTTCCTTTTTAATTTTTAAACAAGTACTTTATGAGCACAGTAGTGCTTATCTACGACATATAAACATTTCCATACCTGCCACGCCTCCTTCTATGTGTTACAAACGGAAGGACAAAGTGAATATACCCTCGGTGTAGGGTATAAAAATGGTTGCCATTTTTGACACTAAGCTGTATGTCCCGGAACTCTTGCGAAACAAACGGGAAAGATGGAATGATAAAAGTTAGACAAAGTCTCTTAAAGGGTAGCTTAGTCCAAATATTATTGTAATTCAATAAATTTAATCATATACTGCGTAGGTTATTTGCTTTCATGAAGACATGTCCTCCACATGTTCTCTCCTTTTATTTTTTTTGATTGTTATAATTGAAATGTTGTGCGGGAAAGTGCGTCCCTTTTTTTATAATTGAAAATATGCAATATTTATTTATATTTACACATGTTATGTGCCTACTACTTCATGTGCATCTATGTACATAAAAAGGTATGTACATATATATGCACACTAGACATGTTCAAAAAAAAAACTCGTGTTTTAGAATTCTTCGGGAACGCTTAAAATTTTAAAATTTTTTTATATTCGAGTATATGCTCATTAGAAAAAATCTCCTAGGGTTTATACTAGGGTTGGCAATCCCGGAGCTTTTTTGTGTTTCGGAATTTTCGGGATCAAAGTTTCCAATCCCGGGATTGATAGTTCTAGTAAATGCATACAAAACTACAAAAACAAACGAGAAGTTTATACTTTTGTATATATAAAATCAAAATTGCTTTATTTCACAACGTAACAATGAAGAATAGGAACGCAAAATAATAGAAAAAACAATAGCTTAAAAATTGCCTTAGTACACTTCGAGTGTTAATACATCTAAATCACATTTACTTAGTTTGACTAGTAGAAGATAGTCACTATTAAAAGGAGATGATAGAGAATAATCAAGCATTTATGACCAAACTATAAATTTTATTATTCAATTTTATTTTTACATTTAAAAATTCGTGTACCACACTTTTTACTTGATTAATACTTTATAACCTTTTCAAATGTGACAGTGATGGCATTTAGTGGCACCGAATGGCTCGCTCTCAGTAGACGCACCCGTAAGTGTGCTTCATTTAAGTTGTCAAAATCTTTAGAAGCTGATTTCAGACAAAAACTTAAAACTTAAATTTTGATAGGTCTTGGTATGGATCAAAATTTCAATGTCAAATCAAGGTCGGCTGTGGTTTTCTTTTTTTTTTGAAGACAAACCTACATTTTATGTTGCAGATTTGTATTTTAATATTTTTCTCCTGAACTATCAATTTTCTATACAAATCGCACTTAGCAAAAAAGTTCATAAAATTAGTCAAAGTACAGTGGAACCTCTATAAGTCGAACCTCGATAAGTCGAAAACCTCCCAAATTCGAAAAAATGTTGTGTTCCCTTCCCTTCAAGCCCCAAAACCTCTATTGCTCGAAAACTGATCCCTCTAATCGTCGAAATAATAAGTGAGTCCCTACAAGTAAATTCAGTACATATTTTCCCTCTATAACTCGAAAAAATAAATTTGACCTCTGCATCTCGAACATAGCAATGTTTGATTTGACAACCTTTATAAATCGATTATTTCAAACGAATTACCTCTATAGCTCAAGGAAAAATAAGATACCGACTTTAAGAATATGCCGACAATGTACATTATTGTTTCTTAGAAATCAATGTAAAAGCCTACTTATACAATAAACCAATTCTATGAAATGATAATGGAACTTATCGAAGTTACATTGCTGTCGATTGAAAAATGATCAGAAATAGTTTGGTCCTACTGCAATACACACCAATGATTAACACCTCTATAACTAGGATTTTTATTTATTTCACCTCTCTAACTCAAAATTAGTTGGAATAAATCTTAACCTCTACAAGCCGAACATTTCCTGACAAAATTCGCTTTAGTCGAAGTTCTCCATAAGTCGAAAACTCTATAACTCGAATTGTTCGCCGTCTCCTTTATTAAAATAGATATTTTTTTTTTGTTATGTGACATTTTTTTTTAAGAAAACCTTAAGCAAAAAATTGCTACAATAAAAAAAAATATTTTTACTCAATTAATTTGAATTTTTTAATCGAATTTTACAGTCAATTGCAGTAACCAATATTAATATGAAATTTCACAAATCGGCATGGCCTCATCAGACCAGTTTTTGGTTAATTTGTAATGCGATTCGAACCCCCGACCATTCCATGAATTATATGTGGACGGCCGCTCAAACACTTGAGCCACGGAGGTACTGCTGAACGACATGTACAAAGTGCACATTTATATTATGCATATATTGCGCCATCTGTTGTATTTTTATTGTCATTTCTCGTTTGCTGCATAGCTTTGTTAAACCGTCGGTTTAAGGACTTGCTACATGATGTAGCTTTATTATTTCGAATTTCGGGCTTCCGCCACTTATTTTTCGAATAATGGTTGAACGTATTCTTCCGGTTGTAGAAATTTTTAATTTGTTGAAAAACTCGAATAGAAATGAAAAATTTGAAATATGCTTCTCCCACTTCTCCGATTCCGCCCACTTTTGGTTCAATAAATTATATTCGTGATCGATATCCTCATATTAAATCTTAAAATTTAAGGCGGTGACACACCCACTGGTACAATCCAGCCCGGTTTTGATCCAGAGATACCTTTTCATAAGCAAACCCCTAGCACCAAATTAAAGTATGATTGCTCACATATTTCGATAAATATGACACTTACCGTATTTTATTTGTACAGGAGGTGCCACGCCCACTGTTGCTATTTCAGCCACTTTTGATTCAGATATACTCTATGGCAACTAAAACACTTATATTAAATTTCATAGCAATTGCTGCAATAGTTCACTTAAAACAGCGCTTACAAATTTATGTCAATGTGGGAGGTGCCACGCCCACTGGTTAAATCGCGTAAAAATTAATTTATTTTTAAAGCTTATAGTAAGTGACATCTATACACCAAATCTTACAAAGATTACTCTCATAGCACACTATCTATAACAAAAAACGTTTTTTGCTTATATGGGAGGTGCCACGCCCACAGGTACTATTGGAATAAATTTTTGTAATAAGAGACCTTATAGCAAGAATATTTACCTCACTAAATTTCATAACGATTACGTTGTTAGTTCTCTTAATATAACGTTTATAAATATTGTGGGCGGTGCCACGCCCTTCAACCAGCTTTTTTAGCTAAACTTGCTGAGCTTGTATTGATGACTGCTTTCAGCGGCATCATCTCCAAAACTTTTATGGAAATCGTTTGTGCCAATTTTGAGATACACGGAGTCAAAATTTTTAATTGTTGAAAAATGCCACGCCCACTTTTTTCTCAATTCAAGATATATTTGATATGTATCCGTTTACCAAATTTCATCGCAATATCTTGAACGACTTACAAGATATGGTGGTATAAATGATAAAATTTAGGGCTGTGCCACGCCCTTGTACGACCTTTTGGAAACTTGAAGCCCAGCCCAATCCTAATTTGGTTCACATGTGCACCAAATCACCAAGTTTCATCAAAATCGCTGCAACTTTTTTCAAAATTGGCTTGGGTAAATATACATAGAGTATGGGCGGTAGGCGTGTCCGTCAACCGATTTCAGACAGACAGACAGACAGACAGACAGACAGACAGACAGACAGACAGACAGACAGACAGACAGACAGACAGACAGACAGACAGACAGACAGACAGACAGACAGACAGACAGACAGACAGACAGACAGACAGACAGACAGACAGACAGACAGACAGACAGACAGACAGACAGACAGACAGACAGACAGACAGACAGACAGACAGACAGACAGACAGACAGACAGACAGACAGACAGACAGACAGACAGACAGACAGACAGACAGACAGACAGACAGACAGACAGACAGACAGACAGACAGACAGACAGACAGACAGACAGACAGACAGACAGACAGACAGACAGACAGACAGACAGACAGACAGACAGACAGACAGACAGACAGACAGACAGACAGACAGACAGACAGACAGACAGACAGACAGACAGACAGACAGACAGACAGACAGACAGACAGACAGACAGACAGACAGACAGACAGACAGACAGACAGACAGACAGACAGACAGACAGACAGACAGACAGACAGACAGACAGACAGACAGACAGACAGACAGACAGACAGACAGACAGACAGACAGACAGACAGACAGACAGACAGACAGACAGACAGACAGACAGACAGACAGACAGACAGACAGACAGACAGACAGACAGACAGACAGACAGACAGACAGACAGACAGACAGACAGACAGACAGACAGACAGACAGACAGACAGACAGACAGACAGACAGACAGACAGACAGACAGACAGACAGACAGACAGACAGACAGACAGACAGACAGACAGACAGACAGACAGACAGACAGACAGACAGACAGACAGACAGACAGACAGACAGACAGACAGACAGACAGACAGACAGACAGACAGACAGACAGACAGACAGACAGACAGACAGACAGACAGACAGACAGACAGACAGACAGACAGACAGACAGACAGACAGACAGACAGACAGACAGACAGACAGACAGACAGACAGACAGACAGACAGACAGACAGACAGACAGACAGACAGACAGACAGACAGACAGACAGACAGACAGACAGACAGACAGACAGACAGACAGACAGACAGACAGACAGACAGACAGACAGACAGACAGACAGACAGACAGACAGACAGACAGACAGACAGACAGACAGACAGACAGACAGACAGACAGACAGACAGACAGACAGACAGACAGACAGACAGACAGACAGACAGACAGACAGACAGACAGACAGACAGACAGACAGACAGACAGACAGACAGACAGACAGACAGACAGACAGACAGACAGACAGACAGACAGACAGACAGACAGACAGACAGACAGACAGACAGACAGACAGACAGACAGACAGACAGACAGACAGACAGACAGACAGACAGACAGACAGACAGACAGACAGACAGACAGACAGACAGACAGACAGACAGACAGACAGACAGACAGACAGACAGACAGACAGACAGACAGACAGACAGACAGACAGACAGACAGACAGACAGACAGACAGACAGACAGACAGACAGACATATGTGACATAGTGAATATACTCTCGTTGTAGGATATAAAAAGTGCATTTTTTACATAAATTGCGAATAATGGAGATATTTTGCAGCTCTGGTAAAAGTCTTTTTATATATTTTTTTTCTTAATGAGAAATTTTTTGTTTGTTGTATTGGCTTTTCAATAATAATAAAAATTAAATGATAATTGAATTTGAGCCATTTTTGTTTGTATGTCTAATAAATAAAGCATTGTATCAACTTGTAAAATTTTACATGAATGTTCATCGCTGCTAAATGGCTGAAATTCAATTATCATTTAATTATTATTTTTTTTAATGAGGGCATATTCGAATATGAATAAATTTTCGAATTTGAAGTGTTTCCGGAGAATTCTAGAACACGATTTTTTTTTTTGGACATGTCTAATGTACACATATAAACACATATGTGCATGTATTATTTCTGCTTTATATTCAAAACATTAAAAAGAGAGGTATGGTAAAAATGCTGCGCATAAATTTGCGTTTGTAGTTAATTGCAAAATTTTTAAACCCAAGCTTCTCCAACAACAAACTTGAAAACGTACACAATAATATTCTACTACAACGACAGAAAATGCATCGTCTATGCGTACACACAGATAAATACTGATGCACAAGTGCGTCCTCATTACCCAGTGCGCCAAACGAATTCGTTTCGAATTCGAACTCGTTTCTTCGTACTATTTATCCGAAACGGATTCCGTTACGAATTCGTCTCGAACTCGTTTTCGTACGAAATTCCTCTCAAAAAAACGAAATGATCGTCCGCATTTCGAATTCATTTCGAATTCGTAACGGACTGCAAATACGAATTCGTTTCGAATTCGTTTTTTGTTCATAAAACGGATCCATAAAAATAAAGAGTAATTTTATTTAATTATCAAATTATTTAATATGCAAATTGTAAGACATCATTGCATAGAATTTTATTTTATTATCAAATTAAATTTTACTTACGATTTACAAATTTCCAAAGTCAGGCTCAAACCCATGTCCCAGCGATTCATAGTCATGCACGCTACGAATGATATCTTTCTCTCATTTGATCCGTTGTATTTACAAAAAACGAATTCGTTTTTAATTCGAAACGGACTTCAAATACGAATTCGTTTGGAATCCGTTTTTTGTTCATAAAACAGATCAAATTTTTTTGGAAAATTTAAAAAATTTAAAAGTCCAAGAAAAATTTTCAAAAAAAAATTTCCAAAAAATATTTTGTGTTTTAATCGACTTAGAATTGTCTTAAAAGTCAAAATAAACTAGTAATTTTTTTAACACTGAAATTACAATTCGAAACGGATCAGTTTTATGAACAAAATAAGAATTCGAAACGAATTCGTTTTGTGAACAAAAAACGAATTCGTATTTGAAGTCCGTTTCGAATTCGTTAATGCGTACGATCTTTCGTTTTTTCGAGAGGAATTTCATACGCAAACGAGTTCGTAGCGGAATCCGAAAACGGATTGTTAATTTCAGTGTTAAAAAAATATTAGTTCGAAACGAATTCGTATTTGAAGTCCGGTACGAATTCGTTTTACTTGCAAAAAACGGAAAGCTCACAAACGAATTCGAAACGAATTCGCGTCCGTTTTTGTGCACATTGGGTAAATGCAGCTTTGAATCGCTACACAATGTCGCATGGTGTCCACGTCACTCCAGTTGTAATTGTGGCGTCTACTAAGCGAAGTGAGGCAGAATGATTGCACCACGCTATGTAGCGTTGCTAATAAGGTGTGTTGGATGAAACTTTATCGAAATAAAAACATATTTTATGCATATTTCAAAAAGATGTGTCTGATGAAAAGTTATTTGTTCTTATAGGCGGAGAGCCTGCTGTAGAAAAGTCGAGTGTATAATATTACAGGATGGGATTCACGGGAAAGATAGTGATGCGTTTTGGTGTAAATAACCAACCAGAGCTGCCTTGCCAAAACACGTCCCGATGCCAGAAAATTCCCGAATTTTGCTAAATTTCTTTATTTTAACTAAAAGTGCATACGATTACAGTTTAAAATGTATGATAGCACTCAAAGAGCCTTTAAGGTTATGTAAGGTTGCGTTGTTGAAACTTATTCCAAATATGGGTTGCCAGCGAATTTTTAGGTCAATTTTAGTTAATGAAGATTACATGCCAAATGATAGAGCTCAAACAACCTAAATAGAATATATAGATGTCTTCTCGTATTTTGTCCCAAACATGGGTTGCATTGGCACAAAAACTGGTTAAAACCCATGTTTTGGGCAAGATTCCGCCATGCCTTATGTATTCTATTTAGGATTTTCGAGTGCTTTCATTTGACATACATTTCAAGCTGTTATCATAAACACTTTCAATTTAAATAAATAATTTACCAAAATTCGGGCACTTTCGGGTATCGAGGCAACCCTGGTTGGTTAGTTTCACCAAAACGCATCACTATCTTTCCCGCATATCCCATCCTGTAATCTTACACACTCGACTTTTCTATAGCGGGCTCTTGATCTATTATGATAAGAGCCTGATGTCGAAAAGAAATAAAAGAAAATAAGTATTCTATTTGGCAAAATCCAATCGCGAATAGATGGAGTAATGTTGCTGAACACTTACCTTGAATCTACCGATGTCACAGATGTTGAGAAAAGATTTGCAGCGTAATCCCTAAGTAATTCGTAGCACTCCTTTTAATTCATAACGTTGCAACTTTTGATGCACATCTGACGTGCGCGATGAGACATCCGAGTGCTGCGAGAAAACGACCAGACTGATGGTTCCAGTTCACGTATCTTTCTAGACCACATTCTTTTAAAACGCTTTTAGAAAAAGGTAAGATTTTCTGCTTGCTCTTCTTCTCAACACGATGTTGAACTCGATCTCTAAAAAAAGTAGTTTTTGGAACTCCGACCCGAATGTGCGAAATGTATTCTAGCATGTGTCTAATTTAGGTTAAATAGACAGTGCAATAACCAAGAGGAGTAAAGTATTTCTTAAACCGTTTCAAGAAACGTTTACACTTCGACACTTCTTCTGACACATCGATAATATGATCTATCTACCCCCGGTTCGGTTGAATCGACATGTCTAGAATGTCAAGAGTTGGCTATCTCGAAATATTGACGTTAACCACATTAAGAGGAGGAGGGGAATAGTATATTCGTCTGTGAGACAACATGCAGCATTGCATTTTGCTAGTGCCTCAGCTTATTCAATTAGTGCGATCCCACTCGGATTATTATAACGTCATTAGTTAGTCATTCATATGCGGCTTTTTTTCTCAACCTCCACACAAGAATGGATTAGGTTGAAGATCGATGGCAGATAGTTATCGATTAAAACAAGGAAGGGAGTCGGATATATGAAACAATCCTTGGGAGCTCCAGTATTATTATTGTATTTTCAATGAAACAGTGTTGAGACATACTTTCTTAACAGATATGAGTGGCTTATGCTGATGATTGCAAAATTTCTTATCACCGCTTTTGCTCGAAAGTAAAAGGTTAGCATTGTCGTTGATTTACTCTTGACGTAGAGCTATGGCTATATAGAAGTGTACCAGAGACGTGAGCTAAAGAATTAGATTTGTCAATAGCGTCATTAAATATTTGGTCTGCTCTTGAGGTTCAAATCGAAGCCTCTCGACACATGGGTCATAGCAAATATTGGAAGTGAATAGGCCACACATTTGCGTGAAGATAGAAATTAGTGCTATTAAATCTGTGGAATAGATCCATTTAGGTATGGCGAACGTCACCTTGGCAGACCTCTTGATATTTAGAGAAAAACGGTAGATAAAGAAGCAAAAAACATAGGGTTCGAAAGAATTTGAAGTTTATGGCCTCACAAGATGGCAAGCCAGCAAAATTGACGCCGTAAGTCACGATGGTATTCAAAAAACTTCGGTGCCGTATATAGAGGGGGGATGGGAGGAGATAGAACTCTTTCCTCTCCCGAAATATTTTGACGGAAACTATATAGAAATTATTTTGCAAAGAGTAGACTCTATGTATGTAAAAAATATTTTGTAAAGAATACACCATACAAAAACGATTTTGTGAAATGAACACACTACATGGAAACGATTTTGTGAAAAAAAATATCTAAAATAAGGTCAATTTGAAATTTTTAATCGAACTTTACAGTCAATTGCAGTAACCAATATTCTTGTGAAAATTTCACAAATCGGTTAATGCTTTATAAACAAACATGACAAAGACAACAAATGGAACAATTTAACCTGGTAATTGGTGACATATGTTTCGGCTATTACCACATATATACACATATTCATATGTATATACATAGCCTCATCAGACCAGTTTTGGTTAATTTGTAATGTGATTCGAACCCCCGACCATTCCATGAATTATATGTGGACGGCCGCTCTAACACTTGAGCCACGGAGGTTGTGCTGAACGACATGTACAAAGTGCAATTTATATTATGCGATTGCGCCATCTGTTGTAATTTTATTGTCATTTCTCGTTTGCTGCATAGCTTTGTTAAACCATCGGTTTAAGGACTTGCTATATGATGTAGCTTTTTATTATTTCGAATTTCGGGCTTCCGCCACTTTTATTCTTCGAATAATTGTTGGACGTATTTTTCCGGTTTTAGAAATTTTAACCAGTAAATTCAGCAAAAGCCTCCTTGTGTTTTTTTACTTTTTAGTACCGTTACAAAAACTAATAATGAGGTGTCACATTACATACATGCATAAAACTTATACATTAGGGTGACTGAAATTTTTTTGTTTTGTTTTTATACCCTACACCGAGGGTATATTCACTTTGTTTCTCCGTTTGTAACACCTCGAAGGGGGCGTGGCAGGTATGGAAAAGTGTATATATTCTTGATCAGCGTCAGCACCTGAGTCGATTTAGCAATGTCCGTCTGTCTGTCTGTCTGTCTGTCTGTCTGTCTGTCTGTCTGTCTGTCTGTCTGTCTGTCTGTCTGTCTGTCTGTCTGTCTGTCTGTCTGTCTGTCTGTCTGTCTGTCTGTCTGTCTGTCTGTCTGTCTGTCTGTCTGTCTGTCTGTCTGTCTGTCTGTCTGTCTGTCTGTCTGTCTGTCTGTCTGTCTGTCTGTCTGTCTGTCTGTCTGTCTGTCTGTCTGTCTGTCTGTCTGTCTGTCTGTCTGTCTGTCTGTCTGTCTGTCTGTCTGTCTGTCTGTCTGTCTGTCTGTCTGTCTGTCTGTCTGTCTGTCTGTCTGTCTGTCTGTCTGTCTGTCTGTCTGTCTGTCTGTCTGTCTGTCTGTCTGTCTGTCTGTCTGTCTGTCTGTCTGTCTGTCTGTCTGTCTGTCTGTCTGTCTGTCTGTCTGTCTGTCTGTCTGTCTGTCTGTCTGTCTGTCTGTCTGTCTGTCTGTCTGTCTGTCTGTCTGTCTGTCTGTCTGTCTGTCTGTCTGTCTGTCTGTCTGTCTGTCTGTCTGTCTGTCTGTCTGTCTGTCTGTCTGTCTGTCTGTCTGTCTGTCTGTCTGTCTGTCTGTCTGTCTGTCTGTCTGTCTGTCTGTCTGTCTGTCTGTCTGTCTGTCTGTCTGTCTGTCTGTCTGTCTGTCTGTCTGTCTGTCTGTCTGTCTGTCTGTCTGTCTGTCTGTCTGTCTGTCTGTCTGTCTGTCTGTCTGTCTGTCTGTCTGTCTGTCTGTCTGTCTGTCTGTCTGTCTGTCTGTCTGTCTGTCTGTCTGTCTGTCTGTCTGTCTGTCTGTCTGTCTGTCTGTCTGTCTGTCTGTCTGTCTGTCTGTCTGTCTGTCTGTCTGTCTGTCTGTCTGTCTGTCTGTCTGTCTGTCTGTCTGTCTGTCTGTCTGTCTGTCTGTCTGTCTGTCTGTCTGTCTGTCTGTCTGTCTGTCTGTCTGTCTGTCTGTCTGTCTGTCTGTCTGTCTGTCTGTCTGTCTGTCTGTCTGTCTGTCTGTCTGTCTGTCTGTCTGTCTGTCTGTCTGTCTGTCTGTCTGTCTGTCTGTCTGTCTGTCTGTCTGTCTGTCTGTCTGTCTGTCTGTCTGTCTGTCTGTCTGTCTGTCTGTCTGTCTGTCTGTCTGTCTGTCTGTCTGTCTGTCTGTCTGTCTGTCTGTCTGTCTGTCTGTCTGTCTGTCTGTCTGTCTGTCTGTCTGTCTGTCTGTCTGTCTGTCTGTCTGTCTGTCTGTCTGTCTGTCTGTCTGTCTGTCTGTCTGTCTGTCTGTCTGTCTGTCTGTCTGTCTGTCTGTCTGTCTGTCTGTCTGTCTGTCTGTCTGTCTGTCTGTCTGTCTGTCTGTCTGTCTGTCTGTCTGTCTGTCTGTCTGTCTGTCTGTCTGTCTGTCTGTCTGTCTGTCTGTCTGTCTGTCTGTCTGTCTGTCTGTCTGTCTGTCTGTCTGTCTGTCTGTCTGTCTGTCTGTCTGTCTGTCTGTCTGTCTGTCTGTCTGTCTGTCTGTCTGTCTGTCTGTCTGTCTGTCTGTCTGTCTGTCTGTCTGTCTGTCTGTCTGTCTGTCTGTCTGTCTGTCTGTCTGTCTGTCTGTCTGTCTGTCTGTCTGTCTGTCTGTCTGTCTGTCTGTCTGTCTGTCTGTCTGTCTGTCTGTCTGTCTGTCTGTCTGTCTGTCTGTCTGTCTGTCTGTCTGTCTGTCTGTCTGTCTGTCTGTCTGTCTGTCTGTCTGTCTGTCTGTCTGTCTGTCTGTCTGTCTGTCTGTCTGTCTGTCTGTCTGTCTGTCTGTCTGTCTGTCTGTCTGTCTGTCTGTCTGTCTGTCTGTCTGTCTGTCTGTCTGTCTGTCTGTCTGTCTGTCTGTCTGTCTGTCTGTCTGTCTGTCTGTCTGTCTGTCTGTCTGTCTGTCTGTCTGTCTGTCTGTCTGTCTGTCTGTCTGTCTGTCTGTCTGTCTGTCTGTCTGTCTGTCTGTCTGTCTGTCTGTCTGTCTGTCTGTCTGTCTGTCTGTCTGTCTGTCTGTCTGTCTGTCTGTCTGTTGAAATCGGTTGACGGACACGCCTACCGCCCATACTCTATGTATATTTACCCAGGCCAATTTTGAAAAAAGTTGCAGCGATTTTGATGAAACTTGGTGATTTGGTGCACATGTGAACCAAATTAGGATTGGGCTGGGCTTCAAGTTTCCAAAAGGTCGTACAAGGGCGTGGCACAGCCCTAAATTTTATCATTTATACCACCATATCTTGTAAGTCATTCAAGATATTGCGATGAAATTTGGTAAACGGATACATATCAAATATATCTTGAATTGAGAAAAAAGTGGGCGTGGCATTTTTCAACAATTAAAAATTTTGATTCCGTGTATCTCAAAATTGGCACAAACGATTTCCATAAAAGTTTTGGAGATGATGCCGCTGAAAGCAGTCATCAATACAAGCTCAGCAAGTTTAGTTAAAAAAGCTGGTTGAAGGGCGTGGCACCGCCCACAATATTTATAAACGTTATATTAAGAGAACTAACAACGTAATCGTTATGAAATTTAATGAGGTAAATATTCTTGCTATAAGGTCTCTTATTACAAAAATTTATTCCAATAGTACCTGTGGGCGTGGCACCTCCCATATAAGCAAAAAACGTTTTTTGTTATAGATAGTGTGCTATGAGAGTAATCTTTGTAAGATTTGGTGTATAGATGTCACTTACTATAAGCTTTAAAAATAAATTAATTTTTACGCGATTTCACCAGTGGGCGTGGCACCTCCCACATTGACAAAAATTTGTAAGCGCTGTTTTAAGTGAACTATTGCAGCAATTGCTATGAAATTTAATATAAGTGTTTTAGTTGCCATAGAGTATATCTGAATCAAAAGTGGCTGAAATAGCAACAGTGGGCGTGGCACCTCCTATACAAATAAAATACGGTAAGTGTCATATTTATCGAAATATGTGAGCAATCATACTTTAATTTGGTGCTAGGGGTTTGCTTATGAAAAGGTATTTCTGGATCAAAACCGGGCTGGATTGTACCAGTGGGTGTGTCACCGCCTTAAATTTTAAGATTTAATATGAGGATATCGATCACGAATATAATTTATTGAACCAAAAGTGGGCGGAATCGGAGAAGTGGGAGAAGCATATTTCAAATTTTTCATTTCTATTCGATTTTTTCAACAAATTAAAAATTTCTACAACCGGAAGAATACGTTCAACCATTATTCGAAAAATAAGTGGCGGAAGCCCGAAATTCGAAATAATAAAGCTACATCATGTAGCAAGTCCTTAAACCGACGGTTTAACAAAGCTATGCAGCAAACGAGAAATGACAATAAAATTACAACAGATGGCGCAATCGCATAATATAAATTGCACTTTGTACATGTCGTTCAGCACAACCTCCGTGGCTCAAGTGTTAGAGCGGCCGTCCACATATAATTCATGGAATGGTCGGGGGTTCGAATCACATTACAAATTAACCAAAACTGGTCTGATGAGGCTATGTATATACATATGAATATGTGTATATATGTGGTAATAGCCGAAACATATGTCACCAATTACCAGGTTAAATTGTTCCATTTGTTGTCTTTGTCATGTTTGTTTATAAAGCATTAACCGATTTGTGAAATTTTCACAAGAATATTCGTTACTGCAATTGACTGTAAAGTTCGATTAAAAAAATTTCAAATTAATTAATAACATTCAGTCGACTAAAACAAATTAAAATTTCTAAAATAAGGTCATTAGATTTTGAAAATGATTTTTAATTAGCTGCAAGCAAGATTTGATATTCATATTTTAGTGCCGTCAGTATGTGGGATATGCAGATTTAACTTGAAAAATTAAAATTTTGATGATAATAAGAAGGTTTTGAAGCAGGACTGCCTAAAAGCTGAGCTTCAGCTATGGCAAAAAATGGCAGAATGTTCATGTGCTAGATCCTTCAGCCGCCGCAGTTGAAACATTAAAAAACTTTAATCAAGAAGTTTTTCCGAATATGTACTCATAAGCGTGGCTGGGTAAAAGGTAGCGGGGGCGAGACTGCGGTAGAAAGAGAATATCTTATCATATACGTATATAAAGCATAGAGCATAAAAATCAATTCAGTTTGATTTAAAAAGCGAACAAAGCACAACTACACATGCATTAAAAAGAATTGAAAAAAAAAAACACGGGTGTAGTGGTGCCCAGCTCTGCTCATAAGCAGTGGTGTCCAGTGCTGTCTTTTCGAAAAAAATTTAAGTACTCAATTTAATATTTTTGGGTAGTACTTTGCGAAAATGGGTAGTACTACACTACACTACTCTTATGATAAAAAGAAATCTATTATATAAAATTCATTTTTTGTCTGTCTGTCTGTCTGTCTGTCTGTCTGTCTGTCTGTCTCTTATGCACGCGGAAACTATCCAGCCGATCGTGATGAAATTTTTACAGTATGTTAGTATTAATCAGGCGGGTGTCATAGGCTATAAAATTTTTATTTAGGGTGCATATTTAGGGTGGCCCTCATACAAAAATATTTCAAAAATAGCATTTTCCAAAAGACAGGTAAATCGATTCTCATGAAATTTACACAGTATGGCTTTTATGTTAAGGGGTACAGATTTGATGGTAAAAATTTTATTTAGGGTGCATACTTAGGGTGGTCCTCATACAAATATATTTTTAAATATCATTTTCACGAAGACAAATAAATCGATTCACACCGAATTTACACTACGTACCTCTAATGTTAAGAAGCATAGCTTAGGCCACAAAACTTTTATTTAGGGTGGCCCTCATACACAAATATTTTAAAAATAGCATTTTCTCAAAGACTGCTTAATCGATTCTCTTGGAATTTACAATAATGGTTTTTATATTAAGAGGCAGAGATTGGATTGTAAAAATTTTATTTAAAGTGCAAAATTAGGGTGGCCCTCATACACAAAAATTTTTAAATATCATTTTCACGAAGACAGGTTAATCGATTCACACCGAATTAACACCACGTAGCTCTTATATTAAGAGTCATATATAAGGCTTCAATACTTTTATTTAGGGTGGCCCTTATACAACAATTTTTTTTATATCATTTTCTCAAAGACCGCAAAATCGATTCTCATGGAATTTACACCATATGGCTTTTATATAAAGAATCACAGATAAGATCGTAAAAATTTTATTTCAAGTTCAAACTTAGGGTGGCCCTCATACAAAATTTTTTAAAATGTCATTTTCACGATAACAGGTTAAACGATTATGTTAAGAGGCATAGCTAAGGATACAAAACTTTTATTTAGGGTGGCCCTCACACAAAAAAATATTTTAAATATCATTTTCTCGAAGACCGCTTAAATCGATTCTCAAGGAATTTACATCATGTGGTTTTTATATTAAGAGGCACTGCTTAGGTTGTAAAAATTTTATTTTGGGTGCATACTAAGGGTGGTCCTCATACAAAAGTAGTTTTTAAATAGAATTTTCACGCAGACCGCACATCGAATCTACACCACGGTTGAGGTGAGGCGATGCGCACAGGGTAATGCTAGTTATTAATAAAAGTTAGAATAGTATTTGTTGAAATTCATTTATTGTAGTCTGTATGTACATTAGACATGTTCAAGCAAATGGAATGTTCTAGAATACTTCAAGATCTCTCGATTTTCAAAAATTTATTCTTATTCGAGTATATCCTCATTTAAAAAAATAAAAAAAAAATAGTCCTAGGGTTGCTACCAGAGCTGCAAAGTTATATTTTTTCGGAATTTGGCAAAAAAAATGAATAAAATTTGAGTTTTTTCTTATTTATAAGATTTTTTAACTTAATTTTTTTTTTGATTTTCTTTATGTGCACATAAGGAAGTATTGAAAAAAGTTTACCGCTAATTTTTAAGCCTATATATAAGGAATGAAACTGTGGTTTCTCCGCGAGTAGAGCTTTGGTGTTTCTTGTGTAACAGCTATAGTTCTCTGCTGCTTTTAGTGCATTCACCTAAATACACTATAATTTGAAATCGTCAATGCCACTTCGTGAATTTACATTAAAAAAATAAATGAGAAAAAAAAAATAAAATCTAATTTTTGGTCCAAAAACTTTCAAAGTATTTTATAAGCAGGTAATAACAATATTTTGCTTCAATAATTAGTCACACATGTATTATTTTAAATATATAAGTAAGTATATACTATAGTTGTATTAGGTGGTACAAATTGTGGGTAGCACAAATTGAGGGTTGGGCAGTACAGTAGTACGCCTGGCTGAAGAGTAGTACAAAAGTACTATTGTAGTACAAGCGACAGCACTGGTGGTGCCCATAACAACAAGCAAACGCTCTTACGATAAGCATGTGTTGATGATTTGTTTATCAATTCTGTATACGTGCACACTTTTTTTACGCTCTTTAAGCGGCTTTTCGTACTCATTTTCACGCAATTCGCTCGATCTCAGGACAGCACCGCTCATAAGTTTCTCAAAGTTTTTCCAACTTAACCCGTTACAATCTTCACTGGACATATTCAACATTGAAACGTGTGAAAACATTTTTACGTAGCTCAATAAGTAAGGACAGATTGACTGGGATGGCAATAATGTCAGCACATCGGTGAAGTGAGATTAACACAAATGAAGTCGAGGTCCTCTTGTTTTCTCTTCTCCGGGATCTTAACTTTCTTATATTAGCAATAACAAAATCGATTCGCTAGCGCGTTCGGGTACTCATGCTCAGACTGTATTCGGAAGTGAGAATTCAGCTTACGGGTTAGCACCCCATCTTAACGAACAGTCTGTTCGATCAGCAAACGTAAACATTATGAATCAGCTGATTTGGGTACATGGCTTGGAGCCTCCAATATGTGCTATAAATACTGTGACCTCTGATCAGCTGATTTACAATGTGTAGTGCGCTGAGCGCTCGGGCTGTTATAATACAATTACATATAGTAGTAGAGTTATTTTGTCAAACTTAAATTAATCCAACCGTGAAAGTGGAGCAAGAAGTGAGAGTGGCCTTGTTTCGCACTTTGAAGAAATGTGTGGTGATCACCAAGCTACCACGTCACATTGACTAACATGCCACCGAATTTTTTTCTATTTTTCTGTAATAATTATATATTCTTGTGTATCAATTATCCCTTTCAGACCTGACACTAAACTACCGGCAGTTTTTTTATGATTTTTGGGCAAAATAGTATTTATATGATATGAAAACATATTCAATGTCTAGATTTTGCTATGATCATGTTCTTCAAGGATTTTCAGGACCCGCACAATTGATGCATCTCGGTCTAGTTTCATTTAAAAAAAGCAAAGCTTCATGTATTATTTTTTTTAAATGCTTCCAATATTTTAGTATGATACAGTTAAAAACAAGTTTTTGTTTTTGCAGAAACATAAAAATACATTGCATTTGGTACTTCGTGTGCATGTAAGTGACTTACACTCTTAGCTTTGGCACATATGGGTTGATTTCAAATCGAGTTCTTCCGGATAGTGATTGAAGCCATGCTGTCGTTTTTCGGGACATAGCTGAAAAGTGTTGTTTGAAAAGTGAAAGTTTCAACTTAATCCAATTTAGGTCCAGAGCTCTACTTCCCGTTGTTAGTCTTCTGCGCTGCCACCAACGCTTCAGCTAACGCAACTCGCCAAACCGTAGCTATCCTTTTGGTGGCTTTCCGTTTTGCCAACAATCCTTTTGGTATTCCAAGCATTGCAAAGTCTATGAAATGAACGATTGCTTTCAATGCCCACCTTCTGTAAAAATGTCCGATCTGCTTTCAATAGTTGCTCACAAATGTCCACACCTCTCATTGACTCAATGTATAGTCGGATTATATTTGGACGTGCAACTTCGAAGAATTTCTTCATCTTTTTTGCACCAACTAGAATGCCATTCACGGTACTGCATCCAAATGCAGATGATGCCAATAAGATTAACTTTGAGTCCTTCCATTGGACAATGGCAACCTTATCTTTTGACTATAGATCCCTCCAAAATTTCCTTTTTTTATTGTCAGTCGAATCAACATATTTTATACGTTTTTTTATTATAATTCACGTCCTTTAAATTCCTTTTGCCATAAGCTTGTCCAATAGGGGCAATGTTGTAAACTACATGTCAACAAATATGGTTGTTCCTTTTGGAAATGTTTGCATAGGGTCTTTCAATTGGTGTGGTATATTTTTCAAAAGGAATTGCGTACGATAAGGATGTCTGACAAGAAGGAGAACGACTGCTGAACCAAGTCCAATGTTTTCCTCTGAAGAGAATGTCTTGCCTGGATAAATTTTAAAATCGATATCCAGACCTTCTGATGTTTTCAATACCTCATATTTTGTGCAAACATCTCTTGCTTTGTTGGGCAAATTTTGACGTTTTACTTCTTTCTCGCCTTCACTTTTAGTGCTTTCCCACGACATATAATAATTTTTGTCCCGTTCTTCATCAGCACTCCTAAAATCAAGCGAATCCCAATCTTGCAGCGCAGCCAAAATATTTTCATCTGAAAACTATTCTTCGGAACGAAATTCAAGAAAAAACACTAATTTTTAGTGACTTGAGACCTAATACGCACAATTGATGCACTCGTTAAAAATTATAGCTAAATCCAATTTTTGTTACACCAAATGACTTTAATTCATTTGAAATATTAATTTTGAGTATTTTGTTAATTAAAATGTCTACACTTCACTAATTTTTCAATATTGGTATTTTAGTAATTGAAAATATAACTTTCTTCTGCGGCTCATTTTTACAAAACTGAAATGTAGCTCGAGAATTTCCCGAAAATTTAAGGATCGGTAAAACGAACAATGAAATCATGTAAGATGCGAACATAAATAACAATCAGCACAATCGATGCATATCGATCAATTTCACATTCGTGAAATAGAAGTTAAGATATTGGGACTGAAACTTACCCGCACAATCGATGAATCACGTTCTGAAAGGGTTATGAGATATACACAATACGCCCATTATATACCGTTTCTGAAGTATTATCTCAGCAAATAGAAGCAACATCTGTTGGAATTATTCGTCCTCTTTATGAGGATAAACTGATTCTTCTCCTGCAATAGAGTTTCTTAACTACATACATAAAATTTTAAGATGTTCTCATACATAAAAATCTAGACCATGCTTTATCTTTCTACAATGGTTTTACATTAAAAAAAATTTTTTGACAGAAATATTACACTTTTTCACTTATTAATGATTCATGGGTTTCAAAACCGGCCAAGTCTATGAGCTTGCATTCAAAACCAATCCAACGCCTTGGAATCGAAACCGCCCAAGCCCAGTTCATTGGTATCAAAACCGTCCAAGTCCAATTTTTTTTCCAACGCCTTGGAATCAAAACCGGCCAAGTCCAGTTCATTGGTATCAAAACCGGACAAGTCCAAAATTGTTTTCTCAAAAACATTCGCAAATTAAACTTGAAATGCTTCATCTGATGTGCTTTGAGTAAGAAATTTTATAAGCTATTGTGTGGGAAATGCGTTTTAATTTTTCAATGAACATAGATGAATGTAAACGTTTTTCGTTGTTTTCCCAAAAGTATGAAAAATGGACTTGGCCGGTTTTGAAACTGGGCGCCTCATATATGTATATATGGCTACGGCCCACAGTGGCAAACTTTTTAAGAAAGCGTTACAAAAATCGATTTTGATATGGGTCTGTTTGACAAATTTGATACTTCGGATAAAAAAAAGTCGAAAGCTGATAAATTCAAAATTTCAATGCATTCGGATAAGTAGTTAAGTTTTTACAGTTAGTCAAAGTTGAGACATTTTTGAAGTTTGCGAAAAATTAAATTTTTGAGATAAAAATTTCATATTTGAGCTGAAAAATTCAACAAATGCTGAGAGAAAGATGAATACTTTTTTTTGTAAAAGCATTATATGTTTTATTTAAACAAAAAAATAAATAGTTCGTTAGTTTTTTTTTTTGTTTTTGTTGTTTTTTTGTTTTTGAAACACTTTTTTTATCGAAGTTTTTGAGCTTTCAGTAAAGTAAAGCTTTTAAAAGTAAACTCCACAAAACTTCAAGCTGAAATAATCACTGACTCTTTCTTAACATATTCTCAGAACAAACTAGGCACCAGAGTTTGCCGGTTTGAGTGCTAGAGCGATATTTATCGACAAACCTGTGGATATAGCACCCTAAGTCAATATGCATATTAGAAATATTAAATCTTTAGCCTTTATCTAAAAAACATTTTATTTGATGTGCAGTGTCTATTTGATTAGTCATAGTTCATAATTAAAAACATTTAAGTTAAGCTACGGCCCCACCAACTTTTTTTAATAGTGGGCGCACCTTATTGTTTTGGTCAAAAACTACCTCTTATATTGTCTGAATTTATTATATGCAATAAATTTTTAACTAAAAATTTTTCTGATTGCATTTATTCTTTTG
Organism: Tricholauxania praeusta; assembly: GCA_949775025.1. Taxonomy (NCBI): domain Eukaryota; kingdom Metazoa; phylum Arthropoda; class Insecta; order Diptera; family Lauxaniidae; genus Tricholauxania; species Tricholauxania praeusta. The sequence continues at coordinate 5,195,644 of OX459032.1, read as the reverse complement.
AAGGTAAAATTCCTGATATCTTGTAAGTTACATAGGGATTACAAGAACAGGTAAAAAGATTTGAAACGATTTGTGTGGAGAAAAATAAGATTACAATTTTAGAATATATAAAACTGCCTGCTTTATTATAAAGTAATTAAGTCGAACAAAAGAAAAATAAAAGTATATATGTTATCGGCAAAACTAGTCTTTAGGATAAACTAGCTTTTTATTGGCCAAACTAGTTCATCCGAAGCGTGTTAAGATGAACCAGTTTAGCCTAGGAAAATTTTAATATGGTTGAGTAAGTGGGCGGCCTTCGGTCGCTACACATGATTTACATCCTCCAATACTATGTTCAAAAATAGCTTCACGGCGGCATTCGACCGCGGTTTACTATAGTAAGTATATTAAACCCCTGTGTGATAGCGAATCCCGTGTTCGACATAGTGCAGTGGACATATTGGAGGATGTAAGCCTTGAGCACTGGCCGAAGGCTGCCCACTTACAATAACATACTAACATTTCAAGAACATCGGGAGTGTGGGCGTTAAAGTAAATAATAACTCTAGTTTATCCTAGGCTAAACTGGTTCATTTTAACATTCTTTAGATGAACTAGTTTGGCCCACAAAAAACTAGTTTAACCTAACGACTAGTTTGGCCGGGAACATATTTATATAAAGTCGTTCCGACTTTCTACTTTCTTCTACGAAGAAATTGAAAAGTTCAACATGCACATATATAAAAAATGCTACATCATTCCAACTTTTGCAAAGCACGTCAAGTCAAGCAGAGCTCATAATGGACGTTAGAGATTATCTTTAGATTACCGAAAATAGTTTTACAACGCATAAGATGTCTGAATTTGAAAAAAATGCATCCAACTTATATTGGAATATAAACAGAAAATGGATGAGCACAAATCGTACAAAAAAAGAACTTCCTTACAAAATATCTTTGAATTTTTTTACAATTTAAGCTAAACATACGAATCCCAATCACATTTCAAAAAATAAGTTAAGGTGTTATCTTCGGCCAGGCCGAAACTCACATATTCTACACTGCACTGAAAGTACCTTTTAAATAAATGTTAAAAGACGTTGAAGAGGTCGAATAAGTCGAAAAAAATGTAAAATCTTGGAAAGGTTGATAGAGGTTGAAAAATGTTGAAAAAGTTGATAGTATATGCAAAATGTTGAAAAAAGTTGAGAGAGGTTCAAAAACTCTAAAAAAGTTGAAAGAGATTGAAAAAATTTGAAACAATTCAAAATTGATGCATAAGTCGAAAAAATAAAGAAACTTATGAAGAAAGTTGAAAGAGGTTGAAAAGTTGAACAACTACATATAGGATATATAGGAAAATGTTTAAGTGTTGAAAAAGTCGAAAGAATATGGAAAATGTTGAAAAAAATCGTAAAATAATAAAAAATTTGAAAAATGCCACGGCCACTTTTCCAATTCCGCCCACTTTTGTTTCAATATAAATTATATTCGTGATGGACATGCTCATATTAAATTTTAGCACAATAGCTTGTATAGTTTGCGATATATGCCGCAGTCAAATTTAAAATTTAAGGCAGTGACACACCCACTGGTACAATCCAGCCCGGTTTTGATCCAGAAATAGCTTTCCATAAGCAAACCCCTAGCACCAAATTTAAGTATGATTGCTCACATATTTCGATAAATATGCCACTTTGCGTATTTTATTTGTATTGGAGGTGCCACGCCCACTGGTGCTATTTCAGCCACTTTTGGTTCAGATATAGTCTATAGCAACTGAACCACTTAATTTAACTTTCATGGCAAATGCTGCAATAGTTCACTTAAAACTGCGCTTACAAATTTATGTTAATATAGGAGGTGCCACGCCCATTGATGTAATCCCGTCAAAATTCATTTGTTTTGAAAGCTTATAGTAACTGACATCTATATACCAAATTTTATGAAGATATGGTAGTATAAATGATAAAATTTAGGGCTATGTTACTCCCCTGTACGATCCTTTGGAAACTTGAAACCCAGCCTAATCCTAATTTGGTTCACATGTGCACCAAATCACTGATTTTCATCAAAATCGCTGCAAATTGTTTCAAAATTGGCCTGGGTCAATATACATGGAGTATGGGAGGTAGGAGTGTCCGCGAACCGATTTTGCCAATTTTCAAGAGCAAGATGCCTTCAAGTAGGTGTGACCTGTGTGTGAAATTTTCATTCAATTAGCTTTCTTGGTTTTCCCATAAGCCTGATTTCAACAGACGGACAGACAGACAGACGGACATGTCTAAATCGACTCAGGGGGCGACGCTGACCAAGAATATATATACTTTTCCATACCTGCCACGCCCTCTTCTATGTGCTACAAATGGAGAGACAAAGTGAATATACCCTCGGTGTAGGCAACGAGAGTTTTATAAAGCTATTGATAAAACAAAGGTTTTTTCAAGACTGATTTTATTTATTCAAATTTATCTTAAAATTTTACAAACTTACTCTAAGCAAATGCACGTACGTGACATACTCATATTTCAAATGGCAGTTTTGCTGCATCATGAGTATATGGCACGTTCCTTGTGCATTTTTCTTCGTCATATACAACACCCCCTGACGAAGAGTCGTTCCCATGGTTGTTTTCAACTTTGGGAACACTAATATTTGTAATTATTTTTGTATGATTTTGCTTACATTTTATTATTATGAATGTGATAATACATAAAATAATTATAAGTAAAATAATGTAAAAAATGATATTAGTTTTATTATGTTCATATTTCAATACGTTAATATGTTTGATGTATAATTTTTCAAAGGTTATATTAATTTTACTTGTGTAATTGATTTTTAATATGGGGTTTGGTATAATTGGTTCATACATAAATGTTTTCTTTACATATTTTTTCTTATTTATTGACATTTTACAATTTTCAATTTTAATTAAGTAATGTCCCTTGATAATAATGTTTTGTTTATTACAATTTTGTGTTTCCAAATTTTTTGTATATATTATTATTCCCAATTTCTATTACATTTTCATCGAAACTTTGTTCATAAATACATTTCATTTTTGCCTTAAATAAGTTTTCAATACATTGATCTTTTAGTAGTTTCAAATTCTTCTTTGAATCAGTTAAATTGTATATGTCATTGCCTATGGTTAAAAATCTTTTGTTTTTCAATAATATTTGCATATGATCGTCTTCATTTGGGATTGGCTCTATATGAATGAGCTTATATTTTTTAACAGTCATTGTTGGTATCCATATAATAAAAATTGTACTGTCTTTATACGTTGCTAATTCAACTCTGATATCTCTAAGGGTTTCCAGTGTTATATTGTAAGTGTCAATCTCTACGTCTGTGAGAATATCTCTACTAAGCGTCCCTAATCTTGAGGTCATTATGATTTCTTTAATTTTTTGTATCTCTTCTAACGTATATTTGATGTTCTCGCGAATATGATTTTGGATTTGTAAGTTAGCAAATTGTTTTTATAAGTTGTTAAGACTAGTTGAATGAATGTTAATTTGTTCGGCCATGGATTGTATCTTGGTGTTTATAGTGTTTGTCAATAGATTAATCTGTTTATTGAAATGTTCATTAATATTGATTTGTCCGTTTAAGTTCTCAATTGCGTTGTGTGTATTTGTTTCGATAATTTTAAGTTTACTTTCTATTTCTTTCTCGTCTTCGTCCACTGTTCCATATAAAAACTTCATAGCTGTTCCTCCTAAGTTAATAAGTCGTCGTCGTTGTCTAAAGTGTGGTAAAATTGTGTGGAACTCTTTTTCTAGATGTTCAAATTGCTTTTTCGTATCGTTGTCATAGATTGGTGCAAGGATAATTTGATTTTCAATCGAATCTATGATCACTTGGTAACTGGTAAATTGATTTTGTGTAAAATCTTGTTGTAATATTCAATAAGAGGTTGTTCTTCTAATTGGATGATTGTGAATCCGTTACCATGATTAAGGTCTATTAATTCAATCTGTTGTGCCTTGAGTAGCGATATTGGAAATAGAATCATCATTATGATCAGATAGGTCGTTGTTAACTCTGCAAATAGTATTGGTTACTTGGTGTTTCTTTTTTCTTCTAAATTGATCTTAATTGTTTTTTAAGTTTTGCTTATATGGTTGGTAATGATGTGAGTCTAACTGAGTCACTTTAACTGCTGCACATTTTGGTACCATCTTGTTAGTTCGCTGGTTATTTATTATATGAGTTTCGTTAACGTCTGAGTCTCTGCGGTTTTTATTGATTTTGCTTAAAATTAATTCTTTCTTTTTTTCTACTCTATCATATACTAAGCTAACGTTAATTTTTCCTAGATGAATGTCAATAGGTTTTTCTTGTATGGTTAAGTGTATTATATTATTATATTCTTTGATAGCTTGGTATACGTGAGATATTTCTAATGGTATTAGGTAGTATTCTCTGTTTTTCCGAATGCTAAAGATGCGTATATTTTCATTCAGAGAACTATGTAGTCGCTCTTCGTCTGATTTTCCTGTGCGTCGATTAGCTGACGTATGGTGTATCGTAATTTCATTTTGTTCTAAGAACTGTAGGAATGGTTCGTTAGTGAATACGTGTTCATTGTCAGTTGTTAGTAATGAAGGTTTGATCATGTATGAGAAGATTTTTGTAAAAGCATTTATTATAGTTACAAAGCTTGTATCGCTTATTGGTTCTAAAGTTGCAAACTTTGAAAATTTGTCAATAATTGTAAGATATTTTTCATTCGTACTTTTAAACCATATATCGGCATGGTAATGTTGATAAGGTCCTGTTGGAGTTGGGGTTTTTTCATAAGGTAGTTTGAGTGGCTGTCTTTCTATTTTTCCATTGCATATTTGACAGTTATTAATGATTTGGGTTACCTTGTTTTTTAAGTTCGGGTAATATAATTCTCGTTTTAATTCTAAATAGGTTTTTTCTATTCCTGGATGATTATGTTCAGTTCTATGCTTCTTTAAGATCATCTCATAGGTTTCTTCTTCAGAATATTCTTTCAATATTTGACTACATTTATAAAACTTGAATCTTCCTCGAGAGTAAGCCTGATTGGCCTCTAGTAGTTTTAGATAGATTGAATCGTCATCTATGTAAATTCCTGTCACTGCGAACGATTGCCTGAGTTCGTTCAATATTTCTTTTATATCTTCGTCAGAGTAGTTAGGTTTGTTAAAAATTTTGGTATTTTTGATGTCAATAATTTCTTTAGTTAATATTGCAAACCTTCGCTTAAACATATTCAATGGTTTTTCACTAATTTGTATACCTTCTCTGCCGTCTTCCTCTGCGCTATGAACGGTGTTAACGTCCGTGATTATTTCTTCATTTGTCGTTGGATTAATCTTAGCAATGTCTCTCATATGTATTTTTAATGTATTTCTCCTTACAAAATCTTTATTGCATATGTTACATTTATGCCTGATTCGCTCTACTGAACGATGTTTTTCTGACTGGTGTTGTTTCATATATTTAATTCTTTTGTACGTTTTTCCACAAAGTTCGCATGATAATTGATTAGCTTCCATCATGTGTACTTGGGGTATTTTTACTCTAGAGAGTGCGTCCGCTACTTTGTTTTCTTTACCTTCTACATGGGTTATAGTAAAGTCATATTCGCTAAGCAATATTTTCCATCTTTGAGTTCGGTTCCTTTAAATTAGTTAACCAAACTAATGGTCGGTGTTCGGTTTTCAACTGAAATTTCCTTCCCCATAAGTAGTGCCTAAATTGTTTCGTTGCCCATACTATTGAAAGCAATTCTTTTTCGATAGTCGAATAATTAATTTCATGTTGATTCAATGTACGCGACACGAATGCAATTGGACCATGTGTTTGAGACAAAACTGCACCTAGTGCGAATTCACTTGCGTCCGTTGTTAGTGTAATTTCTCTCTTGAAATCAGGGTAATGGATAACTAAATTGCTTCTAAGCATATATTTTAGTTTTTGATGATCTTTTTCATTTACATTTACATTTGTTCCTTTTTTTTAATCTGAGGGTCATGGGTTTCGCTATCTTTGCGTAATCTGGGATAAATTTGCGATAATATCCCGTAAGCCCTAAGAATGATTGAATTTCTTTAATACTTTTTGGTATAAGAAAATCTTTTATACGTTGTATTTTATCAGGGTTCGGTCTTATTCCGTCTTTGGATACTATGTGGCCTAAAAATTTTGTTTCATGTTTGAGAAATTCGATTTTGCTTAACGATACTTTCAGGTTTGCGTTCTGAAAGTATGGAAAATTTTTATTAAGCTATCAATATGTTCTTCCAGTGAAGTGGAAAAAATAATTATGTCGTCTAAATAGACGTAGCAAATTTTTCCAATGTATTTTTGCAATACACTGTTCATAAGTCGTTGGAACGTCGCAGGGGCGTTCTTCAGACCAAATGGCATACGATTGAATTCCTAATGTCCATCTAATGTGCTGAATGCGGTTTTCTTTCTATCTTTAGAATCTACTTCTATTTGATAAAATCCTTTGGTGAAATCTAATGTAGTGAAGTAATTGGCTCTGCCTAGCTTATCAAGTATTCCATCGATATTTGGAATAGGATATTTATCTTCTGTCGTAATATCGTTCAGTTTCCTATAGTCTATGACTATACGCCAATCTTTATTACCTACGTTATCTTCTTTTTTGGGGACTACCCAATAGGCGCATTGTATGGTGAAGTGCTATGACTGATGATCCCTTGCTCTAACATTTCATTAATTTGCCTGCTTACTTCAAGCTTGTGAGCTTCTGGATACCTATATTGTGTGTTTTAGTTCGTGTGTGAACGTTAAATCGTCGCCTTTTTTATAAAAAAACTCGTTTATTATTATTTAGTGCTTCTATAATTGCTTTTTGCTCTTCGTGATTTAAATGGTCAATACGTATATCTTTCTTTGCGTCGAGTATGTTTAGTTGTGGTTCTATATGTTCTAAGTGGTAAAGATTTCTGTCGTATTCTCGCTCGTCTTGTTCGCTCAAGAAAATTGGTATGAGTTCATTGTTTAGTATTAATGTTTTATTTTTATAATTTATTATGCCTTCATTTTCTAAAAGGATGTTATTTCCTATTAGTTCGTCAAATTTTGTATGGAAATCGTAAATGTGGAATATACAATAGTTTTTGACTGGAAGTCGAAATTTTCCTTTAGGGACTATTGCGTCTTGTAAAACTGTGATTGTTTCTGATGCTGTTCTTATGTTCAATGGATTAGATATAGTTTTGATTGTTTGTGGTGGGCAATTTCGTTGATTTAGTAGACTGTTAGTGCTTCCCGTGTCCAATAATAATCTAGTTTTGACATTGTTTTTCTCTAATCGAATATAGGGTAAGTTAGATTCGTTTCCGAGGCTGTTAATTGAAAATCCTCATCTGTTCTTTGTTCATTGTAATTAGCTTGAGCTCTACGGCTTTGTCCTGATCCATCTATACTCATTGGTTCTGGTGGAGGTTGTCTTTGTGGATTTCTATTTGGCTGCAAATTTTCCTGAACTGGCTGAAAATTGTTTGGTCTAAATTGTCTCTGTTGGAAATTGTTATTATGGTAATTGGGTGCATATAAACGTGGTTGCCATTGCTGTGTATGTCTATTAGAATTATTTTGCTGAATTTGATTCTGGTTTCGTATTTGATTCCTATTTAAATTTCTATTTATATTCAAACTGCTATTTTGCGAGTTGTATGCTGGTTTTTCGTATTGTCGTTGTTCAAATAATTTGTCATTTCTATCGTTTACAAAACCTGCTGCTGTCAGTTCATGTAATGCTTCTTCGATTGTTATAGGCTTAAGCGCGTATAAAATTGTCCTCATATGTGTGGGCAATTTTTCTTTAAAAGTTTTTAGTCCTGTTTTTATGTTGCGTGGTATATCTAAAATATTTCCTTCTTGTGTGCATTTTTGGTTTAATGCAGTTAACGCTTTTTGTATTTGATTGTAGAAACCAAACACATCCCCTCGAAATTGTATAGATCTAAGATCTTCATAAAGTTGATTGGAAGATTTAAATCCGCTAAAATTTAATATCAGCATCTCTCGGATGTTTGACCATTGATTTAAATGGCTATGAATTTCTATAGCCTGCCTAGCTCGACCGGCTAATTTACTTTTAGTCATATTTATGCACATTTTTTGTGCTTGTTCGTTATAGAGACTTAGTGTTGGAATAATATCGTCTATGTTACTAAGAAAAATTGGTAAGTCCTCTTTCCGTCCGTCGAAGTTTTGTAGTCTTTCAATATATTTTATAGGATTTAAATCAAAACTACGTAAAGTGTTACCATTAGTTGCCACTCTTGATGCCGCTGCTGCCGTTGCTGCTGTTGTTGCCGCTGCTGCCGTTGCTGCCGCTGCTAGTCTCGCATTTGCTTCTTGTAACATTTTCCAAATGCTCCCTCTATAGGCTTCGCAGTATAAAAGATGTTCGTTCTTTGAGCTGCTGGACTTGGGTGAATCTTCACTTTGTTTTATTTCTTCACCTTTATCAGAAATTTTTGGTAATATTTTATGCTAATTTCCGCTTAGCTTTTTTACCACAACTAAATTCTAATTTTATTGCTTTTATTTATTTTTGCTTTAATTATTTTGTTTAGCTTTTACACAGAGTTAGTTTTCAGTTAATTTTCGCTTAAATTTTTCACCACTACTGCTTTTTGCTTAATTTAATTTTTGTTAACTTTCGATTAACTATTTTTTTTATCCGAACCCGACGGCGCCAGTTTTATAAAGCTATTGATAAAACAATGGTTTTTTGAAGACTGATTTTATTTATTCAAATTCATCTTAAAATTTTACAAACTTACTCTAAGCAAATGCACGTACGTGACATACTCATATTTCAAATGGCAGTTTTGCTGCATCATGAGTATGTGGCACGTTCTTTGTGCATTTTTCTTCGTCATATGCAACACGAGCTGCTTGTACCAGTTTCAATGACCGCTACGTCATATCATCAGTAAGCTTTGTTAGCCGAAGTTTGGTACTAGTCTGCAAGCATACTATTTCTTGCGTTGAGCAGTGAAGAATCACAGCAAAAAATATGACCATGTTCGCCAAACTTCTTCATTTACATGCAAGTGCTTTTGCAATCTCTTTGACATCACACATTTCTTGAAAAAAAAAAAAGCCAGGCCAGCTAAAAGGCTAATTCTGGCGGATTTTCCCATATACCCTCGGTGTAGGGTATAAAAAGGATTAAAAAAATTCGAAGTATTTTAATATGGTTGATCATCAATGCCTCTTAACCCTAGGATGTGCAGCTGGGCTTTTCGAGGCCCATTTTGACTTTGAGAAGTCGGCAATATTGTTTCTTAGGTCTGAGCTCCAAACGGCCTCTTGATAACTACCGCTCATGGTTTCTGAACGCAATTAAACCCGAAACGGGTCGTTTGCGCTGACTTCGCAGAACAAAACTTTTATGTTTATATAGTAACATCATAAGTGTACCTGCTGGGCCTCGCCAGGCCCAGCTATTAGTTAAATGTATGGCAAATATATGTAAACGTATAAAAAAACATCTTACAATACGTTATTTCAAAATGTTATATCTCTTCCAAGCCGGCCAAATATGGTATCAAAGGAAGGATGAAATCTACACCGGTTAATTGGCTCGAGATGTACTAAAAAGAAAATGAGTGGTGTGATTGTTGGCACAAAAATTTTACCATACTGATCGAACAATTTATAGTGAGATTTTATTCACTCCTTTGGACTTGGCTAAAGATTTGTGTAAGTTGAGACTCTTAATTATTAATTAAGGCACTGTCTGCCAAAACAAACGGTTTGTGACGGAAGGACGTAAAAAAAAAAGAAATCGACCGCAGGAAGAGACGTTGTTTGGTTATAATAGTGAACAAGTTTCGTTGTGTTCTTATGAACCAAAAAAGAACAAGGCCGTTATTTTTCTATCGACCTAGCATTATGCGTCCAACGTCGACAATGCGTACAAAAAGAAGCCATGTCAAATTTTAGATTACAATGAAAATAAGGCAGGTGTTGATACGATGGACCAGATGCTCAGCGGCTACTCCTGCAAGCGTGGCACAAGCCGCTGACCTCTAGCCATTTTCTATAATATATTGGATGTTGCTAGCTTGGAATCATTTATTGTTCACGAGGCATTCGTACGATCACACAAAACGGACAAACGTTACGTGTTTTTGATGCTTCTGACGTCGCAATTGATGACCGTTCACATGAATAATAGAGTAATGATTAGCCACGTACACCGCCAGCAACTATCAGTACAGCTATGCCAAAACTCAATGTGTTTGTAAGTATTTGGAAAAAAACAAGAGCGCCAGGCACCTCCCCAGAATCAGTGCTGAAAACACGCAAAACATTGTTATACTGTGAAAAATGCAGAAAATACTTGTGCCTTGATCATGGGTCCATGATGAAAATTTGCTTATGCTCCGGCTGTGCTGCAGCCGCAGAAGAATAAATAGTATAACATATCATATCAACACATGTAACTTCACAATTCATGTTTAGGGGCCGTCCATTAATTACTTGAGGTGTTTTTTTAAAAATTCGGATCCTCCTCTTGGTGAGATTTAGTGACTTCTGACGAGAGCCCCCTCTCCCTTCAGTGAGCCTTATAATTTTTAATGTAAACTGCTATAATAATGTAATCTCAGCATTAAAAAGTTGACGTGATATGTTTACTGACCACTCCCCCCCCCCCCCTCCTCCTTGGTGAGATTTGGTGAGATTTTTCCGGACTCCCTCCGCTCTATTTTGACTCACGCAATTTATGGACGTCCCCTCTTTGTGACCTTAAATAAATGAGGTAAAAATTTACCTTTACCATCAATAAAAAAAAAATGGTTTTATTTTTTGACTATGCCCATTCTCTTACACACGGAAACATACATATATAAGGTAAACAAATCCAGCCTACAGCGCTACAGCCATACATAGCTTATATAACCAAACGCAGGTACCAGCGACACTTCTAGCTGGACAAAAATATAGTAAACCAAGGCCATGGCATGTGGGCCTCGCGAGGCCCAGCAGTGTCACTTAGCGCCTCATAGGTAGCTGAACATCCTAGGGTTAAACAAGCTATATAGTTTAGGTATCGGTGGATTCTTTTATGATTGGCTTGTGTCTTATTTAAAAAATCGGTCACAGAAGGTGAAAGTGGGCTATAGCCTGAGTGATTCAAAAGTCATTATTATAAGAGTACCTTAAGGATCAGTCATTGGTCCTATTCTATTTTTAATTTATATAAATTTCTTATTTGATCAACCATTTAGAGGAAAAGTCAAAGCTTTTGCTGATGACTTAGGAATTTCATATAGTTCGACAGATCTCTTATCCTTGGTTGCATATATAAACCATGATGTCCATGTACTTCGCACCTGGCTTGCAGAACATAAACTAGTCGTTAGCAACAAGACGAAATTAGTGTTTTCTATCCGAAACTTCACGAGTCTACAGACCTTGACATTACTTTCCATGCATCAAATTGCAAGCGCCACAAACTTTATGCTTTGGTATGTTTTTTAATTCTAATATTTCTTGTGAGCCTAACTGTTTCAAAATTGATACAGTGGATCACTTCAGATATTTAGGTGCAACGATTGACTGTTGTTTAAATTGGAATGAGCATATCTCTAGCCTGAAAAAATATTTGATTATGTCACTTCGCAGTTTTCATCGTATTAGGAAATTTGTTTCAAATAATACACTGAAAACAATCTATTATGGAATCTTTCACAGCAAGCTAAAGTATGGTATAAGCTGTTGGGGAGGTTCTTATCTCAATAAAATACAACAACTAATTGTATTGCAAAAATGTGCTATTAGAAAGATTTGTAACTCCCAACGTCTAGCCCACTCTAGTGAACTGTTTAGGAATTTGAAAATCTTACCTGTTAGACAACTATTTTATTTTAAAGTATTAAAAATATACTTTTAGAGAGGTGGATATTTGCAAAGTCCTTTACGCGACACGCACACTCTGCGTAGCAACTCTCAATCGAATGTACCACTTCCGTTTTTTCGCATGACTTTTTTCAGGAACTTCTACACAGTAGTTTCATGTAAACTGTTTAACTATATACCAGTGGCCTTACGAATGATTAGACCACTATCTGCATTTTTAAAAAAGCTTAAGTTTTGGCTTCTTAGTTTTGATTCCAACCAGGTTGAAGTTTTAGCGCGCTACGTATGATTGATAGTTTCCTTAGTATGCATTCTTACACTGAGCTCTATTTTGATTTTAATTTTGTTTTATATGAAATGCTTTAGTCCCTCCTAATTTCTATGAAATACCATACCATTGCTGGGCGTTCTTAAATTATTTATAAATTAGTTTTTTATATGTTCACCCCACGCATAATAAACTTATAATATATGTATATGGGACGTTCCATGTCAACCGGGACAGTGGTCTGCCCAAAATTGAGCGCAGCCGAAAAACGTTTTCAAGGTGTCAAAATCTTCGTATGCTCAAGAGCTTTCATATGAGAACGTGTGTTTTCGAATTTTTTTTTTAAGGAAATGGCGACCATAAAACGGAGCCTACCTTCAGATATCTATCTATAAATTGGCTGTTGGTAAGCATCCATAATCAAAATAGCTTAATTTTTTTATATTGTAGGAAGGCTGTGAAGAGAGGGAGTGCAGTGGTTACTTTATTTTGAATAGTACGTGGTGCCACGCCCCTAACGGAAAAAAACGTTGCCAATAGTTGCGTAATAGACCGATTTTAATAAAATTTGGTTTGGAGATAGACTGAACCATAAGAAAAGTAATTAGAAACTCTGAGTTCTTAAATGGGGCGTGGCATTACCCTTAATACGAAAAAGCGCTGTTTCGACTGAACCGCGTCATCGATTTAGATAAGATTTGGTATGGTGCTAGATTGAATCCTTACTAAAGATATTTCTTTTGAGTGAGCAATGCCACGCCTCTAATATGAAAAAAACGTTTTTATTGCTAGTTATTTGTTTTAAATAGGACGGTGACACGCCCGTAATAGAAAAGTATGTTGACACAGCTAAATTAATGGACCTATTAGATCCTGACCAAATTTCATAAAAACCGGTCCATTAGTTTAGCAGTGAAAGCGTTTTTTCTTATTAGAGGCGCAGTACCGCCCCCTCAAAAGGAATATCTTCACTCAGGATTCAATCTAGCACCATATCAAATTTTATCAAAAGTGATGACGCAGTTCAGAAGAAACTATTAAGGGTGATGCCACGCCCCATTTAAGAATTAAGAGCTTTTAATTACTTTTCTTGTGGTTCAGTCTACTTCCAAACCAAAATTTTATTAATATCGGTCTATTACGCAACTATTGGCAACGTTTTTTTCCGTTAGGGGCGTGGCACCACGTACTATTCAAAATAAAGTAACCACTGCACTCCCTCTCTTCACAGCCTGCCTACAAAATAAAAAAATTAAGCGATTATGATTATGGATGCTTACCAACAGCCAATTTATACATAGATATCTAAAGGTAGGCGCCGTTTTATGGTCGCCATTTTCTTAAAAACAAAAGATTCGAAAACACCCGTTCTCATATGAAAGCTCTTGAGCATACCAACATTTTGACACCTTGAAAACGTTTTTCGGATGCGCTCAATTTTGGGCAGAGCACTGTCCCGGTTGACATGGAACGTCCAATATGTATTTGTAAGCTATAAAGTGGCATTTGACACTATTTATGTTATATAAAATAAAAAATTTCACTAACTATTCTCTATATCTATATAAGAACTTGAAAGTGAAATACCATGTTAAATTATGTTTATTTAATTGTAAGATTGAGAATAATGAATAAAAAATGAATGAATGAATAAGTAGTATTTTTAATCCTTCAATTTTAACAAAAAACAAAATTCCAAATTTTTCGTTTCTATAAGAACTAAAAAAGATTCTTATGGAGGAATGAGAAAAAATTTAACCCAGGTACTGCGGAAGACTTGTTCAAAGTATGCCAAAAATACTAAACATGATAATAAAAAATAAAGATTTTATAAAGTGCACGATTTTGGCTTTGGTATTGAATATGCTTAATTTAATGCTACTTTTTATTTTTTTTGTAAAAAACAATGCGAAATTTTAAATTTCGTTTTTTGTTAAAAATTAAGGATTTAATAAACTACTTAAGAACGTACTCCAAGAATTTGAAATTATTTTTGAGGAATTGAAAAAAATTTATTTTTTTGATGAACGAGTTTGGCTCTGACCTACTGTATGTACATTAGGGTGGTTCTTAAGAAAAAAAAAATTCGGGACGCCCCCTAAATCGGTTCGAAATAGGATGATGAAATGAATAGTGGCACCCAAAATTCAGAAATATTTTAATTATTTGTAAACTAGTGTTATTGAAGCAAAATATTGTAATTACATAGAACTATAAATGAAGAGCTGAGATGCAAAACCTGCCAAGTCCATATTTTGCGTGTTTGGGAAAATCGACAAAACTGTTTTCCACTGAAATTTAACTACAGTAAAAAAGTAGATTGATCCATTGTAATAGTTGTCAAAAGTTATTAAAATTCTGATTTTTCATTACATTTTATGACCTAATCTATGAGGACTATAATAAAAAAACGTTTGGACTTGGCGGGTTTTGAAACAAAAACTGTGGACTTGGCGGGTTTTGAAATTGAAAACGTGGACTTGGCTGGTTTTGAAAGTGAAACCTCTTGACTTGGCGGGTTTCGAAAAATAATAATAGTAAAAGGTTCCGAAATCATTTTTTAAAAATGGCTAAGTTTAAATTAATTTCAAAACATTTGAATAAATGTAGACTGAAATTTTAATTACACAATATAATTTCAATGTTAAAATAACATAAAACTATTTGCATTTATGAAAGCCGAATCTTTTTTAATAAAAAATTAGACTTGGCAGGTTTTGATTTTCAGAAATGTGGACTTGGCGGGCTTTGATAAAAATAATTTATCAGAAGTTATTGCAATCAAAAGTTTGTGAAGGGAAACATTTTTTTTACAATTTAGAGTATGTAGGCTTGTAAACCAATATTTTTTCTGTCCCCTCCTACAATATCTCACATTTTCATTTTTTTGGACTTGGCGGGTTTTGCATCTCAGCTCTTCAAATGTTGAAGAAGTTGAAAAGACGTAAAATGTTGAAGAAGTCTTAAATATGCACATATAAGAATAGATTTCACTACGGCATACATTTTCTTGAATGCTCCCCGCCCGTGAAGATGTTCACATGTAAAAATATGATCTCTTAAGTTTTTACTCGATCAACTCTTTATTACTGATACGAATAGGAAATGTTGCAAATGCTTTGAGAAATAAATGTTTAAAAAACTTAGCTATGCTGAGGCCGTTCTCGCCAGAAAGTTCTTTTATTTTGTTTATATTTTAGAGAATGCTCTTGGCACCAATTTCAGGTAAAAGTTAACCATGGATATTTTGGTATACATATATATACTATATATGTATACTTATTGACTGGCAATGCAAGCGAGCAAAATGCAGTTGCGAAAATTTCGACATCAAATGCAAAAACAACAACAAACTCGACCGTTATATTACAGAGACATTTGTTTATTCGCTATGCATTTAAATTGAATTGTGTGAGCAAGAAAGACAACTGCATTGTGCGTGTGCATTCGGGTATTTTGCATACTTGTGTGCGTGACAACGTGTGTGGGCATGTGTACAGTGTGCTGCAACAGTCGCAGTAGCAGCAACTGCAGCTTCATCTCATACGCACACGATGCAGTAATTTTTAATTTCTGCAGTCGGAGAGGTGGGCGAAAATTGTAGCTGTTGGTTGATTGCAAGCAGCGGTTGTTTGATCGAAAATGCATTTTACAACCCTTGCAGATAAAATTGGAACAACAACTCACATACTTTCTTTTGAAACATTGCTACCGGCCCATATCAACCTTAGTCTATGTACTATGGGGTATTTGAGGAAAATATTAGAACATAAAATCATAAATAGTTTTTGAAGTAAAAATTCCAAAGCAGCATTGGTGTTGGACAATATCTCTGAAGTTAGCTATTGGGTTTCAATACCTTGGGTTTTGTACCTCATTTGGTTGCTCTTTTTATATTTTTTCTTAATATTCGATACTTTTATACAATTCTTGGAACACTACTCCATCGTATTTTCGATACCATTGGTTTTTTTTTCTATTTTCATCTATAATTTCGATACTGTTGGAATTCTATGATACTTTTCGACACTTTGATTTTTTTTATGTTTCCCGACTTTTCAATGTTGTTCGATACTCTATGACTTTTATGGTCTTTTTTGACACTTATTTAGTAAAGTGACGGATATACTTTACGGCGCCGGTATCGATGAGCCTGTGTAAGTATATAAAAAAAACTTTTTAACTGATGCTGATGTTACTTTTAATGATATTATTGGTTGCTGCGAAAATTGTTTTAAGATTGAGATCGTTGACAATTTTAAATACTTAGGGATTATATCAGACCATAAGCTACGTTGGAAGAGCTATACACTTCTTCAAACACTATTCTAACAAACAGTGCCTACGACAGGGGGGAGGGGGGGGGGGGGGGGCGATAACGGGAAGATTCCCCCCGGGCCCGCAGTTCTTCGAAGGGGTTCGTAAATTCTTAAAGTCGCTATTTAAAAATCGTCGTTTGCGCGTTGCAACGCAACGATTGCAAACATTGGCTCAGTCCCTTCGGTTATTTTCTACCTAATTTTCGTCCTATATAGGTACAGTGAGTGAAAAGATTTTCTTGTCTTCGAATTAAGAAGGAATATCCCGTATTGTCATATTGTCGAGTTTACAAATTAAGCCAATTTTCAAAAAACATAGTTGTATGCAATAATTAAATACCATTATACTATTTTTGAAGTGAAACTTCTTTAGTGACGGTTAATTTGAAAAGCTAGGTGAGTACATATAATATAATATGTAACTTTTACCATCATACATCATTTTTAATTTTACAATTGTTAAGGCGAGGGGGAGGTGGGGCCCGTGCATGGTTACCACCGGGACCGGATTTGCTCTCGATGGCACTGCTAACAAAGTAATTTGACAAATCTGCCACCCTAGTCATTACTGCAATCAGGCAATTTTAAAAGTAGTCTATGATAGTTTGCTGAAGTATAAATTACAGTATGGATTATCTTGCTGGGGTGGAGCATATTTTAATAAAATATAACCTTTAATTACTAAACAGAAGCATGCTGTTAGAATTATGTAAATGTAAAGTTTATCGAAGAACCTCAAGTTTTGGTCTATTCAGATTTTTGAAGATTCCTCCATTGAGGCATTTGTATTGTTACAAAGTACTTAAAGTATTTTTTGAAAAATCTGGATACTATTCTGTAAGGCTTAATGAAAATTACAGTTTAAAAGTTAACACTGGTAATTTTACAACTGTTCCTACCATTCAAAAAACGCATTTTTCACGATTTTACTATGTTACGGCACCTCGATTGTTTAATATACTTCCAGAGAAACTTAGATGCAAAAGAGTCAAAACAGAATTCCTCAGTAATGTTAAAAATTGGCTTTTCTGTCTTGATTACTCTATTATAGATAGTAAATTTAAGCCCATGGTTTAGCTTGAATATTGTTTATGTTATTTAATTTCTATTTACTTAATTTCTTTTTTTAAGCTATTTTTGTGCTTAAGTCTTTTAATATTATTTAAATTGCATTGAATTTACATTCCCTGTCGTTATTCTTATAAATTACTTAATTGACTGATAAATACACTAGCATCTTGTTAACTTGACAGCAGAGTGTATTATATTATTTCATAAATGTAAAATACTTTTAATTATTTAATTAGATCTAAGAATTAATGAAATAAATGTGAAACGTGAAAAAAAAAACAGTGTTAAAACTTTAAATGCGTTTTTCTCGAATATATGTAAGTTTTTCAAAGTCGGTGGACACTGTATCTCAAAAACTAATAGACCGATTCTCTTTTAATACATAAGATACCAGGTAGTGACGTCGAGACTTGTTTGTTGCATTATAATTAGTTTTACAATAACAAATATACTGAATTTTGCATTATTTTTTTTAAAAAATTCGTTTTTTTCGACTTCAAAGTTATGCCAAAATCGTCATAAAAAAAAACTCGACGTCACTACCGCGAAAAACTCATAAAGTAACCAATTTTTTTTGATTTCAGATGATTCAGTGATGAGTTATGTCCACCTCAAACCACCTTTTTTTTTTTGAGGTGTTCGCGAAAATTTGCTGTCAATGGCTTTGCAATATTTTTTCATGAAACTTTCGCAGCATACTCCTTTAATATTGAACTTTTACATGTTCTTTAAATAAATAAAATAATTATTACCATATCACTAAAAAAAAATTTAAATTTATGCTTAAAAGTGCTCAGTGCATTTAGCTGGAGACAGTTACCATTGATTGAAGAAAGCTCTTCAGTTAGTCTGCAAGTTACATAATCTAAAAGGCCAATTCTAATTGAGACGTATACATATTTGAACATCATCTGCATAGGGATGCATGGATGAGTGCTTACAGACTCTACAAATGTCATTGACAAATATGGCAAACAGCAGAGGACCAAGGACTGAACCCTGGCGTATAGCACTATAAACAATATTGTATCCAGAGTATTTACTGTCAACTTTAACTTGTTGAGCTCGATTTAATATATAACCCATTATATGTCGTACAACACTGTCACAGAAGCCATACAAATGCTTTAGTTTTTGGCACAGTAATGGATGATTAACTGTGTCAAATGCCTTAGAGAAATCGAGCAAGCAAAGAAAAGCTATATGTATATTTAGTATTTTGACAGCAGCCCAACTATGTCTAGTCCTAAGTCCAGCTTGGAGTGGGGGTAGTAATTCGTTTTTACTTAGGAATTTTACCATTTGATGCTATAAAGCCCTTACATACATTGGTCAAACAGTATAATATGCTAATAGGCCTGGAAACTTAGGTTCATTTGCTGTGGCTTTTTTTGCAACAGGCATAACAATACCAAATTTCTAAGGGTAAGGGAACGATAGCGTTGCAAAACAGTGGTTTATGATGTGTGAAATTGAACTTAAAACATGCATAAGAATAAGTTTAATAAATTTTAGGGAAAGGGAGTTCCAAGAAGTCAATATTTTTGCTTGCAGCAGAAGTAGGGTTAGAGAAAAAGAAGTCATTTAAGATATCGGGGTCAATATTATGTTCCTCAGAACGTTTCTCACCAATGCCGTGCTGAAGTGTTTCTAGTGATCTTGAATTTTTCCCAATTATCAATTTATCATAAATTATGAAATCTGTTGCGTTTCTCAATAGCTTTATGGGTTCATGCGCATTTTTCATCCACACTGACCTCAAATGTACATTCTTATCAAAGTAACTATTTACAGTGTTGGTAAAGATACTCAATAGATTCATGGTACCATACTTCATTCCTTGTTGTGAGACAAATGTCATAATGAATGCCTCATAAGTCAATCAAATAAAAATCACGATAAGAAAATACATTCAAGCTGACATAAGAGGCTAGTAGAGCCATGGTAGAGGCATAGTAGAGCACGGTTAGAAATGTTGGAATAAATTTTAATACTTTTGGGATTAAATATATGACTACACCAGAATTGTATTAAAATTCAATACTGTCTAGATATTAAAATTCATTTTTAATACAAATTTGTATTAAAATTTAACACTCGTTTTTATTAAAATTTAAAAAAAAAATATGTCGTATCCACTGGGATTCGAACCAGGTTCCCTTTCAATACAAGGGTTGCATGAACATTTTAATGACATCAGCCAACGTAGTATCATATTTATGTTGGCTACATGTAATACTTGCGATAGCATCAAATGTTATAAAATATCGTTTTAATGTTTGAACTGTATTAGAATTTAATACAAAATGTCTTTGTAATATATTCAAAAGTATTAAATTTAATCAAAATTGTATTAAAAATCTTTGTAATACTTCGCTTGTATTAAAATTTATTCCAAGATTTCTAACCGTGATGCTACTAGAGGCATGATGTAACAATGAGAGTGCAAAACAACAGATCATGATCTAAGTAAACATCTCTCTCACATCGAGATTGCAGACACCTTAAACATCTTTCAAATATACTCTTCGACTTTTCGACACTTTGGAAATATAGATTTTTTCATGTATTTCGATACTTTTCGTCTTTTCAAATCATCTTGATTTGTTCGATGTTCTTTAATAATTTTCGACCTTTTTAGGTCTTTTCCATATATTTTGATTCTTCTGGATACCTTATTGAAAACAACATTGAAATCTATCACTTCTGCTTTCAAATTCAATAAGTAGCAGTAACCATATAGAATCGTATATACTTAGTATCCAGTGAGTATTTTCATCATAGATCCTCTGAACTCTTTCGGTTTCCTCGAACCATTAATTATTCATAATATCTTAAACTTTGTAAGACTACTCCATCGCCTTTTTTTTGTTTATTTGGCCGTTCTTGAAATGTTCCTCTTCAATAGAAATTCACTACTAAAAGTCAAACAAAGTCTCTTTCTCATAATATATTTTTATAATCAAATTTTAGCCAACATTTTTGATGTCAATATCCTTAGTTACGATATAGCCATAAAAGATACAAAAAAAAACATTCCAACTGCTTCAGCCACAATGACACACCAAACCCTTTATTTGCGCTCATCACCATCCTCCATACTATGTGAGGTCTTGGACTCCTTATGCATTCGCTTGTATTGGGGATGCATTTTAACATAAATGCAGTTCAGTTGTTAGTGTTGTTGTTCTCTATTGCACTGCATTTTGGTAAGGTTTTGTTGCAATTCACAAGCTGCATACAGACTAGAGCTGTAAAATTTTTTGCATTTTTGAAAAATGGTCTATAAAAACCTACGGTGCAAAAATACCCTATAACAACTTTATTTGTAGGCAAATCAGACAAACCATATTTTTTTCATTTATATAATAATATAAAGTGATCAACTTTGTCGAAAGCTTTCGAAAAGTCATCCAACTGACAATGATCCACAATATCCCGTACAATATGGTTCGAAATCAGTGCCAAAATAGTACTTTTCCAAACATAAACTAATGTGTCGCTTTACAAATTATATCCCTTACAAGAGCAAAATAATATGTTCTTAATAATTTGGTCAAATAATTTAGCAAATTTTGTCTGCTTAACATTTCGACTGTTACTGCGATCTACAGACTCATCGTTGATTTACGAATCTAGTGTTTTAGTGAATGTTTCTAAGATGATTGAGAGTTTATGCTATCAATAGGCTTCAACTTCAATGCCTGTTGGCCCTAAACAGTAGGCTGACAGATTCAGCAGTGTCGATTATATCTTCACTGCGAAGTAATCTAGCAGTACTTCTACTTTAATTGCAATCCTCTCTATTAGCAGGGAGTCTTTAGAAATAGAGCAAGCGAAGATGTTCGTCCCTCGAAGAAATTATACTTGGATATACGTGCCGTGACCAAAATTGATGGCCGCTAGAGCTCCTTCGATCTTAGTTCACTTTCGGAGCAGCAAAAGTCAGTAGGTAAAGGGCCTTGCTCGGTCGTAAGTCTAAGATTTCAACTTCTGTTGTGTGACAATCCATAAAGGTTTATTAAAGAGGCGCCACAAAAACAATACGGTAGGTACTTTTAGAAAGGTTGTTAAGAACGAAAATCAAATGATTGCGATCTTTTATAGAACAGGGTAGACTTTTTCAACTTTGCTAACACTTTTAAGCTTTTCAACAAGGAACATATTTTTTCTTTATAAGTTTTGAATAATTTTTCTCATAAAAAATCGTCCGCAAAACTAACTATAAATTTGGATAGTCCTCCAAGATTCGGTTATTTGAAAAAAAAACCGATTTCATGTCATATTGCAGAGCTATTCAAAAACCGCTAAATACACGCAACCGAATTTTTCGAATATCACTCACGTCAGCGTCACGTAGCCGTTGACGGCTTTCTATGTGTTAAGAGCAAGCTTTAGAATCCAGAAACCTGGACCTGGCCTGAATGTTACTGCACGTCGCCTGTCCAATTGTATTGCGTCTGTAATATGTCTGTATATATGTATGTACATGGCAGCGCTGTAGTTGTAGTCATTTCTGGCAACGGCAACGTTGACTGCGGCGTCCAGTTTATTCGGTTTAACGAGACCTTCGGCAAGTTTTGCATGCACGCCAAGCTTTTTGGAGCCCATATCAAACCTATTGCTGGGTTCTTCAACACACATCAACAACATAATTTTTTCCGGCAAAATATTTTTCCATTATTTCACTTACAACTCAAAGAAAAAAAAAATAAAGTATAAATATACCATAAGTTAAAAAAAATATACCGAAATAGTTTAAAGTATAACAGCAAAAACTAGATAAATTTCGGTAATAGTAAACATTTCGTGAAGCAACCAAGGATTAAATAAAAAACGCCAAAGAAAATCTCAAAAATCGGTGTTTCATTTCACTTACCGCTCTCGAAAAAGTATAAAAAAATAAGCTATAGCAACAAAACTAAAGCAAGCATCTTTCAATAAACAAAACAACAAACAAATAAATAAATAAATGTTTTGTTGCTGTTCTAGAAAATTTTTGGAATCAAAAAAAAAAGAATTTGAAATGTGAAATTTGTGGTCAAAAAAAAAAAAAGTTTTAACGATAAAAAAAACCGTCACAAATTTTTGTGAGCGAAAATATACCGAACAATATATATATAAGACATATTTAACCAAGTTCATAGCTATTTTTCTAACGTTTATACCAGCGACACCGCGTGATGACAAGGAGGAGTAGCACTGGTCTGTGCAAACTCTATGCACTCTTTTTCAGTGGGTTTTTGTTGTTTTTTGCAATGTTACTTAACATTCGTTCACTATTTTGCTCACACTTTAGATATAAATACTTCAGACACATGACAGCTAACTCATACTCATGAAACAACCTTACTTCAGCCGTGCTCTCCTCCTTACCATGCAATGCCAACTCACTCGCAAAGTTTCGCTGTCATCTTAACCTTTTCTTTAAGTTTTTCTTATTCGAACTACTTATTACGTTATATTCGTCTGGAGAAATCAAAATCACATAATCCAAATTAAGAAAAAAAAAAAAAATTGTTAGGACCTGCATTAACAGAGTGTGCTTCAAAATTTAAATAGATATTTTTTCCGCGGTTTTGTGAAGGTGATCTGCTGTCAGTGGTGTGTCTTGAACATTTTTTACCCGGGCGAAGAAAAACTTTCCGTCCCCTTCCTTGAAAACAATCTTGAGCAAAAAAATAAAAATCTACTAAAAAAGAATTTGTTTTACGCATGTTTCATCAAATATTCAAAGCTGTATCATCAGATCAAAATTTAATAACCTTTTCACTGATCAATACAAATTTTTAATTTTAATATTATTTGCAAACTCAATGAATCCCAAGGGCCATTTTTTCACACCCAAGTCTTTGCGGCTGGGGCAATGGTCTCCTTCGTTTCACCACTGCGCTATATGTAAATGCCTTACTTTAAAAATGCGTCCACTTTCTATCTGATGATCAGTGGTTCCCACTCCTATAAGCAAACGCGCTCACGATAAGCATGTGTTGATGATTTGTTTATCAATTCTGTATACATGTACGCTTTCTTACGCTCTTTAACGCTTTTTTATGCTCTTTAACGATTTTTGCGCTCTTAGAATACCTTAAGGCTCTTCTCTTTTCTTTTCTTTTCTTTTCTTTTCTTTTCTTTTCTTTTCTTTTCTTTTCTTTTCTTTTCTTTTCTTTTTTTTTTTTCTTTTCTTTTCTTTTCTTTTTTTCTCTTCTCTTCCCATCTCATCTCATCTTCTTGAAATCCTCCAAAGCATGGCCCTAACTTCTATGAGTGTCAAATTTGATTTCATAATTTCAAATTACTCTCCCAGAAGATTTTACGTGTTTGGGATGTGTCACATCTAACTATCTAAGTCCGCCCAATTTCCGCTCAGAGTCTGTTCAAACCATTTCTTGCGCCAATATAGAATTTTTAAGATTTTTTCTGCGTGACAAGTGTCACTTCCTCTATTCAAGCGCCCAAGGCTGTGATGGCAAATTTAGGTGTTTTGATTTTCAATTTAGGTCCTATGACTTCCAGTTTGGGCGTTATGAATAAAAACTTGGGCGTTATAATATTTTGTATTAAAATTAATTTAACTTCGCTCAGAGTGTAAACAAAAATATGGAAATCATATTCAAATGTTATACGTCACCACTGACATTGACCTTTATTTTTTTTTTGATTGTATTGAGCAAATATGGCAATTTGGCGGAACCATGGGTGTAAAATCAATATCGAGCTGCCGGAAAATTCGTAGTTTGGAAGTCGGAAAAACGCCAAAAACGTTACCATGGCGGATTTTTTAAGAGGAATCTGTTTTTGGTATTTATTTTTTTGTGAGGCATCCGCCAGAGGGCGCTACAATGGAATTTTTTCGTTTTTTTTTTATTTCAAATTAAAATTTCGGCACAGATTTATTTATCCCATTCGCCACTTTTTATTGTTTTTTCCAGGGAAAATAAGCATAGAAGGCATTGTGTGCTTTCTTTATGCGATCCCTAACATTCGGTTTCCAAGTTAGTTTACGATCTAGAATAATACCCAAAAATTTTGCCTCATTAGATAATGGAAAAGTGTTGTTGTCAAGAATTATATTTCTGAACTTAGAAATTTTATGTTTCCTCGTGAAGAGCACTAGCTCTGTTTTTGTTTTTTATTTATATTCAGCCCGCTACTTGTAGCCCATCTCTTTAAAACTAAAAGAGCGCTATCAAGTATTTAACTTATTACATTTAAGAATTTTCCCTCAACCATAATTACCACGTCATCAGCATATGCTACTACTTCAACACCTCTCTGCTGAAGCGTAGTATGGGATTAATTACCAGTAGCCATAGTAATGGAGATAGAACACCACCTTGTGGAGTACCTCTTTTTACATACTTTTGAGACCTACGAGTAGTATGTCCCCATTCTGCTATCATTGTGCGGTTATTTAAAAGAGTCTCTATCCATTGACGAATATGGATATCGATGTCTGCTTTTGTTAGAGCAGTCATTATTGCATTTGTGTTTACATTATTGAAAGCGCCCTCAATGTCTAGAAACGCTGCAAGAGTGTATTCTTGAAAATAAAGGCTGTCTTCTATAAAATGAATAACAGAATGCAGTTCTGTTTCCACAGACTTACCTTTTTGGTAAGCATGCTGTGATTTTGAGATATAGTTTTGGTTCAGTGACCCCCTTATATAGGAATCTATAATTCGTTCAAAAGTTTTAAGAAGGAAAGATGTTAAGCTTATAGGTCTGTAATCTTTCACTTTAACGTGACTTGATTTTCCACCTTTAAGTATGAAAATCACCCTCGTCTCGCGCCATTACTTGGAAATCATTTTCAGCCTTAAACAACTTTGAATAAGAACTGCTAACCATGGTACTAAAATTTTTCCAGCATGCTGTAGCAAAGCTGGAAACAGCCCATCTGGTCCAGGAGATTTAAATGGGCTGAAAGATTTAATTGCCCACCAAATTTTTTTCACTGAAAAAATATTTTCAGTTTCTAAATTATAGTTGCATTCAGAATTAATTGTATGTACTAAGTTGACAACCAAGAAAATGAGTATTCAAGAGAGTCTCAATTGTTTCCTTTTCGTCTACGGTCCATTCACCGTTGTCTTTTTGTAATAAAAGAGGGGAAATTTCTTTTTTCGAAAGTATTTTCTTAATCTGGCTGCTTCAGAAGTAGATTCAATACTATTGCATTGTTCTTGCCAGTTTAAGCGTTAAGCTCTTCGAAGGATGATCTTGAAATTTTTCAATTCAAACCTATAGGAGCTCCATGCGGTTTCCGTATTAACCTTACGTGCTTGCTTGAAAAAAGTTTGAATTCGCTTCCGCTTTGCTGAAAGTTCCTGATTCCACCATGGTGGTTAAGATTTTTTTGAGTGAAATTTGACAGAGCAGGCGATTTTAAATGCTTTAAGCAAATTTGCAGAAATTTTCACATTAAATTCCTCCACCTGTTGAACAGTATTAATTGAAGTGTTGTAGTAACACGACAATATATTTTTAACTATACTAGAAAAGATATTCCAGTCTGTTTTCTGAAGGTCTCTTAAGTTATTTTTCTTTGAATCCGGACAAAAACTTAACGAGAATACTATGTAGTTGTGGTCAGAAAAAGAGGCCTTGTTTAGAACACGCCACCCTAACTTTTGTGTAAAATTACTGTGGCTAGCGAAACCGGTGTTGAGAATACTATGTTTTAGTGCCGTTTGTGCCTCTAGGTCCACCATTCCTAATTTACTAAATATCATCCAAAAAATTAATTATTGAAATTATGTCCCCTTGCAATATATTTTTAGTTCACGAAAATCAAAATTTCTCGATTTTCAAAGAAAATCTAAAAAAAATCTAAGCTAATTGTTAAAAATAAATAAGTGTTTTTTTAGACTTGATATAGATACAATGTCATCATTATATCTTTCTTTATTTACAAAAGACAATTTGTACTATTAAATACAATAGTAACAAAAATGAAAAGAAAGCTTTTATACATTGTATAATGTTTATAGGTTAAACTTTTTAATTCAAAACATGTTTCTTACAAAAATACTTGCATTGAATAAAATACAATTTTATTCATTGTTTCCAACAGCTTGCAACTTTAAGAAGCACTCGCTACACATCTTTAAATGTTTGCATGGCAGCACCAGAATATTTGACGGAATATCACGACATGTGACGCAAAGTGCAAAGTTTTCATTTTTAGTTGTGACAGTATTCTCCTTTTCCTCGCTTGGTGCGCTTTCGGGATCATAAGCGGAGGCTCATCGAAAATGTCTCCAATAAAATCCATTTCTGTTCAGATATGGTTTTTGGGATAAACTAATCTATTTAGATAGGAAAAAATTGCTATTTTCCCACTATCCAAATCTTTACTCGATTGCAGAATCTGTTCATCTCTGCTTTTGCTTATCTTCCGTTTCTTGATTCCTCCAAAGATCCTCCATTTTCAGTGAGCAATTCGAAGCCGCGACTTTTTTCAAACTCTTCCTTATTGTGTGCAAGGATAAATTTTAAAAAATTTCCATTTGGTTTTATGAGGCGTGATAGTATGCCGTTATAAGCTTCAACGGAAGAAGTTGTGCGATAAGGCTCCCTGTACACGCTCCTTTTCATAGTCAAGTAAAAAAATGTTAGTTGAAATTTAAAATTTGACTCATTTATATACATATTTAAATAAGTGAGAGTAACATTTATTTGATTTATTTGTTGTTAATATAAGCAAAATAGGAAATATCTGCGAAGAAAAAAAGTAGACTTTGCAATAAAGTTCTTGCATAATTCTTTAAAAACTTACCCTGTCTTCTAAGTATTGGATATAATCTACTTATAATTGCTTAAAGCATCCCATTGGTACAATTTTAGAAGTTCCATCTACGGAATATCGTCTTTCTTTAGGGGTAATATTCTCTTTAATACCTTGTATTATTGACTCAGAAGCAAAAATATAAAAAGCGTAATCCGGCTCCGAAATCCATGCCTTGTAAAATGGTCGAGGACTAGGTCTATGTCTGGATAGTCCATATGTATTCCATACAGGTTCAAGCAAAAATGCGATTGTGGAAATTTTACAAAATTACCTAATGCGTGCTTTTGCAGCGTTCGTCATATTGAGGCAAGCCAAATCAGTTTTAAAACAAAATGTCATAATGCCCAAATTTTAAGTCAGGACGCCCAAATTTTTGGTCATAACGCCCAAACTGGAAGTCATAGGGTCCAAATTGAAAGTCATAACGCCCAAACTCACCAACAACAAATTTCTTCACAAAAAATTTGGGTGTTATGTCATTTTTCGATCAATTTTATTGTTGGTTTCATTTGGGCTTTGTGTCATAAATTTCATAAGACTTGGGCTTTGTGCCATATTTTGGGCGCTATGGTATTGGGTGTTATGATGCAACACCATATTATCGCTTATTAAATTAGTTCTCATATGACATCCATATTTACAAAAGATATATACGATACTTTCTATATGTACCGGCTATATCTCCGAAATCAGATCAGATTTTTTATTAATTTAAAAGCACATATTTGCAGAGAAATAAATTAAAATTGGCGAATGGAAGCTAAAGTAACTCTGTACCGAAGTTTTTCCTTTGAAATAGAAGATAATCCAAAAAATTCCATTGTGGCGCCCTCTGATTCAAATTCCTAGTGTCAAAAAACTCCCCATAAGAATATTTTATTAAAAATTAATAATGTATTATATTTTTTTTTTCATTTGAGCTTTGTGTTTACTATGATTTGGGTGCTGTGACATATTTTGGGAGTTATGCCTCAGCCGAGCTTGGCTGTTATGAGCCTGGGCCACATAAGATGCTATTCAAGGGGATTTATTAGAGGAAGCCTTCGGCTGCAGTACAGCCAATAACAACATATGTATATCCAACACGAGTTTCGCTAGCCACATTAATTCAACATTTTAATTAGGGTAAGGGTAAGTTGGCAGCCTTAGGCCACGGCTCAGGATTTTCATCCCCCAGTATGTCAAACACCAGCTTCATGGCAGCACTCGGCTTCAGCTCAGCCTATATATAATATATAAAACAACGGCTTCGCTAGCCACAGTAACTCCGTATAAGAGTTAGTGAAGGACGCGATTTTCAAGCTTAAAAAAAAAAGAATTAATTACGTCCGAGCGCTCTATACACTTTTCCCAACGTTGGTACCATTTGTTTAACCCCTTCAAATTCTCCAAAATACATTTCTGATCCGGCGATAATCTAGATAATCTTCGTTCGAACCTAGTTTTTTTCCTGCGAGCCGCGTTTGCAAGTTAAGGAACACTAAAAAGTAGCAAGGTGCCAGGTCGAGCGAGTAAGGTGGGTGCGGAAGCAATTCGTAGCGCAGTTAGTGCAATTTGGCCTCGAAATTCAAAGATGAATCTGCTGGAGCAATATCGTGATGGAAGAGCACTTTTTTCTTAGCGAAATGGCCGTGTCTTCTTTAATTTCTTATCGATTGTAGCACTTCTCTGTGACTGTTTTTCCTTGCTGCAGAGAGTCATTGTGAATTATTTCTTTGGAGTCCCATCAGCAAGAATCATGTCATCCACTTTTTCGACTATTTCCTCGGTAACCATGTCTGACGGGCGTCCCGACCCGATTCTATAATACAGGCCTAAAGAACCGCAAAAAAAACCCTTCGGATGTATTTTGTCCGCATATTCAGCCACGAAAAATGTGGGCGTAGCCGTTGATGCTTAGCAAAATTTTGATAGAACTTCAGCAATGGAGTAGTAAGGATATTGCTGATATAGCTAATATCGCATCCCCCGACAAAGCTAACACTGATCTAACTGATGAAGACAGTGGCAATAATGATAAGGTGCATCTCAAAAATTTGGTTTGAGTTTTATCAAGGTGCTTCCACTCCTTTGGACGAATGGTATAAGCCCTTAGGATTTCCCGAGTAAAAATTTTCATCCGGAACGCATACGGTTGGCTTTATTAGAGATCCGTTACGGACTTGGAAAATTGTTTAAGGTCCGGAAAGTCTTGGTAACGCAAGAGTACAGGCTAACCCGAACAGGCAAACCTAACGTGATACTGATCAGTGTAAACCAAATTTTTATATTTTTACCACATCTTCTCTAGCGCTGCTAATTATTTGGAAATTAGTGTTAATTTATCTGTATTGCGTTTCTGAAACTTTAAAGGAGAACTTTAATTTTTTACCAGTCACCTATCAGAATTATACCTAGGTCGCAAAGTTTTGCGTTTAAGCGTTACGGTTCTCATTTTAATTTATCGACTTTTTAAAATTTATTCGACTTTTCCAATATTTTGCAACTCTGCCTACACTTTTCGGCGTTTTACATGTTTTTCGACTTTTCAAACTTCATTAAGTTCGCACATCGCGCCGCAAGTGCTTGCAATCACCCTTTTTTGTTTTTTTTTACTGTTTTGGGCTATGTTATTGTTCGATTGTATTTTAGACTTCAAATTGGAAGAGCAGCAACAAAATATTTCGCATTTTTTGAATAAAATGCCTAAAATAAAAATTTAAATTTATTCTTTTTTTAATTACAGCTCATCTTTTTTTATACAAGGCAATAAACCGGTTAAGTTTTAAACAAAATTTTGAAAAAAAAGCAATAGAAAATTCAAAAAACCAAACCATTTTAAGTTAATTCCATAGAACGGCGTGAAATTATTCTATTTTTTTAAAACAACGACTTACGGATAAAAAAAAAGAAAACAGGAAGCAGCTGAAAAAAATGATGAAAACTATTAAAAAGAACAAGTTTAAGATACCAAAAATATTAATTTGTAAATTATTGAATGGTTAAGGTTCGAAAACAAAAGTACAAAAAACAAACAAAAAATCCGCTTTAGGAAGCCAATATATAAACAAATCTAATTTAATTTAACTCTAAAACATAATTATGGATATGATTCTTGAAAAAAAAAATCTTATATAAATAAATAAAAAGCTAATATTTACTTATATTGTGGAAAAAAATTTAAAAAAGTTTAGTTGGAAGCCAAAAAAAATTCAAAATTAAGTCAGCAAGCAGCCTCAATAAAAATTCAATTATGTGAGTGAGCTAAGCGGCAAAATAAAAATTTTAAACAAATATGTGAAAATATAACAAATAAACAGAAAAGGTAAAACTATAAACTCACAATGGAACTCTCATAAAATAGTGAAAGATTGAACTTGATTGAAACATTTGAAACAATACAAAATAATACAAGAGGCTCGTACATGTCATAATTATAACGGACAGTCAGCAAACAACTTAAATTAAATATATTTAAGTGCAGCAGAATCTTAAGTCAGAGATAAACATATAATAAACAAATATAAATCAAATTTCTGAATAATAATAAATAATTCAAACAATAATTTTTTATTTTTAAGTTTTTTTCCTATTCACAAAAAAAAATTAAGTGTATTAGCATTTCTTTATATGTAAAATACTTTCTCTACTTTTATTTGACTATTGAAATTGTTTTCTTGTTAATATTTTTATTATATACATATATTATATTCCTTGCTTTTCGAAAATTCACATGCTACTTTGATATAATTAAATATGTTTAAATTTTACTTTTATATTATTAATTTTGTATGAATAATTCATGAATGTCTTAGAAATATATAAATAACTAACCAAAAGTCATTTAAATAAATTTACAATAACGTCTACACACTCACTTCCACAAAATTGACACACACACACACATCTACATCCATAAAAATTCAAAAAATAAATACAAAATTTTAAAATCAAGAAACTACCCAGTATAATTCAAAACAAATAAACATTGCTTTGAAATATGCTATATAAACGCGTATTAGTAAGTTAGCGCAACGTTACAAACAAAAAAAAAATCCAATGTAATCCAATTTCAACATACGAACGCGTGGAAGTTTCAAAATACAGCCGAACGTTAAGAAAAAAATCGACACTGACACCGGAACAAACAGTTTTCAATACCATTTGCCATTCAGCTAGCATTTGCTACAAAAAAATCAACAACACCAATCACAACAAAATACTTATAACAATAAACTTAAAACACTATGCCACTATTTACAACTCATACGACCTAACGCATTATTTTGTATACTAATTTTATTAATACAAAACACTCTAATTTTAAGCTCAATTAATTATAAGTATACCAATTTTGGGATTCAAGTATTGTTTTTTAAAACATTACTAAAATATTATATTTATACTAAGCAAGTGTTAAAAAATTTTAGAAATTCCAGCAAAAAAAGCATACATCATACAATATGGTATTTGAAGATACCAACAAGTCATTATAATATAAGAAATAAGCTTATTGAGGCTTCACGTTATACTATCAAAATATTGCTGATTTGTTCAATAAAATCCATTTGTCATTATTTAAAAATTACAAAATTACGACATCGTTGTGTAAAATATATAACTACAGCAACAATAACAACTTATGAATATGTTAAGAACTTAAGTAAACACAAACTGGTAAACTGGCTCAGAAAATCAGCAAAAAAACAAACCTTTAATAAAAACTATTACATAAAATATAACAACGAAGCAGAGCATAAAAAAAAATGTAATATTTATAAAGCTAAATCATTAGAAACGAAGAGAGAAACCATATCAAAAATTAAGAAATGCAAGCAGAGAAGAACAAGAAAAAGAAAAAAGCGAAAAAAAGCCATACTGCTGGAGAAAATTGGGAAAAATTTTATTTAAGTCTACAAATGACATAAATATAAATACAAACATTTTAAATATAAAAAAGTAAACCAAATAAATAAAACAGCATAAATAAATTAAATACAGCTCGTAAAATTAAGAAAATAAATAAAATAAATAAAATAAATAAAATAAATAAAATAAATAAAATAAATAAAATAAATAAAATAAATAAAATAAATAAAATAAATAAAATAAATAAAATAAATAAAATAAATAAAATAAATAAAATAAATAAAATAAATAAAATAAATAAAATAAATAAAATAAATAAAATAAATAAAATAAATAAAATAAATAAAATAAATAAAATAAATAAAATAAATAAAATAAATAAAATAAATAAAATAAATAAAATAAATAAAATAAATAAAATAAATAAAATAAATAAAATAAATAAAATAAATAAAATAAATAAAATAAATAAAATAAATAAAATAAATAAAATAAATAAAATAAATAAAATAAATAAAATAAATAAAATAAACAAAATAAATAAAATAAATAAAATAAATAAAATAAATAAAATAAATAAAATAAGTAAAATAAATAAAATAAATAAAATAAATAAAATAAATAAAATAAATAAAATAAATAAAATAAATAAAATAAATAAAATAAATAAAATAAATAAAATAAATAAAATAAATAAAATAAATAAAATAAATAAAATAAATAAAATAAATAAAATAAATAAAATAAATAAAATAAATAAAATAAATAAAATAAATAAAATAAATAAAATAAATAAAATAAATAAAATAAATAAAATAAATAAAATAAATAAAATAAATAAAATAAATAAAATAAATAAAATAAATAAAATAAATAAAATAAATAAAATAAATAAAATAAATAAAATAAATAAAATAAATAAAATAAATAAAATAAATAAAATAAATAAAATAAATAAAATAAATAAAATAAATAAAATAAATAAAATAAATAAAATAAATAAAATAAATAAAATAAATAAAATAAATAAAATAAATAAAATAAATAAAATAAATAAAATAAATAAAATAAATAAAATAAATAAAATAAATAAAATAAATAAAATAAATAAAATAAATAAAATAAATAAAATAAATAAAATAAATAAAATAAATAAAATAAATAAAATAAATAAAATAAATAAAATAAATAAAATAAATAAAATAAATAAAATAAATAAAATAAATAAAATAAATAAAATAAATAAAATAAATAAAATAAACAAAATAAATAAAATAAATAAAATAAATAAAATAAATAAAATAAATAAAATAAATAAAATAAATAACATAAATAAAATAAATAAATAAAATCAATAAAATAAATAAAAT
Organism: Tricholauxania praeusta; assembly: GCA_949775025.1. Taxonomy (NCBI): domain Eukaryota; kingdom Metazoa; phylum Arthropoda; class Insecta; order Diptera; family Lauxaniidae; genus Tricholauxania; species Tricholauxania praeusta. The sequence goes on along the minus strand of OX459032.1, from coordinate 5,162,093 downwards.
AAATAGCATAAATAAAATACTTATTTTCATTAAGTAAAATTTAAAATCTATATAAATTAAACAAATAAAACAAATAATAGATTAAGATATATATATTTTTTTTATTTAATATATTTATTTATTTGAAATCAGTGAAATAATTGAATAATATAAATATTTTAACTAAAAATTTATTAAAAACAATTTTCCAAACAAAAATATTAATATCAAATATTAAGAAAATTAAATACATTGTAGCTGAAAACAAATTAAAAAACATATTTGAATATCAATCAAATAAACCAATCTCTGGAGAATATATGAGACACACAAAATGTGAAGAAACATTAGATAATAATTAATTTAAGATTGTATATATTTTGCTTGATATAACATAAAGAACTCCAGATGAATAATTTGTACTCAAATCTCAGAGATTTATTTAGTCAATATTTTATACTGAACTTAAGTTATTCCTTTATTCCTAATTTTTATTTTGCTTGAACTTTGGTTTTGATTTAACACATAAGAAATATAAGAAAACATAACCTGATATATAAAAATATAAAAAATCGAAAACATAAGAAGAACGAGAAACTATCTGCACTGTTCCAACACTCCAACTAAAACCAGCTCATGAAAAGTGATATTTTTTGGCCTCCACTTACATCAAATTAAAAAAAATTCGAATTTGGAAAACAAAATGTGATCGGTTAAACAACAAAAATATCTATATTGCATACATAAATTCAAATTCAATTTAAATAAAAGCAACAAAAAACTGTACAAAGCTAATACCAAATTAGAAAATTATTTAAATCATTAAAAAAAAGTAGAGCAAAATATTAATAACTAATGTAACAAAAAAAAAATTACTGTAATACTAAAATATTCGTTTTGAAACGCGTGCCTTACACTGGCCTTAAAATATTAAACATTAAAAATATACAAAACACAACACTACGTAGTACATTAAATTAATTAATATAAGAGTGGTGTATTGATAACAATTCAAATATTTGTAAAAATGTACAACAACTGCAAAAATTTAATAAAAAAAAGTGCAGAAGAGAGCGAACTAAAAGTTCTAAGATAAAGTGTGTCATAAAGTACTACTTATAAATTCGAAGACGTAAAAGAAAACTCTCTTTCAAATCTGAATAGAAATGTCATTGCCGTAAATCCATGCTCGTTTGACAGCAACGTGATCTTACGAAGACTACCTATGAGGACAAAAATAAGTGAAATAAAATTGTAAATAATTGAAATGGAACTTGTAAAAAAATATTTAACAATGCTTAAAAATACCAAGTTTAATAGAAGAACAATTTTGAATTTATTTAAAACTTCAAAAGTAAGAGAGACAACATGTTAAGCTTAGCGTAAATTTAATAAAAATGTAAAACCTTCAACTGAAACTGTGAAAGAAAACTTAATCTGGAGGATAAAAATCGTATTATCAAGGTACGTAAAAGATTTCAGGAGTAAGAAGCAAACAAATGTGAGAAATGAAAAACTTAAATAAAATTATTTAATATAAGAGCACATAGTATTTAATACCCTTCCTAATGTTCAGTCTATTCCTGTAACAAATTTCATAAAAACTTGTTTATTAGTTTAGCCGTGAAAACGTATTTTCCTGCTAGAAGCGTGACACCGCCAACTAATAGAAAAAAAAATCGGAACTGCAATATCAGAGCAATAAGAACTTAAAATAGGCTGGAAATGGCTTTTGCGAGCTTGTGATCGTTAAGTCTTAAGTACTTAATATTTTGAAAGCTAATAAATTAAGCTTTTATGTAAGCCAAATTAAAAAAATGTGATTTGAAAAACTTCAAAAAAATTTGTCTAACAAAAAAATTTTATGTATCGAAATATTTTTTTTGATAAAGATCATGAAAATATCTATTGGAATCACTAATTACAATTCCCAATTTTCAAATGATATCCAATCACTGAATTTTATAAAAAAGATGTTTGTAGAAAAAATGTCAAAAATTACCAAAATTCACACCTCTGTATTTTGGAAACTAAAAACGTTGGAGCAAAATCCTCCAGGAATTTATTCGATCTCTACTAGAACTAGAAATAACCAAAATTAAAACAAGATCGGAGACATACAAAATTTTAACTTGACACGCCTTGCAAATTTTATTCCATATACGACACATTAGAGCGGTTCAAAATAAAAACTTTTTGATTTTTTCACGATGTGTCAGCGGATTACACTAGCCTTATATGTCTGGACAAAGCCCATTACTAGCTTACTTACTTACTTGGGTGGCCATAACAACCTGTTACCGGGTTACGGCCGACCTCAAAAGCTCTCTCCAGGCGCCTCTGCTTCGCGCGCGCCTTCTCCAATCATTCACACCAAGCGTGGATAGGGTTTCCTCGACTTGGTCTTTCCATCGGAGGCATGGTCTTCCTCTTCGTCGTCGCCCAGCGGCTTTCGCATCAAACACCTTTTTCGCCGGAGCTTCTTCGTCCATACGCACAACATGTCCCAGCCAGCGCAGACATTGGATAGTGATGCGATTGACTATGTCAATGTCAGCGTAGAGCTCGTACAGTTAGTGGTTCATTCGAATACGGTAGTCGTCGCCGACGTAAACAGGACCGAAGATTTTGCGAAGAATTTTTCTCTCAAACACCCCAAGCGTGGCTGCATCAGTCTGCGACACAACCCATGCTTCTGCGCCGTAAATTAGCACGGGTATGATGAGCGTCTTGTAGAGTGTCAGTTTTGTCGGGCGAGAGAGGTCTCTACTACTCAGTTGCTTACTGAGGCCATAGTAACACCTATTAGCAAGAGTTAGTCTTCGCCCATTACTAGCATTAAGGTTAATATTGAAAACTGAATTAGCGCCCTCTGTTTTAAGTAAACAACCCATTTTCCAAAATATTGATTTAAAAAATGGTGCAAAATACAGAGGTTATAAAATTTTCCAACAAAGTGGGTATATATTTCGGGAAGCTATCGATCGGTGATTCGTATTTCTTCTTCTTTCTTCCTTATAAAAAATTGACAATTGACAGGACAAAAGTAAAACAAGTTAAGGTGTTATCTTCGGCTAGGCCGAAACTCACATACTCTACACTGCACTGAAAGCACCTTTTCAATAAATGTTAAAAAGACGTTGAAGAGGTTGAATAAGTCAAAAAATATGTGAAATGTTAGAAAGGTTGACAGAGGTTGAAAAAGTCGTAAATATATGCAAAATGTTGAAAAAAGTTTAGTGAGGTTGTAAAACTCTAAAGCAAATGAAAGAGGTTGAAAAAATTTGAAACTATTCAAAATTGATGAAAAAGTCGAAAAAAATAGAGAAACTTATGAAGAAGTTGAAAGAGGTTGAAAAAGTCGAACAAATACATATAGGATATATTGGAAAAAGTTAAAGGGTTGAAAAAGTCGAAAGAATTCGGAAAAGGTTAAAAAAAAATCGAATAATAATGAATAAGTTGAAATATGACACGCCCACTTCTCCCATTCCGCCCACTTTTGGTTCAATAAATTATATATGCGATCGACATCCTCAAATTAAATTTTAGCAAAATAGCTTGTACAGTTCGCGATATATGACGTTAAATTTAAAATTTAGGGCAGTGACACACCCAGTGGTACAATCCAGGCCGGTTTTGATCCAGAAATAGTTTTTCATAAGCAAACCCCTTAAACTAAATTTTAGTATGATTGCTCACATATTTCGATAAATATGGCACTTACCGTATTTTATTTGTATGGGAGGTATCACGCCCACTGGTGCTACTTCAGCCACCTTTGATTCAGATATACTCTATGGCAACTGAACCACATTAAATTTCATAGCAATTGCTGCAATAGTTCACTTAAAACAGCGCTTACAAATTTATGTCAATATGGGAGGTTCCACGCTCACTCATGCAATCGCGTCAAAATTCATTTATTTTTAAAGCTTATAGTTAGTGACATCTATACACTAAATTTTGTGAAGATTACTCTCATAGCACACTTTCTATAACAATAAACGTTTTTTGCTTTATGGGAGGTGCCACGCCCACAAGTACTATTGGACTAAATTTTTGTAATAAGGTACCTTATAGCAAGTATATCTACCTCATTAAATTTCATAACGATTACGTTGTTTTTCTCTTAATATAACGTTTATAAATTCTGTGGGCTGTGCCACGCCCTTGAGCGAGTTTTTTCAGTAAAGTAGCTGAGCTTGTATTGATGACTGCTTTCAGCGGCATCATCATCAAAATTTTTATGGAAATCGTTTGTGCCGATTCGAAGATATACGGAATCAAAATTTTTAACAGTTGAAAAGTGCCACGCCCATTCTTTAGATTCCGCCCACTTTTATCTTAATTCAAGATATATTTTATAGGTATCCGTTTACCAAATTTCATCGCAATATCTTGAACGGCTTACAAGATATGGTAGTTTAAATGATAAAATTTAGGGCTGAGATAAGAACGGACAATTTTTGAGTCAAAATTAAATAGACAACGTAATAGAAATTATGTATGTAGCACCAATAGAAATTGATAATTATGTGTCGTTTTGCATTTAAATGTGCATTGAATGATATATCCACGGTGTAGTGAGGTGAGGTGATTAGTGTAACTAAATAAGAAAATTTAGTGCTAATGGTCGAATTTCGACCTCAGACGATACTAGTAGGATTAAATTGGCAAATACCGCATAGTTTAATTTGAACTTACCTTTAAATGGCATAATTTGCTCACCTATTGCCTGGTATTCTTCTGGCGGTATTTTGTTGTATTCAGAATAAAATTTTGAGACGAGTGAGCGGATCTTGTGGAGTTTGTCGTACTCTAAATGATCTTTAGGCTTTTGTTGCAAATTGTCATTAAAATTTGGAAATTGTTTTATTTTTTTGAAACAATTTCGTGACATTACATCGGCAATTAGAGGTATCCGCATCTCATTCGATCATGATATTCGAAATTGAGGAATTTTAATGACACCAAAGTATAATAATATACCGATAAACTGTTCAATTTATAATGACGTACAGTTCAAAGTCTTACCAGATTTTTTTTATTTCATCAGTAACTTAGTACGACATCACCACATTCAATATAGTTTTGTAAATTTTCTTCCTCTATAAACTCATTTCCATTTTCTCCCAATAAGTGTTCAACTAAATCGTAGACATCATCATTCCCATCCTGATCAGATTCACAGGCCCGTACCTACCCAGGGGCTAGGGGGCATTGCCCCCCACGCGTCTCATTTGCCCTCCACGCATTTTTTAGAAAAACTTAATTAAAAGTTGAAAACAAAAGCAATTAAGAAACATATTTTTATTGTTCATACTGGATTAACAGTTTATTTTTTTCTAAAACGATAACAATAAGAAACTTTCTGAAATAACTGTTTGCGATCTATCAATGCATTGAATCTTTTCAAAACCATGTCTAGATCTATAGACTCAAGTCGTTTGTGCTCAAAAGCCAGAAACGATAAATTATTCAATCTATAAGTGGACATGCCTATCCATTGTAGCCGCATGATTTGTGTTCATTCCGAAAATTATGATTCGGATACTTCCGTTCCAGACGGGAAAGTTTCGATTCCTGCATAAAGATTGTACACTTTTTCCATTCCTTGACGCATCTTATACAGCTCTGTCAACACTACCGCACATTAATCCTAAATCGTGTCTTTTGGTTTACAAATCGCTAGAGAGCGCAAATTTTGTCGAAAATTAACAATTTTTTTTTTTTAAATGAAAGCTAACTAAAAGGTTGTACCACAGATGGCTTGGCAATGTTAAAACAAAAATTTAATTTTTTATTTTGAGAAATAAATTCCCCTGACCTCAAATGCATTTAAGCGCGCATTAAACTCATTTCATTTCATTCTTTTATTAGTACAAATCCAAAATAAAATTTCAAGCGAAAAAAAATTTGGGGTTTTTCAGAAAATTAGCTTTGTTTTTTTCTCATAAAAAGCGCTATAACTCTGCCAATTTTCAATCATTTTGAAATTTTTTTTAAAGATTCTGACAGAGAATAAGAAGTTCTCTTAGAATCAAAAGACAAAAGTAAATTATTTTGACATTTGTGTTTTTGGAACAAAATTTTATAATAATTTGTTTTGTACAGAGCTTTTATGTTCAGTACTTCTAGTGCAAAAACCACAAAAAAATTACAAGCGCAAAATGGGCAACGAGCTGCTTATACTAGTTTCAATGACCGCTACGTCATATCATCAGTAAGCTTTCTTGTCCGAAGTTTGGTAGTCTGCAAGCATACTATGTTCTATTTCTTGCGTTGATCAGTTAAGAATCACAGCAAAAAAATATGACCACGTGCGCCAAACTTCTACATTTTACATGCAATTGCTTTTGTAATCTCTTTGATATCACACATTTCTTGACGAGTGCTACGTTGAAAGCTTTTCTGTCGATACGAACAAAGTGCTACATGTAAGTAAATATCGGCGAGCTCACCGAGAGTAATTTTTTCATTTGTGTTTTTGGAACAAAAAAATAAATAAATTATTTTGATTTGGATGAAAATGCCGCTTTTTTGAAAAAATTTTCAGAGGTTTTTTAATTTTTTACACTAAAACTAAAATGAGCATAACTTCGTAAAAATTTTTGTTTAATCAAATCGGGGAAATATGGGTCCCCTTATATCCTTTGAAAAACAACATATTCAATCGGCAACCAATTCCGTCTCATGAACTAATCCGACTGCATGGTTTGAAATGGATTTGGTCTTTAATTAAAGCTTACTAAAATTCCAGCAAATTCTCGGAGTCCAAATATGGAAAACAAAATACTGTTTTTTGTAACTGGCCGAAAATTTTGTCGAAAATTTACAATTTTCTTTTTTAAAGAATAGCTAACTTAATTGCCAACAAATCAGCGGACCCTGAAATTTGAAACACAATGTTCGGTTTTTTACTATTTTAAGTTAAAAAAATTGTTTTCAAATATTTTTGGTTTCAAAAAATGCTAGAGGGGCAAATCTTGTCGGAAATGAACAATTTTTTAATAAAAGCCAACTAAAATGCTAACAAATCGCCAGTGCTCGAATTTTGTAAAAAAAATTTTCGTGTTTAACTATTTTAATTTAAGTCTCAAAAAAATGTCTTTCTTAGAATATTTTTTGGTTTAAAATGGCATCGAAACATTTCTAAGAAAAGGGGGAAAAAAAATTCCGAAAAAATTTCCTGTCTCTAGATATTTTTCAACCAAAATATTATTCAATAAAACTGTTTTTTTTACCTTTTCTTAAAAGTGCTCCAAGGATTTATTGAAATATCAGTGAGCTTTGATACAAAGAAAAAATTATTAATTTCATACAAGACTTGCGCCCTCCAGCCATCTTCATTTCATACGCCCCGGTCATTTCAATTAATACGATATCGATTGTATCGTAGAATGTTGATTTCAGCATGATGGCCGAGTCTCTTCATTTACTTAGTGTTTCTTCAACAGCAGTCTCCTTTAGCATTTTTGACTGGCACCTATTCTGAATTGGACGACTTAAGGCGTGAGCTGATTCTGTGGGCTTTAATTTCTCCTACAGATCTGTCGTTTGAGAATAGTATTTACCGAAACTCATTTGTGATCTCGTTTTTTCAATCATCGTATAAACAGCTTTAATGAGTGGCATATAATCTTTGTTTCCAATCGCTCGGTCATGCATCGTCATTATTAAATACCCCAATGCGCATCAAAATCCAAAATCGCAAAATTCCCCTGTTTTTAAGACCGTTGGTTTTACTCTTCGCAAAATAAGAACACATTCTAATTACCGACAAAACTGGGATTGAAGTTCTTTAGTATATATTTATTTGCAGACTGCTGAATACTTGGTTGAGAAAAAGAAAAATTTTCAAAGACGTTTAATATATGTAGTAAAATTTGTTTACCCCCCCCCACGCAAAGTCGGATTGGTACGGGCCTGCTGGTTCATCAGGGTATCGGAGCCCCCACACATATCCAAAGGCTATTTTCAACCTTTCCTTATCGATTTATGAAATAATTTGTTTTTCTTGAAAAAGATATCGAAATCGGGCGGATTTCAATTTTAAGTTTCCTGTAATTAGAATCGAAAACCATGATTCATTGCAATCCAGTTCTGTTAAGCACTTTTAGGAAAAAATAGCTATACTATTGCTGTGTGTGCTTTCAACGATTGCTCTTGAATCTCCATTTTTTTCCAAAGTTTCTTTAGAATTTTATCCGTTGCTTATGAATTCTTCTGAGCAAACAATAAAAAATGTTGCCAAAATGTTGTGATTCCATAGAGATAATCGTGATTATTCTGTTTAATTTAGGTGATGTTAAATCAAGTGTTTTATAGTTAGCTAGCTCATTAACTTCAATAATACGGTAAAAATGTCCTCATTCCATACTAGAAGAAAGACAAGATGAGTAAGAACTAGTTAAGGTGCTATCTTCGGCCAGGTCGAAACTCAGATACCCTACGCTATTTTGAAAGTAGATTTTAATTAAATGTTAAAAAGACGTTGAAGAGGTTGAATATGTTGAAAAAATGTTAAATGTAAAAAAAAAGTTCAAAGAAGTTGAAAAAGACTGATAACGTCGAAAAAATATGGAAGAAAGTTGAAAAAACTGAAAAGTCGAAAGTATGTATGTACATTAGGGCGGATTAAATTTTTATGTGGTCCGGAAACTCTATTTTTCTGAAAGTTCGTCAAATTTTAAGCAAAAAAGTCCACTACACCATATGGCTACAATGAATTTCGAGCCTGCAAGTTTTTATTTGAAGTAGTTAAGATTAATCAAAATACTTATAGCGCCATCTGGTGGCAGTTTCAACCTGTTGCTAGGTTTCGCTGACTTGTGCTTTTCTATAGATGGCCATGAAAAACAATTCCGTTTTTTGTCCCGTTCGAATGGCTTTTATTGCCTCTATCTTGTAACCAGTATTACATCTGGCATCAACTTTACCATTCAATATAGTGCTGCCAAAGGGCTATTCCTTAAAGTAACAGAAAAAAATAAAAGTGTTTTACTTTGACTTTTATTCCACTTTAAAAGTGTACTTCCGTCCCGTTCAACATGAGAAAATAAAAGGTTGAAAAAGTCAAAAGAATATGCAAAATGATAAGAATTTTCGAAAAGAAATGAAAAAGTCTTAGTACGCTACGCCCACATATTCGTGATCGGCATCCGCATACCAAATTTTATCCCAATAGCTTGTATAATTTGCAATATATGCCATAATAAGATTTTAAATTAAGGGCGGTGGCACACCTACTGGTACAATCCAATCGAACTTTGATCCAAAAATAGCTTTTCAAAAAAACATTCTAACACTAAATTTTATTATGATTGCTTATATATTTCAATAGATATGCCATATAAGGTATTTTCTTGTATGAGAGGTACCACACCCACGATTGCTACTTCGCCCGCTTTCGATGTACCTTATAGCATGTAAGCCAATAACAATAAATTTCATACCAATTGCTGCAATAGTTAATTTAAAACAGCGCTTACAAATTTATGTTAATAAGGGAGGTGCCATGCCCACTGATGCAATCTCGTCGAAATCCTTTTAATTTTAAAGCTTATAGTAACAAATACTATTGCGTCAAATTTCTGTAATAAGATGCCTTATGGCAAATATATCAGCCATATTAAATTTCATAACGATTACCTTGTTAGTTCTCTTATTATAACGTTTATAAATATTGTGCGCTGTGCCGCACCCTTCAACGAGTTTTGCCAGTACTACTGACTGCTTTCACTGGTATTACCTCTAAAATTGTTATGAAAGTCGTAGGTGTCAATTTTTAGTTATACGGAATCAAAATTTTTAACTGCTGAAAAGTCCCACTCCTACTTTTACGCTTCCATCCACTGTTGGTACCATTAGAGATATATGAAGAGCTGAGATGCAAAACCCGCCAAGTCCAAAAAAAATAAAAAGGTGTGAGATTGTAGGAGGAGACAGAAAAAAAACTTGAAATTGTCAATGCCACTACATGTATTTCCATTAATAAAATTGATGAGAAAAAAATTTTTTTTCATTTTTGGTCCAAAAATTATCAAAATTAAATTTTTTTTTTATATATTATTAACTAATCATTCACTGTTAGTAAAAGAAACTAATTATTGAAGCAAAATATTGTAATTATTTGCTTATAAAATACTTTGAAAATGTTTGGACCAAAAATCAAATTTAATTTTTTTTTCTCATTTATTTTTTTCATGAAATTTCTTGTAGTGGCATTGAGAATTTCAAATTATAGTGAAATAAGGTGAATGCAGTGAAAACAACAAAGGATTTGAGTTGTTACACAAAAAACACCAAAGCTCTACTCGCGGAGAAACCACAGTTTAAATTTAAATTAAACTAAATTTTTTTTTCGTCTACATGAGGAAAATCGAAAAAAATATTTTAAAAAAAATTATATACAGTGGTGGCCACGAATTTAACACACACTGCAGTGGTAACTTCATATTGAAAATATTAATGTTATAGTCCAAGAATTGTAAGCTAATATTTTTCCGTGAGTGTTGCTTACAACTAGATGATGAAGTACCGTTAATTTAAATGGTTGTTTATACTCCAATTTTCCACATATTACAAACATTTGGAATTAACGCGCCTCTCAAGTTGGCCACGAATTTAGCACAATTTAAAAGTATCGCTGATTTTTTTTTAAATTTTGTTTGATTTGTTTTATTTCGTAAGGTATGCTTCAATTATATAATTTTGAGTTTAATTTTAACAAAAAATATTTTAAAATATGGCAAAAGGAGAGTGGTGTTCAGAGATTCGCCGGCAGGTAATTCATGAAATGAAAAATAATGGTAGCACAGTTGCAGAAATTTAGTCGGTGCCTTAAATGTTCCAGAAAGATGGTATAGAATGCATTACAACACATACAGTAGTATGGAAGCACTAAAAATGTTAAATAGTGGTCAAGGAAGCGCAAAACAACAGCGAAAGAGGACAGTTTAATTCATAGAGCTTCACTTTAAGACCATTTTAGAAGCTCCAATAAACTTAAAAATTAAGTTTCGTCGGAATTCGGTATAAATGAGTCCTCCAGAACCATAAGAAGGCGTTTAAATAAAAAAAAATTATGTGGATGCATAGCCTAACATAAACCCACATGTGTGACAAAAAAATATTAAATGAAGAATCGCGTTCGCAAGAGAACATTTGATTAAACCGATTAATTTTTGGAAAAATATATTTTCATGTGATGAAGCCAAGTTTTGTCACTTCAGATCTGATCATAAAAAGGAAAACAATATATATGGCAAATATAACCTTCCAAAAATTAATCGGTTTGAACAAATGTTCTCTTGCGAACGCGATTCTTCATTTAATATTTTTTTGTGACACATGTGGGTTTATGTTGGGCTATGCATCCACGTAATTTTTTTTTTATTTAAACGCCTTCTTATGGTTTTGGAGGACACATCTATACCGAATTCTGACGAAACTTAATTTTTTAGTTTATTGGAGCTTTTAAAAGGGTCTTAAAGTGAAGCTCTATGAATTAAACTGTCCTCTTTCGCTGTTGTTTTGCGCTTTCTTGGCCACTATTTATAATTTTTAGTGCTCCCATACTGCTGTATGCGTTATAATGTATTTTATACCAGCTTTTTTTGAACATTTAAGGGACCGACAGATTTCTGCAACTTTGCTACCATTATTTTTCATTTCATGAATTACCTGCCGGTGAATCTCTGAACACCACTCTCCTTTACCTTATCTAAAATATTTTTTGTAAAAATTAAACTCAAAATTATATAATTGAAGCATACCTTACGAAGTAAAACAAATCAAACAAAATTTAAAAAAAAAATCAGCGATATTTTTAAATTGTGCTAAATTCGTGGCCAACTTGAAAGGCGCGTTTCAAACGTTTGTAAAATGTGGAAAATTGGAGTAAAAAAAACCATTTAAATTAACGGTACTTCATCATCTAGTTGTAAGCAAATCTCACGGAAAAATATTAGCTTACAATTCTTGGACTATAACATTAATATTTTTAATATGAAGTTATCACTGCAGTGTGTGTTAAATTCGTGGCCACCACTGTATAAACCAAATCCATCTCAAACCATGAACGCGGATTATTTCATGTTACGGAATTGATTGCCGATTAAATATGTTGGTTTTTAAAGGATATAAGATTTTTCCCCGATTTGATTAAAAAATTTTTTTATGAAGTTATGGCCGTTTTAAGTTATGCCCATTTTAGGCTGAAAATTGTTTAAAAAACTTTTGTCTTTTTATTCTTATAGATCTTCTTAATCTTTGTTAGAATCTTTAAAAAAATCACAAAATGGTTGAAAATTGGCAGAGTTATTGCGCTTTTTATGAGAAAAAACAAAGCTAATTTTCTGAAAAACCCCACTTTTTTTTTGCTTAAAATTTTATTTTGAACTTGTAGTAATATAAGAAAGAAACGACATGAGTTTAATGCGCGCTTAAAGACATTTGAGGTCAGGGGAATTTTTTTCTCAAAATAAAATATTAAATTTATATTTCAACCTTGCCAGCCATATCTGATATGATGATATTTCAGCTAATTTTTAATAATAAAATCATTTAGTACCGTTCTTTTTCTTTGAAATGAGCTTTCAATTGGTAATCTGCGATGTTTCCTCGCAAAGTTACAGCCATTTGAAAAAGACATGAATTTGATCCCCTACGACCAGTGGCGGATACAAGTGGGGATATGGGGGGCTGAAGCCCCCCTGGGAGCCGCAAAAAAATATTTTGATTCAAGAACGTTTCAGAAAACCTTAAATAATTAAGAACACTCGGTAGCACTAGGTCCAATTGTCGAAATTATGCTATTTTTTTCTCGCAATAACTTACCACTACGTGGTCATCAGGATTTGGGTCACATGAATTCGGAAGAAAAACAGCATCAAGCTCTTTCAGGTCGAGGAGCATTGGGATCATTACTTGCATTTCGTTTAGATGTCGGTGATAATGACGTAAAATTTCATATTAACACAGCGCCCAAAAATTATATTTTAATCAGTAAAACCATACAGAATGATATTATTGAGGTTATGGTTGTCGAATACGATCAAACACGATCTCAAAAATAAAAAATGCCAAATTTTATACAACTTCGTGCGATGGAATAACTGATGCAAGTAAAAAAGAATTCATTTTTAAATAAATTTTTAATATTTCTTAAATTTTTGAAATTTTCAAAAAAATAGAAAAATTTAAAATATTTTAAAAATTTTAAAAATTGAAAAAAGATGAAGACTTTGAAAAATTGAAAGTATTATAAAAATTACAAAAAAACATCGAAAAATTAACAAAAGTATCAATGGAATTTCCAAATTTTATTTTTAAGTTTCATTAATCTTTACTAAAATGCTTGTCAAATTAAATAGGGTGCAAAAACATGAATGAAAGTTTAAGGGATGGTACCAGTGGTGGATACAAGGGGGGCCTATGGGGGATGAAGCCCCCCTGGGAGCGAAAAAAAAATTTTTTTATTCAAGAAAGTTCATGGAGGATCGAACAAATCATAGTAGTTCTGGCTTTGATATCTGAAAACCAACTCTTAGCATTTTATACTACTTGTTTTCAGTCAGTCTCTGAATTTGTGCGCAGGAAAATTATGTAATGTTTCTGAGATTCGTAATATGCTAGGCACAGTATCATTAGTGTCAAACTTTTTCTCGAATTCATCTAAAAGAGTAGAACTATTGAAAGATAACATTTTCGAACGGAGTCCAGAAAAATCGTTTAAAAGCATTGTGTGCGACGTTGATACTTTCAGCGAATTATTACTGTTTATCTCTTAAGCGTTACAAGATTTAGAACAAAGCAAGGAAACCGAAGCGTCTTCAAAAGCTGTCCAACTTTCAGCTTCGATAGCACGCTACAATTTATTAGTATCGTTACATATTCTGAAAATTGTAAATGTTCCTATATTGTCGCTCAGTCGCAAACTACAAGATCCGACACTACAAATCTCTTCAGCCTGTACTCATGTCAAGCAAATTATCAACCTGTTTTCAGAAATATGAACAAATGAAACGTTATTTGATGATATTTTTAATGAAGCATATTCAGTCGCTGTTGAGTTAGACACTTCATTGATTATTCCCCGCTCTTAAATAAATAAATAATAAAAAGAAAAATATACCCAACACTGAGTGTATAATAACTTTGTCATTCCGTTTGAAACGCATAGATGCTCTTTAAAGAAAAATGTACGACTTTATGAATTATTTTAGCCTTCATCGTTTATTTTCAGTTCACTTAAAAAAAACTTGATTTCCGAAATGTAAGTCCTCTTCGTTTTTTTTTTTTTAAACTCTCAAACAAACTTTGATAAATATAAGAATTTTCGAGACCGGTCCGATCGTGGAGAATCTAAGTTCAAATAAATTTTTGTTTTCAAATTCCTCGTTCCGACGTAATTTGACCAACAAATATTCTTATATTTACATATCTATTTAGTTATTATTGAAACTATTGCAGCGATTTTAATGAAACTTGGTGATTTGATGCAAATGTGAGCAAAATTAGGATTTGGCTAGGATTAATCTTTTAATTTTCAATCATTTAGAAATCGAGACTTATTTTTTTGCTTATTTGATAATTGTCTTATTGTATTGCCTCTCATTTACTTCAACTTAAATGTAATTTTTCTTATATTTTTACCTATATTTTTATCTTTTATTTTTGTGAAAAACATCCTTATTAAATTGAGAGAACTAACACTAACATAAAATTTTACAAGGCAGATGTACTTGCTATAAGATATCTTATTACAAAAATTTGGCGCAATAGCACCAGAGGGCGTGGCGACTCTCATACAAGTAAAATACGTTAAGTGGCATATCTATCGAAATATGTGAGCAATCATACTAAAACTTGGCTTAAGAGGTTTATTTATGGAAAGCTATTTCTGGACTAAAATCTGACTGGGTTGTACCAGTAGGTGTGTCACCGCCCTAAATTTAAAGACTAATTACGGCATATATCGCAAAATATACAAGCTATTGTGCTAAAATTTGGTATGCGGATGTCGATCACAAATAAAATTTATTAAATATCCAAAAGTAGGCGGAATTGAAGAAGTGGGCGTGGGATATTTCGACTTTCTTTTCGATTTTTTTCAACATTTTCCATATTATTTTAACTTTTTCCAAGCTTTTAACTTTTTCCAATACATATATTCCATAAGTATTTTTTCGTCGTTTTCAACCTCTTTCAACTTTATTCGTCATTTTCTTTATTTATTCAACTTTTTCATCGATTTTGAAGTGTTTCAACATTTTTCAACCTCTTCAATTTTTGAGAGTTTTTCAACCGCTTTCAATATTTTTCATCATTTACCATATTTTTTCGACTTTTTCAATATCTTCAAACAGTCTTTTGCAACTGTTTCAACACTTTTCAAACTTTTCAAACTTTTTAAATTTTTTTTCCATTTTTTCTCGACTTATACAAGCTCTTCAACGTCTTTTTAACATTTATTTAAAAGGTACTTTCAATGCAGTGATAGGTATGTGAGTTTCGGCATGGCCGAATATTACTAGTTAAAATTTATTTTTATTTCACATTTCTTTCTCAAATGTTTCAGAGCAGCAATATTCTATCCTAATTTGGATCATAAGATTTCAGAATTAAAATAAAAATTTCAGAGTACATTTTTGAGTGTTTTACCCTTAGAACCCTTTCCCTTAAGGGTATATTCCAAAAAGAGTGACTTTTTTTGTTTTTTTTTCAAAAAAGTCAAAACCTTGGTTTTTTATATTTTTAATATTCAGGATGAAAATCTATTTTTTAACAAATATTTTAAGTTTATATTTGCTCAAATTGGATACAAAATGTTAAAGTTAATCAAAAATGAAAATACGGTTCCTTTTACACCATAAACCAACAGACTTGGACATATGGGATTGCATGAAAATATTGAAATTACCTATTTTCATTGATTTTTGATTAACTTTAACTTTTTGTGTCCGATTTGAGCAAATATATACTTAAAATACATATATGTTAAAAAATAGATTTAGAAAGGTTTTTGGATTTAAACGGACCAATTGAAATTTTGTGACTTTTTTGAAATGACCAAAAAAGTCACTCTGAACGCTTGTAACTCCATCAAATTCTATCCTTATCTCATGAACAGCAAACCGATAGACAGAAGATAAAATTAATTTTTGAATAGTGTGTAACTGATTTAGGTCGAAAAAAAATTCATAGAAATCTGACCACATGAATGAAAAAAGTGCAAAAAAAGAGTTTTTTTTTGGGATATCTCGAAAACGATTCTTAAGAAAAAAAAAATGGTTGTCATTTTTGGAATCTACGCCCTAAAATACATAGTAAAAAGTATATGAGAAATTAGATCTTTTTTTTTTGTAAAATGTGTTATCAAAACCAAAAAAAAATGGAATCGTTCTTCCAATGCATCACAATTCTACTGCAAGTATTTGCCACAATTTCAGCAGGACAAAGTTTTTCTGTTTTAAAATGATTGAAATTGTATTGTATTTAAGGTCTACAATGACAGAAGATTGCTCGAATGGATTTGCTCTAGAAAATAATCATAAAGAAATCTATATCAGCTCAGCTGAAATTATTGAATTATTTTGCCAGAAGAAACCTCGCCGTCTTGAAACCCTTGACTGGACTGCTGATTAGATTGTTGCAATATGTCAAAAAATATAAGTATTGCTCGTTGAAAAATTTAATCAATGTGTGTTTTCATTTAAGAAATATGTTAGTCGCCCCCCCCCTCAAAAAAAATCCTGGATCCACCACTGGACGGTACTCCTATATGTTCTGAACATTTTGAGCCTAAAAAAGCTGAAATCGATTTTAGAGTATTTGAGAAATCGATGTTTCCTGAAACGTAATTTTTTTTTCTTTCAGTATATACAGGGTGTTTTTTTTAGAGGTTTGTTTTTCAAATAGAGATAAAACTGGCATTTTATGGTCAAATATGGCAACTCTAATGTCATTTATGTTCAGTTTGGTTTGCCATTTCATCATGAACAGGTTGACAAAAGAACAACGCTTGCAAATCGTGCAAATTTATTTCGAAAATAATGGTTCAGTTCGCGAAGTTTACCGCAAGCTCCGTCCATTTTATGGTCGACATAATCGTTCATCAGAGCAATTAATTCGGTTAACCATGGGTCGTTTTCGCACTACGTTTACTCTATGTGATAATACGCATCCGCAGAGACGTCGAACAGTGCGCACTGAAGAAACAATTGCCGCTGTAGAGCAAAATGTTGAAGAGGACCCGAATGAATCGATTCGCCACCGTGCACAGCAGTTGGAGCTTTGTCCATCAACTTTATGGAAGATTTTGCGCAAAGATCTTGGCTTGCAACCTTACAAGATCCAGCTTGTGCAAGAATTAAAGCCGCGAGACCATGCAATGCGTCGTGATTTTGGTGTATGGGCCGAAAATGAGATTGATCTCGATGCTGATTTTCATCGCAAAATTTTGTTCAGTGATGAGGCTCATTTTTGGTTGAATGGCTACGTCAACAAGCAAAATTGCCGCATTTAGAGTGAAGAGAATCCACATGAGACCCTTGAGACGCCATTACATCCACAAAAACTGACTGTTTGGTGTGCTCTATGGGCTGGTGGAGTCATTGGGCCATACTTCTTCCGAAATAATGCTGGAGAGTCAGTTACCGTTAATGGAGACCGGTATAGAGCCATGATAACCGACTATTTTGTTCCCGAATTGGATGGCATGAATGTGGATGAGTTGTGGTTCCAACAAGACGGCGCTACATGCCACACAGCGCACGTCACAATCAATTTATTGAAGGAAACATTCGATGAGCGCATAATTTCGCGGAATGGACCTGTCAATTGGCCACCAAGATCGTGTGATTTGACACCATTGGATTATTTTCTTTGGGGATATGTGAAGTCGCTCGTCTACGCCAACAAACCAGAAACGTTAGGGGACTTGGAAGCCAACATTCGTGGCGTTATTGCCGACATACGGCCCCATATGCTCGAAAAAGTGGTTCAAAATTGGACCTGTAGAATTGGCTTTATTCGAGCCAGCCGCGGCGGCCACATGCCCGAAATCATATTTAAACATTAATGGCATAAAATTATACTTCCAATAAAGCCAAATTGATGGACATTAAAACGATTTTCTTGTGTTTTATTTCAATTCGAAGCTCTATACCTCTAAAAAAAACACCCTTTATATAACGCTTAGGCGTTAATTTTTCCAGAATTGCAGTTTTTTTTGTCATCTACTAGTACACAACTACCAAAACATAATATGAAAGCAAATTTGAATTGTGTTTGTTTGTTTATATTCATCATTCAAGTTGTTGTGTTATTTACGAGCGGCTCTGAACAGAGTTAAGAAATTAATTTTTTTATCAAAACTGTTGGTCGGAAAAGTTTTTTATGATATTTTTCTATATATCTGCAAATCCATCACATTGGGCCTTTTAGCTGGCCTCGTTTTTTTTTTTTTTTTTTTTTTTAGTACATCTTCCAGCCATAGTTTTTCTTGAAGCTAAGGCTATCTTGAACTCATAATAAAGGTTGTTCAATTGAAATTCAGATAGCTATTTTTTTTATTTAACTTTTTATGTAACTTTTCATGTTTTTTTTTTAACTTAAATGCAATTTTAACTATGTCTCCCTTTGAATTTTAATTGTTCCTCCTTGAATATTAATTAAAGATAGTCTAAACTTCGAGAAAAACCATGTTTGAAGAGTCTGCTCCAAAAAAAAAAAATAAAAAAAAAATAAAAAAAAAAATCGAAGCCATGGTCGGGTAAGATGACACAATATCTACAGTTCATATAATTGTTACTAAGTGCAGAGATTTTTCTAAGAAGCCTGGTGCGCCTATTATAGCTTCTTTGGTAAAAAGATTAGGCTTAAATAAAGCAAAGCTTGATTGTCCAACTTCCTGGGATTCCACTTTTTATATGCTCTAACGCTTATTAGATTACAAAACTTTATCTGTACATATGTAACTTTTCATGTTTTTTTTTTACTTTGCAGTTTTAACTATGTCTCCCTCTTAATTTTAATTGTTTCTCCTTTAATATTAATTTTATTAACTTTAAGAAAAACCATGGTTGGTGTGCTCAGCTTGGCCATGTTTTAATTTTGTTTTTGGTGCACACCCTTCAACCATCGTTTTACTTGAATTAATATTAAAGGAGGAACAATTACAATTCAGATGGATACATAGTTAAAATTGCATTCAAAGTAAAAAAACATGGAAAGTTACATATAAAGTAACATAAACAAGTTAAGGTGTTATTTTCGGCGAGGCCGAAACTCACATACCCTTCACTGCACTGGAAGTACCTTTTCATCAAATGTTAAGAAGACGTTGAAGAGGTTGAATAAGTCGAGAAAAATGTGAAATGTTAGAAAGGTTGACAGAGGTTGAAAAATGTTGAAAAGTCGTAAATATATGCAAAATGTTGAGAGAGGTTGAAAAACTCTAAAAAAAATGAAATAGGTTGAAAAAATTCTAAACTATTCAAAATTGATGAAAAAGTCGAAAAACTAAAGAACAAGTTTCTTTATGAAGAAAGTTGAAAGAGGTTGAAAAAGTCGAACAAATACATATACAGTGAAAGCTCCCGTCGTGGACAGCTCCCGCAGGCGGACATCTCTCGTAGCAGGACGAATTTCTTGGTCCCAACCCACTGGGCATTAAAATAATATGCAGCTCTTGATGAAAATCGAAAGCATTTAATAAGCATTTATAAGGTTCTAAATTTACACCAGAGTATTTATTCGCCTCTTAGGAGAATAAAATTAAATCCTGCGATGAAAAATATTTATAAAACATTTCAAAACTGCAAATTGAGATGCTTACAAATACAAAAATTACTTAGAACTTTAAAAGTATTTATCAAGGTCTTAATGACGTTTTGTGAGAGGTTCTTAAAACGTCTATAAACATTTCTTTCTTAAGGAGAGCTAAGGTATTTATAAGGTCTTAAGAAGCATTCGGAAGATCTTCATAAAACGTTTATAAATATTTTTGTATTCGAAAATTTAAATATTTATCAAGGCCTTCAAAAAGTGTTTGATAAAATAGAAAAATTATTGTATTCCCATGCTGAAGGTACAGTAGTCAATACAAAACCTTTTTTTTCAACACTTTGCACCATTTTGAATGACATTTTCGCACCAAAAACTAAAATTATTACTATCGTTGAATGAAATTAATTACAAAATATCGGAATATGATAACTGTACTTCCTTAAATTTTTTCAAGATCTCTATAGAACTTTGTATAGGTTAATCTATTTATCGAACTCTTTCCATGAGGTCTATAAAACTTTACTTGGTTTCATGTATTCATAGAACTCTTCACAAGAGCTCCATAAAACTTTTAATGATCTCACAGTTACCGAGGCAGCAACGTACGTTTCGAATAATAGGCTTACCAAACGTCCGCAATTCAATACAAATTTTTAAATGACCATTAATCTTACAAAAATTATAATAAACTTATAACTAACGCATTTTTTGAAGAATTCAAGATTTGGAATTTGACAAATTCTTGATTAAAGTGACCAAAAGTAATATAGCTATTTTTGACTTATGTATTCCGTTTTCACATTTCCGCCAAAGTTAAATTATGTTTATAAAAATGGTCATCTGCCCCCACATTGGTTGTCCAATGCTAAAATCTGATCAACTAAAGAGGCTGAGAATCGAGTTTTGCTCAGTAACTCGGAAATTAAGCCACAAAAAGAAAAATATATTGAGAACAATGTTGTAGAGCAGATGAAAACACATCGATTTCATACCCGAGAAAATCCCATATGACAAGATTTGACCCACCTTTGATTAAAATTTGCAATAAATACTATAATTTCGAGCAAAAATAGTTATTTTGGGCGCAAGATCCAGTTTTCAGAATAAAACAAATAATATTACCTTAAAATTTTCCATAAAAACATTGTTCGCCAAAATACTTACTATTGTTCGAAAATCGCGATGGCGGATGGATATTTTAAAGCTATGAAAGGGGGGTCAAATTTGGCCATACGGAAATGGTTCCTTTATAAGATCGATTTGTTTTCATATCCTTTACAACATTGGCCTTAATATATTTTTCTGTTTCTGTCATGGCATTGAGCCAGTTTATGGGCAGGTGCCAATTTTTACTACGTACACCACTAGCATTGTCGAATGAAACATAATTTATCTTTGATTTACGAAATTTTTACAAAATTTTGTAGATTGGAATCACTAATCAAAATTAAGCGTTTAAAAATTATTTATGCTAAATTTGTTTTAAAAAATAAAAGGTATTACCATAACTAAATTGAGAAAAAAATAAACGCAAGATGGCCCAAAGTATGTTCACTCAAATTTGGGTTATAATTCATATTTCTATAAAGACTGCATACAAAAATAGCTCAAAAGCGCTTCTTCATTACTTTACATCATATGGTAACCCTAACAATAGACTCAAAACCATTTTAAATAAACAACTTAAACTATCAAGTTTTATTAAGCCCTAGAGATAATCCTTAAGTTTAAAGTACCTCTTATGAAGCTTTTGAGATAATCCTTAAGTCTTAAATGCCATTTATCGAGGAATTTTAAAAAAATGGCGTCGTCCGCCATCTTTTTCAAAATACATGCCGACAAGATGTCGGCAAATTAAACATAATTAAATGAGTTTCTTTTCTTTTGCCAAAGTAATGATTTTTTCTGCACTAAATCTTTTTATTTCGATATGCTTTTACCTAAAAAATCATTAAAGCATATTTTGAAACATAAATATTAAAGAAAAAATTAAAAAAATTTTCGCCCATATATTTTATTTTTCTAAAATGCAATATTTCGGAAGCGCGTTAAGTTTTTCGAAGCAAAACTACAAACTTCACCATAAATCTTTGCTCGCACGTATATTTTGTTCAATAATTGTGCCGAAATTCATAATTATTCATTGCATCATTTCCATCTTGCCATTTTATATTTCCATTTGTTATTCTCTTTTTATCTATTTAATTTTGTAGTACATACTGCAAAAAGTATGTATAACAAAAACCAAATCTTTATTAAAGCTTCGTCAAAATAAAATAAACCTCATTAAATTTCCGTTCGAAAAAAAATTGTGTATAAATATTTTCAAAAACTCAAATTATTTATAGACCTCTAACCAGCACAAAACACATCATTTATTGACCTCTTCAATAGGTTTTGAAAACGTCGTTTCTAACTCTTACATAAACCTCTTAGAGGTCCCCATAGAAGGTGCCCTTTTGGTCTTAAGTAGCATTTATTCAGTGTTTTAAAACCTCTTTAGCGAATATTTTCAAGAGATCTGCTCTTAAAGAATGGTTATATAGAACTCTTGAAGAGCCTAATAAATGCAAAAATGCCTAGTGGGAAGCTTTTCGTTATGTTTTTAGAACAAAATACATTCCGGTGGGCGGACGCTCCCTTGGTCGGACGCGGACACTACATTTATACACATTTCATACAATTCATCTCTGCTGGCGGACAAAAAAGAATTTTAACGACAAAACTCTTTCTCAACTCTTTCTTTGCTTTGCTGTCATTATGGGTCAAAAACGGGAAGCATGGCCTGGGGACACATTTTCGGGTCAAAAACGTTTGTTTCCAGGGTCCCGACCTTTCTTTAGTGATGTCCAAAAATATTTTTGAGCTATCTTTCATTTAAAAAAAAAAATTTCCCCCGAAAATGAGTCAAAAACGGGTAGCATGGCCTGGGGACGCATTTTCGGGTCAAAAAAGTGTAAAATAACTGTAAATACAAACGCTGATCGTGCGCATGCATTTCTGCGTGATAGAGATCATTTTCTTTACGCGCACATTTTTGACCGACAGAAAATTTGTTCTTGCACAATCGCATATCGCGCTTTCTCACATAGTTCATATTCATTTATGATCGGTGAAAAAATTGTTGGCTTGAATTCATTCTTTTAGTCATTCGCTGTTGAAAAAAACGGATACTCACATACGAATGCGGTGCAATAAAGAGCGATTTTCAATCTTGCAAAAAAATTTAAGAAAATTCATTCATGAATAAAATGCTACATTTTGAGTGCACATACAGGAATATTTTCGAACTCTGTCATACTTTTATTAAAAGTTAATTCCCTTCACTACAAACATTTTGCTTGAAATAGAAAAATCGACAAATAAATTTATCATTTGAATACTCCTCACTTTTCACATCATCTCAAAATGAGTTTATCATTTGATAAACTCGAAAGTGATGAAAACGAAACGATACGCATCAATACAATGTTCGCTCGTTTATTATTTATCAGTGAGGAAAAAAACGAGTGATAAAAACAAACGAGGAGTTATAATAGAGTGAATGCTGATTTGCTTGCGCTCTTGAGTTTTAAAAATAAAAAGATAAGTATAGAAAGACAAATAAAAAAAGAGCAATTGTGTATTTTGAGTGCTCTACGCACTCTACCTACAAACCATCCGATAAGAAAAATTTTGATTTTTTTGAATTGTAAAAATGTACTTTTTTCGACAGCTCCCGCAAGCAGACATCTCCCGTAGGCGGACGATTTTGTTGGAACCGTCGGTGTCCGCCTACGGGAGCTTTCACTATAGAATATATTGGAAAAAGTTAAAGGGTTGAAAAAGTCGAAAGAATATGGAAAATGTTGAAAAAATCGAATAAAAATGAAAAATTTAAAATATGCCACGCCCACTTCTCCAATTCCGCTCACTTTTGGTTCATTAAATTATATTTGTGATCGACATCCTCATATTAAATTTCAGCACAATAGCTTGTATAGTTTGCGATATATGCTGCAGTTTAATTTAAAATTTAGGGCGGTGACACACCCACTGGTACAATCCAGCCCGGTTTTGATCCAGAAAAAGCTTTTCATAAGCAAACCCCTAACACTAAATTTTAGTATGATTGCTCACTTTTTTCGATAAATATGACACTTACCGTATTTTAGTTGTGTGGGAGGTGCCACGCCCACTGGTGCTATTTCAGCCACTTTTGATTCAGATATACTCTATAGCAACTGAACAACTTTCATTAAAGTTCATAGCAATTGCTGCAATAGTTTACTTAAAACAGCGCTTACAAATTTATGTTAATATGGGAGGTACCACTCCCACTGATGCAATTCTGTCAAAACTAATTTATTTTTAAAGCCTATAGTAACTGACATCTAAACACCAAATTTTATGAAGATTACTCTCTTAGTACAGTATTTATAACAATAAACAGTTTTTGCTTATATGGGAGGTGCCACGCCCCCAGGTACTATTGTACCAAATTTTTGTAATAAAAGACCTTACAGCAAGTATATCTACCTCATTAAATTACATAACGATTACGTTGTTCGTTCTCTTAATATAACGTTTATAAATATTGTGAGCGGTGCCACGCCCTTCAATGAGTTTTTTCAATAAAGAAGCTGAGCTTGTATTGATGACAGCTTTCAGCGCCATCATCTCCAAGATTTTTATGAAAATCGTTTGTGCCAATTTTGAGATATATGGAATCAAAATTTTTAGCAGTTGAAATGTGCCACGCCCACTTTTTCAATTCCGCCCACTTTTATCTCAACTCAAGATATATTTGATATGTATCCGTTTACCAAATTGTATAACAATATCGTGCACGGCTTACGAGATATGGTGGTATAAAGGTTAAAATTTAGGGCTGTGCCACGCCCCTCTAGGAAGCTTTGAAAACTTGAAACCTAACCTTATCCTAATCTTGTTCACATGTGCATCAAATCACCAATTTTCATCAAAATCGTTGCAACTTTTTTCAAAATTGACCGATTTCGCCCATTTTCAATAGCAAGATGCCTGCAAGAAGATGTGACCTGTGCTTGAAAGTTTCATTCAATTAGCTCTCTTGGTTTTCCCGTAAACCTGATTTCAACAGACAGACAGACGGACAGACAGACAGACAGACAGACGGACATCGCTAAATCAACTCAGGTGGTGACGCTGATCAAGAATATATATACTTTTCCATACCTGCCACGCCTCCTTCTATGTGTTACAAACGGATGGACAAAGTGAATATACCCTCGGTGTAGGGTATAAAAATATCAAAACAGTCTCAACGTCAAGAAAAATCATTGAATTGAAGAGTGTGGTCCAAAAAATTAGCAACGTGGCCGGCTAAAATGCCAATTTCAGTGGAAATTAGACTTTGAAACTTTATACTTTTATTCAAAAAGTTTTCAAAACAAAAGTTTCTTAAAAATTTTTTGTTATAAAAGTTTTTCCAAAAAACTTTTTTGTAAGAGTTTTTCTGATAAACTTTTAAAAAAACTTTTATTAATAAAAAATTTAAGAAAAATTTTAAAAAAAAATTTTCAAAACAAAAGTTTCTTAAAAATTTTTTGTTATAAAAGTTTTTCCAAAAAACTTTTTTTGTAAGAGTTTTTCTGATAAACTTTTAAAAAAACTTTTATTAATAAAAAATTTAAAAAAAATTTTAAAAAAAATTTTGTTATAAAAGTTTTTCCAAAAAACTTTTTTTGTAAGAGTTTTTCTGATAAACTTTTAAAAAAACTTTTATTAATAAAAAATTTTTTTTTAAAATTTTTTTTAAATTTTTTATTAATAAAAGTTTTTCTGATAAACTTTTAAAAAAACTGTTATTAATAAAAAATTTAAAAAAAATTTTAAAAAAATTTTTTATTAATAAAAGTTTTTTTAAAAGTTTATCAGAAAAACTCTTACAAAAAAAGTTTTTTGGAAAAACTTTTATAACAAAAAATTTTTAAGAAACTTTTGTTTTGAAAACTTTTTGAATAAAAGTTTCAAAGTCTGATTTCCACTGAAATTGGCATTTTAGCCAATTTTTTTTAAATTTATATTAATAAAAGTTTTTTTTAAAGTTTTTTTTTGGCTTTTATTAATAAAAGTTTTTTTAACTTATATTTTAAAAGTCCCATGCAAGGAGTTTTTTTGACTTTTATTTTTAAAAGGCGAAAATAAAAGTTTTTTTTTGTATAAAAAAACGAGGAAAATCTTAAAATAATATCTTGGATCACTAAGCAAAAAATTTCAAAGGAGATCACTTAGGATTATTGATAATAAAATACAATGGAAAATACTTAACCCTTTATATGGCCGTGTTACAGATCTGTAACAAACCGAATCTATGTATGTATATGACTTGGTTAATGCATGAAATTATCACCGTTTCTGCATTGAAAAACATTAAACACAAACCATACGAAGTGAGAGTAACAAAAAAAGAGAAAGAGATAAACACATATGTGATAGGGAAAGTTAAAAGCGACCTACGGTCCGAAAATAATTTTTCGCGAAAAACGACTTTGAAATTCAGAAGTGGATTTTGATACGCCTGAACGTTTTTATGACTTGAAACCTCGGAGGTTTTTGGGGTCGTTGATTACGAATCTGGTATCAGATTTTAAAAGTTCAAAATGGCGGATCCAATATGGCGGACGAATTTCTTAAAAACTGATCGGATCTAAATAAAATTTTTTACAATAGATAATTTCAATAACTAAAATATGGGCATTTCCGCCAAAAAGCCGAATTTCTTAAAAACTGATCGGATCGGATCTAAATAAAATTTTTTACAATAGATAATTTCAATAACTAAAATATGGGCATTTCCGCCAAAAAGCCAACCGTGACAGAAAAATTAAAAGTTATTATAAAAGCGTTACTATCTGATATTATCTAAGGAAAATATTCAAATTTTGTTAATTTAAACATTTTATACCAGAATTCATTAATCACATTGAGCAAACCACCTGCAAATTTCCATAAATGCAGTTTCTCCGTTTTTGTAATATTAAATAGTATTTGCCTTAAATATTTAAGTGCGTAAAAGAGGTGATACATGATGATAGTCTTTCCGAAAAATCTCTCTTCCAACGTCAATTAGCTAAAAACAATGCAAAAACATCAAACCAATCTCTATTAACTGTTAAATTTTAATTTGCTTACCTTCATGTTCTAAAGTCACAAATAAAATAGAAAAACATCATTTGTTCTCATTTCGAAATTGATAACAGCAGCAAGTGTGTCAAAATTTTTGCACGAACAGAGTTTCACGTGGGGGAGAAGTGGGGGTTGTGGGCATGGGTCGGTTGTGGGCACCCCTACGTATATTTTCACAAATTGAAGATTGAGTTTCGTTGGTAATGTCATTCGCAAGCAATTACCCTATGCATGATTCATGCCAAATATCAAAGTAAACGGACGCGTTTGCTTTTGGAAATGAACGAATTGGTTTTTTTTGGGCTTTGAAAAGGTGGTGAAACTTTTTTCAAACATTTTCAATAGTGTATCAATCAAAGTGGATCGATTGGAAAGGTAAGTGTAATGTATTTTTATTTAGTCGAAGTATTATGCTGAATGGAACAATATCGATTTGAACCAAAAAATTTATGCATAAACATTTTTTCATTACTTTTTAAAATGTCTGCTAAAGTTGGTTGTGGGCACAAAAATTGGGTGGGTTGTGGGCACCCGTTTTTTTAGTCATAACCATCAACCAAGCGCGTAAAACCAACTTCCGCTAAGCATGACAAGGCAAAGGAGTCCACGCCGTCT
Organism: Tricholauxania praeusta; assembly: GCA_949775025.1. Lineage (NCBI taxonomy): Eukaryota > Metazoa > Arthropoda > Insecta > Diptera > Lauxaniidae > Tricholauxania > Tricholauxania praeusta. The sequence continues at coordinate 5,134,553 of OX459032.1, read as the reverse complement.
GACGAGGATGTGGACTTTTGTCTCATCTGCTTGAAATTTTTGCCACGCCAATTGACCGCAACCAACTCCATCAATTGTAACATCTGCGATCGAGCTTTTTATTTGAAATGTGCGGGCATGCGGGCAAGTTATTATACATGTCAAAATTGTATTTCCGACGATGAATAACGCCTATGCAGGCTTTGAGATTAATAAACTGTAATTTTGTTCATATTAGTTGTGGTTTTTTTTCATATTTTTCCATTTGTAGCATTTTTTCCAAGGGTGCCCACAACCCCCCCTAAAAAAAATTTTAGCTGAAAATGACGATTTTACGAAAGTCCATGTAAAATTTTTTTGCATGACGGAATCGGGTATGTTTCTTTATAATTAGTTAGCTTAGGTCTCTAGCTTTACACAGATACCCATATTTCCAAATAATATGCACTAGGTCGGTAATTATAAGCCGAAAACAAAACTATGCCCACAACCTCCACTTCTCCCCTACATAATTAAAAAAAACGAGTGCAAAAAATATAAAATTTAAAATTTTTGGAGCTGTTTGAAGTTGGTCATGTTCGAAAACATAAGTGTAGTAAATAGGCAGTTCAAAACGGTTTTTTTGTTGGAAAGGCTGTGAAGAGAAGGAAGGACATGTATACTTTTTTTCAATAGTAGGCGGTGTCACGACCCTAACGGGTAAAAACCTTTCCACGACTAAACTAATAGACCGATGTTGATGAAATTTTGCACAAAGATAGATTGAATCCTAAGAAAGATTATTAAATATGATATGATATATTATGATTTTTTAAAGGGGGCGTGGCATTGCTCCAAATGGGGAAAAACGGTATAACGGCTGTGCCACTTCACCGATTATGATGAAATTCGGTATGTAGATAGATTGATTGAGATAGATTCCTCTTACAGGAAAAACGTTTTAACAGCAGAAAGACAAGTTTCATATTCTTTTAAGAAAAATATCTACTCCTACCTCTTTTCTTTGTAGAAAATGATCTCACTAATTGATTTGATAAATATAAACATTAAATTTGTTTTTTTTATTACTGTATGTATCTTAAATAGTATTATTTAAATAAACATTAAAGTAGTTTTGAAAAATTGCCCAAGTGAACATAATCGGAAAAATATGTCCCGTTCGAATGTCCTGTTCGAATGGATTGTTATGACTTTTATTCCACTTTAAAAAAAAACTTCCGTCCCGTTCAACATGAGAGAAATGCCCATATATGTGTTTTTTTACTGGTATAGACTATCGAAATTATAGCATAATTCAAAATTTTATGATCTTGTCATAATAAATGGTTAACATGTTTCTGAATAGAAACAAATTTATGATAATTATGCACTTATATATTTGAAAAAAATATATAAATGGATTTTGGGAGTGACAGGGAAGGTCCCCGACCCTCCTATAGAGGTGTTTCGGATCCATTTTTCGAAAAAAATTTTACTGCACGAATCGATGGGAAAGACTAAAGATGCATTTTGAAGGTGACAAGTGAGGTCCCCACCCTCCTAAAATGGTTTTTTGGACCTATTTTTCGAAAAAAATTTTACTGCACGAATCGATGGGAAAAGGTTGAAAACGGATTTTAAAGTTGACAAGTGAGGTCCTCGGCCCTCCTAAAAGGGTTTTTGGACCCATTTTCCGAAAAAATTTTATTGCACGAATCGATGGGAAAAGGCCGAAAATGGTTTTTAAAGGTGACAGGAGAGGTCCCCGACCTGTTTTGGACCCATTTTATGCAAACAATGTTAAAGTCGAAAATTGATTTTTTGAGGCAAAAAAATACAAAAATACATACATATGTATATTAAAAGCATATTAGGTATTCACCAAAGGAAATATTGCTTTTCGAATATTAAATTTTTCGAAGCCAACGCTTACTGTGCTGCATCCTTTTTTCAAAATTTATTTTGAGCGTATTGCTCAATGTGTCCAAAGACCCCTTTTAGGAGGGTCGAGGACCTCTTCTGTCACTGTCAAAGTACATTTTCGACCTTTTCCCATCGATTCGTGCTGTAAAATTTTTTTCGAAAAATTGATCCAAAAAACCGTATTAGGAGGGTCGAGGTCCACTTCTGTCACTGTCAAAATTCATTTTCAGCCTTTTCCCATTGATTCGTGCAATAAAATTTTTTTCGGAAAATGGGTCCAAAAAACCCTTTTAGGAGGGCCGGGGACCTTATTTGTCACCCATAAAATCCATTTTCGACCTTGTCCCATCGATTCGTGATGTAAAATTTTTTTCGGAAAATTGGTCCAAAAAACCATATTAAGAAGGTCGAGGACCTATTCTGTCACTGTTAAAAATTCATTTTTAGCCTTTTCCCATCGATTCGTGCATTAAAAATTTTTTCAAAAAATGGGTCCAAAAAACATTTTAGGAGGGTCGGGGACCTCACTTGTCACCTTCAAAATTCATCTTTGGTCGTTTCCCATCGACTTGTGCAGTAAAATTTTTTTCGAAAAATGGGTCCGAAACACCTCTATAGGAGGGTCGGGGACCTCTTCTGTCACTCCCAAAATCCATTAGTGGCTTTTTCCCATTGACGCGTGGAATACATTTTTTTTAAAATATAAGTGCATAATTATCATAAATTTTCTTCTTTCCAGAAACATGTTAATATTTTCCTTTGTATTTTATTATCAATAATCCTAAGTGTTCTCCTTCGAAATTTTTTGCTTAGTGATCCAAGATATTATTTTAAGATTTTCCTCGTTTTTTCATACAAAAAAAACTTTTATTTTCGCTATAAAAAACAAAAACAAACTCTTTGCATGTGACTGTTGAAAATATAAGTTAAAAAAAAAACTTTTAAAGAAACTTTTATTAATAAAAGTCAAAAAAAACTATTAAAAAAAACTTTTATTAATAAAAGTTGTTTTTGACTTTTTGAAATATAAGTTAAAAAAAACTTTTAACTTTTATCTTCGGATATAAAAGTTTTAAGGAAACTTTAATTTCACAAATATAAAAGTTTAAAGTTTACTTTTACCTAAAAAAAAATTTCATAAAAGTTTATTTCAAGCTCTGGTGGAAATGCACACATACGTATAGACTGAAAATATTAACGACACAAGTGTAGTAGTATCTTATTCCGAAGGTGAAAGAGCAGACATACTAGAAGAGCTGCTAAAGAACAAAAAAATATCAAAGAATTCGAAATTTATCAGACTTATCTGGCAAAAAAAAAAAAAAATTGATACACCTCTATTGTGATATTAGCTGTTTCAGCAACTCAAGTCAGTATCGAGAGGGCTTTTTCTGCGTTGGAGCTTGTTTTAGTTTCGCAAAGAGTGCATCTTTACGAAGAATCACTAGAGAATATTCTACTTGTGCGTTTAAATGAAAATGTTTTCCAAAAATAAGTAAAATAACACTCTAAAATAAAAATTAAATTAAATTGTTTAATTTTATTTTCGGAAAAAAATTGCACTTGAACCCGACCTCGAACCGAACTCGAAACTACTGAATTTAAATGCATTGAACCCGAACCCGAACGCATACCCGCACCCAAAATTTACAGGGTTCGAAATTCTGCCTAAAACATAACATTTGTTTGAACATGTCTAATGTACATAAATCGTTTGAAAAACTAAAAAGCTCGATGAGCCACCATTAAATATTAATGCGCCAGAATTTTCTTTCGTAAAACTGCAACTGTTAAACCTGTTTGAAGCAAAAAAAATTTTTTGAATCGCTCTAATGTAGATGTTACCGGCCAAACTAGTTTTAGGCCGCACTGGTTGCAACTAAGCCTAAAGATATGCAGTGAAATTTTAATGTAAAGGCACTGTGGGTAGCGAAGGCTAAGACAATAGCTAAGTAAGACAGTAAAACTTATCAAGTGGTAAGTGGGCAACCTTCGGTCGCGGCTTAGGATTAACATCCTGCAATATGTTCAATATCGGCTTCGTGGTGGCCCGCGGTACCATCTGCAACACCGACTACTTCGCTATCTACAGTACTTCTGCATTAGAAGCAAATGGCATACTTTCAGGCAACTAGTTTGGCAGGTAACATATACACTGACAAGAGGTAGGCGTGTCCATGAACCGATTAAGCCTATTTTCAACCCCAAAAAGTTTGGTAGAAGGTGATCTGTGCAGGCCCGTACTAACCCCCTCCCCCAAAGCGTCTCATTAGCCCCTCACGCATTTTTTTAGGAAAAGTTGAAAACAAAAGCAATTAAGAAACTTATTTTTATATTTTATACTAAGTTTAAAGTTTATTTTTTCTAAAACAATAACAATGAATAATAATGCATTGAATCTTTTCAAAACCATGTCTATATCTATAGACTCAAGTCGTTTGTGGTCGAAAGCCAGAAAATATACATAAATTGTTCAATCTATTATTTAACATTTCTATTCGTTGTGGCAACATGATTCGTGTTGATGCCATAAATGATGATTCGCATATTTCCGTTCCAGACGGTCAAATTTCGACTGTTGCAGAAAATTCGCACAATTTTTCCATTCCTTGACGCACCTTTTATGATGCAGCTCTGTCAGCACCACAGTCTTAATTATACCATACACCGAGGGTATATTCACTTTGCCATTCCGTTTGTAACACATAGATGGGGGCGCGGCAGGTATGGAAAAATATGTATATTCTTAATCAGCGTCACCACCTGAGATGAATTAGCGATGTCCGTCTCTCTGTCTGTCTGTCTGTTGAAATCAGGTTTACGGAAAAACCAAGAAAGCTAACTGAATTAAATTAGCACACTCAAGTCAAACCTTTTTGCAGGCATCTTGCTATTGAAAATGGTCGAAACAAGATTAGGATTAGGTTTCAAGTTTTTCAAGCTTCCTGCAGGGGCGTGGCATAGCCCTAAGTTTTAACTTTTATACCACTATATCTCGTGAGCCGTTCAAGATATTGCGATGAAATTCGGTAAACGGATGCATTCCAAATATATCTTGAACTGTGATAAAAGTGGGTGGAATCGAAAAAGTAAGCGTGGCACTTTTCAACTGTTAAAAATTTTTATTCAATATATCACAAAATTGGCCCAAACGATTTTCATAAAAATTTTGGAGAAGATGCCGCTGAAAGCAATCATCAATACAAGCTCAGCCACTTTACTGAAAAGACTCGTTGAAGGGCAAGGCACAGCCCACAATATTTATAAACGTTATATTAAGAGAACTAACAACGCAACCGTTATGAAATTTAATAAGGCAGATATACTTGCTAGAAGATATGTTTTTGCGAAAATTTGGCTCAATGGAGCATGTGAGCGTGGCACCTCCCATACAAGCAAAAACGTATAATGTTATAGATAGTGTGCTATGAGAGTAATCTTCATAAAATTTGGTTTAAATGTGTCGGCTGCTATGGGCTTTGATATTTAATGAAAATTGACAGGATTGCGGCTGTGGGCGTGGCAACTCATATATTACCACAAAGTTGTAGTCGCTGTATTATTTGAACTATTCCAACAATTGGTATGAAATTTAATTTAGGTGGCTTACTTGTTGTAAGGTATACCTGAATCAAGAGTGGTCAAAATAGCACCAGTGGGCGTGGCACTCCCTATACAAGTAAAATACCTTAAGTGGCATATCTATCGAAGTATGTGATCAATCATACTAAAATTTGGTGAAAGTGTGTTGGTTATAGAAAGCAATTTATTTTAAGACTAATTACGGCACATATCGCAAACTATACAACCTATTGGGCTATGGTTTGGTATGTGGACATCAATGACGAATATAATTTATCAAACCAAAAGTAGACGGAACTGGAGAAGTGGGCGTGGTACATTTTAATTTCTTGGTTTTTATTCGATTTTTTTTCAACATTTTAAATATTTTTTTTACTTTATCAACCTTTCAACTTTTTCCAATACATCTCCTATGTATTTGTTTGACTTTTTTGACTATTTCTTTCATTATTTTCTTTACTTTTAAGACTTTTTCAGCGATTTTGAATTGTATTATCATTTCTCAACCTTTTTCATTTTTTTTGAGTTTTTCAACCGGCATTTTTAAGCTTTTTTCAACATTTGTCATATTTTTTCGACATTTTGAATTTCTTTCAACTTTATTCAATGGTTTCCATATTTTTTCGACTTTTTCAGTCTTTTACAATTGTTTCAACAATTTTCAACCTCTTTTAAATTTCACATTTTTTTCGACTTACTCAACCTGTTCAACGTCTTTTAACATTTATTTAAAGGGGAATTTCAGCGCAGTGTAGGGTATGAGAGTTTCGGTGTGGCCGAAGATAACACCTTAACTTTTTTTTTTCTTTTGGCTTTTTCAACATGTTTGGTTGTTCATTCTTCGTACGAATTCCATCTATATATTCTTTAGCAATTTTGAGCTCGATTTCACTTAGTAATTGGATGCTCAAATCGGCCAATGGCCGCAGCTTTTCCAAATTTATTTCATCAGCTGTATCGATGCTATGGAAATGGCATGATAAAGTTGAATAATGTTGAGGAATTTGAGAAATGCCGAAGAAGTCGATGTTGAAAAAGTCAAAAAAAAAGTCTAGGAAGCCAAAAAATATTGAAGAAAGTCGAAAAATGTTAAAAGAGGCAACAAATATTGACAAAGTTAAAGAAAGTTGAAGAAGCCAAACAATATTGAAATAAGTCTAAAAAAAATATTGAAAAGGGGTTAACAGAAGAAAAATTTGATTAATTAGAAAAATGTTGAATAGTCAAAAATTTTTGAAAAGTCCATAAAAATTGAAAAAATGTTGAAGAAGTTGAATAAGGCATTAAAAGTCTAAAATGTAACACTAGCGTTTATTGTCCGCCAGTTTTGACATGAATAAGTGCTGCTCTTTTCCTTATTTTACGAATAGCCCTTATGTTCTTCTCTCTTCCTTGAAAATGTGTTTCTCTTTAAGTTTACTCAGCACTGTCAAGATTTGTGACCAAAATTCTAAGACAACGCGCACGTCTCATGGAAAATTCTTGAGTTGTATTTACGTACTATGAGTAGAGTAACTTGGTCAATAGAACATAAATTGTTGTTATTGCCTTAGAACTTTGGGAATTTGTTGCTTGAGTGTGAAAAATCCTTACAACATATCCTTGAAGAAACTACGCTAAGGAAATTTTCTTAAAATTCCACACCACACACACAAAGAGCAAGCAGCATGTCGCTATGAGTATGAGTTCTAACATGGTTATTACACAAACACCCACATCCTACCGCCCAACATCTATTACCAAGTTCTTAGGGTAAGAAACTTGGCGCGTTTTTTGTGCTACGGTGAAAACACAAATAAGCGAAGCAAAAACGGCAACAAAAAGCCATTGTGCGTCGCGCGTTTTACTGCCAAATTCATGTTGCGAATTTCGTCCTGTTTTGTCCATTAAACGTCTTGCAAGAAAGCGCTGCGCTAAGCGGGCCAAAAACTTAAGCTAAGAAATTATTATTTAAACTTGAGTGTAGCAGCTGCGCTGACTTAGTTGGTCGGGAACTTTCGCCGAGTTAGCAGCAGCAGAAATAGCAAGCAAGCTCTTCGGTCGTACGGTTAAGAAAATCTGAAGAAAATTGTGCGAAAATTGCGAAACTAACGAACGAGCGTGTGGCGTTTCAGACGGGTTCGAAATGTTGCGTGCGTGTGCTCGTCGTACATACGCATATGTGTAGAAATGAAGTAAATAGCTTACTTAATTGTTGTAAAAAATATATTGTTTTAAATAATGACAGCTTAAGTGAAAAAATGCAAAGCTAAGCTATTGAAAACGGTTTAAAACTAAATAATAAATCAAATCTTCAGATTACAAACTATTTAATGTTAAATTTAAGTTTCGAATAGCTTGTAAGAACCATTTACCTTTGACAACACTTGCTTTCAAAACAAACAAAACAATTCATGTTTGACGATAGTTTCCTAAGTTTTATATCAATTTGAATTGGAAAAAAAATCTAAAAAAAAAACTCGAAAAAAATTAAAAAAAAGTTCAAGAATATATTTTCGATAAAAGCCTCCGACAAAACCGTAACAAAAATTTCGAAAAAAGTCTGGTGGAATAAGAGTACTTCGAAAAAAAAAACGCAAGAACAAGATGAAAAAAGAAAAAAATTAGAGATGAACAAATTTTTAAAATATGTTTGGCAGTTTTTATTAAAAATAACGCGAATTTTCATAAAAAATCCTTTAAGAACTTTATCTGACTAATTACATTTACATTTTGAATGTGCATTGCAGGCAAAATATTTTTATTAAAAAACTCGTAAGACTCAAACTTTTTTTCTCACGCCCGAATTTTAACACAAATTTTTGGCAATTGTCGCATGCTCTATTTTCACACAATAGGCTTACTTTTGCCAGAATTTTCATTTTACTTAATAATAATGTCGTGTGACAGAAATTTTCGCAAAAAAAAAAAAATCAATATCGCAAAAAAAAATTATCCTCGCGGAACTGCGAGAATATTTAAAAAAAACAAAATTTCCGAAAATTTTTAAGAATCTTCAGACATCTTTTTCATTTAATAGCCCTATTGACAACCTAGGATGAGTTGAAATGTTAATATAGTTTTTTTAAATCTTTTATATCATTTGACACTTTAAACTTCTTAAAAAAAATCTTGATACAGTAGAACATCGATTATCCGACAAGCACGGGGATGACCGCTTGACGTACAATCGAAAAGACGGTTAATAGAAAACACATAAGTTTCAGACCTTATATCTTGAATTCTATGAATTTTTTCATTGTCCATATGCATGCAAATACGCAAAAGAATGTCAGATTAAAATTGAACACCGAACTAACAACGGTAATTTTCGAATTGTCCTCAAATCCAACAGTTGATTTTGTTAATTGTAGTGATGAATCTGGACATTGTAATGAAGGCGATCAAAGTAGTACAGAAAACTTTAATTGCGAAGCATTTGATAGTGAAGACTTCGATAGTTATATTTCTGAAAGTGAAGACACAGAAGAGATAAATTTTTTTGATGACAGTCAGAGCGGCACGAAAGATGAGGATAATTCATAAAAATTTATTTTTATCTTACCTGCTACATGTAAATATCGGCAAGCTCAGGGCCTGATTTAGACTTCTGACAGCCCTAGGCTAACTATGAATATGCGCCCCCGGCCCATCGTTCTTGTGCCTGCCCAGATTACAAATGTTTCAGTTTCTATAGTAAAAGCTATAGCTTCGAATTCAAAAGCATAAAGGTTATAATTTATACTACAATTATAACGATTTATATAATAACGAAAATAATACACGAAAATGTAAAACTTATGGTTAAAAATGTATATATAGTTCAATTGAATTGTAAAATATTATAACACTTTTTATTATTATACTTTTAACTTTTCACCAACTCATCGCGTATAGAAACTGTAAAAATTTAAATTTTTCAGAAATGTATTTATTACTTTATTGAAAGATAGTTCTTAGTCGCTTAGAACCGAAAAATTAAAATTTTTTTGAAGTTTTTTATATCTAAGATCATATATGTACATTTCCACCAAAAAAGGCCTTTTAGCTGGCCTCGTTTTTTTTTATATTTTTTTTTGGAGTACATCTTTCAGCCATAGTTTTCTTGAAGCTAAGGCTGTCTTGAATTAATACTCAAGGATGTTAAATTAAAATTCAGATAGCTACTTTTTTTATTTAACTTTATATGTAACATTTCATATTTTTTTTTTTAACTTAAATGCAATTTTAACTATGTCTCCCTTTGAATTTTAATTGTTTCTCCTTGAATATTAATTCAAAATAGCCTTAACTTCAAGAAAAACCAAGTTTAAAGAGTCTGCTCCAAAAAAAAAAATCGAATTTGTCATATTAGCTCGACTATGGCTTCGATTTTTTTTTTTAATTTTTTTTTTTATGAAGCAGACTCTTCAAACATGGTTTTTCTTAAAGTTAAGACTATTCTGAATTAGTATTCAAGGAGGAAGAATTAAAGTTCATAGGTAGATATAGTTAAAATTGCATTTAAATTAAAAAAAAAAACACGAAAAGTTACATATAAGTCAAATAAAAAAATAGCTATCTCAATTTTAATTGAAAAACCTTGAATATTATTCAAGACAGCCTTATCTTCAAGAAAAACTATGGCTGAAAGATGTACTCCAAAAAAAAAAAAAAAAAACAAGGCCAGCTAAAAGGCCTTTTTGGTGGAAATGGACATATACCATATCAAAATTGTGAACAAATACCTTCGTCATTATCATTGATAATCTAAAAATTAATTTTTCGTTGAGTAAAAATTATTTTTGTGTTTAAAATTAAAACGAATCTGGTATAAAGCTAAAAATTGGCTAAATCATACAGAGGAATGAAACTTGGAACGACTGCATCACAACCAATTTCATCAAAAATTAAATTTATAGGTCACCATTTTGACGAAAATTAGAAATAAAGTCTAAGACTTTATAAAGTGCCATTTCTATAGGAAATTTTATTCCTTACAGAAAATCTCCTAATGTGTATATGTGCAAATCCGCCAAATTTGGCCTTTTAGCTGGCCTCGTTTTTTTTTTTTTTTGAGTATATCTTCCAGCTATAGTTTTTCTTGAAGCTAAGGCTATCTTGAACTCATAATAAAGGTTGTTCAATTGAAATTCAGATAGCTATTTTTTTATTTAACTTTGTATGTAACTTTTCATGTTGTATGTAAACTAGTGTTGTTCATTGAAAACGTTACATAAAACTCTTCTCTTACCGGTTTCTCGTTACCAAATCTTTCCACAACATTGCCAAGTTCAATGTTTTGTAAAAAACATTCTCAATAAATAATAGTGCAAGTTTCTGTTGGCGAAGAGCCGAGCGCAAGTAATTTCTTACACGTTTTAATGCAGAGAAAGATCTTTCACCGCATAATTTTGTGATGCTAATTGTCAAAAAACTCTTAAAAAATTTCTACATTCGGCAAAATAGAACCAATGCTTAGGCTTTTTAATAACTGTAATTTTTAATTTTTGTAGATCAACAAATTCTTCATCTTTTAAAAACTATTCCAAATGGAAACACTCGTCATAAAACGTATCTTCCATATCCAAGTCATATAGTTGTAGCAACTCTTCAGCTGTGGTTTTTTTTAATGCTATTGTCATTTATTTCAGGATATTTCCATAAGAAACCAAATTTTCTATTCACTGCGGTATAAATTATTTGTTTGCTTTTCAACTGATTTTTGAGGGAACCAGTAGCAGCGTATTATTTATCTACAATGAAATATTGTCTTCCTTCAAATTCGGCTTTACTTCATCAAAATAAAATATTGGTTTCTTTTTAAATCTTTTTTGTACTCAGTTCGTTTGCACCTATCGATTGCTTTGGGTTTTGTGAAAATTTACTGAATCGAGACTAAAAATGTACTTTTAAAAGCCGAATGTACCAAATTTTAAATTTTTTACTAAAAAAAAAGGTCAGCAAACCATTACGGCAGGCTTGCACGCATATTTCACCTGCATTTACTTAAAAAATTGTTAATTTCCAGAATAGTTCAAATGTTCTGAAAAACCGCCGAATATACTGAAAAAGGGTCAAATGTACCGAATGTACTAAAAACTTGTCGAATGTACTGATGACGATTTTTCACCGAAAATGCCGTCACTGATTAAGATTTGTATATAATAACATACATACATATATATGTAGAGCAACAACGTTTGACAAATCAGCATTATTTGCTGGAAGCTGTCCACGAATGATTTGAAACTTGACCAGCACAGAGTTCCAAAAACACAACATTATCGTATCATTAATAGGGTTTTCAATTTTCTGCTATTCTTCCTGCCTCTATTTTGAATTCAACGCTGAAAAATATCGTTTTTATATTTAAAGTGGTCGATAGGTATCGCAGGAGTATTATTTTAGAACTATTCTGAATTTAAAATTGATGTAAAAGCATTAAAAGAAGAATGTATAACTATTTAAAACTGAATAAAAATGCGAAAACAAAGTGAAAATCAACGTTAATTCTCAGCGCCCCCTCGGACCTGGCGCCCCAGGCTTAAGCCTTCTTAGCCTGTGGGAAAATCAGGCCCTGGGCGAGCTCACCGAGGGTAATTTTTCTATTTGTGTTTTTGTGTAATAAATTCTATTTTTTTGATCGCAGGTTTGATTTAGGAAGCTGAAATTTTAGCAGAATGTTCTTCAAACCCCAATTCTATAATATAGGCATATAGGACCACAAATTTAAAGAAAAAAAAACGCATTTTCAGTCACACGAAAAATGTGGACATGGTTTAACAACAGTGTGTGGCATCTCCGATACAACCAAAATACCTGAAACGTTATATCTTGGCACCTAAGACAGACTTTTTCTAAGTTTAGTAAGTCGGTTTTGGCGTAAAGTTTCAACGAAATCGGACATAAACTCTGTCCATGCCAGGACACACATTTTTTTCGTTAAATTAAGTAAATTATTATCAACTATCGTTCGAAACCGATACGATATGTGCGCTGAGTAATGAATAGATGTAGTTTTTACATGCTAGAGAACTGAAATTGTCCGAAAAATTTGCTTAACGGACAGTGTCTATAATCGGACAACTGATAGCTCAGATTAGTAAACTAGATGAGAGTGGTGAATTTGGAACAGAGTATTGTATTGTTGAAAAGGTTGAACGCTCGAGTCACAGCAGTTGAGGAATCGTGTATTGAAGCTTGTCCACTCAAATGCGATCTTGCTGAAATGCAGCAACAATTTGAGAAAAACGAAAATGATGTGATGGATACCGATCTTATTATTAACGGTGTTCCACACGAAGAGGGAGAGGATTGTCAGGAGTTTGCCATACGCATAGCATCAGTGCGTAAGTCTTTCCGTTTGCCAAACAAAAACAGGCAAATTGTCAAATTGCTCTCTCCACACGATAGAAGCCAGCTTTCAAATCAATTGCCAGCACCGCACGCGTATCTGCGGCAGAACGAGAATATCTTATCATATACGTATATGAAGCGAGAGAGCGTGAAAATCAATTAAGAACGAAGCAAGGATGTTGTCGCAAAAGTCTTAAAACACAACTACACATGCATTGAAGAGAGACTACAGCTGTGGTAGTGCCCACCTCTGATATTATGTAGTACCAGGAGACCGACCATAGTTTGGTTTTTCGTTTTAAGGTATAAAAGTCGAAAAATATGCAATATGTTGAAAAAAAGTGAAATGGGGTTAAATACATATGTACATATGTTGAAAAATATCAAAAATAATTAAAAGATGAAAAAAGTTGATGAAATATGGAAAATGTTGCTACACGTCAAAAGGGTTTAAAAAATTCGGAAAAATATGGAAATGATTGAAAAATTTTGAAACAGGTGATAAAGGCTGAAAGAGTCGAAAAAATATGGAAAACGTTAAAAAAATTTTAAAAATTTGAAAACGTCGATAAAATGTCGTAAATGTTGAAAAAAGTTGAGAGAGGGTGAAAAATTCTGAAACAGTTCAAACAGGTAAAATAACTCGAAATAAGTTGGATGAGATTGAAAAAGTCTAAATAAATTTAAAGAGGTTGGAAAAGTCGAAAATGTTGATAGAAGTTGAATGCGGTTGAATAAGTTATATGGAAAATGACGTAAAAAGTTGAATACGGTTAAAAAAAGTCAAAAAAAATTTATAGAGGTAGAAAAAAAGATGAAAGAAAATGGTTGATAACATCGATAAAACATAAAAAATGCTGGAAAAATAGGAAGGAAGTTAAAAGTGTGAGCAGTTTCCATTAGCTGGCGATTCTGATCATGTACGTTTCCAGTTTTGTGGAAGTAATGTCGAAACCAAATTGACTTGGAATACTGAAGCCAATATTCTATGCTGGTATGACTGCTCGATGTTGATTTTGTTGATGTAAATCAGAAACTGAACTATTTTACAATGCTTCTGAACAATTTGTTTAGCAGATATGTATATTCCAATAAAATGGTTCGACTTAAGAAAGGGCAACAACTGTGGTCAAGAGTGCGATTCAAGTTAAGTACTAAAGTTATCATGTTTGGAAACATTATCAAAGCCTGTACTCTAAGAAATTGTGTACACGTTGTAACGAAAAGTGCTAAAAGGCTTTAGTTTTGAAAAAGAACTTAATATTAATTAACCTGAAAAAACATTTTGGAAACAGCTAATACCATTTAGCTTCAAAAAATCCACTATGAAGTGTAAAAAGTGATTTTTTTGGCAGTTTTTATAATAATAGTATGTAATTAAATGATAACACAGACCAACAAAAAAAAATTTGTTCGGAAAACCAAACCGACTTATACTTCTGCGATCCTAGTTCATCGCAGACTTTGAGGGTTCGCCATAATTTAGAATTTGTTGCTAATGATCAATGATCATTTTTGACTTCAAATGTACGAGTATGCTATGATGGAATTTCTCATGTTCCTGACATAAGGCTTCTGCATAAGTTGCAAAGAGAATTTTCGTTTCAAGTGATCAGCCCATATGAAGTTATTAAAGTCATTAGTTCAGTTGAATCAAATGCTATTGGCGCTGACGAAACAATCTTGAAATTTACTAAAACAATCTTACTTTTTGTCGTATAACATATATTTTTAACACATTTTCGGCCGAGAAAAATTTTTTTTTATCGAAAATGCAATTCCTTTCATTGACTGTCTATTATGATCCTAAAAAAAAAAATAAGAATATCTTTCGTATGAGGTGGTCGAAAAATCGAGCAATGCCTGTTACCGGTAACAAAAAAGGAAAAAATTGGAATTAATTTTTTATTTAAAAAAAAAACTTTTTTGCTAATTTTTTAAAAGGAGTTACATCATTAAAAGTACAGCGATTCTACATAGTAACCGTGTGCTTATAGCAATGCTTGCAGTGACAATGTTGCATTTCTGAAAGGTGACCGAATTCAGAATCGTTATCCGAGGTAACTTCTTGAGTCAGCAAGTAGCATATAACTTCACTTCGAAATTCACATTTTCACATAACTTTTAAAGATTTGTGTTAAGCTATAAGTATATTCTGGATATTCTGGATATCTAGGCATTTACAAGAGTGGTATTCGAGCATGGATGAAGAGTGGCCACCACCATTTCTTGCCGCATATAGAAATTCTGTAGTTAGCGGTAGCAATATCGTGTAGATCAATGCTACACATGTATATATTAATTATGTGTGTTGATTAAATGCGATTAAGTTACTAGTATATAGTTATGTGTTTTTTGTCTAGCGGTCGCAAAGGCTAGCTATTAGAAATCTTAATTTTTATTTTTCTTGAAAATCTTAATTTTTCTTGTCAAATCTATAATCAATTACATAATTCTCTCAGTATAGCGTTTTGACGAAATTCGTCAATTTGTCTAATACTAAACCGATCTATTTTTTTCATTTGTGCGAAATTTCGTTTTACTGCCAGAAATAATTATTTCATTATGGCAAAGTGAAGTTCTTGCTTCCATGGAATGTGCCAGCCTTTTTGTCGAAATTCCTCAGAGCTTGTCTAAGTTTTTCCTAGTATTTTTTAAAAATTTGGTTACACTACATTAAAAAACTCTCTTAATATAGAGATCAATATGTTTTACTTGTATGGATCGTAGGCATGTCCGTGAACCGATTTCGCCCATTTACAATCCCATGAAGCTTGTTTGAAGGTGTGGCGTATGTTAAAAATTTCATTTAATTTCTTTCTTTGATTTTCTCGTAATCGTGATTTCTACAGACAGACAGATATTCGACAGGATATTCGACTAAATCGACTCAAGTGGTGACGCTGACCAAGAATATATATACTTTTCTATACCTGCCACGTCCCCATTTACGCGTTGCAAATAGAATGGCTATGTGGATATCCCTACGATACGAAGCATGTAATCCTCTCTCAAAATTTGCATCTGACCTTGAACAAAATAAACCTGATGTACTGAATTTTGCTATTTTGATATTCATAACAGCCATTGGATTTTTCGACCACTTGATTCCTCATTAAAATTCAGTGTAACTAACTTCATATAAATTAGTGGAACAAAACTGATTTATTAAGAAAGAACTTGTGTGAACAGAACTGCATTTAAATTTTTTAATTTTGAAACTATTTAAAAAGAAAAGTTTTTAAAAGTGTCTAAAAAAAGGACTTATTAAATATATTTTTTTCAGTGTATAAAAATAGCACAGTAATCATGAAATAACATTTTCCCGAAATCAAAGTTTATTTTAATAAAAAATAAAGAGGAAGAAAGCATTTCCTTTTTTTTAAAAAAAATAATATCTGTGACTAAAATTTAGTGGTCGAAAAATCGACCAGTGGCCGAAAATGAGTTAATTATTTAAATACAGCATCTACTTTGGCCGAAAATAGGAAAGTGGCATATGTTACGCCAGTTTTCTAAATTTTTATTATCTAATGATAATTTTACCACAATATTTACATAGCTCAAATATATTTAAATAGAAATTGCTTACAATTCTTGTGTCTTTCTATATGGTTCAAAATCATTGTGGTGACAAATATTATTCTAAGGACGTTTTTATGAAGAAAATATTAAACTTTCTATATGTGGCCTGTGCCCAAGAAAGACGGTTAGTGTCTGAAAATCGTTTTTTTTTTCATCTTATAGGAAATTTCGTGCTCTTTCACGTGGGAGGGTCTCAAGTTGATCCCAAGCTTCCTTTTTGAGTTATAGTTCCTTATAGTTACATGACGTGAAAGAAACACATGCAACGAAAACTTTAAACGCGTTTTTCTCAAAAACCGGTTTTAGTCACTAACCGTCTTTCTTGGGCACAGGTCACATATGGTGAATGTTTTGAGCTATGCATAAAATTTTATTTTGGTTTTAATTTTTTTATAAAATAATTTTTTGGCCCGGAAACTTTGTCGGAAAATATTTTGTTTTGTTTTTTTTTTCAAATAATTAAACATGAATAATATTTTTCAAAATTAGAGCCCCAAAGATTTTAGTTAGATTACATAAAGAAAATAAATTATTCATTTCCGACAAGATTTGCACCCTCTAGCATTTTTTGAGCCCAAAAATATTTGATAAAAAATTTTTTTTGGGACTTAACTTAAAATAATAAAAAGCCGAACATTTCGACTCAAAATTCAGAGTACGCTGATTTGTTGGCAATTAAGTTAGCTATCATTAAAAAAAAAAATGGTGAGTTTTCGATAAAATTTTCAGTCCTTAGCAATATTTGAATCGAAAAATATTTTAGAAACAATTTTTCTTCGGCACAGTATTTTGTTTTCCATATGTTTCTTATGATATTATAAACGAAAGTTTGAAATTTTTTTTTCTCCAAATATGTCCTTTAAAATAGATCAAACTTGATTTTAAGATATTTTTGAGTTGGACTTTCAAATTTACGAAACCGTGCAAAAATATCAAAAAATAATACTGAAGCGAAAAAATATTTCGGAAAAAATATTTAAAACAGAATAGAGAAGGAAAAATATCCGGAAAATAAAAGTCAAACAAGTTAAGGTGTTATCTTCGGCCAGGCCGAAATTCACATACCCTACACTGCACTGAAAGAACCTTTTCCATAAATGTTAAAAAGACGTTGAAGAGGTTGAATAAGTCGAAAAAATGTGAAATGTTTGAAAGGTTGACAGAGGTTGAAAAATGTTGAAAAAGTGGAAAATATATGCAAAATGTTGAAAAAAGTTAAGAGAGGTTGAAAAACTCTAAAAAAGTTGAAAGAGGTTGAAAAAATTTGAAACAATTCAGAATTGATGAAAAAGTCGAAAAAATAAAGAAACTTATGAAGAAAGTTGAAAGAGGTTGAAAAAGTCGAAAGAATAAGGAAAATGTTGAAAAAGATCGAATATAAATGAAAAATTTGAAATATGTCACGCCCAATTCTCCAATTCCGCCCACTTTTGGTTCAATAAATTATATTCGTGGTCGACATCCTCACATTAAATTTAAGCACAATAGCGTGTATAGTTTGCGATATATGCCGCAGTTTAATTTAAAATTTAGGGTGGTGACACACCCACTGGTACAATCCAGCCTGGTCTTAATCCAGAAATAGCTTTTCATAAGCAAACCCTTACACCAAATTTTAGTATGATTGCTCACATATTTCGATAAATATGCCACTTACCGTATTTTATTTGTATGGGAGGTCCAACGCCCAGTGCTTCTATTTCATCCACTTTTGACTGAAACAATTACATTAAATTTCATAGCAATTGCTGCAATAGTTCACTTAAAATAGCGCATGCAAATGTATGTTAATATAATACTCATTTATTCTTAAATCTTACATCAACTGACATCTATACACCAAATTTTATGAAGATTACTCTAATAGCACACTATCTATAACAATAAACGTTTTTTGCTTATATGGGAGTTGCCACGCCCACAGGATCTATTGGAACAAATTGTTGAATAAGAGACCTTATAGCAAGTATATCTACCTCATTTAATTTCATAACGATTACATTGTTATTTCTCTTAATATAACGTTTACAAATATTTTGGGCGGTGCCACGCCCTTCAACGAGTTTTTTTCAGTAAAGTGGCTGAGCTTATATTGACGATTGCTCTCAGCGGCATCATCTCCAAAATTTTTATGAAAATAATTTTTTTCAAAATTTTTAACAGTTGCAAAGTACCACGCCCACTTTTTCGATTCTGCCTGTTTTTATCTCAATTCAAGATATATTTGATATGTATCCGTTTATCAAATTTCATCGCAATATCTTGAACGGCTTACAAGATATGGTGGCATAAATGATAAAATTTAGGGCTGTGCCATGCCCCTGTACGACCCTTTGAAAACTTGAAACCCAGCCTAATCCTAATTGGTTTACATGTGCACCAAATCACCAGAATCGCTGCAACTTTTTTCAAAGTTGGCCTTGGTAAATATACATAGAGAATGGGCGGTAGGCGTGTCCGTCAACCGATTTCGCCCATTTTCAATAGCAAGATGCCTGCAAGAAGGTGTGACCTGTGTGTGAAAGTTTCATTCAATTAGCTTTCTTGGCTTTCCCGTAAACCTAGTGTTTCACCGAGGCCGAGGCGAGGCGAGGTTCTAGTTGATCTCGGTCTCGCCTCGTTTTATAAATTTAAGTCTCGCCTCGCCTCGCCTCGGTCTCGGACGAGATCTTGCCATCACATGCCTCGCCTCGCCTCGCCTCGCTTCGCCTCGTTCTCGGCCGAGGTACCTCGGTAAAAAAGCGAGGTTTTTATTAAAATATATAAAAAATTATACATGTATCAGGGCTGATAGGCTGATCAAGCCTCAAAAAATAAAATAACATATCTGTTTTTATTTTTGGTGAACTGGATGAGATATGATGAATTTAATTCTTTTCTTATATGGGAAGAAGAGGCATTGCCTATTTTTCCAAACCAAACTAAGCTATGAACCTTTTACAAACTATAAGATATTGATCAAATAGATATTGAGATATGATAAAGTTAATTTTTTTCTTATATTGAAGGCATTGTGCCGCCCATTTTATTACTTGATCTTAGTTATGCCTCTACCTTTTATAAATATACCAAGTTTTATTAATCTACATCAAGTAGTTGATAATAAAGGGTTCTTCAATAAGAGCGCTACAAAAGTTTTTTTAAATAAAACAAAAACGGTTTGGGATATCAATGAAATTCTTTATTCTTGTAAAAGAACATTCGATGCCATTATCATTAATTATCGTCGATTTAATCTTGTAAGGATGAAGGCCAAGGTGTTTTTGCAAAATTCGCCACAACGACTTCACAGAGATGCCCAACGCACGTGTGGGAGATTGATTTGGGTCTTCCTCTATTGATGCTCTAGCGGCAGCAATATTCTCGACACTACGGGCACTTCTTTGTCTCACTGGCACGGGAACAATTTGTACTGTGCCTGTGGATTCAAATTTTTCCACTAGACGCTCAATTGTTGATCTGACAGGACGATTATGACGACCATAAATTGGACGTAGCGATCTTAAAGTTGAGGTCACTGACTCCGAATTTAGGTAGTAAATTTTAATAATTTCGACTCGTTGTTGGATCGTATATCTTTTCATGATGAATTGACAAGCCGTATTGAAGAGAAATGTCAAAAGAAAAAAATATGGCGTCGTTTGCTGTCCCTATTGGTCTACTTTTGTAGCGTCTCTATTGAAAAATCCTTTATATGATGAATTCTGCTTTTCTCTTATGTGGGGGTGGCATCACCCATTTATCGTAAACTATGTTACGGAGCATCCCAAATCATAAGAAACATATATGTATGTCAAATCTTTCGTCGGTCTGTTGAACGGTTTAGGAGTCCATTAGCAACGAACATACGTATATTGATCTTTATTTATATACTAGCATTACGCTGTGCGTTTCGCTTCACCTTACCGATTCTTAGAAAGACTATTGGAATAAATAAATTTCAATGCAGTGTTGTCAATCATGCAGTTTTGCTTATAGCCTTACATGCTTCCCTAATCGATCAATCGAGGCGTAGTCGCATAGAAGCTGATGCGATCCAAGCACTTCTGTGCATTAGCGCTTGGACCAAATCTGAACTCGTAAGAAGCACATGCGGGTTTAAAATAAAACAAAGTAGTTTACTCAAAATAAAATACTAAAATATTATTTAAATATAGATTTTAATATAAAAATTACATTCATATTTTGAATCTGCATATGGATCTTACGAGTTCAGATTTGGTCAAAACGCGCCTCGCTCTTGGTTTTGAAAACGAGGCTAGGACGAGGGATGGCGCAATCGCATAATTAAAAAATTGCACTTTGTATATGTCGTTCAGCACAACCTCCGTGGCTCAAGTGTTAGAGCGGCCGTCCACATATAATTCATGGAATGGTCGGGGGTTCGAATCACATTACAAATTAACCAAAACTGGTCTGATGAGGCTATGTATATACATATGAATATGTGTATATATGTGGTAATAGCCGAAACATATGTCACCAATTACCAGGTTAAATTGTTCCATTTGTTGTCTTTGTCATGTTTGTTTATAAAGCATTAACCGATTTGTGAAATTTCACAAGAACATTGGTTACTGCAATTGACTGTAAAGTTCGATTAAAAATATCAAATTAATTAATAACATTCAGTCGACTAAAAAAAATTAAAAATTTTTAAATTAAAATAATTAAACACGAAAACTATTTTTCAAAATTCGAGCACCGGCGATTTGTTAGCATTTTAGTTGGCTTTTATTAAAAAATTGTTCATTTCCGACAAGATTTGCCCCCTCTACCATTTTTTGAAACCAAAAATATTTGAAAACAATTTTTTTAACTTAAAATAGTAAAAAATCGAACATTGTGTTTCAAATTTCAGGGTCCGCTGATTTGTTGGCAATTAAGTTAGCTATTCTTTAAAAAAGAAAATTGTAAATTTTCGACAAAATTTTCGGCCAGTTACAAAAAACAGTATTTTGTTTTCCATATTTGGACTCCGAGAATTTGCTGGAATTTTAGTTAGCTTTAATTAAAGACCAAATCCATTTCAAACCATGCAGTCGGATTAGTTCATGAGACGGAATTGGTTGCCGATTGCATGTGTTGTTTTTCAAAGGATATAAGGGGACCCATATTTCCCCGATTTGATCAAACAAACATTTTTACGAAGTTATGCTCATTTTAGTTTTGGTGTAAAAAATTAAAAAACCTCTGAAAATTTTTTCAAAAAAGCAGCATTTCCATCCAAAAAAAAATAATTTACTTATAAAATTATTACAATATTTTGCTACAATAATAAGTCACTCTAACTAACAGTAGGAGGATGGAGCTGCTTGTAGAAGTCCACGTAAGTGGGAAAAGTTCCTGATCGCCACTCACTTGGGAGTAGTAGGGTTTGGGTCCCACCATACATTATCATCATTTCTAACTAAAACCAAATCAGCCTCGGATAATAGCCCCCACTACGATGACGACCACTGCAAAGGAAAAAGTACAATGATTTACGGATATGCACCTGGAATGTCCGGACTAGGGGTGGCAATCCCGGAGCTTTTTTGAGTTTCGGGATTTACGGGATCGAATTTTCCAATCCCGGGATCCCGGGATCAATCCCGGGATTGATAGTTCTATTAAATGCATACAAAACTAAAAAAAAAAACGAGAAGTTTATACTATTGTATATATAAAACTAAAATTGCTTTATTTCACAGCTTGACAATGAAGAATAAGAACGCAAAATAATAGAAAAAATAGAAGCTTAAAAATTGCCTTAGAACACTTTGATAAAACTTTGAAAATGATTTCGTGTTTGATGAATCTGGATGTTGGAAATCTGCAGAGTGAAGCCGTGTTGAAAAAAAACCAAAGTCTAGATAATAAAAAATCGTTGACTCAAATAAAGTTAACGATGTTTTACTCAGCAAATAGAAAATGAAAAAAAAGAATTAGATGTTTGTTTCTTCTTATAGGTTTATTGGGACAATTTGATGTCTTACCGTGTTGCTAGCTAAATTCATAAGAACATAAAATATTTTCTTAACTGACTAGGAAGCTTAGAACTAACAAAATTATAATGGCTATAAACTAATATATTACAAAATGAATTCCTTATATCAATACAAAATTAGCGAGTAGCGCGAAGACATTCAGATGCCTAAAATTATGCTATATTTAACCTGAACACACTTCCAGTGTTAATGCATCTAAATCACATTTACTAAGTTTTACTAGTAGAAGATAGCCACTATTAAAAGGAGATGATAGAGGATAATCAAGCATTTATGACCAAACTATCAATTTTATTTTTACATTTAAAAATTCGTGTACCACACTTTTTACTTGATTAATACTTTATAACCTTTTCAAATGTGACAGTGATGGCATTTAGTGGCACCGAATGACTCGCTCTCAGTAGACGCACCAATAAGTGTGCTTCATTTAAGTCGTCAAAATCTTTAGATGCTGATTTCAGAAAAAAAGCTTCAGACAAAAGTTTAATTATATCTTAGAACTTAAGTTTTGGTAGGTAGGTTTTGGGTCAAAATTTCAATGTCAAATCAAGGTCGGCTGTGTTTTTTTTAAGACAAACCCATATTTTTTGTTGCAGATTTGTATTTTATTATAAAAAATAGATATGTTTTGCTTATGTTGTTTTTCTATTGCATGTTTAGTATTTCCGTTATTGATAAAAATAATTTTAGTCTAAATAGGTCTGTTTGTTAACTGAAAATGTGTACGAATTTGTACAAAATTGTAACAATTATTACTGGATTGTGTTTGTTAACAAAAAATATCCAGTAACGAGAGAGGCAGTGAGAGAATAAAGTGACAATTTGTTGCGAGAGAGCCTGCTAGTTTTTACTGAATAAAATTTTACCAGCAAACATTTTTCAAAAAGAAAAACATATGATTTTGACAATTGTCAATATTTTTTCATAAATAAAAAAGCAAATTGTTTTGGAAAACTTAAATATATTTTTTCACTTGCCAGTTTGTACGAATTTTTACTGGATTGTGTTTGTTTACTTTTCTGAAAATTTTTTTCTCTGTGAGCAAATACTTTCTTACTCTCTTAAATTTCTTTACTGGATAATTGTTACTGGGAAAGTAAACAAACACACTTAATTTCACATTTTATCATTTTTCTCATGAACAATGAATTTTCAATACAAATAGCACTTAGTAAAAAATTCTTAAAATTAGTCAAAGTATTAAAAAAGAAATTTTTTTTTGCTATGTGACATTTTTAATAAGAAAATCTTAAACAAAAAATTGCTACAATAAAAAAAAATATTTTTACTCAATTTAAGGTTCAGACACAAATGAAGTGCATTTTGCAGGTTGATGCAATAATGTTTCATGCACATCAAATGTATTGAAAACAATTATTTTGCAGATTTTGTACTTAAATATGTCATATAAAAGAATATTTATTATATTATATAAAATTTTTTTCTAATCCCGAAAATCTCGGGATCGTCTCTTTGTAATCCCGGGATTACTTTAGCCTATATTTAGAGCAAATCCCGGGATCCCGGGATTGCCACCCCTAGTCCGGACCCT
This sequence comes from Tricholauxania praeusta, assembly GCA_949775025.1. NCBI lineage: Eukaryota > Metazoa > Arthropoda > Insecta > Diptera > Lauxaniidae > Tricholauxania > Tricholauxania praeusta. Next base: position 5,110,643 of record OX459032.1, on the reverse strand, counting down.
CCATAGGGAAGGTGCAACTATCCAACTGGCGGAAGCCCTCGTAAAAATAAAGGCTGACATCACCGCCATCCAGGAGATGCGATGGAAAGGACAAGGCTGCTCTAAACGGATGAACTGTGATATCTACTACAGCGGCCATGCGGAGAGGCGCGAATTTGGTTGCGGATTCGTTGTATGTCGAAAATTACGCCACCTAGTTTCCCGGTTCACGCCAATAAACGAAAGGTTGGCTACGATCCGTACCAAGGCAAAATACTTCAACATAAGCCTAATTTGCGCGCACGCCCCGACGGAGGAAAAGGACGATGCCACCAATAATAATAATAATAATAGAGTTTAGCTACTACAGCTATTATAGCCTTCTTAGCTATTTAGCATTGAAGCTTTATACCAAGTAAAAAGCTTATTCAATAAAAAATGGAATAGAAAAAATTATCATGCACATTAATTTGTTATTTATTTTATAATTTTTTCTTAGCTTGATCGCACTTTCTCAACATACCCATTCACACCATGTAAAAATAGACATATAGATATTAAAATAATTATATGTATAAATTTACGTGGTCCAAGGCATAAATGTTAGAAAAAATTTACCCAGCATGCTGTGGGGCTCGGACAACACAAACAAAAAAATTCACACCACCATTAAGCTACAAATTTAGCTACAGTTAGTTTTCAGTCTAAGCTTGAGTTGACTTTTTGACAAGCTAATGTTATAAACTTCGCAATTATTAATAAGAGTTGTCATGCGATTAAAAGGAGCAAAAAGGAACAAGGATGATTTCTACGCGAGCCTAGAGGACGTGTATGACCGTTGTCCGACCCACAATGTAAAAATAGTGCTCGGCGATTTTAACGCAAAGGTCGGAAGAGAAGGCATCTTTGGCGCTACAGTCGATCAGTTCAGTCTCCACGAGACCACTTCAAACAACGGTCTGAGACTGATCGACTTCGCCGCGGCGCGAAACATGGTAGTTAGTAGTACCAGATTTCAACACCTCGACATTCACAAGGCCACCTGGCTATCCCCGGATCAAAAAACGAAAAACTAAATTGATCATGTTGTGATCGACGGAAGGCACGCTTCAAGCCTTCTGGATGTGCGTACATTTCGGGGGGTCAACACTGACTCTGACCACTATCTTGTTGCAGCTAAGATCCGCATGCGGCTATGCAATGCGAAGAATGTACGCACGGGCATGCAACGAAAGCTGGACGTTGCCAAGCTGCAATCACAACGGACTGCCGAGGCGTACTCCGCTCAACTCTCGGTTAAGCTCAACCAACCAACCTCTGGAACCGACGACGCCGGTGGACTTTGGACACACATCTCCCACTCCATGCGCGCTGCTGCCGAGGAAGTCATTGGTTTTCGACGCCCACAACCTCGAAACCAATAGTATGACCAGGAATGTCGCGATGCGACTGCTGAAAAAAACGCCGCATACAAGAAGACGCTGCAGTCAGCCGCAACACGAGCCGTGCGAGAAAACTACCGCGAAAAGAGGAAGGAAGAGAGGCGCATTTTCAGGCGTTAAAAAAGGGAGCAGGAAAAGCGTGAGCGTGAGGAACTTGAGGTGTACCAGGGCAAGAAGGATGCTCGAAAATTCTATCAACAAGTTAAGCGTCTAACTCAAGGTTTCAAGCCCGGAGCATCCACTTGTAGAGACGAAAATGGAAATCTGATTACAGATACACAGAGTGTACTGGAGTTATGGAGGCAGCATTTCTCCAACGTGCTTACGGGCGATGACTCCACCAATTCCGCCCAGAGAGAATGTAGTACGATACCACCAATCGATGATAACGCAGTGGAAGTACCATCACCTAGCCATGAAGAGGTTCGAGTTGCTATCCAGCGACTCAAAAACAACGAAGCAGCGGGTGCTGACAGCCTGCCAGCTGAGTTGTTTAAAGCTGGTGGCGATGAATTGATAAGATGCATGCATCAACTCATCAGCAAAATATGGCTAGCGGAAAGCATGCCCGACGATTGGAATCTCAGCGTGCTTTGTCCTGTAATAAAGAAAGGAGACCCGACAATCTGCGCCAACTACAGGGGTATCAGTCTTATTTCCATCGCATATAAGATCCTCTCGAGCGTATTGTGTGAAAGATTGATGCCGTATACAGAAACGCTGATCAGATCCTATCAGTGTGGCTTTAGACCTGGTAAGTCCACCATAGACCAGATTTTTACACTACGCCAAATCCTGGAGAAAACCCATGAATATCAAATCGACACTCACTATCTCTTCGTCGATTTTAAAGCTGCGTTCGATAGCCTAGTGCGGGATTGCCTATACGCAACAATGTCTGAGTTCGGTATACCTGCAAAGTTGATAAGGCTCTGCAGGATGACGTTGAGCAATACGTGTAGCTCCGTCAAGGTAGGGAATGACCTCTCCGGAACTTTTAATACCGAGCGAGGTTTCAGACAAGGCGACCCGCTCTCGTGCGATCTCTTCAATTTCATTATGGAGGGGATCGTACGAAAAGCCGGTGTGCATCATAATGGCACCATTTTCTTCAAAGGTGTTAAGCTCCTTGCGTACGCTGATGATAGTGATATTATCGGTCGGAGTAAGAGAGATGTTACTGCTGCTTTCACTGCTATTGAAAAGGAATCAGCCAAAGTGGGTTTGACGGTAAACGGGGGAAAGACGAAATACATGATGTCTACTAACAACAACAAGAGAGCACGGGATCTAGACTCTCATGTTACAGCGGGCAACTGTAAATTAGAAGTTGTCAAGGAATTCATTTACCTTGGCACTGCCGTTACCAGCAACAAAGACGCTCATTCTACCTGTGCTTTTTTATGGCGCTGAGGCATGGGTGGTTTCGACAACAGACGCAGCCGCTCTTGGGGTGTTCGAGAGGAAAGTTCTCCGCAAAATCTTTGGTCCTGTTCGAGTTGGCGACGACTATCGCATTCGAATGAACCACGAGCTGTATGAGCTCTACGCCGACATTGACATAGTTAAGCGTATAACAATACAGCGACTACGCTGGCTGGGTCATGTCGTATGGATAAAGAAGCTCCAGCGAAAAAGTATTCGAAGGGAAGGTCCCCGGTCAACGACGAAGAGGGAGACCATGCCTCCGGTGGATAGACCAAGCTGAGGAAGCCCTAACCGCGCTTGGCATTAATGATTGGAGAAGGCGCGCGCAAAACAGAGGCGCCTGGCGAGAGCTAATGAGGTCGTCCGTAACCTGACAACGGGTTGTTATGGCCTCTAAGTAAGTAAGTAAGTAACTAACTGTACAGGAAAAGGAAAAAACTGTGTTTTCTCCGCAAGTAGAGCTTTGGTGTTTCTGAGAAAAAAAAATTAAATTTTATTATTGGTCCAAAAATTTTCAAAGGCGTGGCACTGCCCACTCAAAACAAATATCTTTACTCAGGATTCAATCTATCTTCATACCAAATTTCATCAAAATCGAAGAAGCAGCTCAGATGAGATACCGCCTCCGGTGCCACGCCCTATTTTAAAACTCGGAGCTTCTGATTACCTTTTTTATGGTTCAGTCTATCTCCAAACCAAGTTTTATTAAAATCGGACAGTTATTTTCACGTTATTTACCATGAGAAAACGTCCAAATGGTGCGCATGACTGTGCGAGTGTGCTTGAATGTATGTATTTGTGTGTGAAGATGTATCTCTGATTGCATGCATGTCGGTGTGCGTAAGAGACCGTAAAGATAATTTTAGGCTCAAAATTCAGGGTAAAAATTTGCAAAAACATGCACTTTTGGGAGCTCGATAGTGCAGCCAGAGAGTCTTTCCTTAACTTCATGCTTCTGGACCCATTTTGGGGTAAAAAACACAAATTTTGAATCGGTTTGCTTCCAAAGAAATTTAGGTAAAACGGAGAAAATGAAAAAATGTAAAAAAACGCGAATTTCAATTTCTGCCCATTTTAAAATTGCTGTATCTTGGGTTCCTTGACGAGTTTTTTAACTTTTTTTTATCAAAAAGTTTAATAAATACGTTTTTTCCTATTAAGGGTGATGCCACGCCCCATTTAAGAAATCTGAGCTTTTGATTACTTTTCTTATAGTTCAGTCTATCTCCAAACCAAATTTTATTAAAATCAGTCCATTAGTTTACCCGTGGCAACGTATTTTCCGTTAGGGGCGTGGCACCACCTATTATTGAAAAAAAGTATACACCACACTTCCTCTCTCCTTATTCTTCCTAAAAAATAAAAAAATTAAGCGATTATGATTATGGCTGTTTACCAACTGCAAATTTATACATAGATATCTATATGTAGTCGCCGGTTTATGGTCGCCATTTCCTTAAAAAAAAAATTCGAAAACCCCCGCTCTCATATGAAAGCTCTTGAGCATACGAACATTTTGACACCTTAAAAACGAAACTCTACGCTCAATTTTGGGCAGACCACTGTCCCGGTTGACATGGAACTTCCCATATATATAAGACTATAACTTTTTAAAAAAAAATTTAAATAAATTTGTTAAAACACTAATTTTCTTGGTTAAAAAAGTTTTTCTCAAAATATTTTCAACATAACATCTTCCGTTTTTTTTTTATTTTTTTATATGTTATTGTTTTGTGCGTTCTCTTTCACTATTTTTGGAAGTACTAAAATTTGTTAGTGAGTGAAGATACTTTGTCATAAATAATGTGAGATCTTTATTTGCTGAAGCGTGTTTTAATAAAAATAATCTGAGTGTATTAAAACTGAAGTTCGGGTAATATGATATACATAGTCCAATTCGCTCCACCCAGTAAGAACATTACCTGTGCTTTTTGCAACAAATTCTTCCAGAGAGATACAAAGAATCAGAATTGAGTTCAATGCCTGCAATGCGATTTAATTTGGGCTCACAATGATTGTCTTCCAAGACGGCAAGCAATTTGTGTATGTGAGTCATCTATCTGCCTTTAATATGTTCTGCTTTTTAATTATTGATTAAGTTTAAATCTAGTTTCCTTTTTTATGGAAATGCTATTGAAAGATGTAATGTTATTGTGTTTTAAGTTCCTATTGTCTTATACTTTTTATACTTTTCATGATGGTATATCATATTATCCGAATACTTTATATCACATTACCCGCCAATTTAATTAAGAGGTGTCACTTGGCTTTTTTCCATTTTGTTGAAATAGCTTCAGATTGGCTTACGCTGTAGAGCTGTTTTGAAAAATAAAGAAGTTAGGCCATTTTTATACCCTACACTGAGGGTATATTTACTTTGTCTCTCCGTTTGTAATACATAGAAGGGGGCGTGGCAGGTAAGGAAAAGTATGTGTATTCTTGATCAGCGTCACCACCTGAGTCGATTTAGCGATGTCTGTCTGTCTGTCTGTCTGTCTGTCTGTCTGTCTGTCTGTCTGTCTGTCTGTCTGTCTGTCTGTCTGTCTGTCTGTCTGTCTGTCTGTCTGTCTGTCTGTCTGTCTGTCTGTCTGTCTGTCTGTCTGTCTGTCTGTCTGTCTGTCTGTCTGTCTGTCTGTCTGTCTGTCTGTCTGTCTGTCTGTCTGTCTGTCTGTCTGTCTGTCTGTCTGTCTGTCTGTCTGTCTGTCTGTCTGTCTGTCTGTCTGTCTGTCTGTCTGTCTGTCTGTCTGTCTGTCTGTCTGTCTGTCTGTCTGTCTGTCTGTCTGTCTGTCTGTCTGTCTGTCTGTCTGTCTGTCTGTCTGTCTGTCTGTCTGTCTGTCTGTCTGTCTGTCTGTCTGTCTGTCTGTCTGTCTGTCTGTCTGTCTGTCTGTCTGTCTGTCTGTCTGTCTGTCTGTCTGTCTGTCTGTCTGTCTGTCTGTCTGTCTGTCTGTCTGTCTGTCTGTCTGTCTGTCTGTCTGTCTGTCTGTCTGTCTGTCTGTCTGTCTGTCTGTCTGTCTGTCTGTCTGTCTGTCTGTCTGTCTGTCTGTCTGTCTGTCTGTCTGTCTGTCTGTCTGTCTGTCTGTCTGTCTGTCTGTCTGTCTGTCTGTCTGTCTGTCTGTCTGTCTGTCTGTCTGTCTGTCTGTCTGTCTGTCTGTCTGTCTGTCTGTCTGTCTGTCTGTCTGTCTGTCTGTCTGTCTGTCTGTCTGTCTGTCTGTCTGTCTGTCTGTCTGTCTGTCTGTCTGTCTGTCTGTCTGTCTGTCTGTCTGTCTGTCTGTCTGTCTGTCTGTCTGTCTGTCTGTCTGTCTGTCTGTCTGTCTGTCTGTCTGTCTGTCTGTCTGTCTGTCTGTCTGTCTGTCTGTCTGTCTGTCTGTCTGTCTGTCTGTCTGTCTGTCTGTCTGTCTGTCTGTCTGTCTGTCTGTCTGTCTGTCTGTCTGTCTGTCTGTCTGTCTGTCTGTCTGTCTGTCTGTCTGTCTGTCTGTCTGTCTGTCTGTCTGTCTGTCTGTCTGTCTGTCTGTCTGTCTGTCTGTCTGTCTGTCTGTCTGTCTGTCTGTCTGTCTGTCTGTCTGTCTGTCTGTCTGTCTGTCTGTCTGTCTGTCTGTCTGTCTGTCTGTCTGTCTGTCTGTCTGTCTGTCTGTCTGTCTGTCTGTCTGTCTGTCTGTCTGTCTGTCTGTCTGTCTGTCTGTCTGTCTGTCTGTCTGTCTGTCTGTCTGTCTGTCTGTCTGTCTGTCTGTCTGTCTGTCTGTCTGTCTGTCTGTCTGTCTGTCTGTCTGTCTGTCTGTCTGTCTGTCTGTCTGTCTGTCTGTCTGTCTGTCTGTCTGTCTGTCTGTCTGTCTGTCTGTCTGTCTGTCTGTCTGTCTGTCTGTCTGTCTGTCTGTCTGTCTGTCTGTCTGTCTGTCTGTCTGTCTGTCTGTCTGTCTGTCTGTCTGTCTGTCTGTCTGTCTGTCTGTCTGTCTGTCTGTCTGTCTGTCTGTCTGTCTGTCTGTCTGTCTGTCTGTCTGTCTGTCTGTCTGTCTGTCTGTCTGTCTGTCTGTCTGTCTGTCTGTCTGTCTGTCTGTCTGTCTGTCTGTCTGTCTGTCTGTCTGTCTGTCTGTCTGTCTGTCTGTCTGTCTGTCTGTCTGTCTGTCTGTCTGTCTGTCTGTCTGTCTGTCTGTCTGTCTGTCTGTCTGTCTGTCTGTCTGTCTGTCTGTCTGTCTGTCTGTCTGTCTGTCTGTCTGTCTGTCTGTCTGTCTGTTGAAATCAAGTTTACGGGAAAACCAAGAAAGCTAATTGAATGAAACTTTTACACACAGGTCACATCTTCTTGCAGGCATCTTGCTATTGAATATTTGTATTGTATGTATATTTACCCAGCCCAATTTTGATAAAAATTGCAGCGATTTTGATGAAACTTTGTGATTTGGTGCACATGTGAACTAAATTAGGATTAGGCTGTATTTAAAAATTCCAAAAGGTCGTACAGGGGCGTGGCACAGCCCTAAATTTTATCATTTATACTACCATATCTTGTAAGCCGTTCAAGATATTGCGATGAAATTTGGTAAACGGATATATATCAAATATATCTGGAATTGATAAAAAAGTGGGCGGAATCTAAAAAGTGGGCGTGGCTCTATTCAACTGTTCAAAGTTTTGATTCCATATATCTCAAAAGTGGCTTAAAAGATTTTCATAAAAATTTAAGAGATGATGCCACTGAAAGCAGTCATCAACACAAGCTCTGCCACTTTACTGAAAAAACTCGTTGAAGGGCGTTTCACAGCCCACAGTATTTATAAACGTTATATTTAGAGAACTAACAATGTAATCGTTATGAAATTTAATGAGGTAGATACATTTGCTATAAGGTCTCTTACTACATAAATTTAGTCCAATAGTACCTGTGGGCGTGGCACCTCCCATATAAGCAAAAAAAGTTTATTGTTATAGATAGTGTGCTGTGAGAGTAATCTTCATAAAATTTGGTGTATAGATGTAACTTACTATAAGCTTTAAAATAAATGAATTTTTATGCTATTGCATCAGTGGGCGTGGCACCTCCCATATTGTAGTAAATTTGTAAGCGCTGTTTTAAGTGAACTATTGCAGCAATTGCTATGAAATGTAATGAAAGTGGTTCAGTTGTCATAGAGTATATCTGAATCAAAAGTGGCTGAATTAGCAACAGTGGGCGTGGCACCTCCCATACAAATAAAATACGGTAAGTGTCATATTTATCGAAATATGTGAGCAGTCATACTAAAAGTTGGTGTTAGGGGTTTACTTATGAAAAGCTATTTCTGGATCAAAACTGGGCCGGATTATACCAGTGGGTGTGTCACCGCCCTAAATTTTAAACTTAACTACAGCATACAAATATTGCAAACTATACAAGCTTTTGTGGAGGATGTCGATGACGAATATAATTAATTGAACCAAAAGTGGGTGGAATTGGAGAAGAGGGCGTGGCATATTTCAAATTTTGCATTTCTATTCGATTTTTTCAACATTTTCCGTATTCTTTCGACTTTTTCAACCTTTTAACTTTTTCTAATATATCCTATATGTATTTGTTCGACTTTTTTAACCTCTTTCAACTTTCTTCATAAGATTCTTTATTTTTTTCGACTTTTTCATCAATTTTGAATAGTTTTAAATTTTTTCAACCTCTTTCAACTTTTTTAGAGTTTTTTAACCTCTTTCAACTTTTTTCAACATTTTGCATATATTTACGACTTTTTCAACATTTTTCAACCTCTGTCAACCTTTCTAACATTTCACATTTTGTTCGACTTATTCAATTTCTTCAACGTCTTTTTAACATTAATTGAAAAGTTACTTTCAGTGCAGTGTAGGTTATGTGAGTTTCGGCCTGGCCGAAGATAACATCTTAACTTTTTTTTTTTTATCATTATTATTAGGGAACAGTGCCCGAGGCGAGCTAGGTCCCGGTACAAAGTCCACTTTGCAAAGAATTCGGAATGCTTCTATCGTTGCGTATGCACATGCTCAAATGGAAGTTTCACGATCGATGCCAATAAGCGTGGAGGATATATTTATAATAGCTGGACGGTCAGACCTTTTTAAACGCGAATGTGCTGAAGCGTTGGCAAGTGGAGTAGCTAATGAATTGATGTGATTTTGCAATTTTTGGAGGTATTTTCCTCTGTTTTCATCCTTAACCACAGGTATATAGAGATCTCTATGGATATGCTCATTTCTAATGAACCAAGGTGCACCTGTTATTGTCCTTAGTATCTTTGATTGAACTCTTTGTAGAATTTCTATGTTTGATGAACTAGAGAATCCATATATTTAGCTCTATGCGATAGGTAAAGATAGGCTTGATGACACTATTGTATAGTAGAACTTTATATTCCAATTTTAGAGGAGAGTGTCTGTTAATTAACCAGTGTAAGCTAAAAGCTTTGAGTTTGATTTGCGTCTTTTTGGTTTCGATATGTTTACGCCAAGTTAAGCGTTTATCTAAGTGAATGCCAAGATAAGTTACATCATTTGCTTCTGGAACTCGAATACCATTTAATGTTAAGGTTGAAGTTGGATTTCTATTTAATGTTAATATGACATGTCGGCATTTTTGTTCATTCAACTTGATACGCTATTTTGATAGCCAGTTTCTAATAAGAACTAGATGATTTTGAAGCTGGTTGGTGGCAACCACAGCATTTTTGTGACGACTTAAAATTGCCGTATCGTCAGCAAAAGTGGTGGTGACTAGCTGGTTATTTGTCGGATTATAAGAGGTGAATAAAATATATAAAAACGAACCAAGAAAACTACCCTGAGGAGCTCCAGCGCCAATCGAAAACTTAGATGTATTAAAACTTTGATAATTAACGCTATAGCACCTGTTTGCCAAGTATGACTCTAGGACTGCATGGACATTTTGAGGTAGGAGCTGTCTGATTTTGTAAATTAAACCTTCATGCCATCGAGAAATATGACGGAACAGTATTATCTCTGTTCAAACGCATTCCTAAGTTCACTTGCTCAATGGTTCCATGTTTTTCTCTAAAGCCAAACTGGTGTGAAGGAATAAGTTAATAATCTTGAAGGTATGACCTAAGCTTTTCTAAGAACACTTTTTCAAACATTTTTGAGTGGCAGGAAAGCAAGCTAATAGGTCTGTATGAAGATGGTGAAGTAGAATCTTTGCCGGGCTTCGAAATTATTTTAGTTATTGATTTTTTCCAATCATCACGAAAATGGCCAAAATTAATTATAGCGTTAAAGAGCCTGGTAATGAAGGCTATAGCTGTTTGGGGTAAGTTTTTCAGCATTATGGGGGTAATGGAGTCATGGCCAGGAGCTTTTCTGCAAATAAGTTTAACATTTATGACAGTGGCTACCTCATTTGGAGTAATATGCATATTTATATTTTGGGTGTTACTTATTTGCGAAGGAAGATCAATAATGATTTTTTACATGAAGACCCTTCTAAGTGGAACGTCAATGAAGCTTATAAAAAAGGAAATAATATAATTCATAATATAAATGTGGTAAATGGTGCAGCAGAACGTGGAGTAAAATTGATTGAAGAATACAATAAAATTTTAAGCAAGCAAGAAAGAACAAGAAAAGCAATATTTATTGCAAATGTTTACTGACTATCGGAAAAACTTCAAATCACGTACTAAATCAGTCTTGACTTAAATATTAGTTTTGTATTATTTTTCCTTTTGAATTTTCATATTGTTAAAAAAAAATTTTCAAAATAAAAAAATATTGATAGCTATTATCTTTATATGTTATAGAAACATTTCATCGTTTTTCATCTATTTGCACATTTTTTGGGGGATCGATTTAAAAAAACGACACTTTTGAAAATAAGGGCCACCTTAATACATATAGCATATATTGGAAAAAGTTTAAAGGTTGAACAAATCGAAAGAACATGGAAAATGTTGAAAAAGTCGAATAGAAAGGAAAATGTTGAAATATGCCACGCCCACTTCTCAAACTTCGCCAACTTTTGGTTCAATAAATTATATTCGTTATCGACATCCGCATACTAAATTTTAGCACAATAGCTTCTATAGTTTGCAATGTATGCCGCAGTTAGCCTTAAAATTAAGGGCGGTGACATACCCACTGGCACAATCCAGTGCGGTTTGGATCCAGAAATAGCTTTCCATAAACAAACCCTTAACACCAAATTTTAGGATGATTGCTCACATATTTCGATAAATATGCCACTTAACATATTTTATTTGTATGGGAGGTGCCACGCCCACTAGTGTTTTTCAGTCACTTTTGATTCAGACATAATTTATAGCAACTGAACCACTTACATGTAATGTCATACCAATTGCTGCAATAGTTCACTTAAAACAGCGCTCACAAATTTATGTTAATATGTTAGGTGCAATGCCCACTGATGCAATCCCGCCGAAATTCATTTCATTTTAAAGCTTACAGTTGGCCAATAATAACTGTCCGTTGATTTCTCTGTTCTTAAAAAAATTGAAAATCTGAACTTTTTGCTTTTCAAAATTTAATTGTACACAGCGAAAGTACACGGCAAAAAAAAAATATTCTTTATATCAAACTCAGGAGCGCCATGGAAGGTAAACGAGACTTAGTTATAAATTTTTTTTAAAAAAATAATAGAAATTGTGACATCATACTCGCAATTACACTAAAACCACTCGGAATAGCAGAAAATTTCATACATAAGACAATAAAACGATATAAAGAAACGGGAGGTTCGAAGATTAAAACAAAATTGGACGTTCTGTAGTAAAGCAGCTCCAAGCAGCTTCTTATCAGAAATAATCTATGACTCAAGGCCTATAAAAGCTAACGCCTTCAGGAGCAAAAGCAATTACCTGTTACAAAAGTAAGGAACTACTTGACTGGCACGGTGGAGATGACATAATCTTTTCGGATGAAAAACTGTTATTCCTGCAAGACAGCCACAACCAGCAGAATAACCGTTTGTACACAAGAAGTTTTGTGAATGCTCCAAAAGATAAATTGACTGCTGAGCGATATCAAAACGAGACCAAAATCAAGGTGTGGAGAGCAGTATCACAAATAGGAAAAGGCCGAAAAATGTGCCTGATTTCATCTCTGCGGAAGAATGACCAGCATCACCACCGGATCTCAAGACATTGGATTTTTGCGCATGGGGCCATATACTAGGTAAATTAAGGTTAACAGAAGGCTTAACAATTGATGGGTTCAAGCAGCGTTTAACAAGGATTTGGTGCGTGCCGCATGTGAATCATTTTTCAAACGTTTACGTCTTGTAAGCAAAGAAAAGGGTGTAGTTTCGAACTTCATTTGGAATAACCAAAATATTGTAGACGATTTTGATTTTTATAACACTTTGTTTTCCGGACAGTTATTGTTGGCCACACTGTATAGTAACTGACATCTATACACCAATTTTAATGAAGATTACTCTTATAGCACACTATCTATGACGTACTATCTATCCACACGTACTATTAGCAAGTTTATCTACCTTATTAAATTTCATAGCGATAACGTTTCTTGTTCTCTGATCATAACGTTTATAAATATTGTGGGTTGTGCCACGCCCTTCAACAGTTTTTTTCAGTAAATTTGCCAAGCTTTCAGCGGCATCATCTTTAAAATTGTTATCAAAATAGTTTGTTCCAACTTTGAGACATAAGAAATCAAAATTTTTAACTGTTAAAAAGTCCCATGCCTACTTTTACAACTCCACAACTCCTTTTGGCACAATTTAAGATATGGGGCATTTCAGGCGAAGCGGGCAATGAAAATAAAGTGATGTCGTGAAATTTGTTTATATTCCAGTTATTTATACCTATAGTCAAGGCCGTATCCAGGATTTTATTGAAGTCGTGATAAGCCCAAAAAATAAACAGGTATTATGACCGAAAAAAGGGGACATAAGGCCCGAAATTGTGTTGGGGACTATGACCATTGGGTTATGACCGGGTACCAAAATAATGTTGCAGCTACATATATTAAAAACAGTAATGACACAGTACCAAATTAGCACTGATAATAACTATACTTATTTATGGTCATAATACTTAGAACAACAAAAGCTGCAAGGGAAAAATTTCACTTGAAATTAATTTCATCCCTATATTTTTGTGAAATGCTCTGAAGCAGTTGGTGTCCTGTGCACGATAATAGTAAAATTCAGTATCTTAGATATACTCGTATTTGACCAGATTTATCTCAAAAGCCATGTGTGATAAAAATTACCATAGAAAATCATACAAAAATTTAAATAAAAATCTTAAAAACAGATGTTTCAAGAAGCTTGAATTTTTTAAGAAAAATGTGATTTTAGTATAAAGAGCCAATGATATGACTTAATTCTTAATATGAATTAATCATAACTCCAATCTTCCCCTTGATCTACCGTTTCATGCAGTGCTGAGCTGATTCAGGATGTTTTTTCAAGCTCATATTTTCGAATTGAAACAAATCACATCCAATTGTTAAATTACCCGATTTTGGTTTTATTAGCTAGATAATTTTATCTTTGCCATTCAGCATTTTAATATGGTTTCGTACATATGAGCGCCGCAATTGGCCAATATTTAACGCAATCTGAAGGTCAAACTTACGATTGATTATTTAAATACTGCTGGTTTATCAGTATAAGCCTGAGGCTCTACATATTGCCACAAAAAATAAACCAATTGATTTCTTAATTTTTAAACATCATGTAAGGTTTGAGTGAATTTAAAGTTGGAATTTTAGTAAATTTTCTAAATTTTCAGACCGATTCCTACACGGTGGGCTTTAACCGACTTTAAATGACAAGTTGAGTTACAACAAAAACTTGAATGTGGAATTATTTGGAATGTTAATCAAAGTAGAAATGCATCAAAAGGAAAAAATCCTTAGAGCTTTTTTTTAATTCCATATTTACTGTTTTTTAGTTATATTATCTGGTATAATATGTGTATAACGTACGTATGAAATTTATAAAACTTCCGATTGTGCTCAAATTTTGACAGAAAAAGACAGTCTCACAGTTCAAATTTCAGCTCCCTAGATATTCGGGGTCTTGAGTATTGTTAGGTCAAATTTCGAAAAAAACGCAATTTTTGCGAAAATAGCCAAATTCAATGTTCCATTTCTCTGGGTCTGGTCAACCATTTTCACTATATGGTATCTCATTTAAAAGCAAATAAATAGATAAACATAATAAGATCGGTCTTTAGTATTATGAATAAAACTACGATTTAGTACACCATTTTCAAAGCAGTCATATTTTACTAAGACGTATTTAACTTAATCGGGTCGCAAAAATAAGTCTTAAGGTCTAGAGGTTAAAAATTATTTTTTATGTATAAAAGATAACAAAAAAAAATTGATATCCACAACTTTAAATTTGGATTTGAGGGTTTTTAGAACAAATATTTTTAAACCAGACTAAATACGACATTTTTCAGATCTAAATATGGTTCTTTCTCTAGACCCCGAACACCTAGGAAGCTGGAATTTAGACTGTAGATTTATCTATTAAAGTATTTTAACGTGTCAAAATTTGAAGAAAATCGAATGACTTTTAAATTTCATACGTATGTTGTACATATACAGTGAAAGCTCCCGTCGCGGACAGCTCCCGCAGGCGGACATCTCTCGTAGCAGGACGAATTTCTTGGTCCCAAGCTTTTCGTTATGTTTTTAGAACAAAATACATTCCGGTGGGCGGACGCTCCCTTGGCCGGACGCGGACACTACATTTATACACATTTCATACAATTCATCTCTGCTGGCGGACAAAAAAGACATTCTAACGACAAAACTCTTTCTCAACTCTTTCTTTGCTTTGCTGTCATTATGGGTCAAAAACGGGAAGAATGGCCTGGGGATACATTTTCGGGTCAAAAACGTTTGTTTCCAGGGTCCCGAACTTTCTTTAGTGATGTCCAAAAATATTTTTGAGCTATCTTTCGTTTAAAAAAAAAAAAAAAATTCCCCCGAAAATGAGTCAAAAACGGGTAAAATAACTGTAAATACAAACGCTGATGGGGGCATGCATTTCTGCGTGATAGAGATCATTTTCTTTACGCGCACATTTTTGACCGACAGAAAATTTGTTCTTGCACAATCGCATATCGCGCTTTCTCACATAGTTCATATTCATTTATGATCGGTGAAAAAATTGTTGGCTTGAATTCATTCTTTTATTCATTCGTTGTTGAAAAAAAACGGATACTCACATACGAAAGCGGTGCAATAAAGAGCGATTTTCAATCTTGCAAAAAAATTTAAGAAAATTCATTCATGAATAAAATGCGACATTTTGAGTGCACATACAGGAATATTTTCGAACTCTGTCATACTTGTATTAAAAGCTAATTCCCTTCACTACAAACATTTTGCTTGAAATAGAAAAATCGACAAATGAATTTATCATTTGAGTACTCCTCACTTTTCACATCATCTCAAAATGAGTTTATCATTTGATAAACTCGAAAGTGATGAAAACGAAACGATACGCATCAATACAATGTTCGCTCGTTTATTATTTATCAGTGAGGAAAAAAACGAATGATGAAAACAAACGAGGAGTTATAATAGAGTGAATGCTGAGTTGCTTGCGCTCTTGAGTTTTAAAAATAAAAAGATAAGTATAGAAAGATAAATAAAAAAGAGCAATTGTGTATTTTGAGTGCTCTACGCACTCTACCTACAAACCATCCGATAAGAAAAATTTTGATTTTTTTGAATTGTAAAAATGTACTTTTTTCGATAGCTCCCGCAAGCGGACATCTCCCGTAGGCGGACGATTTTGTTGGAACCGTCGGTGTCCGCCTACGGGAGCTTTCACTGTATACGTCATATCATTAAAAAACATTAAATATGGAATTAAAAAAAAAAGCTCTAAAGATTTCTTATATTTTTCATATATCGACTCTAAATTACATCCCAAATAATCTCCAATTAAAGTTTTTGTTGTAACTCACACTTTTATTAAAAGTTGGTTAAAGCCCACCGTGCCTACTTAGTCATGGTGCAATAGCTAAACATACTGAGAAAAATTAACTGTTACTAAAAACGGTGTTCCAAATTTAAAAACCATAAAACAAACAAGCATTCTTTTCAACTTTTTTCATTTATTTTCAGCTTTTGAACCTTCTTCAATATTTCTTAAATATATCGGACTTTTTCAATCTCCTTCAACTTTTTTCAATATTTACCATATTTATTGACTTTCAACCGTTTCAATTTCTTAATTAGCGATTTTAAAGTATTTGAACCTCTTTCAACTTTCTCCATATTTTTTCGATTTTTTCAACCTCATTCAACTTTTTTCGACTTCTTCAACCATATTCAACATTTTGGAGATTTTTAATCTCTTTCAATGTTTCCAACCTCTTTCAACTTTTTCAACAATTCATATATTATCGAATTTATCAGCCTTTTTCACCTGTTTCAACCTCTCTCACTTTTTTCAATATTTTCTCTTTCAATTTATTTGAATGTTTTCAACCTAATTCAACTTTTTTCAACATTTTCCATATTTTTTCGACTCCTTCAGCCTTATTCACCTGTTTCAAAAATTTTTCAATTTCTTTCAATTTTTTTCGATCATTTCCTTATTATTTCGACTTTTCCAACATTTTCCAGCATTTCAATCCATTTCAACATTTTCCATACTTTTTTAACCATATGTATATTCATTTAATTTTTTTCAACATATGGCATATTTTTTCGACATTTTAAACCTCAAAACGAAAAACCGAACTATGATAGGTCTCCTGGTACTATATATTATTTGTAACTACACAGTTGCCAACAGTGAAAATCCAAATGCAATGAATACGTTCAGACACCGATGAGCGCCAGTTCAACAACATACATAGGTACAATAATGATTTTTAATTCAGCGAATATGCTCTGTTTCTGCATGTAACCGTATGAAAAGTATCTTTATTATATTTTTATATAATTTTTAATAAACTTATGACCTTTTTTATATCTTTTTTCAAAAATCATCTTTATAAGCTGCCTGTTCTTTTCACATAATAATTTTTTATAACGTGTCTATTCTTTACAAAATCGTTTCTATATAGTGTCCGTCAAAATATTTCGGGAAGGGAGGGTTCTATCCCCCCTCATCCGCCTCATCCCCCCCCCCCTATATACGGCCCTGCCTGTAGTAGAAATAAATGTGTACACAGAATTTGTTTTTTTGTATGAGCCTTAATTGCCGAGTTATGGGCTTCTGAAGAATCGGCTAAGTTTAAAGACCGTAATTTTTGAACGCTGTTATTAGAATCAAGGAATTTATAATAAAATATAAACAATATTGATTAAGCTAGTAAAAAGGATGCTCTTTTAATTTTTTAGTTAAATTCGAATCTTAAATTTTTTTATGTATAGAAAACCGAAAATAAAAATTTTAAATCAAATTTTCAGTAACTTCGACATAATATTTTTAAAATATTTTATTTTTAAAAAAAGGCCTTATGTATATAGATGTTTCACAAAAAAAATTCAACGTGATCGTTATTAGTTAAGGAGATAAATAAAAGTACTTAAGAAAGTGCCACGTCCCATACAAAGTGCGGCACGTATGCACTTCAATTCGTATATCTCGTAAACTAATGTAGATCACGTTTAAAAACTTTTAGCACATTACCGGTATATTTTATGCTTTATTTTAAAGTTAAAATAAAAAAATAAAATATGTCGAAGTTATTTCAATTCTGAGATGAAATATTCACTTACGGTTTTCCACAAGAAAAAAAAATCAAATTTCCAATCTGAAGCTCGTTTCTGTAACTCGTAACGATCGCAGTTACCGACTCTTATTACCGATTTGACGTCACTCTCACATGCACTGTTTCTGTAAATATTTGAATCGACTTCGGTTTTAATTTATTCATTTCAAGTCGATAAGTTGTCACATTCTCCAATTTCATTCCAATAGAACCTTTTCAAAAAGTGTTTCTGTAAGAAATGTGAATCGATTTAAAATGTCAGTTTTGTCACTGACTCTCCAGTAAGTGAGAATCTTACCGATTCTAAAAAATGTCAGTAATGTTGTGTAAATATGAAGAAACAAGTACTCAATATAAATTTTTAAAACCGGGTACTTTAGCTGAAGTTGAATTTTTTACTGATTATAATCTTTTTGTTTATTTTAGAACATTTTAGTTTCCAAGATAATGTGTTTTAAAACTAAAACGCGTATACATAACAGTCAGAAACTTAAACAAAAAAAAAATATTTGTTAAAGCAACGCAAAAGTAACCGGTTGCAAATATATGTTTACTTTTCATTTCACATCACTAAGTGTCAAATTATTTCCGTTTCTGAAAATAATTCCAAATAAAATTTGAAAAGTAAATAAACAAATGTAAATAAACAGGTGTTATTTGATTCAATTTCACAACGTCTCTTCTCAATTTGTGTTATTTTCCATCACGGACCAAATTTTTAACGACTTGAACGTACAGAAACATCAGTTGTCACGAAATCGGTAACTCAGGATCGAAACAGTTTGACGTCACACAAATCGGTAACTTGCCGATTTTTTTTACAGAAACGAGCTTCTGATTTCATAATTGAAAAGAGCAGTAAATTTCCTACAGTAACCACAATGTTAAATATTTTATTGAAATTTTGTTAAGTTCGAAATATTGCATCCGAAAAATCCGTTTCATATTACGTCAATTTTTGGAAGTCCACAACTTGACGACTAAGTCTTATATAAAATAAAATTTAGTGCTTACACCTTCTAGAAGTACAACTAAGCCGAATATGAACAAATTTCTAAATCTCATTTTTTTGCATTATCCGCTTCGCCTGAAATGCCCCATTCGGCATTTGACATACAGTGACTTACAAAACTGTTCACAAAAAACATATTTCTGGTTTTAAGGCTGTGTTTTTTTTTTGTAAGAAAGTTTTTTAAAAAAAAGTATGCAGAAAACTTGCAAATTCCTTATTCTAGCTAAAAAAAATCAAAACTAAAATATTCCACGTTTTGTTTAACTTGGGTAGTTATTTTTATACTTAGTCTTTTGTGAACAGTTTTGTAACTTAAAGTAATAAAAACATTTTAAATCATTTTTTAATATTTTATGTGGCCCAGGCCCGTGCGCAAGGGGGGAGTTTTGGGGGTTCAAACCCCCCCATTGGGAATTTTCGCACATAGGTTTTTATTTACATTTGAACGAAAAATCAAAGAGACACAACAAATTTTTTTTTTTTTTAAATGAAAGAACTAAAATGCCAATAAATCGTCAAAGCCCGACTTTTTTATTTTCGACAAAATTTGCGCCTTCTAGCTTTTTCAAGGCGCGTTTAAGCATGACAGTTCACATGACATGTGGACAAATGAAGTTCAACTTTGGCGTCAACGCATTGCCGGGCAAGACATCAAAAACTCTCTCGAATCACTGGGTATTTACAATGAAGACGCATTTCCAAATGTTCATCAAATGCTTGGTATTTGCCTGTGACAACAGTTACAAATGAACGCTCCTTTTCAGCGCTACGTCGTTTAAAAACACACCTCAGATCAACTACATGTGTCCGAAGGTCGGCTGAACGGCTTAATCAATGTGAAAAGAGTTTTGGACGAGTTTTTTCAAGTACCTCGCAGAATTAGCTACTTACGTAATGATAACTGAATATCGAATCATAACATAAACACTACACTCTAAAAAAAAATTACTATATTTAATGTTGTAATAGTGTTTCCATTATTAAATGTTGTAATTTTACACATGAAATGTATTCATAATTTATGTACATACTGAATGACAGCTCAATATGAGACTACTTACACTTTAATTTGTGTAATAAAAGCAGAATACCATTTTTTTTTCGTAATAGACAGCAGAATACATATTTTTACTAGTAAAAGGTGGTTGAATACACAATTTTTTCTGCAATTTTACATATTAAGTGTGTGTATCCTAGAATTTTGAAAAATACACATTTCTTGTAAGTTTTTACACATTTTTTGTATTTTTTACAACAATAATACTAGTAATTTCACTATGATTAATATAGTAAATTTAAACATCGCATTTTTCATTTTTTAGAGTGTAGCCTTGTTCAAATAAATGGCATTCTAGAAGAATACATCAAAAACACTTGATTTTCGAAAATTTATTCATATTCGATAGAGTATATCCTCATTTAAAAAAATAAAAAAAAAAATCTCTTAGGGTTGCTACCAGAGCTGCAAAATTTTAATTTTTCGGAATTTGGCCAAAAATTGAAGAAAATTTGATTTTTTTCTTATCCATATAATTTTCTTTTCTGAATGTTCTTTCGATTTTCCTTATGTACACATAAGGAAGTATCGAACAAAATTGACTGCTATTTTTTAAGCCTATACAAAACGGT
Organism: Tricholauxania praeusta; assembly: GCA_949775025.1. Lineage (NCBI taxonomy): Eukaryota > Metazoa > Arthropoda > Insecta > Diptera > Lauxaniidae > Tricholauxania > Tricholauxania praeusta. The sequence goes on along the minus strand of OX459032.1, from coordinate 5,090,469 downwards.
AGTCTCTTTGCGAGTAGAACTCTGATGTTTCTTGTGTAACAGCTCAAATCCTTTCATGTTTTTACTGCATTCACCTTATACAGTATTTTTCATATTTTTTTTTAAACTTATCAGGCAGTTATTGAAGCAAGGTATTGTAATCGCTTTCTTATAAAACACTTTGAAAATTTTTGGACCAAAAATCAAATTTTATTGTTTTTTCTCATTTATTTTTTAATAGAAATTCATGCCACTCATTGACCATTTCAAATTATAGTGTATTAAGGTGAATGCAGTGAAAACAAGAAAGAATTTGAGCTGTTACACAAGAAATTCGAATGAAAATTTTTAAAAAAATATTAAAAATAAGAAAATCAAATTTTCTTTATTTTTTTTTTCGCCAAATTCCGAAAAATGAAAATTTTGCAGTTCTGGTAGCAACCCTAGGACTATTTTTTTTTATAGAGATATACTCGAATATGAATAAATTTTTGAAAATCGAAGTCAATATTAAAAGTAAACCGTTTTTGAACGTTTTTTATGAACATAATTTGACATGAAATGTCCGAGTTAAAAACCCCCCCCATGGATGATTCCTGCGCACGGGCCTGATGTGGCCGGTTTTGGCTTTAGTGGTGAAGTGTATTTTCTTAGGTATACTCGCTTTCAATTTGTCTAGTATTTGAGTACTGATCACGGACCATTGCCCATTGGCGACCTACCACAGCTCATCCAGATTTTGTGAGGTTATTTGACTGGGTATTTTTTTAAAAAAATATTCAACAAATTTTCAATGGGTATAATTTCCGGTGACTATGCTGGCCAATTCAAGCAGGTAATATTTTGGTCTCGAAGCCATTTCATTGTAATTTTAGCCATATACTTAGGGTCATTATCCTGCAAAGGGATGATATCGTCTGGCTCGTAGCCGAACTATTCCAGACTAGGTGAGTGTAAGGCCACTCGAATATTAAAATAATCTCTTGCTTTTATTATTCCATTGATTTTGCGAAGACACACCAAAATTTATTCTTCCAAAAATTAATCGGTTTGATCAAATGTTCTTTTGCGAACGCGATTCTTCATTTAATATTTTTTTGTGACACAAGTGGTTTATGTTGGGATATGCATCCACGTAATTTTTTTTTTTTATTCAAATGTTTTTTAAGGTTCTTGAGGACACATTTATGCAGAATTCTGGCGAAACTTAATTTTTAAGTTTATTGGAGCTTTTAAAAGAGTCTTTAAGTGAAGCTCTATGAATTAAACTGTCCTCTTTTGCTGTTGTTTAGCGCTTTCTTGGACACTATTTTACATTTTTAGTGCTCCCATACTACTGTATGCGTTGTAATGTATTCTATACCACCTTTCTCGAACTTTTAAGGGACCGACTGATTTCTGCAGCGGTGCTACCATTATTTTTCATTTCATGAATTACCTGCCGGCGAATCTCTGAACACCACTCTTCTTTTGCCACATCGCAAAATATTTTTTGTTAAAATTAAACTCAAAATTGTATAATTGAAGCATACCATACGAAATAACACAAATCCAACAACATTTTAAAAAAAAATCAGCGATATTTTTAAATTGTGCTATATTCGTGGCCAACTTGAAAGGCGTGTTAATTTCAAATGTTTTTTAATATGTGGAAAATTAGAGTTAAAACAACCATTTAAATAAACGGTACTTTATCATCTTGTTGTAAGCAACATTCACGGAAAAATATTAGTTTACAACTCTTGGACTATAATAATAATATTTTCAATATGAAGTTACCACTGCAGTGTGTGTTAAATTCGTGGCCACCACTGTATATGATATGTATCCGTTTACAAAATTTCATCACAATATCTTGCACGGCTTACGAGATATGGCGGCATAAAATTTAAAACTAAGGGCTGTGCCACGCCCCTGCGACCGTGGCGTGACCGTGAATCGATTTCGCCCATTTTCTATAGCAAGATGCTTGCAATAAAATGTGACCCATGTGTGCTGAGTTCATTCAATTCGCTTTCTTGGTTTTCCCGTAAGCCTGATTTCAACAGACGGTGACGCTGATCAGGAACATACACACTTTTCCAAACCTGCCATGCCCCCCTACAAATGTTACAAATGGAATGACAAAGTGAATATACCCTCTGTGTAGGGTATAAAAATATGAGAATCTCAAAAAATATTACTTAATTTCGTGCATTCAATAACAATATAAGCAAAATAAAACAGGAAAAATTATTTAACAAAAAAAGTAAACAAAATGTATTGACGGACTTACAAAATTACATTTGTAGGTTTGAGCTATCGCCATATCTATAGCGCACCAAGAAACAACACAATAAGATTTTATGCGAATATATTTCGAAGTCTTTTTTTGAGACCATTATTTTTTTTGAAAGATTTTCTTTTAAATATTTTTTCCAATATATTTTTACATATTTTTTTTTTTTTTTTCATTTTTTTAAAAGTAAAGGTAAGTCCTCATTTTATACGTTCAAGCATTTTAAAGTAGTGTCCCACTGGGCATTAAAATAATCGGCAGCTCTCGATGAATTTTCGAAAGCATTTAATTAGCATTTATAAGGCTCGCCTTTTAAAAGGATTAAATTAAATCTTGCGATGAAAAATATTTATGACGCATTTCAAAACTGCTAATTAAGATGTTGACAAATACAAAAATTACTTAGACTTTTAAAAGTATTTATAAAGTTCTTATCTCCTTCTTAAGGAGAGCTTAGGTAAAACGTTTATAAATATTTTTGTATTCGAAAATTTAAATATTTATCAAGGCCTTTAAAAAGTGTTTGATAAAAGCTTTTTAATAAATAAAAACTATTTTTTACTTTAAGAGCTATAAATTTTATTGAGCTCTTTAATTTCTGAGTTTTTAAGTGCTCCATAAGAGCCAATACAAACTTTAACTCTTACGTGAACTTATATAATACCTCCGTAAATATCAACATTTAATGAAGAGAATCTTAAATCGGATATATTTATAGGACTCTTTGCAAGAGCACCATAAAACATTTTATTATCTCACAGTTATGGGACGTTTCGAATAGTAGGCTTACCAAACTTCCTCAATTAAATGAAAATTCCTATGCTATAAAAATTGTTTTTTAAATTATTACTTAAACATTTATTTAAAAAATTAAAGTTTTGAAATTTGATAAATTCTTGATTCAATTGGCCAAAAGAAGTGTATCGCTATTTTTGACTTGCTTATCCCGTTTTCACATTTTCGCAAAGAAAGGAGTTTTGCTCAATAACTCGGAAAGTAAGCCACAAACAGAAAAATATAATTAGGCCAACGTTGTAGAGCAGATAGAAACAAACACAACGATTTCATGCCCAAAAAATCTCCATGTGACAAGATTTAACACAATAAATACTGTAATTTTGAACAAAATAGTTATTTTGGGCGTAAAATCCAGTTTTCGGAACTAAACAAGTAATATTACCTTAAAATTTTCCATAAAAACAATGTTTTTCGCCCAAATACTTGCTATTATTCGAAAATCGTGGTGGTGGTTGGAAATTTTAAAGCTATGAAAGAGGGGTCAAATTTTCTCATACAGAAATTTTTACGATATGAAATCGATGTGTTTTCATCTCCTCTATTACAATATTGGCCTTAATATATTTTTCTGTTTGTGGCTTACTTTCCGAGTAATTGAGCTTATCTCGTTGCGCGGCCTCTTGAATAGACAAGATCTTGGCATTGGACAACAATCTTTGATTTACGAAATTGATACAAAATTTTATAGATTGTTATCACTGATCAAAATTAAGCGTTTAAAAATTAAATATCGCCCACTGCTAAATTTGTTTAAAAAATATGAGAAAAAAAAGAAACCAAAATTACCCAAAATATGTTCATTCAAACTTGGGTTATAATTTATATTTCTATAAAGAAAAACAGCCCATAAAAAAGCTTAAAAGCGCTTCTTCCATAATTTGCCTCTTGTTCATATGGTAACCCAAATAGTATATATATAGTTTTGTTAATGGCAGATCTACAGTTTCTAACCTCCTTGATTTCACTTCTTTTGCATTAAGCTCTTTAGACTCTGGTGGGCAAGTTGACTGCATCTACACTGACTTCAGTAAAGCATTTGACAAATTACCACATAATTTGATTTTGTTTAAGTTAAAGAAACTTGGATTTCCCTTAAGTTTTGTCAGCTGGATTAAATCTTATTTATCTGATCGCTCGTATCAAATAAAATTTATGAGAGTGTTTTCCTCCCCATTTAGCGCGACATCAGGTGTTCCACAAGGAAGCCACCTGGGGCCGCTCCTGTTCATTTTAGCAATTAATGACGTTACACATGTTATAAAAAACTCCCATCTGTTAGTATATGCAGATGATATGAAAATTTACAGGAACGTAAAGGGGGTTGGTGACACTATTCCACTTCAGTCTGACTTGAAATCCTTTGAAGTTTGGTGTTCTAAGAATAACTTACATCTTAATCCTGATAAATGCCAAGCTATGATTTTTACCAGGAAGAAAACTATTGTGGAATTTGATTATAAATTAAAAGATAAAAATATTTGTCGTGTCGATGTAGTCAAAGACCTAGGTATACATTTTGATACTAAGTTGACTTTTAATGAGCATATTAATCAAATTTGTAAAAAATCCTCATCTCTGCTTGGCTTTATTAAGAGGTGGGCAAAAGAATTTAAAAGCCCTTTAGTAACGGTGACTTTATATAATACAATAGTGCGCCCTCACTTAGAGTACGCTAGCCAAGTATGGTCACCATTTTATAATATTCATATAAATAGAATTGAAAGAATTCAAAAAAATTTTATTCGTTTTGCTCTCAATGGCTTAAATTGGATTGACCCTTTAAGCCTTCCTCCTTATGAGGATCGTTTAAAGTTATTACATATGCAGTCTTTGAGGTCGCGTAGAAATATTGCGGATATACTTTATCTGCATCAACTTGTAACTGGGTCTCTTGCTGCACCAGAGCTTCTTAACTATATACATTTTAATAGTAATCGGAGGAGTACTCGTAACTCTTATCAGTTATTTTATCAACCGGTTAGTAGAACTAATTATATGGCTACAGCTCCTTTTAATCGCATGACAACTCTTATTAATAATTGCGAAGTTTATAACATTATCTTGTCAAAAGGTCAACTCAAGCTTAGACTGAAAACTAACTGTAGCTAAATTTGTAGGTTAATGGTTGTGTGAAATTTTTTGTTTGTGTTGTCCGAGCCCTACAGCATGCTGGGTAAATTTTTTCTAACCTTTATGCCTTGGACCACGTAAATTTATACATATAATTATTTTAATATCTATATGTATATTTTTACATGGTGTGAGTGGGTATGTTGAGAAAGTGCGATAAAGCTAAGAAAAAATTATAAAATAAATAACAAATTAATGTGCATGATAATTTTTTCCATTCCATTTTTTATTGAATAAGCTTTTTACTTGGTATAAAGCTTCAATGCTAAATAGCTAAGAAGGCTATAATAGCTGTAGTAGCTAAACTCTATTATTATTATTATATAACAAAAACCAAATCTTTATTAAGACTTCGTAAGAATAAAATAAGCCTCAAAAAAAATTTTTAAAAAAAAAATTGTGTATAAATATTTTCAAGAGCTTAAATTTTTTTATAGACCTCTAGTTGTATTGATTTAATAACATCTTGAAGAGGATTTGAAAACGTCACAACTAACTCTTACATAAACATCTTGAAGGCCCCCATAGAAGGTGCCCTTTTGGTCTTAAATTGGATTTATTGTGTATTTTAAAACCTCTTTAGTGAATATTTTCAAGAGTTCTGCTCTTAAAGAATGGTTATATAGAATTCTTGAAGACCCTAACAAATGCAAAAATGCCTAGTGGGGTATGCCAAAGCATTTTAAGGTGGGTCGTAAACTCCTAGATATGGCTTAAGTTGCATTTAAAAATTGCCAAAAATTAAAAAAAATCACAATAACATTTTTTATCATTAATAATTTTTTTTTAGATTTTTTCACGCTTTTTGAATGCTGCTTAAATATTCTGCATATTTATTCGTGCAGCTGATGACGTAGTTTTGAATCTGACAGCCTGGTAAAAAAAACCGGTTCAACATTAACTTGGAGAAAACATATTTCAGTTGTTAAAAAAAGCCTGTTAGTGACAATTCATCCTTCTGACACTGCCGCCGGCCTTGTTGCCCGCAAAGCAGCCGCCACACTGGGTCAACAACAACAGGATCAGTTGGTTAACTCTCACTCAAAAGTAGATCACTCGCTGTTGCATCAATATAAAATATCAATCGAGTCCGCCATTGATCTTAGGTCGGTCCAAGTCGACTACGACTCTGACCATACGGCGGAAAGTACTGCCGACAGTGGGAGAGAGCCGACTAAAGTAACGGAAACAGCAGCAATTCCTATTCACATTCCGACTGCACTGTCCCCCACTCAGATGACGACAGAGATCCATCATCATCAGCCCCAAGCAAGCGCACTTCCGATGTTCAAAATGGATCCTGATTTTTGGCAGCAGTCACGAGGGCCACCTTTAGGCATAGTTGGGCCCCATAATGCATTACATACTGTTTCTTCACTAAGCAACCATCAGCAACAACATCATCAAGAGCAAAATTTGGCAACGCAACAGCAACAACCAGAGCACATTCAATCACAGTCACAAACACAGCATCATCTACAGCAACAACAACAACAACAACAGCAGCAGCTTAATCTTCACCCACAGCAACAGGAGCAACATCATCTGCTTTTTAACGCAGCTGCGGCTGCTGCAGCTCATCTAACTGGAGTCGTCAAATCAAATGAATCCAATGTCAACAACGCCAGTACGAATAACAGTAACAATAATAACCATAACAACGAAGTACCTCCCATGCCCATGGAAACTGGTGGGAGCAATAGTGTCGGTAGTGCTGCATGCACTGATCCACAGTTGCTGGTTTGTCATAGCGGTAACATTGCAAAACAGGAACAGCAGCTGCCACTGCCATTGCCGCTGCCTCTTCATCCTATAAACAATCATCAGCATCATCCTAATATACATCATCAACATCATCAACCTACAGGGTCAGCGCCCAGTCATGGACCCATCGAGGCACTACACCACCAGCTGCAACACCAACTGCATCAGCATATGCAGCAGCAGCACCTACAACTGGCTGACCCGAGTAGTAGCGGTATGGGTGCAGAAGATGTTTCCGCCATGCAAGGTAGCGATGTTAATGAGCAACAACACAGCAGCGGTACCGACACGCAACAACCACCGATTTCGACACCATTACCTGGCGGTCACAATCTCACGTCCAATCAACTCGCAGCTGCAGCCGCAGTGGCTAGCGATTCGCTTCAACAACAACTACAAGAACATTTGCAACATCAAGCGGCCGCAGCTGGCAGCAGTACACAACAGCATCACCATAGCCAACAGCATAGTGCGCAGCGCCCGGGCAGTCCGACGCAACTAAATGCAGTAATCCCATACCCACCTCAAGCAGTAACACCCTCCGGCGGCAGTTCTACGCCGGACATCAAATACAACAGTGAGAAGCTGGTGAACGAGATACAGGTAAGTGAGTTGAAAAGATAATAGTAGTACACGGTTTTCGGCCCGTTTTTGTATCGGTCATAGTCAACATTTTTTTGGCCGTGGTATGATCACTTCTGAAACGGACATGGCTCCCAAAACAAGAAAGATCAAATTACTTTAAGGACTAAGTATAACCGTTTTTAAGATGTTTTAAATGTTTTTGGACATTACATTACATTATAATAATATGCCGCTCCGCATTGTACATTAGAAAGTTTTTGTGAAAAAATTTTTCCGTCATTCATTTATTTACCTTAGACTCTAGTTGTAGATTTTTTTATTTTCTATAAAAAACGTTTTCACGAAACAAGAATATGCTATGTAAGACCCATTTTTAACTTTTGACATTGAATATCATGGGAACGGTCGGTTGATCTAATGTGATTAAAGCACGTAAGCTTTTAATGGAAAAACTTTTGTTCAGACTATCTTTCTTCGGTTAAAATTAACTGAGATTATAGCGAAAAACTGTTTCTTTGTGTACGGTGGCCTTATATACCAACTTTTGTATAAGATGGAAACATTGCTTGCATCATGAGATTCTCTTTCTCTGTGTTCTCAAAAAACAATATCAAAACTTTTGTGCGAAAATTGTTATATCTAAGTACTTATATACAAAAGACGACTTTTTTTCAAATTCATATGATAAGAAAGATTTCAAACCCAAGGAAGTTTTTGAATTCGAATATTTAGAGGTCGATGAAGCTTTTTCATATAAAAATGTTTCAAAGAATGAGAAAAACAGAGCTGAATTTAAAGATGTATGGTGACAGTTTGTCATTTTTCAAAATAAAAAATAACAAAAAAAAAAAATTCGTAGTTTTGCTAAGAAATTTATTTTTATTTCGAGCACCATTTTGTCGCCTCCCTTCCCCCCTAAGTACGCTTCTGGATAGATATTATTGCAGTCAATAAGAAAGGAAAACTTCTTTGGAAATTCGGGTGGTTCAAGCTTCTTATTGGTGAATTTCTAGAAAAAATATTTAAGTCAAGAGTTTTTTTATATATTTGCCACCCAATTTAATATTTTATTCAACAAAATAACAACGACAACCGTCCACTACTCAAAAAAAAAAACTTCTGCCGTCCAATGTTGTTGGTCTATTGTACGAGCATAAGTTTTTCCACTTAATCAACGAGATACATTTTTAGGTCACTGCTCCCCAGACCATAATGACTTCGTGAATTGCAGGTTAAATTAATTGCTCGAAAGAAAGCAACCTTACGAAATCTTAACCCACACAACGCAACACACTCAATACACGCAGTTGAATTCTCGCTTGCTCTTTAAATTTGTGTAGCAATTAACAGCATCAAAGTAAACCGACGCGTCATGAACTTTAATGTGGCATCACTTATAAAAAGGCTTAGACTGAAATAAAATAAAAAAAATTAAAAAGATATAACTCGATTGCAGAATGCAATTTACCAGCACAATATATTTGTGTATGGTGGCTGTAAAAGTGCATTGGCACACATAATGAATCAACAAATTTACAGTTATCCCCAGTTACTTGTGCCTAAATTAGAGCTCGTGCACAACTTCCTTCGTAAATCCTTTCACCTATTTCATACATCGAATTTTATTATCAATTCTAATAAATTGATATATTTGTGGCAAAGAAATAGCAATGTTCTGTCCAAAACATTATTTGGTAGTTATCAGAAAAGAAATGAATGTTTGTGACAAGGAAATATTTGTTTGAATCAAACTAGAACTTGGTATTGATTTCCAAATTTATGATTTGTTTTAATGGCAAGTAAGAGCATCAAAAGCCATGTGTGAGACCTTAAACTGCCACAAAATACCTTTTTATCTGAACGGACTACTCCTCCTCGGACAACTATGGAATTTTTTAGATAGTAAGCATTTCTACTAAAAGCTTCTATCAGTTGGGCGGTCTACTACCAGCGGCGTAAAAAACGCCTTCGAAAGCCCTAGCAAAACCATTTTGTCACCTTCCAAGTGGCTGCGCCCGAGGCGACCGCCCCCGCCCCCCTAGGTACGCTACTGTCTAAATGTTTTCGAGGGATATTGGTACTTGCACTTTCATCGCGCAGATGTTAGCATATCATTGCTCTGAATAGAGCTGATAGAGTCAAAAAAAAAACATGGAAAGTTTTATTAAAAAGCTTAAAGAGGTTGAAACAGGTGAAAGAGGCTGATAAAGTCGATAGTTTATGAGAAGTTAAAGAGTTCGAAAAACTCGAAAAAAGTTGAATGAGATTGAAAAGTTGAGAAAAGTTAAATGAGGTTGAAAAAGTCGAAAAAATATGGAAAATGTTGAAAGAGGTTGAACCTCTCGAGATAAAATGAATGAGGTTGAAAAAGTCGAAATAATTTGAAAGATGTAAAAAAATGGAGAATGTAAAAAATATTTGAAAGAGGTTGAAAAACTCGAAAAAAGTAGAAAATCTCGAAAAAGGTTGAAAAAGATTTGAAACAAATGAAAAAGGCTGAAAGAGTCGAAATAACAAAAAAAAAGTTGAAAGAGTTTGAAAAATGTTGAAAAAATTGAAAGAGGCTAAAAAATTCGAAAAAAATAATTGAGGTAGAAAAAGTTGAAAAAAAATTGAAAAATAATTCGGTTAAATAATTCGAAAAAACATGGGAAAATATTGCAATCGAAAATTTATTGAAAAAAGTTAAAAAGCCGCAAATGTTGAACAAGGCTGAGAAGTCGTTAAAATTTTGAAAAAGACGTAAAAAGTTGAATACGGATGAAAGAGTTGAAACAAATTTAAAGAGGTTGGAAAATGTTGAAATAGTTGGTAAAGGCTGATAACGTCGATAAAATATGGAAAATGTTGAAAAAAGTTCAAAAAGGTTGAAAATCTCGAAAAAAAATTTAAACAGGTTGAAAAAGTCGTGTTGAAATGTTGAAAATAAGTTGAAAGAGGTTGAAGAAGTCCAAAGGAACCTCATCGAATTCCATTTAATATCAAAGTTTACAGCAGCTTACATCTCTATACAAAATATGATAAGTATTACTCTGATAGTACGTTAGATATAACCTTTAACATTTTTTGCTTGTATGGGAGGTGGCAAGCCCACCGATACAGTATCCGACAACATGAATTTCATCAGAATCACTCCCACAGTACACTAAATATAACATTAACATTTTTTGCTTGTATGAGAGGAGCCACTCCCACTGATGCAATGCTATACCAAATTTTATTAGGATCACTCATATACTACACTAATTAAGACATTAACGGGTTTTTTAACTTGTATGGAAGTTGCCGAATAAGTGGGCGTAATTTCAAAGTTTAGAGTAGCTCACACCTCTGTACCAAATTTTATGAAGATTACTCCCATAATATGCTAAATATCACATTAACATTTTTTTGTTGTGTGGGAGGCGCCACGCCTACAGGTGCTGTTGCGCTCGCTTTAATTTATGAGATAGCTTTTAGCAATTAGATGTATCTTCCACATTAAGTTTCATAACGACGGCGTTATTACACAAGAAGCATCAGGGGAAGTTATGAAGAAAAAAATCCAGCTTACAAAACAGTGATGTCCTTTAAATAGCTGTGTATCAAAATTAATACGATACCTCCCCTTGTAGTAAAAGTTGGTTAAATAATATATTGCTAGAACAAGATATAAAATCATGATAAAAAGAACGCATGTCTCTTTTGTCTTAATACTGTAGCCATTTACAAAAGTCACTTGAAAAACATGACGTCTTATGTTTTTAGAGACACACGAGATAGGGCACATTGTCCCTTTTTGTCGCTTAGCCAAAACAAATGAGGGAAACATATGATTCGGCTTTGACATATAATATAATATATGACTGGTTGCCTAGGATAGCGCTGGGACATGGGTTTGATGATAAAATCAAATGAAATATAATAAAGTTCAACAATTTGCATATTAAATAATTTGATAATTAAATAAAAATATATATTACAAAGTTCTAAAAGACACGCATATTTTTTTAAGCTTAGAAAGATACTTCAACGAGTCTCTTAAAAGATAACAATGAGGTGAAAGTGTCTTTATATTATATACGCCAAATGGCTCTTATAAGCCCCTATTAAGAATTTATAAATATACTCGTTATGTTGTCTTTCTAATTATCTTTAAAAAACCTGTAAAAGAAGCTATAAGACCTTTTTTTGCTACTAGGGTAGTTTTCTTATTATAACGTTTATAAATATTGTGGGCGGAGCCACGCCCTTCACAAGTTTAGTTATTATAGCGGCTAAGCTTGTATCGATGAGCGCTTTCAGTTGCAGAGCCCATAATATATTAATAAAAATCGTTGGTGCCGTTCTCGAGTAATATTGCATTAAACTTTTGATTGCTGAAAAGTGACATGCCCACTTTTCTAATTTTACCTACTTTTAGCACATTTTGATATACATATATGTAATCTGCATCCGTTTACCAAATTTCATCCCAATATCATGCATGGCTTAGGAGATATGACGTTATAAAATTTAATCTTTAGGGCGGTGACACATCGCTTTTAGAGTCTTAAACCATCCTAATTTTTTTACATATGCATCAAATCTCCGAATTTCATCAAGACCGATGCGGCCGTTTTCGAAATAATTTTAACATATATATATTAGTGTATCCACAGACTTCGTTCTGCCCTCCCTGTCCCTATCTCTAGCCCCATACTCATCCCCGTCCTGGTCCGGCACACGTCCTAACTAAAATAATTTGACTTACTGGAAAATATTACATTCTCAATACAAAATTTCCATATAAAACAGTAATCCAAGTTCAAATCCCAGTACCAGCACCAGTCCCGTTCCTATCCAATGAACGGTGTAAGTCAATAGCTTAAGTAAATGGCGTTTTAGTTCAAATTTCATGTTATGGATAAAAATTTGAAAAAAATCCTAAAATTTTAAAAAATTCCTAAAATTTTTTTATCCATTTTCGAAGCAATTGAGAGGACGTCCCCAATGATTTGCCTTTTTAAATCAAAAATCCTTCCCTTCTCTAGCAGTCAGTTGACAATAATCGTTTCCCATACTTTGCCCAAAAAGTCAAGAGTACAAAATGATAGGTGAACAGTAGAGCATTTGCGCTTTCTATGAGTTCCAGAGCCGAAGGTTGCAGTGTACAACAGCCTTCAACGACGCACTATACTCTTTCTAGCTTACTCAGGTTCCAAAAACTGTTTACTTATTCCACTAGTTAGCCACTGTAATATTTTCGACAAAGCTGAATCATCGATCGTGTTATTTTGGCCAAAAACAAGGTGTTTTCAACACGTACTACTCGGTGTCTGTATCTCGATGATAGTATTTGATTGATTTCATTACATTGCTCAAGCATGCAGTGGACATCGGGCGAACAGGTAATTTGCCGCCTCCACCAGCAGAAAATATTTCTGTTTTTGAAATTAAAAACAAATTTGGGAATAAAAAAAAAAGGTTTTCTTAAGCGTTTGGTTTTTGAAAAGTTAAAAAAAAAAATTTGCAATAGTGAATGAAATATTTACTTGAAGAGATACATTAATTCCTTCCATTTACTTTTTCAACATTGTTTCATGTAAATGTTGCCCGCGGCTACACCTGGTGGTCTATAAGTAAGCTCCACTTATGGCATACTTTTTCCAGGTATCTCACCAATGGCAGCTGTAATGTTGTCTTTCAGGGCTTGTCCCTGTACACAAGAAACTTCATGTAGCCCCACAACAAATAGTCTAGTGGGGTCAAATCGCATCATCTTGGAGGCCAATGGACTGCTCCAAAAAGTGAGATTAATTGCTCACCAAACTCGCTTCTCAAACGCGTGCTGATTGGCATGTGGCACCGTCTTGTTAACCGAGTCCAATTCTTCAATTTTGGGCAAAAAAAAGTCGGTAATCATTGCACGGTACTTTGCTCCATTGACTGTAACGTTGCGATTTTTATTATTTTTGAAAAAGTACGGTCAATGATGCCGCCGGCCCACAAACTGCACCAAACCGTGAATTTTTCAGGGTGCATTAGCAGCACCCGAATCCGGCAATTCTGTTGTTGTTGTTGTTCTGCTGACGTTCCCATTGAGCCAAAAATGAGCTTAATGGCTGAGGAAAATTTTTCGATAAGAACTCATTTCTAATTAAGCACGAATTTTGGTAGTAAAATTCAATAATTTGCAAGCGCTGTTCGTTTGTTAGTTTATTCATGGTAAAATGGCAAACTTTATAGAGAATTTTTGGATTTGACGCAGGTTACAAACTACGCGTGAGGTGTCAAAAAATTTACACTGAAAAAACAAATAGCAAAAAAATCACTCGTTATTTCACAGTGAATTACAAAATCATCAGCACATACCCTCCAAATGCTTATCAGTTACTAAAGGTCCACACTTCCACAAAAATCCAGCAAAATAAGAATTATACGAGCCTATGCCGCCCCCTTCCCCCTAGGTACGCTACTGCGAGTATGCCGCATGATCTGATACCAAATGAATATTGCGCCTACATCAAAAATATACCGTTTTTTATTTATTATAAAGCCTTGGTATACGATCATACTAACTATTCATTTTCAATTTTGACCTCTGTACCGCCAGTTGCTACCAAACTCTTTAAATTTGATCTGAAAATAAGGGAAACTTTCGATTTCACCCAAGAGCATTGTAAATAAACTAACGTACATATACACAAACACAAATTTGCAGCATATAAAGAAACACATACACTATTAACAAAATGTACGTGTATTGTAAGTAAAATAAAACAAAAAGAATTTTAAGGATTTTATTTTTTTTTTGTAAAAGTGAAAGTCAAAATTTCGCAAAGAAGAACTTTGCAGCCAAAACTTTCACTGCACTTTTCTTAAGCATGCACACTCAAATACACACGCACACAAACGCGCGCAACCACAATTGCACCCATACGCACGCAGGCACCTGCCTGATAGCAGTCAACAAGCTATTGTTCTTGTTGTTGTTGATTGCGGGATCCACTGTCGTCTACTAATTTGCTTGATTTTTATTTTTTTCTTGACTTATGAGCAAATGAATTGCAGCAACATTTCTGCCGTACTAAGCGAAAAAGACGTAACTCAAATAAAAAAAAAATATCCGAGATTGTTATGGCATCAGTTAGCTTAAGAAATTACGCGTCTAATGAAATGCCGGTATCTTAGTTCAATCATATAAAAAATGTACTAAGAAAATTTCCTCTATCTCAATTTTATCACAACACACTAAGCGAATTAGACGTATCTCAAAAATACGAAGGAAAAATATTATTATATTCGTATACGAATAAAAAAATTAACAAAATAACGGGAACTAAACGCAAAGCTTCCTTGACTGGATCACGTTGTCATTGTCGTTGCAAGTTCTTGTCATTACTTGTTTGTTTTCGTTTCGAAAAGAACGAAAAAACCATGTTCGTTTGGAGAAAACTCCCTTATTTTAAGGCTTGAGATTTCATAAGTAACAATCATGTATGCTTAATTTTTTTATTTATTAGTTTTTATTTAATATTATCTGTATTTTATAAGATAGAAAATATTATATCTTTTGTATGAAAGTTTATATGGCAAGATTAAAGTAAAAAGACGTATCTATATTTTTAAAGCTATAAATACTAAGCGAAAAAGACGTATCTCATGAAAAGCGTATAAACGCAGGGAATTTCGATATTTTGAGTAAGTCATAAATAAATAAACTTAAAATGATATTTAAGTTGCCATAAATAAGTTAAAAAATTCGTAGAGAAAGTAAGAATAAAACGACATTTACAAAATATCAATTATCTCGAAACGAAATTTTTTGAGATACGTCTTTTTCGCTTAGTACGGCAGAATTGCACTTATAAAACTTAACAACCTAGTTCTAACAATAACAACAAACAAAACAAACGCTTAAACCAGCAACAAAAAAAAAAAGTTGAGCAACATCATTAGCTGCGTTAATTGTGATCCGTATCGAATTTTGGGTTGTCAAAAATAAATATCGATTGTATTGGTCAGTAGAAAATAAAACCCATATTGGTTTGGGGTGGGAACGGACAAAAAGAGTTTGTTAGATTTCGGAGGGGAACAATGTTGAACCACCAAAATTACCCCCATTAACTACCACTGCTCATATGTGCATTTTCCTAGCTCAAACTTGTAAGTGGCACGGACAGAGTTTGTGTCCAATTTCGTTGAAACTTTACGAAAAATACGACTAACCAAAATACAGAAAAAGTCTGCCTTAGGTGCCAAGATATGGCGTTTTAGGTATTTACTTGTATGAGTGGTGCAACCACGCGAACATTTTTCGTGTGGTTGAAAATGTGGACAAAATACAACCCATAGTAGTTTTTTTTGTGGTCATATAGGCATATAATTCCATAATATATCAGGTGTTACAAAAAAGTTTTAAAGAATATTTTTGAGATGGCGTCACACAGTGTAACACTTTCATAAAAGCTGCGGCCAAAACTATAAGGAATTGTCGTAAAGTATTGAAATTTGGTATGGACTGTTTTTTTGTAAAGATTAAGAAATTTTGTGAAAATGAATGAAGTTGGTTCATAATCAAGCATAACTCCCATGCAAAATAAATTTTTTTTACAAAATTTCACAAGTTGGTTTCTTTCTTCTTTAAAAATAAGGCTGCAAAAAATGGGGTCAAGTTTTTACCTTCTTTAAAAGGAAATAAAAAACCATTTGAAACCAGTTAACAGCTCACGTATACTTGTTATTTTTTTGAAAAACATAGATATATAAATGTGAATCGATGGATATAATTCACATTTAAAAAATATTTCAAATAAAAATATATTAACATAAAACATTCAATAGGCGACTATGTTGTCTGAGTCTGATGAGTCCCTGGATACTAAATCTTCTATATTTATTCCAGCCAGAAAGCTGTCAGTCTCTTCGTCCTCAATATATTCCTCAATGTATGGCACCAAATACCACTGTTCTGTTTCTTTTTGAAAATATTAATATTCGAAGAAATGAATTAATTAAAAGTGAAACAATAATACCACGATTCGAACTTTCTCTGGTATTTTTTCTTGTGTGTTCCAGCCTGTATGTTCCTGGATATTTTATGACTACATTCACGCTTTTTCACAAATCCGAAAACATTCGTGCGTTCCATGCACACACGTCGAAACAAAGAGCGAAACATAACCGTACCGGTCTCTTTGCAGTACGAACAGATTAGGCTTGTGCAAAACAGTTCCGAAGACGGAACGGAACTGGCACGGTTCTTTTGTAAGCCGGAACGAGTTCGCGGAAACTTGTCCGCGGAACTATCTAGTTCCACTTGTTATTTTTATTGCCCTGGAAAAGGAAATGGAAAGTTCCGATTCCTTATTTAGACGCTGTTGGTAAGAAATGAATTTGAACGCTGCAATGTTTTAAAAACAAAATTAAACTATAATTAAACAAATTATAAATTTGCAACACAAGTAAAATTGATTCAAAATTCAAAAACCCGAAAAATTTAATGCACTTAAAAAATCGTTAGCAGTTCCTTTATTTTGTGCTGACCGGTGTTCCCATTTTTTTACTAGAAATGGCATAAAAGGGAGTAGAAAACAGACAAAAAGGAACAAGAACATTAAAAAGTACTAAACTATCCTCGAATATGCCTTATCAAAAAGTACTTAACATGTCCGCGAATATGCCTTATCAAAAAGTACTAAACATGTCCGCGGAACTATTACTTTTCTAGTTCCTATGGATTGCAAGAGCGAAAAGGCATGCCCGCGGAACTATTAATTTCATAGTTCCTATGGATTGCAAGAGCGAAAAGGCATGCCCGCGGAACTATAAATTTCCTAGTTCCTATGGATTGCAAGAGTGAAAAAGCATGTCAGCGGAACTATTATTTTCCTAGTTCCTATAAATTGCAAAAGTTGTAGTTCTCCGCTGTTATTTGACAGTTCCATTTCGTTTATAATGGGGAAATAAAAAGCGCGAAAAGAACATCATACAAGAGCAACGAAATGTAAATAACTCTTTATTTATCCTGCTTGCTCCAATGTCGTAGGCACAATGGCAGGAAAATAGTGTGAAAACATTGTCGCTACAAAGTGGCGTGCAGGTTAACATTTTGCTCTGTCTAACACAGGGTAGCAAAAAAAATTAAAAAATCGGAACTATTTGAACATGATAAAATGAGTTTGTAGGAACGATCGAAAATGTGTCCGACAGATGACATAGGTTCAGGAACTATTTAGGTTCGGAATTACCCATCTCTAGAACAGATGCGAAACAAAAACTGCTACAGTACATTGATTCATTTGTATACGTAAGCAGCTAGTAAAACGGAATAAAAGTAGTCGGCCACATTTTACCTGCACCGAAAATACGAATAATATTCGGTATAAATAGAATAAAAGAAATGGAGCATTTAGCACGTTCAATCATGTAGGTAGAAAATAGAAATTTATTTACCTTTTTATAGTTTTTCAAATTTATTGGTTAACTTTAAAATAGGAAAAAACAAAAAAATTGCAAAATTCTAATAAATTTTTAACACAATGTGCTAAAAGTGTTTTTTATTCGGCGATTTGTAACAACACACTGTAGTGCAAATTAAGTTTATATGCCCTATATAAAAAATGTAGAGTGCTTACACGCGCAAGCCTATGAAATGCAGCGTAAGCAGCATTCAGTAGTCCCACGCGCAAGTGTACAAAATTCAGCGTAAGCAACATTCCTTATCGCTTTCACGTAGTTTATGTGTGTATCTAGATTTAGCTTAGACTGTAAGCAAGAATTAAAATAAAATTCTTTCAAGCATAAACACTACAAGTGTGCAAGAAAATATTGCTTAACCATCAAGAACATTATATACGACAACAACACTGATAATTTAAAAGAAGAACACAAAAAAACAATTACGGTATTTTCGACATTATCGGTGTAGCTGCCATGTCTTCAATTACTTTATCAAGTCTTCGGTCACCGAATAACAACAAAGCGGTCTTAATGATGACCGAATATCGAGAAGCAGTGCATGTCAAGCGAAGCGACTATGATCCCATAATCGGTCTGTTAAGCTTTGTGTCTCTGAGTTCTTCGGTTTGTTGTTTACATTCTTCGTTCAGAAAGTACACGTACAGTATGTGCAACGGTACAATGTCAAGAGTTACCAGAAGAAATTCGATGAAAGAAATTCTTGTCCATTCCCTTTTGTGAATTTGTTATGCGTTTACACACGAAAACTAGAATTTCTTTCTCCTTGTGAATATCATAGCAGTTATGGTAAAGTGGGGCACATTCATTATCGAAGCACATTCGTCAAAGCCCATTTCGATATGACTTTTATCGAATACATACTCACTTATGGGGTAAAACACGCGAAAACGACAGCGAAAAAATTTTTTGGCTCCGATTTGGCTGAAATTTGGCATTATTGTAATATCGATGTCCAGCAATAGAACTGCGTTCAGGAATTTGCCCTAGTATTATTTGTTGTTGAGATACGCGGGTATGAAATTCACGATTTTTGTACTTTTTCAGAATAAGTGTTTTTTTCGAAAATTCATAGCTTACAGCAAACTCTATCAATTAATAATTGGTATACCTACGATTTCAGGTTTTTACTTGTACTTTTTGAAAAAAAATACTGTTTCTGAAAAAAAAATTTTTTTCGCAAAAATTTTGCGAATTTAAAATTATTTTTGAATTTTTTTTAAAAAAATCATTTTTTAAAATTTTTTTTTTTATTTTTAAAGAAAACTTTGATTTATTCTGCGCTTAATGCCGTAAAATTTTTTATGGGGAAAAAATTATTTATATTTTTTTTTTTAATTTAAAAAAAAAATTGAAGAGCCAAATTGTTGAAAATTGAAATGAATTTTTGAATTTTCTTTGAAAAATGCATTTCTGAATATTTTTTTGTTTTTATATTTTTAGGTTTTTAGTTGTACTTTTCGAAAAAAAGTACTGTTTTTGAAAAAAAAAATTTTTTCTCAAAAATTTTGCGAATTGAAAAATATTTTTGCATTTTTTTTAAAAAACCCATATTCAAAATTTTTTTTTTTTTTTTTTTAAAAAAAACTTTGATTTATTCTGCGTTGAATGACGTAAAAATTTTCGCGGGGAAAAATGTATTTATATTTTTTTTTTAATTTTAACAAAAATTAAAGAGCTAAAATTTTGTAAATTGAAATGAATTTTTTTTGAAAAATCCATTTCTGAATATTTTTTCGGTGAACTTCAGATTACAGCTTGATACGCAAGCTTCAAAATGATATGCCATAACATGAGGGCAAGTAGTTAATTAAAATGTTTGAGCCGTTAAAAGCACGCTGTACTACGCGTTGAAAGGCTACTGCACTGATTTTAAATTTCAGTTTTAGTTTTCAGGTTAACGGCTCAAATATTTTAACTAACTACTTGCCCTCATGTTATGGCATATCATTTTGAAGCTTGCGTATCAAGCTGTAATCTGAAGATCACCGAAAAAATATTCAGAAATGGATTTTTCAAAAAAAAATCAAAAATTCATTTCAATTTACAAAATTTTAGCTCTTTAATTTTTGTTAAAATTAAAAAAAAATATAAATACATTTTTCCCCGCGAAAATTTTTACGTCATTCAACGCAGAATAAATCAAAGTTTTTTTTAAAAAAAAAAAAAAAAAATTTTAAATATGGGATTTTTAAAAAAAATGCAAAAATATTTTTCTATTCGCAAAATTTTTGAGAAAAAAATTTTTTTTTTTCAAAAACAGAATTTTTTTCGAAAAGTACAACTAAAAACCTAAAAATATAAAAACAAAAAAATATTGAGAAATGCATTTTTCAAAAAAAATTCAAAAATTCATTTCAATTTTCAACATTTTGGCTCTTTAATTTTTTTTTTAAAATAAAAAAAAAAGATAAATAATTTTTTCCCCATAAAAAATTTTACGGCATTAAGCGCAGAATAAATCAAAGTTTTTTTAAAAATAAAAAAATAAATTTTAAAAAATGGTTTTTTTAAAAAAAATTCAAAAATAATTTTAAATTCGCAAAACTTTTGCGAAAAATTTTTTTTTTTTAGAAACAGTATTTTTTTTTGAAAAGTACAAGTAAAAACCTAAAATCGTATGTATACCAATTATTAATTGATAGAGTTTGCTGTAAGCTATGAATTTTCGAAAAAAACACTTATTCTGAAAAAGTACAAAAATCGTGAATGTCATACCCGCGTATCTCAACAACAAATAATACTAGGGCAAATTTCTGAACGCAGTTCTATTGCTGGACATCGATATTACAATAATGCCAAATTTCAGCCAAATCGGTGCCAAAAAATTTTTTCGCTGGCGTTTTCGCGTGTTTTACCCCATATGTGAAATCGCGTTCAAACAAGTTGCATGCATTTTTGTGTTTTTTCGTTTTTCGCTGTAGTTTTGAATACCAGGTAAGTTAACGATTTTCAACTATTGTTCTTTGAATTTTAATACGGTTTTTTGTGGCCTGCTATGTTATTATGTTAGAAAGTGAAATTTTAAGTTGAGATTCGATTGAATTGAAAAGTTTGCGAGATTTGTGAAGTTTTTTAAAATTCTGAAAAGTGGGGCGTCTAGGTGGGGGCAGATTAAGCAAGTGCCGAATGCTCCCCAAAATTCAATATCAATAGCTATTGAATTTTTTGTAAAGATTTTTTAAGTTTGTATCCCAATATCTCGTATGCTATTTAAGTTTTCCATAAAATTTTGGTAGCACTTTAAATTACCTTTCTAGTGATGTATAAAACATTGCAATCGACACTTAAGTAGATATGGAAAATATATTTAAATTTTAATTTTGTTTTATTAACTATCAAAAAAAAAGACCAACAGAGTCAATAATGACGAGAAAATAATGCAAAAAGCTATAAATGATGTAGTTAATAAACTAGAAACCATTTCAACTGCGGCCAAAAAGTACAGTTTAAAACGTCAGACTTTGCAGTCGAGACTCAAAAAAACGAGACCCTTTGAAGGAGTCATTTTCTTCAGACAGCGAGGTAGCAAATAACTTTCAGTCTAAGTACGCTTCCCGACAAGTTCTTTCCAGGCACAAGAAGAAGAACTAGTCTCCTATGTTAAAAAAAGCGCTTTTCATCACTTCGGCTTAACATATGTTTTTTTTCGAAAGCTGGCCTATGATTACGTTAAACAAAATAATGTATCTTATCCAACTAATTGGGATATTTCTAAGGAAGCTTCAAAAGATTGGCTGTATGGGTTTCTAAAAAGAAATTATGGAAGCGGCACAGGTTGGGCGGGTGCGAAGGAAGAGAACATTCGCTTCCTAGTATTTGTGATCATTCTCTGGTGTCGGTGATATGGATATAGAAATTTTGAGATTTTGAACCGTCAGCATTTTTTTTTTATAAATTTTGAGTTTCCCTTTTAATATGTTTATTTTTTGCCTTGATATGGTAATTATCTTACTTTCAAATTTCACTTCCGTCGGAAGTGAAATTTATTGTTCATCCTTCGATCTAGCGCGGCGGGTTGAGAACCACCCTAGAAACGGCAAGTTAGCCGTGGCGGGCCGCGTTAGATACGCTAACTAAGGACTTGTAACAATATGGCCAGAAAATATCAGCGTTGCCCGAGTGAAAGCTCTCAACAAAACAGCCGTTGAGATTTTTTTTTTCAAATCTTCGAGAACTGTACGAGAAACACAATTTTCTTCCAAAAGATATGTGTATATAACCTTGACGAATCAGGAATAACAACTGTTCTAGAAACCCCAAAGGTATGATTATATTGTTGCTCTATTCGCAATTCAACAAATGCAATTTTACACATACAGTCTTGGTAACAATTGTTGGTGTTGTTAATGCCATTGGAATTCATATACCTCCTATATACATTTATCCACGTCAACGACCTAGTGAAAGATTTTTGGTGGAAAGTTTTCCAGGCTCTCTAAGCTTACTGAGTAAGAGTGGTTGGATGATTTCGGAACTCTTTGTAGATACTCTAAAGCACATTAAGAAAAACACAAATTGTTCTATAGACAATCCAATACTGTTGTTACTGGACAATCACGCTTCACATTGTTGCCTAGATAATATTAATTTCTCAAGAGAAAATGGTATAATTCTTTTAACTTTTCCGCCACATACATCCCATCGACTGCAGCCGCTTGATGTCGCTGTTTTTGGTCCATTTAAGAAATTTTGCCGGACTTCCTTTAATGATTTTATGTCTTCAAATAATGGAAAGCAGATCACAATTTTCGACATAGCCATGTTAACAAATCAACCATTTCAAAAGTCTTTTTCAAGTGAAAATGTAACTAATGGTTTTAAAGCTACAGGTATTTACCCTTTTAATTCGCAAATTTTTAATGCGGAGGAATTTGCTTTGGGAAATATACCTGAGGAAACAGCCACACTTGAAGCTAATACCAGTATCACTAATACCAAGTATATATGCTGACCAAATAACAACAAGAACTGGATCTTCCCGAATTTTCACTAGTTCAATAGAAAAAAATCGAATAGAAGAAAATGCACTCCGACGGAATTCCAATAAACAAGATAAAGTTTTTAAAAAGAAAATTAAGGCTATAAAACGCGAGATAAATTTTTCAAATGCGCAGGAAAAAACACAAAGGTGCAAAACGATTGAGACATCATCGTCTGAAGAAAGTGCAAAGAATACAGAGATAGACTATGCAGAATCCGATCAATCTATGGGGTCTTTTGTTGAAAAATATAGCTGTTCAGATGAAGTGCCCAGCAATGCAATAACAGAGAACAAAATTTTAGTAGAACATGAAAAATTTGAAGAATCCGGCAATGTTTTATTTGAAAATCAAACTTCTTTCGAACTTGGCAATTATGCCCTAGTAAAGTTGCAGGGAAATATAAAGCGACAAACATTTTACGTTGGGAAAATTATTGAAAGTTTGGCGATACGACGTTTAACGTCTGTTTTCTTCGAAGAGCACTAAACTCGAAAAACGATTTTATTGAACCTCCGACCGAAGACATGTCGATTGTTTCAAAAGCTGAAATTGAGCTAAAGCTACCTGATCCCACCAATCCGGCATCGACTTCTAGGTGCCGTACAAAATATAATTTTAATTTTAACTTTGATAAATTTACTGTTAACTAATTCATCATTATCTTATCTGAATACTCTTATCAAAATAAAAATTCAAGGATATACATCAGTCTAAACTTTTTTTTTTGTGAAATTACTTGAATGCTGAATGTCCCCTTGAAATGCCAAAGCTGCCCCGTGTTGGGGCACTTTCAGCAAATTGACTTGTTTTTTTAAAATGCGAAAATTATTTGAAATAGTCAACAATGGCTCCAAAATGTATTTTTAATATAGTTCTCTAATATCGAAATAGTTTGAAATTTCTCAGAGATTTGATTTCTATGCATTAATAAAACCAATACAAGGCTTTAAAAAAAGTTAACCAACGTGCCCCACCTTACCATTCCAATGTGCACAAAAACGGACGCGAATTCGTTTCGAATTCGTAACGGACTTTAAGTACGAATTCGTTTCGAATTCGTTTTTTGGTCATAAGTTTTTCAAAAAAATTTGAGTTAAAAATTTTATAAGTTAAGCAATTTTAAGTCGCTTAAAACATTAAATTTTTTTTTATGAACAAAAAACGAGTTCGAAACTGATCCGGTTTATGAACAAAAAACGAATTCGTTTCAAATTCGTATTTGAAGTCCGTAACGAATTCGAAACGAATTCGTTTTTTGTAAATAAAGAGTATCAAATGAGAAAAAATATCATTCGCCTTTGACATATATTTTAATATATGACAGGTAACCTAGTAGGTAGCGCGCATGACTATGAATCGCTGGGACATGGGTTCGAGCCTGACTTTGGAAATTTGTAAATCGTAACTAAAATTTAATTTGATAATAAAATAAAATTATATGCAATAAAGTCTTAAAATTTGCATATTAAATATGGACGGTCCTTCCGTTTTTTCGATAGGAATTCATACGAAAACGAGTTCGAGACGAATTCGTAACGGAATTTGTTTCGAATTCGTAACGAATTCGTTTGGCACACTGGGATACTACGTAGATCCACCACAATAACCGTAGAGTCAAAGCATGATATAAGCTAACGAACAGAACAAAAGAGAATTTGCGGGTACGGAAAGTTCTGTACACCACCATTTCGTTTTTCCGCTCTTGCCTACTAACAAGGAAACTTTCCGGCAAGAGTTTCCTCGTGTAAACGCTGACAATCAACAAACAGATTATATTCATGCAGGGCTCTAATTCTAATGCGTCTTCAGATAAAAGTACGATCGGTAAATTAAAATGCTGTATTATTTCACAGCCATGGATTAATATTTTGTGGACTGTTGTTGGCATATAGTACCAAGAATAATTATCAATGTACATATATAAGTTTCATTCAAAAGTGATCTGAAATTTGTAATACAGTATAATTCGCTTAGCTGCCTATTCGCTTAAGGGCGTATGTAAGTTACCAGCCCAAAATTAAGATTCTGCAGCATTTTTTTACGTATATGTGAGAAAATATCTTATTTTGCTGCCTCCCGCTTTGCTTTAACAGCACTTAATTATTGGTCAGTTAAATTCATTTTTCATACTAAAAGTTACACTTAACAGCCTTTGATAAAAAATGCAACACTTCAAATTTCAAGTTTCCCGTAGGAGTCTCAGGACACAAGAATACATGTAATTGATGTGTATGTATTAGCGCTTTATTACTTTTAACTTAAATGTCCATATAAATGAATTGTTTTTTTTTTAATCTTATGTTTTTTTATTAAAATAAACTTTATGATTTTGCTGAAAACTATGTTAATCTTTTTTGCTGAACATGTTCTTGGTAAGAGCTCTGGAAAAAAAATTATCACTCTTAAGCGCATTTTTCGCTTAAAGGCGCAATATTTGCTGGCATTTAATTGGAGGCTGCTAAGCGAATTATAGTGTATTAACTTTTTTTCCACTGGATAATGTTGCAGTATCAAACTAAAATTTGTATTTTAATTGATATCAATATTTGTAAAACCGCTAACGTTTCAATATTTGAAAAAAATCTGCAATATTTTTTTTATAAATAAAATGTTGCATTTAAACTTCAATATAAAGTGATGGTCAAAATTATAACACACTATTAAATTATTAGCACGCATCTATAAGTAGGCACATGCTTAGTCTTTCTACAATTTTTTTTTAACTTTTATACATATGTTCAAGTCAAGCCTAATTTCTCGACGCTAGGGTCAACATTGTCCTTCAAAATAGCTAAGTAATCCATTTAGTTCATAGTACAGTCAATAACAACAAGATTACCAACACCTGTTGCCACCATACAGCCCAAAACCATAATTGAGCCTCTACCATGTTTGACAGTGGTGGTAACACACTTTTCTATGAAGGCTTCATTCTAAGCACGCCATATTTTCGAATTTGCTCTCATCTGTATAAAGTTTGTTTTCCCAAAAAGGTAGAGCCTTATTTTTGTACTTTTTAGCAACATCCACAAGCTTACTCTGATTTACCTTTGATATTTATGGCTTCTTGCATGGTATCCTTCCAAGTAAGCTATTTTTGTGAATCGGTCTCCTGACTGTAATCGCACTTACTGGATTGCCTGATGTGTGCGTTATGTTCTCTAATAATTTAACTGCATTTGAGGCTGGATATACCATTACTTCTCTTACTACAGCTCTAACTTCAGTACCACTAAGCCGCTTTTGGCGTCCAGATCTCGTTAAATCTTCAACCTGTTGCTGTTTGGCGTATTTATCAAGTATTTTTTGTATTGTTCCGTGGTTCCTTCCCACAATTTCACAATTTTCACGAAAGGATTTCACTTTTTATTTTAAATCTAATATAATTTTCAGAGTATCAGTCGATGTTTGCTTTCCCATAGTGATATTATCTTCCTTTATACCATTTTAGTTATTATTAATAAGTACAAATCAACTTAAAATTATTTTTAGTGACGTAAAACATTTGATCAGTACAAATTCTTCACAAAAACTTTAGTTTCTTCTCCGAAATATAAAAAATCTAAGTAAGTATTACAACTGTTTACTTTTTTTTGACGCGTAAAATCTGATGCATTTTCAGATTCGAGAGATTTGGGCAATGTTGTCACTTTTTTTGATTTCAAGTTTTATAATAGTAAATCTCCAAATGGTATAGTAGTAAACTCTGTAATATTACTTTTTATCGTAAGTCAATAATAACTTTGTAATAAGATAATTTAAGGATAAAGAATTGGTGTTTACTTTCTTTTGACGCTCACTGTATGTACCTCCCATATAAAATCATGCAAAAAGTAGCAATGAAGTATATACCTTCGACTGGGCCGAAGTTAAAATATGAGATCAAAGCTGATGTGCAAAATTTAAAATTCTTAAATTTAACATATAATTTGTATGGTTTTAAAATAAAATTTACCATATTTATGTAGTCACTTTGTATGGGCGGTAGGCGAGAGTGCAAAACTATGATTAAGTTATATGTGCAGAATTTCAAGTCATTGAATTCGTTTTTGTAGAATTAAAAGCGACTTAACCGTTTTTATGTGGTCATTTAAGGCAATTTTCTTCAAAAAGTGCTATAAGCAAAGATGTTAATATAAAAGAACGAGAGTCCGAGCTTTTTCCCTGTATTAAATTATTGCGAGCCGAATTATTGCTGGAACCAGTGAGAATTACGAAGCAAATCCCATTGAATTTTATTTGTGATTTTCGTCGGCTTTTGCAACAAACCAAACGAATTAACAATGCTTAATTGAGACCATTTTGTATTTTCTAATGTATTTATTTTCTTAAATTCATAAAAAAAATATTTGAATATTAGAAAATGAAAATAAATAAATTTAAATTCAAAAAGAAGGAAAACTTGTTAAGAAAATTATTCAATTACGTTGACTTAAATTTAAACCTGCATTTGAGAAAATCAATTTTTATATCTACCAGACAACCAGCAAATGCAATAGCTTGATTTTTATTTTGACTCCTTCAAACTTGTAAATTTGCAAGTTATCCCGCGTAAATTTTGTTTTTGTTTTTCTTCAGAAAAATTCAGTCGAAAAAAATGCGTGTATTTGTTGTTGCGTTTTTGTAGTTTACAACCGATGCCGTTAGTTGCAATTTTGTTGGTATTTTTTCGGCAGAAAAACTGAGTTGAAAATGACAAAAATTATATTCATGTTGTTTGCTTGTATGTGTGATCAAATTATGCTAGTTTTTGCAACTAGGATTTTTCCTTTGGGTGCTTGTAATGAGCAACTTAAAATCATTTTTGGAAAAAGCCACACATAAGTTTCGTAACTGTTATACGAATTCTATGTTTTGAGCACTCTTAAAACATTTTCTGATTGCCCACTTCTGTTGCACAGTTCTGAATTTTTTCTCTGGTGCTTGTATATTACGCTTTGTTTGCAGCAGTACACACTACAGTCGCCCGAACTCAATGTAAAATCAACCTGCTATATATATAAAAGTACACATATGGTCAAAATAATAAGTACACGCTCACATAATTAGTTCAATGGCTTGTAGGCAAAAATTTATTTAAGTTAATAGAAAAACAAATTTATAGTTAACTTCTTACAACATATTAAATAAAATGAAAAGGTATAACATTAATAAAAAACAAAAATATCTTTCAGTCTTATCAAAAAAGTAAAAAATGGATTAAAATGACTGGACAAAATAATAAGTACATTCAGTACATTTTAATAAAAAAAAAAAATTAACTCGATTTTATCGGCTCTATTTGTTGATATTTAAAGTTCATCATTAGTAGCCGGTATATCAACCATTGTTTTGAGTAATTTTGTGTACTATTTTTGGCATACTGGAGATAAGCTTACGGCAAGTCTCTACTGGTTTTTCATACCAAGTTTTTTGGACAAAACTCCATAATTGCTTCTTATTTTGGAATACTTCCTTTCCTATCCTCTGCTTCAACTCTCGCCAAAGGTTTTCCAAAGGGTTCAAGTTCAGTCATTGACTTGGCCAGTTAAGCAAGGTCACACTATTGTTTTGACACCAATTCTTCACCAACTTGGAAGTATGCTTAGGATCAATATCCTGCTGAAATGTCCATTTTAGCGGTATACTTTCCTCAGCATAGGGCAACATCGTGCTTTCCAAAATGTCTTTATAGTGGAATCTGGTCATGCTATCGGAAATTCGATGTATTGGTCTGGCACCGTAGCATGAAAAATAACCCCAGACCATAATATGGCCACCCCATGCTTTACAGTCTTTTTTGTGAAGCGTACGTGAAATTATTTACCCTTGGGGCGTCGAACATTTCGGGCGGAGTCATTTCCAAACATATTTATTTTTGACTTGTCGCTCCACAAAATATTACGCTATTTCTTCTCGCCGTCTGGTCCGGACCAATTTGAATGTTTCTTTGCGAATGATAAACGCATCTACAATTTTTTTTTCGAAGCATAGAAACTTTTCTCGCTATCCGTCAAGGTAAATTGGTTCGTTGTAATCATCGACGTACCGTTCGGAACGAGATCACATTGCCGATGTCTGCTGAAATGGCTCTTGAAGATGCGAAATGGTTCTTTTTTGCGACAGTGACAATATTATTATCTATCGTTGTTGAAGAATTTTTTGGTCTTCCGCGGGTTTCAACCACTTTTTTAGCTTTTAAAGCGTTTTGGACGAAAAAATTGACTGATCCATGGCTTCGGCATTAGTACGAAGACTTTGGGCGTAATTTCTGAGTGTCGAAACCATCTGCCTCTCCTCGGCAGTGCAATGTTGATTTCTTCCCATCTATGAAATTTTTTTCTTTTTATTTTGCTATAACTAAATATGAACATAAATAAAATTAACAAACTTGTACGAAAAAGCCGATCAGATTGTTGCAAAATTAAAGAATGATTAATGTACTTATTATTTTGTCCAAGTGAAATAAGCCCTTTAAATGAAAACATACGCGTATAGAAAAATTCGAGGAAATCCCTTCTTCTTTTTCACTTTTAAAGGCATTGCCATATTGAAATTATCAAAATAAAAAAGAATTTCCATATATATTTTCAGTAAAACAAAAAATAATTTAGAACTAATAAGATATCAGGTAGTGTACTTATTATTTTGACCATATGTGTATATCTTGCTTATATTATAATTGACACTGATAGCGTATGCAACTAGTGATCTTGCCGATTATAGTTGATATTTTGTCTGCAAAAACTTGTTTTGAGAGAATACCGTTCTTACAAAAATGTTGTCCCCAAAGCATAGACTGAGTCTTGGCACCGATTTATCATTCTTTTGCTGGGTGATCTTCGAGCTGTAAAGGTGTAAAGCGTTTTATTTAACTTCCACGAAAAAAAGTCTAAAAAAATAAAATAAAAGTGGCCTAATATCAATTTTGAAAAATCAAGAAAATCAGCTTATTTTCGGTTTTAATTTTCTAATAAATGGAATGACATTAAAAGGAAATAAATTATAGACGGAGCATTGAATATTTTCAGGTAAAGTTTTGTAAAATTATTTATCCCAATTTCTATTAAAATAAATTGTACTTGCTGTAGATTACCTTTCCCTATATGGTATTCTACACGAAGACATATTTTCGACACAATACTAAAACAAATTTAAAAGGCGAATCGCTTCCAGTATATTTGCAAAACCCTAGAAAATCTTGGACGCATCTTCAGGCAATTCTTGGAGATGTGCAAGATATTAAAATACGGCTCAAAATGCAGCTCAAACTAATTTAGCGGAAACTATGAAAATATGAGGCGCCCGGTTTCAAAACCGGCCAAGTCCAAAAAAATAAAATTTTGAGATATTCTCATATATAAAAATCTTGACCATGCTTTATCTTTCTACAATGGTTTTAGATTAAAAAAAAAATTTTTTGACACAAATATTACACTTTTTAATTTATTATTGGTTCATGGGTTTCAAAACCGGCCAAGTCCATGAACTTGCATTCAAAACCAATCCAACGCCTTGGAATCAAAACCGGCCAAGTCCAGTACATTGGTATCTAAACCGGCCAAGTCCACTTTTTTTCCAACGCCTTGGAATCAAAACCGGCCAAGTCCAGTTCATTGGAATCAAAACCGGCCAAGTCCAAAATTGTTTTCTCAAAAACATTCACAAATAAAACTTTAAATATCTGATCTAACGTATCTTGAGTAAGAAATTTTATAAGCTATCATGTGTGAAATACTTTTTAATTTTTCATTGAACATAGATGAAAACAAACGTTTTTCGTTGATTTCCCAAAAGTATGAAATATGGACTTGGCCGGTTTTGAAACCGGGCGCCTCATATGTAACAACGAAATCATCCTCCACCAGCAAAACTCCCAGCAAATATTTTCGTTCGTAAACGTGATTGCGATTATATTATACAACAAACATTCCTAATCAGTTTTAAAAATTAGTAATAATTTGAAATTCATTTTCTGCTAGAATTTATTATTTTTACTACATGGTGAATCAAATCATAAGGCTAAAACTACAAAACTACTTAAATCTAGTTAAATTTAATTAAAACTCTTGATAGGCTTAAGTTCAACAAGCTACTTAAGTTCTTAATTCTAGACTTAAAGATAGTGATTGAATTCAAAAATTAACTCTAATTAGGACTTGTGTTTTTTTTTTTTGAACTTCGTTTGTTTCTTGTTTCATTTTTGGGAAGAATACTTTAACTCTAAAATGAAGTATGTCTGAAATTTAAACTTAATTTATTTGTGAAATACATATATTTGAACTATTAAATGATTCTATATTTTTTTTAATTGCTCCTGATGCATTACATTAAACTATTAAAATCGTTGAAATTCTAGAACAAAAAAAAAAAAAAAATCTATGGAAAAACAAGAAACAAAAGATAAGAAAAAATAAGAGAGATCATATCATAAATTGTACTACAATTTGAAACTTAATGAGAAAATCGCCTTGAAGTATCTGAGAAGAACTATTTTTTTTTTGTTATAAGAATAAGCTTATTGCTTAGTGAAGTTCTAAAAAAGATAAAATACCAGGTCTTAATTCTTAAATAGACAGAGAGAGAAAGAGAGTTAACCTTAAATTTTAGTACTTAGTACAACCACATAATGAATTAATTAACAAGAGACTAATATAAAATCTCAGCAGCAGCTTCATCGAACGCTGAGCTCAACGTCAACGATGGAAAAGCAAAGTGAGTAAAATGTTTGCCATTATCTATCTCAATTTTTTTTTTTCTTTATAAATTACTCTCGCGTTTGTCTTAATGATAGCAGCAGTTAAAAGAAAGAAAAAGTTAAACAAACAATGCAGTTTATAAATTGGCAAAAACAAAACAAAGAAAAAAATTGTTTGTTTGATTAATAAATTCTCTATAGTGCAGTATTGATCATAATTATTCGTTTCTCAATAATTTCTATGCAGTTTGAAAACTTTCTTTCTCTGCAGATGCTTTTGTGAGTTTTTTTTTTGAATATAATAAATTTCTTTTAATCCATTCTTAGTCACCTTAACGTATAGCAATTAAGAATGTATTTCTTTATCTATCAAGTATATTAGTTATAATTTGAAATTTTTGGGAAATGCATGTTATGCACAAATGCATAAAGTAGACTTTGTATGAATACTTTAATATTCAAGGAGATTTTTTTTTATTTTGAAATTTTGTTGAAAGTCAAAAACAATGAATAAATTGTAGACTGTTTTGTAAGTCTTGCGATGAAAATGAAAACTCACTAGTTTTCCATTTGGTTGGGTTTGGGAGAGAAAATAAAAAGGTCTCACAGCGTATGGTTGGGTAAGGGATAAGACCTGAGGCAGCTACAAGTTTGTCTCTTATTCAAAATGTAAAATATCTTTTATTTGTACCATAAGATGGCTTAGTGGCTATTGAGCTACAATTTGTCTTAGTTTTTTGAGAATATTGTTTGCTGTTTGGTTCTACTTTTTTTGTTGTTTATACAGACGTGCATGATTTTTTTTTATATAACTGATAATCGGAAGAGTTATGTTTAGGGCACGAACCCTGACTTAGCCGACGAGCTGAGACCAGGAACCGCTAGCATGCACACCTTCTCTAAGCAAACTCAGGTCCAACTTTTATACTCCTTTGTATAGAAGATTTTTCAATTTAAAATATAATTATCATATCATCATTTTCTATTATATAAAATTCATTTTTTTGTCTGTCTGTATGTCCTAGCTGTTCTAGATCCCATCAACTTTTATCATTTTAATAAAATATTTTCGTCTAAGTTTCGCCATTTTAACATATTTTAAACTTAAGCAAATGTTTATAACATTAAGTGTGATTTTTTATCAAATAACATTATGAACAAGTTAAGGTGTTATCTTCAGCCAGGCCAAAACTCACATACCCTACACTGCACTGAAAGAACATATATTTCAATAAATGTTAAAAAGACGTTGAAGAGGTTGCATAATTCGAAAAAAGTGTGAAGTGCTTAAAAGGTTAACAGAGGCTGAAAAATGTTGTAAAAGTCTTAAATATATGCAAAATGTTAAAAAATGTTGAGAGAGGTTGAAAAAACTCCAATTCGATCAAAAAGTCGAAAAAATAAAGGACAAAGAAATTTCATCACAATATCTTGCAGGGCTTACGAGATATGGTGGAATAAAGGTTAAAATTAAGGGCTGTGCCACGGGAATCTTTGGAAATTTGAAACCTAGCTTAATCCTAATTTAGTTCACATGTACACCAAATCACCAAGTTTCATCAAAATCGTTGCATTTTTTTCAAAATGGGATTGTGCAAAATACATAGAGTATGGGCGGTTGGCGTGTCCATAAACCGATTTCATCCATTTTTAATAGCAAGATGCCTGCAAGACGCTGATCAAGAATATATGTACTTTACCATAACTCCCACGCCTCTTTCTATATGTTACAAACGAAATGACAAAATGAATATACCCTCGGTGTAGGGTATAATAAAGAAAATAAACATCGCATGTATTTCCGGTACTTTTCGCAACATAATTGTGACTTTTAGGTAAATATGGTCACTTGTGTGTTACATAACGTTTAAGAGGGGGGGGGGGGGGGTAGAGGAAAACGTTACGGTGCGTTACATGGGGGGAGGGGGGGTCAAAAATCTTCAAAAATTGCGTTACGTAATACTTGAACGCCCCCTTAGGGTGGCCCTCATACAAAAATATTTTTATGTATCATTTTCTCAAAGACAGGTTAGTCAATTCACACCGAATTTACACCACGTAGCTCTTATGTTAAGAGGTTTATTTAAGGATACAAAATTTTTATTTACAAAAATATTTTTTAAATATCACTTTCTCAAAGACTGTGTAATCGGTTCTCTTGGAATTTACACCACATGGCTTTTATATTAAGAGGCACACATAAGCTTAAAAAAATTTTATTTAGGGTGCATACTTTTGGTGACCCTCATACAAAAATATTTTTAAATATCATTTTCAAGAAGACAGGTTAGTCGATTCACTCCGAATTTACACGACGTAGCTCTTATATTAAGAGGCATAGCTTAGGCTACAAAACTTTTATTTAGGGTGCACATGTAGGGTTACCCTCACACAAAAATATTCTTAGTTATCATTTTGAAATAAAATAAATATCATCTCATGGAATTTACGCCACATGGCTTTAATACTAAGAGGCACAGATAAGATCGTAAAAATTGTATTTAGGGTGCATACTTAAGATGGCCCTCATACAAAAAAATTTTAAATATCATTTTCACAAAGACAGGTTAGTCGATTCACACCGAATTTACACCACGTAGCTGTTATGTTAATCGGCATAGCCTAGGATACAAGACTTTTATTTAGGGTGGCCCTCACACAAAAATATTTTTAAATATAATTTTCTCGAAGACCGTGGTCTTATATTAAGAGGCACTAATTAGGTTGTAAAAATTTTATTTTGGGTGCATACTAAGGGTAGTCCTCATACATAAGTATTTTTTAAATAGAATTTTCACGCAGACTGCACATCGAATATACACCACGGTTGAGGTGGAGCGATGCCCACAGGGTAATGCTAGTATGCTGTAAATATGTAGAAATTATGAAG
The DNA here is from genome assembly GCA_949775025.1 of Tricholauxania praeusta. Classification (NCBI taxonomy): domain Eukaryota; kingdom Metazoa; phylum Arthropoda; class Insecta; order Diptera; family Lauxaniidae; genus Tricholauxania; species Tricholauxania praeusta. Next base: position 5,055,943 of record OX459032.1, on the reverse strand, counting down.
TTATATTTTTTAATTTTCTTGTTTAACTTGAAACAAATCATTAGTTGGTACAAGTTAATTCTAAATAAGTTAAATAAGAATAGCTTAGTCACTAGAACTAATTTGGCATTTAAAAAAACACGAAAATCATATTTTGAAAGATAAAAAAATGGAACTTTTCTTAAAATTAACACGGAAAGTAAATCAATGTATCAATACACACTATTACTATCGCCGTGTTATTTTAATTTGGGCTTAAACCTTTCCCAATTCAGAAATATTCATGTAAGGGGCTTAGCACCCTTGGTCAAGTAGGTACAATTTTCGGTTCAAACTGAAAAATTAAAATGATATTCATGTTGTTTTATTTGCTGAGCGCCTGCTTCAAACAAAATTTTATTTGTCTTACGGGTTGAATTGAACTTATTTTACAAAAATCAAAATATTTCTATATTTTTCAATATTATCATGAAAATAACATTATAGGTTACATTAAATTGTCGTTTTATTATTATTTTGACAACCATGAAACCAGATTTCGCTGTCAGATTTTTCAGAATTTCTTTTGCATTTTAGAAAAAAAAATTGCTTCCATATGAATTGTAATAGGAAATAAAGTGGATGCGCCGTTTGCAGGTTTGATCTAGGAAGCTGAAATTTTGGGAGAATTTTCCTGAAATCCGATTCTGTTATATAGACATATGGGACCGCAAATTTAAAAAAACAAATGAAAATACCTCCTTCGGGTGTATTTTTTCCGTATTTATAGTTAAACGAAAAATGTGGGCGTGGTTGGACAACAGTGGGTGGCGTCCCTCATTAAACTAAAAAACCTTAAACGCTACATCTTGGCACCTAAGGCAGACTTTTTCTACGTTTTAGTAAGTCGGTTTTTTCGTTAAATTTCAACGAAATTGGACATAAAATCTGTCCACGCCGTTTTAGAGTTTGAGGTAGGAAGCTCAAATGTTGGGACAATTATTTATATTCCTCAAGCTATAATATGGGAAAAAATAAATAAAATTCCCCTCCAAAAGTTTGAAAAAAAACACCCTAACGTACATTAGAAATGTTGAAGAAAATGTCATGTTCTCGAATACTTCAGCAACACTCGAAATTTGATAATTTATACATAACTGAGTAATTCCTTACATAAAAAAAGTTATAATTTTTCGGAATTTGAGTAACAAAATGTTGAAAATATGTTTTTTTCTTATTTATATTTTTTGGTTTGCCTAATGTACACATAAGGAAGTATCGAAAAAAAAGTTAACGTATATGTAAGGAAAAAATCCATGATCCCTGCGCAAGTAGAGCTTTGGTGTTTCTTGTGTAAAAGCTCCTTTTAATGCACTATAATTAGAATTTCCATGAAAAAATTAACGAACAAAAAAATTTTATTTAATGTTTGGTCAAAAACGAACGGTGCCACCGTCTAATTTTTCATTGCAACTTACTTTTGCCTGTACTTTTTCTATATGTACCAAGTCTCAATCAACTTCGTCAAATAATTGATGAAATATGATGAATTTCATTTCTCTCTTATATGGGGGCGTCGCAACGCCTTGTTTTCCAAGCCAAACTATCCTCTGAACCCTCCACAGACCATAAGACACATTTTTTTTTAAAAAAAGTTGAAAATCCGTTGAGTAGTTCCCGAGTTTGTGAATGACAGATGAAGTGTTTTCGATTTATTTTTCATATGAGCGTTGCGGAACCGCCCATTTTTTATTGAAAAGTAAGTAGTACTTTTGCCAATTATTTTTATACGTACTATGTACTAAGTTCATCTACGTCAAGTAGTTGATGAGATGTGATGAATTTGACTCATATTTTGTATAGAGGGGCGTAGCAACGTTGCCGTTTGTTTGACTCTATTTAAGGAAAGATCCCAAAAGGATTCAGGTTGGGCCAGGCCAACCAAAAACTTCTATCCCATTGCTCTCAAACCAGGCCTTATAAGCTTAAGAGGTGTATTTTAGATCTCTACATCGGCATATGTCATCAGAACATCTTATAGTACATCAACGTGCATGAAGCGATCCATAGTTTCTTAAATCTTGTTAATTGACCCAACACCTTGACCAGAGAAGCACCTCTATACCATTATACTGACTGCTTCGTACTTTACAGTAACTTTGTAATACTTAGAATTCAGTTTTCCTTCTTTTCGTCTGTTTACACGCCTTAATCCACGCCCACCTCGACTGAACTGTCCAAAAATGGAAGAGTATGTTGTTTTCTGATAATTCCAAGCAAAACCTGAAAGATTCGAATGAAATAAAGCGAGCAAGCAGACCAAAAGGAGGGAGACTGAATCCTAGTGCCATGTCTAATGTACATACAGACATATATCGAATGAATTGAGATTCATTTAATAATCTTATATTGTTGAAAAAATTAAATAACATTGAAAAGTCAAGAAACTTCGAACAAGTCAGAAAATAACGAAAATGTCGAGTTGAGAAATTGAATAAATGGAAAAACATTGAAAAATTCGAAAATACTGATAAATTTGAAAAATAATGATGTTGGAAAATGCGGCTTATGTTGAAAAAGACAAAAAAACTTGATAAATGTTGCAGAAGTCCAAAAATTTTAAATGAGTCGAAGTATGTTGAAAGTTTTTGACAGATGTTGGAAAAGGTTGAAAAACGTCAACAAATATCAGAAAAATTGAAAAATGTTGAAAAATGCTCAAAAAATGCGAAAAAAAAGTCGAAGAAGAATGTTCCAAAAAATCCAAAGAATGTTGAAAATGACGAACATTTTGAAAAAGGCGAATATACATACATGTATGGTGAGAAATAATGAAAAAGTTGAATGATGCTACATGATAAACAATCTGTATATACTATAACGTTTCGCCTTGGGTATAGGAATACGTCATGGTCAGTGCTGCACCCCCCAACATTTTCAGTTTTTTTTTATTATTTATGTTAATTTTTTTGCTATACATATTGACAGTTAATCTTTCTTTTCGTTCAATTTGTTTCCTTTTATTCTCCTTCTGCAGACAACGTTCGCTTGTGGTTGGTTAGACTGTTCATTTCGAGTTGCCAGCTTCAAATAGAGTACCATTGTTTATATGTATCACGTTTACAGAGTCTGATTTTTTTTTTTTTTAATTGTACAAAATGTGTCCTTTTTGATGACGCCGCCCAATAAGCTCGCTTGTGCTTCCTTACAGTTTTATTGTTTTAGCAGTTTCTTATATCCAAAACGCAATGTATGAACATACTGCTTATTGTATGCAGTACATAGTTTTAACTTATAAACTAAACGGAATAGGAACAAAATTTTGATGTCATTTGAAAGAGAAAAAATTGAAGCTTAAAATATGATTGTTTTTATTGTTAAAAAATATTTTCTGAAATTTTAAACATAGAAAATCAAAACATACTACTAAATTTCAAGTCACTGCATATTATATGCAGATATGTTAAACTGTAAAAGCATTGTCAAAATTAATGATGTTGTAATTTTTTGTATTTGGTGTGGTAGCCTATTTGGTCAACTACGGCTTAAAAGTGGTTTGACATCGAAGCAGCAAGTTTTTTAGTCGTATGTGGCGGGACATTAAGCCATTCAATTCAAAGTGCTTCTTTTAGGCCTTTTTTGCTTGAAATGTATTTTCGGAGACTTTTTTTCAAAACCGTCCATAAATTTACAATCACACTAAGGTCTGGCGACTATGCTGGCGGTGTCATCAATTTCAGGCACTTTTATATTAACCAGGATTGAACTATGTCCGCTCTCAGTTTTGGATTTTTGTACTGGTAAAACCGTAAATGTGTCTGTATGCCCAGATTTTTGGCACTCTGCAGCAAACTGTCACTTAGAACCTAAAGACACATATACATACTCATGATATTTTCCATAAAAGCCAAATTTCCGGTACCTTCAGCTGACATGCAAGCCCAAACCAAAAATGATTTAATCTGGCATGTAGTCTGCATAAAGCCGTTCATTAGTCATGAGTTTAACCGACTGATTTTCACCAAAGAACATGTTTTGAAGACTCACTGAGTACTGAAATTCAGTAATATTCATGGTTGAATCAAAACTCAACTTATTTGACTCAGATGGCATGTCGCGAAAGCCGAATACGGAAAACAACAAGTAGAACCTACAGACGACTATAAAACGTGGTGGTGGCAGCGCCAGATACCACTAAAAAACTTACTGCTTCAATGCCAAACCACTTTTAAGCCGTAGTTGACTAAATAGGCTACCACACTAAATATAAAAAATTACAAAATCATTATGTTTGACAAGGTTTTAACAGTTAAACATATCTGCATATAATAAGCTGTGACTTGAAATTTAGTAGTATGTTTTGATTTTCTATGTTTAAAATTTCAGAAAATATTTTTTAATTATTAAAACAATTATTTTTTAAACTTCAATTTTTTCTCTTTCAAATGACATCAAAATTTTTTCCTATTCCATTTAGTTTCAGAATTATAGAGCGCTGAAGTTAAAACTATGTACTGCATACATTAAGCTGTGAGCCACTGTATGCATTTCTTGCTCCAGTTTGTAACGTACAGTAATGTGAAAGGAAGCAGTAACCATTATAGAAAAGAATTTACATCCTTATCAGCATCATATAAAGCACGGGTCGACAAGGATTTTATTTCAAGAGTGTAACAACAATTACAACAAAAACAAATCGTTAGATTCGGTACCATAAGGATTTATTAACATAAAAAATCATATAAAAGCAACAACGCGCATGCCGGTAGCGCACTCGGTAGCGCACTCGGCAGCGCACCTTTCAATGCATCCACACAAGTGAATTTATATTTAAAAATAGCTGGTGACGAAATACAACGCAAAATTACCAACAACAAACAAAGCATGATAAGAATTGTGCGCAGTCGCAAGCCCTACATATTTGCCAACTAGCAGATGCCCGCGACTTTGTACGCGTAGCCTGTTTTTCTGCGAAGGCAAACAATTTACTTTGTTTAAATAGAACTACAGTCAATTTTGGATTCTTCTTCACAGATCTAGAGTACTTGTTGTTTTATCTTCCATAAATATTCCATTGCATTGCCATGTGAAAGACAATAACAAAGCACACACACAAACTAACACATTCAATTAGCCTAGTACACATTAGGTTTGTTCGAACCAGATTTTGTGGTAAAAATTGAAAAGTGTCAAATCGCGATTTTCGAGAGAGTAAAAGCTAAAATTTCTCTGACTACTCGAATCACCACAATTCTGGCTAGAACGGAAAAATAGGTAAAATTGAAGACTGTCAAAAAGTTACGCGTATTTTAGTAAACAAACAATGGCAGAGTTTAGGAGCTAAAACCAGCACCATAGTTGCATAACCGTTTGGTTAAGACATTCTGAATGCAAGGCGAGTGAAGCATTTTCGAGAATATTATTGAAATAACTCAAAAGGTAAATGACCGATTTCAAAGTTTTCTACCTGATTTTTATAGATTCATAAATTATCTTGAACTTTAATCTATTTTAAATCAGACCTTGAAACTTTTATACTTTTATTCAAAAAGTTTTCAAAATAAAAGTTTCTTAAAACTTTTTTGTTATAAAAGTTTTTATAAACTTTCTTCAAAAACTTTTATTGAATAAAAGTTTTTCCAAAAAACTTTTTCATACGAGTTTTTCTGAAAAACTTTTAAAAAAAACTTTTATTAATAAAAGTTTTTTTAAAAGTTTTTTTGACTTTTATTAATAAAAGTTTTTTTTAAAAGTTTTTTTTAACTTATATTTTTAACAGTCACATGCAAAGAGTTTTTTTTTGACTTTTACTTTTCAAAAGGCGAAAATAAAAGTTTTTTTTGTATGAAAGAAGGAGGAAAATCCAAAAATAATATCTTGGATCACTAAGCAAAATATTTCAAAGGAGAAAACTTAGGATTATTGATAATAAAGTCCTAAGGAAAATACTTAAGATGTTTCTGAAAAGAAAGAAATTTATGATAATTATGCACTTATAATTTTTAGAAAAATTGTGCTTAACGCATCAATGGGAAAAGGCCGAAAATGAATTTTGGGAGTACAGGGGAGGTTCCTGACCGTCCAAAGAGGTGTTTTGGACCCATTTTTTCGAAAAAAAATTTATTGCACGAATCGATGGGAAAAGGCCGAAAATGGATTTTGGAAGTGACAAGTGAGGTCCCCGACCCTCCTAAATGGGATTTTTGGACCCATTTTTCGAAAAAAATTTTATTGCACGAATCGATGGGAAAAGGCCGAAAATGATTTTGGAAGTGACAAGTGAGGTCCCCGACCCTCCTAAATGGGATTTTTGGAACCATTTTTCGAAAAAAATTTTATTGTACGAATCGATGGGAAAAGGCCGAAAATGGATTTTGGAAGTGACAAGTGAGGTCCCCGACCCTCTTAAATTGGATATTTGGACCCATTTTTCGAAAAAACTTTTATTGCACGAATCGATGGGAAAAGGCCGAAAATGGATTTTGGAAGTGACAAGTGAGGTCCCCGACCCCCTAAATGGGACTTTTGGACCCATTTTTCGAAAAAAATTTTATTGCACGAATCGATGGGAAAAGGCCGAAAATGGATTTTGGAAGTGACAAGTGAGGTCCCCGACCCTCCTAAATGGGATTTTTGGACCCATTTTTCGAAAAAAATTTTATTGCACGAATCGATGGGAAAAGGCCGAAAATGGATTTTGGAAGTGACAAGTGAAGTCCCCGACCCTCCTAAATGGAATTTTTGGACCCATTTTTCGAAAAAAATTTTATTGCACGAATCGATGGGAAAAGGCCGAAAATGGATTTTGGAAGTGACAAGTGAGGTCCCCGACCCTCTTAAATTGGATATTTGGACCCATTTTTCGAAAAAACTTTCATTGCACGAATCGATGGGAAAAGGCCGAAAATGGATTTTGGAAGTGACAAGTGAGGTCCCCGACCCTCCTAAATGGGACTTTTGGACCCATTTTTCGAAAAAAATTTTATTGCACGAATCGATGGGAAAAGGCCGAAAATGGATTTTCGAAGTGACAAGTGAGGACCCCAATTCTCCTAAATGGGTTTTTTGGACCCATTTATCGAAAAAAAATTTACTGCACGAATCGATGTGAAAAGACCGAAAACGGATTTTGGAAGTGACAAGTGAGGTCCCCGACCCTCCTAAATGGGACTTTTGGACCCATTTTTCGAAAAAAATTTTATTGCACGAATCGATGGGAAAAGGCCGAAAATGGATTTTGGAAGTGACAAGTGAGGTCCCCGACCCTCCTAAAAGGGTTTTTTGTACCCATTTATCGAAAAAAAAAATTACTGCACGAATCGATGGGAAAAGACCGAAAATGGATTTTGGAAGTGACAAGTGAGGTCCCCGACCCTCCTAAATGAATTTTTTGGACCCATTTTTCGAAAAAACTTTATCGCACGAATCGAAAATGGATTTCGGAAGTGAAGGGGTGGTCTCTGAACCTCCTTAACGGATTTTCCGGAAAATATTAATTTTTAGTTGAAAGTTAGGTCCTGGTGTTGTTTAAACTGTTTGATATCGTTAGGATTGCTTGAAGAATAACCTATAAAAGAAATCAAATGAAAAAAAAGATGTTATGTCCAAGAATATATTTTAAGAAACATTTTTACAACTTAAAGTAAATATGTATATAAATTTAATTAAAATTCAAAAAAAAGAAGTGTACAGTTATTTATAGAATGGCCTACAAACGTATGTGTATATTATGACATACCGTTTCATGTATAATTAAATATAAATTGCATTACAATAAGTGTTTAAGATGTGAAGTAGATGACAATTGAGTAGCGTTGAGCTAATTTTTGTCAATTTGTTGATTTTAACATCATACCTGCATGATAGATTTAGGAACTGAATATTTTATGTACAGGTATAGAATGTGAAATCTTTTTGCGAATGAAAACCTTAGAGTATCAGAGAAAAATAAACTTACAAAGAATGATTCACACAGGTATACTCCACATGTACATACATATATATATACAATCGTTAAGCGACTACACTAGTAAATAAAAACACTTGTAGGTGAAATGAATAGATTTAAAACTTCTATTTGCAGGTAGCCCGAATAAAACATAGGTAGTTTCGATTTTTGAATATTTCGGAAATTTTGATAGTTATTTCCAATTGATAGTTATTGCCTCCTTCATTTATGAAATTTTTTATTACCCGTTCAGACCCTTACGCAAATTCCTTGAGTTTTTTTTTGTTGAGTATTGATTTGTAAGCGACAATTTATTAGGATTTTAGTTCACCGAAACAAAAAGCAAAACGCTCAACATAAATTTTGAAAAAAGGATGCAGCACAGTAAACGGTGCTTTTGAAAATTCAAATATTCGATAAGAAATATTTCCTTAATATGCTTTTGATATATTTTTTTCCTTAAAACATAATTTTTTGGCTGCAACATTGTTTGCATAAAATGGGTCCAAAACAGGTTGTGGATTTCTCATGTCGCCTTTAAAATCCATTTTCGAACTTTTCCCATCGATTCGTGCAGTAAATTTTTTTTCGATAAATGGGTCCAAAAAACCCTTTTAGGAGGGTCGGGGACCTCACTTGTCACTTCCAAAATCCATTTTCGGTCTTTTCCCATCGATTCGTGCAATAAAATTTTTTTCGAAAAATGGGTCAAAAAATCCCGTTTAGGAGGGTCGGGGATCTCACTTGTCACTTCCAAAATCCATTTTCGGCCTTTTCCCATCGATTCGTGCAATAAAATTTTTTTCGAAAAATGGGTTCAAAAATCCCATTTAGGAGGGTCGGGGACCTCACTTGTCACTTCCAAAATCCATTTTCGGCTTTTTCCCATCGATTCGTGCAATAAAATTTTTTTCGAAAAATTGGTCCAAAAATCCCATTTAGGAGGGTCGGGGACCTCACTTGTCACTTCCAAAATCCATTTTCGGCCTTTTCCCATCGATTCGTGTAATAAAATTTTTTTCGAAAAATGGGTCCAAAAATCCCATTTAGGAGGGTCGGGGACCTCACTTGTCACTTCCAAAATCCATTTCCGGCCTTTTCCCATCGATTCGTGCAATAAATTTTTTGGGTCCAAAAATCCCATTTAGGAGGGTCGGGGACCTCACTTCTCACTTCCAAAATCCATTTTCGGTCTTTTCCCATCGATTCGTGCAATAACATTTTTTTCGAAAAATGGGTCCAAAACACCTCTTTTGAGGGTCAGGAGCCTCCTCTGTACTCCCAAAATCCATTTTCGGCCTTTTCCCATTGATGCGTTAAGCACAATTTTTCTAAAAATTTTAAGTGCATAATTATCATAAATTTCTTTCTTTTCAGAAACATCTTAAGTATTTTCCTTTGGACTTCATTATCAATAATCCTAAGTTTTCTCCTTTGAAATATTTTGCTTAGTGATCCAAGATATTATTTTTGGATTTTCCTCGTTCTTTCATACAAAAAAACTTTTATTTTCGCCTTTTGAAAAATAAAAGTCAAAAAAAAACTCTTTGCATGTGACTGCTAAAAATATAAGTTAAAAAAAAACTTTTAAAAAAAACTTTTATTAATAAAAGTCAAAAAAAAACTTTTAAAAAAAACTTTTATTAATAAAAGTTTTTTTAAAAGTTTTTTTTGACTTTTTGAAATAAAAGTTAAAAAAAAACTTTTACTTTTATTTTCGGATATAAAAGTTTTAAGGAAACTTTTACTTTTATTTCACAAAAATAAAAGTTTAAAGTTTACTTTTACCTAAAAAAAAAACTTTTATAAAAGTTTATTTCAAGCTCTGTTTTAAATACATAAAGTGCATTTTAAAAAATGCTTAGTATAAGAATAAGAGGTGTGGCATGAAGTAAATCTTAGCCAAAATTATTTTACATTTTGAGTTAATATAATTTTGAATTCAATATAAAAAAAAACACTTTCGAGACTGCTTAAAATGTTAAGCTAGGCAAAAATGTTCGCATACGTTATTACGGAATTCACGTTATTTTTATCAGCTTGTCAGTCCTGAAAAGTTCTGCACCAAGTTTTTTTGCTCAAACAAAGAGTTATGTTCGATGGAATTGTAAAAACAAAAATTGGAACAACTTTGATTTAGCAACACTTCCAATTCCTTATGTTAAAACTGCGCGCTTCTAAAAACAATATTTTAGAAATAATTATCTTTTTGACTACCGTACAACCATTTAGGTGACATTCAGCTTTACGATTCCTTTTCAATAAAAAATCGCTCACCTATTTAATTAAATAAATGAGCAATTAACAAAAAATGTTTTGATTTCAAGCTTTTTGTTATGTTGCTCCTTCTCAACACAACAACAATTTCATTTCCCTCGCATGCAAAAAGTGAGTCACCAGTCTCGTTGCCTACGATTTTGACAGTCTTCAATTTTCAGCCACAAGAAATTTATATGGGTGAAAATTTAACTTATTTTTGGGAGGGGAAGTGATCAGCTGTTTCTTACTCTCATTTTTTCTCTCTCAAACACCACATTTTTTCTGGCTCGAACGCTTCTTGTGGTAAAACTTTATAAATATTTACCTATTTTTTCTGGCTCGAACAAACCTATTATCACACATGTTGTCCAACATCAATGTTCGATAATGTGAGCTCTAGGAACGACCGCTTGACACACATGTTGGATGGATTTCAAAAATTGTTGATTTTCCTGCTGGCTTGTCCAAACATACAACCTGTGTGAACTGACTGTCAAGCCTAGTGAACATTTTTCATTTTAAATAGGATTTCATGCAGTTCACTTCGATGTGGACGCTCATAAATTGTTCTGCAATTAATGTTTGGTGGCATGCACGAAAATGTGAACGCAAAGCAATATTGACAGTCACACATGTTGTCAAGCCATTTGAGACAGCATGTGTGTTTTCTATGTGTGAACCTACTGTAATTTTTTTTTTCATTGTTCACAAATTCCGGGTTGCTGCGTTGACAAATTGAGAATGAGAGCGAGAGCGATAGTAAAAGTTGAATATTCTCTTCCATTGCATTGCCATATAAAAACAAAACGCACACACACTAAGTTGTCATTAAACGATTTGTTATGCTTACATGCTTCTTCCTATGTGTGAAATCAATTTTTTTAGCAATTTTAAGACTTTAATATTTTGATATTTAACAGGAATATCGTGATAATTTTAATTCTATGTTGGGACCAAGCGTCTAAGAAAGATGACTAAAAAAACTTGATCAAAATTGATTCAGTAGATTTTACGTGAATCCCGTTCATCGAAAACGGCTATCATTTTATTTATATAGATAGTGACAACAGCACGCAAGGGTTGAATTGTTTTGCTGCAGTTGCGCCTGTCAACGATTCGGCGAATTACACCAATATGAAGTTGTTGTAAAAGAGTGGAAAGAGTTAGGAGCTGTCGACACCTGATATAAAGAGCCGATTTTATGTCGCGCGAGGCCCTATGAATTCAGTAGGTGCGAGATCCCCCTCCTCGCCTTGGTGAGTTCTGACGGGACCCCCTCCCTTTCGTTAGACTTGCCTCATAATTTTTAAATGTAATCTGCTGTAATAATGTATAGTCTCTGCATTGACGTGAGATACTTTTAACATAAACTTTTTAGTAATAGATACAAAGTAACTTCAAAAAAGTAACGGATGTGACATCCAAATGTAACGGGTATGACATTATTGAAGTATATCGTCGCTCACTTGTACAACGGCCCTAATTGACATTTTTGATTTTGTTCAGGAGACACAAAAACCTGTATAAAAACCGACAAAGCAGATTATTGAAATTTTTTTAAATGCAGTTTAGTTACAAAAACAATAACACAATTATTTTTAATGAAAATGCTAATTTTTTTTTATTGATACTTATTTAATTTCAATTAGGGCTTTTTGACATTATTTTTATGTATACAAAAGTGCATTTAGGGCTTTTTGCAGTTACTTTAAAAAGTGTAATTCACTTACAACAAAATTAAAGAAAATATGCAAATATTGTACTTATTGATGTAATTTTTAGTAAATAATCTTTTCTTTTAAACATAATATTGATAAAAACATTTAACGACATATTTGCAAACGTTGGAAATTGTGTTTTAAGAAATATTCTAGAGACTGAGTTTTCGGACGAAATTCGTTTTCTGCTTATCTGATCAACAAGGCCTATTACATTTAACTTTTTTTGCTCACATGTCATTTTCCAAAATGCATCAAAGATGGCTTTCCTTACATTTGTCCTAAAAAGCAAACAGTACCGGTTACGTCTTTGCTCGCAATATTTTGATGTACAAGGTGGTCCAAGACGTCTTTCGGCCCCTTGACACAAACCATTTTCAATCGAAACGCCTATGTATTGAACTCTTCGCATTCGTTTTTTCATATTTAAAATCCGATCACGTTTTAATTGTTCCGGGATTGAATCAGAGGCGTAGATCTCACACATAATATTTTCCTTAACACTCATTGCGAAAAATTAAAACAAAGGCCACATGCGCGTTCCAACATAAGATATGAACTAATTGTTACTTTTTAAAATTGGTAATTACACGGAAATTTTGAATTCAAAATTTTCTAGAAATATTGAAAACTACTTCGCAAGAAAAAGCATTTAGGGCCTTTTAACATATAAAAAATATAGAATGTAGTTAGGGCTTTTTAATATAACCTAATAAACTTGGTATTTTTTGTGTTACCGTTCCAATTTTTTGGGTGAAGGTGCATTTGAGGTTGGTCTTCAGGAATATGTAATAAATTGGATTTTAAAAAAAATGTCAATTAGGGCCGTTGTACAAGTGAGCGACGATATACTTCTATATGCGCGTTGACATGGGGGTAATCTGGCGAATGCGTTACGGAAATGAGCGAACAAAATATATTACGGAAATGGGCATCGAAGCCATGACAGATTTTGTGTGAGAAAATCGTATGGGAAAAGAGAGTGACAAATTTTAATGTGTGTTGATAAGCATACGACGCAGGCATCGATGCATGCATGCTTCTTATGTGTTTCGCTTTATAGAAACAATAATGTAAGCATAACAAATCATTGAATGGGAATTGAATGTGTTATTTAGTATGTGTGCTTTGTGCTTTGCCTTTCACATGGAATATTTATGGAAGAGAAAAAACGGAGTATTCAAATTTTACTCTTGTTCTCTTTTTCAATTTGTCAACGCAACAACGCGGAATTTGTGAACAATGAAGAATGACAAAAAAATGACAGTAGGTTCACAAATACACTCAAAAAAAGGATTGTTTAGACAGCGTTTGTAGCAAATTACCGAATGCTTAATATAAGCACTTATTATTTCAAGCAAACACTTAACTTTTGTCTTAAACTATAAGTATTTGTAGACAATATAAGAAAAACCAATGTATTTGACACAAGTAAATGTTAAGTTGTGGCAAGTGATTCAATTACTTATAACAAAACATTTCATAAAATGTTGCTTCTAAATGATATAATTATTTACGACAAATAGTCAAAATATTTCAGTCAAACAATTCAATTTATGGAAGTGTTTCGACAAACACTTGTCTTTTGTCTCAAACACTTATTCATTTCAACAAACGATTTATCACTTATAAACTTTTCATGTTCATATTTTGTAATGCTTTGATTCGAAATAACTTTTTTGTTACTTGCATTGTACATATACGATATCAAATGTTTACAAGTGTTTGGGAGCAAAGAACGATGACGATGTTGCCAGGCTGTGTTCTATGTTATGTTAAGTTTTAAAGAGTAGTTTTGTATAATAATTTTCAACTATCAGTTTGTAAATAAAATCAAAAGTTATTGTGACAAAAAAAAATTTTATTATTTTGTAAGTAAAATCAAAAGTTTATGTGACAAACATTTTATTATTTCACGCAAACACTTGAAGTAGTTCCATCTATATCATTTGTGGCAAACACTTTTTTTTTTTGAGTGTAAGAGCGAAACACATAAAAAGCATGCACGCATCAAAGCATTTGCATTTCATTTAAATACACGTGTGCTTATGAAGTAACATACATGAGAAGTGAGTCTGCATGCATGCTTCAATGCAAGCCTGAATGCCTCAACAGAATTGGGACGTGCGATTTTTCTTCTGTTTTTCCTATACGTTTGTAGTGAGTACAAAATTGACACTAGAAAATTTATCGCAGAGAAATAGAAAAAATTCAATTTTTTGATGCGATTTGACGATAAATCGCACGTCCCAATTCTGTTTAGCCTCTGAAGTTGACAAACTTTAAATTTTTTGTAGGCATCGAAGCATTGACAGATTTTGTGTGAGAGAATCGTATGGGAAAAGAGAGTGACAAATTTTAATAGATGCTTTCTATGTGGGTTGAAAAGCATACGACGCAGGCGTCGATGCTTTTCAAAGTTTTTTTCTTCTTAACTAAATTATCAGGTTTTGTTGTGCTTGATTTTGACAATTCGCGAAGAAGCAAATAATAGAGAAAGAGACACCATCTAGCATCATCGCTCCAACCATGTACAGTTTAATCATGGTTATGCTTACATGCTAGTTTTTATAGTAGGAATATTTATGCTATTTCGCTTGGTTGCCTCGAAAGAAAAAATCATTTTATTTTTTTCTTAAGAACCACCCTAATATATATATAAATGGAACTTAAGAAGTACAGTGTTTAAGTTTAAGTTTCGTCAGAATTCGACATATATGTATCCTCCAGAACAATAAGAAGGCGTTTAAATGAAAAAAAAAAAAAATACGTGGGTGCATAGCCCAACATAAATCACGTGTGTCACATATATACTATTATTAAACAAGCTAAAATTGTATGTTTACATATTTATATGTTTATATATTTATATATGGCTGAACTTTATTTCGAAAACCGCTGCAGCGATTTTGATAAAACTTCGGGACTTCGTGCATATGTGAACAGAATTAAGATTGCACTAAGTTTTAAGTTTTTGAAGATTCTAAAAGGGGCGTGGCACAGCCCTAAACTTTAATTTTTATAACGTGATAACTCGCCAGCCATTTAAGGTATTGCAACGAAATTTGGTAGACGGATGCAGATCATAAATATCTTAAATGCTATAAAAAGTGGGCGGAAACGGAATAGTAGGCGTGGGATATTTCAATAATTGAAAACTTTGATTCGATATTACTCGAAAACGGCTCCGACGATTTTCATAAAAATTTTAAACTTAATACCGCTGAATGCAGTCATTAAAGCAAGCTATGCCACTACACTGCCCAAACTCGTTGAAAGGCGTGGCACAGCCCACAATATTTATAAACGTTATAATAAGAGAACTAACAACGAAATCGCTATGAAATTTAACATGTTAAATATACTGGCTATTGGGTATCTTGTAACCAAAAGTAGGCGCAACGACAACTGTGGGCGTGGCACCGTCCATACAAGCGAAATCAGTTAAATGCTACATTTATTGTTCTATGAGAGCAATATTTTTTAAATTTGGTATAGAGATATCGGTTACTATATATAAGCTTTGAAACTAAAAAGATTTCGATGGGATTGTATAAGTGTGCGTGGCACCTCCCCTACATGCAAAAAATGTTAAGTGTTATATATAGTGTGCTATGGGAGTAATCTTTTTCAGATTTAATATAGTGGTGTCGGTTACCATGAGCTTTGAAATTAAATGAAGTTCGACGGGATTGCATTAGTGGGCGTGGCACGTCCCACACATGCAAAAAACGTTAATAGTTATATTTAGTGTGGTGTAAGAGTAATTTGATTAAAAATTGGTGTAAAGGTGTCGGTTACTATAAGCTTTGAAATTGAATAAAAATCGACGAGATTGCATTAGTGGGTGTGGCACCCATATAAGCAAAAACGTTAAATGCCATATTTAGTGTGCTATTGGAGTTATATTTTTTAAATTTGGTGTAGAGGTGTCGGTCACTATAAGATCTGAAATTATATGAATTTTGACGGGATTACATTAGTGGGCGTGGCACCTCCCATACAAGCTTAAAACACTTTATGTTATATTTAGTATAATATATGAGTGATCCTTATAAAATTTGGTTTCAATATATTCAGCCTCATTCAACTTAGTTCGAGTTTTTCAACCTCTTTCAACTGCTTTATTATTTTTCAACCTCTTTCAACTTTTCTCAACATTTTCCAAATTTCTTCGACTTTTATAGTACAACCTCATTCAACTTTTATTCGAGTTTTTCAACCTCATTCAACTTTTTTCGAGTTTTTCAACTTCTTTCAAATTTTCTCAACATTTTCCATATATTTTCGAATTTTTCAACCTCATTCAACTTTTTTCGAGTTTTTCAACCTTTTTCAACATTTTTCAACCTCTTCCAACTTTTATAATGTGTATAGATTTTTTTTATTTCAACTAATATTCCAAACCAGGGAAGGGCACTTAGTGCCTCAATTTCCTCACATTGCTCTAACCGTTATTCGACGCACAACCAAGCGAAAAAAAATTCCCAGAACTTCAACGCTATCGAAGCACAAAATTCGCAGAATTTCAACGCTATCGAGGCACAAAATTCGCAGAATTTCAATCGAGGCACAGCGTTGACTTGAATTCAAATGAAAACAAAAACAAAACACAAAGGCATAAATGACGGCGCCGCATTGTGTCTTGACGAATGTAGCAATTTTTTTTGTTTGTAGTGTAATTTGTTTTTTTTTGTGCTAATGGCAATTTTGGAAATGAAAGTAAAAAAAACTTTAAAATTTCGTTTGTTGTTGCTTGATGTTGTTGTTTTCCTCTTTGGTTATATTTTTGTGCCCACCGCTGGTCTAAACCTTCCACATGACTCAACTGTCCTACAGCAACATGGAAGGGAATTCCACAGTCTAATGGCGTTAACGAAAAACAAACTAGATGAAATCTAGGTACAATTAACATATGGCTTCTAAGTGACTGACTAAAAGTGAGCTTTCAAACAAATAGGCTGGCATTTTTGAGTGAAGGAAGGAAGATACTAAAGTTAAGATAGATTATATCACATCCTAGAATTTTTTTATTGAAGCCAGATACGTGTTCGTACCTTTTAAGTCCGTATACGTAGCGAGTAGCATGATTAAACGCTATTTGTAATTTAAGTCTAGAACTGGAATCAAGTTTGCTATAGACTATTTCCGATTATGTAATTATAGGTACTATCAACTGGAGGACAAGTTTACGTTTAGTATTAACAGGTGTAAATTCAGCAGACATTCTCAGATTGCGTAGTGTATAATAAATATTTTTAATTACACTGTTGACGTGGTCAGTGCAAGACAGCAAAGAATTAATGCAATAACCCAGGCTAGTTACATTATTAACTAATTGAAGCTTGTTACCCGCTACATATAAATTGGGAATGTCATCAAAATGAATAGCATCCTTAGCGATTAGTAAAACACAAGATTTTTTAACATTAAGTTGTAGACAGTTACTTGTAGCCCATTCACTAATAGACAGCAGGTCTTCATTAAGCCGGCAGGATAAGTCTTCCAAAAGCCCAGATCGATTAGACAAATGCAGTTGTACATCATCTGCATAAGCATACATAGACGCAAATTTGCAGGTTTGGAAAATATCATTAATGAAGATGGTGAACAATAGAGGCCCAATAACTGAACCCTGAGGTACACCACTTCTAATCGGTTTGTAATTAGAGTATTTGTTATCCACCTTAACCCTTTGCAATCTGCCCCTCAAGTAACTCTTCAACAGCTTATAATACTACTAAGATTATAATATAGTCCTAGTTTATGACAAAGTAAAGAATGATTAACATTATCAAACATTATATATATAACATTAGAAAAGTCAAGTAAGCAGAGGAGAGTTACATGGCCATTATCATAAGACGATCTTATATTGTCCAACATATTTACCATGGCAGTGGAACAGCTGTGTCCAGCTCTAAAGCCAGATTGAAGAGGGTGTAAGAGCTTATTTTCAAATAAAAATTTATTAACTTGGGTTGCCATTAGAGCTTGTTCACAGTGAAATTACTCATCATAGAGAGAGATATTAAAAAACGCGGGAACAATAGTTTTGTTTATATATGTCAGTGGTCGGCACCACATAGCACAATTTTGCGCTCAAATATTACACGCATTCTTATGCTCTTTCATTCAGTTGTCGAAAAACCATTGACAAAGCAAGCGCAAGCTTTAAAATTATATGCCATAACATGAGGGCAAGTAGTTAATTAAAATGTTTGAGCCGTTAACCTGAAAACTAAAACTGAAATTTAAAATCATTGCAGTAGCCTTTCATAGCGTAGTACAGCGCGCGCTTAGCGGCTCAAACATTTTAATTTACTACTTGCCCTCATGTTATGGCATATCATTTTAAAGCTTGCGTATCAAGCTGTAATCTGAAGTTCACCGAAAAAATATTCAGAAATGGATTTTTCAAAAAAACTTCAAAATTTCATTTCAATTTAAAAATTTTAGCTTTTTAATTTTTATTAAAACTAAAAAAAAATATAAATAATTTTTTTCCCACAAAAAATTTTTACGGCATTAAGCGCAGAATAAATCAAAGTTTTTTTAAAAATAAAAAAAAAATTTTTAACATATGGGTTTTTTTAAAAAAATGCAAAAATATTTTTCAATTCTCAAAATTTTTGCGAAAAAATTTTTTTTTCAAAATCAGTATTTTTTTTTGAAAAGTACAAATAAAAACCTAAAATTATACAAACAAAAAAATATTCAGAAATGGATTTTTCAAAAAAAAATTGAAAAATTCATTTCAATTTACAGAATTTTAGCTCTTTAATTTTTTTTTAAAATTGAAAAAAAATATAAATAATTTTTTTCCCACGAAAATTTTTATGGCATTAAGCGCAGAACAAATCAGTTTTTTTTTTTAAAAAAAAAAAAATTTTTAAATATGGTTTTTTTAAAAAAGGTGCAAAAATATTTTTAATTCGCAAAATTTTTGTGAAAATTTTTTTTTTCAAAGTCAATATTTTTTTTGAAAAGTACAAGTAAAAACCTAAAAATGTACCAATTATTAATTGATAAAGTTTGCTGTAAGCTATGAATTTTCGAAAAAAAAAACACTTATTCTGAAAAAGTACGAAAATCGTGAATTTCATACCCGCGTATCTGAGCAACAAATAATATTAGGGCAAAATCTTAAACACACTTTTATTGCCAGACATCAATACTACAATCGTGCCAAATTTCACCCAAATCGGAGCCAATAATTTTTTCAGGTGGCGTTTTCGTGTGTTTTTTACCCCATATACATGAAAAGTATACACATGGTTAGAAATTAAGAGAGGTGTGCATATTGCCAGGCTAGTCTTCTGTTGTTTCGTGTTATGTTATAGGAGGTATAGTTTTTAGTATTCTTTGTCAAATTGTAAATTAAGAAACATCAAAAAAAAAAAAAATCATTAAATAAAATATAAACGCAAGTGAGAAGGCGCGGATAAAAAAAAACCAATTAATATCTAGAGTCTTTACAAATAAATTAAAATTTAATTTTTGTCAAGTATTTCTCAGAGTCCTACTATGGTAAGCGGTCTTAGAAAGCCTACTTAGGAAAGGTCTGTTTTCTTGGGACATTTCATATAAAAAAGAAAGTACGTTTGAAAGGAGGGTGGAAGGCCTTATACTTACCAAGGAAGGCCTTCTAGAGGCATTGTTAGCCTCTACCCTTGCCTACTGGGAAGCTATTTGAAGGACTGATTCTTTTTCTGTGTTGGTACCAGCTTTGGTTAAATTGGCGGCTTCTGCTTTCGACTTTATTAGAAACCTATTATAAAAAATTAATCATTTTCCTATCAAGTTATACTTTGGTAAATTTGTGGCATACTTTTCCATAACAGCAAAAGAAAAAATTACATTAATTAAGTATATTTAAAGACGCGCACAAGAAAAATTAATACAAGCGAAATTAGTCGCGTTCTAAAGGTATGAATCTTTTATGAATCATAATTTATGAATCATAACTTATGATCGTGGCTGGGCAAAACGTATCGCGTGCGGGACTGCTCTGATCATAAACAGAGCTGGGCACCACTACACGTGTGTTTCTCTTAAATGTTCTTCAATGCATGTGTAGTTGTGCTTTGTTCGCTTTTCAAAGCAAACTAAATTAAATTTTATGCTCTCTGCTTTATATACGTATATGAAAAGTTACTCTCATTCTGCCGCAGTCCCGCGAGCGGTACGTTTTGCCCAGCCACGTTTATGATCGTTCATAGTTCAATTGTAAGGGTTGATGCGATGCTAAAATTTTTCTTCTTTCTCATAAATTTTTAAGTGAATAATGTCAAAATTAGTAAACCAAAATAATGAGCGATGACTTTGACACTTTAAGAATTAAATATTTCAGTTTCAGGGATGCGTTTAATAACTTGTATGCCATTATACAGTAGAATCCGGTTATAGCGACATCCAAGGGAGCGAAAAATTACGTCGTTATAAGCGAACGACGTTATATGCAGATTACATACTATTCAACAATACCATATAGATTTAATCCAGCAGAACTATAAAGTTGTATTCAAAAGTAGTTTTATTAAAAAAAAAAATCGAATTTAATAGTATGTCATATTTTTTTTTGATTTTGAAAAGAGTACATAAATATACACATATTTATAAAATAACACATACATAAACCACATAAAGACTAATTTTTTAAGCTTCCAAAAATTAGCTTCACTCTAATTTGCATTCAAGAAATCAGAAATTTTTGTTTGCTTTTTTTTTGACACTTGAAAAATTTTTTATCACTCCATTATGTAGACCGGACATAGCGATCCTTTCATTATCACCTTCATTAGTTTTATAAATAAATTTGCTCAGTAAATTTTAACCGCTTACAGCTTCGGATTTATCAGGTCACTTTCAAATTAGTCTGCAATATTCTCTTCGGTAGGATGTTCAGACGTGATTGACATCGAAATTAATTTAGTGATTCCAATTATCAGCTGATATTGGCAATCTTTCGTTACAGATTGTTATCCACCGCGCTAGTCAAACAATTATTCAGGTTGTGTCTCATCAATACAATGTTTTTGCGGAAATTCGCCTTAAGTGATCGGATAATTCATTGATCAAGAGGCTGTAAGACTGAAGTTGTATTAGGTGGAACAATTCGTGGGTGAGAAGGGCAAATAAAGTTGAAGTCATCTAAGCTCTAGGGTTACTCTCATAATCTACAGGCAAAGATTTCGCACTATTGAAGAATCTGGGCCGCTTAGATCTTACCAATAGTTTTTTCTTAGTTATGCTACTCATATATGCAGCTTCAAGAACGGTTATACTTTCTTTTGACAGCTTACCACCCTTGCATGTTTCACCCCTGAACATAAAAGTTTTGTTCGGCATCAGTTTAAAAAATAACCCCCGTTTCATCGGCTTTAAAAATTTGGTCGTCAGATAATCTTCTTCGTTAGTTTTGTCAAACAGTATTAATCCAATTTGTAACTAAATTTTGGTTAGCACATGATGACTCTTCGCTTATCTGGCCGTATCTGATATTATGCCTAGCTTTGAATCTGTAAGTCCAATTTGGTGTACATTCGAAATTTAAATGGAACTGTAACGCTTGTAAAGCTTGTATGGGGACCAAACTTATAGGTGCGAATACGTCGCAGTAGCCGTATTGTTGTTACATGCGGAGTCGCTATAACCGGATCCTACTGTAATTGAAGCAAGAGAGATCAAAGAATGGTGGGGTAGTGCAAATTGCGGATTGGTTGGAACAAATTTTGGGTAGTAAAAATTGAGGGTTGGGTACTAGAGTAGTACGCGTGGCTGAAGGATAGTACAAAAGCACTATTGTAGTACAAACGACAGCACTGGTGCCGACCACTGATGTATACTCAGCTATGAACTGAAGTTTTAATTTAAAGTTTTATTATTGTTTTAGCTTTAGTTTGAAGCCACGGGCTAGAGAAATACTAGTTGCACCAACCTCACCGCACAAGACTTCTGGTTAAACACAAATTACTACTTTTATTTTAAATATAGCCGGACGATATAAAACACGTCTATTCTCGTTCACTCATTTTTGTCAAAATTTTTCTCAACATTTTCCATATTTTTTCGAATTTTTCAACCTTGTTCAACTTTTTTTCGAGTTTTTCAACCTCTTTCAACTGATTCAACATCTTTCAAATTTTCTCAACATTTTCCATATTTTTTCGAATTTTTCTACCTTATTCAACTTTTTTCGAGTTATTCAACCTCTTTCAACTGTTTCAACATTTTTCAATTGAGCAACTTTTTTCAACATTTTCCACATTTTTTCGAATTTTTCAACCTTATTCAACTTATTACGAATTATTCAAACTCTTTCAACATTTTTCAACCTTTTTCAACACTTTTCATATTTTTTCGAATCTTCCAACCTTATTCAACTTTTTTCGAGTTATTCAAACTCTTTCAACATTTTCAATACTTTTCAACTTTTTTCAATACGTTCCATATTTTTTGAACTTTTTCAACCACATTCAACTTTTTTCGGCTTTTCAACCTCATTCAACTTTTTCCGAGACTTTCAATTTTTTTCGAGCTTTTCAATCTTCTTCAACTTTTTCAACACTTTAATATACTATCGACTTTATCAAACTTTTCCACCTGCTTCAACCTCTCTCAATGTTTTTCAACATTATTCAACATTTTTCATATAAAATCAACTTCTTTCAAATTTTTTTGTACTTGTTTTCGGGTTTTCAACCCTATTCAATATTTTTTAAATATTTCCGACTTCTCATTCAATTGCATTACATTTTTTTGACTTTTTCAACCTCAAAACGAAAAACCGAACGATGGTCGGTCTCCTGGTACTAAATATTAAATGAAGAATCGCGTTCGAAAAAGAACATTTGATCAAACCGATTAAATTTTGGAAGAATATATTTGAAATACATATTGTTTTCCATCAGATACGAAGTGACAAAACTTGGCTTCATCACACCAAAATATACATATGTATGTACATCTACTATTATTAAACGAGCTATATGTATATACATATGTACAGGACTGAACTTTATTTCGAAAACGGCTGCAGCAATTTTGATGAAACTTGGGGATTTCATGCATATGTGAAAAAAATTAAGATTGGGCTAGGTTTTAAGTTTTTCAAGACTGTAACAGGGGCGTGGCACAGCCCTTAACGTTAATTTTTATAACGTGATATATCGCAAACCATTTAAGATATTTGGATGAAATTTAGTAGACTGATGCAAATCATAAGTATCTTCAATAGTACTAAAAGTGGGCGGATTTGGAGAAGAGGGCGTGGCATCTTTCAACAATTGAAAATTTTGATTCAATATTACTCAAAAACGGAGCCTACGATTTTCATAAAAATTTTGAAGACAATACCGCTGAAAGCAGTCATAATAAACAGTTATGCCACTATACTGGCAAAACTCGTTGAAGGGCGTGGCACAGCCCACAATATTTATAAACGTCATAATAAGAGAACTAACAACGCAATCGTTATGAAATTTAACACGGTAGATATAATGCTTATTGAGTATCTTGTAACCAAAAGTGGGCGCAACGACACTTGTGGGCGTGGCACCTTCCATACATGCGAAAAAAGTAAAATGCTATATTTAGTGTGCTATGAGAGTAATCTTTTTGAAATTTGGTGTAGAGATGTCAGTTACTATAAACTATGAAACTAAATGGATTTCGATGGGATTGTATCAGTGGGCGGGGCACCACCCCTACATGCAAAAAATGT
The DNA here is from genome assembly GCA_949775025.1 of Tricholauxania praeusta. Lineage (NCBI taxonomy): Eukaryota > Metazoa > Arthropoda > Insecta > Diptera > Lauxaniidae > Tricholauxania > Tricholauxania praeusta. The sequence continues at coordinate 5,032,335 of OX459032.1, read as the reverse complement.
TGAGTGTTATATTTAGTGTGCTATGGAAGAAATCTTTTTGAAATTTGGTATAGTGGTGTCGGTTACCATTAGCTTTGAAATTAAATAAAGTTCGACTGGATTGCATTAGTAGACGTGGCACCTCCCATACAAGTTAAGACCGTTTAAGGTTATATTTATTGCTATGTATGAGTGACTCTAATAAAATTTGGTATGGAGATGTCGGTTACCATAACCTTTTAAATTTAATGAATTTTGATGGGAATACATCAGCAGGCGTGGCACCTCCCATACATGCAAAAAACGTTAATAGTTATATTAAGTGTGCTGTGGAAGATTTTTAATAAAATTTGGTGCAAAGGTGTCGGTTACTATAAGCTTTGAAATTAAACGAAAATCGACGAGATTGCATTAGTGGGTGTGGCACCTCCCATATAAGCAAAATTTTTTTTTTTTTTAAAGCATAAGCCAACGCTCAGGGGATGCCCCTATAAATGCAATGCACCGTGTTGGTTTTAAGAAAGGGAGAAGGAAGGGGGATAGATGGAGTAGTGTCGGTGAACATTAGTCTTGAATCTATGAATGTCACAACTGCCGGGGAAGACAGACGCAGGTAAGCAGTTCCACATCTTGATGGTTCGGCCATAGAAAGAATTATCACGAAAGTGTGATGTCCTGTTGAACACCGGCGTGATGGAAAAAGGATGGGCCTGATGGGATGCCCGAGTGCTGCGAGAGAAAATCGTGGCTGATGGAATCAGTTCCCGTATTTCTTTAGAGCACATCCCGTTATAATATCTATAAAAAAGGGTTTAACACCCTACGCTACGCCGGTGGTGAAGGGAATCGATAGAGGCGATGATAGATTCATCACCTATTAGTTTCATCACACGTCGCTGGACACGATCTAGCAGCTCCAAGGTGGTTTTAGGAGCCCCGACCCAAATGTGTGAGATGTACTCTAGTATGGGTCTAATATAAGTGAAATAAATAGTACGAAGATCAACTGGAGTGAAGTATTTCTTACACCGTTTCAAAAAACCAATACACTTGGCCGCATCTTTCGACACATCGAACACATGATCAGACCACCTCAGGTCCGATTGAATCTATATGCCCAGAACGTCAAGAGTTGTTGACTTCGCAATATCTAAGCCAGCCATATTAAGGGAAGGAAGGGAGAGATCCATTCGTCTGTGAGACAACAGACAGCACTGAGTTTTTGAAGCATTAAAATTGACTCGGTTAATACGACCCCACTCGGTGATTGTGTTGAGGTCGAAAACGAGTGAGTCATTCATATGCCGCCTTTTACTCTCAACCTCCACAGAGCTCGGGCGATTGTTGAAGCAATAAGAATGACATATGTTGCTGTCGTCCGCAAAGGAATGGATTGGGTTGGTGGTCGATGACAGAAGGTCATCGATAAAGACCAGGAAAAGGGTAGGAGATAGGACAGAACCCTGGGGAACTCCAGCATTCATGAAGTGTTCGTTAGAGGTGAAACCATCTACCACAACACGGATAGAGCGATCACTGCAGAAGCTCGTAATCCAACGAGCAAAGGAATTACCGACACCAAATGCAATTAGTTTTGATACGAGGGCGCGATGCCACACTCGATCAAACGCCTTAGAAATATCTAGAGCGACAACCATACTTCACCGAAAAGGTGAACACAATGGTTTCATTTTTCAGTGAGGAACGACATAAGATCACCGGTAGAACGAGAACTACGGAAACCATATTGGCGATCACTAAGTAATTCGTTGCGCTCCAGATAGTTCACTAGGTGAAAGTTTATTACACTCTCCATAACTTTGGAGAGCGCAGAGCATATCGCAATGGGTCGATAATTATTAGGGTTGGAAACCTCGCCTTTTTTGGAAACTAGCTGAACATTAGCAACCTTCCAACAAGATGGAAATATCCCACTAGTGTAGGATATGAAAAAAAGATGGCGTAATGGCCGAGCTAGTGTTGAGGCACACTTTCTCAACACATGGGCTGGTATGCCATCAGGCCCTGAGGCTTTATTTATGTGGAGGTTTGCAAGGACTCTTTTTACTGCCCTTGTTCGAAAGTAAATAGTTGGCATCGCCGAAGACCTATTCTGAACAGGGGGTAAAGGCTGACAGCTATCTGGGAGTGTAGCATTTTTCGCAAAGATGCTAGCCAATAGATCGGCTTTGTCAGCAGGGTCAGTGAATATTTGGTCGTTCATTAAAAGAGTTGGAATGGACGATGAGGACTGATTCTTCACTCTATTAACAAATGACCAAAAACTTTTGCTACCTTTCGGTAGTGAAATGATTCTTTTGCGCAGGTTTTGTTCGTAGAGAAACTATTCTCGCTGAATCGTGGCATTACAGCAATTTCAAGCCTCAATGTGAAGCCTTTCAGTATCAGCATTTCTAATGAGCCGCCAATTCCAAAATGCTTCCTCTTTGGATCTGACTGCAGTCCTGCAAGTCTCATTAAACGAAGAGTGGTCCTTTGGCTTAACGTTAACTTTTTTATAAGGTATGAAGGACCGCATACCTAATAAAATTATTTCTTGAACCATTAAAGCCGCGGCATTTATGTTCCTATCAGCGAAACTCAATTTCCAATTGAAATTACGAAAGAAAATATTTAGCGCAATCCAATTTGCTTTATCATAAAGCCATACAGTCCGCTTCGGGGCTTTCGGCGAAACAGTGCGTAAACTTTTAAATGGAAAGCAGCGGAAATAGTACAATGGTCCGAGTTACCAAGGGGTGCAAGGACAGACACATCGTATTTTTCATGATGTGATGTCAGAAAGAGGTCTAGTGTACTTGAGCTATGCCCCCCAACGCGTGGAATGTACGTGGGGTCATTCACTAGTTGAGTTAGTAAATTGGACTCGGCAAAAAACTCAACATAACGACCTTCAGGAGTTGTAAGGCCAGAATGGCGCATTAAATACGTTTAATGCCATATTAAGTGTACGATTGGAGTAATATTTTTTAAATTTGGTGAAGGGGTGTCGGTCACTATAATATCTGAAATTATATGAATGTTGACGGGATTACATTAGTGGGCGTGGGACCTTCCATACAAGCTTAAAAAATGTTATGTTATATTTTGTATACTATATGAGTGATCCTAACAAAATTTGGTTTCAATATAATATTTAATCTCATTCAACTTAGTTCGAGTTTTTCAACCTCTTTCAACTGCTTCATTATTTTTCTAACTCTTTCATTTTTTTTCAACCTCTTTCAACTTTTCTCAACATTTTCCATGTTTTTTTTGGTTTGTTTTGAGACTAATAATTATTATATTAATAATTTTTGTATTGAACTTTTTAGTCATTTAAACAACCAACATGACAAAGATAACAAGTGGATCAATTTAACCTGGTAATTGGTGACATATGTTTCGGCTATTACCACGTATATACATATTTATATGCATATACATAGCCTCATCAGACCAGTTTTGGTTAAGTTGTACTGAGAATCGAACACCCGACCGTATGCATTTCAACGTCTTTCAACTTTTTTCAACATTTTCCATATTTTTTCGATTTTTTCAACCTTATTCAACTTTTTTCGAGTTTCTCAACCTCTTTCAACTGTTTCAACATTTTTCAACGTCTTTTAATTTTCCTCAACATTAGCCATATTTTTTCGACTTTTTCAACCTCATTCGACTTTTTCCAATTTTGTAAGCTTCAAACTTTTTTGAGATTTTCAACTTTTTTCAAAATTTTCAATTTTTTCGAGATTTTCAATCTCTGTCAAATTTTTCAACACTTTTCATATATTATCGACTTTATCAGTCTTTTTCACATGTTTCAACCTCTCTCAATTTTTTTCAACATTTTCGATATTTTATCGACTTTTTCAACCTCTTTCAATTTATTTCGACGTTTTCAACCTCATTCAACTGTATTCGAGTTTTTCAACATTTTCCATGTTTTTTGACTCTTTCAGCCTTTTACCTGTTTCAAAACTTTTTAAAGTTTTTTCAATATTTTCATACTTTTCGAACAAAATATTGCATATTTTTTCAGCTTTCCAAACCTTAAAACGAAAAACCGAACTAGGGTCGGTCTCCTGGTACTTGTATTATTAATCTGTTATTTTATTAACATATTATGGTGGCTCGATTGATTGACTTTAATTCCATATAACATCAACATATTTAAAATCTGTTCAGGAGTTTCCAACTTATAATGATTTTTAGAAAATTCATGTCTGCAATTTCAAATGACTATATCTCGAAAACTAGATCTAAATGATACTTTTTTTAATATATTCTTTCTAAAAATTAAAAGCCACTCAAGAAAAAATAGTTTAAAAATATAGCGGCTTAGGACATTTCACTTTGAAATAGGGTCCGGTCCGTACGGATTAAAGACTCAAATTTTTGATTAATTTTTAATTTTTTTTTATCCTATTTCGAACCGATTGAGAGGGCGTCCTCAATTTTTTTTGTCCTAAGAACCACCCTAATATATATTATATGTAATATACAGATTATGACAAATAAAATTAAAAAAATAGAAAAACATGCTAAAATGCAATTCGGTAATTTTTCGTTCAATTTTATATAACTTCTCCATTTATTCATCGATTTTTTTAAATAGTATCTTAAATTTTTCAGAAATATATAGACTAAGAAATAAAAGAACAATATGATTTTTAAAATTTTCTTTTCTTACATAAATTTGTAGTTAATTTTGATTTTTTTTTTCTTTTTTTTCGAAAAAAAAAAAATATTTTTTTTAGTAATTAATTTATTTCGCCGAAACTAACAAACCAATCAAGTAGTGATGCGACCATTATTTATAGGAAATTTAATTACCTTTAATTCAACATATAGTACGTTTAAATATAAATATCAGCTCTTGATTTATTTGTAATTAAGTGGAACCATATTTTTTTTTGGTCCGAAAACCGTAAATGACCGATATCTCGAAAACGACGTGAGAGAAAAAAAAAATGTGATTTTCGGAATCAGCAGCCGATTTTACATGAGAAATGAAACGTTAAGTTCAGAAATTTTTTAATTATTTGTAAACTAGTGTGTATGAACATTAAAAAAAAAACAATGCATTGTAAATATGAGAGATCTCGTTGTAAAAAATGATTTCGTATAAGTTCTCAGTTTGACGAATTGCCATCCTTTCAAAAAAAAGAAAAATTAAACTTTTGTTTTAATTTATTGAATTTCAATGTTTTCTGGTGAATTCATTTTTTAAATTTTTTATATGTATGTCTTTAATTTTTTTTTTTTCGAAAAGTGGTCCGTTAAGCTGGAACGATATATTTCACAGAATTTACGTACTTAACCCACTGGTACTAGAAGGATCTGTACAATTTTGATAAAATTTGATCTGGGAGTTGCTGATGTAAATAAAAATGTTTTCGCCATCGGCACACCAGTGATATGCTAGAGTAAATTTTGACCCAACAGCTCTCTATGAGATACAAAAAAAAAAAAAAACCTTGGAACCTTTCTTTCAGTCAAATATGTATGATATATAAGATATATATATAAGATATATATATCAGCCTTGACTGATTAATTCTTAAGGAATATGTGGGAAAAATTTGTTTAATTTCCTTTTGGTTCTTAAATTATATCAATTTTACTACTTACTACCCGTTCGTTCATATCATAGGTCTGAGTGGACCTATTAAAATCGGTTGATAATATACCGATACGGTAAAAGTAAATTTATTTATTTAAAGAGCATATAAAAGTACAATATTTAGAGAGTATTCTGTAAAAATTTAATTTAAAAATATTAGAAAATAAGCCATTGGCAGCAAGTTTCCGCGGACGCCTAAAAAAAAAGGTGATTTGCGGTGGACAAGATATCTCATCACGTTATCATCTGAAATCAAAAAAAAAAAAACCTTTAGCTTATAAGTTTTTCAAGGTATTGTCGAGAGGTTTTTTTTCTTTGACGATTTTTAAGATTTTGGCATAATTTTTAAGCCAAAAAACGAATTTTTTTTAAAAAAAGGCAAAAATCAGTGTATTTATTATTGCAGAACTGGTTGTAATGAAAAAAAAAAAACCCCTCGACATTACCTAGTTTTATATGTATTAAAGATGTGTGTCAAATTTCAAGAAAATCGGTCTCGTAGTTTTCGAGAAAAAGTGTCCACCGGCTTTGAAAAGTTAGTTTCGAGAAAATCACGTTAAAAGTTTTAGCACTATCTTTTTTCTCATATACTTACACAGAATCATCGAGACTCAAGACACTGTATCTTCGTCAGTTTTACTCCAATCGACCTCAAATATCAACAGGATACTTTTGAAGAGTTATACTATTAAATAAAACAACAAAAAAATTGGAAAAATCAAAATTTGGCAAAACCCTCCCCCCCCACCTTAAATTGTTTTTCAATAGAGTGGCTTAAAGTTTTTGATTGTACTGAAAGTTCCACGTCTCTTGATTATATCGTGATATCAAGAACGTATGCGGATCCGTATCGAACCCGTTACGAATCCGTCAGTGTAGATTCCGTTTTTTTATGCTTCGATGGATTTCGGATTCGTTTTTTGTAAATAAATCGGATCCGTTCCGGACTCGTTTTTTGTAAATAAAACGGATGCGTTCTGGATTCGTTTTTTTGTAAGTAAAACGGATTCGTTCCGGATTCGTTTTTGGTAATTAAAACGGATCCTTTCCGGATTGCGTTTCGGATCCGTTTCGAACTCGTTTTCGTATGAAATTCTTCTCGAAAAGCGAAAGGATCGTCCGTTTTGTCGGATCCGTCTCGAACTCGGAAAAGATTTCAAATGCGGATCCGTTCCGGAATCGTTGTTTTTAAATAAAAAGGTTCCTTTCCGGATTCGTTTTTTATAAATAAACGGATCTAAACTGAATTCGTTTTTTGTAAATAAAACGGATTCGATATGGACTTGTTTCTTTCAAGTAAAACGGAATGGAACCGTTTTACTTACAAAAAACGAATCCGGCACGGAGCCGATTTATTTACAAAAAACGAATCCGGAACGAATCGTTTTACTTACAAAAAACGAATCCAGAACGCATCCGTTTTATTTACAAAAAACAAGTCCTAAACGGATCCGATTTATTTACAAAAAACGAATCCGGAATCCATCGAAGCATAAAAAAACGGAATCTACACTGACGGATTCGTAACGGGTTCGAAACGGATCCGCATACGTTCTTGATATCACGATATAATCAAGAGACGTAAGTCTTATAAAACAAATAATTTACTTAAAGTAAATTGGCTTAAACATAAATTTTTTATTCACAAAACTTATTTCATTTGTATAAAATATTTCTCAAAATATCAGCGACAAAACAATTTTTTTATATTATTGGGGAAGAAATAAAATCTACAATTAGTTCCTTCGGCCCATTTTTTATAAAGAAAATCTGTGCTTGAAACTTCGAACTTTTGAAAAATTGCATTTTTAGGCCATTATATCAGCAAGTGGACCACGAGATAAAAATATGAAACAAATTATTTAGTATTCACCTTAAAAGAAGCAACAACAAAAAAATTAAAGTGAGTTTTTTGCTTAAGTTTCGAACCCAAACACCAATGGCGAGGAAAAAACAACAATTGAGGAGCGTGCGAACAAAACGGCACATGTCCAGTTTCAAAACTGTATAGAAATCGCGAAAAAAAGCCTTATACTGGGTGTTTTTTTTAGAGGTTTGTTTTTCGAATAGAGATAAAACTGGCATTTTATGGTCAAATCTAGCAACTCTAATGTCATTTATGTTCAGTTTGGTTCGCCATATCATCATGAACAGGTTGACAAAAGAACAACGCTTGCAAATCGTGCAAATTTATTTCGAAAATAATGGTTCAGTTCGCGAAGTTTACCGCAAGCTCCGTCCATTTTATGGTCGACATAATCGTCCATCAGAGCAATTAATTCGGTTAACCATGGGTCGTTTTCGCACTACACTTACTATATGTGATAATACGCATCCGCAGAGACGTCGAACAGTGCGCACCGAAGAAACAATTGCCGCTGTAGAGCAAAATGTTGAAGAGGACCCGAATGAATCGATTCGCCACCGTGCACAGCAATTGGAGCTTTGTCCATCAACTTTATGGAAGATTTTGCGCAAAGATCTTGGCTTGCGACCTTACAAGATCCAGCTTGTGCAAGAATTAAAGCCGCGAGACCATGCAATGCGTCGTGATTTTGGTGTATGGGCCGAAAATGAGATTGATCTCGATGCTGATTTTCATCGCAAAATTTTGTTCAGTTATGAGGCTCATTTTTGGTTGAATGGCTACGTCAACAAGCAAAATTGCCGCATTTGGAGTGAAGAGAATCCACATGAGACCCTTGAGACGCCATTACATCCACAAAAACTGACTGTTTGGTGTGCTCTATGGGCTGGTGGAGTCATTGGGCCATACTTCTTCCGAAATAATGCTGGAGAGTCAGTTACCGTTAATGGAGACCGGTATAGAGCCATGATAACCGACTATTGTGTTCCCGAATTGGATGGCATGAATGTGGATGAGTTGTGGTTCCAACAAGATGGCGCTACATGCCACACAGCGCACGTCACAATCAATTTATTGAAGGAAACATTCGATGAGCGCATAATTTCGCGGAATGGACCTGTCAATGGGCCACCAAGATCGTGTGATTTGACGCCATTGTATTATTTTCTTTGGGGATATGTGAAGTCGCTCGTCTACGCCAACAAACCAGAAACGTTAGGGGACTTGGAAGCCAACATTCGTGGCGTTATTGCCGACATACGGCCTCATATGCTCGAAAAAGTGGTTCAAAATTGGACCTGTAGAATTGGCTTTATTCGAGCCAGCCGCGGCGGCCACATGCCCAAAATCATATTTAAACATTAATGGCATAAAATTATACTTCCAATAAAGCCAAATTGATGGACATTAAAACGATTTTCTTGTGTTTTATTTCAATTCGAAGCTCTATACCTCTAAAAAAAGCACCCTGTATAAGCGTGGAACGATTTAATATTCTTATCATTTATTGCTGTAGCTGTTCTAGATCCCGTCAAGTTTGAACATATTTTAAACTTAAGCAAATGTTTTTAACATTATGTGTGATTGTTATTAAATAACAATATGAACAAGTTAAGGTGTTATCTTCGGTCAGGCCAAAACTCACTTACCCTACACTGCACTGAAAGTACATATCTTTTCAATAAATGTTAAAAAGACGTTGAAGAGGTTGAAAAAGTCAGACCCACTGGTACAATGCAGTCCAGTTTTGATCCAGAAATAGCTTTCCATAAGCAAACCTCTTAAAACAAATTTTAGTATGATTGCTCACATATTTCGACAAAAATATGCCACTTTCCGTATTTTATTTGTATGGGAGGTGCCACGCTCACTCGTGCTATTCCAGCCACTTTTGATTCAAATATACTCTATAGCAACTGAACTACTTACATTAAATTTAATACCAATTGCTGCAATAGTTCATTTAAGACACAGCTTACAAAGTTATGTTGATATGAGAAGTGCCACGCCTACTGCAGAAAAACGTTACGGCGCGTTACATGGGGGGAAGTAGGGTCAAAAATCTTCAAAAATTGCGTTAGGTAATACTTGAATGCCCCCTAAACCAATGGAGTTTCAACCCTGTGAGCTCTTTTCATTACATTAAACTATATTGAGACAAGTTATTTATGTAGGCTTATTATGTTAGCTTATGTCTTGGCATTTGGTACTTGTCTTAAATAGGACTGTGGCACGCCCGCAATAGAAAAATATGTTGACACAGCCAATTCCTGATTTAGGCTTCTAACAGCACTAAGCTAACTATGATTATGCGCCCCCTGTCCTGCTTGTGCCTGCCCAATCTACGAATATACTTAAACGGAAAAAAGAACACTTGAAAAATTACAGTTCCTATAGTCAGGCCTGGATTAACCTTACAGGCAGGGTAAAACACACGAAAACGCCAAGGAAAAATTTTTTTGGCTCCGATTTGATAATATTGTAATATCAATATCCAGCAATAGAGCTGCGTTCAGGAATTTGCCCTAGTATTGTTTGTTGTTGAGATACGCGGGTATGAAATTCACGATTTTTGTACTTTTTCAGAATAAGTGTTTTTTTCGAAAATTCATAGCTTATAGCAAACTTTATCAATTAAGAATTGGTATACCTACGATTTTAGGTTTTTACTTGCACTTTTCGAAAAAAAATACTGTTTTTAAAAAAAAAAAAAAAAATTTTGCGAATTTAAAATTATTTTTGCATTTTTTTTATAAAAACCATTTTTAAAAATTTTTTTTTTTATTTTTAAAACAAACTTTGATTTATTTTGCACTTAATTCCTTAAAATTTTTCATGGGGAAAAAATTATTTATATTTTTTATTTAGTTTTAAAAAAAATTAAAGAGCTAAAATTTTGTAAATTGAAATGAATTTTTGAATATTTTTTGAAAAAACCATTTCTGAATATTTTTTTGTTTTCACATTTTTGGGTTTTTCCTTGTACTTTTCAAAAAAAAATACTTATTTTAAAAAAAAAATTTTATATGCAAAAATTTTGCGAATTGAAAAATATTTTTGCATTTTTTTTTAAAAAACCCATATTTGAAATTTTTTTTTTTTTTTTAAAAAAAAACTTTGATTTATTCTGCGCTTAATGCCGTAAAAATTTTTGTGGGAAAAAAATTATTTATTTTTTTTTTTTTAATTTTAAAAAAAAAATTAAAGAGCTACAATTTTGTTAATTGAAATGAATTTTTGAATTTTTTTTGAAAAATCCATTTCTGAATATTTTTTCGGTGATGCCATAACATGAGGGAAAGTAGTTAGTGTAAATGTTTGAGCCGCTAAACGCGCGCTGTACTACGCGTTGAAAGGCTACTGCACTGATTTTAAATTTCAGTTTTAGTTTTTAGGTAAACGGCTCAAACATTTTAACAACAAATAATACTATTGCAAATTCCTGAACGCAGTTCTATTGCTGGACATTGATATTACAATAATACCAAATTTCATCCAAATCGGAGCCAAAAAAATTTTTCGCTGGCGTTTTCGTGTGTTTTACCCCATAAATGAAAAAAAAAATAATTTTTTCTAATAAACGAAGAAGTTTTGAGGAGGGGGCGGCAATTTCTGCAACTGCCTAGGGGCTTCAAATTTCTTAATACGGGCCAGCCTATAGTAAAAGCTGTCGCTTCGAATTCAAACTCATAAAAGTTGTAAATTATACTTTAATTATTACGATTTAGTACCAGGAGACCGACCATAGCTCGGTTTTTCGTTTTGAGGTTGAAAAAGTCGAAAAAATGTAATGCAATAGAATGAGAAGTCGGAAATATCAAAAAATATTGAATGGGGTTGAAAACCCGAAAACAAGTTAAAAAAATTTTTAAAGAAGTTGATTATGTATGAAAAATGTTGAAAAATGTTGAGAGAGGTTGAAGCAGGTGAAAAAGTTTGATAAACTCGATGGTATATTAAAGCGTTGAAAAAGTTGAAGGAGATTGAAAAGCTCGAAAAAAGTTGAAAGTCTCGGAAAATGTTAAATGAGGCTGAAAAGCCGAAAAAAGTTGAATGTGGTTGAAAAAGTCCAAAAAATATGGAACGTGTTGTAAAAAGTTGAAAAGGTTGAAAAATATTGAAAAAGTTGAAAGCGTTTGAATAACTCGAAAAAAGTTAAATAGGTTGGAAAATTCAAAAAATTATGAAAAGTGTTGAAAAAAGGTTGAAAAATGTTGAATGAGGTTGAAAAAGTCGATAAATTTGGAAAATGTTGCGAAAATTTGAAAGAGGTTGAAAAATGTTGAAACAGTTGAAAGAGGTTGAATAACTCGAAAAAAGTTGAATAAGGTTAAAAAATTCGAAAAATATGGAAAATGTTAAAAAAAGTTGAAAGAGGTTGAAAAATGTTAAAACAGTTGAAAGAGGTTGAAAAACTCGAATAAAGTTGAATTAGGTTGAAAAAGTCGAAAAAATATGAAAAATGTTGAGAAAATTTGAAGGAGGTTGAAAAATGTTGAAACAGTTGAATGAGGTTGAAAAACTCGAAAAAAGTTGAAAGAAGTTGAAAAAGTCGAAAAAATTTGGAAAATGTTGAGAAAAGTTGAAAAATGTTGAAACAGTTGAAAGAGATTGAAGAACTCGAAAAGAGTTGAATAGGGTTGAAAAATTCGAAAAATATAAAAATGTTGAAAGAGGTTGAAAAATGTTGAAACAGTTTGAAAACATGAAAAATATTTGAAAAAGGTAAAAAATCGCGAAAACAATTGAATGAAGTTAAAAAGTCGGAAAAATGTAGAAAATCGTTGAGAAAACGTTGACTGCGCTAAATATGGCTGGAGGATAATCTCCTTTTCTGGATGTTGAAAATGTGGTGTGAGCAGACTTTGTTGAGTTAACTTTAATATTCCATTTTTTAAACCATTTTACAAGTATATTTAATTCAGATATAATTAACTCTAACGCTTCAATTGATGAACTGCTGGCTGCTAAGATAGCAGATATAGTTGAGTTCGTGTCGTTGTGGGGTTAACACGCATAATAACTCACGCAAACATTGTTTTATTTAAACATAAAAACTTAAATTTTGAACTTAAAACATAAAATAGAAAAAAAAAGAAAAATAAACATTTCCAAGATGCCTTGCATTTGTAATCAGAGTGTTGAAAGACAACATGAAAAAATTGCCTGCTTTACTTGCAAAGAATATTTTCATTGCAGCTGCATGAAGGTAAATGCAAGTGAAATTGAATATCTCCGAGAAAGCGGTAAAAATTTTAATTGTGGCGCTTGCATAGTCAAGGTTTACACGAGGAAATTCGATGAAACAAATTCTTATCTATTCCCTTTTGTGAATTTGTTTTGCGTTTACACACGAAAACTAAAATTTCTTTCTGCTTGTGAAAATCAATATCAGTTGTTACTCGACTGCGCTCTCGTCAACATGACTTCGCTGCTGTGTTTTAAATGCTTTAAGTATATTAAAAAAAACGGTGAAATAAATTGCAAGATTTGTCAAAAAAACTTTCATAAAATTTGTGCTAATGTTGATGATATCAATATCCTAAATGTCTTAAATAATAATGCAAACATTGTTTTTAATTGTTCGAATTGCTTGTTGGCTGCGTCAGATCTCATTTCGCTTATTTCAAAACTCTCAGCTGAAATCAGTGATTTAAAAAATAAATTTGCAGAATTTGTGAGTGTTAGTAGTTTGATTGCGCCAAAAGAAAATACTGTCAATCACACTCACGAATCTACTGTGGCTGCTGCGTCTAATGCACTTGTTGGTGAAACTAATAATGTCAACTATGTTCCTGCTGTTGCACTTGCACCCGTGTCTAATCCTAGCGATCGTGCTGTTGAGAAAAATATTCGCATAACTCGTGCTCGTGCTCTGGCTTTGGCCTCTCCGGATAATGCGGATTGCCGCCCGAGTATTGGTGTTAAAACTGGTGTTGATGGTGTTGATACTGCTGCTGCTGCTGATACCACTGCCGCCGTTGCTGCTTGTGCGGGTGGTGCTCTCGTGTCAACTCGACCTGGTCGGCGTTTGACTCTCTCGGTTGCTGCCACCACGGCTGCTATTGATGCTTTGTTATTGTCTCCTCGCCCTAATAATAATATAAATGCTGAATCGTCATCTAATATTGTTATTTCTGATGTTTCACCTGTTGCGTCGAATATGATAAATAAAAATAATGTCTCAGCAGATTCCTACGCTGCCAATAAAAATGCAGCTGGTAAAAAAATGATAATCAACATCGCACTATTGTTGTTGGTACTAACTGTAATTCGGAACTTGCTGTTGTGGTTGTTCGGAAAAAGTATCTTCATTTGGCATCTTTTTCTTCGTCCGTCTCTGGTGAAAGTATAATTAAATATGTGTCGCTTCAGACAAATATAGATGTTAAGCATTTTAGTTGCTTTAAATTAGTAAAAAAGGGTACCAACTCAGAAAATCTTGAAAAAGTCAACTTTAAGCTAGGTGTCTCTTCAAATTATTTTATGAAATTGTTGGATCCAAAAATATGGCCTGCGGAGGTGCGAGTGCGTCCGTTCCGGTTTTTTTAAATAACCGAGAGAAATCATATGCCTGCTTAGCACATATTTGTGATGTTAATTTGTCATCTAGCAATTCTATAAAAATCTTCTATCAAAATGTATCTGGTATGCGTACGAAATCGAAAGCATTTATTACTAAGAGTTCACTATTGGAGTATGACGTCATTGTTCTTGTGGAGACTTGGTTGACGGCAGATTTTTGTGATTCAGAATACTTCGATCCTATTCTATATTCAATCTTTCGCAAGGACAGGGATGCTTTGAAAACTGGCTGCAGCAGAGGAGGTGGTGTGTTAATAGCTGTTCAGCATAAATTACGTCCTAGTATTGTAGTACTCTGTAATAGTGATTCTTCTTTAGATCAAATTTGCGTTGTGCTGTATGGAAATGAGGGTTTACTATTTGTGTGTGTCTCCTATATTCCACCTAATAGCCCCTTTGATTTATACAAATCACATGTAGATAATATTACTTTATTGGTAGCGGAAAATGTGAAGGAAAATCATGTATGTGTTTTAGGGGACTTCAATTTACCAAAACTTAGTTGGATTAAGTCTCCTGATAACAAAAACTGCTTAATTGCTTCAAATGTGACTAATGACTCTGAATGCTACGTTATTGATAATGTTTTGAGCACCGGTCTAATGCAAATAAATGGTATTGTTAATCAATTAAATAGGATACTTGATTTAGTATTCATTAGCAATAATATTAACTTCAATCTTGAGGAATGTGATTGTTCTTTTTGCCCTGCTGACACTCACCATTCACCTTTATTTCTTAGGGTTGAGTTTTATCAATTCCATAGCGTTAGTCATATTTCTAGAAATTTGTGCTATAATTATCTTGCTTGTGATTTTAATCAAATAAATTGCTTAGTTCGTGATCTGAACTTGGATGCAATGCTTTCTGAAAAAAATACTTTGGATAGCTTTATTACTTTTTTAAGTGAAGTTAATAATATTTGCGCTTTGAATATCCCTAGTTTTATTAAAACATCTTATAAAGTTCCGTGGCATACTAAAGGACTAAAAAAGCTTAAAAATTTGCGAAACAAATTTTATAAAAAATATAGATGCTCACATAATATCGAGTTTAAAGAAAGATTCCTGCAGTATAAAAGGGAACACTCTTTCCTTGCACAGTACTTATATAATAACTATATTGGTCGTTTTGAGTCTAGTATTAAATTAAATCCGAAAGCCTTTTGGAGATTCATTAAATCTAAAAAAAAATGTTCAAATATTCCTTCAAAGCTGTTTTTAAATGATAAATATGCAACATCATCTACAGATGCTGCTAATCTTCTTGCTGAATCATTCAAGTCAAACTTAGAATCTGATTTTGACACCGATGAATGTTTTAATTCTTTACTTGGTTCATGCGTTAACTTTGGGTCGCTCAGTTTATCTACCTGTGATATAATCCAGGGAATCTCTAACCTTAAAGATTCTACTCAATCTTATAATAATGGTATATCTGCATTTTTTCTAAAAAAATGTGCGACTTCGATTGTATATCCGTTAAAAATAATTTTCAATAAATCGCTTGCGGGGGGAACTTTTATTGATGATTGGAAAATCACATCTGTTACTCCCATTTATAAATCTGGAAGCAAAAATGATGTGTCTAATTATAGGCCTATCTCGAAAATTCCAACTATATCCAAGCTTTTTGAAAGTGTGGTTAAAGTCAAAATGTCCTTTGCTATCAAAAGCTTGATGTCATGTAATCAACATGGTTTTGTTACTGGTCGCTCAACAATGTCAAATTTAGCAGTATTTACTGAAGACTGTCTTTCAGCTTTTCAATATGGTCATCAAGTCGATACAATATATACCGATTTTGCCAAAGCCTTCGATAAGGTTTCTCACAAAATTCTACTACTGAAACTAAAACAAATTGGTTTTCATTCAGCATTCTTAGACTGGATTAAATCGTATTTATCCAACAGACTGTGCTATGTGTTAGTTGACAATTGTAAGTCTCAACCTTATATAGCCACTTCGGGTGTTCCGCAAGGGAGCATCTTAGGCCCATTATTATTCGCCTTATTCATTAATGATATACAGAGCTGCTTTACAAATACAAAATTTCTTATGTATGCGGATGACCTTAAAATTTATGCGGTCATTAAAAATCTAGATGATTCATTTAAGTTACAATCTGACTTGAATAAATTGTTTCTATGGTGTCAAAAAAATCGGTTATACTTAAATATAAAGAAGTGTTTTCGTATAACATTTTTTAGGTCAAATTTGCAATTCTGCAATGATTACTATATTGAAAGCATTATTTGGGAAAAAAGAACGGAAGTAACAGATCTGGGTATAGTCTTTGACCATAAACTCACATTTGCCAGTCACTACAACTATATTATATCTAAATCTTACGCGCTGCTTGCTTTCGTCAGACGTAATAGCTCTGAATTTTCTGACCCATATACGCTCAAATTACTGTATATGTCCATGGTTCGATCTAAGCTTGAATATGGCGCTTTTATTTGGAGACCATATTATGTGGTTCATATTAATCGAATCGAACGGGTTCAAAAAGTTTTTCTTCGTTATGCGTTACGTTCCCTAAATTTTACTATATAAAATTTTACTAATAAAAATAAGAAAAAAAAAATAAGTTACTGTGTCGATCCACCACAACAAACGTAGAGTCAAAGCAAAATATAAGCTAACGAACAAAACGAGGGTGTACACCACCCTTTCGTTTTTTCTCTCTTGCCTTCAATCAAGGAAACTTTCTGGCAAGAGTTTCCTCGTGTAAACGCTGACATAGCAATGATACGTGATTCACCTCGCTCTCCTCCGCTTATTCGATTTACTGGTACTTCAACCTTTTCTGCATCAGCTGGAATTCTGTCAAAAAAAGAATGCCAAAGAGGGTCAACAAACTTCGCCACTACAGCACTGCCGTACTAAAGGCCCAACTAAACCATGCATCGCCTAGCGTAACCTACTGTCAAATTTGAACGAAAAGCCTGTCAAATGCTTAAGAAACTCAGAGAAGACTTTTTAGTGGCTATAGACTTAACCAAAATAGACGTGACGAGACGGTAGCAATTGAACGAACGTTTGCATTCGTTTCGTCTGTTTTGACATTTAACCCAAAATGTTACGCTAGCTAATGAACCAAAAAAGCTGTTATGACGAGTAGCAACGTTTTGAAGTTCGGTTCTTACGGAACAACTCGTCTCGTCAAAATGTTTCGTTCACTTTCGATCAATTACGTTGGTTCATTTTGGCTATCAACATTGGTTTACATACACTCGAACTTACTCGTTACGTCTCGTCTCGTCTATTTTGGTTTAGGCATATGTTGTACTTCGTTGAACTTAAGAAGCGATGTAGCCATAAGCCTTAACCAAAATAGACGTGACGAGACGATAGCAATTGAACGAACGTTTGCACTCGTTTCGTCTGTTTTGACATTTAACCCAAAATGTTACGATAGCCAACGAGTCGAAAAAGCTGTTATGACGAGTAGCAACGTATTGAAGTTCGGTTCTTACGGAACAACACGTCTCGTCAAAATGTTTCGTTCACTTTCGATCAATTACGTTGGTTCATTTTGGCTATCAACATTGGTTTACATACACTCGAACTTACTCGTTACGTCTCGTCTCGTCTATTTTGGTTTAGGTTATAGTTGCAAGTGTGGGAAATATTCCCACAATTGCTTAAATTTTATTTCTTATATTTCCTAAATAAATTGATTTCATTCACAAAATGTTATTCAATGACATTTATTAAAATACTTAAAGCAATAAATATGTAATCCAGATATTGTTTTTACTAATTTTAAGAAAAAAATAAGAAAACAAAATTGCTCATTTTGTACTATGCGTGTAGATTGTGAGGAAAAGTATTGGCAAATGCAGCGCGTGGCATCACTGAATTGTCAATCAAATTGTTGTATGTATTGTGTGTGTGTTCATTAAAATGCATGTTTCTGCAACTGCACTCCAAGCTCTTTCCTTTACATTTCGATTACAATAAAATGCGTCTATTTTACTGTTTAATTATCTTCTTTTCACATTTTCTATTAATTTCAAAACAAAAGTATTTTCCACTACAAGGTTCATTGCAAAAATTTTTTCTTATGTATACAATGCATAAACAGCTAATTCCGTACAGAAAGTGCGTTCAGTTTCGCTCTTTCCTTAAGCAAATGACATTTGTGGAAATTGAACGAAACTTTTTGTTAAGTACGTTGTAGCTTTGATATACGATTTGTGTGTATTCGCACACTTGCAGAAGTTGACTGCAGTCAAAGCGTGCATGGTTTAGTTGGCCCTTAAGCGAAAAAGACGTATCTCAAAAAAATTAATTTCGAGATAATTGATGTTTTGTTTATGTCAATTTGTTGAAATATCTGTAAAATTGAGATGGAGGAAATTTTCTTAGTAGATTTTTTATATGATTGAAATATGATGCCGACATTTGGAGTACTTCATTAGACGCGTAATTTCTTAAGCTATCCGATGCTATAAGAATCTCGGATATTTTTTTTTTTTTGAGATACGTCTTTTTCGCTTAGTACGGCAGAGCAGCAAAAGCAAATTCAGCAAAAACAGCAGAAGAAACAGCAACAGAATCAACAATATCAGACACAACTACAACTACAACAAAAACAGCAGCGTGAGCAGAATGAAGTGCAGTTTCAACAACAACAACAACTGCAACCAAATCAGAATCAGCAGAGACAGGAGCAAGAATATCAACTGATCGCTGAAAAAAATGATCTGGAGAATTGTTCTAGAAGAAATATTACAATTGTAATGTCTACGAAGAGAGCTGCCGAAATTTTTTTTTTGATTCAAACCATTGTTGATATTATTACAAAAATTCAGAAGTGCTTCTTCAGTTGACTTACCTTCTCGAAAACCAAATTGGGATTCATTGAAAAATTTATTTTTGTTTAAAAAACTTAACATTCTTTTTTTAACTGCTTTCTCGAAAACTTTTGAAAAAACAGGAGGATCGAAATGGGCCTATAATTATTGAGGTCAGTTTTAACACCCTTTTTAAATAAGGGAATTACCCCAGCTTTTTTTAAATCCTCTGGGAAAACACTAGCATAAATGCTTCTATTAAATAGGTAACAAAGGACGTCAATAATATTGAAAGCAATTTGTTTAATATAGTATAGGAATTTTTAAGTGACATAATTATTTTGTATAATTAACACAACTGCAATGGTAAAATTCATTGCAAATTATGCATTGAATTTTTGCATGATTTCGCTCAACTTTTTGGTTGCATAAACAAGGCATGTTGAAATAGTTTTTAAAACTTTTAAATCGATTTTGTTTTGTGATTTTCCGATTAAAACGCAGCACGCAGTCGAAAAACGTTTTGATCCCACGACAAACGAAACTCAACTACAAATTTGGGAAAGTTAAAGGTAATATAAAAAAAGAGTGGCAGTTAGTCAACAGCATTCTTAACAGAACAACTCATAATGGAAAAGTTTATGATTTAAAATTAAATAATATAACCTATGGAAAACATCATCAGGGACTAAAAAATACAATTATTTTACATTACAACTATAAAAACAATCACAAAAACATTTCAAGAAAACGTACATATTTTAAAAAATTTTTTATAAAAACTTAAACTTCATAATTTTACAACAGAAATCACAACATTGAAAACACAAAAAACTTGACATTGAACAACAAAAAGTTTAAAAAATATTGCACTATAAAATATTGCACCTATTCGTTAGCCCTTTCGTTGTCCAATGTTTTGTCTTTAGATTTCTTTTTTCCCTTGTGACCTTTGCTGTTAGAAAATGTTAACATTTTGAGCTCTTTTGTTTTGTTTTGATCAAGTGTCTGTAAATGTGAGCGATGTTGTCTGTGTCAGTCTTATAATTGAGTCGCTTTTGTGTAGGTGTATTGATGATATGTAGCATTTCAAGAGTGTATCTTCGCGCGTAATTTTGTTCTTGCTGTAGTACTCTAACTTCGTTGAAATTGGGAGAGTGTCCAGTTTTACTACAGTGTGCAGCAAGTGCAGTCTTTTGCTCTAAAGGCTTATCCCGTGCCCTATGGTCTGATTTATGTCCTGCTACTCTTGTCCTTAATTTTGTCATTGTTGTTCCAACATATACTTTATTGCATAAGTTGGATCCGTCACCCTTGCACGAAATTTGATATATCAAATTCGACTTGTCATTTTGGTCAATTTTACTTTTCGTGTTGCTAAATAATTGTTTAAGTGTGTTGGTCGTCTTAAAAGCTATCCTGTAATTATCTTTGTTGTAAAAATCGGACCTCTTAAAATTTTCGGAGTAGCCTGGTAAATATGTCAATGATATTTTTTGTGGATTTTCCATTATTAGAGGCTTGTTTTGCGCAGTCTTATAAGTCTTTAGCAAATTTCTTGTAGTCCAAATTGGGAAGTCATTTTTCCTTAAAATATTTAAGATTTTTGCCTCATTGTCTATGTGGAAAACTTTGTCGCTAATAGTAAGTACTCGTCTTATAAAATTCTTTGCTGTGTTAATTATCGTCATTTTAGGGTGTTTTGAATTAAAGTTTATTAGTCGTCCACTTGCTAAAGGTTTCTGATACCAGTCAATTTTAATGCTATTGTCCTTTCTAATGACTAGTGTGTCTAAATATGGGAGTCTTCCATCTTCTTCTTTTTCGACAGTAAATTTTATTCTCCTGTGAAATGTGTTTAGTTTATTTAAAGTTTGTTCTACGTTGTCAATTCTAATTATCGCAAATAAGTCATCTACATACTTAGTCAATAGTCTCGGTTTTACGTCAAGTTCACTTATACATTTGTCTAACAGATCCTCCATCACTATATCAGCAACAATTGGTGATGCCGGCGATCCCATAGGCATTCCTTTTAATTGTAAAAATGTTTTATTGTCATATTTGAAATACCTATTGTCCTTAATGCAAAATCTAAGGACGTCCATAAATAATTGTTTTGTCATTTTAGTATGTTTTCCAATAATTGTCGATTTCTTGTCTATAACGTTAAGGGCAAAGTCAACTGGTATACTAGGGAATAAAGATATTACATCAAATGAGACTATAATTTCGTCGTCATATATATAGCTGTCACTCAGTCTGTTCTTAAAGTCAACCGCGTCAATTACATTATACATTGAGTCCTTGGTTATATTTTTCAAAATCTTAACTACATATTGACATAAATTGTACGACGGAGAGTTTATTGACGAACATATAGGTCTAAGTGGCATATTTTCTTTGTGTATCTTAGTTAGTCCATAAATTCTTGGTGCCGTTGCAATTTTTGTGGTCATCTTAAATTTTTCTTGTTTAGATATTATTCCTTTTTTGAACAATGTTTCCAAAATATCATTGTTTTTCTTTTGTAATGTTGATGTAGGGTCCATCCTTCTTTCTTGATATGTTGTTATATCTCTTAATAATAGTCTCATTTTTCTTTCGTAGTCCATTTTGTTCATTGCAACTGTGTTATTCCCCTTGTCAGAATTTAAAATTAAAATATCTTTGTTTTTGTTTAAAAATTGTCTCGTCTTGCCCACTGTACTAATAATAATTCTATCTCTACTGTCTAATTGTATGTTTCTAATATGTTTCTCCATGTGTGATGTGTCTTACTCTAGCAATTTCTTGGTCTTCTTTTTCAGCAATAGTTTGTATAAAATCCTCTCCTTCGGCGATGCAACTGAACATTGGAAATGATTGTTTGGTTGTGGGCAATGCAAATTTAGGTCCATGAGAGAGCAACCACTGTACATATGTAGGTATTTCTTTGCCTGTCTTGTTGATGAACCACTCAGTGTTGTTGTCGTTAATGTTAAGCTTATGTTGTTCGATGATCTTGTTAAATTTGTTTAATTTTTGTCAGCTTTTTTTCGTACAGCAATTGTTCACTCGCGAGAAGCAATTCTGCATCATCTATGTCAAGCTTCCTTTTTATTGTTGTCGTTGTTTTTACCATCTCCGTCTCACTATGTTTTAAGATTTTGTGTTTATGTTTGATCAGCTGATTTAAAATTTTTGTTTGGAACGTCCGTATGATTTTTGTTATTATCTTGTTGATTTTTGGCGGGACTCTTGTTTGGATTTTAAATAAGTTGTTGGTATTTTTTGTCAAGTTGTCTATGAAATTGGGAATTACTCCAAATTTTCTGCATTTTAACAAAAACTTAATTGAAGCTGTTATTTTGGCTTTATTTCGGCTGATTTTCTTGTGTTTGTTTATTATTGTGTTGATATTTTTGTTGTATTTTTCTTTCAAAGTTTTTTAAAGCTTCATATTTGTGCTTTATTACGGCGCACAGTGTTATATTTTGAGAAAAAATGGACAAAATCAAATTCCCGTCGATAACAATGCCCAAAAAAAACGAGGTCGGTCTCATTCGAAAGGTGATTTCATGCTTTTTTTAGAAAAATTGTCCCGAATCGAGATCCCAGCTTTGGGCATTTCTCAGAAATGCCCAAAATATGGTCTTTTTCACTTTTAGACAGTTTTTCCCAATTTTAGTACAATTCTGACTCGTATACATATCCGATGATAATTTATTTTGAAAGTCGAGAGTATATATATATATATATCTTTTAAAACTAATTCG
Source organism: Tricholauxania praeusta (assembly GCA_949775025.1). Taxonomy (NCBI): domain Eukaryota; kingdom Metazoa; phylum Arthropoda; class Insecta; order Diptera; family Lauxaniidae; genus Tricholauxania; species Tricholauxania praeusta. The sequence continues at coordinate 5,009,716 of OX459032.1, read as the reverse complement.
TTATAAAAAAAAATTTTTTTTTCGTATTATAACTAAAAAAATGACAAAAATGACAATTTTTTTCAGAATTGTACTAAAATTGGGAAAAAACAGTCTAAAAGTGAAAAAGACCATATTTTGGGCATTTCTGAGAAATGCCCAAAGCTGGGATCTCGATTCGGGACAATTTTTCTAAAAAAAGCATGAAATCACCTTTCGAATGAGACCGACCTCGTTTTTTTTTGGGCATTGTTATCGACGGGAATTTGATTTTGTCCATTTTTTCTCAAAATATAACACTGTGCGGCGTGCCCTCCGTGTGAAAATATTTGTTTGTATGGTGACCTTTTTATTAACTAGGTAAAGTTTTGCGGGCTGTAGGTCAATTAATTTAAAAAACGTTTTTTTGTTTTTAAATTTTATTTTTAATAATTTCCGATATTTCGAATTCCTTTGGAAAACATCATCAGGGACTAAAAAATACAATTATTTTACATTACAACTATAAAAACAATCACAAAAACATTTCAAGAAAACTTACATATTTTAAATACGCGCGAAGATACACTCTTGAAATGCTACATATCATCAATACACCTACACAAAAGCGACTCAATTATAAGACTGACACAGACAACTGCGCTCACATTTACATTTATATATAATCCTTTCTACATTTTCAAAAATATTTGAAAAAGTAGTGAAATCTAGGATGGTAAATTTTCTGAATTCCATATAACATCTCAGATGTCTCCGAAATGGACCTGTCTTCCTCAGACAGGTGAAGTCTTGGCTCTTTACGTATCCATTTCATGATATAAATGCTTTGACTGACATATTATCATAAAATGTTTTAAATAAATCATATCTCATATATCTATGTTCTTAGCTCTATAAAAACGGTTCAAAATATAAATTAAATATGATTAAATATGTAATTCAATTAACCATTATTATATATATATTTTGAAATTTGCTAATTTTATTGTTTTCTTTTTTTATTTAAAGAATTTTTATTTTTAAATTAATAAAATTTTTAGACCCCACGATTCAATTAAGATTCAATTTAAAAATGTATTATGTAAAAAAAAATCATTATTTATATATCTGCTTCCGCCACTAGTTCTATCAAACTACAGGATGTAGAGTTACTACTAATTCTTTTTAAGTGCCCCATCAGATCAGATCTTAAGATCTGAACTTAAATCGTATGTACCCATAATGCTAAGATGGTTTCTTTGAATGCCACAATAAACAAGAAAATTTAATAGATCTGGAATTTTTCGTACGTCTGATGGCCAGTAAGACAGTCGACAATGTTGAAAAGTTATGATTTGAAATGCATTTACATAATTCATTACCTTTAGGATTCGAAATCCTCGAACCCCACCAAGGATGTTTTGCATAATAGTCACCTCCTGCCATAAAATTAGGACCTAAGCTATCAAAGAAGCTTTTGAACTCTTGACACTTTACATTGTATCTAGGTGGAAAATATACTGCGGACAGAGTTACATCACTTAAACATTTTATTTTAATACAAGTGGCTTGAAGGTAGTTTGATTTCACTTCATCCAACAGTTCATAGTTGATGTTGGATTTTATTAGTATGGCAGTGCCAGCATGAGCTTTAAGTCAGGGTGATTTGTAGCCTTTTATTGAAAAGTAGGCTCGATCTGTAAAATGAGTCTCGGAAACTAATAATACGTCTTGCATATGAGTTTGTAAAAATAATTCGATTTCTTGTCTATGAATACATAAACCATATGGCGATTTGAAGATCTAGTTTTGACATAATTTATTAATTAATAAAGAGATCATGCTTAGAAGATTATTTGAGAGTTCTAACTGTTTGTTCATCAACTCCTCAATTCTTTTTAATGAATAAGTGTGTGAATCATTAATATTACCTTTTAAAATGTTGGCGTAAGTAGGAATATTATGTTGCTGGCCAAAGCGTACATTCTGATTTGTGTTGTCGTTTATTAATTATAATTATTTTTTAATAATTGGCCTTGGTATCTTTCTTCCATAGTTTTTAGGTCCTGGTGAAACCGCTCCCCTTGTTCTTCTCTATAGGATCCAAGATTTTCTGGGAAGAGGTCAAGATGACTATGAAGGTAGTGGCACTTTGATGAATATATTACATCCTAAGTCACTAAAGTGCTCTAACAGGTCATTTACAATTTCAAAGCAGTTATTTGACTTGTAATTTCCGAGAAAGTTTTTAGTAACTTCAACAAACGACTAAGCGACTTCGTTTAGAGCTGTCTCTTAAGAGACGCGATTCATTTGAATGGTATTTTGAAAGACCTATTTCGAGAATAAGGCCTTGCGCATCAAAAAAAAAATAATATAATTTTCCGATTGAAAAAATTTTAGCAAGTTTTGCTCTCTTGATCAATAGAACGTCACTTTTGTACCTGACGCCAACAAGTTTTTTTGCTTTTAATCTAAAGGCCAAAACCTCTGGAGATTCTTTAGAATGTTCAAGTTCCCTTTTCAAACCATTTAATTTTTTTGGGTAAAAGGTTTTGGCTCTGTAGATGGTATTCCTTCGAAATCGCTGTCGCTACTTACTTCATTAATGACTTCTTCAAATGATGATTCACGAATGGAATAAAATGCTGAAACAGACACTTTCTGTGAATGTGGTAAGGGTCTTCTAGCAGAATCTAAGTCTTGATAAATCATTATTTTAACGTTAACACCATGCAAATTAATACAACAGTCATCGAAGTGATGTTTTTGTTCTTTCCATTGCATAGGCATCCTGAACCTCATATGGTTTCTTTTACCACTGTCTCAAGTATTCATAGCACATTTTACAAACAATTTGGGGTATCCACGGCTTGTATTCATAAACAATTTTCGACTTAAAGTCAGCAAAATAAGCACTTTTTATAAAATATGTCATAGGTTTTCTGAACTTTTTCACTGTGTATTCACCGCAAATGTAACAAAACACATTTGAATCATTGAGAAAACTTCTACGCGATGAAGACATGACATAAAAATCAATTAATTTATAGAAATTTGTCGATTATAGCGAATATTCAAAACTGACGGTTCATCAAAAATGACTCGTAGGGAAAAAAATTAAAAATATTTTTAATGTTGCCAGTACATACTTAGTTAATACAAAACCACTAACTATACCTCGGCACCAAACATTTTTTTTTTCGATTTGTTGACCTGAATAATAGGTTAAATTTGATGTGCTAAATCTGCAAATATATCGTTTGTTTCTGCATTTTCTTTTGAATAAGTTTCTAAAAATCGATCTCACCATAGTTAGTTTTTAAATATATCGCTCATTTTCTTCAATAACGTCATAACCAGGAACGTGAACCAGTTTTGAACCGGAAAACCACTTGTTTTTAATAATTAACTGAACCATTAACAGAACCGAAAATTTCGACAAGTGATTGATCCAAACCGAACCACTTTTTATAAAGGTTCGAGGGTTCATTCTGACCAATTTTCAATGGACAAATTTACCCCACCTTTTTTTTGTTAAATGTGGAAATTAATGAAATTTTGAAAGAAATAGGGAAGAATGAGACAGAGCTGTAAAATAAATCATTAATAGAAAAAATCAAATCGTTTGATAATATAAAGCGGTTTTCAAGTAATCTTAATGTTTCGAACTTTTGGAACAACTACCCTGCCAAAGAATTATCTGAACTACTTAGCTCAAGTGATTTATGATGTTTCAGCAACCCAGGTTTCGGTAGAGAGGACATTTTCCTCTCTAAAACTTATTATCGGAGACCTGCGGGGAAATATTGACGAGGACTTGTTAGAATATATTTTTCTCATCAATCTCAACAGATTATTGTAAATCAAATTTTTTCTCAAATACTAATTTTTTACTACGTACTTATACCGTATGACATAAATTATATGTTCATATATATTTCTATATTCTTTTGGATTGTTACTGAATAAAAATAACACAAATTTGCATAGTTTTTTTTTCATTCCCGAACCGAAACCCCGGTTAAAAAAAAAACAAAAACTCCAAAAGTGCACAAACGGTTCGAACCGATGAACCGAACCGAGCAAATTTTTCACCCGGTTCACGTCCCTGGTCATAACTCAAAAAATCAGATATTTTATTTATTATTAAAAATCTGAATTTTTACGTTTTTGGGTTATATCGTTATTGAAGAAAATGAGCGATACATACAAAAAATCTTAGGCCTGTTAACTTATCTCTTTTCTTAATACTACTTTAATCGGAGATTTTATAAACTGCGATTATATCTCGAGTTAAATTTGGTAACTCATCTCTGAATCGATTGAGTATTAAGAAATCTCAGTTTAAGGAAAAATGCAACACATAAAGCCAATTGTGAATTTGTCATATAGACATTTGAGGTTAATTGAGAATAGTATATTTGACAGATGACGAAAGTATTTCAGAAAAATTAGATTACTGTAATGATTGGAAAGATTTTAGCTTCAATTTAGTGTCCATGACTCCCTTTATCTTTATAATGGCACTCTGTAGCGCTTACTCTATTTTCAATATTTTTGCTTCACATAAAAATAAATTCGAAGTTGATAGACAGCTTTTCTAGAACTAAAATAAAACCTGCAACTTGCACCTGTCGTTGCAGAAATCTATCATTGGAACCTTTGCCAAAAAAGATTATAGGCAGTTGACTTTCTTTTTGTAAAGGTTCGATGTAAGCAGAAATGCAGCAAACATCTTTCTATTATGCTCATCAGGAACGTTCAAATCACAGGGATTTCGGTTAAAAGAATATGGAGCTCTAAGACAGCGTTAAGGCTAAATCGACAAAATTGAACTCCGCTTATTTTTCTCAGCAAGTTGTCTCATTGCATTTTACAATTTGAGCCATTTATTGGCTCCCTTAAAAAATTAAATGCAAAATATTTTACTCAATACCAAACTTTTGATTAAATTATTTGAAGGAACAAACGTCAAAATTACTCGAGTTAACTTCGTTAATCTGAGAAATTTCTCGTATTAACTTTAATCGTCGATTTACTCGTCAATAGCCGATTGCACGACACAAGTTATCGATGTTTGTGACTAATCGGCGATTAAGACCAACTCGTAGTTTAAACTACGATTTAGTTGAGATAAGTTAACAGGCCTTAAACGCTTAAATGTTCATATGTAAAATTTATGTTTACAATTAAATTTAAACAACAAAACAAATTTTATAATAAGAAAAAATTTGGTTACAATACAAATGGTTATATACGATTTGATTTACAGAAGCCCTATTAATGTCAAAAAAGTCCTATTTTAGTTCGAATTTTGGCCCTTTTACAAATATACCAATATTATTCCTGATTGGGAATAAATATTGGTGGAGGTTTAATTTCTTCTGATGATTCATTGCTGTCATTCTGACCTTCAATGTTGTTGTCGTCATCCAATGCAGAAATACGATTACACATATTCCTCGTTTTACACAATAGATACGTTCCTGAAAAAACCGTGTAATTCGAAAAAATAATTTTTGTATGGAAAAACCGTGTAAAACGAAAACGACTATAGAAAAGCTTTTTTAGACATTTATTGAACACAAAATATGACTAATACATACACTTAATAAAATATAAAAACATCATTTAAATCATAGAAAACATAAAAATAGTTAAATCTAATATATAAAATTCCCGTGTCACAGTGTTTGTTACCGAACTCCTCCCAAACGGCTTGACCGATTCTTATGACATTTTTTGTGTAAATTTGATAGGTCTGAGAATAGGTGGTAGGCTATAAGACTTTTATTTAGGGTGGCCCTCATACAAAAATATTTTTAAAATAGCATTTTCACAAAGACCACTGCATCGATTCATACACACCACATGTCTTTTATATTAAGAGACATAGTTTGGCCTATAAATTTTTTATTTCGGGTGCATACTTAAGGTAGCCCTTATTCAAAAATATTTTTAAAATAGCATTTTCACAAAGACCAGACCATCGATTGACATAGAGCTTACACCACGAGTCTTTTATATTAAGGGACACTGCTTGGTCCATAAAACTTTTATTTAGGGTGGCCCTCATACAAAAATATTTTTAAAAAAATCATTTTCACGAAGACCGGTTAATCGATTCACACCGAATTTACGCCAAGAAGCTTTTAAATTAAGAGTCCCCTTTTAATCCTACAAAACTTTTATCTAGATAAACCCTCATACGAAAATATTTTTAAAATAGCATTTTCACAAAGACCACTGGAATTCGGAATCGATTCATATGGAATTTACACCACGGTCTCTTATATTAAGAGACATCGTTTGGTCTGTAACATTTTTATTTAGGGTGGCCCTCTAACATAACTTTTTTTTAAAAATTCACTTTCACCGAATTTACACCACGTAGCTTTTATACTGGGTGTTTTTTTTAGAGGTTTGTTTTTCGAATAGAGATAAAACTGGCATTTTATGGTCAAATCTGGCAACTCTAATGTCATTTATGTTCAGTTTGGTTTTCCATATCATCATGAACAGGTTGACAAAAGAACAACGCTTGCAAATCGTGCAAATTTATTTCGAAAATAATGGTTCAGTTCGCGAAGTTTACCGCAAGCTCCGTCCATTTTATGGTCGACATAATCGTCCATCAGAGCAATTAATTCGGTTAACCATGGGTCGTTTTCGCACTACGTTTACTCTATGTGATAATACGCATCCGCAGAGACGTCGAACAGTGCGCACCGAAGAAATAATTGCCGCTGTAGAGCAAAATGTTGAAGAGGACCCGAATGAATCGATTCGCCACCGTGCACAGCAATTGGAGCTTTGTCCATCAATTTTATGGAAGATTTTGCGCAAAGATCTTGGCTTGCGACCTAACAAGATCCAGCTTGTGCAAGAATTAAAGCCGCGAGACCATGCAATGCGTCGTGATTTTGGTGTATGGGCCGAAAATGAGATTGATCTCGGTGCTGATTTTCATCGCAAAATTTTGTTCAGTGATGAGGCTCATTTTTGGTTGAATGGCTACGTCAACAAGCAAAATTGCCGCATTTGGAGTGAAGAGAATCCACATGAGACCCTTGAGACGCCATTACATCCACAAAAACTGACTGTTTGGTGTGCTCTATGGGCTGGTGGAGTCATTGGGCCATACTTCTTCCGAAATAATGCTGGAGAGTCAGTTACCGTTAATGGAGATCGGTATAGAGCCATGATAACCGACTATTTTGTTCCCGAATTGGATGGCATGAATGTGGATGAGTTGTGGTTCCAACAAGACGGCGCTACATGCCACACAGCGCACGTCACAATCAATTTATTGAAGGAAACATTCGATGAGCGTATAATTTCGCGGAATGGACCTGTCAATTGGCCACCAAGATCGTGTGATTTGACACCATTGGATTATTTTCTTTGGGGATATGTGAAGTCGCTCGTCTACGCCAACAAACCAGAAACTTTAGGGGACTTGGAAGCCAACATTCGTGGCGTTATTGCCGACATACGGCCCCATATGCTCGAAAAAGTGGTTCAAAATTGGACCTGTAGAATTGGCTTTATTCGAGCCAGCCGCGGCGGCCACATGCCCGAAATCATATTTAAACATTAATGGCATAAAATTATCCTTCCAATAAAGCCAAATTGATGGACATTAAAACGATTTTCTTGTGTTTTATTTCAATTTGAAGCTCTATACCTCTAAAAAAAACACCCTGTATTAAGAGGCATAGTTAAGCCTAGAAAACTTTTATTTAAGGTGGCCCTCATACAAATATATTTTTAAAAAGACCACTGCATCGTTTCACATGGAATTTAAGCCATGTGTCTCTTATACAGGGTGTTTTTTTAGAGGTATAGAGCTTCGAATTGAAATAAAACACAAGAAAATCGTTTTAATGTCCATCAATTTGGCTTTATTGGAAGGATAATTTTATGCCATTAATGTTTAAATATGATTTCGGGCATGTGGCCGCCGCGGCTGGCTCGAATAAAGCCAATTCTACAGGTCCAATTTTGAACCACTTTTTCGAGCATATGGGGCCGTATGTCGGCAATAACGCCACGAATGTTGGCTTCCAAGTCCCCTAACGTTTCTGGTTTGTTGGCGTAGACGAGCGACTTCACATATCCCCAAAGAAAATAATCCAATGGTGTCAAATCACACGATCTTGGTGGCCAATTGACAGGTCCATTCCGCGAAATTATGCGCTCATCGAATGTTTCCTTCAATAAATTGATTGTGACGTACGCTGTGTGGCATGTAGCGCCGTCTTGTTGGAACCACAACTCATCCACATTCATGCCATCCAATTCGGGAACAAAATAGTCGGTTATCATGGCTCTATACCGGTCTCCATTAACGGTAACTGACTCTCCAGCATTATTTCGGAAGAAGTATGGCCCAATGACTCCACCAGCCCATAGAGCACACCAAACAGTCAGTTTTTGTGGATGTAATGGCGTCTCAAGGATCTCATGTGAATTCTCTTCACTCCAAATGCGGCAATTTTGCTTGTTGACGTAGCCATTCAACCAAAAATGAACCTCATCACTGAACAAAATTTTGCGATGAAAATCAGCATCGAGATCAATCTCATTTTCGGCCCATACACCAAAATCACGACGCATTGCATGGTCTCGCGGCTTTAATTCTTGCACAAGCTGGATCTTGTAAGGTCGCAAGCCAAGATCTTTGCGCAAAATCTTCCATAAAGTTGATGGACAAAGCTCCAATTGCTGTGCACGGTGGCGAATCGATTCATTCGGGTCCTCGATAAATCGGGTAAATCGATTCACACCGAATTTACATCACGTAACTTTTATATTAAGAGGCATAGTTAAGCCTAGAAAACTTTTATTTAGGGTGGCCCTCATACACAAATATTTTTAAAATAGCATTTTTACAAAGACCTCTGCATCGATTTACATGGAACTTACACCACGTATCTGTTATATTAAGAGGCTATGATATGATATGACTATGCAGTACCACGTCTTCAATATAAGAAAAACCAAAATTTGTGATGCAGATAAATGAGACTAGATACATATGTATATAAAAAGTACGGACAAAAAGAAGTTTCAATGAGAAAATGGGTGGTGCCACACCTTGCATATGCGAATAAAACAAAATTTTGTATATCAGCAATTATTTGATGCAGATGATTGAGACTTGGTAATTATGTAAAACACAAAAGCTATATTAAATTAAACTCATCGCACCACCTAGCAGTAAGGACAGAACAACGTCTGCCAAGTCTGCTATACTATACTATATGTAAAAGAGCAGAGACAGAAGTTGATTTCACTTTAAAAATGGGCTGATTCGCTTTAACATTCCACACCTTCGCGTCACCTACCGGAAAGGGCAGAACAACATCTGTTGAGACAGCTAGTTTATTTGCAAAATGAAAAAAAAAACATAATCTATTTCATAGAAACAAAAAATCTTGTACTTCATATAAATAAAAAAAAATTTTGTATAAGTTTCTGACAGTAAATCATGTATACGTCTGAAGTGTTGTATAATTAAGTAGAAATAAATTCGCGTGCAGTCAAAATTAGTCATTTTCTACAAATTTTTTTTTTAAATTTTGATTTTAAAAACCGTGTAAGATCAAAAACGTTCAAAACGAGAAGTGAGCATACCGAGGGGTAAGTGTACTTGAAGTGCAAGTTGATTGCAAATTGTTGTTGTGTGCAATTCTCTTGCTTTGCTGTCTATCTTTTGGTGATATTGAGCGAACTCTTTTCTTACGTTGTAGGCACTTTTGCCATTCTACATCACTCTCATCATTCAGTTCACTTGACTCTTCCATACTGACAAGTTTTATGAATATTTGTTTTGTTTTTTATTGTTTTAATTTAGCCGAAAGTTTTGTACCACTTTTACATGAGAAATATGCGCTCTTTGTTTTTAACAAGAAACCAAACATACACACACACACCGATGCATACGTGTTGTTCTATCAAGAATTGACAGAATAATGTACACCAAATTTAAAGAATATTACTCCAATAGCACACTAAATATAATATTTAAAGTTTTTGGCATATATGGTTCCACACCCACTGATTCCATCTCGTCGATTTTCGTTTAATTTCAAAGCTTATGGTAACCGAAACCTTTACACCAACTTTTAATGAAATTACTCCCACAGCACACTAAATATAACTTTTAACGTTTTTGCATGCATGAGAGGTGCCACGCCCACTGATGTAATCCCATCAATATTCATTTAATTTAAAAGGTTACAGTACCGACATCTCTCCAAACCTCTGCCAACACCTCTACACTAAATTTAAAAAATTTGACTCCAAGAGCACACTAAAAATAACATTTAACGCTTTTTGCCTATATGGGAGGTGCCACATCTATTAATATAGTCCCGTCGAACTTTTTTTCATTTCGAAGCTCATGGTTACCGACACCACTACACCAAATTTCAAAAAAATTACTCATATAGCACACTAAATATAACACTCAACATTTTTTGCATGTATGTGAGGTGCCACGCTCACTGATGCAATCCCAACGAAATCCATTTAGTTTCAAAGCTTATAGTTACCGACATCTCTACACCAAATTTAAAAAATACTACTTTCATAGCACACTATATATAGAATTTTACTTTTTTCGCTTGTATCGCCGGTGCCACGCCCACAAGTGTCATTGCACCCACTTTTGGTTACAAGATACCCAAAAGCCTGTATACCTATCATATTAAATTTCATAACTATTGCGTTGTTATTTCTCTTATAACGTTTATAAACACTGTGGGCTGTGCAACGCCTTTCAACGAGTTTTGCCAGTGTAGTGGCATAACTTGTTATTATGACTGCTTTTATCGCTATTTTTTTATTTCAGTCTACGGATTATGTAATCTAAAAGACTATTTACATTAACTTATACATATGTATATATGGGACGTTCCATGTCAACCAGGACAGTGGTTTGCCCAAAATTGAGCGCAGCCGAAAAACGTTTTCAAGGTGTCAAAATGTTCGTATGCTCAAGAGCTTTCATATGAGAACGGGTGTTTTCGAATTTTTTGTTTTTAAGAAAATGGCGACCATAAAACGGCGCCTACCTTTAGATATCTATGTATAAATTGGCAGTGGGTAAAAAGCCATAATCATAATCGCTTAATTTTTTTATTTTGTAGGAAGGCTGTGAAGAGAGGGAGAGCAGTGTTTACTTTTTTTCAATAGTAGGTGGTGCCACGCCCCTAACGGAAAATACATTGCCTTGGCTAAACTAATAGACCGATTTTAATAAAATTTGGTTTCAATTTCCAAAATATATATACATTTCTTATTTTTAGTCAATATGAAAGTGAAAATTGTGTTTCATTATTTATTTTGCAAAAAATTATAGTATGTAATTCTTCAACAAAAATGCGATTAATTCTCAAGCTTCTAGGAGGATTATAAATTGTAAATAAATTTGATAATTCTAAACATTTTAATTTTCCAGATAGTATGTTGTAAACAAACATTAGAGAAAAGTGAGATCTTCTATCTTTTAAAGATTGCAGCCCAAGAAGCTTACGTCTAGAATCGTAAGAGGGTAGACTACCTGGCCAATGCATTTTAAAAATAACATACCTAGTAAAATTTTTTTTGAACTTTTTCAATGCGGTTAATGTGTTCATTATAATATGGATTCCAAATGATAGCACAATAATCTAAGTGACTCCTTACTAAAGATATGAAAAGAGCTTTAACAGTTAAAGGGTCTTTAAAATTTTTTGTGTTCTTGTTATAAATCCCAACATGGAATATGATTTAGATATGACAGAATCAAAATGGCTTGTAAATCTCAATTTGGAATCAAAAATTATTCCTAAATCTTTTACTTCCTCTTTTCTACATATTTGAAAGTTGTTCAAACAGTAATCAAAGCAAAGTTGTGTTACGCACTTAGAAATTGATACAATACAACATTTATTAATGTTTAAAAATAAATTGTTCAAAGAATACCAATTATTAAAAGCAACTAAATCACTTTGGAGTTTAATACAATCACTTATGTGTGTAGTTTTTAAAAATAATTTAACATCATCAGCGAATATCAAACATTTTGAAAAATTTAAGTGTTGAGGTAAGTCATTGATAAAAATAAGGAAAAGAAGCGGACCACAATGACTCCCTTGAGGAATCCCGGAAGATGCACTCACTTCAATTTCTGAAAAAACTGTGCCGATTCTGACCGATAACTTGGGCTCAATTAAAAAGCTTTTGAAAAATTTTAAAAGAATATCAGATAAGCCAAATTTCTTTAACTTAAATAAGAGAATAGCATGAGCCACTTTATCAAATGCTTTCGCAAAATCAGTATAAATAACATCTAATTGGTTACGCTGTTCCATCGCGTTAACAATATGATTAGTGATCAGTGTTAAATTTAAACAAGCGGATTTACCTGGAAGGAAACCATTTTGATGTTCACATATCGCAGTTTTAATGTAATCAAATAATTTGATTTTAATTATATGATCAAATAATTTTGCAAATGTGACTTGCTTCACGATCGCACGATAATTATTAACATCATTACGGTTACCCGATTTGAAAATTGGAGTAATTGAACAAAACTTCCAAGTATCCAAAATTGTTGCAGTATTAAGACAGGCATTAAAAATTTCTGCTATTGGTTCAAATACATTATCTGAGCTACATATGTTTAAAAAATATTGTCAGGAAAATTTTTATGAAAATCGTAGGCGCCGTTTTCGAGCAATATTGAATCAAAATTTTCAATTACTGAAATATGCCACGCCCACTTTTCGAATTCCACCCACTTCTAGTACTATTTAAGATATTTATGATTTCATCAGTCTACAAAATTTCGTCAAAATATCTTAAGTAGTTTCCGAGTTATCACGTTATCAAAATTAAAGTTTAAGGCTGTGCCACGCCCCTGTTAGAGTTCTTAAGAACTTAAAACCTAGCCCAATCTTCATTTTGTTTTCATATGCCACAAATCCGTAAGTTTCATCACAATCGCTGCAGCCGCTTTCGAAATAAAGTTCAGTATTTATGACTGAATTTTATTATGATCACTGTATGAGTGATCCTAATCAAATTTGGTATAGAGATGTCGGTTACTATAAACTTTTAAGTTTGATGAATTTTCATGGGATAACATCAGTGGGCGTGGCACCTCCCATACATGCAAAACACGTTAATAGTTATATTTAGTGTGCTGTGGGAGTAATTTCATTGAAATTTGGTGTAAAGGTGTCGGTTACTAACGTATGGTGAATGAAATCTGGACAAACGCTAAGTCGTTAAAATAAAATATTAAACATTTTTTTTTTAATTTATCTTTTATTTATTTAAATACTTTTAGGCCTTAAGATAATTTATAAAAAAAAATTTACTCCACATCGATTTGCTTTTCTTATTTTTTGGGGTAGTTTCCTCATAGACTCCTGAATGCCTTCTGTATTGATCTTTTTCAGCTCTATTTTAATTTTATTAACTAAACAGTTAACATTTTTTGCTCGATATCCCTTACTATAAACACTTCGCTTCAAATTAGCCCAAAAAGTTTCAATTGGTGGAAGTTGTGGCACGTTTGGTGGGTTAAAATCCTTAGGCACAAATTCAATGGTTCGCAATTTCAAATCTTCCAATGTATCTCTAGCGTAATGTGATGAAGCTAAATCCGGCCAGAAAATTATTTTATCGCTCCGATGATATTTTCTGATAAATTTGTGGAGTTCAGGAATGCATCTTTCCCGGTAAGTCTTAGAAGTAACAGCTAAGCCACCTTTCCAAAATACCGGTTCACTGACGCCGCGCTCACTGATTGCCAGCCATAACAATACCTTTCCAGGGAACTTGGTTTTCTGAATAAACTTGATGTTGTCAGGTGCTTTGTGGGTAGCAGTTTCAAAGTAATTTTTTGGCTGCCATTCATTGCCTTCCACAGTAAAATAACTCTCATCATCCATCACGCAAATGTAAGGTGAAAATGTCGCGAAATATTTTCCAGAAAGCGCTCTCAGCCTAGTTTTGATAATTTTTGACTGCTTCTCTGTAGTAGCTGGCTTGGTTTTTCTTCTTTTATTTTGCACTCCCATGCTCTCCAAATACTTTTTTACAGTATTCTTGTCTACTTTATATTTTTTTCCTAGTTGCCGGTATGATTTTGCAATCCGTATCTGCCTACTGTATCTGCCTTCAACTGAGCCCGAACTTTGCTATCTTGTAACGCACATTTTCTGCCAGAACCGGGTTTCCTTGTCAGGCTTTTTTTATCCTTGAATAGCTTGATTGTACTATATATGGTCGATTTCTTATATCCCATATTTTTGAAATGATGGAAAATTTCATTCTTATTTTTATTTGGAAAATCCTTACAAAATTTGCAAATAATTTCACGGCGCTGCAACTCGTTTAAAGGCATTTTTTGCGACTAAATGTAAATATTATACAATAATTTTGTCGCCTAACAATCGACACAGAATCCCGTTATTTTTCCCCGTTAGAATTTTTGTTTTCAGTTACGCTCGATTTTCAAATTTTTTCTTTCAACAAGTGTCCAGATTTTATTCACCATACGTTATAAGCTTTGAAATTAAATGAAAATTGACAAGATTGCATTAGTGGGTGTGGCACCTCCCATATAAGAAAAAACGTTTAATGCCATATTTAGTCTGCTATTGGATTAATATTTTTTAAATTTGTTGTAGAGGTGTCGGCCACTATAATCTGAAATTATGTATATGAATTTTGACGGGATTTCATTAGTGGGCGTGGCACCTCCCATACAAGTTCAAAACATTTAATGTTATATTTAGTATACCATATTAGTGATCCTAATAAAATTTGGTTTCAATATATACAGCCTCATTCAACTTAGTTCGAGTTTTTCAACCTTTTTCAACTGCTTCATTATTTTTCAACCTCTTTCAAGTTTTCTCAACATTTTCCATATTTTTTCGACTTTTTCAACCTCATTCAACTTTTTTCGAGTTTTTCAAACTCTTTCAAATTTTCTCAACATTTTCCATATTTTTTCGACATTTTCAACCTCATTCAACTTTTTTCGAGTTTTTTTACTTTTTCAACTGCTTCAACATTTTTCAACCTCTTTCAATTTTCCTAAACATTTCCCAAATTTTTTCGAATTTTTCAACCTCATTCGACTTTTTTCGAATTTTTTAAAATTCAAACTTTTTTGAGGTTTTCAACTTCTTTCAAAATTTTTAATTTTTTCGAGTTTTTCAATCTCTTTCAACACTTTTCATATATTATCGACTTTATCAGTCTTTTTCACGTGCTTCAACCTCGCTCAATTTTTCTTTCAACATTTTCGATATTTTATCGACTTTTTGTTCAATCACTTCAATATTTTCCGAATTTCCGAACATTTTTCAGCTTTTTCAACCTCTTTTGCCGTTTTATTACATTTTCCATATTTTATCAAGGTCTTTCATCTTTTTAAATATTTTCCATATTTTTCGACACATGTAATTTAACCTCATTTCACTTTTTCAAAATATTGCATATTTTTTCGACTTTCTAAGCCTCAAAATGAAAAACCGAACTAGGGTCGGTCTCCTGGTACTTTATTTATGTATATACTAGCATTATCCGGTGCGCATCGCTTCACCTCAACCGTGGTGCAGATTCGATATGCGTTCTGCGTGAAAATTCTATTGTATGAGAACCACTCTTAGTATACACCACAAATAAAATTTTTACAACCTAAGCAGTGTCTCTTAATATAAAAACCACCGCTTAATCGATTCCATGAGAATCGATTTATCATGGATTCTCATGGAATCGATTAAGCGGTCTTCAAAAAACTGATATTTAAAAATATTGTGTGAGGGCGCCCCTTAATAAAATTTTGGTAGCCTAAGCTATGCCTCTTAACATAAGAGCTACGTAGTGTGAATTGACAAACCTGACTTCGTGAAAATGATATATAAAAATATTTTTGTATTAGGGTCGCCCAAGGAATGCACCCTAAATAAAATTTTTACGTTTTTATCTGTGTCGTATGGTCATATGGTGTAAATTTCATGGGAATCGATTTATCGGTCTACGAGAAAATGATATTTAAAAAATATTTTTGTGTGAGGGCCACCCTAAATAAAATTTTTGTAGCTTAAGATATGCTTCTTAACGTAAGAGATATGTAGTGTAAATTCTGCGTGAATCGATTTATTTGTCTTCGTGAAAATTATGTTTAAAAATATATTTGTATGTGGGCCACCCTAAGTATGCACCCTAAATAAAATTTTTAAAACCCAATCTATGCCCCTTAACATAGAAGCCATACTGTGTAAATTTCATGAGAATCGACTTACCTGTCTTACTCTAGGTCTTTTAAAAAAGCCTGACGGCTCCTGGACAACATCTAACAAAGAGACCTTAGATCTCTTACTAGATACTCACTTCCCTGGTAACTCATTGCATGAACCAGAGGATTTGAATGTTCAACCTCAAATGCCATCAATTATTCTTGGGGACATTGTTTCAGAAACCAAAATTCGATGGGCGATAAATAGCTTCAAACCCTATAAATCACCAGGACCTGATGGTGTAACACCAGTTGAGCTGCAAGAATCTGCTCGCTTAATTATACCTTGGTTGACAGCTATTTTCAAGGGCTGTCTTGATCTTTCCTATATTCCTCTAGCCTGGAGGATGACTAAAGTCATTTTCATTCCAAAGGCTGGGAAGAGCTCTTACATTAATCCAAGTGATTTTAGGCCAATCTTTTCTTTTAAAAACATTGGAAAGACTCATAGAAATCTATGTTCGCAGCAGTATCAAACCTGATCTGCTGTCTACTGCTCAGCATGCTTACACGAAAGGTCGATCTATAGAAACTGCACTCCACACACTAGTGAGTGGCATTGATAAGTCCTTTGCATGTAAGGAATTCACCCTGGCGGCGTTCCTGGATATTGAAGGAGCTTTTAACAACGTTGACCCACGTATGATTATCTCTGAACTGCAGAAACTGGATATCAACAGTTCCATAGTTGAGCTGATTAAAAAGCTACTGACAAAAAGAGCCATTACCTCAAATCTTGGTATCTCCAAAGTTAATAGGTTTGTCCGCAGAGGAACGCCGCAGGGTGGAGTGCTATCTCCTCTATTGTGGAATCTGGCAATAAATAAGATGCTCATGTCACTAAAAAGGCTTGGCTGTAAAGCTATTGCCTATGCGGATGATGTAGCATTAATCGCATGTGGAAAATTCCCAAACACACTGTGTGAAGTTCTTCAGAATGCTTTAAACAGACTCGTCTCATGGGCAGATGAGGCTGGCTTAGGCGTAAATCCGAACAAAACTGAACTAGTACTCTTTACTAGGTGTCACAAACTTCCAATTATAGTACCACTTCACTAAAGGGCATTAGACTTGAATTAAAATGTAGTGCAAGGTATCTTGGTCTGGTATTGGATAGGAAATTAATTTGGAAAATAAATGTTGTTGAGAGAGTTAGGAAAGCAACTGTAGCACTATACTCTTGTAAGAAAGCTGTGGGGAGAAGATGGGGGCTATCACCTCGTATCATTCAATGGCTATACACAGCGGTAATTCGACCGATTCTGTTATATGGCATTGTTTTGTGGTGGCCTGTCTTAGATAAGGTCACCTATTACAGACAATTGCAGAAGGTTCAAAGAGCTGCTTCCATGTGCATCAGTGGTGCACTGAGGACCACACCGACCTATGCCAAGGAGGTCCTCTTTCATCTCGTTCCCCTTGACCTGTTTGGCAGCATGTACCGCCATTAGACTCAGGGAAACTGCTTGCTGGTCCGAGGGAAGAATAGGACACTCAACTATCCTTAATAGCTTGAATTCCGTACCCTCTAAATTGGACTACACTGTTCCAGTAATCTCATTCAAGTGAGATTACGTAACCCATATCCCGTCTAGGGATGACTGGAAGGGAGGAATCCCGGGGAGAAGGAACCATATTAATTTCTACACGGATGGATCCAAGTTAAATAACCAAGTGGGTTATGGTATTTACTCTAAGGAACTGAAGATAAGAATTGCTGCGAGGTTACCAGACCATTGTAGCGCTTTTCAGGCAGAGGTTATAGCAATAGAAGAAGTAGCTTCCTGGCTGAGGGTAAATGTGGTATCCAAGAAGGGTATCAACATTTATTCAGATAGTCAAGCTGCTATCAAATCCCTAGAATCAGTCTTCCTAAACTCACTAGTGACCCAACAATGCCGCTCGTCTCTTAATGAGATGGCTCAGCAATTTAACATTCACATCATCTGGGTGCCTGGGCATAGGAACATTGATGGTAATTGCAAAGCTGATGAACTTGCTAGGCAGAGGACTACTGCACAAATTCCTCAAGACAAGGAAGGTGTTGGCATGCCACTTGCTACCTGCAAGTTACTGCTTAAAGAAGACATGATAAAAAAGGCAAACATAAGATAGACCCAAGGGCTAACTTGCAATATAACAAGGCAAATCTGACCGGAATGGAAAACCAAGCGATCTCTAGAGCTGATATCCCGCACTAGACAAAGTTGCTCATCAGTTGTTGCAGTAATAACTGGCCACTGGCTTATAGGCAGACATGCGGAGAGGTTAGGAATTTGGTCTTTTGACTTCTGTAGAAGTTGTGGGGATGTAGAGGAGGAGGAAAACGTTAAACATTTTCTTTGCTCCTGCCCTGCACTTGCTAGAAAACGCCACAAAACACTTGGTTCGTTTTTGTTTGATGACCTGGATGACCTTAGATATGTTAGCATAGGTCAGCTATTTAGTTTTATTACGAAATCTGGATGGTTCAATGAGAGGGAATAGTAAAGTATCCTGTGGTATCACAATGGACCAAATTTAGTCTAAGTGAGTCGGTTTTTGTAACTGACTGCCACTCCTACCTAACCTAACCTACCTGTCTTTGAGAAAATAATATTTTTAAAGTATTTTTGTGTGAGGGCCACCCTAAATATGCACCCTTAATAAAAATTTTATAGCCTATGACACCTGCCTAATTAATACTAACATACTGTAAAAATTTCATCACAATCGGCTTGATAGTTTCCGCGTCCATAAAGAACATACAGACAGACAGACAGACACAAAATGAATTTTATATAATAGATTTATTTACATTTATATATATACAATTTTAGCTCTTTTAATAATAGTAGATATAGGTAATACCGAAACTCTAAAAATTAAAATTTTTCAGAGATGTATTTATTACATTATTGAAAGGTATGTCTTAATCACTTTCAAAATAAACAAGTTAAGGTGTTATCTTCGGCCAGGCCGAAACTCACATACCCTACATTGCACTGGAAGTACCTTTTAAATTAATGTTAAAAAGACGTTGAAGAGGTTGAATAAGTCGAAAAAAATGTGAAATGTTAGAAAGTTTGACAAAGGTTGAAAAAGTCGAAAATATATGCAATATGTTGAAAAAAGTTGAGAAAGGTTGAAAAACATTAAAATAGTTGAAAGAGGTTAAAAAAAATTTAAAACAATTCAAAATTGATGAAGAAGTCGAAGAAATAATGAAACTTATGAAGAAAGTTGAAAAAATCGAACAAATACATATAGGATATGCTGGAAGAAGTTAAAGGGTTGAAAAAGTCGAAAGAATATGGAAAATGTTGAAAAAAGACGAATAGAAATGAAAAATTTTAAATATGCCACGCCCAATTCTCCAATCCCGCCCACTTTTGGTTCAATAAATTATATGCGTGATCGACATCCTCATATTAAATTTTAGCAAAATAGCTTGTATAGTTTGCGTTATATGCCGCAATTAAATTTAAAATTGAGGGCGGTGACACACCCACTGGTACAATCCAGCCCGGTTTTGATCCAGAAATAGCTTTCCATAATTGCACCAAAGTTTAGTATGATTACTCACATATTTCAATAAATATGCCAATTACCGCACTTTATTAGCATGGGAGGTGCCACGCCCACTGGTGCTTTTTCGGCCACTTTTGATTCAGATATACTCTATGGCAACTGAAACACATTAAATTTCATAGCAATTGCAGCATTAGTTCACTTAAAACAACGCTTACAAATTTATGTTAATATGGGAGGTGTCACGCCCGCTGACGCAATCCCGTCAAAATTTATATATTTTTAAAGCTTATAGTAACGGACATCTATACACCAAATTTTATGAAGATTACTCTCATAGCACACTATCTATAACAATAAACGATTTTTGCTTATATGGGAGGTGCCACGCCCACATGTACTATTGGACTAAATTTTTGTAATAAGAGACATTATAGCAAGTATATCTGCCTCATTCAATTTCATAACGATTACGTTGTTAGTTCTCTTAATATAACGTTTATAAATATTTTTTATTTTTTTTATTTATTTTATATATGTAATTACGTCTATGAACATACGTTCTTACAGACTAGAATAACAAAATTTAAAATAATCACTAAAATACTTAAAGAATATTATTAAGCATCAATCACCCTCAACATATTTTTGGATAAATTAAAATCTAAATTATGAACTTGAGTGATATCATTAAACAACTTTAAAGTTCTAAAGATAGGAGCATTAGCAGCATAATTAGTGCGAACCGTGTTTAAATAAAAAGTTTCACAGTATCTAAGAGCTCTACGTGGGATATTAAACTGTATCATACTGAGAAGTGCGGGACAGTCAACTCCACCCGAAACAATGTCAGATAATAAAAGTAAGGACAAAATTTTTCATCTATTTTCCAAAGATTTTAAGCCTAGCAGAAGACAGCGCGCATCATATGGTGGAAGAACAGTTTCAAAGTTAAGAGAACGTAAAGCAAATCTAGTAAAAGATTTTTTCACTCTTTAAAGCCTGGAAATATGCAATACATAATAGGGATTCCATATGACTGAAGCATATTCTAGCCTAGACCGAACAAGGCTAGTAAATAAAACTTTAAGTGTGTACGGATCCCTGAAAGAGGAGCCATTTCGCCTTATAAAAAATGCTTATGCAAGCATCGCATAAGCCTTAGGAATAATATAGTCCAAATGAGACCGAAAATTGAAATTAGGATAGAAAGTAACGCTTGGATCCTTATACTGACAGACGGACATAAGTAAAGTATTAGAAATATGGTAAGAAGAAGTGATAGAACGAATGGTCTTAGAGAAAGACATGAAAACACATTTATTAAGATTAAGAAAAAGACAGTTCACTTTACACCAATTATAAAGTTTATTAAGTTCACACTGAAGGAGAGCAGGATCAGATTCATTTTTAATTTTTAAAGAGATTTTGAGACTATCAGCATAAAGCAAACATTTAGAATGAACAAACAAGGAAGTAATATCATTAATAAAAATGACGAACATCAAGGGACCCAGAATACTACCTTGAGGAACACCAGAAGTAGCGTAAAAAATAAAAGATCTTATGTTATCAAAAACTACCACACGTTGGCGATTATGTAGTTATGATTTTAGCCAATTCAAAAAACTCGAATGAAAGCCCAATGCTTTACATTTTGTAATTAAAAGGGAGTGCAATATTTTATCAAACGCTTTTGAGAAGTCAGTATAAACAACATCTACTTGACAACCCTGCTGAAACGCTGATAAGCAGTATTCTGAAAACAGAACTAAGTTCGAAATAGTTGAACGCCCCGAGACGAAGCCATGCTGGTAAGGCGAAATAATATATATTTTGATAGCAAAGAAGAGTTTGTCTTTTACAATGGACTCAAAAAGCTTAGAGGCAACATTAAGTTTAGAGATAGGCCTATATTGGATGCATTATTTTTGCAGCCACCCTTATGAATAGGAGTAATAACGGCCATTTTCCAACAGTCAAGAAATACACCCGTTTGCAGGGAGTAATTAAAAATTACCATTAAGGGATAAGCTAAGTATTCCGCACACACCTTGATGAAAAAAGAACATAATCCATCATCATCAAGACTAGTCGAAGATTTAAGGCCATTAATACCTTTTAACACATCATCAAGAGTTAAAGAAATCTAACACAGGATCCACATTACTAGTAACCTGAGTATTATGGTTAGTAGGTAATTCGAAGTTTGACTTAAAAAAATCAGCAAAAAGGTTTGCCGTACCTAGTGCATCATTAGATACTTTATCACCAAAATACATCAAAGAAGGAATGTTAGAGCAATCTTTTTTAGATTTTACATATCGCCAAAAAGATTTAGAATTGGACTTTATATTAACTTCAAATTTGGAAACATATTGGTTATAAAGGTATTTATTTAAAAAATTAAATTCACGCATAAAATGTCTGTATTTTAAAAAATAGAAATATTGCTTGGTAATTAAATACTTTTTGTAATATTTCGTACACGGTTGAAAAAATCAGTATAAATTTTTATACGAATATCAGTTTAAGGGTCGTTTTATATGAATGGAGGTATAAATTTAATAACTTTTCAACATATAAAAACCAGCTATGCGGCCAGTTGTTTATGCTCAATTTTGTCTAATAAATCATCAACATTCTGTAGCCGAGCTAGCTAACGAACGGGGTCGAATTCAAACTATTCTAGAAATGAAGCAGGTTCAAATCTCTACCCGTTCATGTTCTGTTATTCAAATCATTTTATAAATAAAATTTGTAAATAAAATTAAATTAAAAAGAAGTTTCTGTTCCCGGACTCGAACCCATGATTTCTGCGTCCCAGTCAAACGTTCTAACAACCGACATAAATATACATTTTTTTTACTATTGTTAAAATTAAATATAAACTCTTATTATAAAATAGAATTTATACGTCAACCTATTCTATACTTTTTAATATAGAAACATATATGATATTCATATAAAATTTTATAACTGCGGAACTTATAATATCTATACGATTTTTTTATGGATTTATATGAATAACTAAAAGTTATTAATTTTATACTGATATTTTCAACCGTGTACGTAAATTTTTAAGCTTTTTTAAATAATTCGAATACCAAGGCAACTTAAAAACACAATCTTTCACCTTAGGAACATATTTATTACAAACCGACGAAATAAACTTCTTAAAAGAAATAAAACAGGACAAGGTGTCTAAGTGAAGGAACTCACTATCCCAGTCAATATTGCTAGAAGCAGTTTTTACTAAGTTAAAATTACAATTTTTAAAATTGAAATGAAAACTACGAACTTTGTTAGAAGAACTTAGATATTTGTAAAATTAAAACTCAAGCTCTAGAGGTACATGATGCAGAGTTCGAACTGATAATGGAAAAGGAGAAAAATACATATTATAATTAATGTTACTGGAAATAAGAACTAAGTCCAATAATCTGTTTAAACCATTAAAGCAATTATTAATTTGAATAAGTTCAAGCTCAGAAAATTTATCAATAACATACATTTCAGTAATACTATTAACATTAGATGCAGAGAGATAATTAGAACCAGGCAGTTGGGACCAGGAAATACCACATAGATTAAAATCACCAAAAACCATCAATTGGCATTTATCAGTAGGAAAAGATGCAACTAATGCAGATATATTATTCACATGACATTTGTACAAGTCCAGGCTACTGTAAGATGGCACATAGGAAACAATGATGTAGAGAGTTTCAAATAAACCCTTGATCACCACACATAACTGGTCCAAAAGCACATCAGCATTTTCCAACAACTCTGATGAAGAAATAAAATTACGATTGACCGAAATTAAAACGCCACCACCACGAAGACAACCAGTTGCGTTGATGTCACGATCTTTTCTATAAATGTTGTACAGACGAGGATCAAAATACTCTTCACTGTAAAACTTTTCGTTGAGCCAAGTTTCAGATAGTATAATTATATCATAATCACATTCAGAAGTACAGGCAAACATTGAATTTGTGTTAGTTCTGAGGCCAGAAACATTTTGGTAATAAATTTTTAGTGGATAATTACTACCAGATTTCCTTACGTGGCTTTCGTTCGAGTTACCACTTTTGGAAAAACCTGAAAATCCTTTACTTTAACTGCAACAGGCCACAAATTCTGATCTATGATTTTTTCATAGAACACCGCATCAACTCCCAATTTAAAATTTACACGACTTAGTGCATCATTATCGACATCTTTTTTAATTAGTTTATAATATTGTGGGCGGAGCTACGCCCTTCAACGAGCTCTTTCAGTAAGTGGCTGAGCTTTTATTGATGAATACTTTTAGTTGCATCATCTCCAAAATTTTTATGAAAATCGTTTGTGCCAATTTTGAGATATACGGAATCAAAATTTTTTACAGTTGAAAAGTGCCACGCCCACTTTTTCGATTCCGCCCACTTTCATCACAATTCTAGATATATTTGATATGTATCCATTTACCGAATTTCATCGCAATATCTTGAACGGCTTACAAGATATGGTAGAATAAATGATAAAATTTAGGGCTGTGTCACGCCCCTGTACGATCCTTTGGAAACTTACAACCCAGTCTAATCCTAATTTGGTTTACATGTGCACCAAATCATCAAGTTTCATCAAAATCGCTGCAACTTTTATCAAAATTGGCCTGGGTAAATATAAATAGAGTATGGGAGGTAGGCGTATTCGTCAACCGATTTCGCCCATTTTCAATAGCAAGATGCCTGCAAGAAGATGTGACCTGTGTTTGAAAGTTTCATTCAATAGCTTTCTTGGCTTTCCCGTAAACCTGATTTCAACAGACGGACAGACAGACATACAGACAGAGACAGACAGACGGTCATAGCTAAATCGACTCAGGTGGTGACGCTGATCAAGAATATATTTACTTCTCCATACCTGCCACGCCTCCTT
Organism: Tricholauxania praeusta; assembly: GCA_949775025.1. NCBI lineage: Eukaryota > Metazoa > Arthropoda > Insecta > Diptera > Lauxaniidae > Tricholauxania > Tricholauxania praeusta. The sequence goes on along the minus strand of OX459032.1, from coordinate 4,985,004 downwards.
CTATGTGTTACAAACGGAGAGACAAAGTCAATATACCCTCGGTGTAGGGTATAAAAATACAATTTGAACCTCCAATAATAGAGTATTACAAATAAAGTAATAACTATCAATAACTCGCACTATAATTTTTAAATTTTTTCACTGGTGTGATATTGTATAGTAAGGAAATGTAAATTCAGCATTAAAAAATTCAATTTTAGCTGATTTGAATAATAATTTTATCGGCTAAAAATGTATCATAAATTTGATGTACTTTGTTGTGGTTAGGAACAGCTTTGAACTAGTTTGGCTGTTAACTAGCTAATCGACTGTTGTTTTTAAAGAGAAAAGTGAGTGTGCTACAGTCAGGCGCGGATCCAGGAAAAAATATTGGAGGGGGAAATTGGTTATGTTAAATTTATGTCCAAAAAAGTTTACTATATATACATGAAATAAATATTGTTTAACTATAATGTTCGTTCACGTTTACATTATAAGCCATATAGCTTCTTCTTCTTATAGTGGAATTATAGCTCTGTTCGCTTCAAACAGGGTTTCCAAGAGGCCAAGGCATTGATTGCATGTCAAAGCCTTGTAGGATTTCAAAATTTTCGGAAGAAACCGTTAATTGGATGATTTTTGTAAGTTAAAAAAAGATGATCAGGTCTTCTATGTTAACTTTTAAACCCTGCATTACAGACGCCTTTTTTGTAACGCCATTACTGACGTGAATGTAATCCACCCATACTTTAAAATGAGTTTATTTCTAAGACTTGTTTCTTAAATCAAAAAATTTTATTTTTACAAGTAAAATCACGTATTTTACTATGTAACTCAAAAGTTAATTTTTTTAATTTACAATTGGATAATTTCAGTGAAAAAAAAATTAAATTATATAATTGAAAATTCACGTTTCGATTTTTGTTGAAAAATTTCACCGAAAGATACCCAGACACATTTTTTAAATTAGGAGATTTTCAACTTTAATTAATTAAATACTTCTAAGACTAGTCTTAAAATATGTGGAAATATATAAATTTAGAATAAATTTGGGGTACAGGTTCATTGCACTTGGATACTGTACAAATTTTGCCTGATTTTTTAACGTGTGGGCACATTCCATCCTGCAGGGTTATTATTGCTAACAAAAAGAAAAAACAAATTTAACTTTCTACTATTTTATTTTGGGAAGCTCTCCTCATTTTTACAAGTGAATTTTCGTCTACTCAGTATCAAATGAGTATTTTTTAGTGAATAAATCCTTTGATTGTGTAATGAATTTTGAAATTTTTATAGGTAAAGTTTATTCTCGACTTGCTCTGAAGGGCCACAAAAATAAGTGCTACCACAATAGATTTTTGGTAGAAAAATTATTTTAATTATTGAATCACGAGACTGAATAAACTTTATACATAGCTTCAACGCAAGACTTACGCTATATTGAATTATTACCGTAGATCGAAAGAGGTTGTTTTGTCAAACGTCCACAGATATGTAACATATATGTACGAACGACAATCAGAATTTCAGCGCCGTTTCTCGCGATTACTATGGCCACCCCTAATTCCGCTTCTCGCATGGAAAATCAACTTTGCACTCGGTTTTGCTTTTAGTGTGCAGTGTGGATGCATCTGAATATCGTGATAGTAACATATATTCCGATTAGCCCCAATTTTCTATATACACACATAGACCTGCACATGCTTATAGAAAAGTCATAACTACTATGGAGCATTTTATTAACATCAACGCAAAAATATTTTTTCTTCTATAATTTGAACATTGTACTCGTATGTTAAAATGCATACACGAAAAAAATCCTGAAAGGACCTTTTTTCAAATTGTAGGTATTTCCTTGATACATAATGGGTTTTCATAATTGTTTTTTACTAAGCACTAAACGTCACTTTTTCATAAAACTCATAAAATAATGAAGAAATTTAAAAAAAATGTACATATATAAGAAGCCATTATGTACTAACGAAATACCGACAATTTGAAAAAAAGTCCTTTCAAAATTTGTTTCGTATTTGTAATCTTAACATACAAAGTTTAAATGACGATAACTTCGAAAAATGTGGCTCTTCAGCAAAATAAAAAATCATAACACTATTGGCACAATTAAAATTGTTGTAGAACTCTTCTCTATACTAAAAAAAAATTAAAATTCATTTGCTGACAATCAAAGTTTTTACAAGCACTTATTTTTGAATTTTTCCATTTATGTGGAAAATTGGGGCCAATTGAAAAAAATCATTAGGATATTTGAATTCTACGGAAATTTTCACTACATTAGATATCATCGCCATTCAATGTGATGTAAGTTTTTGCAAATTTGTAGAGTAATATGATTTGTTAATTTTTAAGTTTATATGAATAAGTTAACAAACTGAAAAACTACACATCTCCGGCGTTACTAGAAATTTCAAAAATTTTCAGTTTGTTTCTGAGATGCTGCATGGTTTTTTAAAACTTTAAAGCTCTCTAGTGTATTTTTGAAGCCGTTGGAGGGGGAAATTTCCCCCATTTCCCCTCCCGTGAATCCGCCCTTGGCTACAGTTATAGTGTTAATGTTTACGCTGATTCAAACAGTGCTAGTTTTGGTGAGAAAAAAATTATGACGTGATAGAATTTTTCAGACTTCGAATTTAAATTCAGTGACATAAGAACAACTCAATTTAGAATATCGGGCATTTCACGCAAAGCGGACGGGGGAAATGGGGTCTTGTTTCCAATTTCAGATATATTTGAATATGTTGTACCTGTACATGACCTCGACACAGAAACAAAATTTTTTTAGAATGGCAACACTGGTTTACAAAATATGGGCCTTTGAAAATTTAAGAAATCGTAAGGTATGTACTATGTACTTCAAATGCCATTATTCAGCTTAAACAATTCTGGTAAAATGAATTAACTACTGGATTTAATACTACTTTTATTGGCCCTTTTAACCTCATAATTAGATTTTAAAAATAAACAAAAATTACACTGAAAAAAATGAGAAATATTTTTCTTTATGGTTTTTTTCAATGTTCGCCTAACAAAAAATTTTTTTAGTGCATTAAAAAAAGCTTATAGTATGCTTACACTTCGTGCCAAGTTTGATAGTGGGCCGCCCAGCCGTTTTGGAGCTATATGCATTACAATGCCGAAACCCGAGTCGAATCAGTTGATTTTCATAAAAATAACAAGTTGTTTTTTAAAATTACATGATATTTATAAAAATGAGAAGTTATTTATAAAAATAACAAGTTGCTTTTGTGAATATCAACTGATTCGACTCGGGTTTCGGCAAAAAAAATTAAACATACCCATATAAGAAAATTTTCGATTTTAAGTTTTAAATTGAAAAATTTTTGCTTATAACTTAAAAGAAGAAAATTTTTAATAAGATAATATGAAAATAGCCGTCAAAAGCTAACTTTTATGCCTCAACGGTTTTTCTAGATGACGCGTACATTTTGAAATACAAGCGTCCGAAAATCCATGTATTTTTAAAACTTGTGACTTGCAAAAACCCGTATTTTCCAAAATAAGTCCGGAAAATTTTTTTCCAAGGTATCGAAAAAAAATTGTTTTTGAGAAATCTAAATTTTCAATGTAAAACGAGGTAGAATGACCCATATATAGTTATTTTTCAGGTCGTGTTTACTACAATAAAATAATATCTTTTTTATTGCTTGAAACTGTAAAATTCAAAGATCATAATTTAAATATTAGCATTTAAATAGAGGAGATTCGAGGAATAGTAATATATTCTATATAGTAATAATATCTTGATGAAACTGTAGAAACAAAAGAGAGCCGTTCTCTAATGTGTCAGTTAATTACATTTGACTAATCTGAAATTAATATTAAAGTGTGAGATTGTGATTCCTGACTTGCAATTTAAAATCTAATAACCTAATAAGTAAAATGCTTGCGACACTTGCTCTATTATTTATTTAGAATGTTATATAAAACTCTTTTTTCTCGCTATCTCGTTAGTGAATCAGTCCACAACATTGTCAAATTTGATGTTTTGTAAAACACATCGTCAATAAATAATAATGCAAGTGTTGTAAGTTTCTGTTGGCGAAGAGTCGAGCGCAAGTAATTTTTTACACGTTTCACCACTGCAATTTGTGACGCTCATCTTCAAAAAAACTCTTAAAATAATTTCTACATTCGGAAAAATAGAACCAATGTTCGGGCTTTTTAATAATTGTATCATACTTTTTGGGGTTAATTTTTGTAGATCAACAAATTCTTAATCTTTAAAAAACTGTGCAAATGGACACATTTCTCAGAAAACATATCTTCTATATCCAAGTCATATACATAGTTGTTGCAACTCTTTAGCCTTGGTTTTTATAATGCTATTGTCATTTATTTCAGGTAATTTCCATAAGAAACCAAATTTTGTATTCACTTCGGTATAAATTATGTGTCGGCTTTTCAACTGAACTTTGAGGCAATCAACAGCAGCGTTATATTGCATCAAAATTATATTTCGGTTTCTTTTTTCTTCTTAAATCTTTTTTGTACTCAGTGACTCCGCACCTATCGATTGCATCGGATTCAAATTTTTCAAAGTCTTTTTTGTCAAGCAACGTATTAAGATGTGTCTATAATAACTTATATAGATTAACAACGTTTGGTTTATCAACATAATTTGCTTGAAGCTGTACACTAACGATTTGAAACTTGACCAGCACAGAGTTCCAAAAAGACAACATTATCGTCAATTCTAGGGTTTTTAATTTTCCTCTATTCTTTTTGTCTTTTTGGCCTATCTAGTTTGGTTTATAACTTTACAAATGTAGTTTAATGCTGCGAGAACATGCTTGTATGAATTGTACAAAGCTTTGCTGGCGTCTGCTCGGGGACTCCATCCAGTTTTTGAGAGGTTTTTTTTACAACTGTCGAGCCTTTATCAAGTTTTGTCAGTAAGTCTTTCTATCTGCTAGTTGAATTAAAAATACATATAACGTAAAGTGCCCTATTTCCGTCCACTTTTGGCAATTTTTTTAGTTTGTGCAATACTAAGCTATTGATAGATCATATAAAAAAGCTTTAAATGTCATATGCAAGGTTTAAATCTACCCTAATTGAAAATAATAAAGAATGTTTTTATAAATAAACTATTATTTTTTTATTATCAAAAATATAACGCCACATCAAAAATTTTTTATGTTCCTAATTCCGTCCACAAAAATTGCAAGTTCCTAATTCCGTCCACTGACATGCCTAATTCCGTCCACCCACATTTTCATTCAGATTTTGTGTCTTTACAAAGACAAAAATAAAAAAGGACTCAAGATTAAATTTGTTTTTATTCAAGCAATTGTTTAATTGTTTAAATATAAATAAAAATTGATAATAAAATTGAATAATAATAATTAATAAAATCGAGTTTTATTAATTTAAGGACTTCAAATACTATTTTGTTAAAAAAAAAGGATTGCAATAAAAAAAAACAAATTAAAAATAAAAAAATTTCATAAAAACATAATTTTAATTAAGATTTTTGTTATTTCAATAGTTGTTGAGATCAATTATCCGTATCTATTATATAAAATTCATTTTTTGTATGTCTGTCTGTCTGTCTCTTATGCACGCGGAAACTATCCAGCCGATTTTGATGAAATTTTTACAGTGTGTGGGCATCAATCTGGCGGGTATCATAGGCTATAAAACTTTTATTTAGGGTGGCCCTCATACACAATTATTTTAAAACTAGCGATTTTTCAAAGACAGGTAAATCGATTCTCATGAAATTTACTCAGTATGGCTTTTATGTTAAGGGGCACAGATTGGATAGTAAAAATTTTATTTAGGGTGCATACTTAGGGTGGCCCCCATACAAATATATTTTTAAATATCTTTTTCACCAAGAAAAATAAATCGATTCACACCGAATCCTAAATACGTTCTAGTTAAAAGTACGTTTTAGTTAATCTAAACAAAATGAAAACCAACCAAGTTGCTAAAAAAATTTTCCTATTCTATGTAATATTAGCATTATACAACGTGGTCGGAATTAGGAAACATTGGAAAAATAAGTGCCTAAGTCCCGACCACTTTTAAATAATGAATATCTCGGAAGCATCGCAAACATTTTGAAATATTTTTAAATAATATCAATATTTACATAATGCCTGATAAAAACTTAATTTTAAATTAATTTTCAACAAATGTTATTTATTAAAATACACTTAAGAACCATAGTACGTTTCTTTAAAAAAACATAGCGAATAACAAACTTTGCAGACACAAAAACCATTTTTTTATTAATTTTTATTTTGTTAAAGGTAGGACGGAATTAGGTCTTAAGATAACGACATATGTAATTTAATAGCTAAAAATGTTTTGAAGCCTAATTAATGGCAAATAATATTTTTTTTATCAATTAAATTGCATGTGCGATTATGCCCACTCATTTTTCAATGTTCCTAATTCCGTCCACTTCTTTTACTTGTTTTATTTCCCGTATTTATTAAAAACTATGACTAATATTATATTTTAGCCATGGTTGAATAGTACATATATAAATAGAACAACTTATGCTCACCTTTAACCGAAACTGTTTTTTAAAAAAGCACTTTTCTAAAATCGCGATTTTGACAATTTTTCTGTGAAAAAAACGTCTTTTCACGTCACTTCGCGTTAAATGACAAATTGCTACTGAATCAAAGTCACAAAAGGTTCAAACTACTAAAAACTAAGAAAAAGAAGAGTACAGCTATATATTTTGAAAATTTTTGATTTGAAATTGTTCGTTACAATTTAAATATTTGGCATAAAAGCTACTGGACGGATTTAGGGTGTGGACGGAAATAGGGCACTTTACGTTATTTGTTGTTCTAATAAAAAAAAAGCAGCTGACTCATCGCTGCTCTCTGCTGCTGCCGATTCCACGAGTTGTAGAGAATGAGCTGCACATGGGATAAGCGTTGCTAGAGGACTTACAGCTTTAATTCTTGACTGAAGTTCCTTGTATTGACCAGACATATTGCTGGCGTTATCATAAGTTTGACCACGACAATCTTTAATATCAAGTTGCAAAGTTCATTAATTGTCGCCAGAACAGCCTTCTCCATGTCTTCGCCTTTATGTCCGCAATTACTTAGGTAAAAATGTGAAAAAGCGTTCGACGGGGTCTCCATAAGGCAAAACATAACGAATTATATATGTCAACTGCTCGGTATGTGAAATATCTGGAGTAGAATGTAGAACTATTTATAAATGAATAAAAATGCAAAATAAACTGAAAATCAACGTTAATTCTCAGTGCCCCCTCAGATCATGCCCCAGGCTCAAGCTTAATTAGCCTGTGGGTAAATCAGGCCCTGAACACAGCTAAATTAAGGGACCGATAAGATCCTAACCAAATTTCATTAAAATCGGTCCATTAGCTTAGGGGCCGTTCAAGTATTACGTAACGCAATTAGGGGGGGAGGGGGGGTCTTGTGAAACGTTACGATGCGTTACAGGGGAGGGGGGGGGGGTTCGAACAACGCGTTACGTAACATTGTTTTAGAAGTGAAACTACTTTAGCGGGTGGTGATTTGATATGAGGTGTGTATAATGAAACGCTTTCTTTATGTGTATGCTTATTGAATAGCTACAGCCAAAAAATTTTATTATAATGATAAAAGTTGATGGGATCTAGATAATTTACAGCAATAAATGATATGTTAAATTAAAGCACTTATCAAGCAGAATGTTCTAAAACTATCATCTTCGAGATTGGTTAACCAAAACCAGAGATGTAAGCGTGGAAAGATTTCCTATTTTTCTCATTTATTGCTGTAGCTGTTCTAGATCCCATCAACTTCTATCATTTTAATAAAATATGTTCGTCTCATTTTTCGCCATTTTAACATATTTTAAGCTTAAGCAAATGTTTATTACATTATGTGTGATTTTTATTAAATAACAATATGAACAAGTTAAGGTGTTATCTTCAGTCAGGCCGAAACTCACATACCCTACACTGCACTCAAAGTAGATACATATATTTCAGTAAAAAAAGACGTTGAAGAGGTTAAATAATTCGAAAAAAGTGTGAAATGTTTAAGAGGTTGAAAACTGTTGAAAAAGTCGTAAATATATGCAAAATGTTAATGTTGAGAGAGGTTGAAAAAGTCTAAACAATTTAAAATCGATGAAAAAGTCGAAAAAATAAAGAAATTTCATCACAATATCTTGCACGGCTTACGAGATATGGTGGTATAGAGGTTAAAATTTAGGACCGTGCCACGCGAATCTTTGGAAACTTGAAACCTAGCCTAATCTTAATTTAGTTCAAATGTACACCTAATCACCAAGTTTCATCAAAATCGCTGCATTTTTTTTCAAAATGGGATTGGGCAAATATACATAGAGTATGGGCGGTAGGCGTGTCCATGAACCGATTACGTCCGTTTTGAATAGCAAGATGCCTGCAAGAAGGTCTGACCTGAGTGTGCTAATTTCATTCAATTAGCTTTTTTGGGTTTTCCGTAAACCTGATTTGAACAGGCAGACAGACGGACATAGCTAAATCAACTCAGGTGGTGACGCTGATCAAGAATATATCTATATACTTTTTCATACCTACCACCGCCCTCTTCTATGCGTTACAAACAAAATGACAAAGTGAATATATCCTCGGTGTAGGGTATAATAAAGAAAATAAACAACATACGCATGTATTTCCGGTACTTTTCGCAACATAATTGTGACTTTTAGGTAAATATGGTCACTTGGGTGTTACGTAACGTTTAAGGGGGGGGGGGAGGGGTAGAGGAAAACGTTACGGCGCGTTACATAGGGGGGAGGGGGGGTCAAAAATCTTCGAAAATTGCGTTACGTAATACTTGAACGGCCCCTTAGCAGAGAAAACGTATTTTCTTATAAGAGGCGTGGCACTGCCCACTCAAAGCAAATATCTTTACTCAAGATTCAATCTACCTCCATACCAAATTTCATCAAAATCGAAGAAACGGCTCAGCCGAGACAGCGTTTTTACTATTAAGGGTGCCACGGCCTATTGAAGAAGGGTCAGAATACGCGAAACCGACATGTCTGAAATGTTTTTCAAAGTTTTTTATATAAATCAGTAGCTGCAAGTGGTAGAAATTAGTGTACGGAAAAATTTTTTAAAAAAAATTGTTGTTGCAATAATTATGGCCAGTCAAAGTTTTCACTATCCTTTTTTTTAAAATGCTATAAATTTTGAACTGCTTGACTGATTGTGACGAATTTTTTTAATTTCTGTAGATAATAAGTTGAACTTATGTATTAAAAAAAAAAAGTTGCAAAAATTTTGCATTTTTGTTGTTATTTAGCAATTTTTCTATCAACAATTGAATTTTAATAACTTGCTCCGCCTTGAAAAAATCTGAAAAAAAATTACAGAGATGCATTGAACCCTTCCAAACTAGAATTCGTAAAAAAAATCGTGGAGCCTCAATTAGTTTTTACGGTATAAATATTAAAGTGGTACCGGACGGATGAAAAATGCATAAAAATTTTGTTGTATTTCAAAAAAATCAATAACACTAGCTTACAAGAAAGAGGATCGGGTTTCTCATAGACTTTTTTCCATGTATTTTGGGGCGTAGTTTCCAAAAATGGCAACCTTTTTTTTTACTTAAGAATCGTTTTCGAGATATCCCCAAAAAACCCCTTTTTCGGCACTTTTTTCATTTATTTGGCTATATCTCGATTAATTTTTTTTCGAATCAAAAACGCTTTTCAGCACTCCAAATATATTTTATATAAAAAACATATGTATTTTCGTTAAATTTTATTGCAAGTTTTTTACTGTTTTCTCGAATAACTTCTACATTTTTTGTCCGATATCCGCAAAATTATACTAAAATATTTGCAAAAAAATAGTCTTTCAGTTTTAATTCTAAAAATATGAAAAAGAAAAAATTTTTCATTCAAATGGAGCAATTGAAAATTAGTGATTTTTAAAAAAGTCAGTTTTTTTGAACTTCGCGTGCTTGTAACTTCATCAAATCTTATTCGATTCTAGGAAACGGCATACCGTTAGAAAGGGAATAAAAATATATTTGGAGTGCTGAAAAGCGTTTTTGATTCGAAAAAAAATTAATCGAGATATAGCCAAATAAATGAAAAAAGTGCCAAAAAAGGGGTTTTTTGGGGATATCTCGAAAACGATTCTTAAGAAAAAAAAAATGGTTACCATTTTTGGAAACTACGCCCCAAAATACATGGAAAAAAGTCTATGAGAAACCCGATCCTCTTTCTTGTAAACTAGTGTTATTGATTTTTTTGAAAAACAACAATACTTTTAAGCATTTTTCATCCGCCCGGTACCACTTTAATATTTATACCGTAAGAACTAATTGAGGCTCCACGATTTTTTTTACGAATTCTAGTTTGGAAGGGTTCAATGCATCTCTGTAATTTTTTTTCAGATTTTTTCGAGGTGGAGCAAGTTATTAAAATTCAATTGTTGATAGAAAAATTGCTAATTAACAACAAAAATGCAAAATTTTTGCAACTTTTTTTTTTAATACTTAACTTCAACTTATTATCTACAGAAATTGAAAAATTTCGACACAATCAGTCAAGCAGTTCAAAACTTATAGCATTTTAAAAAAAAGGTTAATGAAAACTTTGACTGGCCATAATTATTGCAACAATTTTTTTTAAAAACTTTTTCCGTACACTAATTTCTACCACTTGCAGCTACTGATTTATATAAAAAACTTTGAAAAACATTTCAGACATGTCAGTTTCGCGTATTCTGACCCAGAACTCAGAGCTTCTAATTACTATCTTACGGTTCAGTCTATCTCCAAACCAACTCTTATTAAAATCGGTCAATTATTTTCCCGTTCTTTCCCAATTCGCAATATTAATTTTAAAAAAACGGGACTCTAGAACCATGAGAAAACGCCGAAATGGTGCGCATGACTGTGCGAGTGTGCTTGAATGTATGTATTTGGGTGTGAAGATGTATCTCTGAATGTCTGAATGTATGTCGGTGTGCGTCAGGGACCGTAAAGTTAATTTTGGGCTCAAAATTCAGGGTAAAAATTTACAAAAACAGGGACTTTTGGGAGCTCGATAGCGCAGCCGGAGAGTCTTTTCCAAACTCCATACTTCTGGACCCATTTTGGGGCGATAAAATACAAATTTTAAGTCGAGTTGCGTCCAAAAAACTTAAGGTAGAACGGAGATATAGCCAGTTGAAAATGAAAGAAAACGCGAATCTCGAAAAAATAGCCATTTTAAAATTACTGTATCTCGGGTTTCTTGAAGAATTTTTTAACTTTATAGCACGCATTTTGGAGGGCTGAATCAGACGAAAAAAATGAGCTCAAGTAAAAGCGGTTTTATCAAAATTTGACTACTTGGCGTCACTTTCAAAAAGGAATGTTTTTCTGTTTCGATGATTCTGAGAAATGAGATGGCAAACGATTTTCCAAATGCGGGATTATTCTGAACTTTTTTTTATCAAAAAGTTGAATAAGTGCCAAAAAAATTAAACCTATAAATTTGAATTTGGAGCTAAAGTTCCCGAGATACAGATATTCGAATGTAGGGCAAAAAACGTCAATTTTTGAGTTTTAAAAATGTATGTCATTGCACCAGGGTCATTAGAAAGGCCAACAATTTGGGGATCGTAGTTGTACATATATGATGTACTTCAATATCCCAAAGTTTGAACCAAATCGGAGAACCCACTGCGGTCGGTTCTCACGAAAAGTAATGGAACTGCTCATGTACATATGTTGTTCTTCAATCAATCCCATTATTATTCACGAATTTAGCTACGCTATTGGTAATATTGAACGCAAAAAATTAAAAATTGTGAATATCACAAATAAAAAAACAGACGATCAGCTTGGATTTCGTTTTTGGCCTTTTTTACAATCAGCACGTTCAGGGTACCATTCCAATAGGCCAAATCTTTCATAAGCCATATACAGTGGAACCTCGATTGTCCGTCAGGCACGGGACCAGCAGCCTGACGGATAATTGAATAGACGGATAATCGAATATATAGCAGAATTTTGTTTTGATTCTGTATGATGATGTAGTTTTGCGCGACCGTCCAATGATTCCATTTAAGAGACATACTTTTCGATCTCATCAGCATTTTTCTTTATATCACTAATTGTGGTTCGCGGAATACCAAATTGAGTGGTCAAAGTTGTAATAGCAGATACACCTTTTTTGATCTCTCTAATGATTTCCATTTTTTTTTTTCAATCGTAAGAACGGTTCTCTGGCGTTTTTGCTTACCAGATTCGGATGGTTGAGGCTCCATTGTGAAGCCAAAAAAATTTGTGTAATCCACTTGACTTAGCGAATAAAGTGCAACTGACCAAAATCAGTTAGAGAGCGCAAATGAACAAAATCAATCATGTTATGAAATTGAATCACACAAAAAGTGAACTTGATTAATGAATTTCTGCGAAACTTTCATCTCCGAATTTCGTAAGAAAAATTTCAGACAGAATCGCTTCGCGCATTGTGTGCATACATAAACAGAATCAAAACAAAACGAAAAAAGAAGTTTGACGATTGATCGGGAGCAGGGCTGTCGCTGTCACTTCAATCGCAGTTTTTCACTTCGATTTAAAGTATGACACTGCGACACTGCATCTTTTTTGAAAACACTGCACTTTCAGAAAAAAGTGTCGCAAAAGTAATCTAGCAAAAAATTTTCAAATTATAAATTTTCAGTCATAAGCCATTTCCATTTATAAGCCATTGAGGGATGTATACCTTGGCCCGAGAGCTAATTCATTCATTCACGATGGTTTGTTAAGTGAGAAAGAAGCTACAGAAATCAAAAAGAAATGTCAACAATTTTATATGATTTTATGCAAACAAGTGCTAAAAATAATTTATTTTAAAGATCATGCTTTAAAAGCGTTTCAATCTGAAAGTCCGGTTTCGTAAGCTTGTTGACACTGATTCTGCTTTTTCCTAATCTGATAAATCATGATGACATAGGTGATGTCGAAGCCAGAAGAAAAAAATTTGGAAGAATTTTGGCTGGCTATATTTCATTAAAAAAAAGCCTTAAGCGAAACTACTGTATGTATCCTGGTTTATAGAAATTTGTTGGCGCACTATTATGCCTACCTCACAGTAGCGCATCCAAATACCGCATTTTTTCACTTACAAATCAAATAAAAAATTCAACTTGGAATGGTTTAAAAGTGAAGACGGTTAATTCGATCATGCTCATTAAAGGAACGTTTCCTAATGAGGATTTTAAAAATTGGGTGCCATCAAAATAATTACTAGCAAATTACAGAAAATAGTCGTACATAAATCGTATTTTAATATTTTTTTTAAAATAAAAACACTTTTTCTGGCTTTAGGTCAGTGTTTTATTTATAATTTTTCCCAATATTTTGAGAAAGATCCTTCCTTATCATCAGGAGTGACTAAGAAATAATAATTAATACAATACACAATTGAATAAATTAACAAAACAAAACTAACGTTAAAATTATAGAAAAGCTAAACTTAAACTAACCTAATTGTCAACTAAATGTCTGTATATATGAGCACAATTTTCTGTGTCGCTCTTGAAATTTATTCTCTTGTCAGTGGGGGTGTTAATAATGTGGAGCATCTCTAATATGAATCTCTTCACATGATTATTTTCTTCTTGTAAGATCTCCACAGCGTCACAATTAGGAAAATGTTCATTTCTGTTTTTTTAGTCCGATCTGTGTCCTGAGAGTCTTGTCCTTAATTTGTTTTTTGTAGTACCAACATATACCTTTTGGCATACATTGGACCCGTCTCCGTCACAAAGAATTTTGTAAATAAGGCAGAATTTGTCAAGTTTTGATATTGCTGTAAAATTGTCCAACTTTACTATCAGTCTTATTAGCAATTTTTATGTTCTTAAATGCACTTAATTTCGCGAATCTCTCTATCAAACCTGGAATATATGTCATCGATTTATATGTGACTGACCCTTTCCTGTCTTGGTCCCTTATCCTTATAAAAATTGTCTTTTAATCTTTTTGTTGTGTGTTTTGAAAAACTGTTTTTCTCTAAGATTTTCTCAATTCATTTTATGTTGTCCCTATGGAATACTTGGTCGCTAATTTTTTTAAGTTTATTTTGATGTACACAGTACATAGAATATATAAACTTTTATTGTTATCTTTTTTTTATAAAATGTACTGATTTATGCCATGAAGGCACAAAATGACAATGTTATTTGTTTAATTTTAACTATTGATTACATTTTATTAAAAATGTACCGAAAAAGTGTTTTTTTTTTCATATGATTTTAAAAATATTGTAGAATGTATCTTTTTCTTATAACACTGCAAAATTCACTGCATTTTTGTTTTAGAAACACTGCAAACACTTCACTTTTCCTCAACTTTTCGGAATTTTCACTGCGGTCGAAAATTCCAAAACGACAGCCCTGATCGGGAGACGGATAATCGATGTTCCACTGTAATTAGTTATTGATACGAGTTACGAGTACTTCTCCGATTATTATTAAAATAAATGTAGTTGAAAAGCTCTGGTACAGCAAAATCCTCTGTTAGAAGTTAATGTAGCTTATGAATCATAAGTTATGATAAATTCGGCTGGTAAGCCCAGTGGATATTCAACTTCGAAGAGTACTCCGATTAAGAAAGGAGAACCAAGGTTCAGACACCTTTTCCTGTTGAAGGGCACTTAAATCCTTTTTTATAGTTTACCAGACGTATGCACATTTGCATATGGACGTGCGCAAAATATGAACTGTGTTGTTATTGTAGCTAAAGAAATGCAAGGGTTAAATTAAGGCAAAATATTTTTTCTCTAAGATCTAACGTACTTTTTAACCTTAACACTCACTTGTTGAAGAAATAAAGATAAAAGCCAAAATTTGATAACCTGCTTCAGGAATGCAGAATATTGAATAGTGGGAACATACCCTTCAAAATTAAAATACTCGTATATAAGGATATGTACTTAGTTCCAATAAGAAATTCTTTCTAACTCAAATGAGCGCAGATAAGAGAAAGTGTTTAAATAGCTCATTATTGATGCAACTTTGAAAGAGAGCAACACAGGAGAAATAAGAAATATTAAAAAAATTATTAAGAGCGCATCTTTTGCGGAGTTTTTTGAGTTAAGTGAAAGAAAAAAAGTCTCAAGGCATGCGGTAGAGCGAAACTTTTCTCAAGTTTTAATAAAAAATACAATCTCTGAAATGAGTAAATGCTTATGAGGAAAAACGATACCAAAAAATACTCGCATATTAATTTAGTTTGTAATGAGATTGCTTGAAGTTATCCTCAAAGGCAGCATAATCACAGTGGGATGGATACTCGCTGAATTTTAACCTTTTCGCTGTTTTTGTACAATATATTGTACAAAAAAAACTATCACATTTCTATTCTTCTCCTTTTAAAACTTTCGCAAATTTTGAAAATAGACATTTAATTTTTGAATCAAGCAAAGATAGTTTTTTATTTGAATTTGAAAAGCAGTCTACGTTGCATCTGTGTGTTATAAGGCAATGCGCAAACAAATTTTAGGTTTTTGAGAAGGTAATGAACATTTTTATTTTAATTATATGAGCTTTAATCAAAGTTAAAGAACCAATTCTTAGAAGTACATCAATATTTTTAAAAAAAGATGTAAAAAAAAATTGTTTTAATAGCTTAAAAAAAAGTGTACAATATAATGTACAAATTCCTACAACGCTAATGTACAATATATTGTACATAAATAATTTGGTCAATATATTGTACAAAATACGAGAAAAGTTGTTAATTTTTTCAAATATTTTGCGCGGCCTACGATAAAAAAACTGTTATTGTCCTGTTTGTAAGAGTTTTTGAATATTTTAAATTTACAGAAATAATTTTGCAATGACTTCACGAAAAAAAGTTCTATAAGCATAGGAAATTAATCTTGGACAGGCTCGCAGTAGATAAATTAGATTTTGAAGAAGAAGAATATGGAAATGGGGAATAAACTGCCGACATCGATCCCGAAAATGAGATTCTTATAGATTCTAATATACGATGTACGAATAATAGGTGTATACAAGAGTAAGAACCAAATCCTTTTTCTTTTGACGTAATGGCGTAAATGTTTTAAGGAAAAACTTTCTTGTAAGATTTATTATAAAGGAAAGCCTAACCCTTGAGGTATGTTTTTTGCGGAAAATCTGGATTTCTGGGATTAAATCAAGGAAAGAAAACTCCGATTGACTCAGAAAACTTGGCAAAGAATGGGTTCATAACAGCAATAGCTTTGCAGTTGAGTAAAAAATTGACAAATTTTGGTCATAATCTATACTTCGACAGCTCTTTTAGCTCTTACAACTTGCTTTTAAACTTTCCATAAATTTTATGAACCTAAAACTTGACTTTTTATGCTTTTCAGGCTATGCTACTAGACTTTTAAAGAATTGTAATATTTATATTTTCGTTTTTCAATAATAAAAAGTATTATAAATAAATAATGATTAAATTAAATTTTTACTCCATTGATGCGGTTTGGTCAATATATTGTACAAATTTTCCTAAGGCCTTTCCCAAAAACTTTTTGCTATAATTTTTTGTGTTTTATTATTAATAAAACTTATATACAGATATAAGACAAAAACAAAAATTTTCTGGCTCGAAATGAGAAAGTTGATAAGAAAGGGTTAAACCAAAAGCAGTATATTTCCAACGTAGAACATAGAGTAGAGGAAATAATTACTTGTTAGTACAAGGCGGGCACGAATGCAAATCGAGTGTAATTTGAACGCTTATTGACAATATTTAAAAAATTTATTGAACAATATCAATTAATAAGGAAAGATTGATCCTTGGCCCCGGAGCAGATGTCTTGTGTTAAAAAATTTCGTTGAACTGGCAAAAAAAAAACCAGTTTTTGAATATAACCAAGGCATTTGAACATTTTTCTAACTATTTCTCCCCGAAAATAATTGTTAGATTGTAAGATGTTAGCAATTAGTTGGTAGTTCGAAAATATTCTTTTTATTTTTAGCTTCTATAAATGATATTTTCAGTTAAACTTAAAAACAGACCAAAACTCAAATTTTAGTAAGCCGAGTTTTTTTATTTTATTTTAAGCTTGCGCAAAAAGCAAAAAAAAAATGTAGACATCAAAACCACAAATGGATCTCTATATCTTCAATATTTTTTTAAAAAAAATTTGAGCTGACGTAACAATTTTCAAAAACTCGGAAAAAATAGAAGTTAATGACTGCCATTTCAATTTTGATGTTTAAAACAAAAGAAATAATACCGAAGCTTCGGCAAATCTGAAGCTTGATTCAAATAAAAAAAAAAAATTTTGAAATTTTTTTAAAAGATAAATAACTCTCTAATTGACTCATCTTCTATGTATGTATGTACATTACGGTGGTTCTTAAGGGTACTTTTTCGCGAAAATTAATTGGGACGCCCCACAGTGCGGCCAAAGTCTCATTTTGCGGCCAAAATTCAAAAATTCAAGTAATTCACTCCAAAATGTACACACGGGGGTTTTTGGGGTCTCTCATTACGAATCTGATGTCAGAACTTTGAAATTTAAAATGTCCCCACTTATTTGCATACATACATTAATTTTTTTGTATGAGAGCCACCCTTACTATGTAACCTAAATAAAAGTTTTATGGGCAAAACTTTGTTACTTAATATAAAAGATACGTGGTGTAAATTCCATGTGAATCGATGCATTGGTCTTTGTGAAAATGGTATTTTGAAAATATTTTTGTATGAGGGCCACCCTAACTATGCACCCTAAATAAAATTTTTATAGCTTACGCCGTATCCTCGGACTTACCAAATATACACAAAAAATTTCATAAAAATCGGTCAAGCCGTTTCGGAGAAGTTCGGTAACAAACACTGTGACACGAGATTTTTATATATTAGATTGTAACTTAAGTAGTTATCGAATATTCTATTGCATTAAAAAATTTATTAAAATTCAAGTAGCAGATAGTAGCAGCTGAATTTTTTTTATTCAGTAGCTAATACTTTTCTAAGTAACCTCCAACAAGTTTAAAGGCAGCATCCGACAGCGTGTTATTACTGTTTCATTTAACAACTCAAATTTAGTTTGAATAAAAGAAAAAAATACCCTTCCTTTATTTTATTTCTTAAAATTTTCTGTTTCAGTTTGATATTCAAAAAATTTTTAACGTATTTTACTAAACTTCAGACGTAGATTTCATTTGGTTTTGTTGGATTTCTTTCACTCGAAACACTTTCACATGTTTATAACTTTTCCCTTTGTATCTATAATAATGTTGTGCTTGGGCGAAAGCCACATTCGAACTGACAATATAGAGGGGACTTAGGGTACAGGGCGTTACTGTGAACGGTTTTCACTTTTTAGAGTATCCCTTTAGCCAACTCAATGATAAAAAATCCCTATCTAGAAATTTTTTATTTCGAATTTTGGTCGCAAAATGCGACTTTGGCCGCACTGTGCGCCTCCTCAATTGGTTCGAAATAGGGTAGAACAAATCTAAAAAAATAATTTAAAATTTTTACCTTTTTCATAATTAAATCTGTCCTAAGCCGCCATTTTTTAAATTATTTTTTCTTAAGTACCTTTTAATTCTAAGAAAGAATATAGTAAACATATTGATGTCATATGGAATTAAAGTCAATTGATTGGGCTATCATAATAAAATTAAAAATTAATAATACAATTTTTAGAGAAAATAACAGCTATTGAAAAAAAAAAAAAATGGTGACAATTTTACAAAAACCTCCATACCTCAAAACACGTGGAAATGATTTCAAATGTTTATGTATCAATCTTATAGACAATAAAATGACCTTCCAATTGACATCAATACGTACAGTCAAATTCAGTAAAATCTGTTCCGGAGTTTCCAACTTAAAATGATTTTAGAAAAGCTATGTCCGCAACTTCCCATGACTTTATTTCGAAAAATCAGATTCAAATAATACTTTTTTTTAATATACATATTCTTTCTTAAAATTAAAAGCCACTCAAGAAAAAATAGTTTAATAATATGGCGGCTTAGGTCAAATTTATCTTTGAAATAGGGTCCGTAGGGGTTAAAGATAAAAATTATAGATTAATTTTAAAAATTGTTTTGCCTTATTTCGAACCGATTAAGGGGGTGTCCTATTTGATTTTCGCAAAAAAACCAAAAAGGAGATGTCAAATTCACTTTAAAATAGGTTCGGTAGGGGTTACAGATAAAAATTAATTTTAATTAATTTTTAAATTTTCTTAATCCTATGTCGAACCGATTTAGGGGACGTCCCCAATTTTTTTTTTCCTAAGAACATATATGTATTAGCGTGTTTATTTTAAAAATTTTGTAGATGAGAATGAGGCTTAAAAATAATTGTCCTAATATTTGAGCTCAAACCTGTAAACGGTGCGGACAGAGTTTTTGTCCGATTTCGTTGAAATCTTACGAAAAAACCGACTTACTTAAATGTAGAAAAAGTAACTTTTTTACTAAAACGCAAAAAAAATATGTCTTTCGTTTCTCTGCTTTTTCGTTTTTTCCATGGAAACGAACTGATTGCACCTTTCGCAGGTTTGATCTAGCAAGCTGATATTTTGGTATAATTTTCTTCAAATCCAATTCTATTATATAGGTACATAAGATCGAATATTTTAAAAAACAAAAAGAATATCTCGGTTGTATTTTGGACGCATTTTCAGCCACACGGAAAGTGTGGGCGTGGTTTGACAACAGTGGGTGGTATTTCCCATACAACTAAAATATCTAAGACGCTAGATTCTCACGGATTTACCAGATGATTCGTACAATTGAATTCGCGTGGCCGGTTTAGCGAATAGCCCGAAAGGCGTGTTTTGCTCGGATCGTAGCTCAACGTAATCTGGCCATATGGGCTCGAAAGTCAAAAAATTGGGAAGCACGGCCCACTGGCAGAAATACATACAATATGTATGTCTCCGAAACGAGATTCAAGCGACTTTTTTTTTCTTATTTCTAATTTATTTTTAACCCTCTATTACTCCTAAAAAAATTCATTTGAAGAATATCAGCTAAAGTAAACTCAAGCCAAATAAATGCAAGAAAAATGGAAAAATCACTTACCCAAGGCACAAGGCGCTTTGATATTTCACCTTCGCATTTTTACTGAATGAAATTATTTTTCATTGATAATTTCACTTAATACTTTTGCTTCGAATACAACAATAAGTGCAAATTTTGAATAGCAAAAAAATATTTCTTTAAGCGGCAGATTACAACACTTGAATTTTCAACTGCGCAGCAATTATTTCCAATATATTAGAATTCGAAAATACACAACTTTTGCAACTTAATTAAGTTTTCAAATACACAATCATCACTTTTAATTTTTAAAAAACACATTCCCACATCTAAAATTTAAATAACGTTATGCCAAAGAAACCAAAACACGAATATTTCAATGTACCGACACTATTTCAAATATCGCGTTTTATGACAACTAATAAATGCAAACAAATAACTGCTGTTGTTTGCTCCATTCACAATGGTGCTATTGAGTGTTGCCGGATGAAAAAACAAAAGAGTAGAAAAATAGCAAATTATTGGCTTAGTATTTTTAAGTAATTGAAAAGCAAAGCGTTTCATTTAATCGAAGTTCAACTTTTTTGGCAAGATTTCGATAAAATAATGCAATGAATTTGTAAATGGCATATCGATGCTGCGCTGCTTGATACTCAAATTCATTTTTTTATATATAGTCATTTTTGATCGCTACGATCTTTTACAAATTGAATGTAAGAAATATTTTTATACTTTTAAGCAAACTAAATGGCATACACCGGGACAGGTGTTTCACCTGGCCTATACATTAATAAAGTTTGTTCACGAACGAAATGAGCGAGATGAAAAATAAATTGTAAACTAAGCAGTTTCGATAAGTATTGGTATCGAATAGATTTCTCCTCTTTCCCTAAATTTTATAGCGCTCCTAAAAACAACAAGTTCCCTGTTTTGAAAAAAAAACTTTCTGAAACGGAAACTTTCAACGTTCAACACCTCTCGTTATGGCGAGCATATAAAATAATTAACTTCGATCTGTCCATAATAATACAACTGTGCACTTAACGACCAAGAAATACATAAATTGTTAGTTAGAAAAACATAAGCAGCTGATTTTGTTGCTATTCTCGTTTTAACTGGTGAATCTTCTTCGATTTTACAAAAATGCTCTCGAGCGAGATTGAGAAAATGAAAACAACAACATATCCGAGTTTTGATTTTTGACTCAAAAATGGAAGAGCGCCATTTGAATAAAATGAAAAAAAAAAAACCATTTCAGTGTCCTTAGGAGAACCACTATTTGACTTATGCTTGTGTGCCTTATTTTACTTCTCTCATGCCGCATATTTTTTGCGATATTACTAACACCACTGAGGAAATGAGCGAGCGAGCAACTTTCATTCTTTTTTTTTTACTCATACAGCACTATTTCTTTATTTTTTCTTTTGCTGTTGTTGCTTTGCTTTGTTGTGATAACATCTTTTTGTTGTAGTCAAAGTAACTCAGCGCTCCTTGTAAATGTGAATTTGAAAAGAAAACAAGATTGCAACAATAATTAAAGAGCGCTCGCCACGTCGCTGGTTCTGTGTGTGTGTATATAAC
Source organism: Tricholauxania praeusta (assembly GCA_949775025.1). NCBI lineage: Eukaryota > Metazoa > Arthropoda > Insecta > Diptera > Lauxaniidae > Tricholauxania > Tricholauxania praeusta. Next base: position 4,963,418 of record OX459032.1, on the reverse strand, counting down.
AATACATAGTATGTATTGTTGTTGTTGCTTTAGAAATAAATTCTTTTCTATTTTCTTTAACATTTCTGCGATTTTGGATTGTAGTTGTTGTTGTTCGCTTAGTTTATTTTTAGGGGAGGGATTGTTGTATGGTAGTGGTGCTGCTAGTGTTGGTTAAACTGCCATGGGGTGGAGGATTTTGTTGTCGACACTATATGCTATTGAATAGAAATGTTTTTTTTTTTTTTTTAATTCAAATTTACCACCTTTTCACGAAGTAAACGACGGCAACAGCAGTGGCGTCGACTTTTCTTGTGCTTTTTTTTCGAAAAAATTTGTATTTTGTGAGTGTCCCGTTTGTGGATGCCGTCTAACAGAAGTACAAAACACATCGCACTGTGAGGTTGCGTCCGTACGCTCTCACTCACTCAAACGCAAGCAAACGCTTACACTCACACTCACATGTGAATGCGGTAACGGAAGTTAAGAAAACAAACAGAAGCGAAGAAAAAGACGAAGACGCACGATTTCTTTTTTCGCCGTTTGACTTGTAAAAAATGTAACGCTTTGCGTTCTTGTTCGTTGTTCAAACGGCCGCGAATGCTCAACAACAACGGATAGGGCTACGACTTCGTCTTGAAAAATAAGAAATAAAAAATGCGTGTTTGCCTTAATATTATCAACGTCTTGAAATAATAATTCGCAAGTAAAACGCGTTACGTCTAAAAACGTAATGTTAAGAATGAACTTCTTGCTATCACTTAGTGCAGAAAATTATAAAAATTAAATTTATAACATAAAAAAAAGAGAAATATATATAAGTAGTGTGTGTGCTATACATAAATGTCTAAACTTGCAAATTTTGCTTAAAAAAAATCAAAGAAATTTGTCATTTAGCGGCGCATTAAAAAATTAAGAAAATTTGTTATTTGTGTGATTTTTAATTTGAATTTAATCGTTTAAAGCTCTGACGAAACTGTTGAAAACAAAATTTCAAAAAAAAAGAAACAAGTGATACTCCTTAGAAAATAAAATATATGTATGATCTCTCCAATTTTGTTTAAATTTTTTAGTTTCATGACACGACTAGTTTGAATGGTTTTTGAGTTTAAGCTTTAAGCTTCCGTTGTGACTCATTTAATTTAAAAATTATTATTGACTAATTATTGCAAACGACAAAGGTCGGCTTTGTTTTAAATTAACTTATCTTATAGGAAAGCAATTGACCGAGTAAGTTGGGCGCGGCAATCATTTGTTTCATAGATAAAATCAACAAAAGTTGCGAATACATCTCCGTCAAAAACCGACTTTGAACTACGCTCCATTTTTTGAAATTTTGAACAATGTCTTTCTTAAAAGCCATTGGAAAAATATATTGTCAACTCATATTTCCATTAAAACACTACTCAATCTTACTTTATTCCCTTCATGTCACGCGATAAAAATTTTATGCAAATAAATATGATTTTATTCACGTTTGTATATAAAACATTTACCAAAAAAAAAAAAAAAAAAAAAAAAACCCCAAAAAGTCTTTTCTAGAAGTGATATGAATATGAGGCAAATTTTCTGAAGATTGTCATTAGCTGATGATTAACTGTAAAAGGCGCAAATCCATTGTTTTTACTTAAGAATACATATAAAAATCATTTCCGTAACATGTACTTTCTTGCGATCGCTTAAAAGATATCTGGTTAAACTTACTTGGAACTTTAACTGACAGTTTTGTATGAGATTTGATTTCAAACTAAGATTAAGCCGGACATTGTGGAAAGCTTTAAATAAATTACTATGTTAATGGTTAATTTTTTCAAAATATACCTACCAGTTAAAAGTCGATTTCGGTATAAATTATCAAACAATTTATTAAATAACGTCAATTTTGTTAAGCCCGTTGAAAGAGTTTCCGTGTTCAAATTGTTATTTTGGGCTTGTTTAAAAAAAAAATTTGGGTCTTTATAAAATTAAGATGAAGGTACTGCTATTTTCATGTTCACAGCTGTATGTAAATTACATATTACACTTTCTGTGTAATTGCCATGTCATGGAACCTTTTTGTTTCAAATACCAAGCTTCATCATATCAGATTTATAAATATACTAATCTAAAAAACGTAAAAGTCAGATTTTTTGGTATACTCGGGAGTATATTACACCGCGAATTAATTTTGCTCATCAAAACTCAGTACGGCGTGCGAAGGTATTGCTCTCCTCTTTGAAAAAAACCCATTTTGAATTATATCGAAAAAAAAATCATTATTACGCTTTCCCGACTCTGCTGGGCTTCATAAATTCTGAATTTTATGAGGATAACGGGAAAAGCGAAAGATGAACTGAAACAGTTAATATTGTTTTATCTCGTTTTAAGCAATTTTCTGAGCATTCAGAATTTGTAAGTCTGAAATGAATCATATATTTGATAAAAAGATGAGCCTGAAACTAGCCTGGCTAGCCACGCATATATTTTGACTTTTCTGACTCTCTTATGTTACATAAATTCTGAACTTCAAAAGTGTAACGATCACGCAAACATTATGCCTCTTTTCTAACACTTGTGCTTCATAAAGTCTGAATGTCATGAGAATAACAAGAAAAATAGAAATAAACGAAATATGAAAGATGGACTGAAACTGTTACTATTGTTTTATTTCTCGTGTGCGATTTATAAAAGTAAGTTGACTCCTTTGAAGTCTATTGTGCTAAATTTCAAATATTCCAAATCAATCGTTCTTGAGATAGTTTTTACTAACCATAAATAGTCACAATTTACCGAAAAGTCTTTACTTAACAGCACTTATGAGTCATATGGTACATATGTCTCCGAAAAGAATCAAAATATTTAAATTTTAGGTTTAGAATACTTTCATATTTCAGACTCTAATATGAGGCTAATTTTTTACTCATTTTTGTGTGCTCTTCCAAAAACGAAAATTTTTGAAGATTCTGATATGGAATGTGAAGTTCTATTAGAATCAAAAGACAAAAATTAATTATTTTGATTTCGATGGAATTGCCGCTTTTTTGAAAAAAACTTCGGTTTTTGGCACCTAAAATTGAAATGAGCATCATTTCGTAAAAAATGTTTTTCATTCAGATCGGGGGAACACGCGTCCTCTTACATCCTCTGAAAAACAACAAAAAATTCCGATATTTGAACTAATTCTGCATGATTTGAAATGGATTCGGTCTATACATACTCTATGCATACACACATCTTTTGAATACTACATTTCTCCTCAGCCATAATGTAACTTCTTCTATTGCTGTAATTTGTGTCTCAAAAACTGCAATAGTCTAGTGAATTTTCTCGTCCCGTTTGCTTACTGACATACCCAGATCCGCATTAGAAAAGAAGATTAACATCAGCTACGTGCTGTTCAACATTCTTCAAACTTGGTACGCGAATGGTAATTGGCTACCTTGCTCATAGCACTATCAACATAGAAACCTTGAATTGGATCACAGCAAGCAAAAACTACCGACGGGCTGTCCTTTTTTTTTGTTTTAATTCATATTTTGTAATAGAACAAAAATGGAATGAAAATCCAAAATCCAATCAAATTTTTTTCTGAACAGATTAATACTTTTCTTCCATTGCTAAAATCACTCATGTAGTAAAAAACAAATCACTTGAAGAAAGCCGGTACGATAAACGCCATGTTGCGTAGTCGTAGAACAGAAATAAAAACACATGTGTTACAACAACAAAAAACTCATCTCAAGTACGTAGAAGGATAACTTTTCACGCACACAAACGCGTATACGAAACACACAAATAGCCACTTGGGTACATATACCATATACATAGTATGCATTATGTGTCAATATAAACAAAAATAAAAAGAAGCATAAAAGGAGCTGTGTGAAGTAGGCTCGTGACTACGAGATTTCAAATTAAAAATTACCTAGAAAAATTGATCTTCGTTTGCTCGTCGAGGATATGTGTCTAAAAAAATTGTTTCCGAAATATTTTTGGAAATATTTCTAAAAAACAAAAACACCTAGCTCAGCACTTAACGCTATAGCAAAAATAGCTACATGAAAAAATTGCTCTTCGTCTGCTCGTGCATAAAATATAACAACAAATTTATTGTGCATTATTTTAAGCAATATCGCAAAAAACAACAAAAGCTGGCTCAGAACTTGAAGCTAGGGCTACCAGATGACCAGCTGGCTCAGTACTTGAAGCTAGGGCTACCAGATGACCTGCCTACAAAAGTAGTGTATGTCAAAAAATTTCAATTTTCGAATGAAAACCAAAAATTTTTTTAGTCTCATAAAAATATTTTTGATGAGCAAAAAAAAACAAAAAAGGTCCTCGCTTCCTACGAAAAACCCCAGCAAAATTAAAACAATATTTTAAATGACTTTCACTTTACAATACAACCATCGAAAGTAGCAAAACCATCCAAAAGTAGTGCATTTCAAGTGAAAAGTAGCAAAGTAGCACATTTGCTACTAAAGTATGTCATCTGGTAGCCCTACTTGAAGCTATCGACAGTACCTTTATCTATAAAAATTGCTCCTCGTTTGCTTGTTCAGAAAATCTAAAAAAAAAAAATTTCGTGCAACATTTTGCACAATATTGCCAAAAAACGAAAACACCTGGCTCAGCACTTCAAGCTATCGAAAAACTTTTTATCAATAAAAATTGCTACTCGTTTGCTTGTCTGAAAAATTAAAAAAAAAAAATTTTCGTCCAATATTTTTCAAAATATTGCCAAAAAACAAAGAAAAACTTGGCTTTAAACTGCAAATTATTAAAAAAAAAATTTAAAAAAGGAAAAATTCCGCAAAAAAACTATTTGCAAAAAAATTGCTCCTGGTTTGCTTGTTCAGAAAAACAAAAAAAAAAAGTTCGTGCAATATTTTGCACTATATTGCCAAAAAAACCAAAACAAAACGAGCAATTTTTTTGGAAATAGTTTCTTGCGAAATTTTTCCTTTGTTAAATTTTTCCCATAATTTGTAGTTTTAAGACACGTTTTTCTTTGTTTTTTGGCAATATATTGAAAAATATTGGACGAAAAAATTTTTTTTTATATTTTCCAGACAAGCAAACGAGGAGCAATTTTTATTAATAAAAATTTTTTTGATAGCTTGAGTTGCCGAGCCAGGTGTTTTTGTTTTTTGGCAATATTGTGCAAAATATTGCACAAATTTTTTTTTTTTTTTTTAGATTTTCTGAACAAGCAAACCAGGAGCAATTTTTTGCAAATAGTTTTTTGCGGAATTTTTCCTTTTTTAAATTTTTTTTTAATAATTTGTAGTTTAAAGCCACGTTTTTCTTTGTTTCTTGGCAATATTTTGAAAAATATTGGACGAACATTTTTTTTTTTATTTTTTCAGACAAGCAAATGAGGAGCAATTTTTATTGATAAAAAGTTTTTCAATAGCTTGTGCAGGTGTTTTCGTTTTTTGGCAATATTGTGCAAAATATTGCACAAATTTTTTTTTTTTAGATTTTCTGAACAAGCAAACGAGCAATTTTTGTAGATAAAAGTACTGTCGATGGCTTCAAGTACTGAGTCAGCTTTTGTTGTTTTTTGCGATATTGCTTATAATAATGCACAATAATTTTGTTTTGTTATATTTTCTGCACGAGCAGATGAAGAGCAATTTTTTCATGTAACTATTTTTACTATTGCGCTAAGTGCTGAGCTATGTGTTTATGTTTTTTGGAAATATTTCCAAAAATATTTCGGAAGCAATTTTTTTAGACACATATCCTGGACGAGCAAGCGAAGAGCAATTTTTCTAGATAATTTTTATTTTGATATCTCGTAGTCACGAGCCTACTTCACACAGCTCATAAAAGGAAACTCAAACCGCAATCGCACGCACATGGACAATTTGTTTGAATGTACATATCATCATATATGTATGTATTTGTGTGCGTATGTACATTAGGGTAGTTCAAATTGCAAACATGTTCCGATTTTTGGTGCTCAGGCCTGAAAATATATATTGATACCGTGAAGCTCTTGTGCCAAAATTTTACCTCAATGGGACTATGGGAAGGAGTGTCAGTGGGTCGATTTTTGTGCATTTTCGAGATGATTTAAAGCATAATTGCTTTTATTTAAAAAAAATGTCAACATCGGGGTATATTTGTAGCTATAATTTTTTATGGACTCAATATGATGTGAAATATGTGCAAAAACTAAAAATCAGAAAATTGGCACAAATTTGAGTATTGATTCATTGATAAGAATGTGAAAAATGCTAAAAAATCTGACATATGTCCACTTTGATAGCCCAAAACCATGCCTATTTTATATTTTTCTACCACGGCACTAAGCGCAATCGATCGGACATCTTCTTATACATGAAAAACAAAATGTCAAAGATTTTTTGTACCAACGATGCGATCTGGAGAAATTATTGATTAAAAAAAGCAACAAATTGATTTTTAGAAAATAAAGATTTTTAATTTATTTTTGTTCAAGAAACGCTATTATTTCGCATTTGATCATTTTTTTCGGTTTTTGGCGACAACTTTGAGTAATTTTTGAAACTTTCTTCGTTATCTGTTTGCTGAATTTTTGCACAAGAGCGATCAGTCTTTCTGCAGGGTCGCTTACAACATGTAATTCTGCATTCAACAGGAACACAAATTCCAGCCGAAAGGTGACTACGCCGAATTTTTGAGTCATACAATAATATATTTGGGCGCAATTCCTCGTCACGGTATCAAATTTTATGAGCCTTCGGGAACAATTCGAGCACGCAATATGTGTCATCTGTTATATTCATACAAAAAGTATAAGTTCGGAATAACAACCGCCGAAGATGGCCTGTACGATATCGATGAGAAAACCAAAAATGACAGTCTGAACTTAATTATTTTTGCAATCAAAGGCGGTTACTCAAAGCCTGGTTCCAAGCACCAGATGCCACTTCTGCGCCACAAAATTACATATATTTTCTGAAGTAATTGATTAAATAAAGAAACGAAAGTAATAATATAGCAAACATTGCCATCAACAAGTTCAGAGGTCCTTTGTGGTACATCAGTGAAGCATTGATTAGGCTGGCGTTTTTCGAGGAAGCAATTTCAGTCAACAAAAAAAGGAAAATGCTCTCGAACCTAAAAATTTCTTCTCGAGACGACTCAAGTCGCATAAATATCGATTTGCGTTTCTTCCAAAAATTGAAATTGCTAATGGATTTTCTGGAAAAAGACCCCATTTGCTGGCCAAATGATGAATCCTGTAAGTATTCGAAAATTGTGGCCCAAAAATTACGTGTTGTGAACGATACCGCAAAAAGAGCGATTGCACTTGTGCAAAATTTTAATAAACAGATAACGAAAGACGAAGATTAGTTTCAAAAATTACTCAAAGTGGTTGCCGAAAACCGAAAAAAAATCTCCAAAATGAACAACTGCGAAATACTAGCGTTTCTTGAACAAAAATGATTTAAAAATCTTTATTTTCTTAAAATCAATTTGTTGCTTTTTTTTAATCAATAATTTCTCCAGATCGCATCGTTGGTACAAAAAATCTTTGACATTTTGTTTTCCATGTATAAGAGGATGTCCGATCGATTGTGCTTAGTGCCGTGGTAGAAAAATATAAAATAGGCATGGTTTTGGACTATCAAAGTGGACATATGTCAGATTTTGTAGCATTTTTCACATTCTTATCAATGAATCAATACCAAATTTGTGCCAATTTTCTGATTTATAATTTTTGCACATATTTCACATAATACTGAGTCCACAAAAAATTGTAGCCACAAATATACCCCCATGTTGACATGTTTTTTATAAATAAAAGCAATTATGCTTTAAATCATCTCGAAAATGCACAAAAATCACACAAATCGACCCACTGACACGCCTTCCCATGGTCCGATCGAGGTGAAATTTTGGCACAATAGCTTCATGGTCTCAAGATATGTTTTCAAGCCTGAGCACCAGAATTTGGACGACTTTTAATTTTCCCATACGATTTTGAACCAACCTAATGTACATGCATACATATGTTTAGCTACAAACGAAAAATAAATGAAAAATTATTAAATTTCAAAGTACAGAATTTTAACAAAAGTAACATTTTTTTATAAGCAAAACGAAATAGCCGCCAAGTATAGGGCTACCAGATGGCCTGCTTACAAAAGTAGCACATATCAATTTAGTAATGAAAACCAAAAATATTATTGCACAGTGTTGTTTTTTTTTAATTCCATAGAAATATTTTTGATGACCAAAAAAAAAAAAAGGTACTCACTTTGTACGAACCCTAGGAAATTAAATAAATATTTTAAATATATTTAAAATAAATCAAAAGCAAAAAAAAATTCCTAACTTCGAAAGTAGTGAAAAGTAGCGCATTTCAACCAAAAGTAGCACATTTCAAGTCAAAAGTAGCAAAGTAGCTCAGCCTTGCAAAAGTAGCACTTTTGCTACTTTAGTATGCCATCTGGTAGCCCTAGCCAAGTAGTAAAATATAAGACCATGAATAAATAACAAATTTCTTATCTTAATTCATAAAATTTCTTACTCCACGAAAAAGTTGCCGCCAAGTGACAAAAATATAAAGATTTAATAAATAATAACGCGCCTTAAGGTTTGCAACAAATGTTTTTACTGCAGCAAATCCGCGAAGAATTGTAGCAGACCGACCGACAACTCACTGATCAGCACGGCAGCATCAGCGGAAAAATCCAGAGTAACGCAGTGTAAAACAAACATTCCAAAACATAAGCGACGAAAAAAAAAATAATATGTAAAAAAGTTTTCGTTAGTAAAAAAAAAAATCAAAAATTTTTGAATACAGCAAAAAAATAAAAATAGAAATTTGTGCGAACGAAAGTGATAGCACGAATAAAATGACCCTTGAGTGTGAAGAGGAAAATGATGTAATTTTAATTTTGATTGTTTAAATTTGATTTTTAATTTGCACTCCAAATTGTATTTTTGTTGCTCAATACGTCCTTTGGAATTTTTGTTACCTAATGTAACAAATTTCTTGTTATTAATCCATTTTCCGATACGTGTTTTGTACTCGTATTACCTAAGATGAGATCTCTTAGATTACTCCAGGTTTGCCTTGTCAAGGCCCGTCCCAAAAATGCAAAAAGTGTATAATAGCTAGGGAGCCGGAGGCCTACATATCCATATGATTTTATCGTGCTACTCTGCCTTACTAAGCGAAAAAGACGTGTCTCAAAAAAATTCATTTCGAGATAATTGATGTTTTGTTTATGTCAATTTGTTGAAATACCTGTAAAATTGAGATAGAGGAAATTTTCTTAGTAGATTTTTTATATGATTGAACTAAGATGCCGACATATGGAGTATTTCATTAGACGCGTAATTTCTTAAGCTATCCGATGCCATAAGAATCTCGGATATATATTTTTTTTTGAGATACGTCTTTTTCGCTTAGTACGGCAGTACAGTGGTTGGAAATCTTTAAGTTTAAAGTAATATAAATAATACGAATAATATCTATCATTGCTTTCCTCTGTGATATTTATTGAGAGCCCTTTTAAGCTGTAAAAATAGGTACCATAAACAATTTTATTGCGTCTGCTTTTTACATTAAAAAATGTGTACATGCACAAAAACAGATGCGAGAGGCAGACGTTTTTGTTGCATTTAAGACGTTTAAGAGCAATTAAAATTTTATGGTATAAACAAACTTAAGTTATTTTATCGTGAGGCTTATTGAGATGATTATAAAGATTATGTCATTAGGAACGAGAGAAACAACCTTTGCCACTTAGTTATTGCAATATTACATATATGAATAAAAACTGAGTACTAAATTATTTTATCACGTCTGCCTATTGGCTGACTGGTTCTTTACATATAGAAACGTAAATATAGAGTAGACAGATGATTCTAGCGTTGTTTTTTCGAAGGCAGCAGTTTTTGAGCACTACTATTTAAGGATATATCTATATTAAAACCAAATCCGTGCAAATTTTTACCGTCATATATGTATATAAATTTTATTCTGTGTATATGGGGCATTCCATGCCAAATCGAGCCCCCTTTTTGCTTTTGCATCTGTGCTTTTTGTGTAATTTTTTTTTCTTTTAGTACTGTTTGAGACTAACCTCCATAATTTTTTTTATTTTTTTTTTCGAAACATCGTTAATTGAAATTTATGAAACAGGTCTAAATACAGATGTACATAAATAAGTTATAATACGGCAGGATAACTGGAAAATTTAAATTTACTGTGTCTCGAAGAAAATAAAAGATATTGATATAATTCAAGGGAAAAGGTTAATCTTTTCAACTACATAATTAAGTATATTCTGGTCTCCCTAAAATTAATAAAGGAACTTAAAACTCGACGATTTTGACAGATACAATCTCAATTTTTTTTTTAAATGCTGCCTTTTGTATTTTCAGCTTCTAAGGGCAATATGAAATCAATGAAACTCTGGAAGAAAACGATAAAATTATTCAGTGGAATATTTTCTTTATTTTTAGTATGGACGTCTACCTTTTATAATTTTTTTATCTTAACTATGTTCTTAAGAAAATATATCAGAAGCAGGCGCGATAAAATAATTTAATATAGTTTTCTTTTTATGCAACTTCAAAATTCATTTAAAATAAAGCTATCTTCACATAACTCTTAGTTTTTCTTATTCGAATAAATGTGAACTACATTGCATATCAATACCAAGGACGATAAAATCATATACCTAAAATGTTCACCGGCTCCCTAGCTATAAGATTATAGCTCGAAATATATGTCAAATAATAAATCTCGAAGAGCCCAAATAGAATATATAGGGTTACATTGTTGAATCCTGTCCCAAACATGAGTTGCCATCGGTGTTGGGTTAATTTTTTTAATAACGACTAGAGTCCGCCCAGTGATTGAAATTCAACCATTAAAACAAATACGTTTCCACAGGGTTCAATCTTTTTCTGGATTTCATCAAATCCGTCCATTAGCTTAGTAGTAAAACATTTTTTCCTGTAAGGGACGTGGTACCGCTCACTCAAAAGAAATATCTTTACTCAAGATTCAATCTATCTACATACCAAATTTAATCAAAATCGGTGTTGTGCCACAGCCGTGATATCGTTCTTTCCCATTAGTGACGATGCCACGCCTCCTAAAAGAACTTGAAGATTTTGATACCATTTTTTAGGGTACAATCTCCAAACCGAATTTCCCCAAAATCAGTCCACTTGTTTAACCGTGGAAACATATTTCCTGTTGAAGGCGTGGCTTCGCCTAGTATTCATAACTATTACAACAAAAAAAACTAAGCGATTATGTTGTGTTATGGCAGTTAAAAAAGGATGGATGTATAGATAATCCTCACTCTCTCACAAACAAAGAGTAAGAAGCTGTTGCATGTCTCAACTCTAAGATTCGATTAGGGGCCGTCCATTAAGTACATGAGGTGTATTTTTGAAAATTCGGAACCTCCTCTCCTCCCCTTGATGAGATTTGGTGAAATCTGACGGGACCCTCCCTCCCCTCATACCCATGAGACTGCCTTATAATTTTTAAATGTAATCTGCTATAATTACAATAATGCTTAGACTCTGCATCAAAAAGTTAACGTGAGATTTTTATTGACCCCCCTTCCCCTTTGTGAGACTTGGTGAGATTTTTCCGGACCCTCTCCCTCCCTTTTTTGACTCACGTAATTTATGGACTTCCCCTTATAGTATTAAAAAATTGAACTGGAAAGAGTAATTTTCAGTTATCACTCTAAAAATTTAGATCATAGTATCATGTTGCTACATCCTTACCACTATCTCTTTCTCTTACTTAGGGCGCAATCTATCTCCATACCAAATTCATCAAAATCGGTTCGTTAGCTTAGCTGTGAAAACATATTTTCCTACTGGGGGTTGGTACCGTCCACTTTAAAGCAAATAGCTTGCCTCAGTGTTCAAACTATCCATGTACCAAATTTCATTAAAATAGGCACATTAGCTTAGTAGTGAAAACTCTTTTTCCTGTTAGAGGTGCAGCCACGCCTCCTAAAAAAAATTGGGGTTTTTAGAAATCTTTTTTAGGGTTCAGCCTATATTCTAACAAAATTTCATCAAAATCGGTCCGTGACTTTAGTAGTAACGACGTATTTTCCTGTAAGAGGCGTGGCACCACCCACTAAAAAAATATATTTTTACTCAAGATTCAGTCTATCTACATACCAAATTGCATCAAAATCGGTGTAGAAGCACAGCTGTGATACCGTTTTTTCCCATTTTAGGCGATGCCACGCCCCCTTTTAGAAATCAGAGTTCCTAATAATCTTTCTTAGAATTCAATTTATCTTCAAACAAAATTTCATCAGAATCGGTCCGTTAGTTTAGTAGTAACAACGTATTTTCCTGTAAGTGGCGTGGTACCGCCCACTAACAAAATACATTTTTACTTAAGATCCAGTCTATCTATATACCAAACTTCATCAAAATCGGTGCAGTTGCACAGCCTTGATAGCGTTTTTTCACATTTGAGGCGATGCCACGCCCTTTTTTAGAAATCAGAGTACCTTATAATCTTTCTTAGGATCCAATCTATCTTCAAACAAAATTTCATCAAAATCGGTTCATTAGTTTAGCCAAGGAAACGCTTTTCCTTTTTAGGGGCGTGGCACCGAATACCATTGAAAAACAAAGTATACATGTCCCCCCTTCTCCACACAACCTTTCCAACAAAAAAAAATTTGAGCGATTACGTTGTGCTATGGCTGAGAAAAATTGCTGCAACCATTTAGAGATTGCCTATTTATATTTGTAATAATAAAGATTACAGCGTGAATTGACATGAATATTGAATACAGCATGACAATTGAAATTGGGTAAAACACACGAAAACGCCACCTAAACAATTTTTGGCTCCGATTTGGCTGAAATTTGGCATTATTGTATTATCGATGTCTAGCAATAAAAGTGCGTTTAGGATTTTGCCCTAATATTATTTGTTGTTCAGATACGCGGGTATGAAATTCACGATATTCGTACTTTTCCAGAATAAGTGTTTTTTTCGAAAACTCATAGCTTACAGCAAACTTTATCAATTAATAATTGGTAAACACACATTTTTAGGTTTTTACTTGTACTTTGCAAAAAAAAATACAGATTTTGAAAAAAAAAATTTTTTCACAAAAATTTTGCGAATTGAAAAATATTTTTGCATTTTTTTTAAAAAAACCATATTTTTAAATATTTTTTTTTTCTTAAAAAAAACTTTGATTTATTTTGCGCATAGTGCCGCAAAAATTTTTGTGGGAAAAAATTATTGATATTTATTTTTTAATTTTAAAAAAAATTAAAGAGCTAAAATTTTGTAAATTGAAATGAATTTTTGAATTTTTTTTTGAAAAATACATTTGAGAATATGTTTTGTTTTAAAATTTTTAGGTTTTTACTTGTTTTTTTCAAAAAAAAAAAATACTGAGTTTGAAAAAAAAAATTTTTTCGCAAAAACTTTGCGAATTGAAAAATATTTTTGCATTTTTTTGAAAAAAACCCATATTTTAAAATATTTTTTTTTTTTTAAAAAAAACTTTGATGTATTCTGCGCTTAATGCCGTAAAAATTTTCGTGGAAAAAAAATTATTTATATTTTTTTTTTTAATTTTAAAAAAAATTAAAGAGCTAAAATTTTGTAAATTGAAACGAGTTTTTGAATTTTTTTTGAAAAATCCATTTCTAAATATTTTTTCGGTGGACTTCAGAATACAGCTTGATCTGCAAGCTTCAAAATGATATGCCATAACATGAGGCAAGTAGTTACTTAAAATGTTTAAGCCGTTAACCTGAAAACTAAAACTGAAATTTAAAATCAGTGCAGTAGCCTTTTAACGCGTACTACAGCGCGCGTTTAGCGGCTTAAACATTTTAATAACTAACTTGCTCTCATGTTATGGCATATTATTTTGAAGCTTGCGGATCAAGCTGTAATCTGAAGTTTACCAAAAAAATATTCAGAAATGGATTTTTCAAAAAAAAATCAAAAATTCATTTCAATTTACAAAATTTTAGCTCTTTAATTTTTTTTGAAAATTGAAAAAAAAATATAAATAATTTTTTTGCCACAAAAATTTTTACGGCATTAAGCGCAGAATAAATCAAAGTTTTTTTAAAAAAAAAAAAATTTTAAATATGAGTTTTTTAAAAAAAATGCAAAAATATTTTTCAATTCGCAAAATTTTTACGTAAAAATTTTTTTTTTTCAAAATCAGTATTTTTTTTGAAAAGTACAAGTAAAAACCTGAAAATGTAAAAACAAAAAAAATATTCACAAATGTATTTTTCAAAAAAAAATTCATTTCAATTTTGAAAATTTTAGCTCTTTAATTTTTTTTTAAAATTAAAAAAAAATATAAATAATATTTTTGCCACACAAATTTTTACGGCATTAAGCGCAGAATAAATCAAAGTTTTTTCTAAAAAAAAAAAGTTTTAAGATATGGTTTTTTTAAAAAAAGTGCAGAAATATTTTTCAATTCGCAAAATTTTTGTGAAAAGAATTTGTTTTTCAAAATCAGTATTTTTTTGCAAAGTACTAGTAAAAACCTAAAAATGTGTGTTTACCAATTATTAATTGATAAAGTTTGCTGTAAGCTATGAATTTTTGAAAAAAACACTTATTCTGGAAAAGTACGAAAATCGTGAATTTCATACCCGCGTATCTAAACAAAAAATAATATTAGTGCAAAGTCCTAAACGCAATTTTATTGCTGGATATCGATACTACAATAATGCCAAATTTCAGCCAAATCGGAGCCAAAAATTTTTTTAGGTGGCGTTTTCGTGTGTTTTACCCCAGCCGAGCCTCCATCCTTTGGGATGGAGTAACAAGCCTCTTGTGCTCCTGTCCAAAATATTTTTATTTCAGGTGTGGAACGTCATATCATTCCAGAGGTTTAAGGTCAAGGCTGTGCGTTGTCCAATCCAAAACCTTTTTCCTTCGTGAGCTTGGGGTCGTTTTCTTGCATGAAGGTCGTACTTAGTGGCATGAAATCAAAAACGCTGCATTTCATTTTTGAGTATATCTAAACAAAATCTTATTTCGCCACACAGGAATTGGCTTGATATTATTACTCGTATTTCAATTGAGTAAAACTGTAAAAATTGGATCAGTAATACATAGTTTTAGCAGTATGTCACGGTGAGCTTTAACCAAGTTAAGCAAAATTTCGAATTACACACTTGAATTGGGGAATGTCTGGGATGCAATTTAGAGTACATATATGTGTGTCAAAAGAATAGAAATCCCTTGAGCATTTTTTGTTTTTTAACAGTAAATCGACTCTAAATTGCGTCCCAAATAATTCCCCATTCAAGTTTTTCTTGTAACTCAACTTTGCACTTAATCTTGTTTAAAGGCCATCAATAGTATAGTATATTTAGAGCTTTTGTCGAAAAAAATCTATGACATATTAATGTTCTAAGGATTCGCTTATATCAATATGTGAATATTCTGTCACATATATATGTATGTAAGCATATTATTTATTTGTTTATAATTTAAATTGTTCACTTTTTTAGTTACTTCCATAAAATATGATTGAAAAATAAAAATTAATTGAAAATTTTAAATCTTTTGTTCTTATTTGGTGTGTTAAATGTTTGGTAAGCTTACATATATGTTTATTTTTTATTTATTTCAGTTTCAGTTTTTATATCAACTTATTATCGTATGCGGATCGAAGGAACAAAAAAAATCTGAATTAGTACTGAGGTGCTCACATTTTTGGAATAAATAATGTTTATTTCTGTAAATATTTCATGCATTCGTGCTTGGAAAAAAAAAATTTAATTTTATAAGACTTGGTATGACAATGAACAATGAAAAGAAAATAACAGATTCCATGTAAAAACATGCAGGGCCGCCGAGAACAAATCCGGGCCCGGTGGTAACCATGCACGGGCCCCTTCTCCCCTCACCCTAACAATATTAAAATTAAAAATGATGAAGGATTGTAAAAGTAACATATTCTATTATACACCTAATTTTTCAAATCACCCGTCACCAAAGAAGTTTCACTTCAAAAATAGTATAAAAATTTAACTAACACATATAACTATATATTTTGAAAATTGGTTTAATTTGTAAAATTAACAGTATGACAGTACGGGATATTCCTTCTTAATTCGAAGACAAGAAAATCTTTTCACTCACCATATACTTACGGAACAGTTCTGTTTTTAAGGCGCTTGTTCTGCGTATTTTTTTTTAATGGAAAATTACAAAAATGTTCTGTTTTTCGCAAATGTTCTATTTTTTGTTCTGCTTTCATGCGCCACGCAAATCTACCATTTTCTTATCTACATTATAAATTTATTTCTACTAACGGCAACCCTTTGCTGATCGATATGTAAATTGTTATCGATATCGATTAGCAATCCCTACTAAAAAGCTGATTTGCAATGTAATTACCGTGACGCTAAGTTTGTCGGTTTGGATTTGAACTCAAATTTTTGCTGTTTTTTCGCTGAACGCATAGATGAAATTTTTTTACCTTTCATGATCAAGCAAATAATTTCGGATAGGTGGAGAGCCTTCTGTAGAAAAGTCGAGTGTATAAAATTACAGGATGGGATGTAAGGGGAAACATAGTGAGCCATTTTGGTGAAAGTAACGAACCAGGGTTGCCTTGCCAAAGCCTGTCCCGATGCCTGAAAATTCCCGAATTTTAGCCAATTTTGTTATTTTAATTTATTTTAAGAAAAATTGGCCCTAAAAACAGGTGAAAACCCATGTTTAGGACCGGATTCGACCAGGCAACCCTAATTGTTCTATTTAGGCTCTTCGAACTTTATCGTTAGGCACACATTTCAAGCGTTAAAAATTATTGGACTTGTGTAAAACTAAAGGATTGTCGGTGGAAAGCTTGTCGAGAATAAATGGGTTGAAATATTTTAACATTTTAAAAAAATGTCATACCTTTTCAAAATATTTTAAATATAGTAGAATTTAATTTGTGTTTACCGGGTTCAAATGCCTCCACCGAAAGGGTATTTTCTTCCTTAAGCAATATATGGACGAAAAGTTCCATATACAAATTGAGACTGTAAAATGTATTTTAATAACGAGATGCAACTATGATCTTAACTGCTTAGAGTTTAAGAAATAATTACAAAGTTAGGAAAACATGATTAAAAAAACTTATAACTCAGAAAATTATCAATGATTTACATTTGGTGCGTATATTTTTGTTACACTATTCTGCCGTACTAAGCGAAAAAGACGTATCTCAAAAAAAAAAATATCCGAGATTCTTATGGCATCGGATAGCTTAAGAAATTACGCGTCTAATGAAATACTCCAAATGTCGGCATCTTAGTTCAATCATATAAAAAATCTACTAAGAAAATTCTCTCTATCTCAATTTTACAGGTATTTCAACAAATTGACATAAATAAAACATCAATTATCTCGAAATGAATTTTTCTGAGATACGTCTTTTTCGCTTAGTACGGCAGTATTGTTAATTAAAATCAAAGCCAATGAAATGTGACTTATGTTTTTTTTGGGAATTTTTAATACTTTCAATATAAAAAAATACATTTCTACAAATACAATTTCTGTTGTGTTTTTTCAATTTAAATTTATGGTCACCGTATGTATACGAGTACTGCGAAAATTAGGTAGAAAAAAATCGAAGGGACTGAGCACCCGTTGTATTGCAACGTGCAAACGACGATTTTTACATAGCGATTTTAAGAACTTACGGGCCCCTTCGAAGACCTGCGGTTCTGGGGGGAATCGTCCCGTTATTCCCCCCCCCCTGTCGTTGGCCCTGGAAATATGCCTAGGCTTAGAAAAAGAGAGCACATGCGTTGTAAAATATTGGCTTACACATACTAGGCCGTTTATCATTGGCTCATACAGGTAGTGGTGTAACAGCAGATACTTATGCTATATACTTTTTCTTGATCATCAAAATGAAGTGTGCACTATAGTACATATGGCTCATTCTTTGTAAAGTAGACCGCCACGCTCTTCAATCGCAGATTTTCAGTTAGAAAGACCTTACGGCTTAAGTTGGCGCCCCACAATAATCATGTTAAGTTTTTGTAATATGTATATTGAAAAAAATTATAAAAAAAATCATATAATATTTTTAACTGGCTTAAATGCATATTCGGATAATTTGAGTTTTAAAAATTGTCGGAAAATTTTTAGTTTTTGCATTAGTGACAAAGAAAAAGCTTTGGACAAAATTTCAATTTCTAGTAAAATCGCAAATTCGTAAAAATATTTAGCAAAATATTTGTTTAAACTGCAACAATTTTTTGTTTTATGACATAAATTCTTTTGTCTAAAAAAAATTTCACAATAAAATAAAAAAAAGGTAGTTGTTGTGACTTTCGACCATATTTATGAACATTTTACTACCAGCAATTTTTTATGAAAATTATTCTTTTCAACGAAAAAAATATATATGAGCTCATAGACCAAAAATTCCATTTGACAAAGAATGACCCATACATAAATATATCTGTGGCCACAAGGAATAACGGCTGAAGTCGAACTGTGATGACAATGCGAATAGTTTTAGTTCCTTGCTTATACACAGAGCCTATATTATTTTGCCTTGTAATCATAGACCGACTTTAGGTGTTATTCCTTGTCGCCACAGATATGTATATTCCTTGTCCACGAAATCAGAAATGAAAAAATTTCATACGTTTTTTCTCTTGTATTTTTAACTCCGAACTCTATGTATCATAGAATTCCGTTCGAAATAAAAAAGTATGGACTTTTTTATATTCTAAACGTGATAATTCAAAGTACAAAATTACATTTTTCGTGAGTGTGGCAGCATTGTTCATTCATCGGCCTTGGACCAGTGGAGTTTCGTGTAATTTGTCGCCCCCCAGCAATAGAAAATATTCTTTGTTTTTCAAAAAATCAAAAAAAAGGTGCCCACTTTTGCTCCTCGAAAACCCAAGGAAAATGAGATATATGTATTTAAAACACATTTCCTCGAATTATTTTTCATACACTAAAAAAAAAAGTTTGCAAAAATCAAAATTTTAAATTCATAATACGAGTACCATTATTCCGCCTCTCGGCTCCTCCTAAGTGCGCTACTGCCTTGGACCAACTATTCAATGCTACGATTCTTTAAATATTTTGTTTTACATTCGAATGTTTTATAGTTCTCAACATGTTAAAGTTAAATGAAATATTGCGTAGATACTGGCTGCTTGGTTGAAAATTTAATTATATTTTGATGAATACAAATGAATACATGCTTGATCATTAAATTTTTTCCTAAATGGGTATGTATGTGAATATAGGCAGCTTGAAACCATTTCCAAGTCTTAGTTAACACAAACGAATTGATTTCTTAGATAGGCTGATTTTTCCTTAAAGATATACACAGGTACATATGTATGACCCGTGAACATATGTATATTTTGATTTAAAAAAACCTTTATTGTTTTAGTGGAGCTTTTATAAATAAATACAAATGTTTGTGAATTTTTGCTGTTGTGACCAATCCGAAGTAGTATTTATTTAGAAGTATTTACAAACGCCATTAAATCGATGTATCAGGAAAAGTGCAGTCCGGACTGTCCATATTCATCACGGACACGGATTCGTACGTTACACGGATGCGCCTCTCGTGCGCTTGGGTGATTGGCAGAAACGTTCACTGAATTAGCAAAAAGTTTAAATGTAAAAATAGAAATTTCATAAAAAATAAATAATTTAAAAATATAAAAAACACTTAAAAAAAAATATGTAAAATTCGCTCTAATAAAAAAAAATAATTTCAGCTAATTACTTAAGAATTTATTATGTGTCGAACGGCGTTCATTTAGCTATTTTCTTATTAATTTTTTTTTTTTCATATAATAAAATCGTTTTTGTACAAGTATTTAAAATATACAATTGCATTTGTACAAATAGCGTCAATAGTTTTTTTTTTTTTAATATATTATTTTTAAGTTCTTGAATGTGTGTTGAAATAAATGCCCAACATTGTGATAGTATATTGAGCATTCCATGCCAAATCACTGAGGTTTTTCAGGCAAAAAATTATCAACGATAGACTAGTAATAAATATCGATATCAATAAAAAGTAGGGTATCATTTTTTTGTATTTGAATGTTGTTTTTGGAAAAAAAATTATTCGAAGTAATTATCAGTTAGTTATTACGTTTAAAGATTAAAATCGACACTTTCGAAAAGTGCGACCCCTTCGATTTTTTTTAAAAATTTTCCCACGTAGTATTATATTTACGTTGGCTAAATGTAATACTTGCGATAGCATCAAATGTTATAAAATATCGTTTTAATGTTTGACCTATATTAGAATTTAATACAAAATGTATTACAAAATTTTGTAATATATTCAAAAGTATTAAATTTAATCAAAATTGTATTAAAATTTTGGTTATACATACTTCGTTTGTATTAAAATTTATTTCAAGATTCCAACCGTGTGGATGTAAAGGTTCTGTGGTCAAATGCTCAATAGAATTTAAGTTGCAAAATTGATTGAACTTATGGGATGTGAATTGAGCGCCGTTATCAGTTACAATAATTTTTGGTAAACCTTCTATAGAAAAAAAATATTCTGTAGATCGTGCTTGCAGAATTAGCCGTTGGCAACTCTACGACATAAGGGAATTTAGAGTAAGAATCAACTACTACAAGCCACATACGAGAGAAAAATGGACCAGCAAAATCGACACGTATCCTTTCCCAAGGTTCAACTGCTTCAGGCCAAGCTGAAAATTCTCGCTGAGGGCTACTAGCTAACTTTTGACATGTATCACAGCTTTTGTACATAATTTCAATTCTGCATCCATCTTGGGAAACCAAACGTACCTACGCGCCATTTGTTTCATTCGATTTTGTCCCCAATGCCCTTCGTGAAGCATTTCTAAAATTTTTTGCTGAAGAGCTTGTGGAACTATGAAACGAGCATTCTCTGTATTGCAAAGCAAAATTCCACCTTGAGTTGTTAAACAAAGTCTTCTATCGAAATATGGTTTTAAATTATCTTCATTTGTATCTAAGAAATCGGGCCAGCCCTCAGTAACAAAACGATGCATTTTTTTAAGAGTAATGTCATTTTTGGTGTATTCTGTAATAGTGACAGAATTTATTGGAAATTTACTAATTGTAGATTGATATATTTCTTCACAATTCAACATATTTTTTCTTTTTCATTGAAGTCCTTGTCTTCACCAATAAGTAGACGAGAAAGAGCTTCTGCATAAGCATGATGAATCGTGTTTTTATACCGAATAGAATAATAATACGCTTGAAGTACTATTGCCCATCTTTGCAACCGGTGGAGAGTCATCACAGGCAATTTCTTACAAGGGTGAAATAAAGTTGTAAGAGTTTGATGATCCGTAACTACTTCAAATTGCCTACCGTACAGATATGTATTGATGAAATTTTGTAACTCCAAAAATTATTGATAATGCCTCTTTTTCTATCTGTGAATAATTAAATTCCATTTAGAGTTTTCGATGCAAATGTTATTGGCTTTTCCGATCCATCTGTATATCTATGAGATGTAAATGCTCCAATACCATATTTTGAAGCATCGGTTGCTAAAATTATAGGTAATTTATCATCATAATGAACCAGTAGTGCTACTTTCATAATTGAATCCTTAAGCTCTTTAAATGACTTTTCTAGACGTTCAGTCCATATAAATTTTGTGTCGTTTCTCCTCAATTCGTTGAGTGGTAATGCTTTAGTGGAAAAATTAGATATAAATTTGCTATAGACCAAATCCATCTCAAACCATGCACGCGGATTATTTCATGTTACGGAATTGGTTGACGATTATATATGTTGTTGTTCAAGGAATATAAGGGGACCAGGCCCGTGCGCAGGAATCCTCCATGGGGGGGGTTTTAACTCGGACATTTCATGTTAGATTATGTTCATAAAAAACGTCAAAAAACGGTGTAACTTTAATATAGACACTCGAGCGGGTCGATTTGTATGAAGCAAACTAAAGTCAGCCAGACACCGACTCAAAAATAGGACACTTAAAAATGATATCGGCGTCATTTTGTTTTCGTTCCGAGAAAAACCAATGGATCACTTTTGATTCTCCTGAAGGTCCTTTTTGGCTAAAAAAAAACTTGGTTTTTGCTCATAACTTTTATTTCTTTACAGAAAAATAAAAGTTGCGTTTTTCCAAAAAATTTGACATTAAAAAATTAAAAATTTTTTTGCTGTTATACATAGGTAATATTTAGTCCAAAAATTCGATTTTTTCATTTAAAAAATGTGAAAAAATCGAATTTCGGGACTGAATATTATCTATGATAGAAAAATAATTTAAAATTTTTTAACATCACATTTTTTGCAAGAACGCATTCTTTATTTTTCGACTGAATTCGGATATCCATTCTGTGAAGGAATAAAAGTTACGAGCGGTCCTATATGCCTATATAATAGAATCGGGTTTGAAGAAAATTCTCCCCAAATTTCAGCTTCCTAGATCAAACCTGCGAACGGCGCTTCCACTTTGTTTCCTATAATTAAGTAAGTAGCTAATTCTGCGAGGTACTAGAAAAAACTCGTCCAAAACTCTTTCAACATTGATTTCGATATCGCGATGTATGTATATTTAGCGAGGCTAAGCCGTTCAGCGAACTTCGGAGCTAGTTGATCTGAGGTATGTCTTTAGACGACGCACAGTGTTATATTTTGAGAAAAAATGGACAAAATCAAATTCCCGTCGATAACAATGCCCAAAAAAAACGAGGTCGGTCTCATTCGAAAGGTGATTTCATGCTTTTTTTAGAAAAATTGTCCCGAATCGAGATCCCAGCTTTGGGCATTTCTCAGAAATGCCCAAAATATGGTCTTTTTCACTTTTAGACAGTTTTTCCCAATTTTAGTACAATTTTGACTCGTATACATATCCGATGATAATTTATTTTGAAAGTCGAGAGTATATATATATATATATATGAAATATTATGAAAATATATTATGAAAAAAAAATTTTGTTTCGTATTATAACTAAAAAAATGACAAAAATGACAATTTTTTAGTTATAATACGAAAAAAAATTTTTTTTTTATAACGAATTAGTTTTAAAAGATATATAAATATATATATATATACTCTCGACTTTCAAAATAAATTATCATCGGATATGTATACGAGTCAAAATTGTACTAAAATTGGGAAAAACTGTCTAAAAGTGAAAAAGACCATATTTTGGGCATTTCTGAGAAATGCCCAAAGCTGGGATCTCGATTCGGGACAATTTTTCTAAAAAAAGCATGAAATCACCTTTCGAATGAGACCGACCTCGTTTTTTTGGGCATTGTTATCGACGGGAATTTGATTTTGTCCATTTTTTCTCAAAATATAACACTGTGCGACGTAGCACTGAAAAGGAGCATTCATTTGTTGCTGTTGTCACAAGCAAAGTTGCCATAACACGAAACATTTTTTATGTCTTGCCCAGCAATGCGTTAACGCCAAAGTTTAACTTCATTTATCCACATGTCACGTGAACTATCACGCAAAATTGAAATATATAGCGCGAATAGATTTGTGCACGAATTTTCATTGAAGCTGATTTTATTGATGCCGGAGCAATGCTTGGACGCGCATTAAAAAAAAAAACGCTCGTGTTACTTAGCCTTAGCGACGCGAAGTAGTCCCAAATCGTGTTTTTTGGTTCAAAAATAGCTAGAGAGCGCAAATCTAGTCGAAACTGAAAAACTCGGGCTCCGATGATTTATTTGCATTATAGTTCTTTCATTTAAAAAAAAATGTTGTTTCTTTTTGATTTTTCGTTCAAATGTCAATAAAAACCTAAGTACGAAAATTCTCAATTGGGGGAGGGGTTTGATCCCTCAAAACCCCCCCTTGCGCACGGGCCTGAAGGCGACCCATATTTCCCCGATTCGATTAAAAAAATTTTTTTATGAAGTTATGGCCATTTTAAGTTATACCCATTTTAGGCTGAAAATTGTTTCAAAAAAGCGGTATTTCCATCCAAATCAAAATAAGCAAGCGCCAAGACCGTTTTCAAACAATGAAGAATATTCTTATGTAATATTTTTAAGTGATTTTATAAAATTTGTTTGTGGCTGAATATTTGGAAAAGATGAATTGCAATAAGTAGCTTTAGTATCAAAAGACGGAATACCGATTTTGAGTTTTTTAAACCAAAGTATGTTTGTTGCTTTATTGCTGTCTACTACTAACGACGATAGATCCTGTGATATTTTATTACAAATGACGTTAACGTTTATGGTTCCTTTTAATGCAAGCTGAGCGCCTCCATTTTTAAAATTTTGTCGGTTTGAATGCATCGTGGTTTTCCCAGCATTTCATAATTGAAAAAACATTTCATTTACAGAAATGTCAACGAAAGTTTTTTCTGATTCTGTTCTATTGCACGAGGTTTGATTAACTTCAAAAAACGACGTATTTGTTATTTCTTCTAAATTATTTTCGCCTAAAAGTTCAGTACTCACTGCGTTTACGTTTTTTCTTTGATTTTTATAGTGAAAATTGTGATTATGTGACTGATTTCTTGGAACTACAGATATCTTTTTGGTATTCACACTTATGAATGACTGGCAAACTGAAGCGATATGTCCTTCTTTGAGACAAGAATTGCATTTAGTATTATTTTTAAAGTGGTAGCATTCACTACGCTGATGGGTCGATACACAACCTGGACATGACTTTCGTATATTTTTCATTTTGTAATTTGAGTTGATTAAAATTTTGTGGTCGTATATGAGTTTTACTTTTTTGTTGAACTGCATTCACTTCAGCGCTGAATTCATCATCTCCTTTACACTCTACACAAGTTTTGACAGTTGCTTCATAAATTTTTGCGATTTGAAAAACATCATCAAGAGTTGGATTTGCTTTTTGGAGTGCTGTACTTCGAATTTTATCGTGTGGCGTATGTATAATAATCATGTCACGTATTTTGAGATCTAAATAGGATTCGTTACAGCCTTATTTTTGACATTCAAACATGTTACCTCTTGCTGCTCATCGTAGTTCAGCACCCCATTCATTGTATGTTTGACCTTCTTTCATTAACGTTTTATAAAAATTAAAACGCGCAACAAGAACATGTTGCTTGTATATAAAATGATCGTTTAGCTTTGAAGTTAATTCTTGAAAAGTTTTGTCTTTTGCCTTGCCACCAAACAATTTCTGAAGCAGTTCTAGGGACTCGTTGCCTATCCAAGCAAGAAAACAAGCCCGTTTTGTGCTCTCTTCAATAATATTGTTTGCTAGTTGAAATATATAAATTGACCATTTTCAGTGGATTTGTTGAACTGATGGAATGTAGGTATTGAAGATAGCCGGTTATCTTTATTTAAGGCATCCGTCAAAATTGCCTTATTTTGCTCCAGAATTTGTTGCAAAAATAGTTGGTTGAAGCTGCTGAAGAACTTCTGATAAGCATTGTAAACATTGCAAAATGTTGATTTTTTACTATCAATAAAAAATAGGTTTAATCTGTATCAAATTTTATTAAAAATTAAAATGAAAAATCTGAAGTTTTTTCAAAATGAATTGAATGTAAATTAAAAGTACAATAATGAAAATGCAAAGTATAATTCAAATAAAGTAGAACAGAAATATGGCCAAATAAATGAAAAAAGTGGAAAAACCGATTTTTGAGGAACAACTCGAAAACGATTGTTAAGAGAAAAAATATGGTTGGCATTTTTGGAATTTACGACCCCAAATACTTAAAAAAGTATGTGAGAAACCCTATCTTTTTTTGTGTAGATAATTTAATCATAAAAAACCAATATAAAATTTTCAAAATTCGAAAAAAATAGAAAAAATTGTGAGCATATCTTGAACTACGGCTTAGAAGTTGCGCAATATAATTTTGGGAAAATTTTTCAAAAAATCGAAGGGGTCGCATTTTTCGAAAATGTCGATTTTAATCTTTAAACGTTAATAGCTTACTGATTATTACTTCGAATAAGTTTTTTTTTTTTCAGAAACTACATTCAAATACAAAAAAAATGATACCCTACTTTTAATTGATATCAATATTTATTACTAGTCTATCGTAAATTGAAAATGTTTTGCCTTAAAATTTAAAAAACCAATTACTCAATAACGGTTTCGAGTACAAGACTGGAAATTGGTGTGCTAGTTGCTTTTAATACGCACTAAAACATATAAAAAATGAGCGAAATCAAAGAGGGTCGGGCCAAAACCTCGGTGATTTGGAGTGGAATGCCCAATATACGAGGGCAGGTCTATAAGTCTTTAAAAAAATATAGAAAAACATTTTTACTTGGGTATCTTTTTTTATTTTTCAACATAGTTTCTTTTTAGATCAATAGGCTTTGACAAACGTTCCTCCAACTTTTTTAAGCCTTCAGAAAATTAGAATTGTGGCAGTTTCTCAAAATAAGCATTTGTGTGTTCGATCACCTCTTCATTTGACGCAAGCCGTTGTCCGCTGAGCCATTTTTTAAAATTTGGAAATGTATAGTGGTGTATCCATGTTTTATCCACAGTTTTTAGTATGCGCAGAAATTCATATGGGTTGCGACACATGTGCTCCAAAGGAGCCTTAGAAGAGACCACGCAGTTTCGTTTATTCTCAGCTGAGAGCAAACGCGGCAGCCATCTCGCAGATATTTTTTTCATATCCAATTTATTATGCAAAATTGAAATGATGGTACTTTTTGAAACCCCTGTGGCTTCAATTATTTTGTGCAATTTTATTCTTTGGTCACTTAACACGATATCGTGTTTTTTTCGATAATTTCCGGAGTACTCACGTCTACGGGACGTCCTGAAGGATGTTCGTCTGTTGTTGATGTACCGCCACGTTTAAATTCATTTATCCAATTATAAGCTGTTGCAAATGCAGGGGCAAATGCACCATGAATCCAACTCATCTTTTATTTTTATTGCTGGTAGGCCTTTTAAATAGAAATTTTTAATCACCGATCTAAACTCACTTTTTTCCCTTTTTTTAAACAAACAAAAGTTGTTTACTTAAACTGACAATAAAAACAAAACCACTCGATGAATATGGCTGCAAATTCGACAGCTATCTAGTGAGAAATGATACTTACTAAAAACATACCGTTTGCGACGCTAAGAGCACCATCTCTTAGATTTTCTAAGGACTTATTGACCTGCCCTCGTACATTTTTTTTGTTGGCTTGTGATAATTATTGGTTATAACTATTGTTTCAATACTTGTGGGCAACTCAAATTTCATTTAATTTTCAAATTTTGACAACATGCTCTAACCTATTCAGTTTGTAAGGTTCTGCTGCAGTGCTTCTTCAAACACTATATTTTGAATTTTCTTTTTATCCATTTTACACTCGATTTTTTTTCTTTCTCTGCTTCTACATCTTGATAGAACCATGATTTAATTATATCGGTTGGAGCATGTTGTCAAAATTTGAAAATACAACTCTGGGAGAGCATAGAAGAATTCTTCGCAAATTGTCAATATCATAATCAAAAAAAGGCGATGCTTGTGACTTTGGTCTGGTTTTTTTCTGCTTGACTAAATTAAGTTCTAAGCAGAATTGGGACGAGCGATGGTTATACAAACAATAAAAAGCTTTTTGAAAAATAATTTTTTAAGTTTTTTATCTTGTTGGTTCTCATTTCTTTATATTGTATTCTTTTTCTTACCAACCAATCCACTATGGGCTCGCTGACCGCTTTTGTTGGCCAAAACCTACTATTTTCATACTCTATTATTGTTTTTTCGTTGTTGTAATCTAATAGAAAATACTTCAAACCATACAAAAATACACTTTGTTTTTGTTAATACTAATTTAAAGTTTAACAGCAAACCATTAAAGTCTTGCTTTCTAAGTATAATTCTGAATACAATTACGTGTACGTTTTTTTCTTCAGGTTATTGATACAGTGTTATTGCTTAAAAAAAGTTTAAAAAAAATAAAATATGGAAAATGAAGGTGATTGTAAGTACTTTAATGTATATGTATACTAGGGTGATTCAAATTTTTTTTTTTTGTTTTTTTTTAAGGTGCTGTTGCTTAAAAAGTAAGTTTATGAAATGAAGAAAAAGGTCACGAAAATTCAGCTCTGTAACTCAATTTTATAAGGTGGCGCCGGAGCCTGTTAGTTTTACATGTAAATTGTATGGAAAAATAATTTTTTACAAAAAAGGTATCTAAATGAATAAGTGATTAGTGTTGTTGAGCTGAAAAAGATCGTTTTTTGACGTAATTTCTTACGCTGAATCCGAATCTGGCCTCAGAATTGACCCATCATGTCGGAATCCTGAAATATTTAAGGTTAATTACCTGAAACATGATGTTTTTTGTCTACTTTCGAGGCCATGTATAGGATTCAAAGAACGTTGATCAGCTTATTTTTAACAAAAGCATCATTTAGTACCATCCTTGCCCTTTAAAATGAGCTTTCAAGTGGTGATCTGTGATGTTTTCTTGCAAAGTTATAGCCATTTTAAAGTGACATGAGTTGGATCCCTAACAAAGGGTTGCAACCAAACAATATTAACCAACGGGTTTCAAATTCATGTCACCTTAAAATGGCTGTAACTTTGCAAAGAAACATCACAGATAACCACTTGAAAGCTCATTTTAAAGGGCAAGGATGGTACTAAATGACGCTTTTGTTAAAAATAAGCTGATCAACGTTCTTTGAATCCTATACATGGCTTCGAAAGTAGACAAAAAACATCATGTTTCATGTAATTAACCTAAAATATTTCAGGATTCCGACATGATGGGTCAATTCTGAGGCCAGATTCGGATTCAGCGTAAGAAATTACGTCAAAAAACGACCTTTTTCAGCTCAACAACACTAATCACTTATTCATTTAGATACCTTTTTTGTAAAAAATTATTTTTCCATACAATTTACATGTAAAACTAACAGGCTCCGGCGCCACCTTATAAAATTGAGTTACAGAACTGAATTTTCGTGAACTTTTTCTTCATATCATAAACTTACTTTTTAAGCAACAGCACCTTAAAAAAAACGTAAAAAAAAAAATTTGAATCACCCTAATGTATACATTTAAAAAAAAGGACCTGGTGCAGTGAAAATTCAATTGTTTAATGCAACCTATAAAATTATTGTGATTTTTTAATTCTTAAGTTTGTGTTGGCTTGCAAAAAATTGCCCAAGTTTGCAATAATATTGAGGTGTTATAAGTCTTTTTTATCATGTTTTGTGTTGCGATTTTTTGCGGTTTTTAAGAAAAACACTCACTTTTTTTCCAGGCAACTTCTGCTACAAAATTTCTGATTTTTTCAAGTTTGGAGAAACGAGCATTGAAAAGATCAAAAAATGGCCTGTATTATCAACTATCTACTAGAAAAATTTAGAGATGAAAACATTCCTGACGCCTCTCCAAAATATTTTTTAGAAAATCTGCGCAAATTTTGCCAAAAAATTACTTTAACATGGGAAAAGTGCCATTCAGGGCCCACTGAAGAATGTTTGCATGAACAGCACGAAGACCGAAATGAAAGTTCAGATGACGACGATGAAGAAGAAGACTTTGAAGAGGAAAATTTAATTTTGGATAATGAATTGGATTTTACACAATAATAAATTTCAAATCTTAAATGATCTAACATAAACGCATTTTAAAAAGTTTTATTATTTTTAAGTCTTGAAATAAGTTATTATTATTTAAATTCTGTATGCCATATTGGATCCGCCATTTTGAATTTTTAATTTTTAACATCAAATTCGAAATCAGCACCCGCGAAAACCTCCTTACACAACGTTCATATGG
This sequence comes from Tricholauxania praeusta, assembly GCA_949775025.1. Classification (NCBI taxonomy): domain Eukaryota; kingdom Metazoa; phylum Arthropoda; class Insecta; order Diptera; family Lauxaniidae; genus Tricholauxania; species Tricholauxania praeusta. Next base: position 4,933,716 of record OX459032.1, on the reverse strand, counting down.
ACACAATGACATTTTGAAATTTTGGCCGCCATATTGGATCCGCCATTTTGAATTTTTGACAACAAGTTCAAAATCAGCGACCCCAAAAACCCTTTTATAGAGACTTTCAAAGTTTTGGCCAACAAAAGTGGTCAGCGAGCCCATAGTGCAATCGCACAAAAAATAAAATTTGTTCTATTCGCTCAGCGATAAATTTTGTACACAAAGAGTTTGACATAAGTGTGACATTTCTGGTCAACAAAGTTCTGCGTCGTATCTTCCTCTAACGTATAGCAAAATCATGTTGTCTCTTATTGTTTTTTGTAACCATCGCTATCGTCCCAATTCTGTTTAGACATTTATAATGTTTTGTCTTGGTTCAATTTTGACAATTCGTGAAAATATAAGTAATAAATAGAGAAAGAGGCACCATTTGGCATCGCTCCAACCATGCTAGTCAAATCATGGACTGAGCAACATACTAATGGTATTCATATAAACGCGCAGATATCCCATTTGTGCAAGTGGGCTATTTTGAGCGAAGTGTTTCGTGAACGCCCCTTCGAATATTTTGTGCAATTTGTGACAGTTGATGAGCATATCAGATTGTAATTCTCTTGTTCTGCTATTTTCTGTTATAAAATAAATTAAATATTAATAAATGTTTGCATTTAAAATAATCTAACTTCTTACCTCTGCCATTTTGTTTCTTTGCATAAATAACAATAATGACAACTTGATGTCAAAAAAAAAAAATTATGACACATTCGCACAACTTAGCAGCTCAAGTCTGCGCGACCAAATTGTAGCGCAAACTTTTCTAGTTTGTTCAAAAAACTTTCCATACGATTTTTGACAGTTCGTTTGCGACGGCGCACACTGTTATTTCTCAGAAATGCCCAAAATATGGTCTTTTTCACTTTTAGACAGTTTTTCCCAATTTTAGTACAATTTTGACTCGTATACATATCCGATGATAATTTATTTTGAAAGTCGAGAGTATATATATATATATATATATGAAATATTATGAAAATATATTATGAAAAAAAAATTTTTTTTCGTATTATAATGACAAAAATGACAAAAATTGGTTTTTTGGCTGGGATCTCGATTCGGGACAATTTTTCTAAAAAAAGCATGAAATCACCTTTCGAATGAGACCGACCTCGTTATTTTTGGGCATTGTTAACGACGGGAATTTGATTTTGTCCATTTTTTCTCAAAATATAACAGTGTGCGGCGTAGAACTGCGCAACTTGCACAGCTTCCGAACGTTTTGCGCGTTTAGATGAATACCATTACTATACTTGAACGCGTGAATTTTCGGTTGCCAGAATTTTTGTTTTCTTCTTATATTTGTTTTGTTTATTCTTGACTTGAGCCACTTTCATGAATCCATTTAATTTGACAACTTTATTTTACCTATTTTAACAACTAAAAGTAAGCAATGAAATTTTTTTTGTTTGATATCATTTTGTTTTTTTCCTTAATCTTTCTTCTTTCATTATACGCAAATTTTTTGACACCAAATGCTTTTTTTTATAACAGAAAGAAATAGAATTTACGTTGCTTCATTACTATCATCAATAATAAATTTTTTCTTCTTTGCCAACAATTACTATTTTTCAATTATTTTTTTTTTTTACGTTGTCTTGTGACAAATCCATCTCAAACCATGCACGCGGACTATTTTATGTTACGGAATTGGTTGCCGATTAAATATGTTGTTTTTCAAAGGATATTAGGGGACCCATATTTCCCCGATTTGATTAAAAAAATTTGTTTGTGAAGTTATGCCCATTTTAGGCTTCAACAATTGGTCAAAAAAAAAAATACAAACAAGTCGGATAATTCAGGATTCGGGGATCGGGCCCGGTGATGTTTAAAATCAATTTTTAATGGTATTTATGGAAATCAAATCTTACACTAATGCCACAAAATCAAATACTTCTATTACCTGGGAACGTCCAAAAACCATTTCCTATCTCTTCCCACTGCACACTGGTCCCAAATCGAGTTTTTTGGTTCAAAAATCGCTTGTCTGTTGTCGAAAATGAACAATTTTATTTTTATACCCTACACCGAGGGTATATTCACTCTGTCCATCCGTTTGTAACACATAGAAGGAGGCGTAGCAGGTATGGAAAAGTATATATATTCTTAATCAGCGTCACTACCTGAGTTGATTTAGCGATGTCCGTCTGTCTGTCTGTCTGTCTGTTGCAACCAGGTTTACGGAAAAACCAAGAGAGCTAATGGAATGAAACTTTCCCACGCAGGTCACATCTTCTTGCAGGCATCTTGTTATTGAAAATAAGCGAAATCGGTTAACTCACACGCCTACCGCCCATACCCTATGTATATATACCCAGGTCAATTTTGAAAAAAGTTGCTACGATTTTGATGAAAATTGGTGATTTGATGCTCATGTGAACAAGAATAGGATTAGGTTAGGTTTCAAGTTTTCAAAGCTTCTTACAGGGGCGTGGCACAGCCCTAAATTTTAACCTTTATACCACCATATCTCGTAAGCCGTGCAAGATATTGTTATGAAATTTGGTAAACGGATACATATAAATATATAAATATAAATAGTGTACTAAGAGATTAATCTTCATAAAATTTGGTGTTTAGATGTCAGTTACTATAGGCTTTAAAAATAAATTAGTTTTGACAGAAATGCATCAGTGGGCGTGGCACCTCCCATAAATGTGTAAGCGCTGTTTTAAGTAAACTATTGCAGCCATTGCTATTAAATTTAATGAAAGTGTTTCAGTTGCTTTAGAGTATATCTGAATCAAAAGTGGCTGAAATAGCACCAGTGAGCGTATCACCTCCCATACAAATAAAATACGGTAAGTGGCATATTTATCGAAATAAGTGAGCAATCATACTAAAATTTGGTGTTAGGGGTTTGCTTATGAAAAGCTATTTCTGGATCAAAACCGGGCTGGATTGTACCAGTGGGTGTGTCACCGCCGTAAATTTTAAATTAAACTGTAGCATATATCGCAAACTATACAAGCTATTGTGCTGAAATTTAATATGAGGATGTCGATCACAAATATAATTTGTTGAACCAAAAGTGGGCGGAATTGGAGAAGTGGGCGTGGCATATTTCCAATTTTTCATTTTTATTCGATTTTTTCAACATTTTTCATATTCTTTCGACTTTTTCAACCCTTTAACTTTTTCCAATATATTCTGTATGTATTTGTTCGACTTTTTCAACCTCTTTCAACTTTCTTCATAATTTTCTTTATTTTTCGTCAATTTTGAATGGTTTCAAATTTTTTTAACCTCTTTCATTTTTTTTAAGAGTTTTTCAACCTCTCTCAACTTTTTTCAACATTTTGCATATATTTACGACTTTTCAACATTTTTCAACCTCTGTCAACCTTTCTAACATTTCACATTTTTTTCGACTTATTCAACCTCTTCAACGTCTTCTTAACATTTGATGAAAAGATACTTTCAGTGCAGTGTAGGGTATGTGAGTTTCGGCCTCGCCGAAAATAACACCTTAAATTATTTTTTTTTAACTAAAGCTTACCAACTTGCCAACAAATATAGTTCGATTTCGTCATAACATTTCAAGAGATTACTTTCGATAGTATTCTCTATTATAAATGTTATTGCCAGAACATTTCCGACCCCTCCAAATTTTGCCAGAACGTAATAAAAAGAGTTTTGGTCAAAGTTTAACTTTTATGACTTTCATTGCCTAAACCAGAGTTACCCAAACTTTTTTTTCTCATAGACCACTTTCAAAATTTAGCTGGTTCCGGTAGACCCCCTGCAGCTACATTTCTACTATATTCCCAAAACTCGACAAAAAATGTGAAGATTAGATCTAACTATGGAAATTTGCGTTGCAGCTGAGTTCCAACACGTTGTACTGAATATGGAAGTGTATGGAAAGTTTTTACAAGTAACAGTCGATGAGCTTCTTAAAATATTAACTGCCTAAATTGATAGGTGAAGTCAACCCAACATTTTAGTTCTTCACTATCGAAAGCAGATAAATTTTCGTTGACCTCCGCTTACCAATTGTGAACCCCCAATTTTTTTTTGTTACGCCAACAACCCCTGGGGGTCCACCTGGACCGCTTTGGGAACCAATGGCTTAAGCTATTAATTTTCTATAAATATCGCACTGATTTAAAAGTTCTTAAACTTACAGCCCTTTTCTAATTGTTAACTTAACAAGGAATAATAAAGGTGCTCTTGTTAATCTAATTGTTATAAAATGTAAATATTGGTATTCTAAAAAATCATTAACAATATAAAAGCTTTTGAATTCCCCATACAAAAGCTTTCGTGGTAAACTTGTCAAATTTTGACTTTTTGATTTTAAATTAATAAAATAATAAAAAGAGTAATAAAAAACTGCAACACACAAGGCAACGTGGCGAAGTAGTTAGGACTGTGAACTCATAGCTCACGTTCGTGATTTCGATACTCGTAAATCCAAAGCTTTTTTATTGATATCAATGAAAATAAATGTTTTTTTAAGACATGGTTGTAAATATTTAAAACCACGTTGTCTTGTCTTTTAAATTTTATAAAAAAAATCATTTTTACTTAGCTCAATACTGAAATATCACTCGTTGTTAAGATACTTTCTGACATCAACAAAATAGTAAGGAAAAGAGCTTTCAAATTTTTGCCAGAATACGGAACATTAACAACTTGTTAATATTAAATATTTTGTTAATATGGTGAGCTTTGTTAAGCTGCCAGAATAGGGCTATTAGTCTAAGTATTCAGAAAAATATTTTTTTTTTGTGACCATTTTTTTCTAATGATGTCATGATTTTTTTTTTAAATGTCACAATAGCATATCAACTTTTTACGCCCTACACCGAGGGTATATTCACTTTGTCATTCCGTTTGTAACACATAGAAGGGGGCGTGGCAGGTATAGAAAAGTATATATATATTCTTGATCAGCGTCAACACCTGAGTTGATTTAGCGATGTCCGTCTGTCTGCCTGTAGAAATCAGGTTTACGGGAAAACCAAGAAAGGGGGCGTTCAAGTATTACGTAACGCAATTTTTGAAGATTTTTGACCCCCCTCCCCCATGTAACGCACCGTAACGTTTTCCTCTACCACCAACCCCCCCCCCACCGCCCCCTCTTAAACGTTACGTAACACCCAAGTGACCATATTTACCTAAAAGTCACAATTATGTTGCGAAAAGTACCGGAAATACATGCGATGTTTATTTTCTTTATTATACCCTACACCGAGGGTATATTCATTTTGTCATTTCGTTTGTAACATATAGAAAGAGGCGTGGGAGTTATGGTAAAGTACATATATTCTTGATCAGCGTCTTGCAGGCATCTTGCTATTAAAAATGGATGAAATCGGTTTATGGACACGCCAACCGCCCATACTCTATGTATATTTGCACAATCCCATCTTGAAAAAAATGCAACGATTTTATGAAACTTGGTGATTTGGTGTACATGTGAACTAAATTAGGGTTAAGCTAGGTTTCAAATTTCCAAAGATTCCCGGCACAGCCCTTAATTTTAACCTTTATTCCACCATATCTCGTAAACCCTGCAAGATATTGTGATGATATTTCTTTGTCCTTTATTTTTTCGACTTTTTGATCGAATTGGAGTTTTTTCAACCTCTCTCAACATTTTTTAACATTTTGCATATATTTACGACTTTTTCAACATTTTTCAACCTCTGTTAACCTTTTGAACACTTCACACTTTTTTCGAATTATGCAACCTCTTCAACGTCTTATTAACATTTATTGAAATATATGTTCTTTCAGTGCAGTGTAGGGTATGTGAGTTTTGGCCAGGCTGAAGATAACACCTTAACTTGTTCATATTGTTATTTGATAAAAAATCACACATAATGTTTTAAACATTTGCTTAAGTTTAAAATATGTTAAAATGGCGAAAAATGAAACAAAAATATTTTATTAAAATGATAAAAGTTGATGGGATCTAGAACAGCTACAGCAGTAATGATATCTCAGGTTTTGGTTAAACAATCTCGAAGATGATAGCTTAAGGACATTCTGCTCGTTGAGTGCTTTAATGTGATGTATCATTTATTGCTGTAGCTTATCTAGATCCCGTCAACTTTTATCATTTTAATAAAATATTTTGGCTGTAGCTATTTAATAAACATACACATTAAGAAAGAGTTTCATTATACACACCTAATTTCAAATAACCACCCGATAAAGTAGTTTCACTTCAAAAACAATGTTATGTAACGCGTTGTTCGAAAGCCCCCCCCCCCTCCCCCGTAACGCACCGTAACGTTTTGCAAGACCCCCCCCCTCCACCCTAATTGCGTTACGTAATACTTGAACGCCCCCAAAGCTAATTGAATGAAACTTTCACACATAGGTCACAACTTCTTGTAGGCATCGTCAACGTTATATTAAGAGAACTAACAACGTAATCGTTATGAAATTTAATGAGGTAGATATACTTGCTATAAGGTCTCTTATTACAAAAATTTGGTCCAATATTACTTGTGGGCGTGGCACTTCTCATATAAGCAAAAGGAGTTTTTTGTAATGGATGGTGTGCTATAAGAGTAATCTTCATAAAATTTGGTGCGTAGATGTCAGTTACTATTTATGAGCTTTAAAATTAAATGAATTCAGACGGGATTGCATCAATGGGTGTTGCACCTCTCATATTAACATAAATTTGTAAGCGCTATCTTAAGTGAACTATTGCAGCAATTGGTATGAAATTTAATGTAAGCGGTTCAGTTGCTACGGAGTTTATCTGAATCAAAAGTGGCTGAAATAGCACCTCTTTCAACTTCTACATCAGTTCCTTTATTTTTTCGACTTATTCATCAATTTTGAATTGTTTCAACATTTTTCAAACTCTCTCAACTTCTTTAGTTTTTCAACATTTTGCATATATTTTCGACTTTTTCAACATATTTCAACCTCTGTCAACCTTTTTAACATTTCACATTTTTTTCGACAAATTCAACCTCTTCAACTCTTTTTAACATTTATTTAAAAGATACTTTCAGTGAAGTGTAGGGTATGTGAATTTCGGCCTGGGCGAAGATAACACCTAAACTTGTTTTAATTTGTTTTGCCCAGTCTTAAGAATTTTTTACTCCTAGAAATCTATTATATAAAATTCATTTTTTGTGTGTCTATCTGTCTGTCTATCTGTCTGTCTGTCTGTCTGTCTGTCTTTTATGCACGCGGAAACTATCCAGCCGATTTGGATGAAATTTTTACATTATGTTAGTATCGATCAGGCGGGTGTCATAGGCTATAAAACATTTAGTTAAGGTGCATATTTAGGGAGGCCCTCATACACAAATATTTTAAAAATAGCGATTTCTCAAAGACAGGCAAATCGATTCTCTTGAAATTTACACAGTATGGCTTTTATGTTAAGGGGCACAGATTGGATTTTAAAAATTTTATTTAGGGTTCATACTTAGGGTGGCCCTCATACAAATATATTTTTAAATATAATTTTCACTAAGACAAATAAGTCGATTCACACCGAATTTGCACAACGTATCTCTAATACTAAGAAGCATAGCTTAGGCCACAAAACTTTTATTTAGGGTGGCCCTCACACAAAAATATTTTTAAATACTATCATTTTCTTGAAGTTCGCTAAGTCGATTCTCATGTAATTTACACCACATGGCTTTTATGTGAAGAGACTTAGGGTGGCCCTCATACAAAAATATTTTTAAATATCATTTTCACAAAGACAGGTAAGTCAATTCACACCGAACTTACACCACTTATCTCTTATGTTAAGAAGCATAGTTAAGGATACAAAACTTTTATTTAGGGTGCACCTCACACAAAAATATTTTTTAAATATCATTTTCTCAAAGACTGCTTAATCGATTCTCTAGGAACTTACACCACATGGTTTTTATATTAAGAGGCACAGATAAAGTCGTACAAATTTTATTTAAGGTGCATGCTTAGGGTGACCCTCATACAAAAATAATTTTAATGAATCATTTTCACGAAGACAGGTTAGTCGATTCACACCGAATTTACACCACGTAGCTCTCATGTTAATAGGCATTGCTTAGACTACAATACTTTTATTTAGGGTGGCCCTCACACAAAAATATTTTTAAATATCATTCTCTCGAAGACCGCATGATCGATTCTCATGGAATTTACATTACGTGGTTGTAAACATTTTATTTTGGGTGCATACTTAGAGTGGTCCTCATACAAAAGTATTTGTATACCCTACACCGAGGGTATATTCACTTTGCCATTCCGTTTGTAACACATAGAAGGAGGCGTGGCAGGTATGGAAAAGTATATATATGATTTCTTGATCAGCGTCACCACCTGAGTCGATTAAGCGATGTCCGTCTGTCTGTATGTTTGTCTGTTTGTCTGTCCGACTGTTGAAATCAGGTTTACGGGAAAGCTAAGAAAGCTAATTGAATGAAACTTTCACATACAGGTCACATCTTTTTGCAGGCATCTGGCTATTGAAAATGGGCGAAATCGATTCACCTACACGCCTACCGCCCACACTCTATGTATATTTACCCAGGCCCATGTTGAAAAAAGCTGCAGCGATTTTGATGAAAATTGGTGATTTGGTACACATGTGAACAATATTAGGATTAGGCTAGGTTTCAAGTTTTCAAAGTTTCCTACAGGGGCGTGGCACAGCCCTAAATTTTAACATTTATACCACCATATCTCGTAAGCCGTGCAAGATATTGTGGTGAAATTTGGGTCGGGTACATTTCAAATATATCTTGAATTATGATGAAAGTGGGCGGAATCGTCAAAGTGGGCGTGGCTCTTTTCAACCGCTAAAAATTTTGATTCCATATATCTCAAAAGTGGCTCAAACGATTTCCATAAACATTTCAGAGATGATGACACTGAAAGCAGTCATCAACACAAGCTCTGCCACTTTACTGAAAAAACTCGTTGAAGGGCGTGGCACAGCCCACAATTTTTATGAACGTTATATTAAGAGAACTAACAACGTAATCGTTATGAAACTTAATGAGGCAGATATACTCGCTAGAAGGTATGTTTTTGCAAAAATTTGGTGCAAAGGAGCATGTGGCCGTGGCACCTCCCATACAAGCAAAAAACGTTTACTGTTATGGATAGTGTGCTATTAGAGTAATCTTCATAAAATTTGGCTTAGACGTGTCGTCAGCTATGGGCTTTGAAATTTAATGAAAATTGACGAGATTGCAGTAGTGGGCGTGGAACCTGCTATGTTACCATAAAGTTGCAATCGCTATATTGATTGAACTATTGCAACAATTGGCATGATATTTAATTTCGGTGGTTTACTTGCTATAAGGTATACCTGAATCAAAAGTGGGTGAAATAGCACGAGTGGGCGTGGCACTCCCCTTACAAGTAAAATATCTTGTGTGGTATATCTTTCGAAATATATGATCAATCATATTAAAATTTGGTGAAAAAATGTTGCTTATAAAAAGCTGTTTCTGGATAAAAATCGGACTATATTACACCAGTAGGTGTGTTACTAAATTTTAAGACTAATTACGGCATATATCGCAAACTATACAACCTATTGGGTTAAGATTTTATTTATGGATGTCAATATAATATAATTTAGTAACTCAAAAGTAGGCGGAATTGGAGAAGTGGGCGTGGGACATTTAAATATCTTAGTTTTTATTTGATTTTTTCAATGTTTTCCATATTCTTTTGAAAACTTTTAGCTTTTTCAAATATATCCCATATGTATTCGTTTGACTTTTTCAACCTCTTTCATTTTTCTTCATTATTTTCTTTATTTTTAAGACTTTTTCAGCGACATTAAATTGTTTTATCATTTCTTAATCTCTTTCAACTTTTTTAAGCATTTTTCATATTTATTCGACATTTTGAATTTCTTTCAACTTTCTTCGGCATATTCAACCTCTTCAACGTCTTTTAACATGTATTTAAATGCGACTTTCAATGAAGTGCAGGGTATGTGAGTTTTGGCCTGGCCGAAGATAACACCTTAACTTTTTTAAATAGAATTTTCACTCAGACCGCACATCGAATCTACACCACGGTTGAGGTGAAGCGATGCACACAGGGTAATGCTAGTTGTTTATAAAAATTGCTCTAAGACGAAAAAAACTTAAGCCGCCATACAAAAAAAATTCTTACAATTAACTTAAAAAAATAATATTAGTCCAGTAGAATTAGTCGAAAAAATGAGAAAAAATAAAATAATTCATTACAGCAATCTGACAGCGGAATATTGTTGAACAAGCTCTTTTAAAAGAGGACAAAAAAAGCGAACCGACAGCAGCTATCCGGGGTGGAATGGGGTGCATTTTTAGAGGTCGAACACGGTTTTGCACGATTTCTGGCTAAACTGTGCATCATATCAAAAAAAGTTTAATGCAAGAGTTGTAGGAAATAATAACATCTACAACTTTTGTACTGATCATTTTCACCTTAACCTCAAAATTTTTCGAAAAAATGGCTGAAAACCGGTTTTTTGGTTTTTAATTGTTTTTTTTGACAAAAAAGTATCTATGAAACTGAAGCTTGGGCTAAAGATATTTTTCAGTGTTGCACAAAGGCAGTAATTTTTTCAGGCGGAAATATTTAGAGGTTGTTGTTAAATTTAATTTTTAAGCTAAGAAAACCGAAATTTTTAACTGAGATTCCTCTTAAAACTATACCTCTTAAGGAGTTATGTTTTGGCTCATTTACTCATTGTTATGTCTTATTTAGATAAATGGTAAAAAAAGGTATACTTCAATGGAAAAATTGACCGAAAAATTGAAAATCTGTGGTCTTTCCGCGAGTAGAGTTTTGGTTTTTGGTATTGGAGTTTTTCTGTGTTTTTTGTAGGGGGACCCCCAAAAGGGTGGCAGATAGGGGGTAGATGTGTCAAGGAAAAAGTTTGGGAGAGTAAAAATAATGCGAGTTCGTCTTGCGTTTTACCCCTTCTGAGGCATCTGAGAAGAGGGGGAAGTCAATTTCATAATTTCACAAGAATGTCATTTCTGCAGGGGAGCACCCCTAAGGGGTTGCGATAGGGGGTAAGTATGTTCGGGAAAAATCTTGAAGAAGGAAAAATAATGGGATCTTGTCTTACTATCGATCCCTCTAGGGGGCAGCTTCGAAGAGATATTAATGATTTTTGATAGATTGAGGACCATTTTCCAGTTTTCAAAAGGGTGGCGGGTCCATCAAATGTTTTCTGAAATGGACCAAATTTCAAGTGATTCTTATTGGCACCAATACAAAACTTTTGGTGCCCGGGGAGCGAAGTTTGGAACAACTTTAATTTTTTTCATATATGTCTGAACCACCCTAATGTACATACATACATTAGAGCGATTCAAAATAAAAACTTTTTAATTTTTCACGATGTGTCAGCGGATTACAGTAGCCTTATGTGTCTGGACAAGGCCCATCACTAGAATTAAGGTTAATATTGAAAACCGGATTAGCGCCCTCTGTTTTAAGTAAACAACCCATTTTCCAAAATATTGATTTAAAAAATGCTGCAAGTGACAGACGCTATTAAATTTTCCAACAAAGTGGGTATGGTTTTCTGGAAACTATCGATCGGGGAACTCAAATCCGTGATTTGTTTTTCTTCTTCTTCTTTATTTCTTATGAAAAAACTGACAATTGACCGGACAAAAGTAAAAAAGTACTGATTTTCGACTTTCTAGCTGGAACACCTCAAATATTATGCCAGTTCTGTTAATTTAGAAAAATGAAGATATATCGGGTTCGAAATAAGAAAATGATATCCAGTTTATGGCTTTCTTTTAAGCAAATAATAGTTCATTAAAAATTATGTACCATGGGATCGGCGACAAAAAAATATGTGGTGATTTTGCAGCGTTAAAGTACAGTATCGGAATTTTTTCAGTTTTTTCCGGTCAATTTTACATTTTTTTGTAAGAAAAAAAGAAGAAGAAAAAAACTAGTCATGGATTCGAATTCCCCGATTGATAATAACTGTTTAAAATAAAAAAAAATTTGAATCACCTTAATATGCAAATTTGTCGACTCCGATTCGAAAAAAATGAAGTCTGTTAATTTAGAAAAATGCAGATATTTTGGGTTTGAAATAAGATAATGATATGCGGTTTCGGCATTCTTTTAAGCGGAAAGGACTTATGCACTTTTGAGGTATTTTTTTTTTCAAACTTTTATTTACAATCAATCTTAAGATTATAAGCAAATTAGATAATAATAACTAATAACAGATAATATTATCAATTGATAATATTCATGATTAAGTTACTCAGAAGAAATAGTTGATTACGCTGATGTAAATATAATGGCTAACTATGATTTACTTAGACTATTTGTAAAATAATGATATTAGATTTAAATTCAATATACATACATATTTACATATTATATACACTAATGTTATAATTGATTTAAATACAATTTATACAAACGGAAGATCTAGTGGGTGTCGTCTTTTAAGTCTAACAGTTTCTAGGCTGTCATCTAATAGGCAAATCGCTAAAACATTTTTATGATTACTCAACCTCAGTAAATATTTCGATCTAAACTTCATTATTTCTTCTTTAACTTTTGGTATACCAAGATCCTTATGGATGTTGTCATTTTTAATGAACCATTGGGCATTAGTTATCATTCTTAAAGTTTTTGATTGACTACAAAGTTCACAAAAAATTAATAAATAAAAAAGCTTTTAAATTTGTTGTGCTATTCACCGTTTTTAAGGACAAAAAAAAATTACAAAAATAATTAAAAAATTCTTTAGGGCCTAAAAACTAATAAAAAATAATTTTTATTTATTTTTGTTGTATGGGTTTTAAGAGTATTTTTAGTTACAAAAGCTCACAAAAAAAAAAACGGAGTAAAAAAGTTTAAATTTTCACCAGTTTTATTTTTTTATTTTTATTTTTATTTATACATAATTTCAACTATTAGTACAATAAGAAATAACATTCTTTTGTTGTACAATAAGCTTAAAAAAGGTCAATGGTAAAATTAAGTCAATTACAAGCTAATTACCTAATTTTAAGTACAATTTTTTATATAACTACATTTATAACAAGGAAATAGAAAAGAAGATAAGCAAAGAACATAAAATGAATTAAATTAACAAAATTAAAAAAAAAGTTTTAATGATTGATAAACTTAGAAGTTTGGATACCTGTCAATGTATTGAGTTTAATGGTTCTATTAGTTAAGAAGATACAATATGTTCGAAGATCAAATGCTTAAAAGTTGTTGGTATCTACAGTGGTTTTAATACTAACTGGCAGTGAATTCCAGATTCGAATAGTGTTGATAAAGAATAATCTGGTTGAAAGGCCTAAAAGAATTTTTTTTTTCATTTTTCAATTCTTTTCCATGGAAAATGATGGATAACATAACATATATAAAATTTTTTTTATTTTTTTTTTTCTTTGTAGGCTTTGTAGTTAAAAATACTTTTGAAGCATACAAAAGATAGTAAAAAAATTCTTTTTTGCAATTGTTTTTCGGCCAACAAAAATAAAATATTTTTCTTGTATCGACTTTTTTCCATGAAAAATGGTGAATAACACAAAAATATTTGCAAATTTGCAAAAATTAGTGACTTCATCGTGTTCAGCGGCTTAAAATACATAAAAAACAAGTTGCCAGGTATAGTACGATTTTACGGATCTTGTTTTTGAAATATCTGAACACTTAATAATAATTGTGCATTATCAGATTTGGTTGAAAATTTTTACCGAATTTTTACTTGCTTGAAACGGACCGTGTCGGCCAAAGTGCTAAGCTTACAATGGCCCTAAAACAAGTAAATGAGCAGCTCCGATTTTGCGGATTATGTATTTGGAATCTCCGGACCCTATGTAATAATTGTGCATTGTCAGATTTTGTTGACAATTTAATTGATCTTGATCTTGCTTGAAGCGAACCGTGTCTAATGTACATATCGCTCACTCAAGACTGGCATAACTCAAAAAAATAAAGTGGGAGAAAAACGCATTTAAAGTTTTCAATAACTTACTTTTTTTATGAAAATAATGAAAAGTATGTCTACATAAACTTTTCTCACAAGGCAAGTTTATGAGATACTTTTCTGATTTTTTCACACAAAATAAAACATAAAATCGTGGATATTTCTGCATCATTAACTCAAAAATCACGTTTTTTGAGTTATGCCAGCCTTGAAGTAAGTGAGCGATGTGTGTATCTTTCCTAGGCAAAACTAGTTGATAGCGCTGTGGATAGCGAAGGTCGCCGCGAAGCCGGTATTAGATATATTGGGGGATGTAAATACTGAGCCGCAGGCGAAGGCCGCCCACTTACCTTAACTTACCATTTGATAGGCATACAATGAAATTGATAGTTTTAGGCCTGTTAACTTATCTCAACTAAATCGTAGTTTAAACTGCGATGTGATCTTAATCGCCGATTAGTCACAAACATCGATAACTTATGTCGTGTAAACGGCTATTAACGAGTAAATAGTCGATTAAAGTTAATACGAGAAATTTCTCAGATTAACGAAGCTAACTCGACTTTGTTTGACGTTTGTCTTACTCAAATATTTAAATCAAAAAGTTTTTCTCTCAAACGGACTTTTGTGGAAACTTTTTTGAAGTTGAAATTATGCAGAATCGCGAAAGGAAGCGAAGTGCGTGTTTTCCGCGATATAATGAAGGGACAAACTGGACTGAAAAACAGTTCATCCAACGCTTTCGCATATCCAAACACACAGTCAGAGGGGAGCTAAACAGTGCTAATTTTCTTGTATTTATTAGCGTTTATTCAAATTTTAGTGTCCAGGATTTATCAGCTTCGGAGTTAGTTTCTTATAACATTGAAATTTTATGCAATAAGCAGCATTTTGGATGCCGCTGGGAACTTTGTCGACTTTTCTTCCATGTCTGCATCCAGAGCCTGATTTACCCATATGCTAATAAGGCATAAGCCTGGGGCGCAAGGTCCGAAGGGGCGCTGAGGATGCACTTTGATTTTCACATTTTTTTTCTTATTTTTATTCAGTTATAAATAGTTATACATTCTTTTTTTAATGCTTTTACATTAATTTTAAATTCAAAATAATACTCCTGCGATACCTACGGACCACTTTAAATATTAAGATGATATTTTTTAACGTTGAATTCAAAATAGAAGCAAGAAGAATTACAGAAAAATTGAAGACCCTAGAAATGACAAGATAATGTTGTGTTTTTGGAACTCTGTGCTGGTCAAGTTTCAAATCATCGTCATCAGTACATTCGACAAGTTTTTAGTAGACTCTTTTTCAGTAAATTCGGAGGATTTTCAGTACACTTGGACTTTTTCTGAAAAATAACAATTTTTAAGTAAATTCAGGTAAAATATGCGTGCAAACCTGCCGTAATGGTTTGCAGATCTTTTTTTAAGTAAAAATTTAAAATTTTGTACATTCGGCTTTAAAAAGTCTCGATTCAGTACAATTTCGCAAAACCCAACTGCCATCACTGATCTTAATACGTTGTGTAACGAAAACGAGGAGAAAAATTTAAGTCCGAAGCAATCGATAGGTGCGAACTCACTGTGTACAAAAAAGATTTAAGAAGAAAAAAGAAACCAAAATTTTATTTTGATGGAGCAAAGCCGAATTTGAAGGTAGACAATATTTCATTGTAGATAAATAAAACGCTGCGACTGATTCCCTAAAAAATCAGTTGAAAAGTCAACAAATAACACTACTCAACAAATTTACAAAAACTTACACCACAACGAATGGCGATAACATTTTCTATAGCGAAATTTTCCGTAGAATCCGAATATCGCAATGGTTTTCTTCGATTGGCCCCAATTTTCAATATAAATAGCAGAACTCAAAAAATGCACTTTTGAGAGCAGGTACTTCACATAAATGCTTGTAAGAACTTTAATTGTCACCCAACCAATTTCAAATTTATGAAATTATGAAAATCCAATACGTATTGAGAAAATAACGACAATTTAAAAAAAATGTCCTTTTAGAATTTTGTAATTTTAACATGCAAAGTTCAAATGGCGATAACTTTGAAAAGTGTAGCTTTTGAGCAAAATAAAAAAATATGGGTCTCTTAAAATTGAGCATAGAATGATACCTGTAAGTTTTAAGCAAATTGATGACATTGACGTGGTCCGCTTTAATCGATTTGAAAAATAATGTGCATTTATAGGAAAAAATATTGCTTGCATTGATGTTAATAAAATACTTTAGTTATGACTTTTCTATTAACATACATATGTATGTATATTTAAAATTTTTGTAATAAAATTTTCTATAAAATAGGAGGGCTAACTTTTTGTAACTCATATAATTGATTCCAGACAGAAAGCTTCAAAGTTAGAATTTGTTTAAAAAAAACGAAAAAAAAATGGATTTTTTTTACCTATTTTCGATCATAGCAACCATAAAATTAATACTATTTGCACATTTTGTACCTTAAAATGTTTGTAAGACTCCATTCTGCACTATAAAATTTGAAATTGGTTGGCTGACAATTAAAGTTCTTACATGCATTTATGTGGAGTGTATGCTCTCAAAAGTGAATTTTTTTGAGTTTTGCCATTTATATGGAAATTTGGGACCAATCGAAAAAAACCATTGCGGTATTCGGATTCTACGGAAAATTTCACTATGGAAAATGTTATCGCGATTCGTTGTGAAAAATCTTGTTGACTAGTGTAATTTATACCGAAGTGAACTAAAAATTTGGTTTCTTATAGAAATTTCCTGAAATAAATGACAATCTATTATATAAAATTAATTTTTTGTCTGTCTGTCTGTCTGTCTGTATGTCCTTTATGGACGCGAAAACTATCGAGCCGATCTTGATGAAATATTTACAGTTTGTTAGTATCGATCAGGCGGGTGTCATAGGCTATAAGACTTTTATTTAGGGTGCATATTAAGGGTGGCCCTCATACACAAATATTTTTAAAATAGCGATTTCTCAAAGACAGGCAAATCGATTCTCATGAAATTTACACAGTATGGCTTTTATGTTAAGGGGCTCAGATAAAAAAAAATTTAATGTAAAAAATTTAATTTAGAGTTCATAATTAGGGTGGCCCTGATGCAAATATATTTTTAAATATCATTTTCACGAAGACAAATAAATCGATTCACACCGAATTTACATTATGTATCTCTTATGTTAAGAAGCATAGCCACAAAACTTTTATTTAGGCCACAAAACTGTTATTTAGGGTGGCCCTCACACAAAAATATTTTTTAAATATCATTTTCACAAATACAGTTTAGTCGATTCACACCGAATTTATACCACGTAGCTATATTGTTAAGATAAATAGTTAAGGATACAAAACTTTTATTTAGGGTGGCCCTCACACAAAAATATGTTTTAAGTATCATTTTCTCGAAGACCGCTGAATCGATTCTCATGAAATTTACACCATATGACTTTTATGTGAAAAGACACAGATTAGATCGTAAACATTTTATTTAGGGTGTATACTTAGGGTGACCCTCACACAAAAATATTTTTTAATATCATTTTCACAAAGACAGATTAGTGGACTCACACCGAATTTACACCACGCAGCTCTTATGTTAAGAGGCATAGCTAAGGATACAAAAATTTTATTTAGGGTGACCCCAACACAAAAATATTTTTTAAATATCATTTTCTCGAAGACCGCTGAATCGATTCTCATGAAATTTACATCACGTGGTTTTTATATGAAGAGGCTTAGGTTGTAAAAATTTTATTTTGGGTGCATACTAAGGATGGTCCTCATACAAATGTATTTTTTAAATATAATTTTCACGCAGACCGCACATCGAATCTACACCACGGTTGAAGTGAGGCGATGCGCACAGGGTAATTCTAGTAGCATTATAAAAACCAAGGCTAAAGAGTTGCTACAACTATATGACTTGGATATGGAAGATACGTTTTCTGACGATTGTTTCCAATTGCAACAGTTTTTAAAAGATAAAGACTTTGTTGATCTACAAAAGTTAAAAATTACAATTATTAAAAAGCCTAAACATTGTTGTTATTTTTCCGAATGTAGAAATTATTTTAAGTGTTTTTTTTTTCAACGATTAGCATCACAAGTTACAGCGGTGAAAGATCTTTCTCTGCATTAAAACGTGTAAGAAATTACTTGCGATTGGCTCTTCGCCAGCAGAAACGTACAGCACTTGCACTATTATTTATTGAGAATGTTTTTTACAGAACATTAAATTTGGCAATGTTTTGGAAAGATTCGGTAACGAGAACGAAGAAGAGAAGAGTTTTATGTAACGTTTTCAATAAACAACACTACATAGTTTACATATATGATCCCCATTTCGAGATCTGATTTCTCATAGTAATTTTTCTGTGTATTTTGGGGCGCAGATTCCAATGTTTTCAACCATATTTTTCCTTAGAATCGTTTTCGAGATATCCTCAAAAACCCCATTTTTCTGCACTTTTTTCATTTATTTGGCCATATTCTCACTACTTTTTTTTCGACCTAAATCAGTTGCACGCTGATGTGATATTTTTGGCATTTTTAAAAAGTCACAAAATTTCAATTGCTCCGCTTGAACGATATTTGCTCAAATCGGACAAAAATGTTTTATGAAAAAAGGTAATCTCCATATGCTCATGCATTCCCGTATATAGGCCATAGACTATGTAATTGATTAAGGAACTAATTCGTTAAAAGTATTTTATTGTCTTATATGATCAATATAATTATATGCCCTAAAAATTATAAATCCAAAAGTGCTATTAAATTTAATCTTGGACTTTTGAGAACAGTGAAAGTGTGTCCCTTGTTTATTTTTTTTAATTATGACTCAAAAACTACACATTTTCGGTGAATACACATTACGAGATTTTTTGTAGGAAGTAAAATTTCCTATCGAAATGGCACTTTCTAAAGTCAAAAACTTTATTTTTTCTACAAAACATGACGTAATTTTCGTCAAAATGGTGACCAATAAATGTAATTTTTGATGAAAATTGGTTGTGATGCAGTCGTTCAAAGTTGCCTACCTCTATATGATTTTGACAATTTTTACCTTTATTCCAGATTAGTTTTAATTTTACACACAAAAATAATTTTTACTCAACGAAAAAGTTATTTTCAGATTACACTAGTTTACAAATTTGGGCTTGATCTCGAGATCTGGTTTCTCATAGATTTTTTTCGATGTATTTTGGGGCGTAGATTCCAAAAATGGCAACCATTTTTTTTTCTTAAGAATCGTTTTCGAGATATCCCCAAAAAACCCCTTTTTCGGCACTTTTTTCATTTATTTTACTATATCTCCATGAATTTTTTTTTCGACTCAAAAACGACTTTCGAAAATACATACGTTTTTTATTTAAAAAGAAACGGAGAATAAAAGTAAAGAGCCACACACAAACACAATCGTATGTATTTTCGTTTAATTTTATTGCAAGTTTTTTAGTGTTTTTTCGAATAACTTCTACATTTTTTGTCCGATTTTCGCAAAATTATACTTAAAATATTTGCAAAAGAATAGTCTTTCATTAAAATTTTAAAAATATGAAAAAGAAAAAATTTTTCATTCAAATGGAGCAATTGAAACTTAGTGATTTTTAAAAAAGACCAAAAAAGTCAGTTTTTTTGAACTTTGAGTGCTTTTAACTCCATCAAATATTATCCGATTCAAGCAAAGAGCATATCGTTAGAAAGGAAATACAAATATCTTTCGAAAACTGAAAGTCGTTTTTGAGTCGAAAAAAAATTCATGGAGATATAGTCAAATAAATTAAAAATGTGCCGAAAAAGGGGTTTTTTTGGGATATCTCGAAAATAATTCTTAAGAAAAAAAAATGGTTGCCATTTTTGGAATCTACGCCCCAAAATACGTCGAAAAAAGTGTATGAGAAACCAGATCTTTTTTCTTGTAAACTAGTGTTATCAATGATAATGACGAAGGTATTTGTTCACAATTGTAATATAGTATATGGGGTAAAACACACGAAAACGCCAGCGAAAAATTTTTTTGGCTCCGGTTTGGCTGAAATTTGCCATTATTGTAGTATCAATGTCCAGCAATAGAGCTGCGTTCAGGAATTTTCCCTAGTATTATTTTTTGTTGAGATAAGCGGGCATGAAATTCACGATTTTTGTACTTTTTCAGAAAAGTGTTTTTTTTCGAAAACTCATAGCTTACAGCAAACTTTATCAATTAATAACTGGTACACCTACGATTTTAGGTTTTTACTTGTACTTTAAAAAAAAAATACTGTTTTAGAAAAAAAAAAATTTCGCAAAAATTTTGCGAATTTAAAATTATTTTTGCATTTTTTTTAAAAAAACCATTTTTAAAATTTTTTTTTTATTTATAGATAAAACTTTGATTTATTCTGCGCTTATTGCCGTAAAATTTTTCATGGAGAAAAAATTATTTATATTTTTTTCAGAGTTCGTAAATACAATAAAATTTGACTCCTCATCCTCAATACAATTCAATTCAAGAGTATTCAATTTTGAATTTATCAATTATGAGGAAAAAATAAGGAGCGCTCATTCTTTTAATATCTTGAGTGAATAAATTATTATTTATTTTATTTATTTCTCTTTCATATTTATCACTCACTGAATATTATTTTCAATAAGACCCAATGAGTGAACATTTTTTTTTTACTCGCCCATACTTTTCATTCATAAATTTATTGAATTTTATTTTACTTGAACTTTTGAGTCAAAACGATAAATTTTTTTTCAATTTATTGAAACGAAAGTAAAGCGATTTTCTTATATTATAATAATGGGAAAAAAACGATTCTTTCCAGGGTCCGAAGCCTTTCTTAGTGATGGCCAAAAATATTTTTGAGCTATCTTTCGTTTAAAAAACAAAATTTTTCCCGAAAATGGGTCAAGAACGGCTATCATGGCCCGGGGACACATTTTCGGGTCAAAAACGTTTGTTTCCAGGGTCCCGAGCCATCTTTAGTGATGTCCAAAAATATTTTTGAGCTATCTTTCGTTTAAAAAAACAAATTTTTTTTCCCGAAAATGGGTCAAAACGGGTAGCATAGTCCGGGGACACAAATACAAACTCTGATCGTGCGCATGCATTTCTGCGTGATAGAGATCATTTTCTTTACGCGCACATTTTTGAGCGACAGAAAATTTGTTCATGCACAATCGCTTATCGCGCTTTCTCTCATAGTTCATATTCATTTATGATCGGTGAAAAAATTGTTCGCTTGAATTCATTATTTTAGCAATGCTAATCGTTGTTGAAAAAAAACGGATACTCACATACGAATGCGGTGCAATAAAGAGCGATTTTCAATCTTGCAAAAAAAATTTAAAATTCATAAATGAATAAAATGCGACATTTTGAGTGCACATACATGAATATTTCCGAACTCTGTCATACGTGTATTAAAAGTTAATTCCCATCACTACACACATTTTGCTTGAAATAGAAAAACCGACAAATGAATTTATCATTTGAATACTCCTCACTTTTCACATCATCTCAAAATGAGTTTATCATTTGATAAACTCGAAAGTGATGAAAATGAAACGATACGCATCAATACAATTGTTCGCTCGTTTATTATTTATCAGTGAGGAAAAAAACGAATGATGAAAACAAACGAGGAGTTATAATAGAGTGAATGTTGATTTGCTTGCGCTCTTGAGTTTTTAAAATGAAAAGATAAGTATAGAAAGATAAATAAAAATGAGCAATTGCGTATTTTGAGTGCTCTACGCACTCTGTTTTTTTTTTTTTCAATTTTTAAGAAAAAAAAAAAGAGCTAAGATTTTGTAAATTGAAATGAATTTTTGAATTTTTTTCAAAAACCCATTTCTTAATTATTTATTTTTTTTTTAAAAAAAAACTTTGACTTATTCTGCGTTTAATGCCGCAAGTTTAATCGTGGGAAAAAAATTATTTATATTTTTTTTTTAATTTAAGAAAAATTAAATTGCGAAAATTTTGTAAATTGAAATGTATTTGTGACTTTTTTTTTGAAAAACCCATTCCTTAATATTTTTTTTAGTGAACTTCAGATTAAAGCTCGATCCGGAAGCTTCAAAATGGTATGCCAGTAACATTGGGGCAAGTAGTTGATTATATTGTTTGAACCATTAAACTTTGTGTCTACAGCCAAAAAATTATACATACGCAACTCTCGGGTATCCCATACATTTTGTATGAGTGTTTTCAATTTTTTTATATTGTTAATGGCTTTTTCTGTTTGTAGCGATTATTGATTATGCATTTTTACGTGTGTATGTATATTGTATAATGTATATCTTTTTTTTATCTCTATTCTTAATACCACTTTAATCGGAGATTTTATAAACTGCGATTATGTATATCTCGAGTTAAATTTGGTAACTCATCTCTGAATTTATTGAGTACTAAGAAATGCAATGCAACACATAAAGTCAATCGTGAATTGCTCATATAGACATTTGAGGATAATTGAGAATAGTATATTTGGCAGATGACAAAAATATATCAGAAAAATTAGATTACTGTAATGATTAGAAAGTTTGTAGTTTCTTTTGTTGTCCATGACTCCCTTTATCTTTAAAATGGCTTTATATAGCGCTTACTCTTACATATTCGATATTCGGAGAAATTTCTCATATTAACTTTAATCGACGATTTGCACATTAATAGCCGATTAAACGACATAAGCCATCGATGTTTGTGACTAATCGGCGATTAAGACCAAATCGTAGTTTAAACTTCGATTTAATTGAGATAAGTTAACAGGCCTTAGTGTGTAACTTTCAATGACTTTTGAAATGACAACTTTAAATAAGTTGCCTTAGCATCTCTAAGTAATGCAAATTTGTAGTCTGATATAACGAACACGTGAATATATTTCCATTGAAACTCCGGAAATATTATAGCTGCAAATTTTATTCACGACAATTGTTTTTTTTAACTTTAACTATAAAAATTTCCATAATTTTTTTTTTAAATATAACGAATACTTTAGTTTTAGCGAATGACGTCAAGCGATATGTGCGTCAGGCGTGCACTCTATGAAAATACTATAACTCTTACTATAAAATTTTAAGTGCCTCAAACTGCGTTTTCATGTTATATATGCCTATTCACTCTCGCATTCTCTAAGCGCATTGGGTTCTGCTCGCATGCTTTTTCTTTCTTACAAAAATTTGATAGTGGAAGATCAAGAAAGATAACATGAAAACGCGGCATTAACCTTTGCTCAGATGCTGTAGTCACTATGCAATATATAATTATGGTTATTCGGCACATCTTATATACATGCATACATACAGCTGTTGACATTCGTTGTGTTATTGGTAGTTTTTCTCATTTATCTTTCTATGTGTACCAGAAAATTTTTACATAATATAAATATGGGACATTTGTATAAGCTTAAAAAGGACATAATTGAAATTAAATTCATAGCATAAAAAAGTCTTTTGAGAGAATTTCTGCTCAAACCTCAGATTTCACTGCATCAACTAATTGGAAACAAAAAAATATGAGAAAAACTTGATAAAAGATTCCAGAAACGATATTGTGATATTATCATTGCTTGTAAGAACACTTTTTGACCAAATTTGCTTATCAGCATATTCTTAATCATGAGTAGTGGCCAAAAGTTGTACATCGGCCACTACCATATAAAAAAATCAAAACAAAAAAAATATGTTATATTGAAAATATTTTGAGAAAAATTTTTTTAATTAAAAAAATTATTATTTTCACATAAGTATTTGAATTTTTTCTAACCTTTTTTATAATGTTATAGTCTTTCTTAACAAATATGATTAAATGATTTTTTATCCCATCTACTGTAGTTTTTGAGATATTTTGTTTCAAAAAATGTTCAAAAACGTCAAAAAAACTAAGTGTGCAGTTATTTAAAGAATGACCGATATGCATGTGTCGTATCTGTATACATTAGAGCGGTTCAAAATAAAAACTTTTTAATTTTTTCACGATGTGACAGTGGATTACAGTAGCCTTATGTTTCTGGACAAAGCCCATTACTAAGATTAAGGTTAATATTGAAAACTGGGTTAGTGCCATCTGTTTTAAGTAGACAACCCATTTTCCAAAATATTGATTTAAAAAATGGTGCAAGTTACAGAGGTTATAAGATTTTCCAACAAAGTGGGTATGGAAAAACTAGCGATCGGGGAATTCAAATCCGTGATTTGTTTTTCTTCTTGTTTCTTTCTTATAAAAAAATTGACGATTGACCGGACAAAAGTAAAAAATTACCGATTTTCCACTTTCTAGTTGCAACACCTCAAATATTATTTTACTTCAATGTACTGTTATTTGCTTTTTTTTTCAAACCCGAGATATCTGCATGTTTCTTAATTAACAGAACTGGCATAATTTGAAATTTTGAAAATGGTAGAAAAATCTATGGAATAGTTAAAATTATGTCAGTTCTGTTGCTTTAGAAAAATGCAGATATCTCGGGTTCGAAAAAAAAAATGACATGCGGTTTACGGCATTCTTTTAAGCAAATAACAGTTCATTAAAAATGTTGTAACACGGGGTCGGCGACAAAAAAATATTGGGTGATTTTGCAACATTAAATGTGCCGCAAATGTTCTTTTTCAGGCACAAAACTCGACATGATCACTGAACGATAAAACAAAGACACTAGTTTTTGGCGGACTCAACTTGTGTGTGTTTGTAGTTAAATGTCAGACGAACAAAATGACGTATGTGTCAAAATAATACGCTGCGTACTTTTCGCTGGCGCCATCTCTTAGTCAAACCAGAAAAAACTTATGCATACATCTGGTCTATTATCAGGTATATTAATTTAGAAAAATGCAGATATTTGGGGTTTGAAATAAGAAAATGATATGCGGCTTACGGCATTCTTTTAAGCAAAATAATATGTGATGATTTTGCAACTTTAAAGTACAAAATCGGAATTTTTTCATGTTTTTCCGGTCAATTTTCAATTTTTTTATAAGAAAAAAAGAAGAAGAAGAAGAAAAAAAAAAATTACGGATTCAACTTTCTCGATTAATAACTGTTTGAAATAAAAAAAAAATAGAGTCACTTTAATCTTCACACGGGCACTATTAACATATGTTAATATCGCAATTTATAACTTGCTGCAAATTATTTAATTTATTCGTTATCCGATTTTCATGAAACTTCGACTAAGTGACTAAGTTTTTGACCTATTTTCGAAAAACTTAAAAACCATATTGAAAAAGCCTTTTACTTTCGAATGACCATGATCATTTTTATCCGGGACAAAACTTTCAGTATCATCACTTTTCATTCATTCATTTTCTGAGTCAATCCCGTGCCCGAGTTGTACGGAATATTCTTCGATTTCTGCATCAGAGGCTTCCCCATCACATCCTTCAGGCTGATACATCCTCTTTAATCATATCGTCTTCTGTCGCCTCTGTTACCTCTGTTTCCACATTGTCCTCATCCGAGTCCATATTGGCAACAAAATGTCCTTAGTACTCTACCTGCAATTCATAATTTTTTCGGCGTTTAAAAATAGCACATACTTACTGAGCCACAGATGAAGCACTTACGTAGATTTTTAAATTTTTTCATTATTATCTGCCATTCACTTATGAGATTTAAATATAATTTTTTTTTAATACAAAGCTCACTTGTGCTACGAAATTTCAAGACCATTAAGAAACCTAGCAACTAGACTACAGGCTCCCCACAAAAATATTGTAACCAAAGAAACTCTCACAAATCATGCTATATCGAATTATTTAAATTAAATAATGTATACATACTTACATTTTGTATGAAAACCAAAATGCTAACATTTGTTTATAGTGCCCGTTCCCGTAAATAAACATTGGTGCCAGTGTTAAGGTTAATATGTAAATTTGTTGACTCCGATTCGAACAAAATCAGGTCTGTTAATTTAGAAAAATGCAGATAACTATCTTGGTTTTGAAATAAGATAATGATATGCGGCTTCGGCATTCTTTTAAACAAATAACAGTACATCAAAAATGATGTACCATGGGATCGGCGGTAACATAATATTTGAGGTGTTGCAGCTAGAAAGTTAACTAGTACAATTCATGTGAAAAACGAAATATGAATTGAAACAAAGTGGATGCGCCGTTCGCAGGTTTGATATAGGAAGTTGAAAGTTTGGAAGAATTTTCTTCAATGCCGATTCTATTATAAAGGCATATAGGACCACACATTTTTTTAAAAAAATAACCCCTTTCGGTTGCATTTTGTCCGCATTTTTAGTATCACGAAAAATGAGGTCGTGGTTTGACATCAGTAGGTGGCAGCCTCTATATAACCAAAAAAAAACTTTAAACGCTATATCTTGGCACTTTAGGCAGACTTTTTCTACGTTTTAGTAAGTCGGTTTTTTCGTTGAGTTCCAATGAAATTGGACATAAAGTCTGTCCGCTCCGTTTACAGGCTTGAGCTAGAAAGCTCATATGTTGGGACAATTAATTCTGTTCTTCAAGCTATGTGTAATATAGGAAAAAATAAATAAAATCCATCTCCAAAAGTATGAAAAAAAATACTCTAATACATTTACACACAGTTGCTCACAGCTTATTGTATGCAGTGGATATTGTATGTATTTTTTGAAATTTTTTTTTTTAAAATCTATCATTTAAATCTTGAGACTATGCTGGCGGTGCCATCAAATTCGGGCACTTATATATTAAACAAAATTGAACTATGTCCGCTTTCAGTTTTAGATTTTTATAATGGTAAAACCATAAATTTGTCTGTATGCCCAGATTTTTGGCACTCTGCAGAAAGTTTAGTTTGTGGAAAATGGGCAATGCCACGCCCTCCCATATAAGTGAAGATTTAAATTCATCATATCTTATAAACTATTTGACGCAGATAATAATATACATATCTACATATAAAATAGAGGCTATAGTAAGTTTCAATGAAAAAATTGGTGGTGCCACGCCTCCAAAGTAAGAAAAGACCAGCATTTTTTATACCTCTGCAACTATTTGAGGCAGACGAATGAGACTCGGTATATATAGGGTGTTTTTTTTTAGAGGTATAGAGCTTCGAATTGAAATAAAACACAAGAATATCGTTTTAATGTCCATCAATTTGGCTTTATTGGAAGGATAATTTTATGCCATTAATGTTTAAATATGATTTCGGGCATGTGGCCGCCACAGCTGGCTCGAATAAAGCCAATTCTACAGGTCTAATTTTGTACCACTTTTTCGAGCATATGGGGCCGTATGTCGGCAATAACGCCACGAATGTTGGCTTCCAAGTCCCCTAACGTTTCTGGTTTGTTGGCGTAGACGAGCGACTTCACATATCCCCAAAGAATATAATCCAATGGTGTCAAATCACACGATTTTGGTGGCCAATTGACAGGTCCATTCCGCGAAATTATGCGCTCATCGAATGTTTCCTTCAATAAATTGATTGTGACGTGCGCTGTGTGGCATGTAGCGCCGTCTCGTTGGAACCACAACTCATCCACATTCATGCCATCCAATTCGGGAACAAAATAGTCGGTTATCATGGCTCTATACCGGTCTCCATTAACGGTAACTGACTCTCCAGCATTATTTCGGAAGAAGTATGGCCCAATGACTCCACCAGCCCATAGAGCACACCAAACAGTCAGTTTTTGTGGATGTAATGGCGTCTCAAGGGTCTCATGTGGATTCTCTTCACTCCAAATGCGGCAATTTTGCTTGTTGACGTAGCCATTCAACCAAAAATGAGCCTCATAACTGAACAAAATTTTGCGATGAAAATCAGCATCGAGATCAATCTCATTTTCGGCCCATACACCAAAATCACGACGCATTGCATGGTCTCGCGGCTTTAATTCTTGCACAAGCTGGATCTTGTAAGGTCGCAAGCCAAGATCTTTGCGCAAAATCTTCCATAAAGTTGATGGACAAAGCTCCAATTGCTGTGCACGGTGGCGAATCGATTCATTCGGGTCCTCTTCAACATTTTGCTCTACAGCGGCAATTATTTCTTCGGTGCGCACTGTTCGACGTCTCTGCGGATGCGTATTATCACATAGAGTAAACGTAGTGCAAAAACGACCCATGGTTAACCGAATTAATTGCTCTGATGGACGATTATGTCGACCATAAAATGGACGGAGCTTGCGGTAAACTTCGCGAACTGAACCATTATTTTCGAAATAAATTTGCACGATTTGCAAGCGTTGTTCTTTTGTCAACCTGTTCATGATGAAATGGCAAACCAAACTGAACATAAATGACATTAGAGTTGCCAGATTTGACCATAAAATGCCAGTTTTATCTCTATTCGAAAAACAAACCTCTAAAAAAAGCACCCTATATATGGAATACAAGGACTATAACCAAATTAAACCCATTCATAGGTGCTAATTCCACACATTCCAATGATTCCTGCTAAACAAATGGTTCATTTATGCACCAAAAACATTGTTTGTCCTTTCGCATTAAAGTAAAATATCAATTAAAATAATTTTTACTTATTTAATTCATCTAAAATAAAAACACATACTATATTATACATATCTTATTTGTTGAAGCGTAACAACGCGCGCCGGATTTTGCTAGTTGATATGTAAAGATGGAATTCTAGCAGGCCCAGACTGGCCATCAGGAATTAGATAAAATTCACTGTGGGCCGAGTGGCGGTAAGGCCACGGGGCCGCTACCTCTGATAATTCTAAGCAGTAAGCCCAAGTGCTATAACCCAATATCCCTCGGACAGCGAGTCGCAGGAAAGTCGAGAGACAGCCCATCTTTATATCGCATACAGGTGAGTGGGGACGAGTTTTAAGCTCAAATACTATAACCTAATACCCCTCGGGTAGCAAGTCGGAAGAAAACACGCTCTTCAAAACTCGCCCCCGCTTGCCTGTATTCGATATGTAAGGACGAGCTGTCTCTCGCTAAGCCGCGGGGCCGCTACCACTGACAAATTCCAAGTTTGTCGTAAACCTTTTCTTCATTATATAAATTCCACAGCCTTATTACCCCACGCCAGGGTTCTCAGATTGAGGGTCTTTTTTCGCAATTTTGGGGAAAAAAACTTGCAATGAGGAAATATTGGGGAAACGTCAAAAATAGGAAGGCGCCAAAAATAACCACCATCATTTTGAGAATTGAAGAATATACATGGCAAACTTCAGCATACGTTACAGGTCTGCATGGGAATCAGAGCCACAATTTTCAGGTATTCAACTTTTAAAATTAAATTAACTTTACTCACAAAGAGTTCGTACTTTGCTTACGGATACTTGGAATGGCCGCATGCAAAGTAGAGCAACATTATGTGGAGCGATGTCTTTTTGTGGAAAACGCACTCGTCTTTTTGGTGGAAAAATGTTAATATGTAAGGCGCAACCCAAACACATAATATGATCCGTGGAATGAACTTAGTCTCATAGCTCCACTCTACTTTGCAAGATGCCAAGGGAACTCGTCGTGGATTCTGAGCACTCAAATTGATTTGCCTGAGTCTTCTTTTAACGGTTTTTACACTCGCTGCTATATTAGTTATGCACTTACTATATTTCCGTTGGAGGCAAAAACGGATTATCTATCGAAAACCGTGTTAAACAATTCACGTCTCGAGGAGACATGGATGGCATTCGTACTCGTGTTTTTCATTTATTTGTATATAGTATTTCATCGTATTCGAAACCATTTTCGCAGAAAAAAGTTTAAACTTGCGAAATGGAATTTTTAATAATTTTTAACGCAAAAACTTGAAAAAAACCATTAAAATAGTATAAAAAATAAAACTATTCCCTATGTTATGTACAAATATTCTTTATGGTAAACAAAATTATTCTTCTCTATGTTAAGAAAAAACAAAGCAACTATTTTTAAAATAAATATTTATATTAAATGTACATATTTATGCATAAATAAATAAATTAATTAATTTTATTTGAGGAAAATGCTTAGAAATTGCTTCATTTTGGGAAAAAAAAAGTTAGCAAAAGATAACATTATGCATACATTAAAGTCAATATTTTCCAAAAAAAAAAAATAATTATTATGACAAGTTTTTTGGGGAAAATTTTTTCAAATTGATGCATTTTGGGAAAAAAAAAAAATTTGTTTGGGGAATTTTTGAAGTTTTCATCTGGGAACCCTGCCCCACGCATAAAATTTTCCAATAAAAATTACTTTTAAGTTTGAAGAATAAAACCGCAAACTTTAAATCTTAATCTTATCTCTCACGCATGGTGATGACAATTCAAAAAAAAAAAAAAAATAACAAAAATCTCAAGCTCTAAGTCTAATTACCCCATGCACAGCAATTTGAAATAAAAAAATGGTCCACTTATAAAATCAAAATCCTACTATAAATCTCAAATCCAAGCACAGAAATTAAAAAGAAAATACATGCAAACAACTTTAAGCTATTATGAAATTGACATTTGTCATATTCGGACCTACTGGAAAATCCGAGAAATTTTTATACGTTGTACTTATTACTGCACTTGAAAAAATTGAAAATGACACTCGATCAAAATCGGAAACTCGTGTAAACGTTAAATCTTACAGAGAAGCATTTTTAAAATATGAAACAATTTTAATTGTGTTAATTTTTCGTTCTATATTTGACATAACGACACATTTATCAAACTACGTTCAAACAAGTGGATTTGATAGTTTAAAAGATTTTAATATGGTACAAGTAACAATTAAAAATTTAAAAACACTTAAAAGGTGATATGAAAACAACGGCCGGCAATTCTATTTACTGGGCAAACACGCAATTACTTAGAAGAAAAAGATCTGGAATCAGAATTAGAAAATTGCTTACCACAAAAGAGACTAAGAAGGAAAAAACGATTGCATGGAGAAAATGCTATTGATGAAAGTATTTCAGACGCTGACAACGCATTTAGGGACTTTTAATGTAATCATCGACACAGTCGTATCAACCTTAGAGCGTCGCTTATAGCTGGGC
The DNA here is from genome assembly GCA_949775025.1 of Tricholauxania praeusta. Classification (NCBI taxonomy): domain Eukaryota; kingdom Metazoa; phylum Arthropoda; class Insecta; order Diptera; family Lauxaniidae; genus Tricholauxania; species Tricholauxania praeusta. The sequence goes on along the minus strand of OX459032.1, from coordinate 4,902,824 downwards.
ATTAACTCGTTAATTAACGAATTTAGCATTCCGATTAACGGATTATCTTTTAAGTTAACTTTAAAAAATGTTAACGAACTCGCTAACTTCCGTTAATTTTACCCAAGTCCGTTAATCCAGTACCTAATATTTACCAAAAATATACCGCACGCACCGTGCCGCTAGGCGAAAAACACGTTCTAACAACCAGGGACCCAAAATAACTATTATTTTCTTTTTTCAGATTGAAAAAATTGCCCAATTTTAATAATTATTTTTAAAAATTGGTTTATAACTATTATGAATAAGAGATATTTTATTAGTTGTCAATAACTATTATTTTTCAATGGATTTTTTTTACGTTGAGTCATAACTATTATGCATAAGAGATATTTTATTAGTTGTCAATAACTGTTATTTTTCAATGGATTTTTTTTACGTTGAGTCATAACTATTATGCATAAGAGATATTTTATTAGTTGTCAATAACTATTAATTTGGAAAAAATATTTTTTTACGTTGTTTTGAAAAAAGTGTTCAACAGATTTTCATTTTTGTGAATCTTTTTGCACCAATCGATGGGGAGGTGGTTTTTATGACATCACCAGAGGTGGTCATCGGTTCGAAAATGTACGCGATTTTGACTCATTTTTGAAGTTTTTTTGCTTCAATCAATGAAAAGAGGTCTAAAAAGGATATTGACCATCACTAGAAGTGGTACCGATCCTTAAAAGTACTCTATTTAGGTCCATTTTCGAAATTTTTTTTGCAAAAAATCGATGGAAAGAGGTTGACAATGGGCTTTGGCCATCACCAGAGTTGGTCCCAACTAAAAAAGTGGTCGATTTTGGTCCGTTTTGAAAAAAAAATTTTGTACCAATCGTTGGAAAAAGGTCGAAGTCGAAAAAAAAGGTACCAAAAAGTGGCCGATTTTGGTCCATTTTCGAAATTTTGTTTGCACCAATCTTTGGAAAGAGGCCGAAAATAGATTTTGGTCATCATCAAAGGTGGTTCCGAGTCCCAAAATGTGCCCGATTTTGATCCATTTTCGAAAAAAAACTTCTTTTTTCTGTAATAAATGGGAAAAGGTCGAAAATGGATTTTGGACATCACTTAGAGTTGCTTCTGAGTCCGGCCCCGAGAAAGAACCGTTTTTGACCCATTTTCGGAAAATTTTTTTTTTTCTGTAATTAATGTGAAAACGTCGAATATAAATATTTGACATCATTTAGGGTGGCTCCAGGCCCTGGAAAGGACCGCTTTCGATAATTTTGGTAGTTTTCAAGTTCCGGAGCTACTCTAAAAGATATCCAAAACGCATTTTCAACCTTTCATAATCGATTGGAGCAATAAAAAATTTAAGGGTGGTTCATAAAAAATTTTTTTTTTGCTCCAATGCATAGATAAAGCTCGAAAATGACTATTGTCGACATTTCCCTATCGATTCGAACAAAAAAAAAATTTTTTATGAACCACCCTAAAATTTTTTATTGCTCCAATCGATTATGAAAGGTTGAAAATGCGTTTTGGATATCTTTTAGAGTAGCTCCGGAACTTGAAAACTACCAAAATTATCGAAAGCGGTCCTTTCCAGGGCCCGGAGCCACCCTAAATGATGTCAAATATTTATATTCGACGTTTTCACATTAATTACAGAAAAAAAAAATTTTTCCGAAAATGGGTCAAAAACGGTTCTTTCTCGGGGCCGGACTCAGAAGCCACTCTAAGTGATGTCCAAAATCCATTTTCGACCTTTTCCCATTTATTACAGAAAAAAGAAGTTTTTTTTCGAAAATGGATCAAAATCGGGCACATTTTGGGACTCGGAACCACCTTTGATGATGACCAAAATCTATTTTCGGCCTCTTTCCAAAGATTGGTGCAAACAAAATTTCGAAAATGGACCAAAATCGGGCACTTTTTGGTACCTTTTTTTACGACTTCAACCTCTTTCCAAAGATTGGTGCAAACAAAATTTCGAAAATGGACCAAAATCGGGCACATTTTGGGACTCGAAACCACCTTTGATGATGACCAAAATCTATTTTCGGCCTCTTTCCAAAGATTGGTGCAAACAAAATTTCGAAAATGGACCAAAATCGGGCACTTTTTGGTACCTTTTTTTTCGACTTCGAGCTCTTTCCAAAGATTGGTGCAAACAAAATTTCGAAAATGGACCAAAATCGGGCACATTTTGGGACTCGAAACCACCTTTGATGATGACCAAAATCTATTTTCGGCCTCTTTCCAAAGATTGGTGCAAACAAAATTTCGAAAATGGACCAAAATCGGCCACTTTTTGGTACCTTTTTTTTCGACTTCGACCTTTTTCCAACGATTGGTACAAAATTTTTTTTTCAAAACGGACCAAAATCGACCACTTTTTTAGTTGGGACCAACTCTGGTGATGGCCAAAGCCCATTGTCAACCTCTTTCCATCGATTTTTTGCAAAAAAAATTTCGAAAATGGACCTAAATCGAGCACTTTCAAGGATCGGTTCCACTTCTAGTGATGGCCAATATCCTTTTTAGACCTCTTTTCATTGATTGAAGCAAAAAAAAACTTCAAAAATGAGTCAAAATCGCGTACATTTTCGAACCGATGACCACCTCTGGTGATGTCATAAAAACCACCTCCCCATCGATTGGTGCAAAAAGATTCACAAATATGAAAATCTGTTGAACACTTTTTTCAAAACAACGTAAAAAAATATTTTTTCCAAATTAATAGTTATTGACAACTTATAAAATATTTCTTATTCATAATAGTTATGACTCAACGTAAAAAAGAATCCATTGAAAAATAATAGTTATTGACAACTAATAAAATATTTCTTATTCATAATAATTATGACTCAACGTAAAAAAAATCCATTGAAAAATAATAGTTATTGACAACTAATAAAATATCTCTTATGCATAATAGTTATGACTCAATGTAAAAAAAATCCATTGAAAAATAATAGTTATTGACAACTAATAAAATATCTCTTATTCATAATAGTTATGACTCAACGTAAAAAAGAATCCATTGAAAAATAATAATTATTGACAACTAATAAAATATCTCTTATTCATAATAGTTATAAACCAATTTTTTGACATAAATCTTATAATAGTTATGTCCCTGCTAACAACAATTACGTTTCGGTTGATGTGGCTGGAAACGTGTGACAGCAGTCGAGTGTATGCAGTAAAAAATGTATGCATAAAAAAAGGTAGATATGACAAGAAGCTGCCGAATGTTCGAAAAACAGAGATAGTTTAAGTGGCGGCGGAATCAACAGGAGTTTGTTACTCGTCGATGATGAGGAAGTCTTTTTCAATTCTGTCACTCAGTCTAAAGAAAAACCTAAGAGCCACAAATCTTTAAAGAGTAAGGCTCAAAATCTCATCGCAACGATTAAGTAAATGCAATTTTTATCACGTGTTAACGGATTAACGATTAACTTTAACTTGCGTTAAATCTTCTGAAATGTAACGCTTTAACGCTTAACGAAAATAATTGTTTTAGTAACGGATTAGCGATTAACGAAGTTAACTATTTGATTAACGGTGCCCAGCTATGCGCTTTGATATATTTAACAACAAGCTATATGTGCAAATCCATCAGATTTGGCCTTTTAGCTGGCCTCGTTTTTTTTTTTTTTTTGAGTACATCTTTCAGACATAGTTTTTCTTGAAACTAAGGCTGTCTTGAATTAATATTCAAGGTTGTTCAATTAAAATTCAGATAGCTATTGCACATACAGTAGCGAGAATAAAAAAAGCAACTGCGATCACTGAGTCAGAAAATTTGCAATTGATTTAACCTTTTAGCTGGCCTCGCTTTTTTTTTTTTTTTTTTTTTTGGAGTACATCTTTCAGCCATAGTTTTTCTTGAAGCTAAGGCTGTCTTGAATCAGAATTTGATTCAAGGTTGTTCAATAAAAATTCAGATAGCTATTTTTTTATTTAACTTTATATGTAACATTTCATGTTTGTTTTAACTTAAATGCAATTTTAACTATGTGTTTCTTTGAATTTTAATTGTTCCTCATTGAATATTAATTCAAAATAGTCCTAACTTCAAGAAAAACCATGTTCGAAGAGTCTGCTCCAAAAAAAAAATTGAAATTGTCATCTTAGCTCGACCATGGCTTCGATTTTTTTTTTTTTTTTGGAGCACTCTCTTCAATTATGATTTTTCTTAAAGTTAAGACTATTTTGAATTAATATTCAAGGAGGAACAATTAAAATTCAAAGGGAGACATAGTTAAAATTGCATTTAAGTTAAAAAAAAACATGAAAAGTTACATATAAAGTTAAATAAAAAAAAATAGCTATATGAATTTTAATTGATCAACGTTGAATATTAATTCAAGACAGTCATAGCTTCAAGAAAAACTATAACTATCTCTTATCGTAAGAAGCATGGCTTAGGCTACAAACATTTTATTTAGGGTGGCCCTCACACAAAAATATTTTTTAAATATCATTTTCTCGAAGACCGCTAAATCGATTCTCATGAAATTTACACCATATGACTTTTATGTGAAGAGACACAGATTAGATCGTAAAAATTTTATTTAGGGTGACCCACATACAAAAATATTTTTAAATATCATTTTCACAAAGACAGGTTAGTCGATTCACACCGAATTTACACCACGTAGCTCTTATGTTATGAGGCATAGCTAAGGTGATAAACTCTAGTTCCTGACAGTGACTTAATATGTACACTGCAATATCAATTTCTTCGTCCCGCACCCAACGTCCTGTTAAAGTGTTGCTTTTCCAGGTAGGAATCCTGTAACGAAGCACATCAGTTACTTTGTTCTCTACGGGAAAATTCTGTCATCAACGATTTTAAGAAACTGTTTTTGGTAGCAAAATTTATATGAAGCAAGATACACTCCCATACTTACATACATATAAGTTCTTCTGACTCCTATAACCAAAAAGCTTTTACATCATCGAGTATGCTCCCAATTTTTCCTGTCCGGAAATGAAATTACACTGGGAAAACAGTATGCTTCCTTCAAATAAATATATTTGGTTGATAGTCTTTTAAAATATTTTACCCAATCAACAAACAATTTTTGGTAGATATTACTTTGCCTTAATTGAAAGTTAAATTATTGATTATTGGGCCAATCGTACAAAACTATTTGTTTAGGTCAATTAAAGAGGCTTGGTTGGGTTGAATATACATTTGATAGTTCTTTTTTAAGATTTCACTCTCATTGATATACAGTACCTGTGCATTGAATTATGAACGATACAATTTTTCCTTTAAATTAATTACAGCTTGAAGGGTGTTGCATTAAAAAACTGAAAATCAGGTCTTCGGCACTGAACTGTATTTAGGCTCAGTAGGCAAATTCTAAAAATTCAAATTTGACACCCGTAAGTAAAAATAACGGTAAAATACCCTCGATACAGGTAATTTAATTTATTCAGCTTTTGAAATTACTTGCTAATGTAAAGCATTTTTCTTTAAAAAAAAGTTAATAAGTGGTCAAATTTCTTATCCACGACAAATGTTAGAGGATTACAAAATAAATGCAAGTAAAAAAATGTATTAATATGGTTACTGGAATTTAAAATCTTCTGTCTTTCCAATTGATGTCGCTTAGTTTAGAAATGGGTGCAAAAAGTGATTTAACAGCGGAGAAAAATATACTACCTGCATATTTTTCTCCGCCCTTTTGAAAGATGGGCGGTCAAGCTATTCAGAGATAGCAAAAAATTTAGGAATCCCTAAGATGTCAGTCTTGAAAATTGCAAAAATATATAAAAAATCACCTACCACGATGATAAATTTTTCTGACAGCCGAGCAAATTGCAGAGGAAAGCGGAAAACCACGATAAGACAAGACAGGTTAATTGTGCGAAAAGCTTTGGAGAACCGAACCGCTACATCTCAGAGTATTTCGAATGATTTAAAAAGCGCTGGTGTGAATATATCCCATCATACTCAAAGAAAACGTTTTTATGAAAATGCAGGAGAGTAGCAAAAAAACCAAAAATGACTGAAACTATGCACCGACGCCGATTTTTATGGGCGCAGTAACATAAAGATCTCGGTCCTAATTTCTGGAAAAAAGGAAGTTTCCAAGCGATGATTTTTTTTTGTGCATTTAGTTTGGTTAAAAGAAATTTTTTAAATTTTTGGATTTTAATTTTTTTCGAAGGCAATCTTCAGTGACGAGTCCCGTCTAGAAGCCGTTACGGAGATTGCAAAAAATGTTCGGAGGAAGACGGGGGAACGGTATTCCAATGATTGCATAGTTCCCAGAGTCAAACACCCACCTGCAATTATGATTTGGAGCTGCATCTCTGACGAAGGACCTGGTCCCATACATTTTGTTGAAGGAACTATGCGCTCTAACCAGTAAAGGGTGTTTTTTTTAGAGGTTTGTTTTTCGAATAGAGATTAAACTGGCATTTTATGGTCAAATCTGGCAACTCTAATGTCATTTATGTTCAGTTTGGTTTGCCATTTCATCATGAACAGGTTGACAAAAGAACAACGCTTGCAAATCGTGCAAATTTATTTCGAAAATAATGGTTCAGTTCGCGAAGTTTACCGCAAGCTCCGTCCATTTTATGGTCGACATAATCGTCCATCAGAGCAATTAATTCGGTTAACCATGGGTCGTTTTCGCACTACGTTTACTCTATGTGATAATACGCATCCGCAGAGACGTCGAACAGTGCGCACCGAAGAAACAATTGCCGCTGTAGAGCAAAATGTTGAAGAGGACCCGAATGAATCGATTCGCCACCGTGCACAGCAATTGGAGCTTTGTCCATCAACTTTATGGAAGATTTTGCGCAAAGATCTTGGCTTGCGACCTTACAAGATCCAGCTTGTGCAAGAATTAAAGCCGCGAGACCATGCAATGCGTCGTGATTTTGGTGTATGGGCCGAAAATGAGATTGATCTCGATGCTGATTTTCATCGCAAAATTTTGTTCAGTTATGAGGCTCATTTTTGGTTGAATGGCTACGTCAACAAGCAAAATTGCCGCATTTGGAGTGAAGAGAATCCACATGAGACCCTTGAGACGCCATTACATCCACAAAAACTGACTGTTTGGTGTGCTCTATGGGCTGGTGGAGTCATTGGGCCATACTTCTTCCGAAATAATGCTGGAGAGTCAGTTACCGTTAATGGAGACCGGTATAGAGCCATGATAACCGACTATTTTGTTTCCGAATTGGATGGCATGAATGTGGATGAGTTGTGGTTCCAACAAGACGGCGCTACATGCCACACAGCGCACGTCACAATCAATTTATTGAAGGAAACATTCGATGAGCGCATAATTTCGCGGAATGGACCTGTCAATTGGCTACCAAGATCGTGTGATTTGACACCATTGGATTATTTTCTTTGGGGATATGTGAAGTCGCTCGTCTACGCCAACAAACCAGAAACGTTAGGGGACTTGGAAGCCAACATTCGTGGCGTTATTGCCGACATACGGCCCCATATGCTCGAAAAAGTGGTTCAAAATTGGACCTGTAGAATTGACATTATTCGAGCCAGCCGCGGCGGCCACATGCCCGAAATCATATTTAAACATTAATGGCATAAAATTATCCTTTCAATAAAGCTAAATTGATGGACATTAAAACGATTTTCTTGTGTTTTATTTCAATTCGAAGCTCTATACCTCTAAAAAAAACACCCTATACATGGAGGTACTTCAAACCGTCTTACGGCCATACATTAACAATTTGAAACATCCTCCTCATCAATACACATTCATGCAAGATGGGGCACCTTGCCATACATCCAGGGCTAGCATGAATTGCTTAAGTTCTTTAAATTTGGATGTGCTATCCTGGGCCGGTAATTATCCTGACCTTAACCCAATTAAAACTGTTGGGCGTCTATCAACGTAAGGATACTACGGTTGTCGCACTAAAAGAAAACATAAATAATGTCTGGGAAAATGATAAAGGTATAAAAAAAAAAATTATAGAAAATTGTATTCGAAGCATGCCAGATAGAATTAAGGCAGTTTTAAAAAATAAGGGCGGAGCAACATTTCGTTGCTGATTAAATTATAAATTTAAAGCCGAAATAATAAAATACATATAATTTGAATTAATAAAACCTAATTTTATTTTATTTGAACCAATAATAGTGCTGTTGTTATGACTCAAAGTTGTAGTTTGAATGTTTTTTTTATCGTTCGCAATTCAATGGACATATGCAATTCTCAGCATACATATCTAAGAAAAACATTACTTAAGTATCTTCTAACGCAGAAGACATCTAATGTAAGGACGCAACGATATTAGATATATCGATTTATTTATAAATAATGGGCAAAATTGCCGTAATTATTGAAATTCGAATACATGGCCATAACCAGCGATATATTGCAGAGCTCGAAATAAACTTTTAAAAAGTACTTTTTTTAACTAAAACTTTTATACAGTAGAACCTCCTTAAGTCGAACTTAAAGGGAGACGCCAAAAAATTCGAGTTATAGAGTTTTTGACTTATGGAGGACTTCGACTTAAGCGAATTATGTCAGGAAATGTTCGACTTGTAGAGGTTAAGATTTATTCCAACTTATTTTGAGGTAGAGAGTTGAAATAATTAAAAGTCCTAGTTATAGAGGTATTAAACATTGGGGTGTATTGCAGTAGGACCAAACTATTTCTGATAATTTTTCAATCGACAACAATAAAGTAACTTCGCTTAAGTTTAAATGAAATCTCGTGTTAACGTCAGTCATAAATTCTTTTATCATTTCATAGAATTGGTTCATTGTATATGTAAGTAGGCTTTCACATTGATTTCTAAGAAACAATGATGTACATTGTAGGCATATTCTTAAAGTCGGTATCTTATTTTTCTTCGAGCTATACTGCCGTACGTGTTTCAAAAAAATTCATTTCGAGATAATTGATGTTTTGTTTATGTCAATTTGTTGAAATACCTGTAAAATTGAGATAGAGGAAATTTTCTTAGTAGATTTTTTATATGATTGAACTAAGATGCCGACATTTGGAGTATTTCATTAGACGCGTAGTTTCTTAAGCTATCCGATGCCATAAGAATCTTGAATATTTTTTTTTTTGAGATACGTCTTTTTCGCTTAGTACGGCAGTATAGAGGTAATTCGTTTCGAGTTGTAAAATCAAACATTGCTATGTTCGAGATGCAGAGGTCAAATATATTTTTTCGAGTTGTAGAGGGAAAATATGTACTGAATTTACTTGAAGGGACTCACTTAATCTTTTGACTTATAGAGGGGTCAAATTTCGAGCTTTTTTTACTTTTATTATATCTAGTTTGCTTTGGTATGCAACAAAATTTGTCTTTGCATTTCAGTATACATGAATTTTCCACTGCTAAATGGTTTTCAATGCTCAGTGTCCTTTTAAAAGGACGTTCCTTAAAAGTAGGAAAATGAGCTTTCCGAATCGGAAAAAAATTTTTTTTAGCTTATTGAAGCCAAAAGAAGCAATTCTGTCGAAGCAGATTTTTTATATCACGCCTGGATCGCTGTGAGCACTAATGGGTTAAATAAAACTACAGTACGACCTCGGTCAACGCAACCCTCGATAAATGCAACTCCTCGATGTGCGCAACAAACTGATTTCTTACATTGAAGACTCAGTAAGTGCAACTTTTCTAAAAAATTACCTCGCTTAATGCAACATTTGTCATTTGAATATTCTCTATATGCAGCTGAAAGCAGAAAAAGCTCGACAATTGCATCAAAAAATTATGGAAAAGCCAACGTCCTTTAACGCAAGTAATGGTTGGTTCTGTAATTTTAAAAAAACGTTATGGTATCCGCATCTGTGGGGAAAAGTTATCGAACAAGGCGGAGCTCGTAGAACAATTTTTATAGGAATTTAGGGATAAAATTGAAAAGCTGGACTTAGTTCCCGATCAAATTTATAATGCGGATGAGTCAGGTCTGATTTTTAGATTCCTGCCAAACAAAACTTTAGTACTCTATAAGGAGCACCTGGTCGAAAAGTAAGCAAGGAGCGAATAACTTTTCTTGCGTGCACACATGTATCCGGATCGCATAAAGTATAGCTACTGGTGGTTTGGAAGTCAAAAACTCCTAGGTCATTTAAGAACCAGAAAACTATATTAACAGTTTACATGGCAAATAAAAATGAATTTAATACTGAAGATGGCAAAGTTTCAGACACATATGAAGTTGAGGTGGTTCTTTCAGAACCAGAAATCAAATCTGAAGATGCAGACTTTTTCAAAATATTGTAACACGTTACTAATTTGTTTGTTCCTTATTTAACTTGTGTACATACATATGTAAAATTTAGCTTAATGGATTAAATAAAGGATTTTCTTTTGATGAATTAACGTTGTTTATAATTAAATATTTTTTTTATTATTAAGTACCTACACCCAATTACTTAAGATTTTTTGACTCAGTCATTGCAACTACCTCGGTTATTGCAACAGGCTTGGTTTTTATTAGTTGCGTTGACCGAGGTCGCACTGTAATTTGAGACGGACTTGTTTTTTTTTTAATAAAACGGTTACTGTGACTACCAAAATCCATTTTCGGCCATTTCCCATCAATTGGTGAAATAACATTTTTTTCGGAAAGTGGGTCAAAAACATTTCTTAAGAGGGTCATGGATCTCTTCCAAATTCATTTTCGGTCTTTTCCCAACGATTCGCGTGGTAATTTTTTTTTGGAAAAATTGGTTAAAAACACCCCTTTAAGAGGGTCGGGGACCTCTTCTGTCAGTTCCAAAATCCATTTCGACCTTTTCCCATCGATTGGTACAATCATTTTTTTTAAGAAAGTTCATAGTTTTCTTGAGAAAAATGCTAAGTCTTTTGCTTTGGATTTTATTATGAATAATCCAAAGTGTTCTTTAAACTTTTATTTCATAAATACAGTGAAACCTCTTTAAAACAAGTCCGTAACGAACTTTTTTATTTACAAAAAAACCAATGTTCAATTCAAATTTATTTAATTCATATTTACTTCGGTGTCTGAAAATTCATTAAGCCATTAACGCCGGCTCCTTTATTCGTGGACATGGAGGGTTGAAACTTCGAGGAGGATGTCTTAGGGATACTCGTATTCCACGCACAAAAAATTAGCCCCCTATCCCTACTCACAACCCATGTAGGGGGTGGTTCGTTTTCGCACTCGTCGGCGTTAGTGAGTACATTTTTACTAGTGGAAAGAGTGGTTATGAAATATGTGGATTATAAAAGAAATTAATGGATCAAGTCAAAGTTTATATTAGATTTATTTAAAAAGTAGATAATAAATGCGTGTCGGAACATATTAATTCAGGTTTTCGAGCAAATATAGAAAAAAAGTCATGAATATTCACTAGAAAGCACGTTATATCTAGTTCCCGACATGGTATGCCACTTTGCTCTTGGCACAATAGTAGATGGTGTGGAAAGCACAGTGTCAACAGCGGAAGCATTTCGTCTTCTTTTCACTGTTGTGGCCAATGTTATCCACTCCCAATTGTTTTTGAGAGGGTGTGTCTTAGGTTTTGGGACCATGATGATGTGCCACTACCTCACTTTGCGCCAAGGAGTCAGTCACTATGTTGCGGAGTTCGAAGTGGCCCATCTACCTGAATTGCTTTTTGGAGCTATCCCTGTTAGACGTTGCGTTTTTGCGCTGGTAATTGTGGATGGAATTATGTAGCTTCCAAGCATTGACCATGGCAGTATCGAGACCATTTGTTATCAATGGCCAATAATATTTTTAACCACGAAGAGAAATCCGGTAATTGTTCATTGCATTGTCGAAAAGATCAACGCCTCGCTTTCGTTTGCTTTATTGATGAATGATGTCTGGCTCCTCAACCATTACTATCTAACGTTGATTTCTTTTATAACGCCACACGCGATGTTTTGGTTCGACTTGCAGATAATTGGACAACACAGTTACGGGCTGCAATTAAGGTACTCAACTACATTTCTGTGGTACCAAAAATCTCGGGCATACTTTCCAAGGCACCATCAGTATCGGTAGGCCCATCATCATCACAGAATATGTGGTCGTCTGAGACATCTACAATATCCGTCAAATCTTCGACAGCATCTGGCGGCGAAACAACTATAACAAAAGCCAATACGTTCAACAATTGTCTTGGTCTTTGCGTCTCGGTTTCCTCATCAAATTCATTAATTAAAAAGACTTCCATTCTCGAAATCACACGAAATACGTCGTCATAACTCTCCCCGAAAACACAAAAATTCACAATCACAATCGTTTGTACAATTACAACCGACTGATGCTTAAAAAACGCATAACGTACGCACGTGCAGCTGCAAAATTTTCCCTAGTAAAAATGTACTCTCTAGCGCCGATGGGTGCGAAAACGCACAACCTGTGCATAAACGGTAACATGTAGAAACTTGAAATTATTATGAGATATACATAGGCTCAATGGCTACCGATCCTCATCATTATTAATTCTCTAAATATTTTTTTTCTGTGTGTTTTCTATGATAAAATGGTTATTTTCTCACATGCCGGAAAACCTGCATCTAACGATGCAGATATCATTAAGTAGATGACGTCATATTTCTTACCTGTCCAGGACGCATATATTGTCCCATCCATGTATTATCCACATCAAAAGACGGCTAAGCGATATCAACCACTTAACATTTCCTATGAGTTTTCAATTACACCTTTGTTTTATGTTGCGTTTTTGCACCCGTAGGCGTTAATGGGTTAAGAGACACCTCTGCCTTAGGCCCAACATAAATATTGTTATTTTGTGTAAGATATGTGATGCAACTAGTTTCATTTACGTATCTGTATTTAATGGGTGTTTTTGGCAGTTAAGTTATTTTCGCCGTCATAAAAACCAAGCTATTGTGCACTGTTGTGTTGGTTAGGTTTTTTATACTTTTCAAGAATACCTACCTGGTTTTAAATCTGTGTGCCACAAAATATTTGTGGTCTACCTAAAGAAGTAAAAGGCTGAAATTTGGAGCTCTCGAACAAGGAGGCGTGGCACCTCCCATACACAAAATAGTTATTGCACAAAAAAACTCTCATTTATTCATAGTTTTTAATTCCGGATAAATTTTTTAGTTTTTAATTTTAAGTCCTGTGACTTTGATTAAACTATTGAAGATATAAATAAATAAAAGGATAAACGAAACAAAAATTTATTCTGCTGTGTGTTCTTTATCCGTTTTAGGTAAAGAATCCTTAATACCCTTATAGTGCTTCAGGTTCAAGAATTCATTACGAAACTTTTTCGATATTTTGATTTTATCCCAAAGAGATATTAGATCTTCAAACTTAGCTGAAGAAAATTTGTAGTGGACTTGTGTATAAAAGAGGAGGTCTATTGGATACTATGTTTGATTTGCGTCATGTTCGAGCAATTGAACCGAGATTATGCTCTTTTGATTTGGAGTTTTTCATTGCTGATCTTAACATTTGTTGGAATACTTGTTGATACACTTTAAAACTCTTATCTTTATATTTTATGAAATAATTATAGGTGTAGAGTCTTTTGCTGCTTTCTGCTGTTTTTCTGCTAACGATTTTTCGGGTGATGCAGGAAAGCAATCAATCCCTTTGTCGCATTTTGTTGCCCATGCCCCAAAAATGTACGTTAATGGCCTAACGATTGCTCTCGAAAAAATGTTTATCACAAGCATTTCCACACTTTTTATTTTTGCATGAATTAGGTTTAACTCCAGCAACGTGTTTTCTTCTTCATAAGCCTCTGAGGTAAAATTTTCTGTATATTTTAGCTTTTCTTTCCAACACATATTTCTTCCTCCAGCTCAGATGCTAAATTTAGTCACTGATTCTAATGAAAATCTTGCTATTGTGAACTGAGTCCTCTAAAAATTCTTCTGATTGGCTGTTACTATAGGGAACAAGCGATTTTTTAATTGGGAACCGAAATAAACACATTTTTATGACGCGTACTGATATAAAATATTTCCTTATTATAAGTACTAATTATTACACCAATCGACACGAAAACCTCTGGTTGCCAACAACGCCATACTCCACAAATACTATTAAATCGCGAAAATAATTATCTTTCTTGAAAAAATTTAGTTCATTTAATAAAATTATTTGCAAATATTTTTTTTGTAGTCACAAAAAATGTAAACAAGTGCGAATGCACAGTTAAGTTAAAATTGTTTTTGCTATAAATAAGTAACGGTACTTTTTACAATTATGAAATTTGCAGAGAAGATGCGTATGGATGTAAATTATCGATTTCTATTAAAAAACGAAAGTCTAAAATTGTGTTGGTTAAGTTATTTTGGCGGTTGGGGCTCGATATGTATGTATGTATGTATGTATGTACTATCTTACTTGCTATAAAAATCGTTTGAGTTAATTGCGTCAATGAATTTTTTTTTTGTTTGTAAATTTTAGGCGCCAAAGTGCACGTTTCGGAAAGACTGTTTTGGGTTAATGCAAACATGCGCTATTACAACTGGGTTTGCGACTCAAACAAATAATTTGAGTTCTAACAAGCCGCTTGTCAGATAACAGAACACTATTATTTATTGTGAAGGAGTACTGCCCGGGAAAATGTGCCGCCCTGGAAAAAGTGCAGCCTAGGCCGTATTTTTTAATTTTTTTATTAATATTTTTATTTTGGAAAAATATTCTTTCAACATACTGTATTTCAAATTCATCAACATTTTTCGACTTTCACATTTTTCATCAAGTCACATAGGTCTCTATTCTTGGCAATCAGGGTTAAAAAATTACGAGCCCATGAAATTTAGAAATTTCGCAGAATACAGTACGAAAAAAAAAGTTGTTTCAATCTTTCCCCGACTTTATGGATAAAATTAAACAAAAATTACACAATGTGATCCGAGCCGAATTTCACTTTGACGTGAGATGGGCAATATATACACATGCACATTAGAGTGATTCAAATTTTTTTTAAGGTGCTTTTGCTTAAAAAGTAAGTTTATGATATAAAGAAAAAGTTCACGAAAATTCAGCTATATGCCTCAATTTTATAAGGTGGCGCCGAAGCCTGTTAGTTTTACATGTAAATTGTACAAACAAATTATTTTTTACTAAAAAGATATAGCCATTTTAAAGTGACATGAATTCGATCCCCTACAAAGAGTTGCAACGCAATAATATTTACCAACGGGTTTCAAATTCATATCACCTTGAAATGGCTGTAACTTTGAAAAGAAACATCACAGATAACCACTTGAAAGCTTATTATAAAGGTAAAGGACGATACTAAATTATGCTTTCGTTAAAAATAAGCTGATCAACTTTCTTTGAATCCTATACATGGCCTTGAATCTGATATGATGGGTCAATTCTGAGGCCAGATTCGGATTCAGCGCATAAAATTACGTCGAAAAACGACCCTTTTCAGCTCAACAACATTAATCACCTATTCATTTAGATACCTTTTTAGTAAAAAATAATTTTTCCATACAATTTACATGTAAACTAACAGGCTTCAGCGCCACCTTATAAAATTAAGGTACAGAGCTGAATCTTCGTGAACTTTTTCTTCATATTATAAACTTACTTCTAAAGCAACAGCACCTTGAAAAAAAAGCAAAAAAAAAGAATTTGAATCACCCTAATGTACATACATATTAGAGGTCTGCATGAGTGCACTCAAAACGATTTTCAAGCCACTCGTCGCGTTGCAAGTCAATCAAGTTTTTGCGCACAAAAACCACAAATCAAATCAAAACAAATCGAAGCCCCAAGCAGAAGAGGTGAGTGCTGCACTTGTAAATAAAATGTTTTACCAGTTCAAACACTTGAAATTTATTGCATTCGGAAGTTTATATGATGTTCGTTTCGAGTGCACTCATGCAGACCTCTAATACATATAAGCATTTAGTTTATTTAAAAATTAATTTTTTTTAACTAAAATATATTAACGTTCTTTCTTTTTTTTTGTCTCTCTTTTCTGTTTCTTACTAACTAATTGATGGTGGTGGTGGATCCGATTCTTTACTTCGCTGTAGCTACAGTTGTCACGATCAAATAGCGCAGCAGCGATCAGTGAGCGCACCCTAGAAGAATGCTGGTCAACCCTGCAACGAGTGAGTTGGCATCTATTTCGTTGTGTATTGTAATCGTTACCACGTTATAAAAAAATAAAATATAAAAGATTAGGTATCATCTAGATGAATGTAGCAAGGACAAACAGTTGCTAAATCGACAGAAGCTTTGAGAATTATTGGAAAATTGAATTCAAAGGAAAACACACATCCCTAAGTTACATGAAAACGTAACTCGTGATTGTGCGGACATTTAAATTTAAACTTAATTTAGGACTTAACTTCATACATGCAATCAAACATCATAAAAAAATCTTGCAATAAAATTTCGAAGAAAAAAAAACAAAAAATTAAACATATTTATGCAATTCATAGTTCATTGTAAATTGGGCTGGTAAAATTACAATATTGTCACTTGTGTTGCTATTGTTTCCCATAGAAATGCAATTGTATTCGTTTGCTATTTTGGTGAGAGAATCGTATGGGGGAAAAAAACCAAAATTTGTAAACATTTATGCAATTCACACATCATAGTAAAATTGTAGCGTGACAAAATTACTATATGTCATCATTTTTTTGTCACTCTCTTTTCCCATACATTCTCTCACCAAAATAGAAAAAAATTTATAGTTCACAAAACTTGGACTTTGTAACTCTATTTTCCCTAAACGGCTCTCTCGCCAAAATAGAAAACGAACACAACTTTCAAAATACAGGCTACAACACATGTTCAAATTTATAGAATAGTGGTAATTTGCACTTATATGGGCAACTATAACAACACAATTTACAACCTCGTAAAATACTGTGAAAATACAACATGTAATTTTACTAGCCCAATTTTCAAAGAACTGTGAATTGCATAAATAAATGTGTGCTATTTTGGTGAGAGAATCGTATGGGGAAAAGAGAGTGACAAAAACATAATTTGCAAACAATAAATTTTTAAGCTCACAGTTGTATGATTTAACACATTTATGCAATTCACAGTTCATAGTGAAATTGTAATTTGACAAAATTACTATGTGTCAAATCATACAACTGTGAGCTCAAAAATTTATTGTTTGCAAATTAGGTTTTTGTCAATCTCTTTTCCCATTTGATTCTCTCACCAACATTGAAAACGAATTCAACTTTCAAAATACATGCTTAAACACATGTTCAAGTTTATCGACTAGTGGTAATTTGCATTTATACTTACTTACTTACTTGGGTGGCCATAACAACCCGTTACAGGGCTACGGCCGACCTCAAAAGCTCTCTCCAGGCGCCTCTGCTTTGCGCGCGCCTTCTCCAATCATTCACACCAAGCGTGGATAGAGTTTCCTTGGCTTGGTCTTTCCATCGGAGGCATGGTCTTCCTCTTCGTCGTCGCCCAGCGGCTTCCGCATCAAACACCTTTTTCGCCGGAGCTTCTTCGTCCATACGCACAACATGTCCCAGCCAGCGCAGACGTTGGATAGTGATGCGCTTGACTATGTCAATGTCATCGTAGAGCTCGTACAGTTCGTGGTTCATTCGAATGCGGTAGTCGTCGCCGACGTGAACAGGACCGAAGATTTTGCGAAGAATTTTTCTCTCAAACACCCCAAGCGTGGCTGCATCAGTCTGCGACACAACCCATGCTTCTGCGCCGTAAAGTAGCACGGGTAAGATGAGCGTCTTGTAGAGTGTCAGTTTTGTCGGGCGAGAGAGGTCTCTACTACTCAATTGCTTACTGAGACCATAGTAACACCTATTAGCAAGAGTTAGTCTTCGCTTTATCTCCAGGCTGACATCGTTTTGAGTGTTCACGGCGGTGCCAAGATAGGTGAATTCCTTGACAACTTCGAAAGTATAGTTGTTCGCAGTAACAAAGGATCCAATACGCCCGGTTTCCCTGTTTGTGGACAGCATATACTTTGTTTTGCCCTCGTTCCCTGTCAAACCCACTGCATTTATATAGGAAACAATAACAACACAAGTTACCACCTCATAAAATATTGCAAAATTAGAACTTTTTAATTTTACCAACCAATTTACAATGAACTGTGAATTGCATAATTGTTATTTTGTCACATTACAATTTTACTATGAACTGTGACTTACATAATTATTTACATGACTTATATTGAATTTTTCGATTTATTTGGATACAAAGGGTATATTGGACAAATAAATAAATTTTTTGCATACACGCAAAGAAATAGTAACAGATTAAATACGGTTAATGCATGAGGTGTACTTTAAGAAGATACATACATTGAGAAAGTTTTTTTTGTCTTGTTGACATACATTAGACAAAGAGTATAAAATATGTAAAGAGATGTCATCGCGCTCTTCCGAGCTTTGCTTTGCAGAATCGTGGGTTGCTTTTTCCTAATGATCTAAAATTTGCAGTGAAACTGAAGCCCCCTGATCAAGACAAAATGACAAAATAAGTAGAAATACGAGCGAAACTCAAATAGGAGAACTGACGACTCGCTTGTTCGCCTTTATTTTCATTCGTATTGTGATTTCTATTACATTTTGCATACTGCATTGAAATTTTATTTCATATGCGATTCATATTGGAAATTTGTATTTCATTTTATTATATCGTTGGCTTAGAGTGAAAATGTGCCAAGTCCACTTTTTTCGAAAATTGAGATTTTGATGGAGTTAGAAAGGGAAAGTGAGAATACATCGTATGCGCAAATATCGTATACCTGTTTAATTTTTCCGTGTCGGTAAGCACTGAAATGCAATTGTGCTAAGTTCGATCAAATCAAGTAATTATTTTAGCAGAAGAGTGTAATCGTATTAAAAACTTACATTACAACAACTTAAGCGATATATTGGTTAATGAAACCGGCCATACACAAATGGAGTCGAACAGTGTTCATTCCATTATAGAGCGTTCTATGAAAAACAAAAATATTCACGTTCCTGCTGATTATATTGGTGTTTGTAAAACAGCACGAAAAAACCCTGAGCCATACGATGTCTCCTATTTGGATCATAGACCAAATCCATCCCAAACCATGCACGCGGATTATTTCATGTTACGGAATTGGTTGCTGATTATATATGTTGTTTTTCAAGGGATATAAGGGGACCCATATTTCCCCGATTTGATTAAAAAAAATTTTTTATGAAGTTATGGCCATTTTAAGTTATGCCCATTTTAGGCTGAAAACTGTTTCAAAAAAGCGGCATTTTCATTCAAACCAAAATAATTAACTTATGTCTTTTGATTCTTACAGAACTTCTTAACCCTCTAACCGGTAAGAGTGCCCTGAAGCACTCTTCGAAAAACTCATATGTTATCAATAATTCTTTTATTTTTTATTTAATCTGATGACGGGACTTTGAGAAGCATACCTAGATATGTTCTGAAGGCACTGTCATCAGTTCAAGTAAAAATAAAAGCGTTATTGACAAAAAATCGGGTTTTCCATGACTAACTCGAGTCGCTTTGGTCGGTTAGAGGGATCAAGTTCATGTCTTTTTCAAATGGCTGTAACTTTGCGAGGAAACATTGCAGATTATCATTTGAAAGCTCATTTTAAAGAAAAAGAACGGTACTAAATGATGTTATTATTTAAAATAAGCTGAAAGTATTAGTATACAGATGGCTGGCAAGGTTGAAACAAAAATTTAAATATTTTTTTTTTTGGGAAAAAAATTTTCCTCACCTCAAATGCCTCTAAGCGCGCTTTAAACTCATATCATCTATTTATTATGTTAGTACAAGTCCAAAATAAAATTTTAAGCGAAAAAAAGGTGGGATTTTTAAGGAAAATTAGGTTTGTTTTTTCTCATAAAAAATCGCTATTACTCTGCCAATTTTTAACTATTTTAAAATTTTTTTAAAGATTCTAACAGAGATTAAGAAGTTCTATAAGAATCAAAAGACAAAAGTTAATCATTTTGATTTGATTTTTTAAACTCAGGTTTTCTGATCAATGGAAAGTTTTGCCTCAAAGAATAGACAGAAGTGTAGTCGCCTTGTCATGGATTGACTTAGAAAAGCTTCACCACGAAAGAAAAAAAATAACACATAAGAAATATGAGGACTTGCAATATATAAGACTTTCGTTGCCCAATGACATCATTCATTTTATGATAACTTACACAAGACATAAATGTTTGTTACTAACTTCTTAATATCCCCTTTAACAGCAATGAAGTAAGACTGTATTTTATTGTAATATATATTATGTTATTATTATAATAAAAAAATTCCTTTTAGTTTTTGAAACACAACTGATGTGCTCATGTCATGATGATGTCCTCAATTCACGTAAGAAGCAATCAACAGAAAATGTGCCAAGTCACAAAAAGCTTCAAAAACGGGTAGAATCGTTTTTTTTTTTAAATGTTCTATTTTCCGCAATTGAAAAAAGGACCATTTACTAAAAAACTGCATTTAAAATTTTTAAAAATAATTGCAATTAGAACCATCAATTGGTTTTTTACCCCACCTGTAAAATTTAAAAAAAAGGACTTAGCACATTTTCACTCTAAGCTAACGATATTATTCATGTTAAACATTTGTATTTAATTAGTCGAAATTGAATAAATTATAAAAATGAAAAAAATATCAAATAAAATATGAAAAATAAAAAAAAGGAACACTTAAACTGGGGTTTGAACATATGTAGATCTTTTTTGTTTTTTGTTCAAATTGGCTGAAGTTTTTTCATATTAATACCAAAAAAAAAGATGTCCATTTATTTTTGCTTGCTCTCTTCAGTTTAATTTTTTGTGACCAAGTAACACAATTAAATGTTAAATTGAAGAAATTATGAAATATGTACATATGTTTTCCGAATTAAAAAAAAAACACCTCATGTAGTTTATGGACGTATTGAGGACATTATCCTGCAAAATGATGGCGTCGCCTAGTTCGTAGACGAATTTGATGTATTTTCACGCAGAGAAATCGCAACTTTTAAGAAGAAATATTATAAGATACATTGATAATATTATTCTCAAGCCTATTATTAAATAATTATGGACTTTTTGTCTGTTATTTTGTTTTTTTGTTGAATAAAGAACTTTTTTGTAGTAATAATTTTATCGTATTCGAAACCATTTTTGCAGAGCATCTGACACAATTTTAAATTTTATTAAAAGTTTAACCTTGCGAAATGGAATTTTTAATAATTTTACATTACTCTGGCGTACAATGCTTTCCACGGCCCACTAAAATGCAAAAACTTGAAAAAATCATTGCAGTATTATACAAAAGTAATATAACTTACTTTTTTCGAACAAATATTTTTAATGAGAGTAAATATCTAATCTTGTTAAGTAAAGAAGTTGAAGACCACTATTATTTTGACCGCAATTGTAAACGCGTTTCAAAAGAAAATTTGTAAGTATTATAGCTCCTTTAAAATTTTAATACAATTTACATTGTTGCCCAATTCCGATACTAACGTAGCAAATGCAACGTAGCAATCAGTCGTCACAGTGTTCAAATAGAGGACTTCAATTTTTATCAATCAGCATTAAAAGTAGAAAATTCTTCTAATAGGTACATATAAAGAATACTTTGCAGGTTGATTGATTTGTATGTAAAAAAGACAAGTGTTTTAACATTATTATAGTATCCTAGTGTGTAACGCGCTTGCCTTGCACCAAACCGATCTATGTTCAAGTCCCAGTTAGGCATTCTTTTTTTTAATTTTCTTATGACTGACAAAAATTTATTTTATTAATTTTTATAATTTATTCAATTTCGATTAATTAAATAGAAATGTTTGACATGAATAATAATAGTAAAATGAAATACAAATTTTTAATATGAATCGATGTGAAATGAAATTTCAATGCAGCATGCGAAATGTAATAGAAATCACAATACGAACGAAAATAAAGGCAAACAAGCGAGTTGTCAGTTCTCCTATTTGAGTTTCGCTCGTATTTCGACTTATTTTGTATTCTTGTTTTGATCAGGGGATTTCAGTTTCACTGCAAATTTTAGACCATTGGGAAAAAGCAACCCCCGATTCTGCACAGCAAAGCTCGGAAGAGCGCGATGACATCTCTTTACATATTTTATACTATTTGCACAAAACTTATCAGACCGATTATGGGATCGGTCGCTTCGCTTGACATGCACTGCTTCTCGATTTTCGGTCATCATAAAGACCGCTTTGTTGCTATTCGGTGACCGGGAACTTGATATAGTAATCGAAGACTTAGCAGCTTCACCGATTATGTCGAAAATTCCATATTTGTTTTTGTATTATTTGTCTTTCAAATTATCAGTGTGTTCTTGCAAATCGCCGATTAAAAACACTTTTAGCACATTGTGTTAAAAATGTATTAGAATTTTGGAGTTTTTTTTTCCTTTTTTACCTTGTTAATAAACATAAAGTTGAACAATAAACTTGAAAAAGCATAAAAAGTTTATTTTCTATTTTCCATCTCCATGATTGAACGTGCTAAGTGCTCAATTTCTTCTTTCTATTCATACCGAACATTATTTGTTTATTCGGTGCAGGTAAAAAGTGACCGACTACTTTTATTCCGTTTTACTAGCTGCTTACGTATACAAATGAATCACTGTACTGTAGCAGCTTTTGTTTCGTATCTCTCCGTACCGTAAAGAGACCGGTACGCAGTGTTGCCACTGAGAATTTTTTTTTTCTACCAAAATTTACTCGAAAACTACCAAAATCGTTTGTAACCTACCAAAATTTTTCGATTTAAAAAAAAAAACACTTTTTTACAGCATTGAATGCGTTCATTAAGATTTGATGCTGCTTAAAATATGCTTGTATGTCGTCGTTTAAAATGCTTAACCGTATATAGCACAAATTATCTGCTGAAAATCGTGTACAGTGGTTCACATCAAATGTCGAGCAACTGTGCTCAAAAAGTTACCATATGACTTTAAGTATTATAAAAAAAACCTTTTTTTTTTCAAAAAATTGTTATGTCTTGACTTTATTATTGGAGAATTCAGAAGAAAATGAAGCTAAAATAAATTTACAAAATTTTGACATAACTGTATAATCTAGCCATAGTGTCGAAATTTCTTACAAATGTGCTCACAACGAAAATATCGATCAAAGTATCGGTGCACTTACCGTTAGGTTTGAGCAACGGTATTTAGTTTTGGTTTGGTATATTTTTAGTTAACTATTTGTTGTCATCAGATATCTCGGGTTCGAAATAAGAAAATGATATAAGATAACAATACATTAAAAATTATGTAACACGGGATCGGCTCGCAAAATAATATGGGGTGATTTTGCAGCTTTAAAGTACAAAATCGGAATTTTTTTATAAGAAAAAAAGAAGAAGAAGAAAAACTAATCACGGATTCGAATTCCTTGATCAATAATTGCTGTTTGAAACAAAAAAAAAAATTGAATAACCGTAATATGAAAATTTGTCCACTCCGATTCGAAAAAAATCAGGTCTGTTAATTTAGAAAAAATGAAGATATCTTGGTTTTTAAATAAGATAATGATATACGGTGTCGGTATTCTTTTAAACAAATAACAGTAAATTCAAAATGATGTACCATGGGATTGACGGTTAAATAATATTTGAGGTGTTGCAACTAGAAAGTGGAAAATTGGTACTTTTTTACTTTTGTCCGATCAATTTTCAATTTTTTCATAAGAAAGAAAGAAGAAGAAGAAAAAAAAAATCACGGATTCGAATTCCCCAATCGATAGTTGACCGAAAACCATACCCACCGTGTTGGAAAATTTAATAACCTCTGTAACTTGCACAATTTTTTAAATCAATATTTTTGAAAATGGGTTGTCTACTTAAAATAGAGGGCGCTAATTCAGTTTTTAATATTATCTTAATCCTAGTAATGGGCTATGTTCAGACATGTAAGGCTATTGTATTCCGCTGACATATCATGAAAAAATTTTCATTTTGAACCGCTCTAATACACATGCATGTACCTAGTCCGTTTTAAAAATTTTAGCTATTAAAGCCCACAATTTTTTTTATTATGTCAACTTATATGTACACAAAAAAAATTAAAATTAATTAAGTTGAACTTAAGACCTTTTTTGCGACCCGATTAAGTGAAAAAGTTCTAAGCAAAACATGACAACTTTGAAAGTGGTGCCCTCGAGATTTTATTTATAATACTAAAGACGGACTTTTTCACTTGTCTGTTTAAACGCTTTTAAATGAAATACCAGGCCCAGAGATTTTAGACATTGAACTTTGCTGTTTTTGCAAAATAATGTTTTTTTTCGGACTTTGATTTAACAGTGCTCAAGACCCCAAGTACCAAAAAATCTTAAATTTGGGATGTGAGGTTATCTTTCATGGTTCCTTAAAGTGTCAAAATGAGCATAATCGGATGTTTTTTAAATTTCATAAGTATACATTAAATCGGTTCAAAAAAAAAACTTTTTGATTTTTTCACAATGTGTCAGCGGATTACAATAGCCTTATATGTCTGGACAAGCCCCATTACTAGGATTAAGGTTAATATTGAAAACTGGATTAGCGCCCTCTGTTTTAAGTAAACAACCCATTTTCAAAAATCTTGATTTAAAAAATGCTGCAAGTTGTAGAGGTTATAAAATTTTTCAACAAAGTGGGTATGGTTTTCGGGAAACAATCGATCGGGAAATTCAAATCCGTGATTGGTTTTTCTTCTTCTTTCTTTCTTACAAAAAAATTGACAATTGACCGGACAAAGGTAAAAAAGTACCGATTTTCCACTTTCTAGCTCCAACACCTCAAATATTATGTTACCGCTGATCCCATGGAACATCATTTTTAATGAACTGGTATTCCCTTAAATGAATGCCGAAACCGCATATCATTATCTTATTTCAAAACAAAGATATCTGCATTTTTCTAAATTAGCAGACCTGATTTTTTTCGAATCGTGGTCGACAAATTTGCATATTAAGGTGATTCAATTTTTTTTTTTATTTCAAACAGTAACCATCAATCGTGGAATTCGAATTCATGATTAGTTTCCTCCTTCTTCTTTTTTTCTTACAAAAAAATTCAAAATTGACCGGAAAAAAATTAAAAAATTCCGATATTTTACTCTAAAGTTGCAAAATCACCCCATATTATTTTGCTGCCGAGCCCGTGTTACACCATTTTTAATGTACTGTTATTTGCTTAACAGAATGCCGTAAATCGCATATCATTTTCTTATTTCGAACCCGAGACATCTGCATTTTTCTAAATTAACAGAACTGACATAATTTGAATTTTTGAATATTTTGGAAAAATCTATAGAATAGTTCAATTATGGCAGTTCTGTTAATTTGGAAAAATGCAGATATCTCGGGTTTGCTATAAGGAAATGATATGCAGCTTACGACATTCTCTTAAGCAAATAACAGTACATTAAAAATTATGTAACACGGGATCGGCAGCAAAATAAAATGGGGTGATTTTGCAACTTTAAAGAACAATATCGGAATTTTTTATTTTTTTCCGGTCAATTTTCAATTTTTTTGTAAGAAAAAAAGAAGAAGAAGAAAAACTAATCACAAATTCGAACTCCCCGATTGATGGTTACTGTTTTAAATAAAAAAAAAAAATAGAATCATCTTAATATGCGAATTTGTCAACTCCGATTCGTAAAAAATCAGGTCTGTTTACTTAAAACAGAGGGCGCTAATCCAGTTTTCAATATTAACCTTAATCCTAGTAATGGGGCTTGTCCAGACATATAAGGCTATTGTAATCCGCTGACACATCGTGAAAAAATCAAAAAGTTTTTTTTTTTGAACCGCTCTAGTATACATGTGTTATAATAAATAATATTACTAAAGAACTGAATATGGGTCATTCCATCTATAATTTGCCTATTTATACCCTGACGTGCTGAACATTTCTTGAGTGGTTAAGGCATTATCTAATATATAGAAAAATATTATATCAAACTTTTCCGACCAATAGTTTTGATAAAAAAATTAATTTCTTAACTCTGTTCAGAGCCGCTCGTAAATAACACAAAAACTTGAATGATGAATATATTTTAACGCCTAAGCGTTATATATACACTGAAAGAAAAAAAAAATACGTTTCACAAAAACATCGATTTCTCAAATACTCCAAAATCGATTTCAGCTTTTTTAGTTTCAAAATGTTCAGACCATATAGGAGTACCATCCCTTAAACTTTCATTTATGTTTTTGCACTCTATTTGATTTGACAAGCATTTTAGTAAAGATTTATGAAACTTAAAAATAAAATTTAGATATTCCATTGATACTTTTGTTAATTTTTCGATGTTTTTTTGCAATTTTTATAATATTTTCAAACTTTCAAAGTCTTCAGCTTTTTTCAATTTTTAAAAGTTTTCCAATTTTTTTAAGTTTTCTATTTTTTTGAAAATTTAAAAAATTTAAAAAAAAATTTTAAAAATGGAAAAATTTTAAAAATTGGCATAGATTGAAAAAATTTAAGTTTCTCAAAATGTTCAAAAAATTAAAGAGAACCAGCCCTGAAAGTTTTATTTATGTTTTTGCACCCTATTTGATTTGACAACCATTTTAGTAAAGATTTATGAAGCTTAAAAATAAAATTTCGATATTCCATTGATACTTTTGTTAATTTTTCGATGTTTTTTTGCAATATTTATAATATTTTCAAAGTTTCGAAATCTTCATCTTTTTTTGAAAATTTCAAAAATTTATGAAATTTTAAAAATTTTAAAAATATTAAAAATTTTAAAAATGGAAAAATTTCAAAAGTTGGCATAAATTGAAAAACTTAACTTTTTCAATTTTTTTTTTTTCCATTTTTAAAATTTTTAATATTTCATAAGTTTTTGCAATCGGTTTTTTAAATTTTAAGGCAAAAAATTTTCAATTAACGATAGACTAGCAATAAATATTGATGTCAATTAAAAGTAGGATATCATTTTTTTTGTATTTGAATGTAGTTCCTGAAAAAAAAAAAAATTAAAAAAAATTATTCGAAGTAATAATCAGTTAGCTATTAACGTTTAAAGATTAAAATCGACGTTTTCGAAAAGTGCGACACCTTTGATTTTTCTTAAAAATTTTTTCATAATTTTACTTTATATTACGCAATTTTAAAGCTGTAGTTCAAGATGTGCTGACAATTTTTTTAATTTTTTTTCGAATTTTAAAAATTTTATTTGTTTTTAATGATTGAATTATCTATATCACTAGTTTAAATCAAAAAAGATCTAGTTTCTCACATACTTTTTTAACTATGTATTTTTAGTCGTAAATTCCAAAAATGCCCACCATTTTTTTCTCTTAAGAATCGTTTTCGAATTATTTCCCAAAAACCCGTTTTTTGAACTTTTTTCATTTATTTGGCCATATTTCCATATTTTTTTTTTTTTTTTTTTTTTGAACTAAAAAAATAATCGAAAAATAACGATTTTATGGGTAATTATCTGTCTAAAAAAAAATCAATATTTTGACTCAATTTTAGTTCATACGATACGATGTGTGACGAATATGTTGATAAGATTTCATAAAGATCGGCTCAGTAATTTTGGAGAAAAGACCGTATGAAAAAAGTGAATTCGAGAGAAACGCGTTTAATTTTTATTTTTTGAACCGGAGAGTGCGCTCAAATAAAATTGGAAAAATATACTTGGAGAGCTTGAATCTTTATGAAGTTTCAAAACGATGTTTTTGAAACGGACCTCATTCGAAATCTGTGTAAACGAAATTTATACTAGGTTGTACCCATAACCATACCTTACGAAACTAGCACAGCACAAAACAATAAAATGTTAATTAGCTTAAACACAGATTTTTCCACTTTGTAAGCTCTAATGTTGATTTTATATCTTCCGTTATACCTCCGACTTAGCGCATTAAAATTTGCGGAGGCGTAGGTACAATATCAAGCGGAAGTTCCGCGCTTGCGGATGCGGATCTCCGTTACAACCCTAGTTCAAATAAATGGCATATTCTAGAATACTTCAAGAACACTCGATTTTCGAAAATTTATTTATATTCGAGTTTATCCTCGTTTAAAAAAAAATATTCCTGGGGTTGCTTCCAGAGATGCAAAATTTTAATTTTTCGGAATTTGGCCAAGAAAATGAAGAAAATTTGGATTTTTTCTTATTTATAATATTTTTTTTAAAATTATTTTTTCGATTGTCCTTATGTACGCAGGAAAGTATTGAAAAAAAACTTGTTGCTATTTTTTAAGCCTATACATAAGGAGAAAAACTGTGGTCTCTCCGCGAGTAGAGCTTTGTTGTTTCTAGTATAACAGCTCAAATCCTTTGTTGTTTTCACTGCATTCACCTTAATACACTATAACTTGAAATTTTCAATGCATGAATTTCCATTAAAAAAATTAATGAGAAAAAAAAAATTTTTCATTTTTTGGCCAAAAATTATCAAAATTAAATTTTTTTTATATTTTTTTTGAAACTAATCATGCACTGTTAGTAGGAGTAACTAATTATTGAAGCAAAATATTGTAATTATTTGCTAATAAAATACTTTGAAAATTTTTGGACTAAAAATTAAATTTTATATTTATTTTCTCATTTATTTTTTCCCATGGAAATTCATGTAGTGGCATTGACAATTTACTGCGGGTCTGAGCACACATGTAACAATTTAGATGTACGATCAGATGTAAATATTTGCTTCCTGATTCGAAAAACTTTACAAGAGATTAAAATGTTTCTATTTGCAAAAAGTTTTATCCTAAATCCTACCAAAATCAAAAATGAACTGACGTCGTGTGTGCATGCAACGCACAAATGTTAATAATAATAGAGTTTAGCTACTACAGCTATTATAGCCTTCTTAGCTATTTAGCATGTTTTCGGATATATGTGCAAATCCATCAGACTTGGCCTTTTAGATGGCCTAGTTTTTTTTTTTTTTTTTTTTGGAGTAAGTTGGGCTGAAAAGTTCGTAGGCTAACATATTAAAAAATATTTTTTTGACAATATTCGATTTTATTATTCAATATATGTAGTTGCTTTTGAGGGCGATACAACGACTATAGCGGTCATACAATTTTTCGATGCCATTTTTATAGTAGGATTTCTCTTTAGCGATTACCTCTTCATCTGTGCTAAATTTCTTTCCAGCGAGCATTCTTTTAAGGTCTGCAAACAGGAAAAAGTCACTGGGGGCCAGATCTGGAGAATATGGTGGTTGAGGAAGCAATTCGTAGTCTAATTCATATAATTTTGCCATCGTTTTCATTGATTTGTGACACGGTGCATTGTCTTAATGAAACAGCACTTTTTTCTTCTACAAATGGGGCCGTTTTTCGTGATTTCATCCTTTAAAAGCTCCAACAACGCTATGTAATAATCGCTGTTGATGGTCTGGCCCTTTTTGAGGTAATCGATGAAGATAATACCATGCGCATCCCAGAATATTGATGCCATAACCTTGCCAGCCGTCTGTTGCGTCTTTCCACGCTTTGGATTCGGTTCATCACGTGCAGTCCACTCGGCTGACAGTCGATTGGACTCTGGAGTGTAGTTATGGAGCCATGTTTCATCCATTGTAATATATCGACGGGAAAATTCGTGTTTATTACGGTTGAATATCGCTAAACATTGCTCCGAATCATTAAAACGTTGTTGCTTTTGATCGATTGTGAGCACGCGCGGCACCCATTTTGCACACAGCTTTCGCATGTTCAAATGTTCATGCACAATATGTCCAACACGTTCCTTTGATATTTTTAAAGTCTCAGCTATCTCGATCAACTTCACTTCTGTTGCGTCTTTCCACTCTTTGGATTCGGTTCATCACGTGCAGTCCACTCGGCTGACAGTCGATTGGACTCTGGAGTGTAGTTATGGAGTCATGTTTCATCCATTGTAATATATCGACGGGAAAATTCGTGTTTATTACGGTTGAATATCGCTAAACATTGCTCCGAATCATTAAAGCGTTGTTGCTTTTGATCGATTGTGAGCACGCGCGGCACCCATTTTGCACACAGCTTCGCATGTTCAAATGTTCATGCACAATATGTCCAACACGTTCCTTTGATATTTTTAAAGTCTCAGCTATCTCGATCAACTTCACTTTACGATCATTTAAAATTATTTTGTGGACTTTTTTGTTGTTTTCGTCGGTAACAGCCTCTTTGGGGCGTCCACTGCGTGCATCGTCTTCGATGCTCATTTCGCCTCGTTTAAATTTAGCAAACCACTTCTCAACGGATGATTTTCCTGGTGCAGAGTCCGAATAATGTTTATCAAGCCAAGCCTTGGCTTCAACAGTATTTTTTTTCGCCAAAAAGCAATGCTTTATTAACACACGAAATTCTTTTTTATCCATTTTTTCACAATAACAAAAGCTGCTTCACTCACAATGCTATATCTCACGAACTAATTATCCGGCAGCTGTGAAATTTATACACGTATCTTTTGAAGGTTATTACTAAGTTAAAATAGCATGGATTTAATTTTAGTAACGCCATTTATGAGTCAGCCTACGAACTTTTCAGCCCAACGTTACATCTTTCAGCCATAGTTTTTCTTGAAGCTAAGGCTGTCTTGAATTAATATTCAAGGTTGTTCAATTAAAATTAAGATAGCAATTTTTTTTATTTAACTTTATAGTAACTTTTCATGTTTTTTTTTAACTTAAATGCAATTTTAATTATGTCTCCCTTTGAATTTTAATTGTTCCTCCTTGAATATTAATTCAAAATAGTCTTAACTTCAAGAAAAACCATAATTGACAATTACATGATGACAATTTCGATTTTTTTCTTTTTTTTTTTTTTTTTTGGAGCAGACTCTTCAAACATGGTTTTTCTTGAAGTTAAGACTATTTTGAATTAATATTCAAGGAGGAACAATTAAAATTCAAAGGAACACATAGTTAAAATTGCATTTAAGTTAAAAAAAAACATGAAATGTTACATGTAAAGTTAAATAAAAAAATAGCTACATATCTGAATTTTAATTGAACAACCTTGAGTATTAATTCAAGACAGCCTTAGCTTCAAGAAAAACTATGGCTGAAAGATAAATTCCAAAAAAAAAAAAGGCCAGCTAAAAGGCCAAATCTGATGGATTTGCACATATGAAAATGCGTACCGTTGCAGTGCTCTAACATACATACATATCTATCATAGCGTGGCTGGGCAAATCGATCCGCGCACGGGAGAGAATAACTTTTTATATACGTACCCAGCAGGCAAATGAGCAAAGCCTTACTCGGAGAAGACCTGCTAGCACTGCTGCGATTATATAAGAACTTCTCAAAACTAGATTTTCATGCAAATAAAAATACAATCACAGAAGGCATAATATGCCATGCCACAACAGACGTGCTATCAGGCCTGATATTAGAAGGTAAAGAAGAAGGACTCCATTTACTTTAGCGCTTTTCTGTTTCTTTTCTATTTCATGTATTGTAATGTTTTATGATTCGGCATAACTTTTTTGTCATATGCATTGTACATATACGACATGAAAAGTATACACATAGTTAGAAATTAAGAGAGGTGTGCAGGCTAGTCTTCTGTTGTTTCATGTTATGTTAAGCAGGTAGAGTATTGTGTATTCTTTGTCAAATTGTAAAGTCATTAAAAAAATATCAACGCAAGTGAGATGGCGCGGATAGAAAAAAAAACAATTAATATTTAGAGTCTTTAAATTTATTAAAATTAAATTTTTGTCAAGTACTTCTGAGAGTCCTTCTACGGTAAGCGGTTTTAGAAAGCCTGCTTAGGAAGGCCTGTTTTCTGCGGCCATTTCATATAAAAAAGAAAGTATGTTTGAAAGGAGGATGGAAGGCCTTATACTTACCAAGGAAGGCCTTCTAGAAGCACTGTTAGCTCCTGCCCTTGCCTACTGGGTATATAAAGCAGAGAGCGTAAAATTCATATGATTCGTATGTGTCCGTCATGGCGATTACATATCGCTCTCACTGCATTTTTTGGCAGTTTTGCTTAACGGCATTTGCATGTCACGAATTCATGCCCGTGCCTGCGTGCAGTGAAGAACATTTAAGAGAAACACACGTGTAGTGGTGCCCAGCTCTGAACATGCCAAAGCAAAGAATATCCAAAGAAGCGAAAGTCTCGGCAGAATACTAATACCAGCGCAAAACAAAAATTAATTTTTTATGCACATTTTGAAACTCACCCCATTGTGGTGAATATTTTATATGTGGCTTTACCACTTAGGGTGTTTTATTCCAAATTTAGAGTATACTTGAAATTTTTTTGGTTTTAAATGAAAATTTCATTACTTTTTAGACAAAATATAGGATATTATTGAATAAAATTAAGAAATAAAATAGTAAGCGATACTCTCATCGTTTTTATATGTAATAATCAATTTAGTTTTTGATTTTTCCTTAAATCATCACATATGGCAACTTACTAATCTGTCAAATTCGACATTATAATTATCGTTGTTGTAATAGTCATTGTTGTTGTTGGTTATCATTGTTTTTGTCAATAAATACATAGTTTCCATAAGAATTCATTGCATTTTTTTTATTTTTCGGTCCAGAAGGGGGTAAATTATAAAAATTTACAACAACCTATATACCATTTGAAAGGAAATAAGTTAAGCTTTCTTAGCATGCTAAAAAAGTTACAAGTTATTAATACATTTTATGGAAAAAATAACTGTTTTTGAAAAAAAGTTGGTCAAAAATTCAGAAAAATCGTCATATCTCCAAAACTATGGGTTAGATATCAAAGATTTGCAGATCATTATTGTAGGCCATTAAATTATCTATCTTATGAAATCCATATTTTTGATATCTATGCAGGCGTTCCCAACTTATAAGGTTTTCTACAAAAGCTATATCCGCAAATTCCGATGGCTATATATCCGAAACCAGATGCGAACGTCACTTTTTTTTTCACTATTTTTATTTCCATTTTAGAGGGTAAAACAACAACAAAAAAATTGGATTGAAATTCGTAATATAGTATATTCAATCATAAACAACAAAACAATAAAATCAAATTAACTTAAACTTTTATCAATGTTTTGTCACATAAAACTGCACATCATTTACATTAGTTGAAGTAGTAAAAGCAGCAGCTCATTGCGGCGGCGCAATGGCGGTGATTGATTGCAGTAGCTATTGTATGTGGTGGTTTGGCACCAGCTCTTGTCGGCAGAGATGCGTTATTTTACTGTTGCTTGCAGCAAGTATGACCGGGGCGACAGAAGGTGCCCGTTACTGTGGTTCCGCCACCAACTGTGGTGGTTATGGCACTGCCGTATGTGGAACTTGACGAGTATGATGATGAGTGTTTGTTATTCGTAATAGCAGCAAATATGTTGTTGAATTCGCGCACATTAATGCCACTGGCATTTCTTTCACCTTGAGCATGATGATTTCGTTGCTGTTACTGTTGCGATTGGATTCAGGTTAGTATTTTCAGCAAATGATGATGGAATTACGCCAAGCGCATGAGTAAAATCACGGAAACAGTATGCGACAACAACTTCTGATGAATGGCAGTAGCCACAAGCATCGCCTGAAAACCACAGCTGTAGCGAAGTAGTATGTCCGTGTTGAAGCTGTAAGGAAACCAAATTAGTTTCGATTTAATTTTATTGCGATTTTAATAATAAAATTGAATTGAATTACTTAAATTCATTAATTTAAATTGTGTTATAGCTTACCTTCCTTTTCACTGTTTTGATATTTTTCATTTGTCATATTTGGACAAACTTCAAAATCAGCTGTCCTTATTCACCAAAGCTAAAAAAATTTCACCAAACCCACGTATGCATTAATCCTTTCCTTTTCCCCCGCTCTACTATGAACGTGTGGAAAATATTACACCACACCGCTGCAGAAAAACCCCGCACCTTCACACGTGAAACTTATTCACCACACTTTTTTCACAAAATTTCTTAATATTCTACCTCCTTTCATAAGCTTTTTATGCAAAACTCTGAATAATATGAAGAATATTATATACACCCAAACAATAATAAAGATTTTTGAAAATCAAAAATGTACCCAAGTTCTCTTGCAAGATCCAAAAAACATTGCAATTCCATTTTGAAATCTTCATATTTTTGCATATTTTTCAATACTTCTTCGTTTCACTGCGGTGTTAAGAAGTTGCCATCACTATGAATTACATATCGTCTATGCCGTTAAATGTGTGGAAAAGTATTCTCGTAAAGTAATTCAATTACCCTGAACAAAAAATATCTAACTATATTATTGTTTTTGTATTTCATTAAGATTTTGAAAAATAGTTTCATATAATTATTCGGAACATAAATGCTTGAGAGACAACAAGTTACTTTAATACAAAAGTCCAATTTTTAATTTCACTAGTATCTATTATATGTTCAGTGTGAATGTATTTCTTCTTTCGTGTAAAATAAAGTCCAAACTTTCGTTTCGGAATTTACTTAGTGGATGTTTATCAGCAAATGTTTTGATTTTTACATCATCGTTAAAAGATTTATATTTCCGATATTGTTTTTCATAGGACTGAATATTTGCACTATAAATTGTGTGGAAGTCTTGCAATTGCTTGGACTCCACAAATTAGTATGTTGTATACATATTTGACAGGTCATCTATTTATCAACCAAACATTGTTTCTAAATTAAGCAGACAGCGATGAAAAAAGTTTAAAATCTATTTGCTTATAATCGCAATCATAAATAGACGTAGCAACAAAAACTAAATTGCAAATGGAATTTGAAAAATAAAAATGCGACCATTATGATAATGCCTCACATCGGTAATTTCGTACTAAAATCTAATTCAATAGTATCGACATGGTTGAAATTTAAATTAAAAATGTCAGTTTTTTACGCGAAAATAGTTACGGAAGTTATTTCAACCACAAAGAAAAGACTTTCATAACCGTTTGCATATTTTGTAAAACAAATATGAGGGATTTTCAAAGCAATTCTTAATTCTGAGAACAAACAATATATGTATGAAAAAACAAGACACATAGATGGTAATACATAGATTTTATTATTATACAACATATGTTCGCATTATTACAATTAATCCATGTAAGAACTAATTATTGTGCTATGTACATTAGGGTGATTCAAATTTTTTATTTTTGTTTTTTTTTAAGGTGCTGTTGCTTAAAAAGTAAGTTTATGGTATGAAGAAAAAGTTCACGAAAATTCAGCTCTGTAACTCAATTTTATAAGGTGGCGCCGGAGCCTGTTAGTTTTACATGTAAATTGTATGGAAAAATTATTTTTTACAAAAAAGGTATCTAAATGAATATGTGACTAGTGTTGTTTATCTGAAAAGGGTCGTTTTTCGACGTAATTTCTTACGCTGAATCCGAATCTGGCCTCAGAATTGACCCATCATGTCGGAATCCTGAAATATTTGAGGTTAATTACCTGAAACATGATGTTTTTTGTCTACTTTCGAGGACATGTATAGGATTCAAAGAAAGTTGATCAGCTTATTTTTAACAAAAGCATCATTTAGTACCATCCTTGCCCTTTAAAATGAGCTTTCAAGTGGTGATCTGTGATGCTTCCTTGCAAAGTTGCAGCCATTTCAAGGTGACATGAATTTGAAACCCATTGGTTAATATTGTTAGGTTGCAACCCTTTGTAGGGGATCCAATTCATGTCACTTTAAAATGGCTATAACTTTGCAAGGAAACATCACAGATCACCACTTGATAGCTCATTTTAAAGGGCAAGGATGGTACTAAATGATGCTTTTGTTAAAAATAAGCTGATCAACGTTCTTTGAATCCTATACATGGCCTCGAAAGTAGACAAAAAACATCATGTTTCAGGTACTTAGCCTCAAATATTTCAGGATTCCGACATGATGGGTCAATTCTGAGGCCAGATTCGGATTCAGCGTAAAAAATTACTTCGAAAAACGACCCTTTTCAGCTCAACAACACTAATCACCTATTCATTTAGATACCTTTTTTGTAAAAAATAATTTTTCCATACAATTTACATGTAAAACTAACAGGCTCCGGCGCCACCTTATAAAATTCAGTTACAGAGCTGAATTTTCGTGAACTTTTTCTTCATATCATAAACTTACTTTTTAAGCAACAGCACCTTAAAAAAAACAAAAAAAAAAAAATTTGAATCACCCTAATGTACATATTAATATTTTCTAATTCCCCAAGTTTTTCCTAAATCGCCTAATAATGCCCAAAATCGGAACTAAATTTCCATAAAATTTAGTTTCCAACATACGGGTACATTGTTTTTATCGAGCTTTGACAATCAATACGTGAGAGTGGAAAATTTTGGCGCAAAAGACTTTCACTTCTTTGGATATTCTTTGTGCCAAAGGTATGAATTTTAATTTTCAATTGAAAGGCAGTTAAATGCTATTTTATTTATATCGTCTATCCATATAAACAAGATTTCTCTCAAGGTACCTACGGATCGATTGCACAGGACCCCAAAAAAAAAAGTCTTTTAGTCGAAAGTTGAGGTACCATACGGTTTGTATTTTGGTGTGCTTAAAACGAATCCGGGGTCAAAATTTATTAATCACCCTCAGATTTTGACATAATCTCAAAATCCCACTTTAAAATACGTTAGATAGAAAGTCCCTCAAAAAAAAAAGAATCAAAATCCAGAAGGTAGACCTTACTTATGTTGCGTATTTAGGTGTGCCAAAATGATATCTTACAATAAAAATAAGTTTTAGTTGTCCACTTTTCCCCCAGCACCCCCACTTAGCGATCTTTCAGTACATTGAATCTTTTCAAAGCCATGTCTAGATCTATAGACTCTAGTCGTTTATGCTCGAAAGCCAGAAACGATAAAAAAATTCTTCAACCAAAAAATTATTCAATAAAATTGTTTTTTTGCCTTTAATTAAAAATGCTCGAATTTGATGAAATTTCAGTGAGCTTTGATTCAAAGAAAAAATTATTAATATCGGACAAAATTTGCGGAGAGCGCAATTTTTGAACCAAAAAATATTAAAAAAAATTTTTTTTTGAACTTAACTTCGGCCAGGCCGAAACTCACATACCCTACACTGCACTGAAAGTACCTTTTAAATAAATGCTTAAGAGACGTTGAAAAGGTTGAATAATTCGAAAAAAATGTGAATTGTTACAAAGATTGAAAAATGTTGAAAAAGTCGAAAATATATGCAAAATTTTGAAAAAAGTTGAGAGAGATTGAAAAACTCTAAAAAAGTTGAAAGACTCTGAAAAAATTTGAAACAATTCAAAATTGATGAAAAAGTTGAAAAAATAAAGAAACTTGCAAAGAAAGTTGAAAGAGGTTGAAAAAAACAAACACTTACATATAGGATATATTGGAAAACGTTAAAAGGTTGATAAAGTCAAAATAATATGGAAAATATCAAAATCGCTGCAACTTATTTCAAAATTGGCCTGGGTACATTTACATAGAGTATAGGCGGTAGGCGTGTCCGTGAACCGATTTCGCCCATTTTCAATAACAAGATGCCTGCAAGAAGATGTGACCTGTGTTTGAAAGTTTCATTCAATTAGCTTTCTTGGTTTTCCCGTAAACCTGATTTCAACAGACGGACAGACAGACAGACAGACAGACTGACAGACAGACAGACAGCCAGACAGACAGACAGACGGACATCGCTAAATCGACTCAGGTGGTGACGCTAATCAAGAATATATGCACTTTTCCATACCTGCCACGCCCCCATCGATGTGTTACAAATGGAGAGACAAAGTGAATATACCCTCGGTGTAGGGTAAATAATTGAGCATGAAAACTATTTTTCAAAATTCGAGCCCCAACGATTTGTCAGTATTGTAGTTGGCTTTTATTCAAAAAATAAATTTTTCATTTTCGAAAAGATTTCCACCCTCCAGCATTTTTTGAACCCAACGATATTTGAAAAAAATTGTGTTTAGGCCTTTAACTTAAAATAGTAAAAAACAGAACATTTTATTTCAAAATTCAGGGTCTGATTTGTTTCATTAATAAAAAAACTGTTAATTTTCGACAAAATATTCTGTCCTTAGAAATTTATGAACCAAAAAATATATACTTTTTTTTTTTTGGCCTTGGAACAGGCATTTTTTTTTTTCATATTCAGGCTCAGAGTACTTGTTGGAATTTTAGTAAGCTTTAATTAAAGGAAAAAAAAATTATAATTTTTGACAAGATATGCGCTTCTAACCATTTTTGAACCAAAAAAAATTTTTTTTTTCGGAACATAACTTAAATAAAAAAAAATTATAACTTTTTTTCAAAATTCGGGCTCCGATGGCTTATTGGGATTTTAGTTAGTTTCATTTTTGGCAAGATTTGCGCGCTCTAGAGATTTTTGAACCATAAAACATGATTTGGGACCAATGTCGACCGTCTTAAACTTTTTTTTCTTTCAGTTTTTTCAACTTGTTTGATTGTTCATTCTTTGTACGAATTTCATGTATTCTTTGGCAATTTTGAGCGCAATTTCACTTGGTAATTGGATGCCCAAATCGGCCGTTGGCCGCAGCTTTTCCAAATCCATTTCATTAGCTGTACCGATCGCTGTGTGAATGGCATTGTTTGTAACAAAACTATTGGTCATTTCAATTTATACAATTTCGATTGTTTCGTAGAATGTTGATTTCAGTATGATGGACGATTCTCTTCATTTACCCAGTGTTTCTTCAACAAGTCTCCATTAGCATTTTTGACTGGCACCTATTCTGAGTTGGACGACTTGAGGCGTGAGCTGATTCTGTGGGCTTTGATTTCTCTATCAGATCTGTCGTTTAAGAATAGCATTTATCGAAACTCTTTTGTGATCTAATTTTTTGAATCATAATGTAAACAGCTCTAATGAGTGGCATATAATCTTTGTTTTCAATCGCTCGGCCTTGCATCGTCATTATTAAATACCCCAATGCGCATCATAAGCCAAAATCGCATTTCCCCTGATTCTAAGACCATTGGTTTTACTCTTCCAATAACCGACAAAACCCGCAAGTGTAGTTTCATAGTATATATTTATCTGCCGACTGCTGAATATTTGGTTGAGTATAGTTAAGTAAAGGTTAGGTACGGGCCTGGCTACGCCTCTACAGCGTAAAGTGGTCTCAAATCGACTTTATTGGTTCGAAAATCGTTCGGGAGCGCAAGTCTTGTAGGAAATAAACATTTTTTTTTTTAATTAAAGCTAACCAAAATGCCAACGAAGGCTGAGTTTTGAAAAAAATTTCGTTTTTACCATTAAGTTAAGAGTAAAATAAATAGAATTTTTACTTAAAATAATAAAAAATTAAATCTTTTTTTCAAAATTCCGGCACCGACGATTTGTTGGCATTACGATTAGCTTTAATTTTTAAAAAATTTTCATTTTCGACATGATTTGCGATCTCTAGCGATTTTTGAACATTAAAACTCAATTTGGGGGCAGTGTGCAGTATCGCGAACCGCTTTATTGACGATGGCGGTTCGCGACGCAGTAGCGGCATAACTATAAGTTTTATGAAATAAATGATTGAGACATAATTAATATTTAATATGTAAAATGTAATGTTTTTTTTTTATTTATTACATCTTGCGAATACAGTTTCCTGAACGCTACGGTATTGCTTGGTGTGTATTTATGTGTGTATGTACATTAGGGTGGCTCTCAGGAAAAAAATTAGGGACGCCCCCTCAATCAGTTCGAAGTAAAATAAAAAAATTTAAAAATTAATTTAAAATTTCATCTTTAACCCCTATTTCAAAGTGAAATTTGACTTTTCTTATTTGGTTTTTTTGAGAAAATCAAATGAGACACCGCCTCAATCGGTTCGAAATAGGGTAAAAAAAAAATTTAAAATTAATCTAAAATTTTTACCTATTTCAAAGTGAAACTTGACCTAAGCCACCATTTTTTTAAACTGTTTTTCTTGAGTTGCTTTTAATTTTAAGAAAGAATATGTATGTATATTAAAAAAAGTATCATCTGGATCTAGTTTTCGAGATATAGTCATGGGAAGTTGCGAACATAGCTTTTTTAAAAATCAATTGCAGTTGGAAGCTCCTGAACAGATTTTACATATATTGATGTCATATGGAAGTTCATTTTACTGTCTATAAGATTGATGCATAAAAATTTGAAATAATTTCCACGTGTTTTGAGGTATGGAGGCTTTTTTAAAATTGTCTCCATTTTTTTTCTAAATAACTGTTATGTTCTCTAAAAATTGTATTATTAATCTATTATTTTATTAACATATTATGATAGCCCAATTAATTGATTTTAATTCCAGAATATATTTAAAATCTGTTTAGGAGTTTCCAACTTATAATGATTTTTAGAAAAGCCACATCTGCAATTTCCTATGACTATATCTCGAAAACTAGAACCGAACATTACTTTTTTTTATAATATTCTTTCTTATAATTAAAAGCTTCTTAAGAAAAAATAATTTGAAAAAATGGCGACATAGGACAGATTTCATTTAGAGTAGGGGTTGAAGATAAAATTTATTTAATTATTTTTTTTAAACTTGTTTACCCTATTTCGAGTCAATTGAGGGGGCGTCCCATTTGATTTTCGCAAAAGAGTACCCTTAAGAACCACCCTAATGTACATACACTAGACATGTTCAAAAAAATTCTACGGGAGCGCTTAAAATTCAAAATTTTTTTTAAAAAATAAAAATATACAGAGTCGCAAAATTTATTTTCTCAAGCGATTTTAATTTAGTAGCATTGATAATTTCAAATATACAATATATATGTATATAGTGTACTAAGGTGCACTACTTGAAAAGAGATCATGAATTTTCTCCTTATACCTACAGTGGCTCACAGCTTATTTCATTCAGTTCAAATTTTTAACTTAAGCGCTCTACAATTCGGAAACTAAATGGATTATGAAAAAAGTTTTGATATCACTTGAATGAGAAAAAATTGTAGCTTAAAAAATACACTTTTTTATTGGTAAATAATATTATCTGAAACTTTAAAAATAGAAAGTCCAAACATGCCTCTAAATTTCAAGTCACAGCTTATTTTGTGCAGATATGTATGTATAAAATGTAAAAACATGGTTTTGTGATTTCTAATACATATATAGTGTGGCATCTTATTTGGTCAACTACGGCTAAAAGGTGGTTTGGCATCGAAGCATCAAGTTTTTTAGTGGTATCTGGCCACTCAATTTTAAGCGCCTCTTTTATGCCTTTTTGTTTGAAATGTTGTATTTTCGGAAATATTTCTTTTCAAAATCGCCCATAGATCAAAAAATCACACTTAGATCTGCCAACTATGCTGATGATGCCATCAAATAATTTTGGGCACTCTGCAGAAAATTTTCATTTAAAACCTGAAGACATATATCAATACTCATGATATGATCTATAAAAGCTCAATTTCCGGTACCAACAGCTGACATGCAAGCCCAAACCAAAAATTATTTTAACTGATAAGTACATAGTCTGCAAAAGCCGCTCATTAGTCAAAAATGGGATTAACGGCCTGATTTTCACCAGAAAACATATTTTGAAGACCCCCTGAGTAATGGAATACAGTTATTTTGGTGGATGAATCAAAATTCAACTTATTTGACTCATTGTCAGATGACATGTCGCGAAAGCAGAATACGGAAAACAACAAGTAGAGCCTACAGTATAAAACAGCGGTGGGCACAAAAATCTAACAAAAGAGCAAAACAACAACATCAAGCAACAATAAACGAAATTTTAAAGTTTTTTTTACTTTCATTTCCAAAATTGCCATTAGCAAAAAAAAAAAACAAATTACACTACAAACAAAAACAATTGCTACATTCGTTGAAACACACTGCGGCGCCGTCGCTTATGCCTTTGTGTGTTGTTTTTGTTTTCATTTGAATTCAAGTCAACGCTGTGCCTCGATAGCGTTGAAATTCTGCGAATTTTGTGCCTTGATAGCGTTGAAATTCTGCGAATTTGTTTTGCTTGCTTGTGCATCGAATAACGGTTAGAGCAATGTGAGCAAATAGAGCCACTAAGTGCCCTTCACTGCTTTAAAACAAAAAATAGTACAATTGT
This sequence comes from Tricholauxania praeusta, assembly GCA_949775025.1. NCBI lineage: Eukaryota > Metazoa > Arthropoda > Insecta > Diptera > Lauxaniidae > Tricholauxania > Tricholauxania praeusta. The sequence continues at coordinate 4,860,934 of OX459032.1, read as the reverse complement.
CAGAGTTGCAACATCAAATTTTTATGCTTTCTTGTAAAAAACATTATCAGCACATCATTGTTCCTAAGACCCGATTTTTTCTTATATGCGGACTGAACCGTAATGATATGTGCTAAAAACCGATGACCAAAATCGATTCATACATAAATTGATATTACCACTATCCTCCCATCCTTATATTAGATGCAGAGCTTGAAATAAACTTTTATAAAAGTTTTTTTTTAGGTAAAAGTAAACTTTAAACTTTTATTTTTGTGAAATAAAAGTAAAAGTTTCCTTAAAACTTTTATATCCGAAAATAAAAGTTAAAGTTTTTTCTAACTTTTATTTCAAAAAGTCGAAAAAAACTTTTAAAAAAAACTTTTATTAATAAAAGTTTTTTTTAAAAGTTTTTTTTGACTTTTATTAATAAAAGTTTTTTTTAAAAGTTTTTTATAACTTATATTTTTAACAGTCACATGCAAAGAGTTTTTTTTTGACTTTTATTTTTCAAAATGCGAAAATAAAAGTTTTTTTTGTATGAAAGAACGAGGAAAAAACAAAAATAATATCTTGGATCACTAAGCAAAAAATTTCAAAGGAGAAAACTTAGGATTATTGATAATAAAGTCCAAAGGAAAATACTTAAGATGTTTCTGAAAAGAAAGAAATTTCTGATAATTATGCACTTATAATATTTAGAAAAATTGTGCTTAACGCATCAATGGGAAAAGGCCGAAAATGGATTTTGGGAGTGCAGGGGAGGTTCCTGACCCTCCAAAAAGGAGTTTTGGACACATTTTTCGAAAAAAATTTTATTGCACGAATCGATGGGAAAAGGCCGAAAATGGATTTTGGAAGTGACAAGTGAGATCCCCGACCCTCCTAAATGGGATTTTTGGACCCATTTTTCGAAAAAAATTTTATTGCACGAATCGATGGGAAAAGGCCGAAAATGGATTTTGGAAGTGACAAGTGAGATCCCCGACCCTCCTAAATAGGTTTTTTGGACCCATTTTTGGAAAAAAATTTAAGTGCACGAATCGATGGGAAAGGGCCGAAAACGGATTTTGGAAGTGACAAGTGAGATCCCCGACCCTCCTAAATGGGTTTTTTGGACCCATTTTTGGAAAAAAATTTAAGTGCACGAATCGATGGGGAAAGGCCGAAAATGGATTTTGGAAGTGACAAGTGAGGTCCCCGACCCTCCTAAATGGGTTTTTTGGACCTATTTTTGGAAAAAAATTTTAGTGCACTTGTCACTTCCAAAATCCATTTTCGGCCTTTTCCCATCGATTCGTGCAATAAAATTTTTTTCGAAAAATGTGTCCAAAAAACCCATTTAGGAGGGTCGGGGACCTCACTTGTCACTTCCAAAATCCATTTTCGGCCTTTTCCCATCGATTCGTGCAATAAAATTTTTTTCGAAAAATGGGTCCAAAAATCCCATTTAGGAGGGTCGGGGATCTCACTTGTCACTTCCAAAATCCATTTTCGGCCTTTTCCCTTCGATTCGTGCAATAAAATTTTTTTCGAAAAATGGGTCCAAAACACCTTTTTGGAGGGTCAGGAACCTCCCCTGTACTCCCAAAATCCATTTTCGGCCTTTTCCCATTGATGCGTTAAGCACAATTTTTCTAAATATTATAAGTGCATAATTATCAGAAATTTCTTTCTTTTCAGAAACATCTTAAGTATTTTCCTTTGGACTTTATTATCAATAATCCTTAGTTTTCTCCTTTGAAATTTTTTGCTTAGTAATCCTAGATATTATTTTTGGATTTTTCTCGTTCTTTCATACAAAAAAAACTTTTATTTTCGCGTTTTGAAAAATAAAAGTCAAAAAAAACTCTTCGCATGTGACTGTTAAAAATATAAGTTAAAAAAAACTTTTAAGAAAAACTTTTATTAATAAAAGTCAAAAAAAACTTTTATAAAAAACTTTTATTAATAAAAGTTTTTTTTCAAAAGTTTTTCAGAAAAACTCTTATGAAAAAGTTTTTCATAAAAGTTTTTTGAAAAAACTTTTATGTATAAACTTTTTGAAAAAGTTTTTTTGGAAAAACTTTTATTCTATAAAAGTTTTTGAAGAAAGTTTATAAAAACTTTTATAACAAAAAAGTTTTAAGAAACTTTTATTTTGAAAACTTTTTGAATAAAAGTATAAAAGTTTCAAGGTCTGATTAGATGTAGTTTGTATTTACACAATCATAAATGTTAGTGCAGTGTTTTACGTCAATATGTTGAGAATTACATAGTTTTCATATTAATGAGGAGTTAGCTTGTATAAAAATCAGGGACCGTAAATAATCGTTATTTACTATATTTAAAGTCCAAAAAATCACAATGAAAGAAAACACGAAGTTTGCGTATACAGATGAGTTTCTTTTGACGAGAAGCGTGTATATTAGGGTGTTTTTTTTTTCAAACTTTTGGAGAGGGATTTTATTTATTTTTTCCTAAATTATAGCTTTAGGAATAAAAATAATTGTCCCTACATTTGAACTTCCAATATCGTTGAAATTTAACGAAAAAACCGACTTACTAACGTTGAAAAAGTCTGCCTTAGGTGCCAAGATATAGCGTTTTGGGATTTTTAGTTGAATGGGGGACGCCACCCACTGTTGTAAAACCACGCCCACATTCTTCGTGTGACTAAAAATGCGGAAAAAATACACCCAAAGGAGGTATTTTTATTTATTTTTTATTTAAATGTGCGGTCCTATATGCTCATATAATAGAATCGGGTTTGAAGAAAATTCTCTTAAAATTTCAGCTTCCTAGATCAAACCTGCGAACGGCACATCCACTTTGTTTCCTAGTACAATTCATATGAAAAACGAAAAAGCAAAACAACGAAAAACAGAAAATTTACTAAAACGCAAAAAAAAAAATCTGTTTTTCGTTGTTTTGCTTTTTCAGCGTAATATTATTCGAACGTGGCATTTCGAACGTTACGTTTTCTTCCATTGTGGTTCACTTAGGCAATTTTTCATAAAGATTTTATTATTAATATAAATAATAACATTTAATATCTATATAGTAATTAAAAAATAAATTTAATAAATATCGTTATCGAATTAATTGGTGATATCAATTTTAACAAAGAAAATAGGAAACATTAGATATTTTTCTTAAAAGAGTATAAAACTTTTCTTTTTTCTGTTAAAACGTTTTTTCCTGGCTGGGTCACGCCCCACTAGAAAACCAAATTTTTCTTCTCAGGAATCAGTTTATCATCACGCCAAATTTGATTAAAATTTGTGTAGCGACACAATAGTGGCTACGATTTTCCCATTAGGGGCGGTGCCACCCTCGCTTAAATGACTTAGAGTCTCTACTAACATTTTCTATGGTACAATCTATCTCCTTACCAAGTTTCAATCGGTTTATTAGATAAGCCGTGGAAAGGTATTTTCCAGTTATAGGAGTGGCATTGCCTACTATACGAATGAAAATTATGTTGTGCTACTATACGAATGAAAATTATGTTGTGCACTGTCTTTTTTCCCATTTTTGTAAAAAAAAAAAAAAAATATTTAACTATTTTGTGTTATGGCAGCTAATCCGTTTTGCAACTGCCTATGTTTGCGAACGTGACCAACTTAAAACAGCTCCAAAAATTTTAAGTTTTTTTTTTGCAGTCGTTGTTTTTTTTTTTTGAATTATGTACATTAGGCATGTTCAAAAAAAAATCATGTTCTAAAATACATCAGGAACATTCGATTTTCAAAAATTTATTCATATTCGAGTATTTCCTCATTTAAAAAAATAAAAATATTAATAATAATCCTATGATTCCTACCAGAGCTGCAAAATTTTCATTTTTGGAATTTAGCCAAAAAAATGATGAAAATGTAAATTTTTTCTTATTTATAATATTTTTTTTAAATATTTTTTCGATTTTCCTTATGTTCATACAAGGAAGTATCGAAAAAAAACTTACCGCTATTTTTTAAGCCCATATATGAGGAAAAAATCTGTGGTCTCTCCGCGAGTAGAGCTTTGGTGTTTCTTGTGTCACAGCTCAAATCCTTTGTTGTTTTCACTAAATTCACCTCAATACATTATAATTTGAAATTGTCACTACATGAATTTCCATTAAAAAAATAAACGAGAAAAAAAAATTTTTTCCATTTTTGGTCCAAAAATGATAAAAATTTAATTTTGTTTTTTATTTTAGAGTTTGAAATAAGATTTCCATCTAAATAATAAATATTGTATTATTTATTTAGTCATAACAATTTATTTTAATGACAAAAACCAAAAAAAACATAAAGCTCAAAAATATTTATTTGTAATTAAATAATTTGTGAATTAAAAATTATTGTAGGGATGAAGCACGTTCGCTTTTGTTATTAAGTTTTTAATTCACAAATTATTTAATTACAAACAAATATTTTTAAGCTTTATGTTTTTTTTTTTTTTGGTTTTTGACATTAAAATAAATTGTTATGACTAAATAAATAATAAAATATCTATTATTTAGATGGAAAAATTAAATAACAGTGGAATGTATTATTTCAAACTTAAAAAAAAAAAATAAGAAACAAATTAATTATTATATTTTTTGGACGAAAAATGGAAAAAAATTTTTTTTTTCTCATTTATTTTTTAATGGAAATTCTTGTAGTGCCATTGACAATTTCAAATTATGGTGTATTAAGGTGAATGCAGTGAAAACAACAAAAGATTTGAGCTGCGACACAAGAAACACCAAAGCTCTACTCGCGGAGAGCAGCTTTTTTCCTTATATACTTAAAAAGTTGCGGTAAATTAGCTGCTACCATAGCTGCAAAATTTTCCTTATGTGTACATAAGGAAAATCGATAAAATATTATAAAAAAGAAAAAAATTAAATTTTCATAATTTTTTTTTGGTCAAAGTCCAAAAAATAAAAATTTTGAAGCTATGGTAGCAGCTATAGGATTATTTTTTTTTTTTTTGTTTTTTTAAAAGTGGAAATACTCGAATATGAATAGATTTTCGAAAATTGAGTGTTTTTGAAGTATTCTAGAACATGACTTTATTTTGAACATGTGTAATGTACATTAGGGTGTTTTTTTTTCAAACCTTAGGACAGGTATTTTGTTTATTTTTTCTTATATTATAGCTTGAGGAATAAAAATAATTGTCTCAACATTAGAGCTTCCTAGCTCAAACCTGAAAACAGCGCAGACAGAGTTTATGTCCAATTCCGTTGAAATTTAACGAAAAAACCGACTTACTAAAACGTAGAAAAAGTCTGCTTTAGATGCCAAGATATAGCGTTTTGGGTTTTTTAGTTGAATGGGGGTCGCCACACACTGTTGTAAAACCACGCCCACATTTTTCGTGTGACTAAAAATACGGAAAAAATACACCCAAAGGAGATATTTTTATTTTTTTATTTTTATTCGTATGAAAAACGATTTTTCTCAAAAATTTTTTCAATATAATATATTTTTTTTGTTTTGATTTTTTTATATGTTATTCCTTAATCAATCTTAAGAATGCATGTGCTTTCATATCGAAATTCCCGCCTTAACTTTGGAAACTACAAATTTTTTACTGATGACGCGCACCATGTTTTTTCAACAAAATATCAACCTTGATATAGTGGAGGGCAGTATTTGCCAGATCATGAAATTTTACTTTTAGCAACTAATTTTTAGCAATTTCAGCTACAAAAGTAAATTGTAAGATTTTTTTTTTATTTGTCATTATCTTTCGAAATTTTCAAGGTTCACCCACTAAATTGACAGTTTACATAGGAAGCAATCACCGGGAACATTTTTCATAAAATATATCCATAGTACTGTGTGCAATTGCAGCCGACATTGCAAACTTTAAGTTGGTCAATCGCATCGAATACTTAGATTTTTTGAAAATAATTTACTTCGAAAAAAAATAATTTGCGTTACAAAAATTTGCGAATATATCTAAGAATTCAATGCAATTTCTCAACCACACTTACAAAAATTAATAAAAACATGCACACTGCAATTTTATTATCATAGATATTCTCTTCTTAAGCGAGGAACACTTGCACGCCCTGCGAAAACTTTTTGCAGCGGAGGAGAATTATTTGAATTGGGCGTAACGTAGCGGACAGGGTAGTGCTGCTGATAATAAACATGACGTCGGCGGGGGGTGGTAGGTGTTAGACATTACCTTGGGTTGCCGTCATGTGTAAAAACATGTCATGCCTGGCAAGGCGTAGCATGTGTGTGAATGTACATTTGTGATGATGGTCTGAGAAACTGTGCGATAAAAATTCTGCTTAAAGAAAGAAATGAATAACACTAAAAACGAAAAATTGTGGAAGAAGTTAAGGGAACCAAAACAAAAAAAAATAAAAAAATGGCTGTGCAAAAAATGATGAGGCTATGAGGGAGTTGTGTTAAAGAACCGGCAAAAACAGCACGAACACTGATGTTAACGTTTGTGTGTCCTAGAGAGTCCTGGTGATCAATGACTGGTTTCAACGTGAACGAAAAAATGTGAAGGGAAAAAAGCAGTACAAATTGCATTTACTTAGGAAATTTTTTGCCTAGCCCTTTTTCATATAATATTTTTCCCTTTTTGTTTTTATGAACAAAAATCGAGTGTTTTTTTTTTATTTATTCCTGAACGCTACGGTATTGCTTGGTGTGTACTTATGTGTGTATGTACATTAGGGTGGTCCTCGGGAAAAAAATAAGGGACGCCCCTCAATCAGTTCGAAGTTTAATTTAAAAAATGAATTTAAAATTTTATCTTTAACCCCTATTTCAAAGTGAAATTTGACTTTTCTTATTTGGTCTTTTTTTGCGAAAATCAAATGAGACACCGCCTCAATCGGTTCGAAATAGGGTAAAAAAAATTTTAAAATTAATCTTAAATTTTTACCTATTTCAAAGTGAAACTTGACCTAAGCCACCATTTTTTTAAACTATTTTTCTTGAGTGGCTTTTAATTTTAAGAAAGAATATGTATGTATATTAAAAAAAGTATCATCTGGATCTAGTTTTCGAGATATAGCCATGGGAAGTTGCGAACATAGCTTTTTTAAAAATCAATTGCAGTTGGAAGCTCCTGAACAGATTTTAAATATATTGATGTCATATGGAAGTTCATTTTACTGTCTATAAGATTGATGCATAAAAATTTGAAATAATTTCCACGTGATTTGAGGTGATTTTTTTTCTAAATAACTGTTATGTTCTCTAAAAATTGTATTATTAATCTATTATTTTATTAACATATTATGATAGCCCAATTAATTGATTTTAATTCCAGATGACATCAATATATTTAAAACCTGTTTAGGAGTTTCCAACTTATAATGATTTTTAGAAAAGCCACATCTGCAATTTCCTATGACTATATCTCGAAAACTAGAACCGAACATTACTTTTTTTTATAATATTCTTTCTTATAATTGAAAGCTACTTAAGAAAAAATAATTTGAAAAAATGGCGACATAGGACAGATTTCATTTAGAGTAGGGGTTGAAGATAAAATTTATTTAATTATTTTTTTAAACTTGTTTACCCTATTTCGAGTCAATTGAGGGGGCGTCCCATTTGATTTTCGCAAAAGAGTACCCTTAAGAACCACCCTAATGTACATACACTAGACATGTTCAAAAAAATTCTACGGGAGCGCTTAAAATTCAAAATTTTTTTTAAAAAATAAAAATATACAGAGTCGCAAAATTTATTTTTTCAAGCGATTTTAATTTAGTAGCATTGATAATTTCAAATATACAATATATATGTATATAGTGTACTAAGGTGCACTACTTGAAAAGAGATCGTGAATTTTCTCCTTATACCTACAGTGGCTCACAGCTTATTTCATTCAGTTCAAATTTTTAACTTAAGCGCTCTACAATTCTGAAACTAAATGGATTATGAAAAAAGTTTTGATATCACTTGAATGAGAAAAAATTGTAGCTTAAAAAATAAACTTTTTTATTGGTAAATAATATTATCTGAAATTTTAAAAATAGAAAGTCCAAACATGCCTCTAAATTTCAAGTCACAGCTTATTTTGTGCAGATATGTATGTATAAAATGTAAAAACATGGTTTTGTGATTTCTAATACATATATAGTGTGGCATCTTATTTGGTCAACTACGGCTAAAAGGTGGTTTGGCATCGAAGCATCAAGTTTTTTAGTGGTATCTGGCCACTCAATTTTAAGCGCCTCTTTTATGCCTTTTTGTTTGAAATGTTGTATTTTCGGAAATATTTCTTTTCAAAATCGCCCATAGATCAAAAAATCACACTTAGATCTGCCAACTATGCTGATGATGCCATCAAATAACTTTGGGCACTCTGCAGAAAATTTTCATTTAAAACCTGAAGACATATATCAATACTCATGATATGATCTATAAAAGCTCAATTTCCGGTACCAACAGCTGACATGCAAGCCCAAACCAAAAATGATTTTAACTGATAAGTACATAGTCTGCAAAAGCCGCTCATTAGTCAAAAATGGGATTAACGGCCTGATTTTCACCAGAAAACACATTTTGAAGACCCCCTGAGTAATGGAATACAGTTATTTTGGTGGATGAATCAAAATTCAACTTATTTGTCAGATGACATGTCGCGAAAGCAGAATACGGAAAACAACAAGTAGAGCCTACACTATAAAACATGGTGGTGGCAGCGCTATGGTTTGGGCTTGCATGTCAGCAGCTGGTACCGGAAATTTGGCTTTTGTAGAAAATATCATGAGTATTGATATGTGTCTTCAGGTTTTAAATGATAATTCGCTGCGGAGTACCGAACATTTTGCCATACAGACAAGTTTACGATTTTACCAATATAAAGACCTAAAACAGAGAGCGGGCATAGTTTCGATTGAATTGAGACGAAAAATGTAGATGCAATTCAGACTTTCCGATCAAATTTATATCTGATCTTCATTATTGTATTTTTTTATTTTTAAATTTCAAATTTTTCACCTTATGAATTATCTGAATTTTGAATTATATGAATTTTGAAACATCTTTATTTCAAGTTATCTGAACTCTGAATTATCTGACATATTTTCATCTGAATTTCAAATATCGTAATTTTGTACAAAAACATGAGGAATTTCTAAGGAACTCTACTGCACATAGGCTTTATTCATTTCGTCTTTCTATTTACATAGCATAGAAAGAGGTGTAGGATATAAAGAAAAGTATGTATTTTATTTTTTGCTTCAAACAGGTTTAATAGTTGCAGGTATACGAAAAGAAAACTCTGGTGCAATTATAGCTCATAATATTAATATTTACTGGTGACTCATGGAGCTTTTCAATTTTCCATACGAGTTGTATGGGAAAAAATGCTTTATTAAACAGTTTCGTGTATATCTCGTGAGAAAAAATTTTACATAAACTGGACCAAGCCCATCAAATAGAGTATTAAATTCTCCATAAAAAATGTTATGTTAGTTTTTTCGTGAAGATAATATTTCATCAGTTCATTTGCTTTCAGGGTTATTTCGAGTAATGAGAAAAATATATTTTTTATTTTTTATAATTAATTTTTTTTTTTGTATATTGGCTAAAATTTTTTTTATTGCCTAAATTAGGTCTCTTTTTATTAATTTCACTTTTCATGAAGAAAACCATTAAATTTATTAAAAAATACACTCATTCGGAATTATAATACAATTAATTAATTATCTAATGCAGTGAAGGGCACTTAGTGCCTCAATTTCCTCACATTGCTCTAACCGTTATTCGACGCACAACCAAGCGAAAAAAAATTCCCAGAATTTCAACGCTATCGAGGCACAAAATTCGCAGAATTTCATCGCTATCGAGGCACAAAATTCGCAGAATTTCAATCGAGGCACAGCGTTGACTTGAATTCAAATGAAAACAAAAACAAAACACAAAGGCATAAATGACGGCGCCGCATTGTGTCTTGACGAATGTAGCAATTGTTTTTGTTTGTAGTGTAATTTGTTTTTTTTTTTTGTGCTAATGGCAATTTTGGAAATGAAAGTAAAAAAAACTTTAAAATTTCGTTTGTTGTTGCTTGATGTTGTTGTTTTCCTCTTTGGTTATATTTTTGTGCCCTCCGCCGATCTAATGCATAAAATTATAACAAAGTTGTATATTCTTTCGAAAATACGGTAACTCAGTTGACTTTCTTAGTAACGCAGATGCTTTTCATGTAAACTGTTTCTGTCCTGGAGTATAAGTCTCATGTTTTAAAGAGCTGTATCTTAACATTTTTACTAGATGGCGCCTAAGCTGAATATCACAATAAATGTTAAAAGTCTTAAGCTTTGTTATAGCCCCAATATATGCCATTTTCCTAAAACGTGTAAATAAATACAATATATTTTACTCTGTGTCCCCAAAAATGAATAATATCTTAGCTACACTGAGTTACTATAGAAACTCAACTTTAAAATAAAACAATTGATATTCTGTAAATCGAATTTCGATTGTTTTATCGTGCAATGTACTATAAGATCGGCAATATGGTCTCAAGAAAGGTACTGGAACTGAAGAGGCTGTTGTTAATGTTGTTGACTATATTTGTAGAGGTCTGGATGAGCGTTGTAGAGGTGTTGCTGGTGTGTTTTACGACTGTGCGAAGGCCTTTGATCTTGTGAATCATGAGATTTTAATATCTAAATTAAATATGCTTGGGTTCTGCTCATCCTCTCTAAATTTATTTAAGGATTATTTAAAAAATATGAAGCAAATAGTACAAATTGGTGAATCACAAAGTAGAATACTTCCTGTAGTATGTGGTGTTCCTCAAGGCAGTGTTCTTGGGCCTTTACTATTAAAAATTTTTATTAATGACTTGAAAAATATCGGATTTAATGGTAAACTTTTTATGTTCGCTGACGATATATGTCTGCTTTATAAATATAATCATCTGCAAGTACTAAAAACTCATATTGAATATGATGCGACAATTCTTCTAGAATTCATGAGACTAAATAAATTGATTTTAAATAACGACAAAACGAAATTAATAAGGTTCAAAACGTGTACTTTAAGTAAAAATTAGATTATGAGCGTACAAATTGGCGGAAGCACAATAACGGAAGAAAAAAGTGTGAAGTATTTGGGTATGACTCTCGATCATAACTTGGTGTGAGATCGTCATATAAGCAAATTAAAAAGTAAAATTTCGGCAGGAATTGGAATTCTATATAAATTTAAAAATAAATTAAATAGTGCAACTAAGTTATTGCTTTATCAATCTTTAGTGCACTCGCATTTAACTTATTTACCTATAATATATGGATATAAAGCCAGTAATGTGCTTAAATCACTGCAAGTAGCTCAAAATAAAGCACTCAAAATTGTTTTTAATCTTCCATTAAGACATAGTACAACCAGTTTATTTATTAACTACGCTAAAGATATACTTCCTGTCCAAGGTTTATCTAAGCAACAATTATTGACACACGTTTTTAAATCATTACATGGCATTGGTACAAATACTTTGCAGCTTAGTCAGAACATAACTCATACAAATAGAACAACAAGGCAAGCCTCGCACTTAAGGGTTATAAGATGTCGTTTAGACCTAACAAAGCAGCGTATTACATATGCTGGACCAAATGAATATACGTACAACCAACTTCCAGATACCCTTAAAAATATTCAAGCGCTGTCAAGTTTTAAAACAAATCTTAAAAATTATTTACTATGTAATATTGAAATACTCCTTAGATTTTAATACACTTTATAGATGACTTTCCATTGTTTGTCATGCTTAATTTTGCTATACATAATTGAGTTATTATTATTATTTTGTTTTTTCTTTTATAAATATTTATATTGTAACGTAAGTAAGTGAGAAATCAATATATAAATTGTAATACAATAGTTGCCCTTACCTCTAATTAAGCCTTCTGGCGCTGAGGACTCATATATTTTTTGTAATTAATATATGTTGATATAAAAAAACAAAAATTAAAAAAAAAAAAAAAAAAAAGTACAGGGTGCTATGAATGAGCAACTACTGTGTTACTATCACTACCACTGCGTTACTTTTGTACTCAGTTTTTATATGAAATTAGAGTTATATTTAGTGTTCTAATTATTAAATGCAAATTGAAAAAAATTTTAACTCACGCTATAGTGTAACTTAGTTTTCGTCAATTGTTTTGCTAATATAGTTTTGCTGATATTGTCTTCTATTTCGGTCATTCTTTTAATAATTGCACACTTTGTTTTTTTTGACGTTTTTGAACATTTTTTGAAACCAAATATCTCAAAAACCATAGTAGATAGGGGATAAAAAATCACTTAATCATATTTGTTAAAAAAGACCATAACTTTATAAAAAAAGTTAAAAAAATTAAAATAGATTTGTTAAAACACTAATTTTTTTAATTAAAAAAATATTTTTTGTAATGTTATTATCGATCAATCCTAAGAATGTATATGCATTCAACTCGAAATTCCCGACATAACTTTGGAAAATTTGAGTTTTTATAAAGGCGTACATCAGTCTAATTGTATGAATTGTATGCTATTGTTGAAAAAACAACAACAAAGTTTGAAGAATAGTAATTCAAAATAACGATTATTTTTGATAGAGCAGAATAGAAATTCAAAATAACGGTTTTTTTAAGCCAAAGAATTGAAATCCATAATAACGATTTTATATGATCGAAAAAAAAAAAATAGAAATCTAATATATCGACTGCTTTTGATTGAAAAGAATATAAATTCAAAGTAACGATTACTTCGGATCGAAATAGATATAAATCCATTTATAACGATTACGCAGTGATTTCTATCATAAGATTCATAATCCACGGTGGGCTTTAACCAACTTTAAATGGCAAGTTGAGTTACAACAAAAACTTGAATGTGGAATTATTTGGGATGTTTATCAACGTAGAAATGTATCAAAAGAAAAAAAATCCTTAGAATTTTTTTTTTTAATTCCATATTTACTGTTTTTAGTAGTATTACCTAGTATAAAATGTGTATAACGTACGTATGAACTTTAAAAAACATCCAAATGTGCTCAAATTTTGACACGTTAAAGAAACTAAAAAGACAGGCTCACAGTCTAAATTTCAGCTCCCTAAATATTCGGGGTCTTGAGTACTGTTAGGTCAAATTTCGAAAAAAAAACGCAACTTTTACGAAAATAACCAAATTCAATGATTGATATCTCTGGGCCTGGTCAACCATTTTCACTATATAACGATTTAGTACACCATTTTCAAAGCAGTCATATTTTACTAAGACGTATTTAATCGGGTCGCAAAAATAAGTCTTAAGGTCTAGAGGCTTAAAACTATTTTTTATATATAAAAGATGACATAACAAAAAAAAATTGATATCCACAACTTTAAATTTAGATTTGAGGGCTTTTAGAACAAATATTTTTAAACCGGACTAAACACGACTACTTATTTTCAGGTCTACATATGGTTCTTTCTCTAGACTTCGACCATCTAAGAAGTTGAAATTTAGACTGTAGTGCTATCTATTAAAGTATTTTGACGCGTCAAAATTTGAAGAAAATCGAATAACTTTTCATTAAAAAACAGTAAATATGGAATTAAAAAAAAGCTCTAAGGATTTCTTATATTTTTCATATGTCGACTCTAAATTACATCCCAAATAATCCTCAATTAAAGTTTCTGTTGTAACTCACACTTTTATTAAAAGTTGGTTAAAGCCTACCGTGAATCGTTACGGTCCCTGATAAAAATAGGACTATGTATTAAACAAATATTACGTTTTGACCACTAAATAACAATTCTATATCTATATAATATCTACCAAAACTTGTGGATAGTTGATAAATATTTTAATAATCTATCATTCAAATACATTTAAAGGAAGCATACCTTGTGCACCAAAAAACAACTACTCATTAGATTTCTTTAGTTTGAAGAAATAGTGCAATCTACTATGCTATTCTAAGCAAGGACCGTAACGATTATGAATTATAATCTCTATAATCCGGACAATTAAAAACCTAGTAGTGTCGGAATTATCAAAATGTCCGGACTACCAAGATAAAAAAAATAAATCGGAAGAGATACCACTGAGCTGATGAATGAAACTTATTTTTATTGAATCTCAAATATTTATGCCTTAAGAACTTATTTTTATTGTGAAATAAATAAACATTTTTAGTGAGTTTGGAAAAAATTGGAAATTTTCATATGTCTAAATTTTGTCTCATTTTTCTTTTTATATGCAACATCTCTCAGACTAACAAGTTTTAAAATGTCTCCGACGGTAAAGTCTTGCTAAATTTTGTCTCATTTTTCTTTTTATATGCAACATCTCTCAGACTAACAAGTTTTAAAATGTCCCCGACGGTAAAGTCTTGCTCCTCCAAATATTTAATACACGTATTAACGCGGATATAGCTTAAGAGTGTCGAATTATTGGATCTTGGTTTTCATTTTTATCGTGATTGCTGTTCTCGATATCGTCTTCTTCAATCACATCGTCAATAAATTTATTATCGTCATTCAACCACTCATCAATTTCCTTATCATTATACATATGTAGTACCCGTTGTTTAATATTGTTGGGTTGCAACCCATTGTAGGGGATCCAATTCATGTCACTTTAAAATGGCTATAACTTTGCAAGGAAATATCACAGATCACCACTTAAAAGCTCATTTTAAAGGGCAAGGATGGTACCAAATGATGTTTTTGTTAAAAATAAGCTGATCAACTTTCTTTGAATCCTATACATGGCCTCGAAAGTAGACAAAAAACATCATGTTTCAGGTAATTAACCTCAAATATTTCAGGATTTCGACATGATGGGTCAATTCTGAGGCCAGATTCGGATTCAGCGTAAGAAATTACGTCGAAAAACGACCCTTTTCAGCTCATAACACTAATCACTTATTCATTTAGATACCTTTTTTGTAAAAAATAATTTTTCCATACAATTTACATGTAAAACTAACAGGCTCCGGCGCCACCTTATAAAATTGAGTTACATAGCTGAATTTTCGTGAACTTTTTCTTCATATCATAAAGTTACTTTTTAAGCAACAGCACCTTAAAAAAACAAAAAAAAAATTTGAATCACCCTAATGTACATACATATATGTACATCCGATGATATTTTGACAAGTAGGTCAACTATTTTAGTTGAGTTGATGGGGCGTAAAATAGCAAGAGGCAGATCATCATCTAAATCTTATTCTTCATCATAAAGAATTTTGTTAAATCATTTCCTGAGGACACCTCCATTAACAATATCCCAAGCATTTGATGCTAGAAAAGCAACGTCTTTTAAAAAAAAATTTTTTAAACAATCCATAAAATTATTTGGTTGGATAAAACAAAATTTAAAAAACTTTTTCGATAATTCATTTTTAAAATTCGAATGGCATTTTGGTCCATGGGTTGAATAAAAGCCGTGCAGTTTGGTGGCAAAAATAGGACGCATATGTCTTTATCAAAGTCTGATAATGATTTTGGATGGCATGTTGCGTTGTCTAGCAGAAGAACTGCTTTGGTTGGCAAACTTGTTTGACAAATAATTTTTCAAACCATTTTTAAATACAAGTTCATCCAAGCATTTTTGCTGTTAACGTATTCTAATAATTTACCAAATAAAATAAATAAATAAAAATAAATTGTAGGCTTCCTTTTTTAAACGCCCTTGGATTTCTGGCTTTTTCGATCATCAATAATTTAAGCTTATGTTCTCCCTTTGCATTGCAGCAAACCAGAAGAGGTTCTCCTTCATTACCAATTCTACAAGGATTACCAGATGCCTGCTTATGAAAGTAGTCCTTATGAAAAAATTTCCAATATTCCATTTTTTTCGTTTTTGTACGAAAAACACTAGCAAAATGATAACAATATTTGAACATTTTCCATTCACAAAATATTTTACAACGCAAACTTCAAAAGTAGTGAAAAGTATGACATTTCAACAAAAAGTAGTACATTTCAGGTGAAAATTATTAAAGTATTTTTGCCTTGCTAAAGTAGTACATTTACTACTAAATTATGTCATCTGGAAAACCTAAATTTTACGTCCTGGTGCAGAATTTTCAGTATGCAAAAAAACTTTTTTTCTTTTTTCAGCTCAATCGTTACGAATGTATATTTTTTCTTAACTATTGGTGTCGATAGTTCTGAAGCAATCGTGTTAGCAATCGCACGTGTATGTCGAGTAATTATCATTTGTGCTTAGTATATCTATTTCTAAAAATAGATAGACTATTCTCTTATATTCAGTTTGATCCGTGATACCTTAAAAACAATATATAATAATCTAAAAAGATATTACTTACTTAATAAATTAAATTAAAATAATTTTGAAATATACATATATATTTATAAATAAATAGCGAGACTTGTTCTCGCAAAACAAATGCATGATGAATCAAGCCAAGAAAGTGAAGTTGATTGGCAAAAAGTGTCGCATCAAAACAAGCGCCGTAAAGTGGCATCGGCTCAGAGAAACAATGCATCTTTAAATCAAAACAACAAGCAAACCACAAACTAGTTTTCTATAATAAGCAATAGTGAAGAAGATCCCGTCAACCAAAATGTAAACAACGAAGACCTTACGATCATGCAGAAGCCTCCACCAATTATTGTGCCAAATGTTAATGATGCAAACAACATGATAAAAAAATTTTCTACTATTATAGATAAAAATTGTTATAATTATAAATTACTTAATGATGGACAAATAAGAATTATGGTAAAAACTATAGAAAGTTACAGAGCATTCGTTGCGTACATCAAAATAATAAAAATTAATTTTCATACTTATCAGCTTAAACAAGATAGGTCGTATAGGGTAGTTATCAAAAATTTACACTCTTCAACTCCTGTTGAAAACATAAAGCAACAAATAGAAATGGCAGGTCACAAGGTTAGGCAGATAACAAATATAATAAGTCGTATAACCAAAGAGCCACTTCACATGTTTTTTCTAGATCTTGAACCTAGTAACAATAATAAAGACATTTATGAACTAAGACATATAGATAATGCTATTGTTGAAATAGAACCTCCACGGAAAGCTGATGATTTTGTGCAATGTCACCAATGTCAACAATTTGGGCATACAAAAGCGTACTGCACCAAACCTTATAAATGCGTAAAATGTGGTATGGGACACCCATCAACGGATTGCACAAAAAGCAACGATCAACTCGCTCAGTGTGTTCACTGTCTTCAAAATCATCCGGCTAGCTATAAAGGCTGCGTTGTGTATCAACAACTGGTACAGCGAAAAAAATCTAGTACTCAACAACAAAAATATAGTCAATTTTCATATAATAACCAAAATTAGTTTCATCTAGCAATAATTATAATTTTAATAGCAATAATGCTTCTTATGCAGCTATTTTAAAAGAAAAAAATAACAACAACAGTTTCAAAAGAATAGAAGATTTACTCAGCAAACAACTTGACCTAACAAACAATTTATTGACTATGATGTCAATGTTGATGCAAAAGTTATGCAAGTAGACTTACGTTTAGCCATATGGAACGCCAATGGTTTAATAAACCATACACAAGAGATAACAATATTTCTTGCCTCTTACAACATATATATATTATTAGTCTCTGAAACACACTTTACAAAAAAAACATATTTTAAAATCCACGGCTTCGATTTGATAAACAGTGACCACCCTGACGGAAGGGCTCATGGTGGGTCAGCCATATTAATAAAAACTTCCTTAAGCTATGACGTGTTAGACAAAATCAGAGAGCCTGCAAGCAGCCTGCATTAAAGTTCAGTGCGACGGATCTGAAATTTCAATAAGTGCTATTTATTTTCCTCCCAGATATAATTTAAAGTCACAAGACTTTGAGAACTTTTTTCGTCGATTAGGGCCAAGGTTTATTGTTGGCGGTGATTTTAATGCTAAACATACTTGGTGAGGATCAAGACTTTTAAATCCCAAAGGAAGAGAGCTGTATAAATGCTTATGTAAAAACAACTTACTGGCTTTATCTACTGGAAGGCCCACTTACTGGCCAACTGATCCACGAAAAATACCTGATCTTCTAGACTTTGTGGTCTATAAGGGAATTTCTGGTTGTCTTTTTGATATTCAGGATAGTGACGATCTAAGCTCGGATCATTCAGCAATTATCCTTACTGTAAATGTTTCAGTTTTAAATGCATTAAGAAATCAAAAAATATTAACTAACAAAACAAATATCGAAGCTTTTTACAATTTTATGGATTTACACATTAATTTAAGCACTTCACTAAAATCGGGGGATGAAATTGATGATGCTGTAGAAAAATTTACAAGACTTATTCATGAAGCTGCTTTCCAGTCTACTCCTAAGCAGCAAGTACAAAGAGTGAGTCAAATATTCATTTCAAATGAGTTAAGAATGCTGATAAGAAACAAACGTAGATTGAGACGTATTTGGCAGCAAAGTAGAAATCCAGTAGATAAAGCCAATCTCAATAGAGCGACGAAAGAACTTAAAGAACGCCTATTTGCAGCTAAAAATGAATCCGTAGGAGAATATTGAAAAAATTTCACTCCATTTAAAAATGGTGAACGCTGCCTATAGAGAGCAACTAAAGGATTAAAAAGTCCAGCTAAGAGAAATGTACCGATAAAAAATAATAATGGCGCATGGTGTAAAACAAACGAATCTAAAGCTGAAGCATTTGCTGGGCATTTGGAAGAGATATTCAAACCTCATTCTATTAGTGGAAATTTGGACCAAGAAGAAGTACTAAAATTTCTAGACATCCCATGTCAAATGGAGCTTCCTCTAAAACATGTTTCTCCAGCAGAAGTTAAGAATGAAATTAATTTGCTTAACAACAAGAAATCTTCGATCTATGATTTAATAGACGCAAGAGTAGCAAAAAACCTTACCTAAAAATGTGTCATACATTTAACAGCAATATATAATTCAATATTTCGACTTAATTATTATCCGACACAATGGAAGTGTGCGGAAATTGTAATGGTACCAAAACCAAATAGGCCTAAAAATTTTATTACGTCATATCGTCCAATTAGCCTTCTAGTAACGTTCTCGAAAATGTTCGAAAGAATATTTTTGCGAAGAATGTTACCAGTTTTGGAGCATCATTCCTGAACATCAATTTGGGTTTAGGCATAAGCATGGTACACCTGAGCAATGCCACCGCATCGTAAATGAGATAACTGATGCTTTTGAAAACAAAAAAATACTGTTCGGCTGTATTTCTGGACGTTCAACAAGCATTCGATCGCGTGTGGTATCCGGGTCTCCTATATAAGCTTAAGAAAATGTTGCCTTCTCCGTACTATTTGACGTTAAAATCGTACCTTTGTGAACGAAGTTTTTATGTAAATGTAATGCATAAAAATTCTCAAATCTATAAAATTGAAGCCGGAGTTCCCCAAGGGAGCATGTTAGGACCAACTCTTTACACAATTTTTACATCTGACATGCCTTCATCAGATGATGTTCTGATTGCAACCTATGCTGATGACACTGCTCTAATTTCTTCTAAAAAAATCTCCAGTAGAAGCTTCTGCTATTCTACAGCAACAATTAGGAAAAATAGATAACTGGCTGAAAAATTGGAAAATAAAAGTGAATACTGAAAAATCGGCTCATGTAGCTTTTACTTTGCGTAGAGAAAATTGTCCTTCTGTCACATTAGATGGAATGCAAATTCCAATGAAATCTACCTACCGTTAAATACCTTGGACTTCATCTAGATAGAAGACTAACTTGGAAAAACCACATTACCGCAAAGAAGCAGCATTTAAATATTATAAATAGAAAACTCTATTGGTTGCTTAGCCCAAGGTCTGAACTTTCTCTTGAAAACAAGCTTCGAATTTATAAAGTTATACTCAAACCCATTTGGACATACGGTATACAACTCTGAGGAACTGCCAGCAATTCAAATATTGAAATATTGCAAAGATATTAATCTAAAACTTAGCGAATGATAGTCAAAGCACCTTGGTATGTGTCAAATGAAACAATACACAACGACTTAAATGTTCCTTTTATCAAAACTGAGATATCGCGATTTAGTGAAAGATACATTAATAGACTAAGTTATCATGACAAAGTTCTTGCCATTTGTCTCTTAGATGATAGCAGTGAAACTAAAAGACTATAAAGATATCATGTATTGGACCTGCCATTCCGAAAATAATTTAATGTATTTAAATCATTTATTCTTTTTTTTTTTTTTATTTTGTAAATATGTATTTATTTATAGTACAGAGTACTTTTGAAATATATATTTATATGTAAATAATGAATGTAAATTTACTTAAGTTATCAATATTGTTAATGTATATAAGTTGCATTCAATGGAATGTAGCTTCTTCTGTCACTAAATTGTATTGATTTAAATGTGCTGAATGTTACAATGACAGATTGCAAATAAATATGAATTAAAAAAAAAAAGAAAAAAAAACTATTGGTGCCATTATTAATATATGAAGTTTTTAACACACTTAAATTAAAAAAGTTTTGATTAACATTCCAACGAAACACTTAATTAAATTGAACCTTCTATTTCACAACTGAAACAGCAAATGAGTTTTCTGAGAGCTAATAATCGTGTCTGGGCAAAACGTACCGCGCGCGGGACTGCGGCAGAATGAGAATAATTTTTCATATACGTATATAAAGCAGAGAGCGTAACGTTTTGCTCAGCCACGCTTTTGATCGAAAAAAAATCCAAAATAACGATTAAAATTGATCGAAAAAAATATAAATCTAATATACGATTACTTTTGATCGAAAAAAAATATAAATCCAATAGAACGATTACTTTCGATCAAAAAAATAGAAATCCAATATTAATCGTTCGTTAACAGAACTGACATAATTTGAGTTTTTGAAAATGATAGAAAAATCTATAGAATAGCTCAAATTATGTCAGTTCTGTTAATGTAGAAAAATACAGATATTTCGGGTTCGAAATAAGAAAATGATATGCGGTTTACGGCATTCTTTTAAGCAAATAACAGTATGTTAAAAATTACCATTGGATCGGCGGCATTGAGATAATGCAGCTAGAAAGTGAAAAATCGGTACTTTTTTACTTTTGCCCGGTCAATTGTAAGTTTTTTTGTAAGAAAGAAAGAACAAATCACGAATTTGAATTCCCATATCGATAGTTTCCCGAAAACCATACCCACTTTGTTGGAAAATTTTATAGCGTCTGTTCCTTGCACCATTTTTTAAATCAGTATTTTGGAAAATGGGTTGTTTTCTTAAAACAGAGGGCGCTAATCCAGTTTTCAATATTAACCTTAATCTTAGTAATGGGCCTTGTTCAGACATATAAGACTACTGTAATCCGCTGACACATCGTGAAAAAATCGAAAAGTTTTTATTTTGAACCGCCCTAATGTACATAAGTCTTTATTGCAAAATGAAATAAATGAAATGCCATTATCTTTTAAAGATAACAACGTACTTACGTGTTCAATTATCACGATTCGGTCCAAATACAATATTTCGGTCAACTTTTCAGCACCCGGCTTAACTTAGCAATTGTTTTCATGATGCTGCTCTCCAGGTGGTCAATTGTTACTGGCTTTATGCCATTAAGCCATTTTTTCCAAACATTGCTTAGCGGAATAATAGTTTTTGTTCAAGGCGAGTATGATCAATCTCCATTGCTGTTTATATCGTCAAATATCTACTTAGATACAGGCTGAGGAACATCTTTTCTCACACAGTACGCATTAAAGATATGGGGCATATTGCTTTTACTTGACCGACCGACAAGTGTTGTCAGTTTAACCCATTCCAGACTGGTACCAGAAGGGACCGTACAATTTTGATAAAATTTCGTGTGGGAGGTCAGTCGATCAACAGAAGTTTCTGATGAAAAAATAAAATTTGTCCCTATCGGCACAACGGAGTGTGGAATAGTCCTCTATGAGACAAAAAAAACAAAAAAAAAAATTACCGTCCAACTTTTTATTAGATCAAATCTGTTTTATTATAGCATCCCACATAGGATCTTTGAATTTGTTTCGAGCTTTTTTCTTTAAGTCTTCAAATTTTCCTGGATCGATTTTCCACCAAAATTTTGGAAATTTTATGTTACCTAAATTCTACCTCACAAAAATACAGGTTAATCTAAGAAGTTCGGAAAAATAAAAATATTCATTTCAGACAAATCCTTCCTCTACCCAAAAAAGCTTTAAAAACCGCAACACCTCTTACCTGTCGCTTGGTAGGATTTTCTACGATTCTCGCTTCTTTTGGGTATTTAAATAATCAACAAATCTTAAGTGTGGTCTTGCGGTTAAAATGAATTGCGTGAAATTACTAGATTTGAGAGAGTAAAAGCAGAAATTTCTCTGAGTGAAACTTAGTAAAATATTTTTTTTTAATGAAGTAAATTTTCGCTGCGTCAGAGCGTTGACGAATACTATTCCAAGATTAATACTATTAATTTAATAGGTACAAGCTTTGCAGATTGACAGCGATGTCAAATCAAACATAAACACAATTAGCTTTCAAATTTCATATGAACCAATTGAAGAAAACTAAAATCATTATTTTTTTTTTTTTTAACATAAAAACAATGTTTCCTTTCAAAATGTCTGATATCCTCAATTGGTTTAGTTCCAAACAACTTCCAAATAAGTTCTACTTTTTTGTGAGTAAAATGCAGACATTATGTCTTAAATCAAATCATACGTTCTACGTCATTTTGCTTTCTACTTGCACTCACGCCCAAAAGTAGGTGTGTGTACATTTTCATTCACTATTTGTATTTTTTTTATTTTCTTATTTTCTGCTATTGCAGTCAGCCACTTGCACTTTTTTTCTGATTCTGTTGGGAGTCCTGCCAATCCTGTGCGTCATTCGGAGCGTGTTATTTTGCTTAGTTTTTAGTTGATTCAATTTTTATATATTTTTTTTTTTTGCATTTTGTACATTTCTTTTCTCTCTGCGTCGGTTACTATCTCTGTCCTTTCATTATACCTACCTAAATGTTTTTTTTATATAAATTTTTTACTGGCGTTTTGCTCCCATTTTTATTTTTTTGCGCTAAATTGCAGTTGGTTGCCTTCGGTGCTCGCCCTCTACTAAGCGCCCCTGCTCACGGTCCAATAACCTTACCATAGCGTAAAGCAGCCAACCAACCAACGCTCTTCGGCACCAAACCCGCCGCTTTACTATACAACGAAGCACCGACGAACAACTAAATAACGACAAAGCCTTTGCCGATGTCCAACGAAACAACTAACGACGCTGTAAGGCAGGAGCAACACGGACCAGGTCATACCAAGGCAGCCAGTGGCCATCGTTTGTACTTCTTATTCATGTTGTTGCTGATGTGTCTGTGTGTGTGTATTGTTGGTACAAGCATTTAATTTTTATATGCATTCGTGTTATTTCGCGTAACGTTGGCATTTTTTTGTTATCTTTTTATACCCTACTCACAGGGTATATATCACTTTGTCTTTACGTTTGTAACGCATAGAAGAAGACATGACAGGCATACAAAAGGTTACATATTAATAATATTATTGATCAGTGTCATCTCTTACGTCGATATATCCATGTTTGTCTGCGGTAGTCACGATCGCTTGTATAATTTAATGAAATTTGGTACAGCGTTAAATTATTCAGCTGTACCTTGATGAATTGAAAGTGGGCAAAATCGGTTAATTCACACAATTTTGGTCACTGAATGCCTATGGAACTCATATACAATTAGCCATATACCAGGCCCGTGCGCAGGAATCATCCATGGGGGGGGGGGGGGGGGGGGTGTTTTAACTCGGACATTTCATGTTAGATTATGTTCATAAAAAACGTCAAAAATATAGACATTCAAGCGGATCAATTTGTATGAATCAAACTAAAGTCAACCAGTCACCGACTCAAAAAAAAAGGACACTTAAGTAAAAACGATATCAGCGTCATTTTATTTTCGTTCCGAGAAAAACCAATGGATCACTTTTGATTCTCCTGAAGGTCCTTTTTGGCTAAAAAAAAAACTTGTTTTTTGCTCATAACTTTTATTTCTTTACAGAATGGATACCTGAATTTGCATGAAAAATAAAAATTGCGTTATTGCAAAATTCCAATTTTAGTCCAAAAATTCGATTTTTTCATTTAAAAAATGTGATGTATATTTAGCTAGGCTAAGCCGTTCAGCGAACTTTGGAACTAGTTGATCTGAGGTATGTCTTTAGACGACGTAGCACTGAAAAGGAGCATTCATTTGTTGCTGTTGTCACAAGCAAAGTTGCCATAACACGAAGCCTTTTTTAATGTCTTCCCCGTCAATGCGTTAACGCTAAAGTTTAACTTCATTTATCCACATGTCACGTGAACTATCACGCAAAATTGAAATTTATGGCGCGAATAGATTTGTGCATGAACTTTCATTGAAGCTGAATTATGTATGTGTGGATGTACATGAAATTCTATCGGAACAAAAATTTTGCCACACTTGCTGCTGCGAAATGAGAACTTACTTACTTACTTGGGTGGCCATAACAACTCGTTACCGGGTTACGGCCGACCTCAAAAGCTCTCTCCAGGCGCTTCTGCTTCGCGCGCGCCTTCTCCAATCAGTCACACCAAGCGTGGATAGGGTTTCCTTGGCTTGGTCTTTCCATCGGAGGCATGGTCTTCCTCTTCGTCGTCGCCCAGCGGCTTCCGCATCAAATACCTTTTTCGCCGGAGCTTCTTCGTCCATACGCACAACATGTCCCAGCCAGCGCAGACGTTGGATAGTGATGCGATTGATTATGTCAATGTCAGCGTAGAGCTCGTACAGTTCGTGGTTCATTCGAATACGGTAGTCGCCGCCGACGTGAACAGGACAGAAGATTTTGCGAAGAATTTTTCTCTCAAACACCCCAAGCGTGGCTGCATCAGTCTGCGATACAACCCATGCTTCTGCGCCGTAAAGTAGCACGGGTAAGATGAGCGTCTTGTAGAGTGTCAGTTTTGTCGGGCGAGAGAGGTCTCTACTACTCAATTGCTTACTGAGACCATAGTAACACCTATTAGCAAGAGTTAGTATTCGCTTTATCTCCAGGCTGACATCGTTTTGAGTGTTCACAGCGGTGCCAAGATAGGTGAATTCCTTGACAACTTCGAAAGTATGGTTGTTCGCAGTAACATAGGATCCAATACGGCGCGTCTCCCTGTTTGTGTACAACGTCCAATGATATCAATATCATCGGCATATGCAAGGAGCTGGACACTTTTGTAGAAAATAGTGCCAAATAGCGATGTACACTGGTTCTTCGAAACACGCAACGTAAAATGAGAACAAATTATGTTTTTTTTATGTTATGTCGGCACCAGGGATGATATTTGGAGGCTTTTAGGGCTTTTTTGAGCCCTTTTAATTTTCAAAAGCCCCGTGGCCCTATTTATTCATTTTTGGCCCTTTTCCAAAATTCTATCAAAAAATAATCACAATTTTTTATTTTTCAAAGAAAGTTTACTGGCATAAGTGATTGTCGACTGAGATAGAATTTAAGTGTTATTTTTTCTCCTAAAACATTTTAGTGGACCCTTAAGGAGGGGGTAGGGTTTGAGCGCTACATTTTAAGCATAAGTTTAAAACATTTTTTTTTAATGATATGGTAATAGTAAATTTATTTATTTAAAGAACATATAAAAGTACAACATTTGAAGAGTATTCTGTGACACTTTCATTAAAAAATTTTGCAAAATAAGCCATTGGCAGCAAATTTCCCCGGACGCCTAAAAAAATAAATGGTTGCGGTGGACAACATAACTCATCACTTTATCATCTAAAGTCAAAAAAATTTAGTTAGCTTATAAGTTTTCCAAGGTATTAACATAGCGTTTTTTTTTTGACGATTTTTAAGATTTTGGCATAATTTTTAAGCCAAAAAAAACGAATTTTTGTAAAAAAGATATTGCAAAAATCACTATATTTGTTATTGCAAAACTAATTGTAATGCAAAAAAACCTTATGTCAATACCTGGTTTTATATGATCAAAAAGGTGTGTCAAATTTCAAGAGAATCGGTCAAGTAGTTTTTGAGTAAAAGTGTCCACCGACTTTGAACATTTATATTAAAGAAAAACGTACTTAAAGTTTAACACCCTTTTTTATATACTTACACAGAATCAGTAGGGAGACCAAGGCACTGTATCTTCGTCAGTTTTTCTCCAACCGACCTCAACTTTTAACAGAATACTCTTGAAGAGTTGTACTATCAAATAACAAAAAACAGAAAAACAATTTGTTCAAACCCTATCCTTCCCCTTAAGTATTACGATGCCTTTTGACTTTTTTAACTTGAAACTGAAATTATTTCAAATCAACTCTCTGGAGATTTGTTTATATAAAAAAAGTTTTATTTGATTTATAACACTGGTTTACACTAGTTTTGGTGCCGTGAAGCTATACTTTTATTTAAACTAAGGAACTTTTATTGAATACATTATTTGTTTGCCATTTTATTATCTTTAATTTGATGCCAAGAACCATGAAATTGGACATTACTAGCACAAGATATGAACTTTAAAGTGAAATACGGTAGAAACAATGAAAACACGCTATATCTCGAAATCTGTACCATTCAAAAAATTTTCATTTTCATTTTCGAACTCAGCAGGAAAAAGTACATAAGAAAAGTACGCTCTTATCAATGAAACATTTTGATTGTAAACTAGTGTTATTAGCAAAAATTTTGATATCCTACGTGTGATTTTCTAGGTTTTGCATTGTAAAAAAAAAAGTTTACATAAAAAACCAGCAATAGTCAGCCATCATATGGCGATCCCATCGGCCTTGGTATCTTTCTTCTATAGTTTTTAGGTCCTGGTGAAACCGCTCCCCTTGTTCTTCGCTATAGGATCGAAAATTTTTTGGGACAAGGTCAAGATGACTGTGAAGGATGGACAAATCACATCCTAAGTTATAAAAGTGCTCTAGCATGTCATTTACAATTTCAGAGCAGTTATTTGACTTGTACAGGGACCCAAAATAACTATTATTTTCTTTTTTCAGATTGAAAAAATTGCCAAATTTTAATAATTATTTTTAAAAATTGATTTATAATTATTATGAATAAGAAATATTTTATTAGTTGTCAATAACTATTATTTTTCAATTGATTCTTTTTTACGTTGAGTCATAACTATTATGCATAAGAGATATTTTATTAGTTGTCAATAACTATTAATTTGGAAAAATATTTTTTTACGTTGTTTTGAAAAAGTGTTCAACAGATTTTCATTTTTGTGAATCTTTTTGCACCAATCGATGGGGAGGTGGTTTTTATGACATCACCAGAGGTGGTCATCGGTTCGAAAATGTACGCGATTTTGACTCATTTTTGAAGATTTTTTTGCTTCAATCAATGAAAAGAGGTCTAAAAAGGATATTGGCCATCACTAGAAGTGGTACCGATCCTTAAAAGTGCTCTATTTAGGTCCATTTTCGATTTTTTTTTTGCAAAAAATCGATGGAAAGAGGTTGACAATGGACTTTGGCCATCACCAGAGTTGGTCCCAACTAAAAAAGTGCTCGATTTTGGTCCGTTTTGAAAAAAAAATTTTGTACCAATCGATGGAAAGAGGTCGAAGTCGAAAAAAAAGGTACCAAAAAGTGCCCGATTTTGGTCCATTTTCGAAATTTTGTTTGCACCAATCGTTGGAAAGAGGTCGACGTCGAAAAAAATGGTACCAAAAAGTGCCCGATTTTGGCCCATTTCACTGGCCAAAACCTAATTTATACAAGTGTTGCTATTTAAGTTTTGTTGTTGTAGTGTTACGGAGAATACTTCAAAACAAACAAAATTGTATTTTGTTTTTGGAAAAAATAATTTACCGTTTTTTAGCGATGCGTCAAAGTTGATGTATTTGCATTCTGCTGTGATAACGCAAACAAGTGATGATTTTTACATCTTTTTAACTATTGTGAAATAATTGAAATAATTCGTTTTTTTTAAATAAAAATGGAAAATATTGATGATGGTAGTATGTATAATGTTATTTCACTTAAAACATTTAAGTATATTTTGGTTTTCTGTGAAAAAAATCTAAAATGGAAGTGATACCCCTGATTTGTCAAATTTTTTTAAATTTCCAACTTTGTGTAAGCTTTTAAAATTTTGTTGGGATTTGTTTGTCTTATGACACCCTTAATTAGTTAGATGTTACTGTTGTTAATGTTATTTAGAAATTTGGATGGCCGATTTTGCACTTTTTGATTCTGATTTATTCGAAGTCTGGTTGCAAAAGACAGACAAAAAGGAAAAAGAAGACGCTGTTTTCAAATATTTATTGGAAAATACTGAGGATGCTACTAGTCCAAGTTATTTGCGGCAGAGTGCTCATAATTTTTGCATTAGAGCTTACGAAAAATGGGTAAACAGCCACTGGAAGTAGCCTGTTTTCCAACAGCAAAATATTACTTGGCTCAAGTGCAAAATACATGCAGGTTACAAGTGCGGCATCCAAAAGTGGCAAATCAGAAATGAAGATGATAAAAATACAATATCAGAAAAAAAGAAAACAGTACAAGACTTATTTTTCAAAAAGCTTGGCCTCATAGTAGATAAACCGAAAGTAGGTGGTTTCGGGAGTACAAGCGATGGCAACACTGCGTGCCGAGCTTTTGCGGAACATGAATTGTTTTCTCAAATTACCGGCATTAACAAGGACTTGATATTTCGGCTTAAAATAATTTTAATAAGCATGCCTTGTCAATTTCCTTTAATTGTAAACAAATTTCAAGTTTACTGCTTTGAAACCGCAAAAATTTTTCAAAACATGTATTCCTGGCTGCCAATGACAGTAACTTTACACAAAATTCTTATTTATTCAAAGGAAATTATGGAGGGTTTAGTTCTTCCTGTTGGTTGTTTTGGAGAAGAATCAGCAGAGCCTCGACACAAATTATACAAATCTTACAGACTACATCATGCACGCAAAAGTAGCCGCGTTAATACACTTTTAGACGTGTTTCATAGAGCAATGGACACATCAGATCCAAAAATTTTTTCGCTGACTTTAAATAGACGCATTCTGACTAAAAAGTGTATCCAACTTCCGACAGAAGTGATCCAATTATTAAGGTGTGAAATCCCAGTCGAAGAACTTAACCTAACAAGCTATGAAACACGCGAGAATGAAGAAGAGGAAGATGAAATTGGGGAAACCGAAATTTTAAGTTCAATGTATTTTAACTAATTTATCTTTAGAAAGTGATGCTTAAGTAAACGTTATGTATTTCTTAACCTAATATTACAATCTATAAATAGAAACACATCTTTTATTTCATTAATTATGGAATTCTAAAAAAATGTAGTACGTGCCATTTTAGACTCGGTAGCACAAGGGTTAAGATTTTTCTCAGAGTTCTTCTTTTAGCCTAGAATCAACATAAAAAATACATTTCCAGCTAATCACAATGATAATATAGCCGTTATTAGTTTTGGCCAGTGAAATGGGCTATTTGACCTATAGTGCAATGGTAAGAAGTCTTGCTCTCTTGTTCGATAGAACGTAACTTTTGTACCTGACGCCAACAAGTTTTTTTCTTTTAATCTAAAAGCCAAAACCTCTGCAGATTCTTAAGAAAGTCCCTTATCAAATCATTTAATTCTTCTTGCGTAAAAGGTTTTGGCTCTGTAGATGGTATTCCTTCGAAATTGCGAGAATCTAAGTCTGGATAAATCATTATTTTAACGTTTACACCACGCAAATTAATGCAGCGGAAGTAACAGTCATCGAAGTGTGTCTTTTGTTCTATCTATTGCATAGGCATTCCAAACCTCATATGGTTTCTTTCGCCACTAATATGTATACTGTCTGAAGTGTTCATAGCACATTTTGCAAACAATTTGGGGCATCCGCGGCTTGTATTCATCCACAATTTTCGACTTAAAGTAAGCAAAATAAGCACTTTTTATAAAATCTGCTATAGTTTTCTTAACTTTTTCACTGTGTATTCACCACAAATGTAACAAAACACATTTGGATCATTGAAACTACTTAGCAATGAAGACATGATATAAAAATCAATTAATTTATAGAAAAATTAAAAATATGTTGCCAGTACATAGTTAATACAAATCTACTAACTATGTAAAATATATCGGCACCAATTTTTTTTTCGATTTGCATACCTGAGTAATAAGTTAAATTTGATGTGCTAAATCTGCAAATATGTACTTATATAATTTGTTTCTGCATTTCCTTTTGAAGAAGTTTCTAAAAATCGATCTCACCATAGTTAGATCTTTAATATATCGCTCGTTTTCTTCAATAACGTCATAACTCAAAAAATTAGATATTTCAGGGTAAGCATTTTAACTGATTTTTACGTTTTTGGGTTATATTGTTATTGAAGAAAATGAGCGATCTATACAAAAAAATCTTAAACGCTTAGATGTTCATAAGTAAAACTTATGTTTACAATTAAATTTAAACAACAAAATAAATTTTATAAAAAGAAGAAATTTGGTTATAATATAAATGATTATATACGATTTGATTTACAGAAGCCCTATTTATGTCAAAAAAGCCCTGTTTTAGTTCGAATTTTGGCCCTTTTACAAATATACCAATATCATTCTTGGTCGGCATCACATAGCACAATTGTGCGCTTAAATATTACACGCGTTTTTATGCTCTTTCATTCAGTTGTCGAAAAACCATTGACAAAGCACATCATGCGCTGATGTAGCTATTACACTAGTTTACAAATTTGGGGTTCTTCTCGAGATCTGTTTTCTCATATACTTTTTTCGATGTATTTTGGGGCGTAGATTTCAAAAATGACAGCCATTTTTTTTCTTAAGAAGCGTTTTCGAGATATCCCCAAAAAACCCCTTTTTCTGCACTTTTTTCATTTATTTGACTATATCTCCATAAATTTTTTTTCGACTCAAAAACGATTTTCAGCATTCGAAAGATATTTGGAGATGGGCACCACTACACGAGTGTTTCTCTTCAATGTTCTTCAATGCATGTGTAGTTGAGCTTTATTCGCTTTTCAAAGCAAACTGAATTAAATTTTACGCTCTCTGCTTTATATACGTATATGAAAAGTTATTCTCATTCTGAAAAGGCATTATTATGACGCATTTCAAATGCCTTTTCGTAGCCAATTCGATATTTTCTTTTGACGACATATAGCAAAAAATGCATTGCATTCGATTCTAATGATAAGAACATGAAATAAATGCCTAAACAGAACTGGAACGTGCAATATCGCACAGATTTTTCCTATACGTTTGTAGTGAGAACAAAATTGACACTAGAATATTTGCCGCAGAGAAATAGAAAAAATTCTATTTTTTGGTGTGACTTGACACAGAAGATAAATCGCTCGTCTCAGTTCTGTTTAGGCATTTAAGCAAATTAAAAATTTACAGTTAATAGAGATTGGTTGGATTATTTTTTGGATTTTTTTTAGCTAATTGATGTTTGAAAAGAGATTTTGCGGAATGACTATCAGCATTATATTTAAACTTCTCTTATATTTTTTATAAAAATTTAGTTAAAAAATTTTGAACACTTTGTGGTCAGTTTATAAATTTTATGAGTGATTTCTTCCTCCTTATTGACCAACAATAAAAACAAAAATAAAACACAAAAAATTAAACAAAAATGTTGTTATTTTATTTTTGACAAAAATGTATGCATTTCGGTCTCATAACAGTGAGACCATCATCAGCATGTAAACGCGAGATCACTAAAATATGAGAAACAAAATATAAGTACAATGACCCAAACGAAGAAAACAAACAATAAAAACTAAATTATTACAACAATTGTAATAAGAAAAAGAGATGAAATAATTCTTATTTTGCCAATTGAAAAAGAGGCGACTCAATATTTGGTTTGTCAATATTAATTAAGTTTTTACTTATTGAAATATAAATAGATTCATATGCATCTAATTTTGATGCATTTGATACATTTTTAATTAATTTGTAGTTGTCATCTATTGGACTCATTGTGTGTGGTTCGTTGTGTTGCGGATCATATGCATGGGCAGCCACTGCTTTGTTTATCTCTTTGTTTTTTATACATCTACCATGCTCTCGTATACGAAGTTTTACAGCCCGTCTCGTTTGTCCAATGTATTTGTATTTGCAAATTGGGCAAATGATAACGTATATACCGCTTTTTTCTCCCACAGTCCTCTGGTCTTTCGTAGAGATTAACGTCGAAAGTAATTTTTTGGAATTGGTATATACAATTCTCATATTGAACTTTTTAAAACAGAGCAGCAAGTGATTTGTTATGCTCGGGAAAAAGGTCATGCTAACATATCGTTCGTTGCTTGAAGCCATGGTTTGGTTTTGCGAAAACAGAGTAGAGCAATTATTTTTCATTATTTTATTTGCATGTTTTTTTATTAGTGCATCGACGAGAGATTTTTTGAAACCGTTTACTTTTGCTAAATGCACTATATGATCATATTCGCTCTTGTAATCAGCAACAGAAAGC
Source organism: Tricholauxania praeusta (assembly GCA_949775025.1). Lineage (NCBI taxonomy): Eukaryota > Metazoa > Arthropoda > Insecta > Diptera > Lauxaniidae > Tricholauxania > Tricholauxania praeusta. Next base: position 4,828,551 of record OX459032.1, on the reverse strand, counting down.
GGCAAACGACATAAGCGATGAATCATAGAATGAAACGAAGCTGTTTTATTTTGAAAGGAACAAAAGGAATCATTGGTTATGTATCTATCGGTGGTAGTTGATTTTCGATAAACAGCAAACTGAATTTTTCTTCCAATGCGTTTTATACATAGATCTAAAAATGGTAATGTATGGTCAGTATCTTTTTCTACTTCATGTGTAAATTTTATGCTGTCGTATCGAGTATTGAGGGTATTTAAAACAAAGTTAACTTTCGATTTTTTTACAACTGCAAAAGTGTCATCAACATATCTCCACCAAATGCGTGGCAGTAAATCTTCATTTTTTAAAACTCTTTCTAGCTTACTCATAAAAGCTTCTGCAACCAAAGGAGAAAGACTGTTTCCCATACTACAGCCAAAATTATTTGAATAAAATAAATTTCTAAACTGAAAACAGTTGTAGTCCATACATTTTTGAATGGCGAAAATATATGCGTTTATTTCGTTGTAAGAAACATTGCAATTCTGCAAATGTTCTTTGATAGTGTCTATGGCTACATCTACTGGTATACTTGGAAAAAGTGCCGTAACATCGAAGGAGATCATGATTTCGTCGTCTTCTATTTCAATTTCACTAACCTTTTCAATAAAGTCCATAGAGTTTTTTATTGAAAATCCCTTGAAATCACCATATTGCTTCAAACGTGTTACAATCCATTTGGATATTTTGGTAAAAGGTGAGTCAATACATGACACAATTTTTCTCATTTTTTCGCCTGGCTTATGCACTTTTGGCAGACCATACAAAAGAGGAACTTGGGGGTTTGTCACTCTCAAAATATATTTCTTCACTATAAATACTTGGTGCAAAATATTAATGACTGAAGTAGCATCTTTGACCATTTTATTCAACGGTGAACTGCATGTCTTAAAATTATCTTCTTGTATGGATTGAAGCAATCGTTCATCGTAAGTGTTCTTGTTCATGATAACAACTTTGTTGCCTTTATCAGATTTTAGATAATAAACATTGCGTTTTTTTAAGAGATGAGAGAGCTCGGTTCCATTTAATTGTGTCTTTATCGGGAGCGAAGTTTTTAGCTTGTTTTGTTTGCCAAATCCTAGGCGCGGCTTTATCTCTAATTTGCTTTTTAACATCGTTCGGTTTGTACTGTATCGATGCTTCAATATCTGCAATAATGTCTATAGTAGGGGAAACAAGTGGTTTCACTGTAAAGTTTAAACCTCGGTTCAATAGCTCCAACTCGTCATCGCCGAAGGTTTCATTGGACAAATTTAGAACCAAATCATCGACTTCCTTAACGGATGGCTTAGGTTCAACAGTTTGAACTTTTTTCACAGCTAACAACTTAGCTAACTTTTTTGACTGGATTCGTCTTTTATTGGTAAAAACCGTGTCACTGCGTTGAAGAATAGTTGATTGCTTAGATACAAAATTTCTATATTCATCGCTGGTTAAGCATTTGGTCATTTTTAGGTGCAATTTGTAAAGATCCATTTGTAAATAATTTAAATTACTGTAGTGGTGTTGAATTTCTGCTTTAATCCATTGTAATTTAGCATTGTGGATAATTTTTTCAGTGCGTGAGTTGATAATCGAACAAAAAATTTTAATGAAACTCGGAAAAATTTTATTCTATCTATCAGCATGTATCACCTTTCTTACAGACTTAAATATTTAAGGCAAAATACTATTCAATATTACAAAAAAAGAGAAACTGCATTTATGCAAGTTTACAGGTGGTTTGCTCACCGTGGCAAATGAATTCTGGTGTAAATTGCTAAAATTAACAAAACTTGAAAAACTTGAATGTTTTTCTTAGATAATATCAGATGTAACGCTTTTATAATAACTTTTTATTTTTCTGTCTTGGTTGGCCAATTGGTGAAAATGCTCATATTGAGACTTAACTCTCAATCAATTTATCCGAAGAGATATTTTTTATAAAATATGCTGCGTCCTTTTGGTACTACAGTCGAACCCGCTTAACTAAGCTCCGCCTAACTGAAAAAACCATTTAACTGAAACACCAAACTTTGCACGAAGCATTTTTTGACAATTTTCTTATAACTTACTCCGCATAACCGAAACCCGCTTAACTGAAAACCCTGCTTAGCTGAAAAAAAGTTTTGGCAAAAATTAAAGTTTTTCACTTAAACAGCTCCGCATAACTGAAAAACTGCTCTTTATTTTTCCTCGTTCACTCTGTCTGCTATGTCAAATTTGACAATATAATATTAATTGGTTTGTGCTTATATTGCATACTTATTATAGTATAGACTTAGGTACTTGCAGCATTGAAAATGGTAAAAAGAGCCTGGTGCATGGTAAGCTTAGAAACTATCAAAAACTACTTTCGGAAGACAGGTTTTGTTGCAAGCATTGACGAAATTATTTCGGAAAATAATGATGAAGAAGAATCTTACTTTTCGAACATACTCAAGCAGGAAATTGAATTGCTTGTAGATTTCGATGTTTTGGAGAAATGACAGATTAAGAAATCATATATGAAGTAATGCATGAATCTGACAATAATCAAAATGAAGTCGATTCTGATACCGAAGAGTTGATAAATTCAGATTTTGCACAAAAGCCTGTGAATGAGGCTTTGAATGCTATTCAAACTTTAAAGGAATTTTTTTATAGGGATTTCGGAAGTCGATGTAGTTATAGATGAACTTGAAGACAAGATATCTCTCCGTAATATGCATACTTATAATAAAAAATATATGTCCCAAAAAACGAATTCGAAACGGATTCGTTTTATGAACAAAAACCGAATTCGTATTTGAGGTCCGTTACGAATTCGAAACATTACTTACAAAAAACAAAATTCGTAACGATTTCGTTTTATGAACAAAAAACGAAATCGAAACGAATTCATTTTACGAACAAAAAACGAATTCGTATTTGAAGTCCGTTACGAATTCGAATTGAATTCGTTTTACTTGCAAAAAACGGAATGCGCACAAACGAATTCGTTTCCGTTTTTGTGCACATTGGGTACACAGAAAAACTAACTTCAGAATTTTCAAAGTTTATGAACTTCTTCAAATTATTAGAGATTTTTATGTGCTCAACATATTTGTGCATTAACGGTTTTTAAGCTTTTTTGGCCATGGTAGTTAAAATAATTTATAGTGAGTTTTCAAAAAATTGAAATTTTAATTTTTCAATTTAAATTTGAATTTGTCGACTTTTAGAACTAAAATTTTTGAAACGGGCTAAAAACGGCTATTTCCAGGCCAAAACATGACTATTTCTCAGAATCCCGACCACCTAGAGAACTGAAATTTGAGCTGTGGTGCCATCTACTAAGGTTCTTTGACGTATCAAAATTTGAACAAAATCGGATATTTTTTAAATCTCGTCGGTATTTTATACTTATCATCAAAAAACAGTAAATATGAAATTAAAAAAAAAAGCTCTAAAGATTTCTTTTGTTTTAGCATATAACTTACATCCTTAAAAATCCCCAATTAAAATTTTGTTGTAACTCACACTTTTATTAAAAGTTGGTTAAAGCCAACTACATCTTTGTAGCTAAAACAAAGTTTTTACAAAAAGTTTGTATCATAGCCTGACAAATTTATCATACAGATAAACATTATACCGAGTATATTATTAGGAAATACCAAAAAAATCTCCTTATTTGGAAACGAGAGCATGGAACCACCGATACAAGCCTATTCGCATAGGCTAAACATTCAGACTCGGCAGAAGACCTGTCCTCGGTGTAGAGCAAGAATGATAGAAAATTCTTCGGTGTAGAGCAGTGGTTGGCAAAGAGCGAAACTGAAATTTTTCCTTACGCTCAAAAAAGAGGGAAATCAAAAGCCCAGTTCACATTATCACACATGCTGTCCAACATGGCTTGACAACATCAATGTTCGATAATGTGAACTCTAGAAACGACCGATTGAAACACATGTTGGATGGATTTCAAAAATTTTTGATTTTTCTGCTGGCTTGTCTAACAGCTTGTATGATCCATAGCTGTCAAGCCTTGTGCAAGTTTTTCATTTCAAATAAGATTTCATGGAGTGAAAAATAATCAGTTTTGGCAAGTGTTTTTTGAACTTTATAAAAATTATCCAGAAACTTGGAAAATAAAAAGCGAAATGTTCAAAAACCGAAATGCAAAAAATATGGCTTATGAAGTACTTCTGGTAAAATTTTATGAAATTAAGACAAATGCTACGGTTGAAGTGCTAAAAAAAGTTACCTCTTTACGATCTTGTTACCGTAGAGCACAATTGCAATGTTTTCCTTTCAGAGGTTAAAGCAGAGCTAAAATAATAAAAGATGAAGAAGAATAATTAAATGCAAATGAAGAAGGATTAAAGCTCTTGTCTAGTTTATATAAGGATAAAATACATTTTAAGTGCATAGGTCATATTTCCCAGTTGGCAGTTTATGACACAATATCTACAGTTAATATTAATGTTACTAAGTGCAGAGATTTTTCTAAGGAGCTTGGAACGCCTATTAAAGCTTCTTTGGTCAAAGAAAAGCAAAGCTTGATTGTCCAACCCACTGGAATTCCACTATTTATATACTCTAACGCTTATATGAAATTAGTATGTAACTTTTCATGTTTTTTTTACTTTGCAATTTTGTCTCCCTCTGAATTTTAATTGTTCCTCCTTTAATATTAATTCAAGAAAGAAGTCTTAACTTCAAGAAAAACGAAGGTTGAAGGGTGTGCTCCAAAAAAAAAAATTGAAAAATGGCCCGGCTGATATGACAATTTCGCCATGGTTTCGATTTTTTTTTTGTTTGGGGCACACCCTTCAACCATGGTTTTTGTTAGACAAACTACGCTACAAAACACAACTTACCACATAAAACCCTTGACCACAATCTAAGAGCTCAAACTTTGAGAATTGTCTTCATTCATTTGCATGTACAGCTTTACAAAAAAGACATAGTACTAGTTTTTGGGGCCATGCATTAATTTTGTAAACATTGGATTCTTACATTACACTTAGATGTAAAAATAATGCCCAATATGGTAAGCGAAGGCGTAATGTAATATGCAAATTATCAAAATCACAGTGAAAACTACAAAAATATTTGTAAAACAGACAGCCTGGTCAAATGGTTTGGACTGTGAGCTCATAATTAATAGTGCATGAGATCTATACTAGGTAAGGGAATTTTTTTTTATTCATATCATTGAAAAGTTTAATTACTGGGTAATGCAAGGAATCGTGCAGTCTTTTTGCTATGACATCGAAAATTCTGGCAAAAAACTAATACGAAATTGGCTGCTTACGCGAAAATGTGACTCGCCGCGTCGCGTTTATCATAATCTGGTTGTTAAGCAAAAATTTTAAAGCGCTGTACTGCCCTACTAAGCGAAAAGGGCGTATCCCAAAAAAATGCGTTGCGAGATAATTGATGTTTTTTTTATGTCAATTTGTTGAAATACCTGTAAAATTGGGATGGAAAAATTTTCTTAGGAGATTTTTTATATTTTTGAACTAAGATACCGTCACTCGGAGTAGTTCATTAAGAATTAGTAGCCATAAGAATCACGAATTTAAATTTTTTGAGATACGCCCTTTGTTTGAACTAACGGGCGTGATCAAAAAACCTGAAGAGCTACATTTTATGTACATTGAGGAAACATACCAAGTACAATGTACAAAACTCGGTATGACAGCATTTGATGACACAAACTACTTGGCACTAGAAAAATTGGGCTGCTTTGGACTAGTAAACTTAGTACTTTTCAATACAAGCAAAGTTTTAAACTATGTTATTATGATAAAATACGATTTTCTCACAGACGGCAAAAACACCCTACATACATAGGTAGATTATTTTATTGTTGGCGAGGATAAATATAACACCCTTACAAGTTTTTTTGTCTTTTGACTCATTTTCTTTACTCTTTTATGTATTTATTTACTTGTTTTTTTTTTTTTTTCATTTTTGCTACCACGCAGTGTCGTCCGATTGCGCGACTTTCTCCTTATTTCGGGAGCTTATTTAAATCAGAACGAGGGATATGGAATATGTTAAGCGTAAGGATAGAAAAATTAAAATTACTTTAGAGATAATATTACAACATTTTCTTTGGTTATAACATATACACGGGGGTTCGGTTAAGGTGAGCCATACGGAAAAATTAGATGCTCTAAGTTATTTTGAGTAAGAAATTGTACTAGGGGTCTATCTTAAACATTCTATGAGTTACAGGGTGCTAGCAAAGTTCCTTAAGAATATAACTTACAAGCAAAGATTATATAATAACTTTCTGAGTAATAAAGCTAGAGCAATAATATGAATGAGTTTCAATTTCAATTTCAATTTCAATTTGTATTTTTATTATATTATTTACATACATACATATTGGTAAACTTATTTCGTAAAGAGTTCAAGATTATATCTTTCTCAACTTAAATATACAATGGCTTAAGTAATATGTATACGAGTTCATAAAATATTATTGGAGGGAAAAAATTTTTAAAAACCCTATACAAATTTATAATAAAACTTACATCTAATTCTACCTAACCTACTATTAACTTGAGACTAGCTCATTAATATGAGAATATTCAGAGACTTGGCATCTGATAATAAAGTTTTCGGAATATCGGTTTAATTTGGCGACAACTAAATCTATGTTTGCAAGTGCATGTAGTCGTTCAGTAGGATAGAACCTAGGCTTATTGTATATAAGTTTGAGTAGCTTATTTTGAGCAATTTGCAGTTTCTTCAAGTGACAATTGGCGCTTGTTGACCATACCGGGGAAGCGTAAAAAATTAGGTAATTAACTCACATACGTATATGGGCATTTCTTTCATGTTGAACGGGACGGAAGTACACTTTTAAGGTGGAATAAAAGTCAAAGTAAAACACTTTTATTTTTTTCTGTTATTTTAAGGAATAGCCCTTTGCTAGTACTATATTGAGTGGTAAAGTTGATGCCAGACGTAATACTGGTTCCAGGATAGAGGCAATAAAAAAGTCATTCGAACTGGACAAAAAACGGAAGTGTTTTTCATGGCAAACCTGGTAATATTTTTTCATGTGACTAATTTTAAAATGTTATGGAATAATATAACTTTTTAATAGATTTCGTTTGATTGAAAAATCTTATTTACTTTTTTTCTTACAAGGCATAATAATCCATTCGAACGGGACATATTTTTCCATTTTGGCTCACTTGGGCAATTTTTCAAAACGACTTTAATATTTATATAGATTATAATATTAAGATATAACGGGTGTTTTTTTTAGAGGTTTGTTTTTCGAATAGAGATAAAACTGGCATTTTATGGTCAAATCTGGCAACTCTAATGTCATTTGTGTTCAGTTTGGTTTGCCATTTCATCATGAACAGGTTGACAAAAGAACAACGCTTGCAAATCGTGCAAATTTATTTCGAAAATAATGGTTCAGTTCGCGAAGTTTACCGCAAGCTCCGTCCATTTTATGGTCGACATAATCGTCCATCAAAGCAATTAATTCGGTTAACCATATGTCGTTTTCGCACTACGTTTACTCTATGTGATAATACGCATCCGCAGAGACGTCGAACAGTGCGCACCGAAGAAACAATTGCCGCTGTAGAGCAAAATGTTGAAGAGGACCCGAATGAATCGATTCGCCACCGTGCACAGCAATTGGAGCTTTGTCCATCAACTTTATGGAAGATTTTGCGCAAAGATCTTGGCTTGCGACCTTACAAGATCCAGTTTGTGCAAGAATTAAAGCCGCGAGACCATGCAATGCGACGTGATTTTGGTGTATGGGCCGAAAATGAGATTGATCTCGATGCTGATTTTCATCGCAAAATTTTGTTCAGTGATGAGGCTCATTTTTGGTTGAATGGCTACGTCAACAAGCAAAATTGCCGCATTTGGAGTGAAGAGAATCCACATGAGACCCTTGAGACGCCATTACATCCACAAAAAATGACTGTTTGGTGTGCTCTATGGGCTGGTGGAGTCATTGGGCCATACTTCTTCCGAAATAATGCTGGAGAGTCAGTTAAAAAAAACACCCTGTACATATATAGTAATTAAAAAAACAAATTTAATGTTTACATTTATCAAATTAATTAATGAGATCAATTTTAACAAAGAAAAGAGGAAGGAACAGATATTTTTCTTAAAATAATATAAAACTTTTCTTTTTGCTGTTAAAACGTTTTTCCTGTAAGAGGCGTGGCACCGCCAACTAAAAAAAATATATTTTTTTACTCAAGTTTCAATCTATCTACATGCCACATTTCATCAAAATCGGTGTAGTGGAACAGCTGTGATACCGTTTTTTCCCATTTCGAGCGATGCCACGCCCCCTTTAAGGAACCAATCTTTCTTAGGATTCAATCTACCCTTAAACAAAATTTCATCAAAATCGATCCATTAGTTTAGCCGAGAAAATTTGTTTTCCCATTAGGGGCGTGGCACCACCTTCTATTAAAAAAATAGCATACATGTTCCTCTTTCTCTTCACAACCTTTCCAACAAAAAAAAAATTATGCGATTATGTTATGCTATGGCTGTGAAAAAGTATTTTAACTGTTTTGAACTGGTTTTAACCGTTTGGCCTTTTGGCGGAAATGCCCATATTTGTTCCTGGCATATGGGCAATTTTTAGAACCTTTTACTTACGATATTTCAATTAATAAAAATTCAAGTCGGTGGCACAGCTACATATTCATGATTTTTATGTTTATTTTGGCTCAATAATACATACATATTTTCATATTGAACATTGAAATTTTCAATGCCCCCGATTCCATAGAGATTTATTCTAAACATTTTCAAATTTCTTACACTTTTGACAACCTTACGCTTTTGACATTCACTTAATTCAATTAATTATTCTGGTTGTAATAACATTAGGTATGAATTTAATGTCAAACATGATAAATAAAATGATAATAGTAATCGATCACTGTATTTTGAGTCAGATAAACGCAATACTATTGAGTTATTACAACTTATACTTTTGACATTCAAATGTAACATCTGCACATGGCAGCACGTCCAGCTCAAAATCGGCGCGAATTTCACATATTTCTAAAAAAAAAAATTTAATGCACATACTGGTTAATGTTTGAACAATCTGTGAACGGGCCAATATTCACAAAAAGTTATTACTATTTGAATTAATTGTACATACCATGCATCTTAGTCATTTGACACCAAAACTTGATGACAACTTTCAGATTTTTTTTATGACAAGTATTAAACACACACACTTATATAAACAAAACCACCATGTTCGGGATAACTTAATTGGTTTTTCTGCTTTGGTTCAAACTTGCCCTTCATGAGATATAAACGGTTTTTATTTTGAAAAGTGCTAAGCGACAAGTATAAAAATGGCAAGTGTGGGAACAATTTTTGAATTTTTTTTTCGAAATAATGTTAGAAAATGGGTTTTAATGACGTATAATTGCAAATTTATAATTGCTAATAGTATCAATAGCTGAAAATATTATATTTGTGCGAATTATAATATAATTTGATGAAAGAATGTAAGCAACATATGTACAAGTTAAAAGTTTCTGAGAAATGCCCATATGTGCATATCCATCAGATTGGGCCTTTTAGCTGGCCTCGTTTTTTTGGAGTACATCTTCCAGCCATAGTTTTTCTTGAAGCTAAGGCTATCTTGAACTCATAGTAAAGGTTGTTCAATTAAAATTTAGATACCTATTTTTTTAATTTGCATTTAAAGTAAGAAATATGTGAAACTTTTCGTGTTTTTTAAAAATTGTCAATTTATTGGGTTTTTACGCTGTTGTCTAAAGACTGTTGAATACATCTTTCAGCTATAGTTTTTTTTGAAGCTAAGGCTGTCTTGAATTCATATTAAAGGTTGTTCAATTGAAATTCAGATAGCTATTTTTTTATTTAACTTTATATGTAACATTTCATGTTGTTTTTAACTAAAATCCAATTTTAACTGTATCTCCCTTTGAATTTTAATTGTTCCTCCTTGAATATTAATTAAAGATGGTCTTAACTTCGAGAAAAACCATGTTTGAAGAGTCTGCTCCAAAAAAAAAAAATAAAAAAAAAATCGAAATTGTCATCTTACCTCGACCATCGCTTCGATTTTTTTTTTATTTTTTTTTTTTTTGGAGCAGACTCTTCAAACATGGTTTTTCTTGAAGTTAAGACTATCTTTAATTAATTTTAAGGAGGAACAATTAAAATTCAAAGGGAGACATAGTTAAAATTGCATTTAAGTTAAAAAAAATATGGAAAGTTACATACAAAGTTAAATAAAGAAAATAGCTATCTGAATTTCAATTGAACAACCTTTATTATGAGTTCAAGATAGCCTTAGCTTCAAGAAAAACTGTGGCTGGAAGATGTACTCCAAAAAAGAAAAAAAAAAAAACGAGGCCAGCTAAAAAGCCCAATCTAATGGATATGCACATATACCAACATTTTTTTTTTTTTGATCATAGCTTTTTTTAAAACTACCGTATTATGATGTAATTTTCTAATAAAGGGTGATTTCTTAGCGTTTGGTTTTTAAAAATTGAAAAAAGAACAGAAAATTTACAAAAACGAATGAAATTTTTTTTTAAATCAATATATTAATTCCTACCATTGACTTTTTAAAGATTATTTTAGGTAAATGTTTCCGCGGCTACGCCTGAGGCGGTCCATCCGTAAGCTCCAATTTTGGAACACTCTTTCCAGTATTTCAACCAGCATCTCACCAATGGCAGCTGTAACATTATCTTCCAGGGCTGCAATTATGGCTGGCTTGTCTCTGTATATAAGAGACATCACGTAGCCCCACACAAAATAGTCTGGTGGGGTCAAATCGCATGATCTTGGCGGCCAATGCACTGCTGGAAATTTTGAGATTTATTGCTAAGCAAACTCGCCTCACAATAGGTCCATGGTATCGCGTGCCGTATGGCATGAGGCGCCGTCCTGTTGCAACCACATGTCAACCAAGTTCAATTCTTCCATTTTGGGCAAAAAAAAAATCGGTAATCATCTCACGGTACCTTGCTCCATTGACTGTAATGTTGCGATTTTCATTATTTTTGAAAAAAGACGGTCCAATGATGCCGCCGGCGCACAAACCTCACCAAACAGTGCATTTTTCATAGTGCATTGGCAACTTTTGAACTGCCTCTGGCTGCTGCCGAATTCGGCAATTCTGTTTGTTTACGTACCCATTTAGCCAAAAATGAGTTTCGTCGCTGAAGAAAATTTTTCGACAACACATTTCTCACAGTGCACGAATTTTCATAATAAAATTCAATGATTTGCAAGCGCTATTCGTTTGTTAGTCTATTTATGGTAAAATGGCAAACCTTACGGCTGCGATCCGCTAGCACCTCATCTGGTGAATTTTGAGAAAAAAAAATAAGCATCTAATAGGTCACAAATTGGTCATAATTGGTCAGTTATTCCGATTAATTGGTCAGCAAGATTCAAATTTTTAAAAATATTTTAAAAATTTCAAGGCCATTCGAAGATTTTGGCACCTTATCTGACGAATTCTGAAATAAATTATATGCATCTAATAGGTCACAAATTGGTCATAATTGGTCAGTTAGTCCGATTAATTGGTCAGCAAGAGAACATTTTTTAAAAATATTTTTAAAAATTTCAAGGTAATCTTAATATTTTGGCACCTCATCTGGCGAATTTTGAAATAAAAAGTACGTATCTAATAGGTCACGAATTGGTCATAATTTGTCAGTTAGTACGATTAATTGGTCAGCAAGAGAATATTTTCTCAAATTGTTTTAAAAACTTTATGGTCATCTGAGAATTTTGACACTTCATATTAGGGCAAAAAAAAGGAAGTTAAGAAATCGATAGGATTTTTAATGCTGACAATTGGTCAGCAAAAATCTAATAAGTGGTCATGCTTGGAACATTTTTTAAAAATATAAATGACTTTTCTATGATACAACCCATGCGGGTACCTCGACTGTTATATCAGGTTGTCATGTAAATCAATTAATTTTTAATTACTATACATACTTATAATATGTTGTTACATGATGATTTAAAATTGGTCAGCCAAAACAAAAAATTGGTCAGGCGTATTAAATAAGATATAAGTAAAAATGTCTGCATAACCACAAATATTTCGGAAGTCTGATGTGATGATTCGATTTTGAGGCCGAAATCGGTTTCAACGCAAAAAATTACTTCGGAAAACGATCTTTAAAAAATGTATTACTCGAATTTACCTCATTTAAGCTTGAGTTTTGGCCCGTTTTCGAGGATTTTTCATTTTTCTGAGGAAAAATACTGGAACATCGAGACTAGGCAGAATATCTTCGTCTGTTTTCGGACTATAATGCTGAAGAATGTTAGACTAAGAAAACAAATGTATTCCTGGAGTTTACCTCACTTAAACCCAAATTTGCGCTGTTTTTTCGCTGTTTTCAGCGAGTTTTTTTATGTTACCGAGATACCCAGCCACAGTTTCGTAAAACAACTATCAGCATCGTGTTCAGCAGACCCGAAAATATAAGAATCAATGCCAGCAGCCCGTATCTCATGCAGAATTATCTTTTGGGAAGAGTTATAATCACTCGCAAATAAAAAAAAATGAATTTAATTCATAAATCGGACACTAGCGACCTCTAAATATCAATATTTTTTAATGAAATTTTTCAGGGCTTCATTTTTTTACTTAACACTGAATGAAAAGTAAGTCATAAAAACAACATATAAGTCGAAAACTCGATTTTTTTTGGTCACCCTAATGTAGATAAGTCAAAAAACCATTTCAAAATGAGTTTTAATACCTTTTTTTTAGCATCAAAAATTGATATTTTTAAAAACTTTTTTTTCTTAAACTACATGAGACTCTCTATTTAATAAGATAACTGGAACAAAATTTTTCTTCTTCAAATATTTAATGGGGACCGTTTAAAAAAAAAAATGGAAAATTTTTTCATAAAATTTGTGCTTAACATCATTTATTGTTTATTCAATTGTTTATTCAATAATAGTAATTCATTGTACAGATAAGATTACTCTTTTAAGTAGTACAAATAAAGCTAATAATAATTATAAGTTTTAGGTTACATCTTATATAATAATTAGTTAATATTAATCAAAAAATAAATAAAAAGTAATAAAAAAAATATAAAATAATTTCGAGTAGAAAATTACTGTTGAAATACAATTATAATGCTAAGCTAAGTACTTAGATTTCAAAAAGAAAGAAAAAATAGTAAGTGTAGAAATAGGATATGAAGGCTATGGTAACGGTAGAGAAGCGCGGAAGAAGTGTGGGGAGAAAGTAAAATATTAAAATTATCAGAGAAAAGTCGAAAAGTGCTCGAAAAGCTTGCGTTTGAAGATATCTGTGCTGCTTATTTGTTTCAAATGAGTTGGTAACATGTTCCACAGATGTATCGTATGAATGAAAAAATGGCGAGAGGTTGTGAGAAACTTATACCGTGGTAAAATGAGTTGCTCTGACCTTTGATTTCTAGGAAGGTCAGAGCAACTCATTTTACCACGGTATAAGTTTCTCACAACCTCTCGCCATTTTTTCATTCATGCGATACATCTGTGGAACATGTTACCAACTCATTTGAAATTGTTGTAAAACCTTGGGTATCGTACCCAACGCGGTCCGCACCGGCTAGCTTGCGGTTTCGGGGAAGGTTTTCAACCCGCCGCGTTGGGTCGAGGGCACAGCAATAAAATTTCACTTCCGCCGGAAGTGAAATTTTACAATCAAAAGAAAAAAAACTCAATTCAAAAATCATGCAAAGCAAATTAAATCAAAAGTCCACGAACGCACACAAATAAATCAAAATAGTGTATGAAAGATGTATTAGCCATTTAATTTTAAATCGAAATGTCCTGGGTCGATCCAAATGTGCACAAAAACGGATGCGAATTCGTTTGTACGCATTCCGTTTTTTGCAAGTAAAACGAATACGTTTCGAATTCTGTTTTTTCGAGAGGAATTTCATACGAAAACGAGTTCGAAACGAATTCGTAACGAAATCCGTTTCGGATAAATAGTTCGAAGAAACGAGTTCGTTTTGAATTCGAAACGAATTCGTTTGGCACACTGGGCTTACTTACCTACTTAGATGGCCATAACAACCCGTTGTCAGGTTACGGCCGACCTCATTAGCTCTCGCCAGGCGCCTCTGTTTTGCGCGCGCCTTCTCCAATCGTTAATGCCAAGCGCGGTTAGGGCTTCCTCAGCTTGGTCTATCCACCGGAGGCATGGTCTCCCTCTTCGTCGTTGACCGGGGACCTTCCCTTCGAATACCTTTTTCGCTGGAGCTTCTTTATCCATACGATGGACATGACCCAGCCAGCGTAGTCGCTGTATTGTTATACGCTTAACTATGTCAATGTCGGCGTAGAGCTCATACAGCTCGTGGTTCATTCGAATGCGATAGTCGTCGCTAACTCGAACAGGACCAAAGATTTTGCGGAGAACTTTTCTCTCGAACACCCCAAGCTCTGCAACGTAATTGCTTACTGAGACCGTAGTAGCACCTATTAGCAATTGTTATTCTCCGCTTAATCTCCAGACTGACATCATTGTTGCTGGTTACGGCAGTGCCAAGGTAGATGAATTCCTTGACAACTTCTAATTTACAGTTGCCCGCTGAAACATGAGAGTCAAGATCCCGTACTCTCTTGTTGTTGTTAGTAGACATCATGTATTTCGTCTTGCCCTCGTTTACCGTCAAACCCACTTTGGCTGATTCCTTTTCAATAGCAGTGAAAGCAGCAGTAACATCTCTCTTACTCCGACCGATAATATCAATATCATCAGCGTACGCAAGGAGCTGAACACCTTTGAAGAAAATGGTGCCATTATGATGCACACCGGCTTTTCGTACGATCCCCTCCATAATGAAATTGAAGAGATCGCACGAGAGCGGGTCGCCTTGTCTGAAACCTCGCTCGGTATTAAAAGTTCCGGAGAGGTCATTCCCTACCTTGACGGAGCTAAACGTATTGCTCAACGTCATCCTGCAGAGACTTATCAACTTTGCAGGTATACCGAACTCAGACATTGTTGCGTATAGGTAATCCCGCACTGGGCTATCGAACGCAGCTTTATAATCGACGAAGAGATGGTGAGTGTCGATTTGATATTCATGGGTTTTCTCCAGGATTTGGCGTAGTGTAAAAATCTGGTCTATGGTGGACTTACCAGGTCTAAAGCCACACTGATAGGATCCGATCAGCGTTTCTGTATACGTCTTCAATCTTTCACACAATACGCTCGAGAGGATCTTATATGCGATGGAAATAAGACTGATACCCACTGATGGCACACTGGGCTATCACCAAAAATCGTTTGTTTTACAGTTGTAGATCGATAAATAAAACAACTTATTTTAAGCTAATTTTTCAGCCTTTGGGTCAAATGCGACTGGCCTGTTTCCAAAACAAACACTTAATTTTTTTTCATATCTTCTTTTCAACCGCCATTCTATTAGAAAAGGCTTGTGGAGCGAAACAAATCGCACTTTTGCACATATGGATGCTCTAATGTACAACTATCTTAATTGTGATACGCAGGTATTTTTTATTTATGTCTTGTTTAATACGCCTGACTAACTTTTTGTTTGGGCTGATCAATTTTAAATCATCATGTAACAACATATTATAGAAATTAAAAATTAATTGATTTACATGACAACCTGAAATTGAAAAAACAGAACAAAAATTGTGTTTGTAGAAACATATTTTTTATATTGAAAGTAACAAAAATTCACAAAAAAAAAATCAAATTTCATTGGCTTTGATTTTAATTAAAAATACTGCCGAACTAAGCGAAAAGGGCGTATCTCAAAAAATTTCGTTTCGAAATAATTGATGTTTTGCTTATGTCAATTTATTGAAATACCAGCTTGATCAAAAAGTTTTAGGACTCGTCACCGTGTGGCGCTCTCGTTCGTCCGATTTCAATTCTCTTTTTTTTGTTGTGTTGGTAGAAGTGTCATGGACGTTATGTCAAATTTTCAGCTTGACAGCTTGACATTTCTTGAAGTGACGCCGTATTGTGTGCATCTACTTTTGTGTGTGGTTTCGATTTTTTACAAAAAAAAAAATGTCATCAACTTTGCAGCAACGAGTTTGCATTAAATTTTGTGTTAAAAACGGATTTAACGGTGCGCGGATTTACTGGTGACGAGACGTGGATTTACGAGTACGACACGCAATCCAGACATCAAGCGAGTGAATGGCGTTCACCCAATGAGCCGCGACCGAAAAAACCACGTCGTTTTCAATCGAAAAAGAAGGCGATGCTCACGGTTTTCATGGACTACAGAGGTGTTGTGCATCATGAATTCCTCCCAGAAGGTCAGACCGTCAACAAAGAATATTATTTGGGCGTTTTGAGACGTTTGCGTGAAGCAGTTCGCCAAAAAAGACCGGATTTGTGGGCAAACAACTCGTGGATTTTGCATCACGACAACGCGCCGTCGCACAATGCGATCATTATTCGTGAGTTTTTGGCCAAAAACTCCATGAATACCGTCCAACATCCACCGAATTCGCCTGATTTGGCTCCCTGCGACTTTTTCCTGTTCGGCCACCTGAAGAAACCGCTCCGCGGATCGCGTTACAGCAGCCGAGAAGAGGTCATCGAAAAATCGAAGATGGCCCTGATGGCCATACCGACGGTCGAGTATAAAAAGGCTTTTGAGGACTGGGTCAAGCGTTGGCATAAGTGCATTGCAGTCGATGGGGAGTACTTTGAAGGAGACAATATCGATTTTGATGAATAAACTTGTATTTTTCATTTTAAAAATAAAGTCCTAAAACTTTTTGATCAAGGTAGTACCTTTAAAATTGGGATGGAGAAAATTTTCTTACGAGATTTGTTATATGTTTGAACTAAGAGTCCGGAATTGGGAGCATTTTATTAGACAAGCAATTTCTTAAGCTATCCGTGTCATAAGAATCTCAGATATATCTTTTTTTGACATACGCCCTTTTCGCTTAGTACGGCAGAATAGTGTAACAAAAATATATGCACCAAACATTTAATAATGTAAATATTAATTAAGCTCTAAGCAGTTAAGATCAAAGTTGCACCTCGTTATTAAAATAGCTTTTACAGTCTCAATTTTCATATGGAATTTTTCGTCAGCCCATTTATTGCTTAAAATAGAAATTATCCTTTCGGTGGAGGCATTTGAAACCGGTAAACACAAATTAAATTCTACTATGCTTAAAATATTTTGAAAAGGTATGGAATTTTTTTTAAGATATTGAAATATTTCAACCCATTTATTCTCGACTAGCTTTCCACCATCTGTCCATTCCTTTAGTATCTCACAAGTGACATAACTTTTAACACACGTAAACTCATCAAATAGTTCGATGTAAAATTCGGCTCCTCTTTCCCATAATATATGTCAAATTTCTTTCAACCTTATTCGAAGATGGCATTGTACGTTACAGTACCCATTCCATCACTTCAACCTCTTTAAATGCGTTATCCAACTGATGTATATAATTTAATGCAATTCTTATAAAAACTTTTGACACAATCTTTGCAGTTCCTGTTTTTTATAACTCCAAAATTATTTTCTTGATCATGAAAGGTAATTAAATTTCATCTCTGCGTTCAGCGAATAACCAGCAAAAATTTGGGTTCAAATCCAAACCGAAAAAATTAGCGTCACGGTAATTACATTGCACAATCAGCTTTTTGATAGAGATTGCTAATTGATATCGATAACAACTTACATATCGATCAGCAAAGGGTTGACGTTATTAGAAATAGACTGTAGATTAGTAAATAGTAGATTTGCGTGGCGCATGAAAGCAGAACAAAAAACAGAACATTTGCGAAAAAACAGAACACTTTTGTAATTTTCCATTAAAAAAAAATACGCAGAACAAGCGCCTTAAAACAGAACTGTTCTGCTAAAAACAGAACGGATGGTCACCGTAGATATAACACTTCCTTTTTTTTGCCCTAATATGAAGTGTCAAAATTCTCAGATGACCAGAAAGTTTTTAAAACAATATGAAAAAATATTCTGTTGCTGACCAATTAATCGTACTAACTGACCAATTCGTGACCTATTAGATACGTACTTTTTTATTTCAAAATTCGCCAGATGAGGTGCCAAAATATTAAGATGACCTTGAAAATATTTTTAAAAAATGTTCTCTTGCTGACCAATTAATCGGACTAACTGACCAATTATGACCAGTTCGTGACCTATTAGATGCATATTTTTTTATTTCAGAATTCATCAGATGAGGTGCCAAAATCTTCGAATGACCTTGAAATTTTTAAAACAATTTTAAAAAATTGAATCTTGCTGACCAATTAATCGGACTAACTGACCTATTAGATGCTTAGTTTTTTTTTCAAAATTCACCAGATGAGGTGCTAGCGGATCGCAGCCAAACCTTACTGAGCATTTTTGGCGTTGACACATGCTACGAATTACGCTGAAGTGTAAAAAATTTACACTGAAAAACAAATAGCAACAACATCACCCGTTATAAATATGATACTACCTACAAGTTTACTATACGACGTTTTGACCTGGGTCGTATACTATTCTAAGTATAAGTTTATCTTTATTATATCAAAGCACTAAAATGTGTACATATAAGAAAACTTGATAAAACTGCAATTTAAAAAAATTTTTACAAAAACGGCAGCGACCATTCAGACTTCCCAGGTCAATGCTCATTCTCATCTCAACGCTTTTGATGGATCGCAGATTTACTTCCGTTTTATTGAGCTACAAGCACTGCTCACGTATGATGACGAAGACTGGGATTACTGAGTTTGCAGGATCCTACAGCTGGACGACCTCTTTATGGCTTTACGTTGGTGGAGTTTAGTAGTGACTCCGCTATTTCCATTTTAAATTATATAGGAATTATCGGCTTACCAAGGGCTTTTGACGACTTGAAAACCTTGCGATATAAAAACCAAGCTTTTACTATAGCTGCTCCAATGCACCAATAGACAACGCGCGTTTAGTACTTTTTTAGTTAGTGGTTAATTTTATAGAGCATATCACATAAATTAATCCCACCCATATGCCGATTATAGTTTTGCATTAAAGGTGGTCGTGGTATACATATCAATTTTTTTCTGTATCAACCAGTGTTGGCATGTCACAATTTTTAGGTTTACGACGGTCACACGTCGTAAATTGTCGTAAGTGTCACAGAAGACGCAAACTCCAAATCAACCTCGTTTTCACAACTACTAAAATTGTTTGTCAAACAACTTGACGAACAAAAACTTATATGTAATTTGATGAGAATTTGAATATGTTTGACAAACAATTTGATGATCTGAATCAAGTTATGAATAAATAATTTTTCTTAAGCCTAAACCAAAATAGACGAGACGAGACGTAACGAGTAAGTTCGAGTGTATGTAAACCAATGTTGATAGCCAAAATGAACCAACGTAATTGATCGAAAGTGAACGAAACATTTTGACGAGACGAGTTGTTCCGTAAGAACCGAACTTCAAAACGTTGCTACTCGTCATAACAGGTTTTTCGACTCGTTGGCTATCGTAACATTTTGGGTTAAATGTCAAAACAGACGAAACGAGTGCAAACGTTCGTTCAATTGCTACCGTCTCGTCACGTCTATTTTGGTTAAGTCTTTAGTATGAACTTAAGAATTCGTCTTTGTCACAAATTCAAGTTGTGTCAGAAAGGCTCGAAGTTTTACGACGTTTACAACCGATGTTGGTATTTTTTCTAAGTAAAAGCTATAATACTATTAAATCGTATTGAAAATGCATAAAAGTCATACAAATCAACCCGCTGACACGCTTTTCCATGGTCCGATTCGGGTGAAACTTTGGAACAAGAGCCCCTTGACTTAAAGATGTATTTTTAGGTTCGAGCACCTGACTTTTGACGGCATTTAATATATACATACAGTCAATTTTAAACAACATGACGGTGTCGTATGTCAATATATTTTTTTACCTCTAAGGCCTGTTAACATCTCTTTTCTTAATACCACTTTAAACTGCGATTATATCTCGAATTAAATTTCGTAACTTATCTCTGAATTTATTGAGCATTAAAAAATCTCAGTTTAACGAAAAATGCAACACATAAGCCAATTGTGAATTGTTCATATAGACATTTGAGGTTAGTTGAGAATAGTATATTTGGCAGATGACAAAAATATTTCAGAAACATTCGATTACTGTAATGATTGAAAAGATTGTTGCTTCAATTTGTTGTCCATGACTCCTTTATCTTTACACTGACACTCTGTAGTGCTTACTCCTGCATTTTCTATATTATTTGCTTTATGTAAAAATAAATTCGAAGTTGATTGACTGCTTTTCTAGGACTAAAAGAAAGCCTGCAACTTGTGCCCGTCGTTTCAGAAATCTGTCCTTGGGACCTTTGCCGAAAGAGATTATAGGCAATTGACTTTCTTTTTGTAAGGGTTCGATCTAACCAGAAATGCAGCAAACATCTTTCCACTATGCTCGTCAGGAACGTTCAAATCACAGAGATTTTGGTAAAGTGAATATAGAACGGTAAGACAGCGTTAACCCTTTCAGTCCCGAAGCGAATCTAGTGGCAGAATAATTTTTTCGAGCTATAATTCTCACTATATATACCAAATATATGAAAAAAAAGCTGTCCACTGAGTCTTCATGTACAATATATTGTACACCACTTTCATATCATGAACTTGATATCATATCTTACACTTACCTATGTTCTTATTATTAACCCAGCCAAACAATCTCATCAATTTATGTATGTTTTTTTATGAAAAAAATTGTTATGAAGCACTCACCTTCACCTTGCACAATTTTTTTAACATAATTTGCGTACAAGTCTTTTAGGAAAAAAAATCCTCGACCTCACTCCATAATATAACGAACTGAACTGAATCTATGTACCTTACGAGCCAACAAAAATATTCCTTCTATAAAGCATTGAATTTCAAACGAATTGGGGGAATCCCAGCCTTTGATGTTAACAGAATTTTTTTAGAAAATTTTTTAAAAATGTGTACTATATATTGTACACCAGGAATGAAAGGGTTAAGGTTAAATCGACAAAATTTAACTCCACCTATTTTTCAGCAAGTTGTCTCATTGCATTTTACAATTTGAACCAGTTACTGGCCCCTTAAAAAAAATAAATGCAAAATATTTTACATTTACCAATCCTAATTTTTTTTTATTTATCCATTTTTTTTTTGGCTTAAATCATGAAAAAACAATTCTAGAATCAAAATCTGCAGCGCCCAAGTACCGATTTTGAAACATCAAACGCGTTTTTCTCGAAACCATGTTTTCAAAATCGGCGGGCAGTATAACTCAAAATGTTTACATCCGATTGACTCGAAATTTTAAAAGTAGCTTCATTGTTTGATTATCTGTTGAATTACACACGATTTTAGCGATTAATTAACAAGAAAAAAAGTTATAAGCAATTTAAGTCGATTTTTTTCGTCGAAAACACGATTTTTTTTTTAAACATTTTTCATTTCGCGAAAAAAAATTCTAAAAATATAATCATGTGTACTTCAACAGCAAAACTCATGTAGATAATGAAAAAAAAATGTTTTTTGTTATAGGTATAGTTGGACGATACTTCTACTGCCCGCCGCGGAAGACATTTCTGAAAAAGCGGTTCACGGTAATCACTGCGCAGCCGCCATTTTGTAAAAAAAATAACAATGAAAAATTTTTTCCTCTTCTTCAAGAGTTGCTTAGTCCAATGTTCTGTTATTTGTAAACCTTTACTCTCAAAAGTCCTTTAAAAAAAATAATTAAAACAGCCTTGTTTTTTATAGCATAAGGGAGATATAACCCCTTAAATTATTTGAAAGAACAAATGTCAAAATTACTGGAGCTAACTTCGTTAATCTGAGAAATTTCTCATATTGACTTTAATCGACGATTTGCACATTAATAACTTACAAGTTATCGATGTTTGTGACTAATCAGCGATTAAGACCAAATCGCAGTTTAAACTACGATTTAATTGAGATAAGTTAACAGGCCTAACTTTTTTTAAAAATTTTTATAGCTTCATATTTATTGGTGTAAGTGAATAGTCAACTGGTGTAAGTGAATAGACAATTATGACTTTTTAGTATCCGTTTTAAGACCATATGACAAATTCCTTGGAGGTAAGATTCAAAGGATATTGACTGAAAATCTTACCACTAGAATGTCTTATCCCTGCCTATCGAAAAGATTTTGCATGCTGCTCTAGTTTATGATGAAGATCTAAGCAATGGCAAGTCCATAGAAGTTGAAAGGGAAATTTTAATATGGTGTACGTACTATGCAGGCGCGTATCCAGAGGGGGGCCATACACGGCACGTGCACGTGCTGCCCCCCCAAAGACTCAAAATGAATCGCTGCAAATAATGAAATAATGACAAAATTACTACAAGCTTTCCATTTATCATTCTTTATTATTTATGCATGTTTATAAATTCAATAATATGATGCTAATATTTAAATTATGATGTTTTAGTTTTACAATTTCAAGCAATAAAAGAGATATTATTTTTTTTAGTAGCTTGAAGAATAAGTTTCAAATAATGAATAGTACATTTTAGAGTACTATCGAACAACAATTGATTTCTTCCTCAATTTTTATTTTCTGTACAAAAATATGAATTTTTCCTAATAAGATATGGCTAGTAAAAAATACTAAAAATATATAATATGAATTAAATGAGTTGTTGATAGTTATTGATTTATTTGTAATACTCTACTACTGTTCAAACTGTATTTTTTTATTTTGAAAGCGATTAGGAAATATCTTCCAATAAAGTAAAATATACATATGTGAATCTGAATTTTATTATACAGTTTCTATAAGCGATTGATCATTAGTGAAAAATTAAAAGTTTAGTAATAAAAAGTATTATAATATTTTACAATTCAATTCAAATACATGTATATATATTTTTAACCGAAAGTTTTACAGTTTCGCGTTGTACTATTTTCGTTATTATATAAATCGTAATAATTACAGTATAAGTTACAACTTTTATGCGATTGAATTCGAAGCGACAGCTTTTACTATAGAATCTGTAATTTTTCAAGTGTTCTTTTTTTCATGTAAATATATTCGTAGGCCGGGCAGGCACAAGCAGGACTGGTCTGGGGGCGCATATTCATAGTTAGCCTGGCTGTCAGAAGTCTAAATCAGGCTCTGTTCCTTTACACCAATTGATTATTCACTTACCCCAATAAATATGAAATTATAAAAAATTTTAAGAAGTTAGAGGTAAAAAAATATATTGACACACGACCTCGTCCTGTTTTTTAAAATTGACTGTATGTACTGATTCACATGAGCTGATACACATGCAATATTAGTAGGCACATTAGACTGGTTCAAAATCGTATGGGAAAATTAAAGCCGTCAAAATTCAGGTGCTCGGACCTAAAAATATATCTTTAACCCATGGGGCTCTTGTACCAAGATTTCACCCGAATAGGACCAGGGAAAGGCGTGTCAGCGGGTCCATTTGCATGATTTTTGTGCATTTTCAATACGATTTAACAGTATTATAGCTTTTATTTAGAAAAAATATCACCATCGACGTATAATCGTGAATATCATTTTTTACGGACTAAGTATGAGAAATGCAAAAAAAATAACACATACCTATGCGCAATCGATTGGCATCTTCTTTTACATGGGAAGCGATATGTGAAAAATTTTTTGTATCAACAATTTCGATTAAAAAAAAGCAAGCAGATTCGTTATATGAAAATAAAGATTTTTAATTCATTTTTCTTCAAGAAACGCTAGTATTTCAAATTTGTCCATTTTGAAAATTTTTTTCAATTTTCGGCGCTCTCTTTAAGTAATTTTTGAAACTGAGCTTCGTCCTTCGTTACCATTTTGTTGAAATGTTTCACAATAGTGATCGGCCCTTCTGCAGTGTCGTTCACAAAATGTAATTTTTGGGATACAATTTAAATTTTTTTAACAATATTTTTGTACAGAGCTTCTTGTTCAGTACTTTTAGTGCAAAAAACAACAAAAAAATTACAAGCGCAAAATGCATTAAAATGGGCAACGAGCTGCTTATACTAGTTTCAATGACCGCTACGTCATATCATCAGTAAGCTTTGTTAGCCGAAGTATAGTAGTTCTACAAGCCTACTATGTAATGTTTCTTGCGTTGATCTGTTAAGAATCACAGCAGTAAACAAAACAAAAACTTCTACATCTTAATGCAATTGACCTTGTAATCTCTTTGATATCACACATCAACGAAGCGCTCGTCAAGAAATGTGTGATGTCAAAGAGATTACAAGGTCAATTGCATTAAGATGTAGAAGTTTTTGTTTTGTTTACTGCTGTGATTCTTAACAGATCAACGCAAGAAACATTACATAGTAGGCTTGTAGAACTACTATACTTCGGCTAACAAAGCTTACTGATGATATGACGTAGCGGTCATTGAAACTAGTATAAGCAGCTCGTTGCCCATTTTAATGCATTTTGCGCTTGTAATTTTTTTGTTGTTTTTTGCACTAAAAGTACTGAACAAGAAGCTCTGTACAAAAATATTGTTATTATTAAATTTTGTTCCAAAAACACAAATTAAATTTTTTTGGTTGGTCCACTGTATTTGAAGTTTGTAGCCCAAAAATTACATGTGAACGACACTGCACAAAGGCTTATCACTCTTGTGAAAAATATCAACAAACAGATAACGAAGGGCGAAGATCAATTTCAAAGTTCGGGCCCCCCCCCCCAATCTGAAATTCTAGATCCGCCACTGGTACTATGCAAAAAAAGAGGTTTGTGATGGTAATACTGCCCTGCAAAAGTTACATGTAATAAAAAAAAAAACAATACTGAACAGTCCTTCTGAACGGCGCACAGTGGAATTTTGTGGCCATAAATAGGAAGAATTTGAAAGTAGTTGGAATTGAAAAATTTTTTAGTACAAGCGTCAGATAATACTTAGGGGATGAAAAAACAAAACTATAAAAGTTTTAAATTTGTTTTTGATTTAGCGACACAGTGGGCTCAAAGTTGAACTTTTCACTCCAAAAATTTTCTATGAATTTTTTTATATAAGCAACTGTTAGATATGGTGCTCTAGTTATCTTGTTTGAAACAAAATGCAATAATGTAGCATATTGGGAGAAATAACATTGTTTCGGCTTTATAAAAATTAATTTAGTTTTCTTTTATCGGCCTTACATGAAATTTCCGGAATTTTCAAAAATTAGAATGAAAAATGGTAAAAGTTAAAAATTTTAAAACTTTAACAGAAAAAAACAGAAAACGATATCCCCGGACTTAAAAAATTTTTTTATATATTATGTGCGAAGGTATGGCCAAAAAAAAAAAAAAAGCTGCGCATTTTCATAACTTTTTGTTTTATCAGGTTTTTCCTAATGTAGTCTTAGAAGGAACAATGTATATCGACTTTTATTAAATTCTTTCACTAATTTGTTTGTATCGAAATTTACCAAAATTGCATACTGGCAGAAAGTTCATGGATTGTACTATTTGAAAATTATTTGTTTGAAGTCTTATGTTCTATATGTGAATTATGCTGATTTTTTAAAAATTAGGGCTGACAAAGTCATTATTCAGAAATTTTGCAATATTTAACAGTAAAAAAAAAACTATATCTCTGGATTCTCTTTATTTTTTATATGTTATGTGCGAAGGTATGGTTAACAAAATAAAAAAACAAAAAGCTGCGCATATTCATATTTTTTTTTTAATGAATTTTCTCTATTGCAATGTTTGAAGGAAAAAATATATGTGTATCTTCGCATTTTGTAATGCTTTACAACGATTTTATAAATTGTAAAAGCTTACATTGTGAAGGAATTTGTTTGAATTTAGATAGTAGTTCCCTCAAACAACGAAGATGCTTTGCACTACTTGCTGATTTCTTCTGATCCTCTGATCAGCCAAATTCGAATAAAGCGAGATAAAAAATATATAGTTGTATAGTTATCACCAGAGGCACAATAAATGCTTGAAGTCTATGAAGAAGAGGATTAAAATAAATTTTAAAAAAACATTGCTGTATATCTACTTTATCTATTTTTCAAATTAGGTTTTTTTATTGAATTTTCAGTTTTTCTTTAATAACTTGAAAACTATAAAAGATATCGTACAATTTGTAACATTTTCAAAATCAGCATTGCTAAATTAATGAAAATTGATACCAATTTTGAAAAAAAGTCTCAATTACATCCTACCTTTGTATGGGCGGTAGGCGTGTACGTAGACCGATTTTTTTCATATTCATAAATTTTTGGTGATTTAACCTAAAAAACGTCTGTGCCAAATTTCAAAACTCTGGGGCTTATGGCCACCGTTTTTTGACTTTTCTCCAATTACTTTAAAACTATAAAAGATATTGAAAAATTAATAACATTTTTGAAATCAGCATTGCCAAATTAATGAAAATTGATACCAATTTTGAAAAAAAGTCACAACCACATCCCACCTTTGTATGGGAGGTAGGCGTGTCCTTGAACCGATTTTTTTAAAAATCACCAATTTTTGTTTTTTTTACCTTAAAAACATCTGTACCAAATTTCAAGAGTCTAGCGCAATTATTACTATTTATGGCCATACAAATCCAACCATTGTGTGGCGTTTTGCAAAAAAAGCCTTGGCATCTGGTAACTCTTTCTTGAGACATTGATGAATAAATTCTTGAATATATTATTGAATGTATTTTTTTAAAGTATTATTGAATTTGTAAGCATGTATCAATAATAAAGAATGATAAATGGAAAGCTTGTAGTCATAATTTGCAGTGATTCATCTTGAGTCCTTGGGGGGGAGGCACGTGCCCCCATGGACCCCCCTCTGGATCCGCACCTAATGTCCATAAGCCGATATAACGTCTCTTTTCAAAAGACGTGCATTTTAGCTCAAAATACGTTGAAGATGAAAAAACTAAGAAACGTAAAAATGGTTGAAAGAAGTTAAAAAATGTTGAAACAGTTGAAAAAGACTGAAAAGGTCGAAAAAATATGAAAAACATTAAAGAAAGTTGAAAGAAATTCAAAAGTTGAATAAGTCGGGAGAGGTTGAAAAACTCAAAAAAAAAAAATGAAAGAGGTTGGAAATGTTGAAACAATTCAAACTCGATGAAAAAGTCAAAAAAAAAGAGGAACTAACGAAGAAAGTTGAAAAAGGTTGAAAAAGTCGAACAAATACACATAGGATATATTGGAAAAATTTCAAAGGTTGAAAAAGTCGAAAGAATATAGATAATGTTGAAGAAAATCGAATAGAAATGAGAAAATTGAAATATGCCACACCCACTTCTTCGATTCCGCCTACTTTTGGCTCAATAAATTATATTTGTAATTGACATCCGCGAATTTTAGTGAATCTTAGCACAATAGCTTATGTGGCTTGCGATATATTCTGTAATTAGTCTTAAAATTTACGGCATTAAAGTTCTACCTCTTCTACTGGACTCTACCCACTGGTAGAAATAGCTTTTCGTAGCACTCTAACAACAAATTAGTATGATTACTCACATGTTTCGATAGATGTGCCACTTAAAGTATTTTACTTGTATGGGAGGTGCCACGCCCACTGGTGCTATTTCGCCCGCTTTTGATTCAGATATATCTTATAGCAAGTAAACCATCTAAGTATATTGAATTTCATAGCAATTGATGCAATAGTTCACATAGAATAGCGCTTACAACTTTATGTTAATATGAGTGGTGCCACGCCCATAAGTGCTATTGCACCAAATTTTTGTAACAGGAGACCTTATAGCAAGTATATTTACCTGTTATTTACGTTATTTGTTCTCTTACTATAACATTTATAAATATTGTGGGCTGTACCATGCCCTATAATATTTTTTCTACTCTTTTCATTAGCGAGTGATTAAAACTCTTCTCAAAAGACAATGCCACATGAGGTACGGGCTGTCGGCATTGATTATTATATCTTCGGGTCTGCTGAATCGGCCAAGTCCATGAACTTGTTTTCAAAACCGGTCCAACGCTTGCAATCAAAACTGGCCAAGTCCAGTACATTGATATCAAAACCGGTCAAGTCCACTTTTTTTTAAACAAAATTTGGTGGATGATGACATAGTCATAACCAGCCAAGTTCATGTTCAATGGACCATAACCCGTCAAGTGCAAAATTGGGAAATTCGAGAATCATTACAAAAGTAAAAGTTTTTTTTCGAAATTTTAATTTCAGACCCTATTAATTTATTTTTTATTTTTCTTATATTTATCTTTAAATTAATTTCTTATATACCGTGATCTACTCTACGTTATACAAACTACAAAAAAATTAAACTGTTTTCATGCTGTCTTGTAAATGACATATAAAAAATAATTCAGAACAAACCTACAAAATGAATAAAAGAAAAATTAAAACTTTAGCGTGAACACGCCGTCAATACCTCTACTCCCTTTTGCACACTGCTTTGGAATTTAACTTTCGATGCAACTGCATTTGTGCGCTTGTAGCGGCGCTCGAACTGCAACGCGTTCGACGCATCTTCTGCACACAAGTGTACAAAATAATCTGGGTTGCCGACTATCACAATTTCGTATCCACTAAAATTATATTTTAAGTTATTAGCTAATTTGACCTAAAATTCAAATGAAAAAAATCACTGACAATATGCAGGTGAAATTGGGATATTGTGAGACACACTTTTACTTACACAGCTTAAAAACTTCCACAAAAACTTAAGCTTTTGCCAATTTTGAAACGGTTTGTGTTACTAGATGGAAAATCCTAACTTTGAGCTTAAGCAGTTTCTTCACATTATTATCTACTGAAAAAAATCTAAGTGTTGGTATAAAACTTAAGTTTTTTAAATTTTTTGGGGAATTGTGAGACATCGTCTAAATAAAGTCAAAAACTTAATTAATTGAATTTTAATTGAATTTACATTCAATTGCAGTAACCGATATTCATGTGAAATTTCACAAATCGGTTAATGCTTTATAAACAAACATGACAAAGATAACAAATGGAACAATTTAACCTGGTAATTGGTGACATATGTTTCCGCTATTACCACATATATACACATATTCATATGTGTATTAAAAATTATATTAAAAATATCTAAAGTCAAAAACGTGTAATATCGTTTCAAAATGTTTATTGAATGGTTGGAAATTATAAAAGAATTGGTTAAAAAAAAAAACAAGTTAAGGTAATATCTACAGCCAAGCCGAAACTAACATACCCTACACCGCACTGAAAATACATTTTAAATAAATGTTAAAAAGTCATTGAAGAGGTTGAATAAGTTATATTGATGAGAAAAAAAATTTTTTTCATTTCTGGTCCAAAAATTAACAAAATTAAATTTTTTTTTATATTTTTTTTTTTAACTAATCATTCACTGTTATTAAGAGTAACTAATTATTGAAGCAAAATATTTTAATTATTTGCTTATAAAATACTTTGAAAATTTTTGGACCAAAAATCAAATTTTATTTATTTTTCTCGTTTATTTTTTTTATGGAAATTCATGCAGAGGCATTGACAATTTCAAGTTATAGTGCATTAAGGTGAATCCAGTAAAAACAACAAAGGATTTGAGCTGTTAAAGAAGAAACACCAAAGCTCTACTTGCGGAGAGACCTCAGTTTTTCTCCTTATGTATTGGCTTAAAAAATAGTGGCAAATTTTTTGAAAAAATATTTTAAAAAAATATTATAAATAACAAAAAAATCAAATTTTCATAATTTTTTTGGCCAAATTCGAAAAAATCAAAATTTTGCAGCTCTGGTAGCAGCCATAGGATTATTTCTGTTTTTTATTTTTTACATGAGGAAATACTCGAATATGAATAAATTTTCGAAAATCGAGTGTTCTTGAAGTATTCTAGAATATGACATTTTTTTGAACATGTCTAATATACACACATACATAAATGACAATGCACTACTATTTTTCTAATCACAGCTGTATGTACATTAGAGCGGTTCATAATAAAACCTTTTTGATTTTTTCACGATGTTTCAACGGATTACATTACCCTTATATGTCTGGACAAGGCCCATTACTAGGATTAAGGTTAATATTGAAAACTGGATTAGCGCCCTCTGTTTTAAGTAAACAACCTATTTTCCAAAATATTGATTTAAAAAATGGTGCAAAGAACAGACGCTGTAAAATTTTTTAACAAAGTGGGTAAGGTTTTCGGTAAACTATCGATCGGGGAATTCAAATTCGTGATTTGTTTTTCTTCTTCTTCTTTCTTTCTTATAAAAAAAAACTGACAATTGACCGGACAAAAGTAAGAAAGTACCGATTTTCCACTTTCTAGCTGCAACACCTCAAATATTATGTCGCCGCCGATCTAATGGTACATCATTTTTAATGAACTGTTATTTGCTTAAATGATTCGGAGAATTCGAATCCGTGATTAGTTTTTCTTCTTCTTTTTTATTCTTACAAAAAAATTGAAAATTGACATGAAAAAAAAAATGAAAAAATTCCGATACTGTACTTTAAAGTTGCAAAATCTACATTAACAGAATTGGCATAATTTACTATTCTATAGATTTTTCTATCATTTTCAAAAATTCAAGTTTAGTGGTCGCTACCATAAGTCAAACTTTCAGAAAAAAACATTGTATGGGAACTCTAACTATAATCTGGCGTATTGACTCTGGTACATTTTATTAGCCTATACCAAAGTTAATTAGAATGCAGAAAGCCTTACGCCCTCCCTCTCCCTGTAAATAAGTTAACGATTAAAAAAGTGTTTTAATTTTTTTAGTACATACAAAATTGAGAAATTAATTAAGAAAATTGAAAAAATACAGAAAGAGTTTCTTTGGGTGGAAAATAAATTGAGATGGTGACCGGTCGAAAATTCAAAAAAAAAAAAAAACCCATATAAGGACCACCCTATTACATATTCAGTATAATTCGCTTAGCAGCCTCCAATTAAATGCCAGCAAATATTGCGCCCTTAAGCGAAAAATGCCCTTAACCAAATTTCTTTAACTGCCTTATAGCTCATAAGTAAGGCTGTTAAGAGTGATAATTTTTTTTTTCTTGAGCTCTTACCAAGAAAATGTTCAGCAAAAAAGATTTACATAGTTTCCAACAAAATCATATAGTTTATTTTAATAAAAAAATATAAGATAAAAAAAAAACCATTCATTTATATGGACATTTAAGTTAAAAGTAATAAAGCGCTAATACATACACATCAATTACATGTATTCTTGCGTCCTGAGACTCCTACGGGAAACTTGAAATTTGATGTGTTGCATTATTTATCAAAGGCTGTTAAGTGTAACTTTTAGTATGAAAAATTAATTTAACTGACCAATAATTAAGTGCTGTTAAAGCAAATGTGCTCTTCTCACATACTATATACATACGTAAAAAAAAGCATCAGAATCTTGATTTTGGGCTGATAACTTACATGCGCCCTTAAGCGAATAGGCAGCTAAGCGAATTATACTGTAATATACAAATTATGACAAATAAAATTAAAAAAATGGAAATATAGGCAAAAATGCAATACGATAATTATATCCTACACCGAGGGTATATTCACTTTGTCTCTCCGTTTGTAACACATCGAAGGGGGCGTGGCAGGTATGTAAAAGTATATATATTCTTGAACAGCGTCACCACCTTAGTCGATTTAGCGATGTCCGTCTGTTGAATTCAGGTTTACGGGAAAACCAAGAAAGCTGATTGAATGAAACTTTCACATACAAACTTTCACAAACTGTTAAAAATTTTGATTACATATATCTCAAAATTGGCACAAACGATTTTCATAAAAATTTTGGAGATGATGCCACTGAAAGCAGTCATCAATACAAGCTCAGCCACTTTACTGAAAAAACTCGTTGAAGGGCGTGGCACTGCCCACAATTTTTATAAACGTTATATTAAGAGAACCAACAACGTAATCGTAATAAAATTTAATGAGGTAGATAATCTTTTTTTAAGGTCTTTTATTGCAAAAATTTGTTCCTATAGTACCTGTGGGCGTGGCACCTCCCATATATAAGCAAAAAGCGTTTATTGTTATAGATAGTGTGCTATGAGAGTAATCTTCATAAAATTTGGTGTATAGATGTCAATTACTATAGGCTTTAAAAATAAATTAATTTTGACAGAATTGCATCAGTTGGCGTGGCACCTCCCATATTAACATAAATTTGTAAGCCCTGTTTTAAGTAAACTATTGCAGCAATTGTTATGAAATTTAATGAAAGTGGTTCAGTTGCTATAGAGTATATCTGAATCAAAAGTGGCTGAAATAGCAACAGTGGGCGTGGCACCTCCCATACAAATAAAATACGGTAAGTGCCATATTTATCGAAATATGTGAGCAATCATACTTAAATTTGGTGCTAGGGGTTT
Source organism: Tricholauxania praeusta (assembly GCA_949775025.1). Classification (NCBI taxonomy): domain Eukaryota; kingdom Metazoa; phylum Arthropoda; class Insecta; order Diptera; family Lauxaniidae; genus Tricholauxania; species Tricholauxania praeusta. Next base: position 4,796,191 of record OX459032.1, on the reverse strand, counting down.
GCTTATGAAAAGCTATTTCTGGATCAAAACCGGGCTGGATTGTACCAGTGGGTGTGTCGCCGCCCTAAGTTTTAAACTTAACTGCGGCATATATCGCAAACTATACAAGCTATTATGGTGAAATTTAATACAAGGATGTCGATCACAAATATAATTTGTTGAACCAAAAGTGGGCGGAATTGGAAAAGTGGGCGTGGCACCTCCCATACAAGTAAAATAAGGTAAGTGACATATTTATCGAAATATGTGAGCAATCATACTAAAATTTGCTTTAGAGTTTTTAAACTTCTCACAACTTTTTTCAACATTTTGAATATATTTACGACTTATTCAACATTTTTCAACCTCTGTCAACCTTTCGAACATTTCACATTTTTTCGACTTATTCAACCTCTTCAACGTCTTCTTTACATTTGATGAAAATGTACTTTCAGTGCAGTGTAGGGTATGTGAGTTTCGGCCTGGCCGAAGATAACTTGTTTTTTTTTCAATTTTATATAACTTTTCCATTTCTACATCGATTTTCTTAAATAGTATCTTAAATTCTTCATAAATATATAGACTAAGGTATAAAACAACAAAATGATTTTAAAATTTTTTTTTTTCTTATATAAATATGCAGTTAATTTTGATTTTTTTTCTCTTTTTCGAAAAAAAATTAAATTTTTTAGTAATCAATTTATTTCGCCGAAACTAACAAATCATTAAAAAGTGATGTGATCATTATTTATAGGAAATTTAATTAAGTTTAAATATAAATATTAGCTCTTGAGATATTTTTAGTTAGGTGGAACCATCTTTCTTTTTGGTCCAAAAACCGAAAATGACCGATATCTCGAAAACGACGTGAAACAAAAAATCATGTGATTTTCGGAATCAGCAGCTGATTTTACATGAGAAATGAATTATGGCACCTAAACTTCAAACACTTTTTAATAATTTGTAAACTAGTGTTATTATTTACAAAACTTTTATGAAATATTATGTGTCATTTTTGAAAAATTAATTTATTTGTATTTGTTTTGTACTTATTTATGTTTATCTTGCTTATGTTTATCCACATCCACTTCAGCTAAGTGATCAAAAACATACTGTGGGGTATCCCGTGTAACATCTGGGATTTTTCGGCTTACCTATTACTAAAAGTTTCCTCTTTTCTGCTGCCGTTAGGTTTGCCACTGAAAGCACGATTATTCTTTCCTTTGAAAGCTTTTCACCTATGCAGGGCTCAGTTTTGAAGCGAAGGACGTAAATCTGAAAAATAAGCTCGTTTCATCACCATTAAATTTGTATTTAAAATTTTTTCTAATGTCTGGTTATTTGTTTTGGAACCAATCATTGACTAGAGTAACTTCGGGTATTGTGATATGGTTATTTTTGTATTTTAAATTACACGTAACTTTTATAGCATAGCTTCTACTTCTTTATGTATTATGGTTTGTTGATGCATTAAAATGTTCACAAAACGAGTAAATGACCAGGTACGATTTTACAGATCTTTTTTTAGAATCTCCGAACACTAAATAAAAATTGTGCATTGTCAGATTTGGTTGAAAATTTTTACCGATCTTGATCTTGCTTGAAACGAACCATGTCGGCCAAAGTGCTAAACTTAAAATGGCCATAAAAAGAGTAAATGAACAGCTTCGATTTTGCGGATGATATATTTGGAATCTCCGGACCCTATATAATAATTGTACATTGTCAGATTTGGTTGACAATCGATCTTGATCTTGCTTGAAGCGAACCGTGCAGGGAATGAACTACGAACAGAAAGATCGATATTATAGTTTTTGACTTTTGGCACGATTTTGGCCCAAAAAATTGGAAATTTTCGAAAATATGATGCCATTTTGTTATTTTTGGACCTAAATTTTTGCTTGTAGTTCATTCCCTGGCCGCTTTGATGCTGATTAAAACCTCTTATTTTTTTTTTATAGATGTTCCAGTGAGCCGAAATCATGCCCGCCGTGTTTTTTTTTTGTTGTTTTTTTCAAAAAATTAAATCTCTTAAAAAAATTTAAAAAAAAATGTTTTAAAATATTGTTTTGTGTCAAAATATGTATATGTGTAAAGTTTCAAAATGATATCTTGTTTTTATGAAAATTATACGCATTTTAAAATATTTACAAAATAATTTTTTGAAGGTGTCATGTCCCCTTAAATCAGTGCTTACAAATTTATGTTTATATAGGAGGTGCCACGTCCGCTGATGTAATCCCGTCGAAATTTATTTAATTGAAAGCTTATAGTTACTGCCATCTATACACCAAATTTTATGAAGATTTCTCTTATGGCACACTATCTAAAGCAAAAACATTTTTTGCTTATATGAGAGGTGCCACGCCCACAAGTACTATTAAACCAAATTTTTGCAATAAGAGACCTTAAAGCAAGTATGTCTACCTCACTAAATTTCATAACGATTTCGTTGTTAGTTCTCTTAATATAACGTTCATAATTATTGTGGGCTGTGCCACGCCCTTCAACGAGTTTTATAGTAAAGTCACTAAACTTGTATTGATGATTGCTTTCAGCGGCATCCTCTCTAAAATTTTTATGAAAATCGTTTGTGCAAACTTTCAGATACACGGAATCAAAATTTTTAACACAATTCAAGATATACATACATTAGAGCGGTTCAAAAAAAAAAATTTTTGATTTTTCACGATGTGTCAGCGGATTACAATAGCCTTATATGTCTGGACAAGCCCCATTACTAGGATTAAGGTTAATATTGAAAACTGGATTAGCGCCCTCTGTTTTAATTAAACAACCCATTTTCAAAAATCTTGATTTAAAAAATGCTGCAAGTTGTAGAGGTTATTAAATTTTCCAACAAAGTAGGTATGGTTTTCGGGAAACTATCGATCGGGGAATTCAAATCCGTGATTGGTATTTCTTCTTCTTTTTCGTTTCTTACAAAAAAATTGACAATTGACCGGACAAAAGTAAAAAAGTACTGATTTTCCACTTTCTAGCTCCAACACCTCAAATATTATGTGACCGCTGATCCTATGGAACATCATTTTTAATGAACTGATATTTCCTTAAATGAATGCCGAAACCGCATATCATTATCTTATTTCAAAACAGAGATATCTGCATTTTTCTAAATTAGCAGACCTGATCTTTTTCGAATCGTGATCGACAAATTTGCATATTAAGGTGATTCAATTTTTTTTCTTATTTCAAACAGTTATTATCAATCGGGGAATTCGAATCCATGATTAGTTTTTCTTCTTCTTCTTTTTTTCTTCCAAAAAAATTGAAAATTGACCGGAAAAAAATGAAAAAATTCCGATATTGTACTTTAAAGTTGCAAAATCACCCCATGTTTTTTTGCTGCCGATCCCGTGTTACATCATTTTTAATGTACTGTTATTTGCTTAACAGAATGCCGTAAACCGCATATCATTTTCTTATTTCGAACCTGAGATATCTGCATCTTTCTAAATTAACAGAACTGACATAATTTGAATTTTTGAATACTCGTATTTTAGAAAAATCTATGGAATAGTTCAATTATGGCAGTTCTGTTAATTTGGAAAAATGCAGATATCTCGGGTTTGCAATAAGGAAATGATATGCAGTTTACGACATTCTCTTAAGCAAATAACAGTACATTAAAAATTATTTAACACGGAATCGGCAGCAAAATAATATGGGGTGATTTTGCAACTTTAAAGTACAATATCGGAATTTTTTAATTTTTTTTCGGTCAATTTTGAACTTTTTTGTAAGAAAAAAAGAAGAAGGAGGAAACTAATCATGAATTCGAATTCCACGATTGATGGTTACTGTTTTAAATAAAAAAAAAATTAGAATCACCTCAATATACAAATTTGTCGACTCCGATTCGAAAAAAATCAGGTCTGTTAATTTAGAAAAATGCAGATATCTTTGTTTCTAAATAAGATAATGATATGCGGTTTCTGCATTCGTTTAAGGGAATATCAGTTCATTAAAAATGATGTACCATGGGATAGGCGGTAACATAATATTTGGGGTGTTGGAGCTAGAAAGTGGAAAATCGGTACTTTTTTACTTTTGTCCGGTCAATTGTCAATTTTTTTGTAAGAAAGGAAGAAGAAGAAGAAAAACCACGGATTTGAATTCCCCGATCGATTGTTTCCCGAAAACCATACCCACTTTGTTGAAAAATTTTATAACCTCTACAACTTGCAGCATTTTTTAAATCAAGATTTTTGAAAATAGGTTGTTTACTTAAAACAGAGGGCGCTAATCCAGTTTTCAATATTAACCTTAATCCTAGTAATGGGGCTTGTCCAGACATATAAGGCTATTGTAATCCGCTGACACATCGTGAAAAAATCAAAAAGTTTTTTTTTTGAACCGCTCTAATATACATATATGATATGTGTCCGTTTATCAAATGTCATCACAATATCTTGCACGTCTAACGAGATATGGCGGTATAAGAGTTAAAATTTAGGGCTGTGCCACGTCTCTGTAGAAAGCTTTGAAAACTTGAAACCTAACTTATTCCTAATCTTGTTCGCAAGTGCATCAAATCACCAAGTTTCATCAAAAACGCTGCAACTTTTTTCAAAATGGGCCTTGGTAAATATACATACAATATGGGCGGTAGGTGTGTCCGTGAAGCGATTTTGCCCATTTTCAATAGCAAAATGCTTGCAAGAAGATGTGACCTGTGTGTGCCAATTTCATTCAATTAGCTATCTTGATTTTTCCATAAACCTGATTTCAACAGACGGACGGACAGACAGAAAGACTGACGGATATAGTTAATTCAACTAAGGTGGTGACGCTGATCAAGAATATATACATTTTTCCATACCTGCCACGCTCCCTTATATGCGTTACAAATGGAATGACAAAGTGAATATACCCTCTGTATAGAAACATTTTTTAAAAGAAACCAAGACATGGCAGCCCTGCTATTGCATTTGGTTGCTCCTCATATGTTCTAGCACTTGCTATTCCAATCTAAAACTCTCTGCACAAAATAAGCCGTTGCACATTTTTGGCGTCGAATTATCATCTCTTCAAACGATCAATCAGTTCGGTTCGTCATGGTTGGTTTCGAACTTCGCACGCGTTCTTTTTAATAAAAATCCCAAACCGCGATTTTTTTGTTTATTAATTGGAGTACATTTAAGAGTGCGGCCTTTTTTTATTTTTTCGTTTATTTTCATTTTATTCACATATCGTGATTTGTGTTTTTTTATCATAGTTTGTTACTCCTTTGAGACAGCTATAACTAACATTACGTCACAGATTTATTATTGTGTCATTTTTCAGCAAATGTGTGTTTTAAGCATAAAGCGTTCAAATTTAAGAAACTACGATTTTAAAAAAGAAATATTTTCATAAAATACCTCGCAACAAATATAGTAAAATTTTTTTCCAAAAATGTTTTTTTTGTAGCTGTTTAAAAGACAATGCAAGCAACTACCAAAAAGCAATAAGAATCAGAAATATATACAAAAATAAATCAACAGAAATAAAAATTAATTAAAAGTGTAATTGAAATTAATTTCGCGCCTCAAGCTCAGTCCAACAAAACTACAGTTACATCGTTTAATTTTTCTGCTTAATTAAGTATTTTCAATAAATTTTTAATGTTTGAGCATCTTCAATGTAGAAAATCAATAATCTGTGTGAATTGGCAGGTCGCTCATTGTCACGTTTAAGGTAGTATTACACACATATTATAATTTAATCAACTTTTTCGGTGACTTTTGAATTTTTGAACATTTCATTCATTCATTCATTCATAACTTTTCAAAAATTTTTTGAGTTTTTTGAACATGCCAAATTTCTTAACATATCTCGAATTTCAGAACATTTTTCAACATATTTTTAAAATTTTCCAGCATTTTACTACTTATTCAAGGTTTTTCAAATTTCCCAAAATTGTCAACTTTTTCAACGTTCTTAATATTTTTTGATTTTTTATCGACTTAGTCAACATTTTCATTATTCTTAAACTGTTGCAACATGTTTTGGACTTATTCAACTTTCTCAGCATATGTGATATGGGTATTATTTTATTTTAAATTACACGTAACTTTTTTAGCATAGCTTCTACTTCTTTAGGTATTATGGTTTGTTGATGCATTGTGCAGTATATTACGAATTCGGAGCTCTATAGCAGGGAAGGGCACTTAGTGCCTCAATTTACTCACATTGCTCTATCATATTATCCGAACGCCATCACATTACCAGCCAATTTCATTAAGAGGTGTCACTTCGCTTTTTTCCATTTTGTTGAAAAAGCTTCAGATTGACTTATGCTATAGAGCAGCGGTGGGCACAAAAATATAACCAAAGAGGAAAACAACAACATCAAGCAACAACATGACGCATGTAGCAATTGTTTTTGTTTGTAGTGTAATTTGTTTTTTTTTTGTGCTAATGGCAATTTTGGAAATGAAAGTAAAAAAAACTTTAAAATTTCGTTTGTTGTTGCTTGATGTTGTTGTTTTCCTCTTTGGTTATATTTTTGTGCCCACCGCTGCACTATAGCATAAGTCAATCTGAAGCTTTTTCAACAAAATGGAAAAAAGCGAAGTGACACCTCTTAATGAAATTGGCTGGTAATGTGATGGCGTTCGGATAATATGATATACCATCATGAAAAGCAGCGGTGGGCATGGAAATCTAACAAAAGAGCAAAACAACAACATCAAACAACAACAAACGAAATTTCAAAGTTTTTTTTTACATTCATTTCCAAAATTGCCATTAGCAGAAAAAAAACCAAATTACACTACAAACAAAAACAATTTCTACATTCGTCAAGACACAATGCGGTGCCGTCATTTATGCCTTTGTGTTTTGTTTTTGTTTTCATTTGAACTCAAGTCAACGCTGTGCCTCGATAGCGTTGAAATTCTGCAAATTTTGTGCCTCGAAAGCGTAGAAATTCTGCGAATTTTTTTTTCGCTTGCTTATGCGTCGAATAACGGTTAGAGCAATGTGAGCAAATAGAGCCACTATGTGCCCTTCACTGATTTAAATTCAAGTCAACGCTGTGCCTCGATAGCGTTGAAATTCTGCGAATTTTTTTTTCGCTTGCTTGTACGTCGAATAACGGTGAGAGCAATGAGAGCAAATAGAGCCACTATGTGCCCATCACTGATGAAAAGTATAACAAATGGGAAAAGTATAAAACAGTAGGATTTAAATATACAATAACATTACATCTTTCATTAGAATTTCCATAAAAAAGAAAACTAGATCTAAACTGAATCAATAAGCGAAAAGCAGAACATACTACCTTGATCAAAAAGTTTTAGGACTTTATTTTTAAAATGAAAAATACAAGTTTATTCATCAAAATCGATATTGTCTCCTTCAAAGTACTCCCCATCGACTGCAATGCACTTATGCCAACGCTTGACCCAGTCCTCAAAAGCCTTTTTATACTCGACCGTCGGTATGGCCATCAGGGCCATCTTCGATTTTTCGATGACCTCTTCTCGGCTGCTGTAACGCGATCCGCGGAGCGGTTTCTTCAGGTGGCCGAACAGGAAAAAGTCGCAGGGAGCCAAATCAGGCGAATTCGGTGGATGTTGGACGGTATTCATGGAGTTTTTGGCCAAAAACTCACGAATAATGATCGCATTGTGCGACGGCGCGTTGTCGTGATGCAAAATCCACGAGTTGTTTGCCCACAAATCCGGTCTTTTTTGGCGAACTGCTTCACGCAAACGTCTCAAAACGCCCAAATAATATTCTTTGTTGACGGTCTGACCTTCTGGGAGGAATTCATGATGCACAACACCTCTGTAGTCCATGAAAACCGTGAGCATCGCCTTCTTTTTCGATTGAAAACGACGTGGTTTTTTCGGTCGCGGCTCATTGGGTGAACGCCATTCACTCGCTTGATGTCTGGATTGCGTGTCGTACTCGTAAATCCACGTCTCGTCACCAGTAAATCCGCGCACCGTTAAATCCGTTTTTAACACAAAATTTAATGCAAACTCGTTGCTGCAAAGTTGATGACATTTTTTTTTTTGTAAAAAATCGAAACCACACACAAAAGTAGATGCACACAATACGGCGTCACTTCAAGAAATGTCAAGCTGTCAAGCTGAAAATTTGACATAACGTCCATGACACTTCTACCAACACAACAAAAAAAAGAGAATTGAAATCGGACGAACGAGAGCGCCACACGGTGACGAGTCCTAAAACTTTTTGATCAAGCTGGTATACGTATTAAAGTCAAATAGTTGACTTACTTACAAAAATTACTTGCCGTCTTGGAAGACAGTCATTGTGAGCCCAAATTAAATCGCATTGCAGGCATTGAACTCAGGTCTGAATCATTGTATCCCTTTGGAAGGATTGGTGGCAAAAAGCACAGGTAACGTCTTTGCCGGGTAGAGAAAATTATACTATATCACATTACCCGAATTTCAGTTTTAATATACTCAGGTTATTTTATTAAAACACGCTTCAGCAAATCAAAAACTCACATTATTTATGACAAAGTATATTCACCCACTAACAAGTTTTAGTATTTCGGCTTTAATACTTACTTTATTTTGGGCTTGATTCCCTCATGAAATGCACACAAATTGGTAGCAGCTTCAAACATGCAATTTTTAATTACTTCAAAAATAATACCTAAATCTTCTTTTTTTTTGGATTTTAATATCTTTTTTGTTTATGATGGCTATTTTGCCTATTTTTAATTTCTTTCTCCTGTCCTCTTACAATTTCAGTCATTTTATTTCTACTTTATTATATAAGATTTAACTTTGTAATATTGCTATAACTGTTAAGTAACTAAAATTTATTTTATAGGATGAATTTATATTTTAAAAATAATTGAATTATTATTATCTCTATGCCATTGATGTACTAAAAAAGATTAAGTCTTAATGTACAACAAGTTAAACAAATAAATAAATAAATAAATAAATAAATAAATAAATAAATAAATAAATAAATAAATAAATAAAAAATAAATAAATAAATAAAATTTCGACAGCACCACTAAGTCAATTTCACCACAATGAGACGAAAAACAGTAAATGAGAAAGCACAAAACCTTACAGCAGGTATCTTTTTCCGTTACTGTTATGTTGACAAAAAAGATTTTGTCGAGAGTTGTTTATTTAAGGAAATATGATGGCATATCACATTACCCCACCATATCACAATATCCGAAGTTACTCTATTAGGGTGTTTATTTTCAAACTATTGGAGAGGGATTTTATTTATTTTTTCCTATATTATAGCTTGAGGAATAAAAATAATTGTTCCAACATTTGAGCTTCATAGCTCAAACCTGTAAACGGTGTGGACAGAGTTTACGTCCAATTTCGTTGAAATTTAACGAAAAAACCGACTTACTAAAACGTAGAAAAAGTCTGCCTTAGGTGACAAGATATAGCGTTTTGGGGTTTTTAGTTGAATGGGGGACGCCACCCACTGCTGTAAAACCACGCCCACATTTTTCGTGTGACTAAAAATGCGGTAAAAATGCACCCGAACGAGGTATTTTTATAATTTTTTTTTTAAATTCGCGGTCTTATATGCCTATATAATAGAATCGGGTTTCAAGAAAACTCTCCCGAAACTCTAGCTTCCTAGATCAAACCTGCGAACGGCGCATCCACTTTGTTCCCTAGTACAATTCGTATGAAAAACGATTTATCATAATATATCATAAATAATCATAATATTAATATTTACTGGTGGCTCGTGGAGCTTTTTGGTTCTCCATACGATTTGAATGAGAAATATGCTTTATAACAGGGGTCGACAGCGCCTAACTCTTTCCACTCTTAGCACTCTTCTACAACAACTTCGTATTGTTGTAATTCGCCGAATCGTTGACAGGCGCAACTGCACTAAAACAATTCAACCCTTGTGTGTTGTTGCTTTGCATGTCGTTGTTGGTAAATACGTAGCGCTTGCGACTGCGCACAATGCTTGCTATGCTTTGTTTGTTGTTGGTAATTTTTGTTTGTTGTTGGTAATTTTGCGAGCTGGTGCGCTACCGGCATGCGCGTTGTTGCTTTTATATGTTAATAAATCCTTATTGTACCGTATCCAAAGATTTGTTGTTGTTGTTGGTTTTTTGTTGTTGCACTCTTGAAATAAAATCCTTGTCGACCCCTGCTTTATAAGACCGTTTCATATCTATCTCGTGAAAGAAAAATCTTACATAAACGGGACCAAGCCCATATGCACATTTTTGACTTCTCCAAAATTTATGAAACTTTCTAACAGTTTTCACATGTTTCAAATTGTTTTGTATCAGCTTTATAGAAAATCAAACCAGATATAAAAATGTTGTTAAATTTTTTGCTAGTTTCATTGTGTTCAGCAGGTAATAAGCATCGAAAATTGGTGACACGGAAATAAATCTTTAATTTTTACGGAAGAAGTAACATACAATTTAACTCAAGTACTCAAACATCTATTTAAAAACTTGCTCTCCAAGAAACTATCAAGTACAAATGAAACAATTTGTATGTAAAATAAATTGAAAAGCTTTCACTCGCTATGTCATAGGGCCAAAGTCGACTTGTCAAAGCGCAAGTCTAGCGGTAAATGTTAATGAAACTGCAACGCAATTATTATTTTAAAAATCAAATAAATAAAATTCTTGTTATTTTTCTTACTTGCACTCTAAGATTGAAATGCAAAAACGCCATCCACTTGCTGGAATTACTGCTTGTGCGTGCAACTACGTCACAATGTCAATGTGACATATTCCACTGGCAAACTCTTCACTTTTGCAACTTCTGTTTTTTAACTCAACTTAATTCTCATTTCTTTAATTTAAAATTTAATTTTTTTGAATGTTGTAATCAGACGCAATGAAGGGTTGCAACCAGAGCTGCAAAATTTTAATTTTTGGGAATTAAAGTAAAATAATGAAGAAAATTAAATTTTTTTCTTATTTAAAATCTTTCTTTATTAAATTTTTTTTTTCGATTTTTCTTATGTACACATAAAAAATAAAAAAAAAAAACATAAATATAAAATTTGATATTGCTAACTTCATATTGCGGCATTGAGAATTTTATGTAATATTTATATATATATATTTTTTATTTTTTTTAAGGCTAACTTTTTTAGGGGATAACCCTTTGATTCGTGGTGTGCAAGCTTCGAAAGGGGAGATAGAAGAGTAGGCATGAGGTTAATTTATTGAGCAAGTGTTATGCCTTTTAACTTCATTGCACTTCATTGATGCTTTGCCGATATAATGTACTTTTCCTACCACAGCTTAAAAGCTCAATGTGGTGTTAATTTGGTAAGAGCTCGAAAAAACCTCCAGAAAATTAAGAGAGGAGAAGGAAAATAATTGGAAAAAAGGAAAATTATGGAATATGAAAAGTGTATAACCGTGCCTTAACCGGGAGTTCGAACCCGGGACTTCTGGGTTGTGAGCGCAATACACTACCACTGCGCCACAAGGCCGGAGGATGAATATAGTGAAATTAGCAAAGGATTTGAGCTTTTAAACAGGAAACACCAAAGTTCTACTTGGGCAGAGATCATGGGTTTTTTCCTTATATATAGGCTGAAAAGATGGAGGTAACATTTTTTTCGATACTTGAATATGTGTACATAAAGAAAGTCGAAAAAAAATTAAAAAAAAAAGATTTTATGCAAGAAATAATATAATTTTCTTCATTTTTTTACTCAAATTCCAAGAACTTAAAGTTTTGCAGTTCTGGTAGCAACCCTAGCAGTATTTTCTTTTTTTAAATGAGGACTTACTCGAATATGAAAGTTTTTCGAATGTCAAGTGTTCCCAAAAAATTCTAGAGCATGAAATTTATTTGAACATGTCTAGTGATTATAGATTATATTGGTTGGGTAGAGTTGTAAAGAGGTGAAAATGTGGTAATCTCCTTAATTTTTTCTACAAACCTTTTTTTTTGAAAATTCAGCTCTTGCATTTCATTTGTAAATTAAGAATTGTAATGAATGATTCCAATAGATTTTTTGATTTTTTATAGATCTTTACCAAAAAAATACTTTGTTGTTTGGTTCTTTTTTTTTTAAAAAAAAGTTTTGCAATTTAAAAATGTTTTGCATATTTTGAAAAAACATATTTTTTTAATATTTTTTCAGAATATTAAGAATTTAAAATGGACTAGAAATGAGTTTGTGCGATTTTTGAACGTTGAAAATGCGCGTGCGCCCCGCGTTGCTTAGATACTGCACTGTTGTAACCGCTAAACATTGCATTGTCGGTTTTATTTTGAAAGTGTTGATCTATGCTAGAGACCGGTTAATCACTACATATATATGAGGCGCCCGTTTTCAAAACCGGCCAAGTCCAAAAACATAAAATTTTGAGATATTCTCATATATAAAAATCTAGACCATGCTTTGTCTTTCTACAATGGTTTTAGATTAAAAAAAAATTTTTTTGACACAAATATTACACTTTTTAATTTATTATTGATTCATGGGTTTCAAAACCGGCCAAGTCCATGAACTTGCATTCAAAACCAATCCAACGCCTTGGAATCAAAACCGGCCAAGTCCAGTTCATTGGGATCAAAACCGGCCAAGTCCAAAATTATTTTCTCAAAAACATTCGCAAATAAAACTTTTAATATCTGATCTGACGTACCTTGTGTAAGAAATTTTATAAGCTATCATGTGTGAAATACTTTTTAATTTTTCAATGAACATAGATGAAAACAAACGTTTTTCGTTGTTTTCCCAAAAGTATGAAATATGAACTTGGCCGGTTTTGAAACCGGGCGCCTCATATATAGGGAGACCGGTCTTTAGTTTGTATAGTGTTGATTAAGACTTTCAAAAGAGATCGGTCTCTCTGCTGACGGCGGGCAACATCGCAAATATTCAGGTGAATTTGAAAATGTACGAATTCTCTGATCGTTGAACTTTTTGAATGTTAGTTCTATAACGTTCAGCAGGCGCCATGATAGCAATCATTAGAGATGTTATTAACGCTCGAGCTGCTTAGACTTCTTTTTCTCCACGAAATTTCCCCAGAACAAATTTTTTATCAAGCCTTTTCCCCACACTTTCCGTTTCCCAAAAATTTTCGCAAAACAAATTTTTTCTTCAAAAGTGTGAAAAAAACCTGATTCCGAGAATCCTGCTAAGGTTTACGTAAGGCGTCATAGAACCGTTTTAACCAGGGATCCAGAGTTTTTTTTTCAAACTTTTGGAGATGGATTTTATTTATTTTTTCCTATATTATAGCTAGAGGAATAAAAATAATTGTCCCAACATTCGAGCTTCCTAGCTCAAACCTGTAAACGGCGCGGACAGAGTTTACGTCCAATATCGTTGAAATTTAACTAAAAAAAACGACTTACTAAAACGTAGAAAAAGTCTGCCTTAGGTGCCAAGATATTGCGCTTTGGGGTTTGGGGTTAGTTTAGAAAAAAAAAAATAGAATCGGGTTTGAAGAAAATTTTCCCAAAATTTCTGCTTCCTAGATCAAACCTGCGAACGGCGCATCCACTTTGTTTCCTAGTACAATTCATATGAAAAACGAAAAAGCAAAGCAATGAAAAACAGAAAATTTACTAAAACGCAAAAATAAATTTGTGAAAATTTACTAAAACGCAAAAAAAATCTGTTTTACGTTTTTTTTGGGTATATTTTTTCCGCATTTTTAGTCACATGAAGAATATGGGCGTGGTTTTACAACAGTGGGTGGCGTCCCCCATTCAACTAAAAATCCCAAAACGCTATATCTTGGCACCTAAGGCAGACTCTTTCTACGTTTTAGTAAGTCGTTTTTTTCGTTAAATTTCAACGATATTGGGCGTAAACTCTGTCAGCGCCGTTTACAGGTTTGAACTAGGAAGCTCAAATGTTGGGACAATTATTTTTATTCCTCTAGCTATAATATAGGAAAAACTAAATAAAACCCCTCTCAAAAAATTGAAAAAAAACACCCTAATGTACATATGTGCATTAGAGCGGTTCAAAACAAAAAACTTTGTCAGCGGATTACAATAGCCTTATATGTCAGGATAAAGCCCATTACTAAGATTAAGGTTAATATTGAAAACTGGGTAAGCGCCCTCTGTTTTAAGTAGACAACCCATTTTCAAAAATATTGATTTAAAAAATGGTGCAAGTTGCAGACGCTATCAAATTTTCGAACAAAGTGGGTAAAGTTTTCGGGCAATTATCGACCAGGAAATTCCAATCTATGATTAGTTTTTCTTCTTCTTCTTTTTTTCTTATAAAAAAATTGAAAATTGACCGGACAAAAGTAAAAAAGTACCAATTTTCCACTTTCTAGTTGCAACACGTCAAATATTATTTTGCCGCCGATCCCGTGGTATATCATTTTAAATGTATTGTTATTTGTTTAAAAGAATACCGTAAGCCGCATATTTACAATTTAAAATTCCGATTTTGTACTTTAAAGTGGCAAAATCACCCCATATTTTATTGCCCTCGATCCCGTGTTATACCATTTTGAATGTATTGTTATTTACTTAAAAGAATGCCTTAAGCCATATATCATTATCTTATTTCAAAACCAAGATATCTGAACTTTTCCAAATTATCAGACCTGGCATAATTTGAACTATTCTATAGATTATATTCTATTCTACCATTTTCAAAACAGCAAATCATTTAAAATCTGATAAGTTATTTTTTTTTTTTATGAATTGTATTTGAATTGTTAAATTCAAATGTTTCTTATCGGATGGTTTGTAGGCAGGGCCGGGTTAAGGCTATGTGCCGCCCGTACGCCAATAAAATTTTGCCGCCCTCGTTTTGAAAATTTGCCGCCCTTGTTTTGAAAATTTGCCGCCCTCGTTTTCAAAATTTGCCGCTCCCATTTCCTTGCCGCCCATGCGCCATGACGTCGGTGGCGTATGCGGTAGCACGGCCCTGTTTGTAGGAGTAAAATTGCCTAGGTGGCGACACTTAAACATTCGTAACTTTTTTTTTATGAAACGTATTAAAATTTTTTTTCAGGAAAAAGTCGTTTAGACTTTACAGTACAATTGTGTGGAAAAACTTTGTTTCTTTGTGTTTGCTTATTAAAAAGTTAATTTTTTATTAATAATTTTTATAAAAACTTAAATTCATATAAATTGTAAAATATTTCTTGTCCTATAACGAAAATTTCATTGACTTTTTACCAATTTTTACTGAGAAATCGCAATTTAAGAAAACACGCACACAAAAATTCACTTGTTCATAACTTTTTAAAAATTCAAAATTTTGCAAAAAAAAAAATTTAGGGCCTCAATATTGATCAATAAATCTTCAAAGTTTGAAAAGTTGAATAAGTCTGTTTTATTGAGAAAATTTTTCTCATTTTGAGCTGCAGTTGAAAGATTATTTTCTCTTGTCGGTATGGTTAACACTCCACGAAAGCGAAATCTTTCTGACAGAAATTTTGGGAAACTTATTTTTACGAAAGCAAATACATACTATGAAATCCTTCTTTAACGTTTTCTATTGTGCACTGTTGAATAAAAAATACTGCATAGTTAGAAAATGTAAGTGTTTACGTTCGGGCTGTCTCACAAAATCTCTATTTTTTATAGAGTGGTAAAAAAGATGGTGATATTATTAATTTCTTCACTATCACTGTGATTATATAGTTTTAGTGGTCATGGAAATTTACTGGAAATGAGAATTTTCTATTAGCACTAAAATGAATAAGTGGAATTGAGAAATTTTTCAATTAGCACTAAATTTAGTGGTAATGACAATTCCAAAATGTTCCACTGCCACAAAGCTAGTTTAGTGGAAATAGCAAATTTCCATTACCATTAAAAATGGTTTTGTGAATTTAAATGAAAATTGGACGGTATTGGTTTGCTGACATGCCTATGACTTTATTAGTTATATTAGTGAAATTTTTCCAGCTTCAACAAAAAATATCGCTGTATGGTGTTACTTCGATTACATATGTATGTACATATGTATGTTGTACTACTACTCACTCAAATTTTTTCAACATTTTTCAACTGTTTCAATATTTTTCAACATGTTTCAACTTGTTTCAAGCTGTTCAACCTTTTTCAAGTTTCATCAAAATTTTCTATATACTACTATGGATTTTTCCAACCTTTTTCACCAGTTTCAACATTTTGTTACCTCTCTTAACGTTTTTTAACTTTTTTACGAGACTTCCAATCTCTTTCAAATTTTTTCAACATTTTACATGATGGTGAAAAGTTTCGTCACTGGACTCTGCTCAAAATTGGATCTTTTGAAATTTTGTAGTATCTTTTCGACTCTAAATTACACCCCAAATAATTTCCCATTCAAGTTTTTTTATAACTCAAGCTTGTATTTAAACATGGTTAGAGCCCATATCGTTGACGTTGAAGTTTGTTGAAAATATCGAAAAATATTGTAAAGGTCGAAAAACATTGAAAAGTCGAAAAATATTGAATAACTAAATAAGTTGATGAGACGAAAAATGTTAAAAAACAGAAAACTGTTAACCAAGTCCATGAATATTGAATAACTCGGAAAAATACTGAATCACTTGGAAAAATATTGAATAATTCGGAAAAATAATGAACAAGTAGAAAAGTGGCCAGGAACAGGACGAAAGATTTTTCAAAAAGTCAATTAATGTTGTAAGGGTCGAAAATTTTGCTAACGTCGAGAAATGTCTAGAAAGTTGAAACGTATTTGCCGCCAATGCACTTGAGTATACTTGTCAGGAAAGATGTTATTGCATCAAGAATATTTCTTTTTTATAGGTAATGCAGTGTAAATAATTGTAGTAAACGTAAAAAATTAATAGCAAACATGAAATTCTAATGACAAGTGTAACTAAGACTGCAAGAGAATATATAAACAAATGCTATGTACATATGTAACTCGTACCAAAACAGATCATGTCAACAATAGAATAATAATTCTATTTAACTTATCTGTTTTTTATTTACATTTTTGATTTGAATGCCAATTAGATTAAGGTAGCGAAAAAACGCTTAAAAACTCTACTTGCTTGAATTTTCAAGTTTCAATATATTCACATAAATGGTTTTTTTAGAGGGCAGGCTTGCAAGAGAAATTATATATTCCAGAATGCATTCATTATACTTTACTTTTTGTTTTCAAAGTATGTTTTTTTGCTGAAAGCAACTTTTGACATTAATAATTTTTTTCCTCAGTGTTATTAGAATATAAAAAATTTATAAAAAAATTATTGCACATTGTAACTCAGAAAAAAAACTGATAACGGCAAAAAGTTTCATGTGCTATTTTTTTTATAAATTAGCAATTTTGTTGCAAAAATATAAGCAATACAAAAAAAAATAAACAAATTTAAAGAACTCTTTATGACAATTTTTATCAGTTTTTATAAGTTTTCTAAGAAATTGTATGCAGCATATACAAATGTCTTATCAATGTTTATTTTGAGTAAATATAAAATTATAATTTAGACACAATTAATCTACTTTTTGAGTGTCTTTATGGTGAGAAGTAATAAAGTTTATTTTTTACTGATAGCCTAACAAAGCTGTATGAAATTGCGTAGTAAAAAAAAAAATTTCTAAATGATATAAATACTATTATGAATTTTGTATGCGATGTCTGCCAACTGAGTAATCCAATGTTATTAAAAATAAGTTTAATTTACTAGGAGTTCGGTTATGATGATTTTCGAAAAAAATTCTCTAGACATTGTTCAAAAAATTTTATGTAACGAAATTTCGCGGCTTGAAAATTTTCGCGAATATATGATGATAGAAAAAAACCAGTCGAAAAAATCACTACCCTACACTGCACTGACCATCTCAATAGGCATTTTTGCATTTCTTAAGGCCTTTAAGAGTTCTATATAACGGTCGTTCTTTTAAAAACTGCACACTTTGTTTTTTTTTTAAGAAAGACTATAACTTTATAAAAAAGTTAAAAAAATTGAAATAAATTTGTTGAAGCACGAATTTTTTTAATTAAAAAAATTTGTTCTCAAAATACTTTCAATATAACATCCTCCGTCTTTTTATATGAGTCAGATTACGCCAAGTGGGCACCCAAAACTTCACTTTGTCTTGGAACTAAAAGTTTTATGTATCAATCTAAAGTACTTATCAAAGGAATAATTTTTCTCAAAGCATTAACAAAAATTTCAATTGTTACTAGCTTTTTTTATGCAATGAAAATTTTCGACAAGTTTATTTAAAAAATTAATTCCTCTTATAGTTATTGACATAAAATTATGAAACTTGATGCAGATGTTAAAAAATGATTGCACTTTCTATTGATAATAAAAACAAAATTTAATAATTATATATTCACATTTTTTTATAACTTTTAAACAAAAAATCAATTATAATTTTGCCTTCTCTATACGAAAAATTAAAATTTGTATTTTTGTTATAAGCCTTGAATATTTAATATTGAATGTATGCAAAAATATTAAGGGTGCCGTCATTCATTTCAATAAAAAAAAAAATTATAATGAGAACGATCTGCGACAAATTCCCACTTTGCGCTATGCATTTGAATAGAAATAATTTTTTAAAAATAATGTACAATGAAAATGCGAGTATTTTGTAGGTATACAATGCGATAAAAACAAATAATAAATAAATTTTCATTGAACTCCTATGAAATTCACATTCCTGATTATGAAGATGAAGAAGAAGAATTAAATCAAATGAAGAAGGATTAGAACTTTTGTCTAGTTCATATAAGGATATAATACACTTTAGGTGCATAGCTCATACTTCCCAGTTGGTAGCTTATGATACAATATCTACAGTCAATATTAATGTTACTAAGTGCAGAGATTTTTCTAAAAAGCTTGGAGCACCTATTAAAGCTTCTTTGGTTCAAAGGTTTAGGCTTAAAAAAACAAAGCTTGATTGTCCAACTCAATGGAATTCCACAATTTATATGCTCCAACGCTTATTAGATTACAAAACTTTGTACACATTTAACTTTTCATGTTTTTTTACTTTGTAGTATGTCAATTTTAACTATGTCTCCATCTGAATTTTAATTGTTCTGCCTTGAATATAAAATCAAGATAGTCTTAACTTCAGCAAAATCATGGTTGAAGAGTGTGCTCCAGTGATGGCATTTGGGTTTTGTGGAAATGTACTGCATCGCGACTTCAAATGAACTTTTTAGAGGCTGAATGTACTTTTTTGGAATTTTTGTCTTTTTTGCCATATTTTAGTAAAATGTGTAAAAATTTTGGTATTTTATTAAAAAAATAGAAAAAAAGATCATCACTAATGGGTGAGTACTGTACAATTTGATTTCAATATTTTACTAAAAAAAAAAAACCAAAGGTCATTACTTTTGGGTATGGAGACATGAGCAGTGCCTCATTCCTTAACTTAATTACAAAAAAATAAGGCTTATTTTTAACATAAATATGTTCTGATTCAATCGAACAATAACTCTTCAGTATCACAATAAAACTTCATTCGTACAATGAGTCTTCATCTGCAACATCTACTAGATTATTAAAACCTCTTCAAATTTAATTCGGAAGTATTTCAATATTTTTTTCAAATTATTCCGAAGTATTGCCAGCTACTACAATGTTGTGATTTCATTAAAATTATTTAAAAAAAAATGGTCGTACGACTTTTGGTCACATATTTTAACAAAAATTATTAAAAAAAAAGATGATTATTATAAATTGTCCAAATGTACCGAAAATGTACTGAAAATTCTCCAAATGTACTGCAAATGACTCAAATGTACTGAAAACTTGTCGAATTTACCGAAGAAAATTTTTCAGGACGTAAATGTACCGAAAAAAGTACAAATGTACCGAAAATGCCATCACTGGTGTGCTCACATACGTATAGAGTCAGAAACAGTATGATTAACTAGTATAGAGCTTACTTACTTACTTAGATTGCCATAACAACCCGTTGTCAGGTTACGGCCGACCTCATTAGCTCTCGCCAGGCACCTCTGTTTTGCGCGCGCCTTCTCCAATCGTTAATGCCAAGCGCGGTTAGGGCTTCCTCAGCTTGGTCTATCCACCGGAGGCATGGTCTCCCTCTTCGTCGTTGACCGGGGACCTTCCCTTCGAATACCTTTTTCGCTGGAGCTGCTTTATCTATACGATGGACATGACCCAGCCAGCGTAGTCGCTGTATTGTTATACGCTTAACTATGTCAATGTCGGCGTAGAGCCCATACAGCTCGTGGTTCAAACGAATGAGATAGTCGTCGCCAACTCGAACAGGACCAAAGATTTTGCGGAGAACTTTCCTCTCGAACACCCCAAGAGCGGCTGCGTCTGTTGTCGAAACCACCCATGCCTCAGCGCCATAAAGAAGCACAGGTAGAATGAGCGTCTTGTTAGCTTTGTCGATCGAGAGAGAGCTCTGCAACGTAATTGCTTACTGAGACCGTAGTAGCACCTATTAGCAATTGTTATTCTCCGCTTAATCTCCAGACTGACATCATTGTTGTATAGTATAGTATAGAGCGTACAACTGAAAATATTAACGACACAAGTGTAGTAGTATCTTATTCCGAAGATGAAAGAGCTGCTAAAGAACAAGACAAATAATTCAATATCAAAGGATTCGAAATTTATTAGACTTATCCTAGGATTTCTAAGGAAAATAGATTTCAAAATTCTGGTAACAAAAAAAATTGATTCACCTCTATTGAGTGAGTCATGTAAGCTGTTCCAGCAACTCAAGTCAGTGTCGAGAGGGCTTTTTCTGCGTTGGAGTTTGTTTTAGCTTCGCATAGAATACATCTTTTCAAAGAATCACTAGAGAATATTCTACTTGTGCGTTTAAATGAAAATTGTTTCCAAAAATAAATAAAATAACATTCTAAAATAAAAATAAAATGAAATTGTCTAGTTTTTTTTATTTTTTTCGGAAAAAAATTGAACCTGAACCCAAACCGATCCCGGACCCACTAAACTTACAGGGTTCGAAAGCCCGCTTTAGATTGATATATAAAATTTTAATTCCAAAACAAAGTTGATTTTTGGGTGCCCACTTGGCGTTATCTGACTCTATGTTATTCGTCAATCAATCCTACAAATGCATGTGCTTTCATATCGAAGTTCCCGCCATAACTTTGGAAACTAAGAATTTTTTACTCATGACGCGCACCATGTTTTTTCAATATAAAATTCAACACACAATTGTTTTTATTTTTTTTTGTAATGTTATTTTCAATCAATCCTAAGAATGTATCGACATTCAAATCGAAATTCCCGCCATAACTTTGGAAAATATGATTTTTTTAAATGCGCGTCAAAATCAATCAGTCAATTGTATGAATTGTATGGTATTTTTCAAAGTTATGTCGGGAATTTTGATTTGAACGCATATATGTACATTCTTAGGATTCATTGAAAATAACATTACAAAAAAAAATGAAAAATTCATTTTATGTTGAAAATACATGGTGCGCGTCATAAGTAAAAAAATTCGTAGTTTCCTAAGTTGTGGCGGGAATTTCGATTTGAAAGCACATGCATTCTTAGGATTGATTGAGAAACAACATACAAAAAAATAAAGAAAACCGGAGGATTTTATGTTGAAAATATTTTGAGAAAAATTTTTTTAATTAAAAAAATTATTGTTTTAACAAATTTATTTAATTTTTTTTATAATTTTTTTATAAAGTTATAGTCTTTCTTAACAAATACATATGAATAAATGATTTTTTATCCTATCTTCTATAGTTTTTGAGATATTTCGTTTCAAAAAATGTTTAAAAACGTCAAAAAAACAAAGTGTGCAGTTACTAAAAGAAAGACCGATAACCATTCTTTAAGAGCAGAACTCTTCAAAACATTCGCTAAAGAGGTTTTAAAAGACAGAATAAGTCCTATTTAAGACCAAAAGGGCACCTTCTATCGGGCTCTTTAAGAGGCTTATTTAAGCTGTGACACTTTGATTTTTTAAGTAAAATCATGTCGAAATAGAATGATTTATTGCAAAAAAAAATCATGTTTTTGTCAAAAACAAAGGAAACTCTTTTTATTTTTTGTTGGCATTTGTTTTGAAAAAGATGGCCGAGGACGCGATTTTTTTAAATTCCTCGATAAGTTGCATTTAAAACTTAAGGATTATCTCAAAGACTTCATAAGAGGTACAAAAATCTAAAGGATTATCCTCAAGGTCTTAATAAAACTGAACAGCTTTAGTTTTTGTAAAAAAGTTTTTTGTTGCATTGATAGGGTTACCATATAACCAAGAGACAAGTTAAGGACGAACCGCTTCTGAGTTTTCATTTTGGGCTGTTTTTTTTAATTTTATCGCACAATTATGTAGGTATGGACAGATATGATATGTACTTGATGAATTTACCTATCTGAAAAAATAAAAAAAACAAAAAGTGTATGAAGTGATATTATTGAATACTGTTTAGACAAATTTTGAAGTCAAACATGAATCCAAAATTTATGAACGTCTTCTATGAATTTTTTTAGATCTAAAACTTACAGAACCCAATAGTTCTTAAAAGTCCGGGAGCCAGTGAACTTTTCACATTTGCTCAAGATAAATTATGTTTCATTCGTCATTGTTAGTGGTGTTCTTTTTGGTTCAATACCAATATGTGGTCAATTAAAGAGTCTGAATGAAGAATTTCGCTTAATCACAAGGAAAGTAAGCCACAAGTATAAAAATATACTATGTCATATGTTGTAAAAGAGATTAAAACAGATAAGTTCCATGCCTGAAAATATCTGTTTAAGAAAATTTGACTGATTTAAGAATAAAGACTGCAATTTTGTACAAAAATTGTTATTTTGGGAGAAAAATGCGGTTATCAGATTTGAACAAGTAATATTACTTTAAAACTTTCACTAAAATCAGTATTTTCCCCTTTTCCGCCCCATTAAGTGCTCCATGGACCATCGGTGTGTCGGCAGGATGCCACTTTTATTACGTACAGCACTAATATTTCCGAGTGAGACATAATTTAACTTAGGGGCCGTTCATAAATTACGTAAGACAATTTCATGACTTTTTGACCCCCCCCTCCCCCGAGTAAGACTTAGTAAGATTCTCACTACCCCCCCCCTCCTTCCGAAATCTTACGTAAGATTCATAATTAAGGTGAAACTAGTCAAAAAATGTATTTTTCATGTGATGTACTATATTACTATGTATATTTAGTTTTAATATACATATGTTACATATTAAATAAATATTACGAAATTACAAACTACACATTTGTTTTTCAAGATGAATAAAAAAAGTCATCGTAAGTCATCGTTAGTCCATGCGCTTTTCAACCAGTCTGATAGTGAACCTACAATTGGCACACCCGATTCGTCTGTTGAATTTTCTGATTCACATTCAAACTCTGTAACATCAATATCCTCGTCGTCATGCCACTCTGCAACTTGACAAATCTCCGATTGTTTTAAAATGCAAAGGCTTTTCCCCTTTCCACGTTTCAAAATTGAAACTGGTTGAATCATGTGAGTGCGACTACCGTCTTTTCCATGTAGTTTTTTGTGCATTACAGTAGCTTTTTTCGAGGCAAAGTACTGGTCACAAATATTACAAACTCGATCAGCTAAGACGTTTGCAAGCGAAGGACAAAAAAAAATCGTAAGGCATGATTTTGAGCTGTGGATGTACTTTTGACCAATCGTAATTTAACGCTAAGCGAAGAAATAGAGGACAAAACTGATTGCTGTTTTGGTCTCCTGTTGAAGAAGGAATCGAAAGCGAATCTTCTTGTTGAAGACGACAAGTGCAAGGGGGTGGTAAAGAACCGGGACAACATCAACAAAATTTCAAAGTCGATGTATCTGCGTGTAAATGCCTGAATAATAGCAAACTTGTGAGACGGTGTTACAAGTCGACCCTGCGTGTAAACAACATACATATATTTCATTACATAAACAGAAGAGAAGTTGTCCCGTTCAGAGTCGATTACTTAAATCGATTGTAATCGATATTTCTGAATCTTTCGTGACTGTCGAAAATTCAAATATATTTCATTACTGTCACAAATGACGATGCGTTAATACAACTTTAATGTATGAATACGCATTTTAAATATTACGTAAGATGATCATTCACCCCCCCCCCCCCCCTCTCGTAAGATGTAGTAAGAATCCGCCGACCCCCCCCCCCCCCCGCCCCCTAAACGTCTTACGTAATTTATGAACGGCCCCTTAGCGCAAATGTGAAATTTAAAAGTTCACTGACTCCCTGGCTATAAGATGTTTAGGAAAAACAGAAAACGGAGTAAACAAGTTAAAAATAGTGAATAGTATCGCATTTGAATCAAAAGCACTATATGAAACTTATTAAATTTGTTTTCATTTTTCAATGATTTAATTTTTAAAAAAGTGCCTAAGTTATAATTTAATCACAATTTTTAGAAAGGTTGTATCGTTCAAGAATTTGTATTGTCTTGCGGACGTTTGGTTAGCCTATATCTGAAACGTAAATGCTGCTTCCTTAGCAAAAAGAATGAGATCATAAAAGTATTATGGTGCTTTTATGATAAATATCAAATTAAGTTTTGTAGAGAGAGCTTGGTAAGACCTTATGAGTACTTCATAAAGACATTAGTTCTTTTACAAAAAACATGTTTACTGACGTTTTAAGAACCTCTCACAAGACGTCGCTAAGACCTTAATAAATACTTTCACAATTTTAAGAAATTTTGTTATATGTAAATACCTTAATTGGCAGTTTTGAAAGGCTTCATAAATATTTTTCATCGGAAGACGTAATTTTATTCTCTTAAGAGGCGAATAAATACTCTGGTATAAATCAATAACTTCATAAATGTTTATTAAATGCTTTCGAAAATTCTTCGAAAGCTGCCGATTATTTTAATTCTCAGTGGGATACTGCCCTCAGATGCGATAAGGGCGTATCTCCGTTGAGTTGGGGAAAAAAGCTAACCTAACTAAATTCAAGTAAATGAACTTCTTTTTTTTAGTAGAATAAATTTTGCTTTCACGCCGCACAGTAGGCTGAGCCCATACAAAAGTTGGTGAAAAATAGGAGTGCTCCTATGGCGTGCTTCATGAAATTTGGTATGCTTGTTCAATTTCAACTAATTAAGACAAATTTCAACAATACTTGAAATCGACCACCATGTCTTGGATCTATATTAATTTTGTACATGCTTTTGAATTGGAGGTACATACAAAAGTTGACCGATCTTAACCAAACTCGATCTTATGAAGAAGAGTAGAGTAATAAAATTGTAGAGTATGGTTGAAATAGGCTACCCGCTAAGGGGTACCTCCCTTGGATATATATAAATTTTTTACATGAAATTGTATGTTGCAAAAGTCGGTGAATTTTTTTCACGTAAATTAAAAGCAAAGACTCTCACACATTCTCTTCTTTTTTACTCAGACATATTTATTATATGAAATTTTTTAAATGATCCCTCAAGGAAAAATTGGAAGGCTTCCATATGGAAGTGATGGGGAAACATTCCTTATCGTATCTTTCGGAAGCTTATAGGAAGATTTGAATTGATGTTGTTTCCAAACCGCTATCTTAAGAATGCATGTGGAAACGTTTGCTTATTGTGAAGCAAATAAAAAAGTCATTGTTTCCAAGCCGCTTCTTTAAGAAGGCATGTGGAAACGTTTGCTTGTGAGGCAATGAAATACATTTTGCTTGTTAAATTTTTATAAAAATTAATTTTATTCAAGTTTTGAATTTTTTTTTTGCTGTCATTGAGTAAAATAAATATAATAAAATTAATTTAAATGTATATTGCGTTGGAAGGCTATGCAAATATGATAATTTAAAGCTTTTTGTTATTAGAAAATGCCACGCCTACCTTCCCGATCTCTTTTATTGTTCGTGCCAATGGTTTCCTCGCCACATTCTGAGCATATACAAAAATTCACTTAAAAAAGTTAGAAAACTCTCTAGATATGCTAGAGAGTTTGTGCTTGTGGCTCAATGGGATGTGCCAGGCCCACCTGTCCAATTCTATTCACCACTTTCGTTACTTTGTAATTTTGTACCAAGCTTGATCACGCTATTGTTTCCACATTCATTTATAGGACAATGGAGAGGAATGTTTCCACATCCATTTTTAAGACAGTGGTGAGGAATTCTTCCACATTCCTTTTCAAGACAGTTTGTGGAATGTTTCCACATTCATTTTTGAGACAGCGGAGAGGTATGTTTCCACAATCATTTTTAAGACAGCGGAGAGGAAAGTTTCCCTCTAATGACATCGTGTGTAAAAAAGAAATGGAGTGTCTAACGGAAGGGAATGCTTCCTACATTCTATGGAATGTTTCCTATTTATATCTGGGAATGTTTCCATTTCCTAGAGGGATAACACAGTTTTTATGTCTCTTCTTCATTATTTTCACTTATAGTATAGTATCTTAAGTAAGGGTCCTCCTCATTTAACTTATTTTTATATGTATGTATGTATACATTGATGTATGCATTCTTGTTTCCGTAAGCCCGGAATGTACATATGTATTTTTTTTTTAATTTACTGTTCCAAAAAACCATAAAAAAAATGTTGGATGTTTACTACCAAAAAATTTGTAAATTATGCTAAATGCAGAAAAAAAAACAGAAAAAAAGCGAAACAACAATAGCAACATAAACAATTTTTTTTTTCGTACACGCAATGTCGTCTCCAATTTCTACGTTAAATAATTAAATTCTGATTACTATGTCATATAAAAGAAAAAAAAAAAAAAACATTCTGTCAGCAAAATGCAAAGATATAGCGAAAAAAAGTACTGTAAAACATTATTCAACATTCAATCAAAAAAACAACTTCAACTGCAGCGTTGCCGAATGGATCCATTCGTATACTTTTTCTCTTAAATTTTGATGGACAATTTTTATTTTGCCTTAGTGCGAATTTGGATACTTTTTCACCCAGAAAATATTTAGCAAACATTTATTGTGGCAACTTGTAATCATGGCTCAATATTGTTTTGTTAACCCTCTACTGCATGAGCATATAAGCGTCAGTAAAAAAAAATATTTTTATTCAAATATACGCTTATTTTTTCATTTTATACACGAATTTAACAAAAAAAATGTTTATCCTGTTCATGTCCTTTTTATCCTTTGCATCCTTTTTATCCTCCGTATGCACACAAAGGACTTTTCGATCAATTTATAAACGGAAAAATTTTTGTTTTAGGTAACGTTGTGAAATGAAGAAAATCAATTTCATTTGGTCATTATAACAAAGATATAATTTACATTTTTAGCAATTCAATTTTTTTGAAATTTCGACTGCAATGTAAGATCGCACTAAATAAACTGATTTTGCATCAAACCAACTTTTCGTTACGTATGTAGGTAAGATATTAAAAAACGCGAATATAGTATAGATAACAAAAATGGCAAATTGAATTATGATTAACGTTGAAAAAGTGGAGAAAATTTTTTTCAAAGTTGAAAATCCATATATGGCTCTGTATGCAGTAGAGGGTTAAGAAAATTTTTTTATCCAACAGGTTGGATGAGTACCAATGCAGCCTAAGTGCACATGGTGCTTTTTTCACCTAAATGCCCTCTTTGGTAATTTCTTGCTGCTTGACATCTCACTCTGATTCATACAATTTCAACTGGCGGCAGCAGCAGATATAAATTTTGATTTGAACAAATTTGAAAAAAGATTAAAATAAAACTATAAAACTAAATCAACTGAATCAAAACAAAAACTGAAAAATGGACATTATAGTTTTTTTTATAAGCCTTACTCGGCTACTATAAATGTTTAGTAAAATGTAAATTTTTGGTTTGTTTTATTGGCTTTTTTTAATAATAAAAATTAAATGATAATTGAACTTCAGCCATTTATAGCAGCGATCAACATTCATGTAAAATTTTACAAGTTGATAAAATGCTTTATTAATTAGACAAACTTCGACATCAAAGGAAAAAAACAACAACAACTCTAGAATATAGACCAGTGGTGGGCAAGTAGTGTCCCTATCCGCCCTCATTGCCCGCACCGTTATTCGACGCACAAGCAAGCGAAAAAATATTCGCAGAATTTCAACGCTATCAGGCACAGCGTTGAGTTGAGTTCAAATGAAAACAAAAACAACACACAAAAGGATTAGCGCTGCGACGCATTGTGTCTTGACGAATGTAGCAATTGTTTTTGTTTGTAGTGCAATCTGTTTTTTTTTTGTGCTGTTGGCGAATTTGGAAATGAAAGTAAAAAAACTTTAAGATTTCGTTGTTGTTTCGCTTTTTTGTTAGATTTCCATGCCCACCACTGATATAGACATATGTTTCGATTCTTAAAATCTCATAAGTATATTTTTGGTTGATGCCAATGTCTGCACTCAAATTACACCCGCTATATAAATGAAAATCTAACAAAAAGCTAAGTTTTAATTTCAATCAAATGTGGCAAATTTTAAGTGAATTCAAAGAACACACCATTTCGTTGAAATTTCAATCAGCGGTTCCGCTTTTTTTGCTTACATTAGGTTTGTTCCTACCAGATTTTGTGGTAAATATTGAAAAGTGTCAAATCGGGATTTTCGAGAGAGTAAAAGCTGAAATTTCTCTGACTACTCGAACCACCACAATTATGGCAGGAAAGGGAAAATGGGTAAAAATTGAAGACTGTCAAAAAGTTTCGCGTATTTTAGTAAACAAACAATAGCAGAGTTCAGGAGCTAAAGCTAGCGTCGTAGTTGCAAGGCGAGTGAAGCATTTTCGAGAATATTATTGAAATAACTCATAGATTCATAAATTATCTTGAGCTTGGATTTATTTTAAATGCATAAAGTGCATTTTAAAAATATGGTTAGTATAAAAATAAGAGGTTTGGCGTAAAGTAAATTTTAGCCAAAATTATTTCACATTTTGAGTTAAACAGTGTTGTTATATTATTTCTACTGAACTCTACTTATAGCAGAAAAAAAAAATGAAGTTTTTATAAACAAAGCATAAGAAAACAATAAAGTTGTACAAGCGGGAATTTTTGCCGAAAAGTAATCAAGCTTAAATTTTGTGTTTTACATTTGATTATTTAATTTATTTTATGTGAGTATAAAGAATGCAATTATTAAAGTGCTATTTGAAAAACGGAGAAACATTTTGCTTGAATTCTGAAGTGTACATTAAATTGCATATTATTATACCCTACACCGAGGGTATATCTCTCCGTTTGTAACACATCGAAGGGGGCGCGGCAGGTATGGAAAAGTATATATATTCTTGATCAGCGTCACCACCTAAGTCGATTTAGCGATGTCCGTCTGTTTGTCTGTCTGTCTTTCCGTCTGTTGAAATCAGGTTTACGGGAAAACCAAGAAAGCTAATTGAATGAAACCTTCACACACAGGTCACATCTTTTTGCAGGCATTTTGCTATTGAAAATGGGCGAAATCGGTTGACGGACACGCCTACCGACCATACTCTATACCCAGGCCAATTTTGAAAAAAGTTGCGGCGATTTTGATGAAACTTAGTGATTTGATACACATGTGAACGAAATTAGGATTAGGCTGGGCTTCAAGTTTCCAAAAGGTCGTACAGGGGCGTGGCACAGCCCTAAATTTTATCATTTATACCACCATATCTTGTAAGTCGTTCAAGATATTGCAATGAAATTTGGTAAACGGATACATATCTAATATATCTTGAGTTAAGAAAAAAGTGGGCGGAATCTAAAAAGTGGGCGTGGCATTTTTCAACTGTTAAAAATTTTGATTCCGTATATCTCAAAATTGGCACAAACGATTTCCATAAAAAATTTTGGAGATGATGCCGCTGAAAGCAGCAATCAATACAAGCTCAGCAACTTTCATTAAAAAAGCTCGTTGAAGAGCGTGGCACCGCCCACAATATTTATAAACGTTTTATTAAGAGAACTAACAACGTAATCGTTATGAAATTTAATGAGGTAGATATACTTACTATAAGGTCTCTTATTACAAAAATTTATTCCAATAGTACCTGTGGGCGTGGCACCTCTTATGTAAGCAAGAAACGTTTATTGTTATAGATAGTGTGCTATGAGAATAATCTTTATAAAATTTGGTGTATAGATGCCACTTACTATAAGCTTTAAAAATAAATTAATTTTTACGTGATTGCATCAGTGGGCGTGGCACCTCCCATATTGACATAAATTTGTAAGCGCTGTTTTAAGTGAACTATTGCAGAAATTGCAATGAAATTTAATATAAGTGGTTTAGTTGCCATAGAGTATATCTGAATCAAAAGTGGCTGAAATAGCAACAGTGGGCGTGGCACCTCCCATACAAATAAAATACGGTAAGTGTCATATTTATCGAAATATGTGAGCAATCATACTAAAATTTGGTGTAAGGGGTTTGCTTATGAAAAGCTATTTCTGGATCAAAACTGGGCTGGATTGTACCAGTGGGTGTGTCGCCGCCCTAAATTTTAAAATTTAATATGAGGATGTCGATCACGAATATAATTTATTGAACCAAAAGTGGGTGGAATCGGAGAAGTGGGCGTGTTATATTTCAAATTTTTCATTTCTATTCGATTTTTTCAACATTTTCCGTATTCTTACGACTTTTCCAACGCTTTAACTTTTTCTAATATATCCTATATGTATTTGTTCGACTTTTTCAACCTCTTTCAACTTTCTTCATAAGTTTCTTTACTTTTTTCGACTTTTTCATTAATTTTGAATAGTTTCAAATTTTTTCAACCTCTTTCAACTTTTTTAGAGTTGTTCAACCTCTCTCAATTTTTTTCAACATTTTGTATATATTTACAACTTTTTCAACATTTTTCAACTATAGGAGATAAGCGTAACTTGTTCTCCAGGAACTTTTAAAAAATTTCATTTCCCATCTGCAGTTAAATTATTTATTTTATATCATTCATAATAAACTCAATTTATCTTAAATACTTACCTCTTTCGGTGTTTTTTCACTTGATGAAAAATTGTTATTTTCCATTTTTGTTTTTATTTTTAAGCATACAAATATGTAAAAATAGCTTCTGGCGGAATTAAAATGCAGGGTTCAGAAATTTTGATG
This sequence comes from Tricholauxania praeusta, assembly GCA_949775025.1. Taxonomy (NCBI): domain Eukaryota; kingdom Metazoa; phylum Arthropoda; class Insecta; order Diptera; family Lauxaniidae; genus Tricholauxania; species Tricholauxania praeusta. Next base: position 4,765,269 of record OX459032.1, on the reverse strand, counting down.
AAACCTGACAGTTGCGTATCTGTTTGGCCATAACTTTCTGAATTCAATATAACAAAAACACTTTTGAGACTGCTTAAAATGTTAAGCTAGGCAAAAATTTTATATTTCACTTACATTATTACGGAATTCACGTTATTTTTAACAGCTAGTTAGTCCAGAAAAGTTCTGCACCAAATTTTTTTGTTCAAACAAAGAGTTATGTTCGATGGAATTGTAAAAACAAAAAAAAAAAATTGGAACAACTTTGATTTACCAACACTTCCAATTTCTTATGTTAAAACTGCGTGCTTCGAAAAACAATATTATAGAAATAGTTATCTGGTTAACTGCCATACAACCATTTGGGTGACATTCAGCTTTACGATTCCTTTTCAATAAAAAATCTCTCAGCTATTTGATTAAATAAATTTGCATTTACCAAAAACTGTTTTGATTTCAAGCTTTTTGTTATATTGCTCCTTCTTAACACAACCTTATAAGAAGTCAAAAAAAAAAAATCAACGCTGAAAATTATTTTATAAGGAAAGTATTGGACAGGTATAATTCAGACAGGAAATTTCATTTCCCTCGCTTGCAAAAAGTTAGTCTCCAGTCTCGTTACATACGATTTTGACAGTCTTCAATTTTTGTGGGTACAAGAAATTTATATGGACCAAAACGCAGACTGTTACGTTACATTTGTATGCATATTTTGACATAAATTGTTCCTAAAACACATGAAATGGAGTGCTTTAAATATTTTTTGTAGATGCATCTAAAGGTATGCTTCTCTAATACCATTTTGTATTATTATAAAAATGTTTGTATGCCTTATCATTTAGGAGTTATGAACGTGTCAGCATGGACTGTTACGTTACATAATTTTGGAAGAAGATTTTCAAGTTGCCTTACATTATTGGAAAAGTCTGCTCTTTTGGTGGACTATTTTACACGTGAAGCTTATAATTTTCAACCTTTAGGATGAAAGTAAGGACTGTCCCAGAAAAAACTTGCACTTTGTTTTTTAGTTATAAAAAAATACCCAGCAATTTTTTTGGTTTTTTTATTAATAATGGCTAGTGTTCAGAATATAAATATCTAAAAACTAATTAACAATTTTGTTTTTTCTATAAAAATTTCTAACTTTGTTCTTAAGGCCCTTTATTACATTTTGTACAGGTGTTTCATCGACAGTACGGAACGATCTTTTTCACTTAAGTCTAAAGTCTCGTAAGTTTTTTTTAGTCTTACCACTCTTTTGAAGATTTCTTTGCATTAGAGCCCGATATCTCCCAATTGAGCGAAGCTCTGGGCAGTTGGGCAAACTTCCCATTTTTGGTACAAAATTGATCTTTTTACTTTGATACCATTCCAACATAGCTTTAGAGTAATGAGAGGTTGCTAAATCGGGCCAGAGAATCACTGTCCCTTCATGTGTACGAATAAATGGTAGAAAACGTTTTTCAAGGCACTCGTCTATATAAACTTTTGAATTGATTGTGCCTTGCGTAACAAAGAAGCTTCTTCTGAGGCCACAGGTACATATGACCTGCCAAACCACATATTGCTTCGAAAATTTCGAAATTTTTTTTTCTTTAAATTTATTAGGCATATGCCCCTTCTTCGGTGATGTATAATGTTTGTGCCCAGATAGCGGCTTAAAATCTGCTTTGACGTAACTTCCGCCGTTCATAACGCAGTAATCAAATTTAGTCAGGTACCTTTCATACAATTTTTTTTTGCTTTTCATCAGAACGGTCTGGTACTTTTTGAACTCTATATGTCTTCAGCTTACTTTTTTCTTTTATCCTTTGCATAGTAGATTTTGATGTACCTGCTCTATCCGCCATATCTCGCACTGAGGTGTTGGGATTCTGCTTAAAAAGGCGCTTCACCTTCGCCGCTACCTTTGGGTTAGAAAATTCTGGTTTTCTGCCTGAACCCTTTTTTCGTGAAACAGGTAGACCCTTCTTATAATTAGAAATAACCGTTTTGACAGTTCTTTCTGATGCACCAACTATTTTTGCTATAGCTGAATATTTTAACCCTGAATTTTGCAGGTATGTGGACAAAATCAGTTCGCGGACTTTTTCTTGCTTGCTAGACATCTTTGTCGTTAGAAGTGCTATCTTCAAGTGTTATACATCATATCAAACGTCACTTTATATGGAATAAATATTTTGTCTTTTTAGACCTATAAGATTATCAGGTAGAGTATAATCTTAAAAATAAAAGTGCAAGTTTTTTCTGGGACAGTCCTTAATTAATTAAATTTTAATTACACAGAAAACATTTTTATTGAGTTTTATAGAAAAACTGTGTTCGGACTGTTACGTTACACGAAAAGACTGTTACGTTACCTTTGCGATCTACGTTTGTATAAAAAATTAAGCATTAAAATAGCTTAAATTGTTCAATTTCACAATACAGTAATCCCCGCTTATAAGCATTTCTGAAAATGCTTGATTTTTGGTGCATATAAGCGTGAAATGCATTTAGAGAAACTCGGTTATATGCATGAAAAGTGCATATATAAAAATTCGGTTATCTGCACCAGATATGCTTATATAGAATCGTAATGCCAACTATTTTAAAGGAAAAAAGTTGTAAAAATAAATATATGGAGATAGGGAATAGATTTCTTAAACGCTTCAATTGTCTTTCCTGTTTCAACAAAGCAGATTTGTTACCTTATTAAACTCTGATGATAATATGTTTTGAATGCATGAATAATTCCGGCATTTAAAGGTTGTAAAATTGAAGGTGTATAGGGCGGCAAGTACTGAACATTAGCGGTTTTAAGTTTGTAATTTTATGAGACGCACCATTATCCACAAAAAGTATGACTTTTCGATTTTTTTGACGAATTTGCCAAAATATTTCGAGTTTTTCCAACGTGGCACGATTTTTTTAAAAATTTTTGACTTGTTCAAAATTTTTCAACTCCGCAAGATTTCTCGATTTTTCAGAATTTTTCGTACTTATCACAATTTCTTACCTCTGCAACTTATTCAATTTTTTTTTGGATTTTTCAATTATCAATCGACATTTTTCATTTATTTGAACTTTTTCAACATTTTCCAACATTATTGAACTTTTCAACAATCCCTCGACCTGTTAATCCTATTTTTTTTTTCAACATTTACTCGATTTTCTCAACATTTTTCGATTTTCTCAACATATTTTCGAGTGGTAAGTCATAGCCGAATGTTTTCAACATTTTTCTTTATATAACACTAGTAGTACACGCGCACGGTCCTTTTTTCATAACGACATTACTCCCTTAACATCACATTCTATATTCTTTCTCTCAAAAAAAATAAAATAAAATAAAAACAATAAAAAGAGAAATTGTTCTTTGAACAACGAAACCAAATACAAACGGCACAGTGACGAAAACGACATTTTTTGAGTGAGGTTTTGCAAAAACTTTATCTAAAAAAAGAATATTTAACTTCGAAAAAAAAAGTATACAATAACCTTTTTTAGCGCAAATATATTATTTAAAAAAATAAATTATTGAAATCGGTTTAGTATTTTGGGTCAAAACGTTACAAACCATTTTCATATAAGCAATTTTATATAAATAGTATAGATATGGTTATTTTTGAACTGTGGCACTTCTAACATAACACTTGCAGTATCTGGCTCTGAAAAAAGACAGATTGTTTGAAAGTGTACTTTTTTGCGAAAATATAATGGGATGCCCCCTCATTTCGTTCGAAATAGGGTAAAAAAATTTAAAAAATTAATTTAAAATTTTTATCTTTCATCCCTACGGGCCCTATTTCAAAATGAAATTTGACCTAAGCCGCCAGTTTTTTAAACTATTTTTCTCAAGTAGCTTTTAATTTTAAGAAAGAAAAGTATTGATCGGATCCAGTTTTCGAAATATAGTCATGTGAAGTTACGGATATAGCTTTTCTAAAACTCATTATAACTTGGAAACTTTTGAACAAATTTTAAATATATATAATTTAAATATACAGCTGTGGTCAAAAGTATTATGCATCCCTTTCAATTCTGCAAACACCTCTCAGAATAGTAAAAAAATTATAATTTAGATACTTTAGATTGTTTGTTTATTGGCAGTTTTTATGAATGATAACACTAGTTTACAAAATGATTTTTTTTTATGTTCCATTGATCTGAGGTTACTTTTCTTGCGTACTTTTTCTGCTGGGTTCGAAAATAAAAATGAAAATTTTTTGAATGGTACAGTTTTCGTTTGTTTTTATAAAACATTTTTTTATTAATAAAAGTTTTTTTGACTTTTATTAATAAAAGTTTTTTTAACAGTCATATGCAAAGAGTTTTTTGTACTTTTATTTTTCAAAAGGCGAAAATAAAAGTTTTTTTTGTATGAAAAAACTAGAGCTCGGAAAAATCGTTAAAAATAACATCGATGTTTTCGATGTTTTTTGGTAACAAAATCGATTATCATCGATAACATCGAAAACAGTTTTTTAGTCATCTCGGGGCAGAGTGAAGTTTTCTTTTTGGATATAATATTGCCCGCTGATGAATTGACCCTCTCCGATGAGGCCACTCTTCTTAAGAGGTTATATCTCATTAACATTTTTTACTTTTCGATTTTTTTTATTGGCTTAAATTATGCCAAAACAATCCTAGAATCAAAATCTACAGCGCCCAAGTATTGATTTAAACTCAAAATTTTTTTGAAATTAATTTTTTCTAAGAAATTAAATTGAAATTAATTTTTTCTAAGAAACTTTGATAAAGATGTATAGCATTTTGAAACTTCAAACGCGTTTTTCTCGAAACCATGTTTTCAAAATCGGCGGGCAGTAGAACTCAAAAAGTTTATGTACATCCGATTGACTCGAAATTTTAAAAGTAGCTTCATTGTTTGATTATCTGTTGAAGTACACACGATTTTAGCGATTAATTAACAAGAAAAAAAGTTATAAGCAATTTAAGTCGATTTTTTTCGTTGTTAAAACATTTGTCATTTCGCGAAAAAAATTCTAAAAATATAATCATGTGTACTTCAACAGCAAAACTCATGTAGAACATTTTTGTTATAGGTATAGTTGGACGAGACTTCTACTGCCCGCCGCGGAAGGCCTTTTTGAAAAAGCGGTTTACGGTAATCACTGCACAGCCGCCGTTTTGTAAAAAAAATACAACAGTACAAAAATTTTTTCTCTTCTTCAAGAGTTGCTTAATCCAATGTTATATTATTTGTATACCTTTAAAAGAAATAATTAAAACAGCCTTTGTTTTTATAGCATAAGGGAGATATAACCCCTTAATGCATCTGTATAGTTATTCCAGTATTGAATTATGTCCGTTTGCTCACTTAACAAAGGCTTTTCGAGAAAAAAAAAAAAATTAAAAGAAAGTGTCGCTCGGATCTAGTTTCAGAGATATAGACGTCGAAAGTTGCGGACATAGCTTTTGAATAAATGATTATAAGTTGGGAACTGCTGAATAGAAAATAGTTAATATGAGTGTCGTAAGAAAGGTAATTTAATGGCCTACAGTAATGAAGAGTGAAGTTTTGAAATTTGACCTATATTTTTGGAGATCTGACGAATTTTCTGACATTTTGACCAATTTTTTTTTTAAAACCTTATTTTTTCGTAAAAATGTGTTAATAACCTATTACTTTTTAGAACGTTAAAAAAGCTTAATTTATTCCCTTTAAAATGGTATATAATTAATTGTAAATTTTTTTATATTTATATCCTTTTTAAGAAAAAATAAAAAAAATTATTCAATGATTAATAGATTTCGATAAAATCGTTAGGGCTCAAAATTTTCGATAGTAAGCGTTGTTGAAAAAGGAAAATCCTAAAATAATATCTTGGATCACTAAGCAAAAAATTTCAAAGGAGAACACTTAGGATTATCTATTTTATAAAATTCATTTTTTGTCTGTCTGTCTGTCTGTCTGTCTGTCTGTCTGTCTGTCTGTCTCTTATGCACGCGGATACTATCCAGCCGATTTTGATGAAATTTTTACAGTATGTTAGTATCGATCAGGCGGGTGTCATAGGCTATAAAACTTTTATTTAGGGTGCATATTTAGGGTGACCCTCATACAAAAATTTTTGATGAGCAAAAAAAAAAAAGGTCCCCACTTTGTACGACAAAGCCCCAGCAAATTAAAAGATATTTGAAAGAACTTTTATTTTACAATGCAAACTTCCAAAGTAGCAAAACCATCCAAAAGTAGTACATTTCGAGTGAAAAGTAGCAAAGCCTTGCAAAAGTGGCACTTTTGCTACTAAAGTATGCCATCTGGTAGCCCTATCCTCACACAAAAATATTTTTAAATATCATTTTCTCGAAGACGAAGACTTAATTGATTCTCATGGAATTTACACCAAGTGGTTTTTATATTAAGAGGCACTGCTTAGGTAGTAAAAATTTTAATTTGGGTGCATACTAAAGGTGGTCCTCATACAAAAGTATTTTTTAAATAGAATATTCACGCAGACTGCACATCGATAATACACCACGGTTGAGGTGAATCGATGCGCACAGGGTAATCCTAGTTGATAATAAAATCCTAAGGAAAATACTTAATATACATATGTATTTCTGAAAAGAAAAAAACTTATGATAATTATTCACTTATATTTTTAAAAAAATTGTGCTCAACGCATCAATGGGAAAAGGCCGAAAATGGTTTTTGGAGGAGAGGTTCCCGACCCATCTAAAGAGGTGTTTGAAGGGTGCCACTCTAAATGATGTCCAAAATTCATTTTTGACCTTTTCCTATTAATTACAGAAAAAAAAAATTCCAAAAATAGGTCAAAAACGGTCTTTTCTCGGGGCCGGACTACGGATGTATGATGATGTCCAAAATCCATTTTTGACCTTTACCTATTAATTACAGAAAAAAAAAGTTCCAAAAATGGGTCAAAAACGGTCCTTCCGGGGTCCAGAGCCACCCTAAAAATAAGAAATTGGTTCAAAAACGGTCTGTCCAAAATTCATTTTCTAGCTTTCCCTATCGATTGGAGCAAAAAAATTTTTTCGAAAATGGGTCAAAAAACGATCCTTTCAAAGGTCCGGAGTCACCCTAAGTGATGTCCAAAATCCATTTTCGACCTTTCCCTATCGATTGGAAAGAAAAAAAAACTGTTTTTTTGTACTACAGCTCAACATAAGTGGCTCACGCTATTCACTGCTTCATGAATCTGAATCCATGTGAGTGTGAGCTTTTCACGCATTCACATTCATGAGCCTATAGCTACTAAAAGCTCAGATTCATGAGCAGCATGTCATCTACGGATTCACTATTAGTGAGTGTAAGTATGATTCACACTCACTGTTTGCATGCAAAAGGCACACTCACGGCTCATATTTTTGGTAGGGGCTCAAAACACTCAGTGAGCTACTCAATGATGTTCTCTGGTCCCCACCCTCCTTACAGGATTTTTCGGACCCATTTTTCGAAAAAATTTTTACTGTACTATTCGATGGGAAAAGGCCAAAAATGGATTTTTACAGTGATAAAAGAGGTCCTCAACCCTCTTAAAAGAGCTTTTTGGACCCATTTTTTGAAAAAAATTTTGTTGCACAATTCGAAGGGAAAAGGCTTAAAATTGATTTTAACAGTGACAGAAGATGTCCTCGACCATCTTAAAAGGATTATTCGGACCCATTTTTCGAAAAAAATGTTATTGCACGAATCGATGAGCATAGGCCGAAAATGGATTTTTAAGGTGACAGGAGAGGTCCACGACTTGTTTTGGACCCATTTTATGCAAACAACGTTACAGCCGAAAATTGATTTTTTGAGGCAAAAAAATATATCAAAAGTATATTAGGTATTTACCAAAGGAAATATTGCTTTTCGAATATTTAATTTTTCGAAGGCACCGTTTACTGTGATGCATCCTTTTTTCAAAATTTATTTTGAGCTTATTGCTTTTTGTTTCAGTAAACTAAAATCCTAATGAATTGCCGCTTTAGAATCAATTTTCATATCAACAAAAAATTTTAAGGAATTTGCGCAACGGAACGGGTAATAAAAAGTTTCATAAATGAAGGAGGCAATAAATTTCTATTTGTTTTTTTTACCGAAATATTCAGAAATCGAACCTGTTTTATTCGGGCTACCTACAAATCGAAGTTTTTAATCTATTAATTTCACCCACAAATGTTTTTATTTACAAGTGTAGTCGGTTAACGATGTACATATAGAGTATACCTGAGTTAATCTTTCTCTGTACGTTTTTTTTTTCTGATATCTTAATGAAAATAATATGCAGAACAAAAAAAAAAAAAAAGAACGCTTTTCTGACGCAATAAAAACTTTGGTGACAAATCGTTAAGAAATAAGGTTAAATTTTTTCGTGCAGTATAATTTTGAATGAACAAAAGAAACTTTCTTTAACTTAGAAAAAAATGTAAAGTAAGTCATTTCATCTTTTAAATAGCTTTTGACGGATGGTTATTCGGAACGTATTTTGAATTCGTTTATAAATGATATAAATGATGTTGAAATCAACAAATTGACTAAAATAATCTCAATGTTTTTCAATTTTCATCTACCTACTTCACATCTTAAACACTAATTGTAACGCAACTTTTTTTAATTATACATGAAACCGTATATCATAATATGCACAGAAAACTTTCTATAAATAACTGCACACTTCTTTTTTTTTTTTGAATTTTAATCAAATTTAAATATTTATTTTAATTTGTAAAAATGTTTCTTAAAATATTTTTTCGACACAACATCTTTTTTTCATTTGATTTGTTTTGTATAATATTCTTCAAGCAATCCTAACGCATATCACACAGCTTAAATACCAGGAGCCTTCAACTAAAAATTTATGTTTTCCGGAAAACCCGTTAAGGAGGTTCGGAGACTACCCCCGTCACTTCCAAAATCCATTTTCGACCTTTTCCCATCGATTCGTGCAACAAAATTTTTTCGAAAAATGGGTGCAAAAAACCCTTTTAAGAGGGTCGACGACCTCTTCTATCACTGTAAAAATCCATTTTTGGCCTTTTCCCATCGAATCGTGCAACAAAATTTTTTTCGAAAAATGGGTCCAAAAAACCCTTTTAGGAGGGGCGGGGACCTCACTTGTCACCTTCAAAATCCATTTTCGGCCTTTTCCCATTGATTCGTGCAGTAAAGATTTGTTCGAAAAATTGGTCCAAAAAACCCTTTTAGGAGGGTCGGGGAACTCACTTGTCACCTCCAAAATCCATTTTCGGCCTTTTCCCATCGAATTGTGCAACAAAGTTTTTTTCAAAAAATGGGTCCAAAAAACCCTTTTAAGAGGATCGAGGACCTCTTCTGTCATTGTAAAAATCCATTTTTGGCCTTTTCCCATCGAATAGTACAATAAAAAGTTTTTCGAAAAATGGGTCCGAAAAATCCTGTTAGGAGGGTCGGGGACCTTACTTGTCACCTTCAAAGTCCGTTTTCGGACTTTTTCCATCGATTCGTGCAATAAAATTTTTTTCGTAAAATGGGTCCAAAAAACCCTTTTAGGAGGGTCGGGGACCTCACTTGTCACCTTATAAATCAATTCTCGGCCTTTTCCCATCGATTCGTGCAGTAAATTTTTTTCAAAAAATGGGTATAAAACACCTCTTTAGATTGGTCGGGAACCTCCCCTGACACTCCTAAAAACCATTTTCGGCCTTTTCCCATTGATGCGTTGCGCACAATGTGTTTTTTGGAAAAACTTTTATGTAAAAATTTTTTGAAAAAGTTTTTGAAGAAGGTTTATAAAAACTTTTATAACAAAAATTTTTAAGAATTTTTTATTTTGGAAACTTTTTGAATAAAAGTATAAAAGTTTCAAGGTCTGCTCAGAACCAATCGTCTGTCTTCTGCTGTGCAATGACTTTTTCGGCCCATATCTATAGTAAATTTTTCATTATTTACTTGCAATTAATAAAATAATAATAATATACTTTTATCGTTGTTTAAATAAAATCACAAAAAAATTAAGTTTTAGATATAAAATTGAAAAACAAAACAGGTGTATCTTTTATTTTGATTAACAAATTCGTGCCCGTTTTCGATTTATATTCACTGGCGAAAAAATATGGGAAGTACCTTCTTTCATTTCTCAGTTAACGGCTTTGCCAGACTCTACTCTCTAGTCTCACAAAAATTTTATACCAATTTTTCCAAATATGGAATTTATTGGGGATTGAGTAAATATCTTATTGGTGTATCTATTATTTTGATCAGGGGTGTATATAAGAAAAAACTCAAATTTTCTTTTTTTTTTTTTGGCTAAATTCCGAAAAATAAAAATTTTGCAGGTCTGGTAGCAACCCTAGGAATAATTTCATATTATTCATATTTCATTTTAAATGAGGATATACTCAAATATAAATAAATTTTCTAAATGTGAAAAAAAAAACATCTTGTTCCGAAAAGTCTTAGAACTTTTGATAGATTTTTTCTGCTGATCCACGTGTTACCGAAAAGTATTTGGTTGTGAATCTTGTGAATCCGTGAATGACAGCTCTTCTGATCAGAATGACCTAGAGGGTGCAAGAATTCCTGGAGCTAAATATTCCACTAAAAACAGTTTTATACAAAACTTGATTGTAGATAATTGCAAAGATGGCTCACAATTTCATAAAGGGATAGTTATTCAAAAAGAATCTGCAAGCTCACAATATACAGCATAGTCTATTCTTAGCACAGACTCAATTCAAGATTCATAGCCAAAATCTTCCAGCAAGTTTCAAAGCCTGATGGTATAGATAAATTTGGGAACAAAAAAAGTTAAGGTTTTGAAAAATGTGCAAATTACGACTTTGACATCACTAATCCTGTTTCATGAACTCAAACAATTGATTATTGAGTTGCGCTGGTTTAAAAACAAAAAAAAAAAAAATAAAACGTTCTGCAAGTTCCAGTAATTTTTTAGCTTACACCATTTCATTTCACAAACATCAGAAAAGATGTAATGGAATTAATACTGCAATTAGTATAGCAAAAAATATAATTAACTAATTCTATTGAATAAAACTGTTCCGAAGAAATCACAAGCTCTGTTTCTGATTTAAAATACTCTCATTGCGATATAATTGATGCTTGTAATCAGTGTTGCCATTTTAGCGATTTTTGAGCTAGATTTAGCTTTTTGTTTACCTATTTAGCACAAGAAATTGTATTTTAGCTTTTAGCTATTTTTTTAGGGTTTTTCAAAATGACATTTAGCTTTTTAGCTATAACTTATTTTTGTAAAAGATTTTCTTTCCCGCAAAAACGTAAATTTTTGAAAATTAATTTTGGATTTTTCAACTCTCTTTCACCATGCGCAATTCATTTTTGTTAGACAAGTATCACGATTAAATCGAAAACTTTAATATCATCTAAAATAGTTACATCTCAAATTGCCCTTTTTAATTGGAATGAAGCGGAAATAGAGAGGTAAAATATTTTTTTGCTAAATTTAGGAAAAATGGTTTTATTATCTAGTGAATCTGACGAAAGAAATATTGTCCAGGTGCCAAGCTCAAGAAAAAAAGGTGTATTTCAATTACGCCGACGTTTATCCCAAAATATTGAATCTTTAAAAAATATTCACTATTTTTCTATCAAAAATTCTTTAAATATTGTTAAGCCTAATGCTTTGATACTTTCCAAACAGAGCCTGATTTAGACATAGTTAGCACCAGGCTAACTATGACTATGCGCCCCCAGACCAGTCCTGCTAGTGCCTGCCCGGCCTACGAATATATTTACATGAAAAAAAGAACACTTGAAAAATACAGATTCTATAGTAAAAGCTGTCGCTTCGAATTCAATCGCATAAAAGTTGTAACTTATACTGTAATTATTACGATTTATATAATAACGAAAATAATACAACGCGAAACTGTAAAACTTACGGTTAAAAATATATATACATGTATTTGAATTGAATTGTAAAATATTATAATACTTTTTATTACTAAACTTTTAATTTTTCACTAATGATCAATCGCTTATAGAAACTGTATAATTAAATTCAGATTCACATATGTATATTTTACTTTATTGGAAGATATTTCCTAATCGCTTACAAAATAAAAAAATACAGTTTGAACAGTAGTAGAGTATTACAAATAAATCAATAACTATCAACAACTCATTTAATTCATATTATATTTTTTAGTATTTTTTACTAGCCATATCTTATTAGGAAAAATTCATATTTTTGTACAGAAAATAAAAATTCGCAAGGTAAATTATTAAATTCGCTATTAAAAAAAACTCATTCTTGAAATTGCATGTTCTCGGGCGAAATATTCAGGGCCTTAGCGTTTTTTTCGTAAAATTTAATCTGCAAACAAAACAGGTACTACAGATAAACACTTCCATTGTGCATGTGTACTTACGTTTTTTTTTTACCTAATTTTCGCCGAATTAAGTAGGAATATCCCGTACTGTCATACTGTCAAGTTTACAAATTAAACCAATTTCCAAAATAGTTATATTAAATAAATGCCATTATACTATTTTTGAAGTGAAACTTCTTTAGCGACGGGTGATTTCAAAAATTAGGTGTATATAATGAAACGCATAAATGTTGACGCCATACCATATTTTAAGTCGGGATCTAGAATAGCTACAGCAATAAATTATAAATCAAATAAAAGTACTCTTCGAGCAGAATATGGTAAAACTATCAGCTTTGAGTTAACCAAAAGCTGAAATATAAGCGTGGAAAGATTTCCTATTTTTTCAATCATTTTTAATTTTACAATTGTTATGAGGAGGGGGAGAAGGGGCCTGTGTATGGTCCGGGCCCGGATTTGATCTAAGCGGCCCTGTATATAATTATGTGTAAATAATATAATTTATTGTCTATTGAGAAAATGGGCGTGGTATCCCGACTTTTTTAAGGCATGAAGGCCAATATGTAAAATAAAATACCACATACGAGCCGTTGACAATGAAAGTGGTATTAGCAAGTAAGCAAATCTGTGGGTTGGAAAAGAAGCCAACATACAAATGAAAGTCTTAATTTTATACTGTATTTTTAATGAAGTATAACATTTAAAATAATAAAAGGATGATGAAATTAAGGTGAGCGTGGCATTCCGCCTACTTTTGGCATAATGAATAAAGGTATTACCACGATATTTATCTTTGTTATGTCAAAAATAACGAACATAAGGCATAATTTTTGTTTTATATGGGCATGGCAATCAGCCTCGGATAATAGCCCCCACTACGATGACGACCACTGCAAACGAAAAACGGACAATGATTTACGGAAATGAGCCTGGAATGTCCGGACCCTCCATAGGGAAGGTGCAACTATCCAACTGGCGGAAGCCCTCGTAAAAATAAAGGCTGACATCACCGCCATCCAGGAGATGCGATGGAAAGGACAAGGCTGCTCTAAACGGACGAACTGTGATATCTACTACAGCGGCCATGCGGAGAGGCGCGAATTTGGTTGCGGAATCGTTGTAAGTCGAAAATTACGCCACCTAGTTTCCCGGTTCACGCCAATAAACGAAAAGTTGGCTACGATCCGTATCAAGTCAAAATTCTTCAACATAAGCCTAATTTGCGCGAACGCCCCGACGGAGGAAAAGGACGATGCCACCAAGCATGATTTCTACGCGAGCCTAGAGGACGTGTATGACCGTTGTCCGACCCACGATGTAAAAATAGTTCTCGGCGATTTTACCGCGAAGGTCGGAAGAGAAGGCATCTTTGAGGCTACAGTCGGTCAGATCAGTCTCCACGAGACCACTTCAAACAACGGTCTGAGACTGATCGACTTCGCCGCGGCGCGAAACATGGTAGTTAGTAGTACCAGATTTCAACACCTCGACATTCACAAGGCCACCTGGCTATCCCCGGATCAAAAAACGAAAAACCAAATTGATCATGTTGTGATCGATGGAAGGCACGCTTCAAGCGTTCTGGATGTGCGTACATTTCGGGGGGTCAACACTGACTCCGACCACTATCTTGTTGCAGCTAAGATCCGCATGCGGCTATGCAATGCGAAGAATGTACGCACGGGCATGCAACGAAAGCTGGACGTTGCCAAGCTGCAATCACAACGGACTGGCGAGGCGTACTCCGCTCAACTCTCGGTTAAGCTCAACCAACCAACCTCTGGAACCGACGACGCCGGTGGACTTTGGACACACATCTCCCACTCCATGCGCGCTGCTGCCTAGGAAGTCATTGGTTTTCGACGCCCACAACCTCGAAACCAATGGTATGACCAGGAGTGTCGCGATGCGACTGCTGAAAAAAACGCCGTATACAAGAAGACGCTGCAGTCAGCCGCAACGCGAGCCGTGCGAGAAAACTACCGCGGAAAGAGGAAGGAAGAGAGGCGCATTTTCTGACGTAAAAAAAGGGAGCAGGAAAAGCGTGAGCGTGAGGAACTTGAGGTGTATCAGGGCAAGAAGGATGCACGAAAATTCTATCAACAAATTAAGCGTCTAACTCAAGGTTTCAAGCCCGGAGCATCCACTTGTAGAGACGAAAATGGAAATCTGATTACAGATACACAGAGTGTACTGGAGTTATGGAGGCAGCATTTCTCCAACGTGCTTACGGGCGATGACTCCACCAATTCCGCCCAGAGAGAATGTAGTACGATACCACCAATCGATGATAACGCAGTGGAAGTACCATCACCTAGCCATGAAGAGGTTCGAGTTGCTATCCAGCGACTCAAAAACAACGAAGCAGCGGGTGCTGACAGCCTGCCAGCTGAGTTGTTTAAAGCTGGTGGCGATGAATTGATAAGATGCATGCATCAACTCATCAGCAAAATATGGCTAGCGGAAAGCATGCCTGACGATTGGAATCTCAGCGTGCTTTGTCCTGTAATAAAGAAAGGAGACCCAACAATCTGCGCCAACTACAGGGGTATCAGTCTTATTTTCATCGCATATAAGATCCTCTCGAGCGTATTGTGTGAAAGATTGAAGCCGTATACAGAAACGCTGATCGGATCCTATCAGTGTGGTTTTGGAACTGGTAAGTCCACCATAGACCAGATTTTTACACTACGCCAAATCCTGGAGAAAACCCATGAATATCAAATCGACACTCACCATCTCTTCGTCGATTATAAAGCTGCGTTCGATAGCCCAGTGCGGAATTGCCTACACGCAACAATGTCTGAGCTCGGTATACCTGCAAAGTTGATAAGGCTCTGCAGGATGACGTTGAGCAATACGTGTAGCTTCGTCAAGGTAGGGAATGACCTCTCCGGAACTTTTAATACCGAGCGAGGTTTCAGACAAGGCGACCCGCTCTCGTGCGATCTCTTCAATTTCATTATGGAGGGGATCGTACGAAAAGCCGGTGTGCATCATAATGGCACCATTTTCTTCAAAGGTGTTCAGCTCCTTGCGTACGCTGATGATATTGATATTATCGGTCGGAGTAAGAGAGATGTTACTGCTGCTTTCACTGCTATTGAAAAGGAATCAGCCAAAGTGGGTTTGACGGTAAACGAGGGCAAGACGAAATACATGATGTCTACTAACAACAACAGGAGAGCATAGGATCTAGACTCTCATGTTACAGCGGGCAACTGTAAATTAGAAGTTGTCAAGGAATTCATTTACCTTGGCACTGCTGTAACCAGCAACAATGATGTCAGTCTGGAGATTAAGCGGAGAATAACAATTGCTAATAGGTGCTACTACGGTCTCAGTAAGCAATTACGTTGCAGAGCTCTCTCTCGTTCGACAAAGCTAACACTCTACAAGACGCTCATTCTACCTGTGCTTCTTTATGGCGCTGAGGCATGGGTGGTTTCGACAACAGACGCAGCCGCTCTTGGGGTGTTCGAGAGGAAAGTTTTCCGAAAAATCTTTGGTCCTGTTCGAGTTGGCGACGACTATCGCATTCGAATGAACCACGAGCTGTATGAGCTCTACGCCGACATTGACATAGTTAAGCGTATAACAATACAGCGACTACGCTGGCTGGGTCATGTCCATCGTATAGATAAAGAAGCTCCAGCGAAAAAGGTATTCGAAGGGAAGGTCCCCGGTCAACGACGAAGAGGGAGACCATGCCTCCGGTAGATAGACCAAGCTGAGGAAGCCCTAACCGCGCTTGGCATTAACAATTGGAGAAGGTGCGCGCAAAACAGAGGCGCCTGGCGAGAGCTAATGAGGTCGGCCGTAACCTGACAACGGGTTGTTATGGCCATCTAAGTAAGTAAGTAATGGGCGTGGCAATTGTCAGATTTTTGTGAAGTTTTTTTTAACTATGCCGAAGAAGCATCAAATACCAAATTTTATCTTTCTGGGTTCAAACTTAAAGCAATTAAAATTTTTATTTTTATACGAGGTGGGTAAGGCCATTTCATTTCATTTCATTTCATTTATTGGCTCACTAAGGCAAGAAAACCCTTTTGATTATGATTTACGTTATTGAACGCAGGAATCTAAAAAGTGGTCTTAGGTGTATTTTAATTTTCTTCTTCTAAACTTTTTAATGAAGTTGCGATTTTTTGAGTAAACCTAACTATTCAAATATGGGGTAAAACACACGAAAACGCCACCTGAAAAAAATGTTGGCTCCGATTTGGGTGAAATTTGGCATAATTGTGTATTGATGTCTGGAAATAAAAGTGTGTTTAAGAATTTGCCCTAATATTATTTGTTGCTCAGATACCCGGGTATGAAATTTACGATTTTCGTACTTTTTCAGAATAAGTGTTTTGTTCGAAAATTCATAGCTTACAGCAAACTTTATCAATTAATAATTGGTGAACGCACATTTTTAGGTTTTTACTTGTACTTTTCAAAAAAAAATATTGATTTTGAAAAAAAAAAAATTTTTCACAAAAATTTTGCGAATTGAAAAATATTTTTGTATTTTTTTTAAAAAAACCACATTTTAAAATTTTTTTTTTTTTTTAAAAAAACTTTGATTTATTCTGCGCTTAATGCCGTAAAAATTTTCGTGGGAAAAAAATTATTTATATTACTTTTTAATTTAAAAAACAAATTAAAGAGCTAAAATTCTGTAAATTGAAATGAATTTTTCAATTTTTTTTTGAAAAATCCATTTCTGAATATTTTTTTGTTTTTATAATTTTAGGTTTTTATTTGCACTTTTCAAAAAAAAAATACTGATTTTAAAAAAAAAAAAAATTTTCGCAAAAATTTTGAGAATTGAAAAATATTTTTGCATTTTTTTAAAAAAAACCCATATTTTAAAAATTTTTTTATTCAGAAATGGATTTTTTCAAAAAAAATTCAAAAATTCATTTCAATTTACAAAATTTTAGCTTTTTAATTTTTTTTAAAACTAAAAAAAAAATATAAATAATTTTTTCCCACAAAAATTTTTACGGCATTAAGCGCAGAATAAATCAAAGTTTTTTTTTAAAATAAAAAAAAATTTTTTAAAATATGGGTTTTTTTAAAAAAATGCAAAAATATTTTTCAATTCTCAAAATTTTTGCGAAAATTTTTTTTTTTTTAAAATCAGTATTTTTTTTTGAAAAGTACAAATAAAAACCTAAAATTATAAAAACAAAAAAATATTCAGAAATGGATTTTTCAAAAAAAAATTGAAAAATTCATTTCAATTTACAGAATTTTAGCTCTTTAATTTTTTTTTTAAATTAAAAAGAAATATAAATAATTTTTTTCCCACGAAAATTTTTACGGCATTAAGCGCAGAATAAATCAAAGTTTTTTTCAAAAAAAAAAAAAATTTTAAAATGTGGTGTTTTTAAAAAAAATACAAAAATGTTTTTCAATTCGCAAAATTTTTGTGAAAATTTTTTTTTTTTTCAAAATCAATATTTTTTTTGAAAAGTACAAGTAAAAACCTAAAAATGTGCGTTCACCAATTATTAATTGATAAAGTTTGCTGTAAGCTATGAATTTTCGAAAAAACACTTATTCTGAAAAAGTACGAAAGTCGTGAATTTCATACCCGCGTATCTGAGCAACAAATAATATTAGGACAAAATCTTAAACACTTTTTTATTGCCAGACATCAATACTACAATCATGCCAAATTTCACCCAAATCGGAGCCAAAAATTTTTTCAGGTGGCGTTTTCGTGTGTTTTACCCCATATATCAGAATTTGACATTTGTTTAGAGTGTAGACAATTTAATTAATATTTATAGATTGGAAATCTCTAATTTTTTTTTTTCATATGTATCATGTCTTTGTTTTCTCATTAAATCTTCCTCCGAAAGGGTACAATAGTGTGGGTTAAGTAGTTGAAGCATTTTAATAAAACGTTGGGATTTTCTTTTATGAAGTATGTTCTTTTAATCAGCATAAAAATCTAAGTTAATATATTACTTTCATTTTTACGATTTATGGCCGCACCTGTTACACCGTGGGCCGTCGGCTGAGGCACTACTTGTTCAAAATTCTGCGATCCTAGTACAGATTTTAAGAATCGAAACCATATTCCATAGATTATGCCGTTCTTTTGTTACATATCAAAGCTTGTTTAATAAAAAAAGCATAATATGAATTTATAAAATTTTACATGAATATTGATCAATTATCATTTAAATTAATAGGTATTATTAAGACTGCAAAAAAAAAACAAACCACTAAGTATTGCATTAATTATGACCGCTTCTTTTTTTCTTTGATTTTTTTCATGCTAATAATTTGATGCCTTGGCTGTTTGGGTAATAAAATTTAGTTGTTCATGCACAAAAGCGCTATGCAACAAATACAACAAATACCTCGCGTCCAACTCGGTGGCGGTCCGGGCGGTCCCGGCAGCATGGGTGCTGAATCAAAGCCGCACCAATGCCAGCAATGCTTAAAGAGTTTCTCTAGCAATCATCAGCTGGTTCAGCACATAAGGGTCCATACCGGCGAAAAACCCTACAAATGTTCATATTGTGATCGTAGATTTAAGCAACTGTCGCACGTGCAGCAGCATACACGGCTGCATACAGGTAAGTGACGATTTTTGTTCAAACAAACAAAAAATAAAAAAAAAAAACCTTAAATCATCATCATCAGCGACATCAATTTACTGTGACTGATGTCGTCTTTAAAAAAAAAAAGCATTTGTTGTATCAGCAAACAAAACAGACAGACACACAGAATACAGAGTTGTAACTACAAAGCAGAAATCATATGTTAGCGTCATTGTGGGTAGTAAAACCAAATTTCCAATATGACAAATATGTACATTGTGCTTGCTAGCTTTTTCATTCACAAAAACTTTTGAAAGAAGCGATGATTCCACTTAAATCTTGCACTTGGCAATATATTTAATCAATGTACACGTTAATTACTTTTTGCATAAAATAAGGATTTAACTCTCATGTGAAAATCTTAATATTTTTGAAAAATAACTGGAACATGACTTCTGATTTATTAAAGTTTTTGAATGAATATAGCCTTGAATAAGACTTGAAAGCATTATTACAGTGTTCTTCTACTGGCCTAAATTCCTTAAAGATTTTGTGGTCCGATATTTGCAATTTTGCCAAATTGACTATTTTTCGGAAATTCATTGAAACCCACACAAACTTCTCAGAACAAGAATTTTAAAGACAGCATTAAGATTTAAGAAGTTTGAACAGAAATTGAGGCCAGCAAATTCTATTATCCGTTTTAACTCATTTTGCGCCTCTTTAAGGCTCTTCATAGTATATCAAAACTTTTTCGTCTAACTTTTGGCTATCTCAATTTTTTTGTCGCCCAACTTAACTGCTATGGAATTACTTTGTCGTCTAAGTTTTTACTGTCCAATTTTTTTGTCGTTCAACTTTTTTCTTCTTCCAAATTTTTGTAGTGGAACTTTTATGTCATCCACCTTTTGCCGTCCAAATTTTTTGCCTTCGGAATTTCTGTCCTACAACTTCTTTTCTGTCAAAATTTTTACAGTCCAATTTTTTTTCGTACCGCTTTTTGTCGTCCAACTCTATTGTTGTTAAATTTCTTATCGTCTAACTAATTTTTCGACTTTCTGGTCTTGCCATCGTGCTAAATAAAAGTAAACAAAAACATTTTTTCAACAAAATTATGCGCTGTGTAACATTCAAAAAGTTTAGACTCATTCATTTATTAATTATAAGATATTTCTTATCTGGGTAAATCATACCAGTCATAATCAATTTACACTTTAAACGGACAAAACAAGAACTCCGTAAATAATGAAATTTCGCGTTAGTTTTTGCATTTTTCATAACCAATTGATATTTTACAAATTTTTAAAAAAATTTTAAGAAACTTCAATGCAAATTTTGAATTGATAGGACAAACATTTGATAATGATATTAAACTTTTTTCTTTCTCGAGTGAAATTTTGAATTCTAGAGATTTTTTAAATTTTTTTATGTTTTTTAATTTTTGCAAGTTTTTGAAGTTGTTCAATTTTTTCAACTTTTGAAAGTTTTTAAAATTTCTGCAATTTTTGAGATTTTTTTTTATTTTTTTTTGAAATTTTGAATTCTAGAACTTTTTTCAAGTTTTCTAATTTTTGAAGATTTTAAATTTTTTCAACTTTTGAAAATTTTGGAATTTTTTGAAATTTTTGCAATTTCTGTAATTTTATAAGTTTTTTGAAGTTTTTAATTCTAGAGCTTTTTTCAATTTTCTAATTTTTTGAAATTTTTGAAGCTTTTCAACTTTTGAATCTCTGCAAGTTTTGAAATATTTATAACTTTTTTGAAATTTCATATTTAAAGTTTTTCAATTTTCTAGATCTAGAACTTTTTTCAAATTTTAAAGTTTTTCTTTGTTTTTAATTTTTGAAAGGTTTTGAAGATTTTCCATTTTTTCAACTTTTGAAACTACTTATTTAAAAGTTTTTGAAATTTTTATAAATTTTTTGAAATTTATAATTCAAGAGCTTTTTTCAAATTTTAAAGTTTTTCAATTTTTTAAGTTTTTTAATTTTTGCAAATTTTTGAATTTTTTCAACTTTTTGAAAAATTTTGCAATTTTTGAAATTTTTATAACTTTTTTGAAATTTTATATTTAAAGTTTTTCAATTTTCTAGATCTAGTACTTTTTCAATTTTTCAAGTTTTTCTTTGTTTTTAATTTTTGAAAGGTTTTGAAGATTTTCCATTTTTTCAACTTTTGAAACTATTTAAAACTTTTTGAAATGTTTGCAATTTTTGAAATTTATAATTCAAGAGCTTTTATCAAATTTTAAAGTTTTTCAATTTTTTAAGTTTTTTCATTTTTGCAAATTTTTGAATTTTTTCAACTTTTTGAAAATTTTGCAATTTTTGAAATTTTTATAACTTTTTTGAAATTTTAAGTTCTAGAGCTTGTTTGAGTTTTTCAATTTTATTAAGTTTTCAAATTTTTGAAACTCTTTAATTTTTTCAACTTAGGAAAATTTTTATATTTTTTTTTTAATTTTATGAGCTTTTTTCAGTTCTTCAAGTTTTTCAATTTTCTTAAGTTTATTAATTTTTTACAATTTTTTGAAGATTTTCAATTCCTTATATGTAGGTCGTTAGTTTCTGTGCAAGAATCAACTTTAATTGAAGTCGAACCATTAAAATTGATTTCATTGAATAAAGGAAAACGCGTGCAACAAACGCTTTAACGCTTTTGTCTGTTTTGTTGGCTTTTTCCTATTTTATATAGCTTTTAACTTATTTCGACTTGCGCAACCCATCAAATTCTGTAATTCTTTCAACTTTCTTAACATTTTTCCATTTTATTTCTTCTTTTTCGAGTTTTTCAAAGTTTCTCAACATTTTTTGAATTAACCTACTTCCTTTTACATGTTTCACACTAACATTGCAAAATATCATAAGGTTCATGCATCACGCCACGAGTGCTTGCACTCACCTACTTTTTTTTCTTTTTTTTTTTTGATACGTATCTCTGTTCCTGGAAACTGGACTTATAAGCCGTTCGCCTAAGGGTTAAGTAAATTTTTGCAAAAAGTGAACAATTTAACGGTGGACTCGTTTGTGAGTCGTTAATACAAAAAAAAAATTGAAACATTTTTAGCTTGCTTTTTGGGCATTTTATTTATTGGCTCAAATGACGCTTGTTGTTGTAGTTAATGGGTAACGTGATGACGATGACGATGACGACTACAATGATGATGCTGGTGATGACCCTTTTTGATGGCTCACCAAGAAAAAAAAAGCGTAACGTTAAAACAGAAAAAAAAACAAAAAAAGTGCGCCACTCAATGGTCACAACAACAACAATAACAACAAGTGGCAAGGGCGCTTAAGCTCGAAATTCCAGTTTTATTAAGGCAGCATTTTAAGGGCACCCTTTAACCAAAAGAATGGGTACAACACGGCACGACGTGGCATTTAAAAGGCTAAGCGCCACAGGTTTTTTTACAAACGACACTCCATTCACGGATTTCAATGGTTGGTCAATTAACACCTTCGCAGTTTTCAGCTTCAACTTCACTTAAAAATGTACAAACAATGAAAGCGACAAAAGCAGCAGCTTAAAGTTTTGGCTAAAAAAATTTGTTTTTAACTGCTGATTACGATATTTACAAGTGATAAAGGGGATAAAACTTCCTTGAAGAAATTGATGAAAGGGTAAGGGATGCTCGCAAAGTTAGATTAAATATTTCTTCTCAAATAATTTAAGGCATCTTCAGCTGTGTCTTTTTGCTTCATAAATTATTGCTATCTTTTGGTATCTTAAAGATGTAATATATACATGTAAGTATTCTTCTTGGCTGTGTCATACTTTGGCATAGGTTAACTTAGTCCCTTTGCTTTTTTTTATTAAGACCAACAAGGCTCTTAATACTGAAAATGAATATGGAATCAAAAGATAAGGGATATACAATGGAAGTCGTAGAACTAGCTTTTGAAAAAATCATAATAACTTAGGATCTCCTTAATCTATTTTCAAATATATACATTAGAAAGACCAAAAAAAAAATCGAGTTTTCGATTTCTATGTTGCTTATATGAAAAGTAATTAGTGTCAAGTTAAAAAAAAAGAAGCCCTGAAAGTTTTATTACAAAATATTGATATTAGAAGTCGCTAGTGTCCAATTTATGAATTAAGTTCATTCAAAAAAGTAGACAAAAAACTTAATTTTTAAGGTACTTAACCTTATTTTGGAACTTTGATACGATGGGTCGATTTTGGGGCCCAATTCAGATTCAGCGCAAAAAATTACTTCGGAAAACGATCTTTGAAAATGCATTACCCGAATTTATTTTATTTGAGTTTGAATTTTGGCCTTTTTGCGAGGGTTTTTCATTTTTCTATTACTCTGGACTTCTGATAAAAAATACTGGAACATCAGGATTAGCCAGAATCTCTTCGTCTGTTTTCGGACTACAATGCTGAAGGATATTAGACCAAGAAAAAAATGCATTCCTCGAGTTTACCTCACTTAAACCCAAATTTGCGCTGTTTTTTCGCTGTTTTCTTGGCGTTTTTCGTATCTCATGTCTTTTGGGAAGAGTTATAATCACTCGCAAATAAAAAGAATGAACTTAATTCCTAAATCGGACACTAGCGACCTCTAGATATCAATATTTTTTAATGAAATTTTCAGGGCTTCATTTTTTAACATAACACTAACTATTTTTCGTATAAGCAACATAGAAATCGAAATCTCGACTTTTTTTGGTCACCCTAATATACATATCGGTCATTCTTTTAATAACTGCACACTTTATTTTTTTGACGTTTTTGAACATTTTCGAAACGAAATATATCAAAAACTATAGTAGTTAGGATAAAAAATCATTTAAACCTGTTTGCTAAAAAAGGCTATTACTTTATAAAAAAAGTTAAAAAATTTAAATAAATTTGTAAAACACTAATAGTCCAGTAGAATTAGTCGAAAAAATGAGAAAAAAAAATAATTCGTTACAGCAATCTGACAGCGGACTATTGTTGGACAAGCTCTTGTAAAAGCGGACAAAAAAAATCGAACCGACAGCTGCTATCCGGGGTGGAATGGGGTGCATTTTTAGAGGTCGAACACAGTTTTTCAAGATTTCTGGCTAAACTGTGCATCATATCAAATAAAGTTCAATGCAAAAGTTGTAGGAAATAAAAAGATCTACAAGTCTTGTACTGATTATTTTCACCTTAACCTCAAATGGACAATTTTTATAAGGATAAGGGACCAAGACAGGAAAGGGGTACAGTCATATATAAATCGATGACATATATTCCAGGTTTGACAGAGAGATTCGCGAAACTAAGTGCGCTTAGGGACATAAAAATTGCTAATAAGACAGATAATAAAGTTGGACAATTTTACAGCAACACAAAACATAAAATATCAAAACTCGACAAATCTTGTCTTATTTACAAAATTCTTTGTGACGGAGACGGGTCCAATGTATGCCAGAAGGTATATGTTGGTACTACAAAAAACAAATTAAGGACAGATTACTTCTCCTGGTCTATAATTTTTTTAATTAAAAAAAAATTTTCTCAAAAAGTTTTCAATATAACATATTTTTTTTGTTTTGATTTTTTTATATATTATTCCTCAATCAATCTTTAGAATGCATGTGCTTTCATATCGAAATTCCTGCCATAACTTTGGAAACCACGAATTTTTTACTAATGACGAGCACCATGTTTTTTCAACATAGAATGGAAAATAGCATACAATTCATACAATTAGACTGATGCGCGCTTTTATAAAAACTCACGTTTTCCAAAGTTATGTCGGGAATTTCGATTTGAATGCAGATACATTCTTAAGGTTGATTGAAAATGACATTACAAAAAAAAATCAAGTTAAGGTGTTATCTTCGGCCAGACTGAAACTCACATACCCTACACTGCACTGAAAGTCGCTTTTAAATAAGTGTTAAAAAACCTTGAAGAGGTTGAATAAGTCGAAAAAATTTTAAATGTAAAAAGGATCAAAAAAGTTGAAAAATGTTAAAACCGTTGTAAAAGACTGAAAAAGTCGATAAAATATGGAAACCATTGAAGAAAGTTGAAAGAAATTCAAAATGTCGAAAAAATATGAAATATGTTGAAAAATGCTTAAAAATGTCGAACTAATAAGAAAATGTCCAAAAAAGATGAAAGCAATGATAAAACAATTCAAAATCGCAGAAAAAGTTTTAAAAATAAAGAAAATAATGAAGAAAAATGAAAAAGGTTAAAAAAAGTCAAACGAATACATATGGGATATATTGGAAAAAGTTAAAAGGTTGATAAAGTCAAAAGAATATGAAAAATATTGGAAAAAATCGAATAAAATCTAAGAAATTTAAATGTGTCACGCCCACTTCTCCAATTCCGCCAAAAACCTCACGCCCACTTCTCCAATTCCGCCAAAAACCTTTTGGGTTACTAAATTATATTCGTCATTGACATCCACATACCAAATCTTAGCCCAATAGGTTGTATAATTTGCGATATATGCCGTAATTAGTTAGTTAGACAGACAGACAGACAGACAGACAGACAGACAGACAGACAGACAGACAGACAGACAGACAGACAGACAGACAGACAGACAGACAGACAGACAGACAGACAGACAGACAGACAGACAGACAGACAGACAGACAGACAGACAGACAGACAGACAGACAGACAGACAGACAGACAGACAGACAGACAGACAGACAGACAGACAGACAGACAGACAGACAGACAGACAGACAGACAGACAGACAGACAGACAGACAGACAGACAGACAGACAGACAGACAGACAGACAGACAGACAGACAGACAGACAGACAGACAGACAGACAGACAGACAGACAGACAGACAGACAGACAGACAGACAGACAGACAGACAGACAGACAGACAGACAGACAGACAGACAGACAGACAGACAGACAGACAGACAGACAGACAGACAGACAGACAGACAGACAGACAGACAGACAGACAGACAGACAGACAGACAGACAGACAGACAGACAGACAGACAGACAGACAGACAGACAGACAGACAGACAGACAGACAGACAGACAGACAGACAGACAGACAGACAGACAGACAGACAGACAGACAGACAGACAGACAGACAGACAGACAGACAGACAGACAGACAGACAGACAGACAGACAGACAGACAGACAGACAGACAGACAGACAGACAGACAGACAGACAGACAGACAGACAGACAGACAGACAGACAGACAGACAGACAGACAGACAGACAGACAGACAGACAGACAGACAGACAGACAGACAGACAGACAGACAGACAGACAGACAGACAGACAGACAGACAGACAGACAGACAGACAGACAGACAGACAGACAGACAGACAGACAGACAGACAGACAGACAGACAGACAGACAGACAGACAGACAGACAGACAGACAGACAGACAGACAGACAGACAGACAGACAGACAGACAGACAGACAGACAGACAGACAGACAGACAGACAGACAGACAGACAGACAGACAGACAGACAGACAGACAGACAGACAGACAGACAGACAGACAGACAGACAGACAGACAGACAGACAGACAGACAGACAGACAGACAGACAGACAGACAGACAGACAGACAGACAGACAGACAGACAGACAGACAGACAGACAGACAGACAGACAGACAGACAGACAGACAGACAGACAGGTATAAAATTTAAAAAAAAATGTATGTCAAATCTTATGTAGAAAAAACACGCTACATAGTTTCCAAAGTTATGGTAGGAATTTTGGTATGAAAGCACATGCATTCTAAGGATTGATTAAGGAATAACAGATAAAAAAATCAAAACAAAAAAAATATGTTATATTGAAAATATTTTGAGAAAAATTTTTTTAATTAAAAAAATTAGTGTTTTAACAAAATCATTTAAGTTTTTTTAACTTTTTTTATAAAGTTATTGTCTTTCTTAACAAATATGATTGAATAATTTTTTATCCTATCTACTATAGTTTTTGAGATACTAACACTAGGGTGTTTTTTTTTTCAAACTTTTGGAGAGGGATTTTATTTAATTTTTTCTATATTATAGATTGAGGAATAAAAATAATTGTCCCAACATTTGAGCTTCCTAGCTCAAACCTGTAAGCGGCACGGGCGGAGTTTATGTCGTTGAAATTTATCGAAAATACCGACTTACTAAAACGTAGAAAAAGTCTGCCTTAAGTGCCAAGATATAGCATTTTGGGATTTTTAGTTGAATGGGGGACGCCACCCAATGTTGTAAAACCACACCCACATTTTTCGTGTGACTAAAAATGCGGAAAAATACACTCAAAGGAGGTTTTTTTAGTTTTTTTTTTTTTAAATTTGCAGTCTTATATGCCTATATGTCACCTATATGTATACCTATATAATAGAATCGGGCTTGAAGAAAATTCTCCCAAAATTTCAGCTTCCTAGATCAAACATGCGAACGGCCCATCAACTTTGTTTCCTAGTACAATTCGTATGAAAAACGAAAAAGCAAAACAACGAAAAACAGAAAATTTACTGAAACGCAAAAAAAAAATTGTTTTTCGCTATCGCTTATTTTTTTTTATTTTGTAGGTGGGCCAAACGAATTCGTTTCTTCGTACTATTCATCCGCAACGGATTCCGTTACGAATTCGTCTCGAACTCGTTTTCGTATGAAATTCCTCTCGAAAAAACGGAAAGATCGTCCGCATTAACGAATTCGTTTCGAATTCGTAACGGATTTCAAATACGAAGTCGTTTTTTGTTCGTTTTTTGTTCATAAAACGAATTTTTTTTGTTCATAATAAATTAATTTTATTTAAAAAAAAAAAAATTTATTATATAATATGCAAATCGTAAGACTTTTTTGCATATAATTTTATTTTATTATCAAATTAAATTTTACTTACGATTTACAAATTTCCAAAGTCAGGCTCGAACCCATGTCCCAGCGATTCATAGTCATGCGCGCTACCTATATGTAAATAACATATATGTCAAAGGCGAATGATATCTTCTCTCATTTGATACGCTTTATTTACAAAAAACGAATTCGTTTCGAATTCGTTGCGGACTTCAAATACGAATTCGTTTCGAATTCGTTTTTTGTTCATAAACCGGATCAGTTTCGAATTCGTTTTTTGTTTACAAAAAAAAATTTAATGTTTTAAGCGACCTAAAATTGCTTTAAAGTTCAAAAAAACTTATAAAATTTTTAACTCAAATTTTTTTGGAAAAACTTGAAAATTTTGGAATAAAAAAATTAGTTTTTTTCGTTTTTTTAAAAAAATTCTAATTCGATTAAGAATAAAATTTTTTTCAAAAATTTTTCTTAGAAAATTTTTCCAAAATTTTTTAGTTTTTCCAAAAAATTTGAGAAAAAAATTTATAAGTTTTTTTGAACTTTTAAGCAATTTTAAGTCGCTTAAAACATTATTTTTTTTTATGAACAAAAACCGAGTTCGAAATTGATCCGGTTTATGAACAATACACGAATTCGTATTTGAAGTCCGTAACGAATTCGAAACGAATTCGTTTTTGGAAAAATTTAAAAATTTTGGAAGTCCCGGAAAAAGTTTTAAAGTAAAATTTTAAAAAAATATTTTGTGTCTTAATCGACTTAGAAATGTTTAAAAAGTCGAAAAAATCGAGTCCGAAACGGATTGTTAATTTCAGTGTTAAAAAAAATATATGTGTTATTTTCGACTTTTTAAACATTTCTAATTCGATTAAGACACAAAATTTTTTTTTGAAAATTTTTCTTTGAAAATTTTTTCGGGATTGGGATTTTTCCAAAAAAAAATTTGATCTGTTTTATGAACAAAAAACAAATTCGAAACGGATTCGTTTTATGAACAAAAAACGAATTCGAAACGGATTCGTATTTGAAGTCCGTTACGAATTCGAAACGAATTCGTTTTACTTACAAAAAACAAAATTCGCAACGATTTCGTTTTATGAACAAAAAACGAATTCGAAACGAATTCGTATTTGAAGTCCGTTACGAATTCGATTTACTTGCAAAAAACGGAATGCGCACAAACAAATTCGTTTAAATTCGAAACGAATTCCCGTCCGTTTTTGTGCAGATTGGGAAGGGTGTGAAGAGAGGGAGTGCAGTGTATACTGTTTTTTTACAATAGTAGGTGGTGCTACGCCCCTAACGGAAAATACGTTGTCACGGCTAAACTAATATGCCGATTTTGATAAAATTTGGGTTGGTGATAGACTGAACCATAAGAAAAGTAATACGAAGCATTGAGTTCTGAAATGGGGCGTGGCATCACCCTTAGTAGGAAAAAACGCTGCCTAGCACCATACCAAATTTTATCAAAATCGATGAAGTGGTTCAGCCGAGACAGTGTTTTTTCCTATTAAGGGTGATGCCACGCCCCACTTCAGAACTCAAAGCTTCGTATTACTTTTCTTATGGTTCAGTCTATCACCAACCCAAATTTTGTTAAAATCTGTCACTTAGTTTAGCCGTGGCAAAGTATTTTCCGTTAGGGGCGTGGCACCACCTACTATTGAAAAAATTTATACACTGCACTCCTCTCTTCACAGCACCTACAAAATAAAAAAATTAAGCAACTATGATTATTGCTGTTTACCAACTGCTTATTTATACATAGATATCTACATGTAATCGCCGTTTTATGGTCGCCATTTCCTCAAAAAAAAAAAAAATTCAAAAACACCCTTTATCGTATGAAATCTCTTGAGCATACGAACACTTTGACACCTTAAAATCATTTTTCCGCTGCGCTCAATTTTGGGCAGACCACTGTCCCGGTTCACAAGGAACATATACATATTTATATTTATTAGTTTTTCTTTCTTAATGCCATTTTTTCTGGAAAAACAGGTTAATGATTTCGACCTCATTAAATTTGTTTTTTCAACATTTCAGATATTTTTTCGACTTTTTCAACCTCAAAACGAAAAAGCGAACTGTGATCGGTCTCCTGGTACTAAAATCTTATACGAAACAGACAGAAGTGATCGATTATGATTAAGTAAAAAATGAAAATAAGTTTACTTTTTAGCTTGGTCAAAAATAATACCTTTATTGTTATAATTTTTTTGGCAAAGTCACAAGTTTGTTGGTTGTACATAAGTCAAAAGAACAAACTCGTTTTCTTGACATCCCTTAAAATAAAAATTAGTAAATCTTGTTTTGCTCTGCTTCATTTGCCTCTTGCTGTTTACACATTTGCGCTTTTTTTTATCAATGCATTCATCCATTCATTCATTACTGCTTTTTTTTTAACTTTTCTACAAAACTAAATGCAAAAAAAAATACTAAAATGAAAAATTTCAAATTATTTTCACACATGATTTGAATTCAATGGGCACGTAAATAGGAAATCGCAGAAATTAAAACAAAAAAAAAATTTTGTCGGTAAAAAAAACAAACAAATTAGTGCCGGCCTCTGTCTATATTTTAAATAAAAGGAGTAAGTACTCCTTTGTGCCTTTTTTCTCAACTTCTTTTGTTTTTTGTGTAAGCACGTTTTGAATACATAATATTTCCATGAGTAAAAATTCAATGCGAGCCGATACCGAACAGAAACGAATACATAATTGTACTCGCCGTTGCGCTGCTTTCCTTATCTAGTACTGCTCGTATAAGTTCATTTACTTACTTGTTCTTATAGGTACGTCAGTAAAAAACAGGGACGTGAACTGGTTTTGAACAGAACTGGTTCTGAACCGGAAAGCCGATTTTTTTACTTATTAACTGAACCATTAACCGAACCGAAATTTTCCACAAATGATTGATCCGAACTGAAAACCGAACCACTTTTTATAATGGTTTGAGGGTTCACTCTGACCAATTTTCAATGGAAAAATTTTGCCCACTTTTTTATTTTTTCTTTTGTTGAACATGGAATTGATGAAATTTTGAAAGAAATAGAGAAGCATGAGACAGAGTTCAAAAATAAATCATTAATAGATAAAATCAAATCGTTTGATAATACAAAGCGGCTTTCAAATAATGTTAATGTTTTGAACTTTTGGAATAACTACCCTGGTAAAGAATTATCTGAATTACCTCAAACTATTTTTGGGTGTTCCAGCAACCCACCTTATAGTTTATTCTCGGAGACCTGCGGCAAATATTGACGAGGACTTGTTAGAAGATATTTTTCTCATTAATCTCAACTGATTATTGTAAATCAAATTTTTTATCATATACTAATTATTACTACGTACTTGTAGCGTATGGAATAGATTATATGTGCATATGTATATAATTCTTTATTCTTTTGGATTGTTATTGAATAAAAATAAGACAAATGTGCATAGTTTTTTTTTCATTCCCGAACCGTTGAACCGAACTGAAACCCCGGTTCAAAGAAAGCAAAAACCGTTTTTACGAGCCAATCCAAAAGTGCAAAAACGGTTCGAACCGCTGAACCGAACCGACCAAATTTTTCGCCCGGTTCACGTCCCTGGTAAGAAACAAATCAATATGATTCGTTGCCAAGAGAAAACAATAAATTAGTGGCACCGAAGTTGTTCCAATAGCTCGAAAAAATGTCAAAGATCAAAGAATGTTTCACAAAGCCGAAAAATGTTGAATAATATATATGTATGTTGAATAAATCGAAAATCGTTAAAAACCCAAAGAAATGTTGGAAATACTTAAAAATTGTTAAAAAGTCGATTTATGTTGAAAAATAATACTAACCAAATATTGAGCAAATCGAAAAAAATATTGCGAAGTTGAAAAATGTTGAAGAAGTCGAAAAAAAGGTGCTTAGCTCGAAAAAGGTTAAAAAATTCAAATATATGGTGAAAAGGAGAGAAAATGTATGTAGAAAAATGTTAAAAGAAAGTCGAATAAATGGGGAAGGTTGAAAAATATTGAGGGAGACGAATATTAAATGAGTTTAAACACATTTTTAACTAATTGTTAAAAAAGTCCAAAAAAAATGTTGATAAGATCGAAACATGTTGAAACTGTTGAAATATGTTGAAAAGTCGAAGAAGTATCAGAGAAGTCGAACAAATTGTAATGGTTTTAAAAATTTTGAATAAAATCGAAAAATTTTAAGGAGGTTTGATCATAGTGTTGAAATTATAACGAACCTTTCTGGCAGAGTCTTAGCTCGCCGCCTCGCCGAACGGCAACAAAAAAAAAAGCCCGCCTCTAACAAAAAAGAGGACCTGTGCTCACATATGCGTTGAGTGCAACCCTAGATTACTTTACTAAGTATTACGTAGTATGTTCATGATGATTTTTTAATGTTTATATTTTGTGACATATGGGGACGTCCATAAATTACGTGAGGTGTTTTTTTGAAAATTCGGACCCCCCTACCCTTCGTGAGATTTGGAGAATTCTAGTGGGACCCCCCTTCCCTTCCGTGAGCCTTGCCTTATAATTTTTAGATGTAATCTGCAATAATAGTGTTAACTCTCTGCATTAAAAAGTTGACGTGAGATTTTCGTTGACCCCGCCCCCTTGGTGAGATTTTGCAGGACTCTCTTCCCCCCCCCCCCCCCATTTTGACTATTTATGGACGGCCTCTATCCTAATTTACAATTTGACAATAAATGCACAAATCTCTACCACCTCAACATAAGATAAAACAACAGAAGACAAGTCAGGCAATATGCACACTAGGATGATTCAAATTTTTTTTTTTTTGCTTAAACAGATTCAAAATTTGAAGGCACACGAAAGGAAAATTCTGATGAAATTATAGCTCATAATATTAATATCTACTGGTGACTCATCGAGCTTTTTTGTTTTCCATACGATTTGTATTGGGAAAAATGCTTTACAAGACATCTGTCTCTATATCTCAAGAAAAAAAACGTTACCTAATTTATTGGAAAGATTATAAAATTTCCTATAAAAAAGCTCTTAAAATTTTTTTTCGTGAAGCAAACACTTCGTCAGGTAATTAGCTCCAAGCTCGGCAGTCGACACGTGATGTGTTATTGAGTTTTTTTTTATGAATTTATCTTGCTAATTAACTGACGAAATGTTTGCTTTTTTAAAGGAAATTTCATGATCTTTCCAATAAGTCCCGTTTATGTAAGATTTTTTTCCACGAGATATAGAGACAGATGTTTTGTAAACAGGCTTTCGAACCATGTAAGTACGGGTTCGGGTTAAATGCATTTTAATTTAGTGGGTCCGGGTTCGGTTCGTACGTAGAAAAAGCCCTCTTGACACTCACTTGAGTTGCTGGAACAGCTAATATGACCTGAACAGCTTCACACAACAGAGGAGTATAAATTTTTTTTTGTTACCAAAATTCTAAAATATATTTTTTTAGGAACCCTAACATGCAAAATTTTTGTTTATAACTTA
This sequence comes from Tricholauxania praeusta, assembly GCA_949775025.1. Taxonomy (NCBI): domain Eukaryota; kingdom Metazoa; phylum Arthropoda; class Insecta; order Diptera; family Lauxaniidae; genus Tricholauxania; species Tricholauxania praeusta. The sequence continues at coordinate 4,732,153 of OX459032.1, read as the reverse complement.
AGAGAATAAAATTTTTAATACGATAATATGAAAAAAGACGTTCAATGCTAACTTTTATGCCTAACGGTTTTTCTACATGGCGCGCACATTTTGAAATAGAAGCGTCCGAAAATCCATTTATTTTCAAACCTTGTGATTTTCAGAAAATCGTATTTTCGAAAATAAGCCGGGAAAAACTTTTTCCAAAAACATGTATCAAATATTTCTTGACAAAGTATCGAAAAAAATTGTTTTTGAGAAATCTAAATTTTCAATGTAAAAACGAGGTAGAATGACCAATATGGGCAATTCTCTCATGTTGAACGGGACGGAAGTACAATTTTAAAGTGGAATAAAAGTCAAAGTAAAACACTTTTAATTTTTCTGCTACTTTAAGGAATAGCCCTTTGATAGCACTATATTGAGTGGGAAAGTTGATGCCAGACGTAGTACTGGTTCTTAGATAGAGGCAATTAAAAAGCCATTCGAACGGGACAAAAAACGGAAGTGTTTTTGATGGCCATCTATAGAAAAGCAGAAGTCAGCGAAACCTGTCAATATTTTTTAATGCGACTAATTTTAAAATGTTATGGAATAATGTAACTTTTTAATAGATTTCGTTTGATTGAAAAATCTTATTTATTTTTGTTTTCTTACAAGGCATAACAATCCATTCGAACGGGACATATTTTTCCGTTTAAGTTCACTTGGGCAATTTTTCAAAACTACTTTAATATTTATATAAATAATAATATTTAAGATATATCCAGTAATTAAAAAAACAAATTTAATGTTCATATTTATCAAATCAATAAGTGAGATCAATTTTAACAAAGAAATGAGGAAGGAGTAGATATTTTTCTTAAAAAAATATAAAACTTTTCTTTTTGCTGTAAAAACGTTTTTCCTGTGAGAGGCGTGCCACCGCCCACTAAAAAAAAATATTTTTTCTCAAGTTTCAATCTATCTACATACCAAATTTCATCAAAATCGGTGTAGTGGCACATCCGTGATACCGTTTTTTTCCATTTGGAGCTATGCCACGCCCACTTTAAGGACTTAGAGTCTCTACTAACATCTTTTATGAAACATTCTATCTCTTAACTAAATTTCATTAAAATTGGTCCATTAGCTTAGCCGTAGAAAAGTTTTTTCCTTTTATGGGCGTGGCACCACCTACTATCGAAAAAAAGTACACATGTTTCAATCTATCTACATACCAAATTTCATCAAAATCGGTGTAGTTGCACAGCCGTGATACCGTTTTACTCCATTTGGAGCAATGCCACGCCCGCTTTAAGGAATCAAAGTTCCTAATAATCTTAGGTTTCAATCTATCTTTAAGAAAAATTTTATCAAAATCGGTCCATTATTTTAGCCGTGGAAACGTTTTTTTCCGTAAGGAGCGTGGCACCGCCTACTATTGAAAAAAAAGTATGCATGTCCCTCCTTCTCTTCGAGCCTTTCGAACAAAAAAAAGTGTATGCGATTATGTTGTGCTATGGCTGTGAAAAATTGGTTGAACCGTTTTGAACTGCCTATTTATTACACTTATGTTTTTGAACATGACCAACTTCAAACAGCTCCAAAAATTTAATTTTATTATTATAATCACTCAGTTTTTTTTTTTTAATTAACATATGTACATGAAACTCTGTTAGTGCAAAAATTTTGACACACTTGCTGCTGTTATCAGTTTTGAAATGAGAAGAAATTTATTTGTGACTTTAGAACATGAACTTAAGCAAATTAAAATTTTACAGTTAATAGAGATCGGTTTGATGTTTTTGCATTGTTTTTAGTTAATTGTCGTTGTAAGAGAGATTTTTCGGAAAGACTATTATCATGTATCATTTCTCTTACACACTTAAATATTTAAGGCAAAATACTATTCAATATTACAAAAAAAAGAGAAACTGCATTTATGCAAGTTTGCAGGTGGTTTGCTCAATGTGATAAATGAATTCTGGTGTAAATTGTTTAAATTAACAAAGTTTGAATATTTTCCTTAGATAATATCAGATAGTAACGCTTTTATAATAACTTTTAATTTTTCTGTCACGGTTGGTTTTTCGGCGGAAATGCCCATATGTGTATTTCCACCGAAATTGTCATTTTAGCCGGCCACGTTGTTAATTTTTTGGAGCACACTCTTCAACCATGATTTTTCTTGAAGTTAAGACTATCTTGATTTTATATTCAAAGTGGAACAACTAAAACTCAAAGACCTGTTTTTTATGTAATTTTTCATTTTGTTTTTACTTTGAATGCAATTTTAACTATGTCTTCATCTGAATTTTAATTGTTCCTCCTTTAATATTAATTCAAGAAGTCTTAAATTCAAGAAAAACGATGGTTGAAGGGTGTGCCCCAAAAAAAAAAATAGATTGAAGCATGGCGGGGCTGAAATGACAATTCCGCTATTGTTTTTCTTGAAGCTAAGACTCTCTTGAATTATTATTAAAGGAGGAACAATTAAAATTCATAGGGAGACATAGTTAAAATTGCAAAGTAAAAAAAAAACATGAAAAGTTGCACATGTATAATGTTTTGTAATCTAATAAGCGTTTGAGCATATAAAAAGTGGAATTTCAGCGAGTTGTACAATCAAGCTTTGCTTTTTTAAGCCTAATCTTTTTACCAAAGAAACTTTAATAGGCACTCCAGGCTTCTTAGAAAAATCTCTGCACTTAGTAACATTAATATTAACTGTAGATATTGTGTTATAAACTTCCAAATGGGAAGTATGAGCTATGCACCTAAAGTGAATTATATCATTATATAAACTAGACAAGAGTTCTAATCCATCTTCATTTGCATTTAATTCTTCTTCTTCATCTTCAACTTCCTCAAAATCAGGAAATTCACATTCATTTCTTAGGAGTTCAGTGAAAATTGTCGAAGTAAATAAAAACCAAAAACAAATATGCAATAATCTTGCTTGGAGTAAAATAATTCTGTGAAATATGTGATTTGAAATTTTAAAAACTTCTGTAAAATATGTAATTTGAATTTCTAAGCGCAATAAAAATTGAACCTGAACCGAATATTTGAATGGGTTAGGGTTGATATAATTTAAAAAAAAAAACATTGTTCCGGAGCGGGTTCAGGGTTCGGGTTCGGTTCGGGTTCAAAACCCTGCTTGTAAATCATTTTTCCCCATACAAATCGTATGGAAAAAAAATAGCTCGATGAGAGACTACTAAATATTAATATTATGAGCTATAATTTCACCAGAATTTTCCTTTCGTGTGCCTTCGACTTTTGAACCTGTTTCAAGCAAAAAAAAAAATTTGAATCACCCTAATGCACACGGTTCTTTAACTCTAAACGTGTATCTACTTTTAATGTCGTATATGTATAGACAATGCAGATGACAAAAAAGTCATGCCGAATCATAAAACATTGCAATACATGAAATTAAAAAATAAATTGGGTCCTTCTTCTATTTTGCTTTCTAATATCAGGCCTGATAGCACGTCTGCTATATGAAAGCATAATAGTCTTCCATGAATACATTTTTATTTGCATTGATCGATTGATCTTTTTTGTACAAACGCTACGATTTTTCATACAATTTTTTGTCCAACTTTGTCCTATCGTTTTCAGTCATACTCTTCGTCACAATAAACTCTTTTTTATCAACGTCTGCATCAGTCAACAATTTTGACGAAACAAAAAAAGAAGCAAAATTATACAAACGTACATACAAACATTAAAAAATTTTGATTTTTCATGCGACCGCTGGTACAACGTGTTGTACAAGACTAATGTCACAATCTGTCGTACAATTTTTATAATCGTATGGGGTTGTACGAGAGATCGCAACGTTAGTACGAGGCATAAGTGTACTACATGATAGCAGCTCCTCTCACGTATTATTTGAAAATATCCCTCGTTTTGGTCTGTCCAGTTCCCAAGTACCGTTTCGTGCAGTTGCACTGGATAGATAGAGTCTATCTGTACGTTTTTTCAAACAATTTAAAAAAAAAAATCTTGAAAATGTCGAAATATTCATGGAAAATATTGAAAAAGTCAAGAAAAGAGAGAATAGATCGAAAATGTTAGAAGATTCGGAAAAAAGGATGGAAATATCGAAAAATGTTGGGAAAGTCCAATATGTAATACTTAATAGTTTTGGATGAGGGTAAGCGTTATTTTTCCGCCATTTCACTCCAGTATAAATTTTCTTCTCCAATAACACTGTAGGTAAATTTTCAACTTTTGAAAAGACACACAAAAACGCCGAGACACCCAAAATTTTTTTTTGGTCCTAGAACACGGTGGCATACTCAGTTTTTTTTCGATTAGATCAAATTCTCGAGATATTCGCGATTGATATTTCGTCACTTTTAAGCCCATGTTTTTGCAATATTTTTCTTATATATTTAGAAAAAGACATCGAAATCGATTGAAATTCGGTACATAGGTTCATATGAGCCTAAGCATTGGACCTATTGAATTTTTTTGGCGCACACCCAAAATTACGCCCACCTCTCATATCACCCACAATTGTGAAATCTCAACAATAGGTGTTATATGTGTACTATAGATATAAAATTTCCTATGTGTGTATGGAGCAATATTATCCATCTGAAAACTAAAACGCCTACGCATACGCCCTCCTCCCATACCACCCTCTCTAGTTTTTGCTCAATAATAGGGCTTATAGTTATGAGGAAATCTTTAAATTTTTTTGTTTTAGACGTGCCCAGTTACCGAAAATTTCAAACTAGGTGCACACATCTGTAAATTTTTTAATCCATAATTTGGACGTTTCTAAACAAAATTAGCCGTAAGGCGCCACAAAATTTGAGTGGGAACACCCCATCTCCCCCTTTACCAGACAGAGGAAATTCTCCAAATTTGAACAAAATATAAATGTCGCTTGCTTGCAAACTAGGTTTGGGGCCGTTCAAGTATTACGTAACGCAATTTTCGAAGATTTTTGACCCCCATCCCCCCTATGTAACGCGCCGTAACGTTTTCCTCTACCCCCCCCCCCCCCCCCCCCCCCACCCTTAAACGTTGCGTAACACCCAAGTGACCATATTTACCTAAAAGTCACAATTATGTTGCGAAAAGTACCGGAAATACATGTGTATGTTTTTTATTTTCTTTATTATACCCCATGGTGTAATAACCAAGGTGGAGTAATTAGGGAGAGCCTCGATTTTCAATCATCTGTCATCCTATTTGCTGTAGTTTTGACATTCATAACATTTCAATTGCCCATTCAGAAAACTTAAGCGCTTTGATAAATTGCAGCGCTTAGGCGTAAGGTCTTGAACATTTTCTGAACGATAGCTGCAAACTACATTAAATCTTAAAAATTTAGTCGATGTGGTTGTTATTGCAAAAACAAGAAAGACTTATTGCTATCATATTAAAGCCTGCTACATTATTTAGCGTAGTTTTTTGTTCGCATCAGAATTTTGAAACTCAACACAAATACCTCTCAGTAGAAGTTGTTTAAAGCGCTTCAAAAATACTGAAGTTGCTGAACGGGCCAATTAATCAAAACACCGAAGTGTCAAAAAAAATTACGAAACAAGACAACGAAGGAAAAGAAACCCAAACTTTTGAGAATTTCGTTTTTAAGTACGCCACCTTGGTTATTACACCATGTTATACCCTACACCGATGGTATATAGTATTCACTTTGTCATTTTGTTTGTAACGCATAGAAGAGGGCGGTGGTAGGTATGAAAAAGTATATAGATATATTCTTGATCAGCGTCACCACCTGAGTTGATTTAGCTATGTCCGTCTGTCTGTCTGTTCAAATCAGGTTTACGGAAAAACCAAGAAAGCTAATTGAATCAAATTAGCACACTCAGGTCAGACCTTCTTGCAGGCATCTTGCTATTCAAAACGGACGTAATCGGTTCATGGACACGCCTACCGCCCATACTCTATGTATATTTGCCCAATCCTATTTTGAAAAAAAATGCAGCGATTTTGATGAAACTTGGTGATTAGGTGTACATTTGAACTAAATTAAGATTAGGCTAGGTTTCAAGTTTCCAAAGATGCGCGTGGCACGGTCCTAAATTTTAACCTCTATACCACCATATCTCGTAAGTCGTGCAAGATATTGTGATGAAATTTCTTTATTTTTTCGACTTTTTCATCGATTTTAAATTGTTTAGACTTTTTCAACCTCTCTCAACCTTAACATTTTGCATATATTTACGACTTTTTCAACAGTTTTCAACCTCTTAAACATTTCACACTTTTTTCGAATTATTTAACCTCTTCAACGTCTTTTTTTACTGAAATATATGTATCTACTTTGAGTGCAGTGTAGGGTATGTGAGTTTCGGCTTGACTGAAGATAACGCCTTAACTTGTTCATATTGTTATTTAATAAAAATCACACATAATGTAATAAACATTTGCTTAAGCTTAAAATATGTTAAAATGGCGAAAAATGAGACGAACATATTTTATTAAAATGATAAAAGTTGATGGGATCTAGAACAGCTACAGCAATAAATGAGAAAAATAGGAAATCTTTCCACGCTTACATCTCTGGTTTTAGTAAACCAATCTCGAAGATGATAGTTTTAGAACATTCTGCTTGATAAGTGCTTTAATTTAACATATCATTTATTGCTGTAAATTATCTAGATCCCATCAACTTTTATCATTATAATAAAATTTTTTGGCTGTAGCTATTCAATAAGCATACACATAAAGAAAGCGCTTCATTATACACACCTCATTTCAAATCACCATCCGCTAAAGTAGTTTCACTTCTAAAACAATGTTACGTAACGCGTTGTTCGAAAACCCCCCCCCCCCCCCCCTCCACTGTAACGCATCGTAACGTTTCACAAGAACCCTCCTCCCCCCTAATTGCGTTACGTAATACTTGAACGGCCCCTTTGTTAGAGTTCAAAATATCCCGCTGGCGCTGCCGTAAGAAATTGCCCGTTCGGATGGAACCGGGAATAGTCAGTAGCGTACCTAGAGGGAGGGGGGGGAGGGTGTCGATGAAATAATGTTTGCCAAGGTAGACGGGATATTTAAAAATGAAAATTGACTGTATTTTAAATTTTTATTTAAGTTTTAAATTTAGTTCACTATAATGTCCAAGATGATGCGGGTAAGTTTTATCGGAATAAGGAGTAGACCTGAATTTTTGGCGGGATATTTAAAAAAAGCTTTTTCCAATCTTTAAGAATGTGTCATAAAAATCATTTATTTACGATCATTTAAGACGAGTAAGAATTCATATCTTGTTTGATTTTTCTATCATTTTATATTATAATATATTCCAGATAAGTAAATGATTTCTTATCGCATATTCTTAAAGATTGGAAAAACCTTTTTTTTTAAATATCCCGCCAAAATTCAGGTCAACTCCTTATTCCGATAAAATTTACCCCGCATCATCTTGGACATTATAGTGAACTAAATTTAAAACTTAAATAAAAATTTAAAATACAGTCAATTTTCATTTTTAAATATCCCGTCTACCTTGGCAAACAGTATTTCATCGACACCCTTTCCCCCCCCCCCCCTTCCCTCTAGGTACGCTACTGACTATTCCCGGTTCCATCCGAACGGGCAATTTCTTGCGGCAGCTCCAGCGGGATATTTTGAACTCTAACAAACCTATTTTGCAAGCAAGCGACATTTATATTTTGTTCAAATTTGGAGAATTTCCTCTGTCTGGTAAAGGGGGAGATGGGGTGTTCCCACTCAAATTTTGAGGCGCCTTACGGCTAATTTTGTTTAGAAACGTCCAAATTATGGATTAAAAAATTTACAGATGTGTGCACCTAGTTTGAAATTTTTGGTAACTGGGCACGTCTAAAACCAAAAAATTTAAAGATTTCCTCATATAAGCCCTATTATTGAGCAAAAACTAGAGAGGGTGGTATGGGAGGAGGGCGTATGCGTAGGCATTTTAGTTTTCAGATGGATAATATTGCTCCATACACACATAGGAAATTTTATATCTACAGTACACATATAACACCTATTATTGAGATTTCACAATTGTGGGTGATATGGGAGGTGGGCGTAATTTTGGTCGTGTGCCAAAAAAATTCAATAGGTCTAATGCTTAGGTTCATATGAACCTTTGTACCGAATTTCAATCGGTTTCGATGTATTTTTCTAAATATATAAGAAAAATATTACTAAAACAAGGGCTTAAAAGTGACGAAATATCAATCGCGAATATCTCTTGAATTTGATCTAATCGAAAAAAACTGAGTATGCCACCGTGTTTTACGACCAAAAAAAAAGTTTGGGTGTCTCGGCGTTTTTGTGTGTCTTTTTTACGTACCTAGAGTGTAATTCAACTGCGATAAATATGCACCAGATTTCGTGATTATCATGCATTTCGCTCGGAAGACAATATTTATTACTAATCTGCCCGGCTGTTAGAGTATGTACTTGAAATTGACATTATCGTTTTCTCCCAGCAATCTTTCTGAGTACCCGTTGTTGAATATGATAAGACTATATTCAATTCAGTCATGACTAATATAATTCAGTTTCGAGAAGAAAAGCCAGGCAAAGCCTTTGTTTAAAAGAAACTTAAACCAGATTCATTGGACTACAAGGCAGTAAAGAACTCTTCAGGGAACCAAAAATATAGAAGCCTACTTAAGTTCAAGCCATGACACTACGTATAAAAGGCATTTGACATGGGCCGAAATAGTCATTTATTCATTCATTTCATTTATTTAAATAGGCTTCAACAATATGCTACAAGATAATACAGGGTGTTTTTTGTAGAGGTATAGAGCTTCGAATTGAAATAAAACACAAGAAAATCGTTTTAATGTCCATCAATTTGGCTTTATTGGAAGGATAATTTTATGCCATTAATGTTTAAATATGATTTCGGGCATGTGGCCGCCGCGGCTGGCTCGAATAAAGCCAATTCTACAGGTCCAATTTTGAACCACTTTTTCGAGCATATGGGGCCGTATGTCGGCAATAACGCCACGAATGTTGGCTTCCAAGTCCCCTAACGTTTCTGGTTTGTTGGCGTAGACGAGCGACTTCACATATCCCCAAAGAAAATAATCCAATGGTGTCAAATCACACGATCTTGGTGGCCAATTGACAGGTCCATTACGCGAAATTATGCGCTCATCGAATGTTTCCTTCAATAAATTGATTGTGACGTGCGCTGTGTGGCATGTAGCGCCGTCTTGTTGGAACCACAACTCATCCACATTCATGCCATCCAATTCGGGAACAAAATAGTCGGTTATCATGGCTCTATACCGGTCTCCATTAACGGTAACTGACTCTCCAGCATTATTTCGGAAGAAGTATGGCCCAATGACTCCACCAGCCCATAGAGCACACCAAACAGTCAGTTTTTGTGGATGTAATGGCGTCTCAAGGGTCTCATGTGGATTCTCTTCACTCCAAATGCGGCAATTTTGCTTGTTGACGTAGCCATTCAACCAAAAATGAGCCTCATCACTGAACAAAATTTTGCGATGAAAATCAGCATCGAGATCAATCTCATTTTCGGCCCATACACCAAAATCACGACGCATTGTATGGTCTCGCGGCTTTAATTCTTGCACAAGCTGGATCTTGTAAGGTCGCAAGCCAAGATCTTTGCGCAAAATCTTCCATAAAGTTGATGGACAAAGCTCCAATTGCTGTGCACGGTGGCGAATCGATTCATTCGGGTCCTCTTCAACATTTTGCTCTACAGCGGCAATTGTTTCTTCGGTGCGCACTGTTCGACGTCTCTGCGGATGCGTATTATCACATAGAGTAAACGTAGTGCGAAAACGACCCATGGTTAACCGAATTAATTGCTCTGATGGACGATTATGTCGACCATAAAATGGACGGAGCTTGCGGTAAACTTCGCGAACTGAACCATTATTTTCGAAATAAATTTGGACGATTTGCAAGCGTTGTTCTTTTGTCAACCTGTTCATGATGAAATGGCAAACCAAACTGAACATAAATGACATTAGAATTGCCAGATTTGACCATAAAATGCCAGTTTTATCTCTATTCGAAAAACAAACTTCTAAAAAAAAACACCCTGTATATCTTTTAAATAAGCAATAGAAAATTCAACTTTAATAAATATGCACGGTGAAATGCGAAAATAATTAAATTAACAAAAAACAAGTTAAGGTGTTATCTGCGGCCAGGCCAAAACTCACATACCCTACACTGCACTCAACAAATGTTAAAAAAGACTTTGAAGAGGTTGAATAAGTCGAAAAAAATGTGAAATGTTAGAAAGGTTGACAGAGGTTGAAAAATGTTAAAAAAGTCGTAAATATATGCAAAATGTTGAATAAAGTTGAGAGAGGTTGAAAAACTCTAAAAAAAAATTAAAGAGGTTGAAACTATTCAAAATTGATGAAAAAGTCGAAAAAATAAAGAAACTTATGAAGAAAGTTAAAAGAGGTTGAAAAAGTCGAACAAATACATATAGGATATATTGGAAGAAATTAAAGGGTTGAAAAAGTCGAAAGAATATGGAAAAATTGAAATAATCGAATAGAAATAAAAAAAGTGAAATATGCCACGCCCACTTCTCCAATTCCGCCCACTTTTGGATCAATAAATTATATTCGTGATCGACATCCTCATATTAAATTTTTAGCACAATAGCTTGCATAGTTTGCGATATATGGTGCAGTTAAATTTAAAATTTAGGGCAGTGACACACCCACTGGTACAATCCAGCCCAATTTTGATCCAGAAATAGGTTTTCATAAGCAAACCCCTAACACCAAATTTTAGTATGATTGCTCACATATTTCGATAAATATGCAACATTAAATTTCATGGCAATTGCTGCAATAGTTCACTTAAAACAGCGCAAATTTATGTTAACATGGGAGGTGCCACGGCCACTGATGCAATTCTGTCAAAATTCATTTATTTTTAAAGCCTATAGTAGCTGAAATCTATACACCAAATTTAATGAAGATTACTCTCATAGCACACTATCTGTGCCATGCCCTTCAACGAGTTTTTTCAGTAAAGTGGCTGAGCTTGTATTGATGACTGTTTTCAGCGCCATCATCTCCAAAATTTTTATGAAAATCGTTTGTGCCAATTTTGAGATATATGAAATCAAAATTTTTAACAGTTGAAAAGTGCCACGCCCACTTTTGTCTCAATTCAAGATATATTTGATATGTATCCGTTTACCAAATTTTATCGCAATATCTTGAACGGCTTACAAGATATGGTGGTATAAATGATAAAATTTAGAGCTGTGCCACGCCCCTGTACGACCCCTTGGAAAATTGAAACCCAGCCTAATCCTAATTTGGTTCACATGTTCACCAAATCACCAAGTTTCATCAAAATCGCTGCAACTTTTTTCAAAATAGGCCTGGGTAATTTTACATAGAGCATGGGCGGTAGGCGTGTCCGTCAACCGATTTCGCCCATTTTCAATAGCAAGATGCCTGCAAGAAGATATGACCTGTGTGTGCAAGTTTCATGCAATTAGCTTTCTTGGTTTTCCCATAAACCTGATTTCAACAGACGAACAGACAGACAGACGGACATCGCTAAATCGACTCAGGTGGTGACGCTGATCAAGAATAAATATACTTTTCCGTACCTGCCACGCCCCCTTCGATGTGTTGCAAACGGAGAGACAAAGTGAATATACCCTCGGTGTAGGGTATAACAAATTAGCTTAATTTAAGAAAAAATTTTAAAAATTGTAAATAAACTTAATTACTAGAGAAATTCAAAAATTCAAATAGTTTCTTTCGAAATTGTGTAGGTAACCTAATTATCTGCAATTCATGTGGAAGATTATTCCAATGTCGAATTGCAGTGACAAAGAATGAGAGTTCCAAAACCAAACTTCTGTACCTTGGCAAAATTAACATAAGCCCTCTTCGAGATTGTGCAAAGCGAAGCTCTGCATAAAGATATCCAGGACAATTTTCATGGATTATGTTATGCATTTTTAGTAAAATCCGCAGTTTATAAAATTGATCAAGATCCATGCCCAGTATTGTTTTTTTTAAGGTGGGATACTCTATTATGCCTAGGTAAACTAAAAATAAAGCGAATGCAATCATTGAAGGCAACGTTTAATTTATGTTTGCAAGTAAAATCAAGGCAGGGGTAAACAGAGCAGTTATAAGTAAAAAACGGTAATAGTAAACTTTTAACCAACTGCATTTTCATATTACTATGCAAAAAGCTTGCTGAAATTCGAAGGCTTATAAGACCTCCATATATATGTTTAATGGTTGCCATTGTAGCATCACAACAGCTCAAAGACGAATTAATACTATAACCAAGATATTTTATGTTTTTCGAGTATGGTATCGTTATGTTGTTTAAAACCAGAGGAGAAAATTTATGTAAGTCTAGTAGTCTGCATCTTACGATACTTTAAAAAGTTCTCTCAGCGTCTTTAAAGAGTTTTTGATATTTAGTTGTAATAGCTGCTGTCCATACTTTAGAATCCTGCACTTTTCTTGTTTTTTAAATTTATATGTCATAAGGTCACATCTCTTTCCAAAGCAGTATTTGAGAAATAATTGAAACAAAAAAAAAAAGCCATTGAGATGACATAGCAAATACATAACTAGCAATGAAGGAGGCAAAAATGACGGATTCACAAAAAAACGATTAAATTAAAATTATTGTAACAGCAGTTTTAATTATTCCTATGAAATAAAAAATGAAATTCAACAACTGCGTCCAGACAAAGTGCTGTAGGTTAAAGCAAAGAGATAGAAATCCGTCGAAGTATAAGAAAAGTTACATTGTGATAGGATTTGAAAGCAGGGATGAAGAGTTTTTTTTTTGATTCATATTTGAAAAGAGTAGCAACAGAAAATATCAGCAGGGATATGTCCTAGGTAGAGACCATTCTCATTCCATGCCCAGTGTCATATAGAAGAGACCACTGAAATTTATTACTATGAGAATAAATTGGTTTACTAGTTAATTTTTCTGATGCTGTAAGGTGATTCATTCGTAGTTTTTTCTGATTCATTTGATAAAACGACCACAATCTCTCTCAGGACAAATGATGAAGTTTGCGAAATATTTTTTGAAATTTTAAGCTTTTTCAAATTTTTCATAATTTTTTGACTTTTTCAGAATTTTGTAACTTTCTCAACCTTCTTCGTAAATTTTTTTTTTTTGACTTTATTCAACATTTTTCGATTTCTGAATATTTCCAACATTTTTCGAACTTTTCACCATTCTTTTTAGCCGTCTTAAATCATCATGGAAACGATCGCAAGAATAAGAAATACGTGAATTCGAAAATTTTTTTGTGGCTTGTGTTTCGATTTGCAAACATTACAGAATTTTTCGACAGCTTTTGACGTTTTTCAACATTTGTCGAATTTTTGCAGCACATTTCAAATTATTCAACACTTCTCAAAATTTGTTTAAACTTTTCCAACATTTTTTCATTTTTGGAAAGCTGACGAGCATATTTTCTTCTTGCGTGTATGGATTTCTGCATTTCGAAATTTATCTAATCTAATTGTAAGTTTTACTGTTAAACCTCACAATTGCCCACTCATAGATGTACAGTGGCTCACAGCTTAGTGTATGCAGTGCATACTTTTAACTTCAGCGCTCTATAATTCTGAAACTAAATGGAAAATAAAAAAAATTTTGATGTCATTTGAAAGAGAAAAAATTGTAGTTTAAAAAATAATTTTTTTTTATTGCTAAAAAACATCTGAAATTTTAAGCACAGAAAATCAAAACATACTATTAAATTTAAATCACAGCTTATTGTATGCAGATATATGTATATGAACTGTAAAAACATTGTCAAAAGTAATGATTTTGTAATTTTTTATATTTAGGAATGGCTTTTTGCAAGCTAAGTACTTGCTAGTTGAAATCATTTTTGGTTTGGGCTTGCATGTCAGCTGCTGCTACCGAAAATTTGGTTCTTATAGAAAATATTAAGAGTATTGATTTGTGTCTTCAGGTTTTAATTAATAATTTGCTGCGAAGTACCGAAAATCTGGCCATGCAGACTAGTTATGGTTTTATCAATATAAAGACCCAAAACACAGAGTGGGCATAGTTCAATCTTACCTGGTATATATACAAGGGCCCGAATTTGATCGCACCGCCAGCATAGTCGCCGGATCTAAGTGTGATTGTAAATTTACGGACGATTTGGAAAAAAATGTCCGAAAATACATTTCAAACAAAAAAGGTCTAAAAGAGGCACTTTAAATTGAATGGCGTAATATCCCGCCAGATAATACTAAAAAACTTGGTGCTTCGATGTCAAACTACTTTTAAGCCGTAGTTGACCGACCAAGCCACCACACTTAATATAAAAAATAACAAAATCATTACTTTTGACAATGTTTTTACAGTTTATTAAAACTTAGTAGTATGTTTTGATTTTCTGTTTTTAAAATTTCAGATAATATTTTTAACAATAAAAAAATTACTTTTTAAGGTACAATTTTTTCTCTTTCAAATGACATCAACATTTATTTCATATTCCATTTAGTTTCAGAATTATAGAGCGCTGAAGTTAAAAGTATGCACTGCATACAATAAGCTAAGAGCCACTAAATGTAGTTGCAGATATCAAGTCAGCGGTCCAGTTCAAACCACCTGAAGTCAAAAAGGTGATACGACAATAAGTTATACCAATTCTTAAGGCAGAAAAACAAAACAAACAGACAGATCCTATCGCCATGAAATGAAGCAACTCAATAAAAAAATTGAAAGTACGGCACGAGTTACAAAACATCTTAGACATACTTAATGAACGTTTCCAGAGTATCAAGTTTACATTCGAACTAGAAAATTAAATTGACCAGACATTATCGTTTTTGGATTTAAAAATCAAAAGAAATTAATAATAAACTTCAGATTGCCGTATTTAGAAAGCCAACAGCAACTGACCGCTTCATCACATGTGACTCTTTTCGTACTTATCAAAGCAAAATTGCTGCGTTTCGCTCAATGGATTACCGGCTGTGCCGCTTATCGCTATCCGTTTCAGACTACAAACTCGAATATGATCATATTCTTCACTTAGCTAAAGTAAATGGCTATATGAGAAAACTTTGATTGACCTCTTAATATTTACGGAAAATCTAAAATGATAACATGTCAACACTTTTCAATCGGAATTGGACCATTTAAGCCCTTAACGAAATTAGAGTTGCAGATATGTTCGCACCAAACATCACCAATAAACTGAGGAACACATTTCAACAACAAAATATGAAAATGATACACACGAGTGCTGGAAAGCTATCTTTTTTATTGTGCTCAACTAAAGATCAGTGACCATTAGCCGAAAAAAGTGGCATTTATGAAATAAGCTGCAATGCAAAATACGGTGGAATCCCGATAATTTGTACACCGTTAATTCGAAAATCTTAATAATTCGTAGCAAACTGTTGGTCCCTTGAAAAATCGCTTTAATTCGTAAAAGTTCCATAGATTTTGGTCCCCTCGATAATTCGTATTTTTTTTGTGCAATAAAGTCTGTTTAACCTCTAATAAATCGTAATTGGATTTGACAACCTCTTATAATTCGTAATGCAAAGCAATATTCTATGGAACTGCAGCTTGAAAAAAATACCAATCATAAATTTTTAAATATAGTATATGTTAAGCCTTAAACTGTTTTATTAGATATCCCAATCTTACTGTGCAAGTTATATTGAAATTTAATAAATTGAAATTGAAATAGTAGGCATTTAAGGCTACGTTCATCATTTACGTTTTTTGATGGCATTTTTTGCGATTTTCGTGGTCAGTTTGTTCGTTGCTTTACCAGAGGTGTATAAAAAACAGTGTGGCGTAAAAATGGCAAACAAACGTACGAATAAGACTTTATAACTCCATTGATAATGGAGCAAAAAAAAATTGATCTAAAAAATCGAAACCTCGTTAAATCGAAAACCCCTGTAATTCGTAATAAATTGCTGGTCTCTTGCGATTACGATTTATCTGGATTCCACTGTACATAGGACAAACACGTAAAGGAGTAAAGAAGCGTTTTGACGAACGTTTCAGACATATCAAGCATAAAGAAATAGATAAAGCAATCGCTGAACATACATATAAATGACCCAAAAAAGTAGACCTCAAGTTTCGTTTGCCTTTAACGATTAAAAGTTAAAAAATACTATGATCTCAAAAATTTGTCCAACTATATTAAACTTTAGCATCCCTGAATATGCGCTATATGGCTTGGCAACAAGGTGCATGCAGCAGCGCGAACAGTTTTCGCTACTTCAAACGCCCACAACGCACAACTCAACCCCCTTACAGAATTCAACTGTTATGTCTGTGATAATGTTGATTTCTGATTATTTTTCCTTTTTTTCTCGTGATTTTTCATTTTAATTATGTTGCTCTTAAAAATTGTTGAAAGTTTAATTTGCTGATTATTTGGCGAGTATCTACGAATTTTTTTTTGCTAGGTCGCCTTTGCGCAATCTAATGTTTTTTTTACTTCAATATAAATACAAAGCAAATATTCATTATATTTGCTATGTTAATTCATTTTTTCCTTCGTTTTACCGTTTTTAATTACTGTTTTATTTTTCTTGTGCTTATACTCTACACACAGCGGATATTTTTGGCAGTGCTATGATTAATTGAGATCATTACGGATCTCAAAATATTGCAAATTCCCGTCGTTTAAGTTGTTAAAGTTTGACTATATAGTATACACAAATCCGAGAAACTTTTAAAATGTTTTTTCGATTCCGCAACCACTGCGCTTAGAAGCGAAAAATGCGAAAAATTCAATTTGTTGAAATATCTGTAAAATTGAGTTAGGGAAAACTCCTTTAGGAGATTTTTTATATGTTTGACCTAAGATATCAGCATTTGGAGTAGTTCATTAGACGCGTAATTTCTTAAGCTATCCCTGATACCGTAAGAATCACGTATGTATGTATGTACTTATATGCATTTTTTTGAGATACGTCCTTTTCGCTTCTGATCGCAGTATTGTATATTCGACTTGTTCGAAATTTCTGAACGCATGCAACATTTTTCTTAATTAATATTTTCCGAACTTTTCAATAATTTCCAACTAGTAAATATTGTTCGACAATATCAATATTTTTAGATGTTATCAACATTTTTCAACTTATTCAATTTTTTTCGACTCTTTTTACTTTTTTTGGCTCTTTTAACTTTTTTTGAGTTGTTCGAAATTTTTCAATAGCGGAGTTGCTCTGTGACTGTCATGATAGACGGACGTTTAGCGGAGATCAATATTACTTTTTTCATATCGTGTTCTTTTTGCCCAACTTACAAATCGTTGTGCTGTGTTATTTCACAAATAATAAGAATAAGAGAAAGTGCCTTAAAAGCAAGAGGCAATGAGTGAGCATAATTCTCAAAACTCAGAGCTAATAAATGATAAAAACAATGTTGATTCTATATCAATGCAAAAAAATAAATTAGAATATGATCGCAAAAGAAAAAGTGATATGCAAGGTGACACAATTCTTGATAATGATAAGCAATGTGACCAAGAACACTTAAAAAAATTTGAGAAACATGTACAAGAGCATGAAAATCTAACGGCATCAAAAAACAAGTCTTCTAATAAAGAGATTAGTATAGAAAATGTAACACATAATAATCAAAACAAAAATAAAAAAATTCCACCAATAAATATTTTTGATGTGGAACCTAATGAACTTATAGACTTCATTAAAAATGGAATCAAAATAATTGATTTTAAGATTAAAGAATTTAACAATAAAAAGATATCATTACTTATGTCTTCCATAGATGACTTTATTAAAGTTAAAACTTATTTTTAGAAAACTAAAGCAAAACTCTTTACTTTTACACCGAAGTGTATGAAAACTAAAACTTATTTACTAAAAGGCCTCTGTGCAAATATTGATCCCAATAATATATAAGAAGAACTGTGTAAACGGCAAAGCGAGAATTTGAAATTTATAAAAGTTAGTAGATTCACAACAAAAAAAGCGGTTGCGAATAGTCATGATCTACCAATATACTTAGTTCAAATAAGTAATGAGAGTAGTGTAAATCAGCTGAAGTCAATCAATGGGCTTCTCTATCGTTGTATCCGCTGGGAAGCACTGAGGAAACCTGAAACTGCCCATTGTAGGAAGTGTCAAAGCTTCTTCCATAGTGCAGCAAACTGTTTCTTACCACCTAGATGTGTAAAGTGTAATTTAACACATGATATTGGAAAATGTACGCAGGAAGCCGTATCCGAAAATGAAAGAGAAAAACTGTTTTGCGTTCTATGTCACAAATATGGTCATCCTGCATCATACAAAGGTTGCGAAAAATATAAAGAGTTACAACAAAAACTTCGTTTAAAAAAAAAAAAAACTTAGCGCAAAGTAGGGCCAAAAATACAAGATTTCAAAAAGCTGTGAATCCAAATATGAGCTATGCTGATGTGTTACAAAACAAGACATCGCAGATTGGAGCTGGTACCAACTCAATACAACTTGCATTAATTGAACTTAACAGTTCAATAAAAAATTTCTCGAACCAAATTACAAATTTACAAAATCAATTACAAATACAAACAACAAGAGTAGATACCATTTTTTCTATGTTACAAGCTTAAGTTAACTTAATGTCGGAAACAATTGTAAGAACTCTCAATATAATAGAAATTAATGTTAACTCATTGATAAGGTTAAGCAGACGGTATGATTTTTTTAACTTTGTTAGCAAACATAATCCTGATTTAATATTACTTAATGAAACAAAACTAAACGTAAGGCATAAAATTAATTTCAAAGATTATTTCCTAGTACGTAAAGATAGAACCGGCGCATCCAGGGGGGGGGGGGGGGGGGGTTGGTACTGCAATTTTAATAAAAAATAATATTAAATTTAAAAGCTACACCAATAACGTCATTAATGCGTTTAAATGTTTAGAAGAATGTGTGGCAAAAATACAGATATTAGCTAACAAAATCTTGTTTATAATATCAGTATATTACCCATCAGGAAATAATAGCAGCCATTTCAAAACTGAATTGCACCAACTTTTTCAATCCCTAAATCTTCAAAACCCAAACCATTTTTATATAATTTCAGGAGACCTGAACTGTAAGCATATTGACTGGAGTAATAAATCTAATCCCTCGTGGTGGTTCGTTTTTAGACCTATGTATAGCTGATTCCAGGTTAAAAATACAAAAAGAAAATTGAATAATAAACTGCCTCAAGTGTCTTGACTATGATAGTGACCACAATGCATTACAAATTATGGTCTCTGGTGATGAAAATAATCATCCACTTGCATTTTTCAAGGAAACAACCGATTTAAGCTTCAATTGTAAAAAAGCTAATTGGAAAAAATTCAAAAACAATATCCAATCAATATCCTTCATGGTCAAATATTGGATGTAATTGGTTCTTACTTAGAATCAGTTCACTCATTCAAAGAGATTGATTCTGAAAATAGTCTGCACATTGATATTGATAATTTTTTCTCCAGTTTTTTGGAAACTAAAACTGAGTACGAACTTAATAAATCAACTCAGTGACTCTAAAAAAGCTAATGAACTAAGTGATTATACCGTAGATGATTTTTTTGTCTCAAAAGAATCTGTTTCCTATATTTTTAATAGTTTAAGGAAAAAACTTTCGTCAGGTATAGACAATATCCCAAATATTGTTCTAAGAAACACTTTTTTATAACATGCTCAATAATGCTTATTTTCCACGCGCATGGAAAACTGCAAAAGTTGTAATCTTACCTAAAAAAGACAAAGATACCACAAATCTAAAGAATCTTCGACCAATTAGCTTGCTACCAAATATTAGGAAAGTCTTTGAAGTTTGCGATAATACAAATATTGTCAAATTTTGTGAAAGAAAAAATTTGATTAATGACAAGCAATTCGGTTTCAAATATAAGCATTTAACAATTCATGCAATACATTTACTAGTTTCAAATATTAATTGAAATTTGAACAGATCTTTATGCACAGGTGCTTGCTTAATAGACTTCGAGAAAGCTTTTGATAATATTTGGATCCCAGGCTTATTGTACAAGCTATCAAAATGCAAATTTCCTTTACATCTAACTATACTTGTTCATAATATGTTGAATAATAAATCGTTTTTAGTCTGTAATAAGAGTCAAGTTACTAGGAAGAAATTCACAATTGTGAATGGCTTACAGCAAGGTACAGTTAATTCTCCAGTTCTTTTTAATATTTTCATTTCTGATCTATTGAACAAAATCGATAATATTGTAAGTTTTGCAGATGATATAATTATATATCACACTGACGACAAAATTGAAAAAATTAATAATAATTTGCAAAGCTATTTTAACATGGTTGAGAAATATGCATCTGACTGGAAAATGAAAATTAACATAAAGAAATGCGAAACAATACTATTCCGTCTACCAGTTGGAAAATGTAACTATGATATAAGAAAAAATTGGAAAAAGTTCGAAATCAAAACTACTAATGACGTTATTATCCCAAAAAAGCAAATTGTCAAATATCTAGGTATACATCTCGACAAATTTCTTTATTTCAATACCCATCTAAAAATTCAGTTAGATAAAGCACGAAATTCTTTTTTTATGTTTAAAATGTTTTTCTTTTCAAAATTCGTTAATTCCAGAGTTAAAGTTATTCTATATCAATCGTTGATACGTCCAATGGTTGGTGATATGGTTGCCAAATATGGTTTAATATATCTCCATCTTATATGGAAAAAATGCGTGTCATTGAACGTAAATGTCTGAGAGCATGTACAGATCCCCAAATAGTGACTACACTAAATATATTTCAAACAAAAAACTGTACAATTCAGCAGAAATTGGCAGAATTGATAATTTCATTATTTATTTAATAAGAAACCATATTTTAAGAAGCTTTGAGTGCAAGGAAAATATTCTGATTTTGGCTCCATATTATGTCAGCGGACAATATATAGATTATACATTACAAACTGGAAATGTACCACCTGAGGCATTCTTGTATCTCGATAATAAGGGTTTTATCCAAAATGAAATTGGCATTCCTATATTTTATCGCATATATAGACGAGCCAATAATAAGAGCATTAACTGTAACCAAATGACTACCGAGAATCGCAGATTTGATATCTATGTATATTCAAAAGATAAAAACATAAGCCTAATCTAAATATAGAAAAATATAAGAAAAATTATTGGTGGCTGAATCAATAAACTTTTTTTTTATCTCTTGACTGTCTTTCTCTCACAATATAGAAGTTGAGTTTTTTCTAAATTTTTCTCTGCATACTTATAATTATATTGATATGTAATAACATTGTATAAATAGCTCTTGAAAATTGTTTAAAAAACTGTACTTAATATATGAATAATACTAGAGTGCCCGAATATGGGACTGCGTATTAATAAGATGTATTTTTCTACTGTTTTTTTATTTACAGTGTATTTATATGAAATAGTGCTTAAATAAATATATATAAAAAAATAAAAAAAAAATTTTTTCAATTACTCAACATATCTCGTTCAAGGATATGGAACTAATCATCTTTTTTCCTATGCATGTGTAAGCATACTTCATGTCTTTTTTTACACGGTTATGCCTGGAACGTATCTACCGTGTAAAAACAGAATTAAGTGTATATAGATTTTTCCAAATAATTCCCGCTGCTTTCTAATAGGCTTAAAATCTTTTGTTATTGTTCTTGTTTCAGTATGATATTGTTTCTGGTTCTATTGATTGCCCAGAACTATAGGACTGGTTCAGTTTAATGTCCCTTTGAGAGCTCTTAGGTCATGCGTTGCTTTCTAATACTTACTAAATGCTCCTATTTTTCGGGGTTGTGTTGATTTTTCATGTACCAGAAATTGTATGAGGTCTTTCTTATATATAATTTGATAGTAAAACTTGTTTATTTTGTTATTTTATTTTGTTACTCTAGTCTGTAAGAATATTTTTCATAGGCTGAAAATAAACAAAAAAAAACAGAACGAAAAACTACACCTGTTTATATAACCCTTATGTAGGGCAGTAAAGTTTCACTTCTGCCTTAGCTAACAACTTTGCTTGTTCTGACTTTTATCGTATTAATCAAATGAGTGTCCATTAGGGTGGTTCAGACATACATATATGGAAAAAATTAAAGTTGCTCCAAACTTCGCTCCCTGGGTACCAAAAGTTTCGTATTGGTGCCAATAAGAACCACGTAAAATTTGGCCCATTTCAGAAAACATTTGATGGACCCGCTACTGTTTTGAAAACTGGAAAATGGGCCTTAAACTATCAAAAATCATTAATATCTCCCCGAAGCTACCTCCTAGTGGGATCAAATGTATGACAAGGTCCCATTATTTTTCTTCCTCTAACATTTTTTCTGAACATACTAACCCCCTATCACAACCCCTTAGGGGGGCTCCCCTGCAAAAATTACATTCTTGTGAAATTATGAATTTGACTTCCCCTTATTCTCTGATACCCTCCCAAACTTTTCCCTTGACACACCGACCCCCTATCTGCCACCTTTTTGGGGGTCCCCCTACAAAAAACACAAAAAGTTTCGAAAAATAGTTCATAGCTCCCCCATTGTGACCCAAAGAGGGTTCATATATGGAGGATTTTTGATAGTTTAAGGCCCATTTTCCAGTTTTAAAAACGGTGGCGGGTCCATCAAATGTTTTCTGAAATGGACCAAATTTTACGTGGTTCTTATTGGCACCAATACGAAACTTTTGGTGCCCAGGGAGTGAAGTTTGGAGCAATTTTAATTTTTTGAACCACCCTAGTGTCCATATCTGTAATACAAATATGAAAAAAGTAATTTTTCTCGTTGTTACGAATACTTGAACTTTCGCCATTTTGCTTAACTTTTTTTTTTATATTCCGTCTTCTTATTTTTTTCTTTGATATACTCTACCCTAACTGGTATTTATTTTTTGTCAAAAGGAACATATTAATGTTTTATACAATTTTTTTGCATCACACCGATGTTGTGAAGCGGATGTGAGCCGTGCCCGGTGCTTTTCAATGTGTAGCATCTGTAAAAATGCGTCCGTGTGTTTTACCCTCGCAAATTCATGATTTTTTAATTTTTGCCATTTTTTTTACACCTCTATTTATTTACTTACGGATAGTACTTAATGGAGGATCAGGTTTTCATCATGAGCTTAAACTGAGTTTATTTTAATTTTACAAATTGAAAGTGAAGTGAAAAATATTACTTGCAAGCATTTTTGCATTTCAGCATCGTAACTAGTAGTGAAAAAACTGTACACATGGTTAGACATTTTAGAATAAATTTTAATACTTTTGGGCTTACATGTACTGCAGAGTTATTTTTTTTAAGTTTTTGCTCAGAGCTTTAAGGGGGGCTTCTCCATACAGGGTTTAAGAGTTTTTTACTGGAATTAGATTTTGTACAAGTTGTTGGCTTTAATAATGCACATTCTTATTCTTTAAACTTTTCATAACAGTGCAGCACCGAATGCAATTTATTCAAAACTCCAGAGTTACTTTTTTTTTTAAGTTTTTGCTCAGAGCCTTAAGGGGGGATTCTCCATACAGGGTTTAAGGGTTTTTTACTGGAACTAGATTTTGTACAAGTTATTGGCTTTGAATAATGCACATTCTTATTCTTCAAACTTTTCATAACAGGGCAGCACCGAATGCAATTTATTCAAAACTCCAGAGTTATTTTTTTTAAGTTTGTGCTCAGAGCTTTAAGGGGGGATTCTCCATACAGGGTTTAAGAGTTTTTTACTGGAATTAGATTTTGTACAAGTTATTGGCTTTGAATAATGCACATTCTAATTCTTCAAACTTTTCATAACAGTGCAGCACCAAATGCAATTTATTCAAAACTCCAGAGTTATTTTTTTTTAAGTTTTTGCTCAGAGCTTTAAGGTTGGATTCTCCATACAGGGTTTAAGGGTTTTTTAATGGAATTAAATTTTGTACAAGTTATTGGCTTTGAATAATACACATTCTTATTCTTCAAACTTTTCATAACAGTGCAGCACCGAATGCAATTTATTCAAAACTCCAGAGTTATTTTTTTTTTTTTTAAGTTTTTGCTCAGAGCTTTAAGGGGGTATTCTCCATACAGGGTTTAAGAGTTTTTTACTGGAATTAGATTTTGTACAAGTTATTGGCTTTGAATAATGCACATTCTAATTCTTCAAACTTTTCATAACAGTGCAGCACCAAATGCAATTTATTCAAAACTCCAGAGTTATTTTTTTTAAGTTTTTGCTCAGAGCTTTAAGGGGGTATTCTCCATACAGGGCTTAAGGGTTTTTTACTCGAATTAGATTTTGTACAAGTTATTGGCTTTGAATAATGCACATTCTTATTCTTCAAACTTTTCATAACAGTGCAGCACCGAATGCAATTTATTCAAAACTCCAGATTTATTTTTTTTAAGTTTTTGCTCAGAGCTTTAATGGGGGATTCTCCATACAGGGCTTAAGGGTTTTAATAATAATAGAGTTTAGCTACTAAAGCTATTATAGCCTTCTTAGCTATTTAGCATTGAAGCTTTATACCAAGTAAAAAGCTTATTCAATAAATAATGGAATAGAAAAAATTATCATGCACATTAATTTGTTATTTATTTTATAACTTTTTCTTAGCTTTATCGCACTTTCTTAACATACCCACACACACCATGTAAACATAGACATATATACATATATTAAAATAATTATATGTATAAATTTACGTAGTTCAAGGCATATGTGTTAAAAAAAAATTTACCCAGCATGCTGTAGGGCTCGGACAGCACAAACATAAAAATACAAACCACCATTAAGCTACAAATTTAACTACAGTTAGTTTTCAGTCTGAGCTTGAGTTGACCTTTTGACAAGCTAATGTTATAAACTTCGCAATTATTAATAAGAGTTGTCATGCGAATAAAAGCAGCTGTAGCCATATAATTAGTTCTACTAACCGGTTGATAAAATAATTGATAGGAGTTACGAGTACTCCTCCGATTAGTATTAAAATGTATGTACCAGAATTGTATTAAAATTCAATACTGTCTAGATATTAAAATTCATTTTTAATACAAATTTGTATTAAAATTTAATACTCGTTTTTATTAAAATTTAAAAAAAAAAATTTGTCGTATCCACTGGGATTCGAACCTTGTTCCCTTTCAATACAAGGGTTGCATGAACATTTTAACGACATCAGCCAACGTAGTATCATATTTACGTTGGCTAAATGTAATACTTGCGATAGCATCAAATTGATTCCAAATGTTATAAAATATCGTTTTAATGTTTGAACTGTATTAGAATTTAATACAAAATGTATTACAAAATTTTGTAATATATTCAAAAGTATTAAATTTAATCAAAATTGTATTAAAAATCTTTGTAATACTTTGCTTGTATTAAAATTTATTCCAAGATTTCTAACCGTCCAGGTTAGGGATGCCAATTTTCGAGATTTTGTTGATCCCGGGACTTTCGGGATTTGAAAATACGATTTTGGGATCCCGGGACAGTCCCGGGACTTAAGAATTCTAAAAATTATCAATATAAATTTACCTTTACGTCGAAAAAACTTAAAATAATTTGACTATTTTTAACGTGTCAATATTATTTACACGGTTAGAAATTTTGGAATAAATTTTAATACTTTTGGGCTTACATATATGACTACACCAGAATTGTATTAAAAGTCAATACTGTCTAGATATTAAAAATCATTTTTAACACAAATTTGTATTAAAATTTAATAATCGTTTTTATTAAAATTTAAAAAAAAAATATGTCGTATCCACTGTGATTCGAACCTGGTTCCCTTTCAATACAAGGGTTGCATGAACATTTTAACGACATCAGCCAACGTAGTATCATATTTACGTTGGCTAAATGTAATACTTGCGATAGCATCAAATGTTATAAAATATCGTTTTAATGTTTTAACTGTATTAGAATTTAATACAAAATGTATTACAAAATTTTGTAATATATTCAAAAGTATCAAATTTAATCAAAATTGTATTAAAAATCTTTGTAATACTTTGCTTGTATTAAAATTTATTCCAAGATTTCTAACCGTCCAGGTTAGGGATGCCAATTTTCGAGATTTTGTTGATCCCGGGACTTTCGGGATTTGAAAATGCGATTTTGGGATCCAGGGACAGTCCCGGGACTTAAGAATTCTAAAAATTATCAATATAAATTTACCTTTACGTCGAAAAAACTTAAAATAATTTGACTATTTTTAACGTGTCAATATTATTTACACGGTTAGAAATTTTGGAATAAATTTTAATACTTTTGGGCTTTCATATATGACTACACCAGAATTGTATTAAAAGTCAATACTGTCTAGATATTAAAAATAATTTTTAACACAAATTTGTATTAAAATTTAATACTCGTTTTTATTAAAATTTAAAAAAAAAATATGTCGTATCCACTGTGATTCGAACCTGGTTCCCTTTCAATACAAGGGTTGCATGAACATTTTAACGACATCAGCCAACGTAGTATCATATTTACGTTGGCTAAATGTAATACTTGCGATAGCATCAAATGTTATAAAATATCGTTTTAATGTTTTAACTGTATTAGAATTTAATACAAAATGTATAACAAAATTTTGTAATATATTCAAAAGTATTAAATTTAATCAAAATTGTATTAAAAATCTTTGTAATACTTCGCTTGTATTAAAATTTATTCCCAGATTTCTAACCGTGTACTTAAAACAATAAATGAGGGTATTACTGAAAACGCGAAAATGCCTTGAAAACTGCGTAAACTGCGAAAACTGAGCACATTTTCAAGCCTCAAAAATAATTTGTATGAAGGAAAGTTTGCGCAACCCTCTAAAATTCGGAGCAAATTAGTTGACCAAGTAGCCTCAAAAAGCCACGGAAAGTGAATCAGTGTTGCCGTTTGTCGAATTAATTTGCTTCTAATTTGAAATTCTTCTTTTGAATGAATTGAATCAATTTATTTTTTCACTATTTTGCTGCATCCTTAATTCTATTTTATTTGACAAGGAATTTGATGAAAATTTTTACTATTTTTCAACAAAATCAGCAATAACTGAAGTAGTGAACGTTTTGAACAAAACACTGCAACACGGCAACACTGATCAAACTGTCAAATTGCCATTGCTCAATCATTTACGCGTTTGTATTGATAGGGGTGTTCCCGAAAGCAAGATCGAAAACTTTTGAGTTTTCACGCTTTTCAAATTTTCGCGTTTAGAGGAATAATCTTAATATTAAATCTAAAAACTTCTTCATAACAGTAAAAAAAAATAACAAATTAACATTTCAAAATATAAATTTTATAAATGTATACGTTAAAGTAATCAAGCCTTTTCTTTATGAGGAAATATTTTTATAAAATTAAATAGCATATAAAAACTTGCTATTCTTTTTTAAAATATGACCTTAAACAAATCAAAGCATTCAATGTATCATCCTCCATACGTGGAGGATGAAAAGCACCTTTCTGCTTCGATATTTGTCTGCTGAATTGTTGCCAGGAAGCTTAAATCTTTTTGTAAATAGAAGCCCATGTTCTCACCATTACAAAATATATCTTTTTCTTTATTTAGAGCGTCAGCTAAGGAATAACTTGTCTTATTAAAGGAATTTTGCGAAGTGTAATTTAAAAAAAAAACGTAATGTTTCTTTTAAACGTGCGGATAGATTTAAGTTTCTTATTTCAGTGTTATCGTTATCATCGGTGTTGCAGTTTGTCTTGTTTTCGAATTTGAACAAAATATCTTGTAACTAATTTTTTATAATTGCTAGTGATGGCTTTGGAAAAGTCAAACTTAAGCTTATAAATATTGTCAAAATTCATTTAAAATAAAAAAACAGTCAGATAAAACTGGCCTTCTTTGTTTGATTCACTCTATAATTTCTTTAAAGATTGCTAAAAGGAGATGTATTTTGCTTGATTTCATCTAGCATGAATGCTATATCACGAGCACATACCTATGGCTTCAATAGTTGCTTTAATGGGTTGAAGTACATTTACTACTTCTTTTAAGACTTTGAATTCACAAACGAAGCAAGTTTTAGATCTATGGTGGCTTTTTTATACATATTTAATTATTCCCGGGATTCAATGGAACTAATCCCGGAATTTTCGGGACTGGAAAAAGGGATTCCGGGATCCCGGGATTGGCATCCCTAGTACAGGCACTATCTATAAAATTGAGCTTGGTATAAACATGGACATACAGTAAAGTAAAAGTCCAATAAAAGTCTATGTCTGCGGCAAAACGGTACCGTCGACTGCATGCCACTTCAAGTTGATAAAGAAATTTTTCCTAATTTAGTAAATACATTAGGGTGGGCCGAAAACATAAAATATGGCTTTTTAAAGTCGTAAGATCGCGGAAAAGCTGCGAATGGGGACGATCAAGAAAGGGTGAAAAAGTTATGAAATCGGATTATATCTTTCGGTCGTGCATCTACTCTAAAGTTTGTCGAAATTAAAAAAAAATTCCCTTTTTTACGATAATTTTGTATATTTTTAGATAAGCTCCTTTCGGAAAGTAATAATTCAGTTCTTATGTATTATAGAAACAGAATATTTTGTTCAAATATATTTAAATTCATCAAAATCTTCCCGGAAGATTTCGAAAAAAAATTACAAATATACTTAGATCACAGTTCAAGGAAAAAAAAACTAACAACATATGTTTTTATGTTAAGAGTCCTAGTCATCTTCTATATAACGTATTAATACGCGAACATCTAAGCTTGTGGTACACTTTTTTAGTATTTACTGTAAAAAGAGGGGAATGAAACTTATATCATTAGAAAGGTACTATTTTATAGATATACAGAAAAGAAAAATAATGTGTGTATGTTGCCGTTAAAACAGGTAAAATAAAGTTAACATGGACCTATGATTACCCATGCAAAACGTTTTAACCCCTAATGGGAAAAAACGCTGTCACGGCTGAGCAGCCTCATTTTGATAAAATTTGATAAGGAGAAAGATTGAAACTTGAGTAAAGATAATTGCTTATAGTGGGCGGTGCCACGCCCTTAACAAGATAAAACGTCATCACGGCTGAACTAATAAACCGCTTTTGATGAAATTTAGTTTTAATACAGAATTCCAAACAAAATTTTTAAAAACTCTGAGTTTTTTTTGGTGGGCGTGGCACCACTTTTAACAAGAAAATCGTTTTCACTGTTAAACTAATGGATCGATTTTGATGGAATTTTGTACAGAGATAGATTGAATCTTTAGAAAAGGTATTCGGCTTAAAGTGGACGGTGCCACGCCCCCAATAGGAAAATATGTTTTCACAGCTAAAATAATGGACCGATTTTGATGAAATTTCATATAGACATAGATTGCACCCTAAGGAAGAGAAAAAGTGGGAGATAAAACAACATGATACCCTGACTTTAATTTTTGGGAGCGATGACAAAAAATGGCTCTTTCCAGTTTAGTTCTTTAATACTAAAAAGTATTTTTTGTTACTTTTATGCACGCTAACATATGTATCTTTATAATTTGAGCTAGCTGATCTTCATTAAATGAGTATTATAACTGAATGCTTTTGTAAAACGGTGCTGTAAACAATAAAATAATATGCAGACATATTTTCGCATACATATAATGTATTTTCAACTTTGAAAATCGATAAGTAATAAAATAAAATAGTGATTCCATTATCCGGGATTTTCCATTAACCGGGATGAGCTCGGTTCCAACAATCACGGAAAATCGATGTTCAACTGAAAGAGATAAGGAGGGACAATTTTTGAGTCAAAATTAAGTAGATAACGTAATAGAAATTATGTAGCACCAATAGAAATTGATAATTCTGTGTTGTTTTGCATTTAAATGTGCACTGAATGTAATTTCAAAGATGTGGTGAAGTGAGGTAAGATTAGTGAAACTAAATAAGATCGTAGTCAATCAGCAAAAACGTTTTGATATTAATAGGCCGGAAAATTTCTTGCAAGATTAAAATTTAGTGCTAACGGTCGAATTTCGACCTCAGGCGATACTAGTAGTCATAAAATCATGTTGAAAAATTAAACTTCTCCGATTTCACTCAATCTTAGTTGAAGAAACTTTGAAATGTGATTTGTGGGCAAAATTAAGCATGGTTGACCTTGACGGCAGACTTGTTTACGTAAAACCATCCCTAGAGTCAGCTTCATAATGTTTCACACATCATTCAACTGCCTGTGTGTGAAATGGAAATGTTTTGAATGTTATATCCCAATTAGGGACTGAGTAACTTTGAACGTGTGATTTAATCTCATCGTCACTGATATTTTTTAATAATGGGGGCGAAGATAAATCACAATTCATCCAGTTAATCATTTCCGAGTAGTCTTGAGCCTTGAAATTCAGTTTTGGCGGCATAAATGTTCTAATAGTTATTCTCGTTTGATCAAACTGTCTCGCCTATAGAATTCGTCGAAGTCCGAGGTCTCTTATCTATTAAACATTAAATGTTATAGATGAGCGAAAAAAACATTTTGTTTGTTAGAGTAAAGGTTTCTCAGTTTTTTCCAAAAGTGGTAACTCAAACAAAAACCATGTAATAAATTCTGTTAGTAACTATCCACCAAAAACTTATTACCAAAATGTTTCTGACCTCAGAACTAAAACAAATTCAATGTTTGCTTGTACTTCTGAATGTGATTATGATACAATTATATTATCTGAAACTTGGCTCAACGAAAAGTTTTACAGTAAAGAAAAGATCGTGACATCAACGCAACTGGTTATCTTCGTGGTGGTGGCGTTTTAATTGCGGTCAATCGTAATTTTATTTCTTCATCAGAGTTGTTGGCAAATGCTGATGTGCTCTTGGACCAGTTATGTGTGGTGATTAAGGGCTTATTTGAAACTCTCTACATCACTGTTTCCTATGTGCCACCTAAGAGTATCCTGGACTTGTACAAATGTCATGTGGATAATATACTTATCTGCATTAGTTGCCTCTTTTCCTAATGATAAATGCCAATTGATGGTTTTTGGTGATTTTAATCTACGTGGAGTTTCCTGGTCTCAACTGCCTGGTGCCAACTATCTCTCTGAATCTAATGTTAACAGCATTACTGAAATGTATGTTATTGATACATTTTCTGAGCTTGAAGTCATTCAAATTAATAATTGCTTTAATGGTTTAAATAGATTATTGGATTTAGTTCTTATTTCCAGTAATATTAATTTTAATATGTATATTTCTACTTTTCTATTATCAGTTCGAACTCTGCATCATGCAACTCTAGAGCTTGAGTTTTCATTTTACAAATATCTAAGTTTTTCTAACAAAGTTCGTACTTTTCAATTAAATTTTAAAATTTGTAATTTTAACTTAGTAAAAATTGCTTTTAGTAATATTGACTGGGATAGTGAGTTCCTCCACTTAGACACCTTGTCCTGTTTTAATTCTTTTAAGAATTTTATTTCGCCTGTTTGTAATGAATATGTTCCTAAGGTGAAAGATTGTGTTTTTAAGTTGCCTTTGTATTCGAATGGTTTAAAAAAACTTAAGAACTTACGTACGAAATATTATAAAAAGGATTTAATTACCAAGCAAAATTGCTATTTTTAAAAATACATACATTTTATGCGTGAATTCAATTGTTTAAATAAATACGTTTACAACCAATATGTTTCCAAATTTGAATTTAATATAAAGTCAAATCCGAAATCTTTTTGGCGATATGTAAAATCTAAAAAAGGTTGTTCTAACATTCCTTCTTTGATGAATGTATTTTGGTGATAATTTATTTAATGATGCACTAGGTGCGGCAAACCTTTTTTGCTGATTTTTTTAAGTCAAACTACGAATTACCTGCTTACCATAATACTCAGCAGGCCCGTTCGCAGGAATCATCCATGGGGGGGTTTTTAACTCGGACATTTCATGTTAGATTATGTTCATAAAAAACGTCAAAAAAGATTTACTTTTAACAGTGAAGCCAACTTAGCCAACTAAATTTAGGGGGAAAAATGCTCACAGGGGGTTTTTTAGGGGGTAAAATGTTTAAGATTTTTTTTGAGGGTTTAAAAAAATATTTAGGGGTTTTTTGGGTTGTTTTCTGGATCTGACAATCAATTCAGGTGTATAAAATTTATTGACTTATGTATGGTGTATTTGCACGGCGAACCAAACTTTGTGCAAACTGTTTTGCTGTCAAAATGCGTACCTGTGAAACGTGTCGTAAAACATTAACAAATAACTACCGATAATTTTATATCATACTTTAATTTTGAGCAAGAAGCCAGCGGCCAGCAAAAATATTCCAAAAGTTGGGAAGCCGATGAACTAATGAAAGGTTTGTTTCATTTTATGTTTACACTTAATTCTCTTTTTATGCGGTAGATACGTTCCAGAAAAAACCGCACAAAAAAATCGGTTACTTAGGGTTACGTTCCATATTTTTTGAAAAGCTCGTAAAACCAAGAAATTTCTTAGAAAAGTCGAAATCAATGCATCTAAAACTAACGTGCTGGTTAGCATTATATAATTATTTCATTTTATTTTACATATTTAGAAGAAAGAAAATGATTCATATATACATATGTATTTGGTCATTATCTTCACTTTCTGATAATAATCGCAACAGTTTGTGAACTGGTTCCAAGTCACTATCACTACTGTTATAGATAGTCAGTGCATTAAGTGACGAGATTGCTCCTTCATCAATAAATCCTGAGTTAATATCAACTGCTGAAGGGTCTGCTGCTTTGACAAGAAAATCATTTTTTAAAGTTTGCGACTCCTTTGCTGGTACCCAAAAATGCAATTACTCAGGAAACGTTGGAATTTGAATGCCCTTTCAGAATTCGGGACATTATTAAGAAAATGTTCTTCAAATTTTCGGCAAAGATGAAGACCATCTCGAGAAAGATGCAAAAATTTCTTGGTAACTTTGGCAGAACAAATTCAAAACAGATTGCCGGAAAATTTGTCAACCCTTCAAATGATGGCAAACCTGCAGCCCAAAGTTGCTACGTAACAAGTAAAACCAGCACTTAAGGACATTCGTTCTAAGATTTGCAGGACGCACATTTACGGATCGAAACAAGAAATTGAAAATGAGTAGGGCTACCAGATGGCATACTTTAGTAGCAAATGTGCTACTTTTGCAAGGCTTTGCTACTTTTCACTTGAAATGCACTACTTTTGGATGCTTTTGCTACTTTCGATGTTTGCATTGTAAAAAAAAGTTATTTAAAATATTGTGTTAATTTTGCTGGGGTTTTTCGTAAGAAACGAGTTTTGGTTTCCATTCGAAAATTGAAATTTTTTGACATACACTACTTTTGTAGGCAGGTCATCTGGTAGCCCTAAAAATGAGTGGCATCTGTTACAAAATAAAGAATGGAAAAATGTATCAAATGTGGAAGACTCTTATGCTGAAGTTTTGGAAAACGTTGATGCGGGAGGAAATAAAAGGTTTCAAAATATATCCAAATTTGCAACAGCTTTACTTTCGTTACCTTTTTCAAATGCAAGCGTGGAGCGTGCATTTTCTATTTATTCAATAGTAAAAAGTAAACTAAGAAATAAATTATCGCCAGAAATGTTGCTGTGTTTGATGATGGTCAGATACACTTTACAACGACAAGGTTCCTGCACAAATTTCCAACCAACACCAGCGATGATAACAAAATTTAACTACAAAATATTTGACTTCAACAATAATGAAATTAAAAACGATTCCCTCATGATGGAAGATATTTTAAGTAATGTAAATAATTAAATGAACAAATTTAAAACAAAATAAATGAATTCACAACTAGTCCATTAAAATGTTACATTGACCTTGCATTTTGTATAGGACAAGATTTTTTTTTTGTGTTGTGTAGAGGGGATCAGTGTGAGTATAAGTCTCAGTTTTCGGGATTTTAAAAAATGGGTGTAAATAATTTTCCACGATATCTTAACAGCCGTATGTCTCACAAAATTTTTTTAAGACTTTTTGAGTAGAAAATTGTATTTTCTACAATATTGATTGATATACTTTTCATCGTAAAATTGAAAATGAAAAAGTTATAGTTTAAAAACGACTAAAATTTTCGGGTAAAATATCATTTAAGGACTATAACTTTTTTTCCATTGATTTAATTAAAAAAATTCTTCAGACGTTTTTTTGTAGACCATTTTATTTCAAACAATTTCCCATACTCATTTTTTAAATTTATTTTTATTGTGAAGCGTTAGGGTGGTTCGAAGGGATCAAACCAAGAGGTGACTTGTATGTTATAGTGATTCAGACACAAAGAAAGTTTATGAAAATCGTTCTTCTTTTAGTATATTGTTCTATATGTCCTCCGAAATTAGTATGCCTTTTTTAGAACTTTAAGTACATTCTAGAGGTCGCTCAATCCGCCACAAGCATTCAAGACTATTGAATACGTAGTTGTGGATGCTAAAGATGATTAACGGCCAGAGACTAATTTTATTATCTCTATAGATATGGCCTTTGAGCCGCTGATTACGAAAACCAAGGTCCCAAAATCCTAAGTTACTTGCAACATCCACAAAAATACAAAAAAAAACTCTATTAAAGGTATTTTTCACGATAATTTCAAAAATAATACAAACACATCCAAGGAAATTCGCCTTTTTTAATAGCAATTTGTACATGTGGTTCGTTTATGTAAAATTTTATAATGAGAGATAGTTCGAGAGGGCAGGGCCAGCCTTAGGTAGTGCGAGGCCCATGCAACCAGTAGGTGCGAGGCCTCTTACAACCAGTACACATAATAAAAACCTCTCCCTTAACTCTGCTTTTATTTTTTCTTTTTTATACAACGGCATTAGCTTTGTTCTTCACAATCAGCAATTGCAAAAATGTAATTGCATAAATTTTAATAAACAAAAATTAATATGGTAAGAAATTAACTCATATATCAAATTCTACTTCAATTTGAATGAATAAAGGTGGGAGGAACTTCTCCCAGAGCCGGCCTTAGGAGCGCCAAATTAATTCGATTGCACTGAGCTTTGCGGTTTTTTTTTTTTCGAAAAACGCTGATGAAACGCTTTTGATTTGCGTTGTAGGCGCTAAGATCTGAGTTTTTTTTTTGTTTTCAGCGCATAAAATTTATGCAATTACATTTTTGCAATTGCTGAATGTGAAGAACAAAGCTAATGCCATTGTATAAAAAAGAAAAAATAAAAGCAGAGTTAAGTGAGAGGTTTTTATCATGTGTACTGGTAGCAATGGAAAAAAGTTATAGTCCTTAAATGATATTTTACCCGAAAATTTTAGTCGTTTTTTAACTAAAACTTTTTCATTTTCAATTTTATGATGAAAAGTATATCAATCAATATTGTAGAAAATACAATTTTCTACTCAAAAAGTCTTAAAAAAATGTTGTGAGACATACGGCTGTTACGATATCGTGGAAAAATTATTTACACCCATTTTTTAAAATGGCGGCCAAATGGGGGGGCTTTCAATCCCGAAAACTAAGACTTATACTCACACTGATCCCCTCTACGCAACACAAAAAAAAAATCTTGTCCTATACAAAATGCAAGGTTCAGCCAAAATTTTGTAACATTTCAATGGACTAAACATTGAATTTGTTAAAATATTACAAATATAGCAGGAATATTTAGGGTGAGCTTAGAGCATTTCATGTATTATTTAAATACTTATATATATTTAGGCAATTCATAAGGTCTTATTAAGTCATATGTCATAAGTCAATGTTGTACAAAAATATTACGCATGTGCACATTGTCTGTAGTATCTGATTTTATATTTTAAGCGAATAGAATTTTTTAGGGGGATTTAAAATAGCCTAGTGTAATTTTAGGGGGTTTTTTAACCGCTTTTAGGGGGAAAATTTTTTCAATATTGGCTACACTGACTTTTAATATAGACATTAGACCGGGTCGATTTGTATGAAGCAAAATAAAGTCAGCTAGACACCGACTCAAAAGTTAGAAGGACCTTGAAAAACGATATTTGCGTCATTTTGTTTTCGTTCCGAGAAAAACCGATGAATGACTTTTGATTTTCCTGAAAGTCCTTTTTGGCTAAAAAACGTAAGGTTTTTTTAACTACATATTTATTTTTTCACAGAATGGAGTTTGCTTGAAAAATAACAAGTTAAGGTGTTATCTTCGGCCAGGCAGAAACTCACATACCCTACACTGCGCTGAAAAAACCTTTTAAATAAATGTTAAAAAGGCGTTGAAGAGGTTGAATAAGTCGAAAAAAATGTGAAATGATAGAAAGGTTGACAGAGGTTGAAAAATCGAAAAGTGGAAAATACATGCAAAATGTTGAAAAAAACTGAGAGAGGTCGAAAAACTCTAAAAAAGTTGAAACAACTTGAAACAATTCAATATGGATGAAAAAGTCGAAAAAATAAAGAAACTAATGAAGAAAGTTTAAAAAGTCGAACAAATACATATAGGATATATTGGAAAAAGTTACAGGGTTGAAAAAGTCGAAAGAATAAGGAAAATGTTGAAAAAAATCGAATAGAAATGAAAAATTAGAAATATGCCACGCTCACTTGTCCAATTCCGCCCACTTTTGGTTCAATGAACTATATTCGTGATCGACATCCTCATATTAAATTTCAGCACAATAGCTTGTATAGTTTGCGATATGTGCCGCAGTTAAATTTAAAATTTAGGGCGGTGACACACCCACTGGTACAATCCAGCCGGTTTTGATTCAGAAATAGCTTTCCATAAGCAAACCTCTTACACCAAATTTTGGTATGATTGCTCACATATTTCGATAAATATGCCACTTACCGTATTTAACATGTATGGGAGGTGCCACGCCCACTGGTGCTATTTCAGCCAATTTTGATTCAGATATACTCTATAGCAACTGAACCACTTGCATTGAATTTCATAGCAATTGGTGCAATAGTTCACTTAAAACAGCACTTACAAATTAATGTTAATATGGGAGGTGCCACGCCCACTGATGCAATCCTGTCAAAATTCATTTATTTTTAAAGCTTATAGTAACTGACAACTATACACCAAGTTTTATGAAGATTACTCACATAGCACACTATCTATAACAATAAACGTTTTTTGCTTATATGGGAGGTGCCACGCCCACAGGTTCTATTGAACCAAATTTTTGTAACAAGTGACCTTATAGGGAGTATATCTATCTCATTAAATTTCATAACGATTACGTTGTTAGTTCTCTTAATATAACGTTTATAAATACTGTGGGCGGTGCCACGCCCTTGAGTGAGTTTTTTAAGTATAGTAGCTGAGCTTGTATTGATGACTGCTTTTAGCGGCGGAAATCGTTTGTGTCGATTCTGAGACATACGGAATCAAAATTTTTAACAGTTGAAAAGTGCCACGCCCATTTTTTCGATTCCGCCCACTTTTATCTCAATTCAAGATATATTTAATATGTATCCGTTTACCAAATTTTATCGCAATACAAGATATTGAAAGGCTTACAAGATATGGTAGTTTAAATGATAAAATTTAGGGCTGTGCCACGCCCTTGTACGACTCTTTGGATACTTGAAACCCACCTAATCCTAATTTGGTTCACATGTGCACCAAATCACCAAGTTTCATCAAAATCGCTGCAACTTTTTTCAAAATTGGCCTGGGTAAATTTACATAGAGTATGGGCGGTAGGCGTGTCCATCAACCGATTTCGCCCATTTTCAATAGCGAGATGCCTGCAACAAGATGTGACCTGTGTGTGAAAGTTTCATTCAATTAGCTTTCATGGTTTTCCCGTAAACCTGATTTCAACAGACGGATAGACAGACAGAAAGACAGATAGACGGACATCGCTAAATCGAGGTGTTACAAACGGAAAGACAAAGTGAATATACCCTCGGTGTAGGGTATAAAAATTGCGTTATTGCAAAAAATTTGATGTTAAAAATTTAAAATTTTTCTTCTGTTATAGATAATACTCAGTCCCAAAATTCGATTTTTCCATATAAAAAATGTGAAAAAGTCCCAAAATTCAATTTTCATATGGAAAAATAAAGATTGCGTTCTTGCAAAAAATTTCACGTTAAAAAATTTTAAATTATTTTTCCATATTCATATTGAAAAATCGAAATTTGGGACTGAATATTATCTATAACAGAAAAATAATTTAAAATTTTTTAACATGAAATTTTTTGCAAGAACGCAATCTATATTTTTTCATTTGAAAATTTAATTTTGGGACTTTTCACATTTTTTATATGGAAATCGAATTTTGGGACTAAATATTATCTATAACAGAAGAAAAAAAAAAACTGTTCCATATGAAAATTGAATTTTGGGACTGAATATTATCTATAACAGAAAAATAATTTAAAATTTTTTAATGTGAAACTTTTTGCAAGAACGCAATCTTTATTTTTCGACTGAATTCGGGACCTTCAAATGACTCAGATATCGTTTTTAAGGATCCTTCTAACTTTTGAGTCGGTGTCTGGATGAATCTAAATTTCGAGCCGGTCTAAAAGACATTTAATTATAATTAAATACATACATATGTATGTAAATGTGTTTATGTTATGATTCGATATTTAGTTATCATTACGTAAGTGGCTAATTCTGCGAGGTACTTGAAAAAACTCGTCCAAAACTCTATCCACATTGATTTCGATATCGCGATGTATATTTAGCGAGGCTAAGCTGTTCAGCCGATCTTCGGACATAGCTGATCTGAGGTATGTCTTTAGACGACGTAGCACTGAAAAGGAGCGTTCATTTGTTGCTGTTGTCACAGGCAAAGTTGCCATAGCACGAAGCATTTTTGATGTCTTGCCCGGCGATGCGGTGACGCCAAGGTTGAACTTCATTTATCCCTATAGTGAACTATCATGCAAAATTGAAATATATGGCGCGTATAGATTTGTGCATGAATTTTCATTGAAGCTGAATTTATTGATGCCGGAGCTATGCTTAAACGCACATTGAAAAAACGCTCGTGCTACTTAGCCTTAGCGACGCGCAGTAGTCCTAAATCGTGTTTTTTGGTTAAAAATAGCTAAAAAGCGCAAATCTTGTCAAAAATGAAAAACTCGAGCTCCGACGATTTATTGGCATTTTATTTCTCTCATTTAAAAAAAAAAATGTTGTGTCTTTTTGATTTTTCATTCAAATGCCAATAAAAACCTATGTGTGCAATTCCCAATGGGGGAGGGGGGTTGAACCCCCAAACCCCCCCCCCCCTTGCGCACGGGCCTGATACTCAGGGTCCCTTTCTTTAACTCTTGATGATGTTTTAAAAGGTATTAATGGCTTTAAATCTTCGACTCGTCTTGATGATGATGGATTACGTTCTTTTTTTATCAAGGTGTGTGCGGAAAACTTAGCTTATCCCTTAATGGCAATTTTTAATAATTCTCTGCAAACGGGTGTATTTCTTGACTGTTGGAAAGTGGTCACTATTGCTCCTATTCATAAGGGTGGTTGCAAAAATAATGTGGACAGTTATAGGCCTATCTCTAAACTTACTGTTGTCTCTAAGCTTTTTGAGTCCATTGTAAAAGATAAACTCTTCTTTGCTATCAAAATATATATTATTTCGCCTTACCAGCATGGCTTCGTCTCGGGGCGTTCAACTATTTTCAATTTAGTTCTGTTTTCAGAATGCTGCTTATCAGCGTTGCAGCAGGGTTGTCAAGTAGATGTTATTTATACTGACTTCTCAAAAGCGTTTGATAAAATATTGCACTCCCTTTTAATTAAAAAATGCAATGCATTGGGCCTTCATTCCAGTTTTTTGAATAGGCTAAAATTATACCTACATAATCGCGTGGTGGTTTTTGATAATGTAAGGTCTTCTATTTTATACGCCATTTCTGGTGTTCCTCAAGTTAACATTCTGTGTCCCTTGTTGTTCGTTATTTTTATCAATGATATTACTTCCTTGTTTGTTCATTGTAAATGTTTGCTTTTTGCTGATGATCTCCAAATTTTTTTAAAAATGAATCTGATCCTGCTCTCCTTTAGTATGAACTTAATTAACTTTATAATTGGTGTAATGTGAACTGTCTTTTTTTTATCTTAATAAATGTGTTTTCATGTCTTTCTCTAAGACCATTCGTTCTGTCACTTCTTCTTACCATATTTCTAATACTTCACTTATGTCCATCTGTCAGTATAAGGATCAAGGCGTCATTTTCGATTCCAATTTCAATTTTCGGTCTCATTTGGTGGAATGGCTCCTCTTTTAGGGATCCGTACACACTTAAAATTTTATTTACTAGCCTTGTTCGGTCTAGGCTAGAATATGCTTCAGTCATATGGTATCCCTATTAATGCAATATTGCCAGGCTTGAAAGAGTGCAAAAATCTTTTACTAGGCTTGCTTTACGTTTTTTTAACTTTCAAACTGTTCTTCCACCATATGATGCGCGAGTTACGTTTTTAACGCAACCTTACACTCCTTATCTACCAAAATTCTTTTTCTGCATTATAATTTTTATTTTATGAATGCATTTAAAAAAGTGAAGTATTGCATTGCAGCTAGTCAAATTTCCGCAAACATTTTTTCGTCTTCCACATAATAGTTTTTATATATTTTTCGTATTTTATTAATGCATTAAAAAAGTGCATTGCATTGCATTGCATTGCATTGCGCCTGGTAAAATTTCTACAAAAACTTTTTGTCTTATCGCTTTTATTTATTTTTTTCAACGAAAAGGCTTTTTGAGTTGAGCAACTTTAGAGTTTAAGAAATAAAATGTAATTAGTCTTAAGATTCGCGAAACCTAATAAAGTTGTTCTTTTATAAAACATAGCTCCGTGTTTTTTTTATTCCGAAGAATAGAAAATAAAAGAATACATAACTGGCGCAGTCGGTTAAAGCGGCTAAAACTTGCAAAAGAAGTTAAGTTAGAAAAAATCAAAGACTTTTCTTTTAAACGAAGTAACAATTCGCTTTAATATATATAGAAAAAAAAAAGCCCAAACAATTTGTGAACACAAAAAAAAAAAATAAATAAGAAGCAAACAATTTATGATCGAAACAAAGAAAAAAACGTTTATTAATTTATCCGAGTAATTCGTGGTATATTGTGCATGTAATGCAAAGGCATAAATCATTTGATAAAAACCGAAATATCAATATAAATGCAATCAATAAAGAAAATGAGGACATTATCAAGAGGCAGGAGGAATTAATTTTTCAAATGCAACAACATCAAAACGAACTGCAACAGCAACAACTAAATAATCAACTGCAGCAACAGCAACAACGAAACGAACAACTGCAACAACAGCAACAGCAAAATGATTAGTTGCAACAACAACAACAGCGACCACAAGACATCCTGGATCAGTTCAGATGATTAAGGGGCCGTTCATAAATTACGTAAGACGTTTAGGGGGGGGGGGGGGGGTCGGCGGATTCTTACTACATCTTACGAGAGGGGGGGGGGGGGGGTGAATGATCATCTAACGTAAGATTTAAAATGCGTATTCATACATTAAAGTTGTATTAACGCATCGTCATTTGTGACAGTAATGAAATATATTTGAATTTTCGACAGTCACGAAAGATTCAGAAATATCGATTACAATCGATTAATCGATTTAAGTAATCGACTCTGAACGGGACAACTTCTCTTCTGTTTATGTAATGAAATATATGTATGTTGTTTACACGCAGGGTCGACTTGTAACACCGTCTCACAAGTTTGATATTATTCAGGCATTTACACGCAGATACGTCGACTTTGAAATTTTGTTGATGTTGTCCCGGTTCTTTACCACCCCCTTGCACTTGTCGTCTTCAACAAGAAGATTCGCTTTCGATTCCTTCTTCAACAGGAGACCAAAACAGCAATCAGTTTTGTCCTCTATTTCTTCGCTTAGCGTTAAATTACGATTGGTCAAAAGTACATCCACAGCTCAAAATCATGCCTTACGATTTTTTTTGTCCTTCGCTTGCAAACGTCTTAGCTGATCGAGTTTGTAATATTTGTGACCAGTACTTTGCCTCGAAAAAAGCTACTGTAATGCACAAAAAACTACATGGAAAAGACGGTAGTCGCACTCACATGATTCAACCAGTTTCAATTTTGATACGTGGAAAGGGGAAAAGCCTTTGCATTTTAAAACAATCGGAGATTTGTCAAGTTGCAGAGTGGCATGACGACGAGGATATTGATGTTACAGAGTTTGAATGTGAATCAGAAAATTCAACAGACGAATCGGGTGTGCCAATTGTAGGTTCACTATCAGACTGGTTGAAAAGCGCATGGACTAACGATGACTTACGATGACTTTTTTTATTCATCTTGAAAAACAAATGTGTAGTTTGTAATTTCGTAATATTTATTTAATATGTAACATATGTATATTAAAACTAAATATACATAGTAATATAGTACATCACATGAAAAATACATTTTTTGACTAGTTTCACCTTAATTATGAATCTTACGTAAGATTTCGGAAGGGGGGCGGGGGGGGGGGGGGGTAGTGAGAATTTTACTAAATCTTACTCGGGGGAGGGGGGGGGTCAAAAAGTCATGAAATTGTCTAACGTAATTTATGAACGGCCCCTAAGACCATTCGAGGACAATAAAAATCATGGTTACTCGTCCTTCGTAAAGTCTGTAGAGAAAACTTTGGGGTTGTGTGGCGTAAATGCACAACTTTACGATTATGGCATGCAGATTATCTTAAATGAAAAAATACGTGGGGAAGCAGGAAGGTGTATCCGTGAACTCGATGATTTTGCTGCGATGCAACATCTGCAACAATCAAGCGAATTTATGCAAGTCTTAGAAGCCACAGCATTTCGTCGTATTCTTTGCCTCGTGACATGAAATTGCGCTTGATAAGAAGCTTAATAATGCCTTTCTTTTCCTATAATTGCTCGGTTTATCCAAGCCCTGATTCTGCCTGCATGAGGAAATTAAATGTGGCTTTTAATGATTGCATTAGATTTGTTTTTAGCATACCAAGATATAATAGTGTTTCTCATCTTAAAAATAGTATAGTAGGCCTTAACCTGGATCAGTACTACAGTTTAAGAAATCTTATAAAGCTGCATAATATTATTCATGACAACTGTCCAAGTTACTTATTTGATATGTTGCAATTTATGCAGTCACGTAGGGGACTAAGATTAATTGTACCTAGGCACAGAAG
The DNA here is from genome assembly GCA_949775025.1 of Tricholauxania praeusta. NCBI lineage: Eukaryota > Metazoa > Arthropoda > Insecta > Diptera > Lauxaniidae > Tricholauxania > Tricholauxania praeusta. The sequence goes on along the minus strand of OX459032.1, from coordinate 4,689,110 downwards.
TTTAGTCCAGGAACGCTCATTTTTCATCACAGCAATTCGTTTGTGGAATAATCTTCCGCACGATTTGGAAGTGATAAGGTCACCTGCACAGTTTAGGCGGAAAGTATCTTCTTTTTTAAATCTTAATATTTTAATTCGATAGGTTAATTTTTTTTTTTTTAGTATTATATAGAAGATAAGACTTATTGATTTACATTTTCGTTTGTAGATATCCATATATGAAAATTTGTGAAATATTTTTTATGCTTTTTTATAAGATATAAGATCTTGTAGCATTTTGTACTAATTTATTTAAATAAATGAAATGAAATGACTAATTTTTGGGAAGAAATTATAACGATAGTAGACCATATTCAGAGAATAATAAAAATAATCCTGAATCGAAATGTCAATGATAGTAGACCAAATTCAGCTAATAATAAGAATAAACCAGAATTTTATAGAAGAGATTTTAATCGAAATTTCAGCGGTACAAGACCAATTTCAGTTAATAATAGAAATGGTCCAGAGTACTCTAATCGAAACCAATTAGGCCAGAATAGGGTTAATTCCGCTCAAACTCGCAATTCAGATATGAGTGTTGACACCTAAAATTCTACACGAAGCCAGGCCCAACCGATGGAAATCGGAAATGTAGAAGATGTAAATTTTACCAACGAGCCTCGGAACCCACATTGCCCTTAATCAAATTAAGTATAGAAGATAACACTTTTATTGCCTTAATAGATACTGGCTCAAGCACCAGCATAATTAGTCCAATTGTAGCAAAGAAATATCAATTTTTTTTCATGGGAAAAACCAAAGTTTTTTCAAAATGGCATAAGCAAAATTACTGAAAAAGTAATTGCTCCAATTCCGAAAGAATTAGTTGTTCATGGAACTATTTCTTGGAATGTAGACCATTTACCTAACAAAAAATATGATGCCATTATTGGACAGAATATTTTAACAAAATTTGATGCGATAATTGATCTAAAAGTAAAATATATAAAAATGAAAGGACATAAAATTTTGTTTGATAACGCCAATTTTCCAAATGATTTATGTTCCCTAGATCCCATTAAACATGATTTTCTTGGGAAAATTAATTTAGACCACCTCAATAGCGAGGAGAGACAAAAAATACATGAGTTACTGACCCAATGTAAAGATATATTTTTCCTTGAAGGAGATTTACTCACTTTCACCCATAGAATTCAACACGAAATAATCACAGAAACAGATAGGCCGATCTATGCTAAAAAACAGGTTCCCCAAGATCCACGAAGAAGAAATTAAACGGCAAATCTTTGAAATGCTTCTACAGGGTATTGTCACCGAGAGTAACTCGCCATACAATAGTCCTTTGTGGATAGTCCCAAAAAAGGCAGATAGCTCAGGAAATAAGAAACAGAGGATTGTTGTTGATTACAGAAAGCTTAACGAATGTACTGTAAGCGATAAGTATCCAATTCCCAATATTGACAATGTATTCGAAAAATTGGGTAAAGCTCAATATTTCTCTATTATTGATTTGGCCAAAGGGTTCCACCAAATTATTGTGGAACCTGAGGACAGGAAGAAAGCTGCGTTTTCGACTCCGTTTGGTCACTTTGAACTCGTGAGAATGCCATTCGGCCTCAAAAATTCTCCTTCCACTTTCCAGAGGCTAATGAATTCAATTTTTAAGCAATATATCAACAAAACTTGTGTCATCTACTCGGACGACATTTTAACCCATTTCGCGTACGCGAACAGTAATATTATTAATTTTAATACCTTGTTTTTACTGCGTCTTTTGAAAATTTCGAACTTAACTAACCTTCAGTAATTTAGTTTGTTCTATTGACTTTCCAAATATGGTATGAATAAATTTGCACGAACCGTTATTGAGTTATCCCAAGGTCAAAAAAACCCTCTTTTTTGGATATTTTTCAGCTCAAGAAATGAGATATTGAATTTTGTTAAACAAATAATGTAATGATGAGGTTCTGTTCAGAAAATGACATATTTTTGTTATATGTATTTAAATTTTTTCAAACGTACCATACGTTTGGCGTATATGATGACTAACATCAGTGTTCGCAAGCACGAACACTGGCCGCTATTTGACATTTTTTTTCTCAGTACACGTTGAAATTTTGACTTCCTTTGTTTTCATATTTTCTACTATTTTTTTGAATTTCCGTGCAATTATTACTTTTGAATATGAAAAAATATATAAATTTAAATAATTTTCTTAGAAGGGCTTGAAATTTATTTGTGCTTTTTTGAAGAAAGTTGTTTTGAATTATTTTGTCGATTATCGCATAAGTATCCGAGCCAAGAAATGGTACTGGCCTAGAAGCTACATACATTGCTTTATATCAAAATATAAAAACGAAAAGCTAATGACTTAAAAAAACATTCTAGTTAACGTAACACACAAATTTCTGTTGACTTCGGATGTTGAAATAATAGATCATGACTTAGCTGGCGATACACTTAGACCAGCCAATATGCCACGTATTTCTGGAGACAGGCCCGGCAGAAGATCTGTCCTTGGTGTAGAGTACTCGACAATCGAAAACTGTCGAATTCCCCACCCGAACTTTATTATAGCACCTATCAATATTTCTGTATGCCTTTTAGTATCTTTATAAATTTAAAAATATTTAATTTATGTTCCAATTTGTTAATGATCGTAGCAATTGAAAATGAGTATAAATATGAATATGAATGCGCAAAGGTGGAGACTTCTAAAAGTATTGAGGGGGCACAGCTTTCCAACGTGTTTGTAGTAAATGTTTCGTTTTGAACAATGTTCATGGCTTGCTACCCTATATTCATAGTACCATAAGGTAGTTTTAGCCTTGATTCCCCGGCTGGTTCGAAGTTAAGTTGTCTACCTTGTAACTCCAAGCTGATCGAGCGTAACAGACAGGCTAACCCAACGTTAAAAACGCAACATCATTCTGTAACGCCAAATTGAGCTTGACTTCAGGTTGACTCAAGATATTTTTTCTTGTTTGCTTTGCTCTCTAAAATATTCGGGAACAATGCAACTAAAAATATTTAAAGGGAGGGCAAAAGTGTCTTGTCTGCCCATAGTCGGCGCCTATGCGATTACGAATGCCACCAACGCTTTTAAAAAACGTTCTATAAGTGCTACAGAGCGATTCTTTCGAAAATGTTATTATTTTCTTATGTTGAATCATATATTATAACAGATCAGGTATTATATTTTAACTGAATATACTGACTTACAAAATTTTCATTTATATTAAGCGTTTTTATTATTAATTTTTTATCCATCTGACATTTAAATAGTGAAAGAAAGACTAAATTTTATTAATTTTATCATCTGAAACAATATGTCAAATAGCGGCCAATGTTCGCACTTGCGAACACCGCATTGCAGGGCTTACAGACTAGTTAGCTCATATCTGACAACGGATTTGAATTTCCTGACCCTAAGTTACCTTAGATTACATAGTTTCATTAAAAAAGAAGCAGTTTGAATTTTCGTGGCCGTAAATGGGTTAATATTCAGTACGTCCCTACAAGAACATATTGACAATGTTAAATCTATTTTTGAAACTGTTAGAAATACGGGACTCAAAATACAAGTTGATAAGTGTAGTTTTTTAAAAAAAAGACACTGAATACCTAGGCCATATCCTAACATAAAACGGTGTGAAGCCGAACACAACAAAAGTTGAGGCTATAAAAAATTTGAGCCTACCAAAAACACAAAGGCAAATCAAGTGATTTTTAGGAGCAACCGGCTTCTATCGCAAATTTATAAAAGACTATGCAAAGGTTGCATTCCCTATGGTTAAATATTTAAAATAGAACTCGAAAGTTAACACCCAAACTATATATCTTTCTTTGAAAAACTAAAGGAAATTATCACATATCATCCGATATTACACTATCCGAATTTCAATAAAAAATTCAAAATAATAACGGACGCTAGCAATTTTGCTTTAGAGGCCGTTCTGACCCAAGATGGGCATCCGATATGTTTTGCCTCTCGTACTTTAAATGATCACGAGAAAAACTACTCTACTGTAGAGAAAGAGTTACTAGCAGTTGTTTGGGCTTGTAAATATTTTAGGCCATATTTATACGACAGAGAATTTGATTTAAATACTGATCACCAACCTCTTAAGTGGCTTCAGACTAAAAACTCTGGTAGAGATATCAACCCAAGGCTCCAAAGATGGTTGATTCAATTGGGGGATAATAGGATTGCCGATTTTTTAAGTCGTATCAATATTGATAATAACGAAAGAAATCTATTTGAAAGTGATTTATTTGAAGAAAATATAGATAACGTTTCAACGGATGGGCAAACGGCACATTCTCAAGAGGAAGATTTGCACAATCACATTCCGATCATGAATAAAATTGTGAATAGATATAAAACTCAATTATTTTTAGTAGAAAGAAAGGAAAAAGAGTTTGAAAAAAACTTTAGGTAACAATAGAACTTATATTGAAAGAGCTGATATACCAGAAAAAGTTGCCGATATTGTTCGAAGACATTATCTAGTGACAAAGTCGCTATTTATTCTGCTTTAGATAACAGAACTTTTAACCATCTTCTGAAAAAACTTATCGAGTTGTTCCCAAGAGACTCAAGTATATGAAAGATGAAGAAGAAGCGATAAAACAGATAGCTCTTTTTCATAAGAGGGAATCTGGTCACTCAGGAATTATCGCAAATTATGAAGCCCTGAGCATAAGATATTTTATCCTAACTTGAAAGTAATCGTCCATAAGGTAGTAAATAATTGCGATTATTGTACTGCAGCGAAGTACGATAGAAATCCTATCCGACCCATATTTAAAAATACTGAAACCCCTTCTGATATCAACGAAATAGTACATATTGATACATATGTAAATTCGAAACACTCGTTTATAAATTTTATCGATAGGTTTCCAAGCATGGTGTAAGCTTTTATCTTGAAGATAGAAATAGCCAAACATTAATAGAAAATATCAGACTTTATATTTCGATACAAGGAAAAATGAGGAAAATTATTTGAGACAAGAATTAACAGAATTAATACTAAACAATTATGTCAAGACGAAGGCATTGAGATACATTTTGTTAAACCTAATAGCCATACTGGCAACTCTGATATCGAAAGATTAAACAATACTCTCACAGAAAAAATCCGCGTTTTAAATTTGGAGAATAAAGTTTCGATAAAACAGCAAGTAGTTAAGGCCATTGAAGTATACAATAATACCTACCATTCAGCAATAAAAGTAACACCATTTGATGTTCTGCAAAATAGATTTAATAAAGATGTTATAAAAAGTAGAATTGACAAGGCAAAAAACTTGGCTATTTCAAAACAAAATGAAAACAGGAAGAATTACGAAGAGAGAAGACAAGAAGGGTTTATAAAAAATTACTAGCGTTAGGCATAAAGAACAGCCAAAATTTAGGAAATACCCATTAAAAAATGTTCATCCAATAAATACAAAGAGATCTTCGAAACTTGCTGGTGATCAGTTTGATGGTGCTTCTAGGGATAGTGCTCCCAACTGAGGGGCTATTGCAAGTAAGCCCAAGAGGAGTAAGAGGAGTCGGGGTATGTCCACATAAAACTGAGAGGAGTTGAAATAGTGAATCAAACTTCAACAATTTTACATTTAATCGATACAAATGAAATAACCCATGTTTTAGACATGATAGAAAACAATGTTAAGTCTCTCAATTTGCATAATAAAGAAATAGTCGAAAGGCAAATAAAAATATTAAAATCTAAATTGAAATCTATTATCCCAATAAAGCCTAGGAAAAAAAGGGGATTGATAAGCCTTGGAGGAAAGTTTATAATTGGCTTTTTGGAATAATGGACGATGAGGATCGGCAAGAAATCCTCGAAAACCTCAATGTTATTGACAAAAATAATCACAACATTATAGCCACTGTTAATAAACAGATTTTTATTAATACGAATTTTAATAAATCAATCCAAACTTTAAAATCCGCAATCGAAGAAGATAGGGAAATTATGAAAAGTGCTTTGAAAGAAATAAGTAAAAAACAGGCAAAATGAAATTACTCGACGACTTTTGTATATGGATCAAATGTTTAAACTTACCTATCTCAAAGACAAAATTAACCATATGCAAGAAAATATAGCATCAGCAAAACACCATATCGTTAATACAAATATACTAACTTCCGAAGAAATAGATTAGTTTGAGATAGATTTCTTTAAACTAAAATTAATGAAAATTGATGTTCTTAATTACAAAAATGATTTACTCGTCATAGCATTAAAAATGCCAATTAACTATATCGTAACTGATTTGAAAGTAATTGTACCACTTCCTAACAAAAATTATATGGAAATTGTTGAATCAAATAGCTATGTAATTGAAATTGAAAGCAATTTATTAGAATATAAGGAAAATGTGTACTTGAAAAACTAAAAATTAAGTAAATATTGCACGATTTTAAATGATTGTAATTATAAATTTAACAACAAAACTCAAATCGAAGAGCTCGAAAATGATTTAATGTTCATAAAGAATGCTGCTGATCTTCGAATAAAGCAAAATTGCGACAACAGAAATCTGACCGTTAACAAAAACTATCTTTTTAATTACTATAACTGTAAAATAGAAATTAAAACCGAAATTTTCAGGAATAAAACCAGAAAATTTTGGAAAAATTGAATTAGAGAATTTTTCAAATATCAAATAAATTAAAGAATTAAAATTTCACAAGCTTTTTTCTTACGAAATAAACATAACAATTGTAACTATCATTATTTTTGTAATCATCATATTTATTTTTAAAACAAAATGACAGACCAAAATAATTAATAAAACCAAAATTATAAATGAGTCTCAAACAGATGGAATTGAATTGGAAAAAATAAAAAACAAATATAGAACGTAAGAAAAAATAAAGCAAAACAAGTTACGGTGTTATCTTCGGTCAGGCCGAAACTCACATACCCTACACTGCACTGAAAGTACCTTTTCAATAAATGTTAAAAAGACATTGAAGAAATTGAATAAGTCAAAAAATTTGAAATGTTAGAAAGGTTAACAGAGGTTGAAAAATGTTGAAAAAGTCGTAAATATGTATATACATATGTATATGTGCAAATCCGCCAAACTTGGCCTTTTAGCAGGCCTCGTTTTTTTTTATTTTTTGGAGTACATCGTTCAGCCATAGTTTTACTTGAAGCTAAGGCTATCTTGAACTCATAATAAAGGTTGTTCAATTGAAATTCAGATAGCTATTTTTTTTATTTAACTTTATATGTAACATTTCATGTTGTTTTTAACTAAAATCCAATTTCAACTATGTCTCCCTTTGAATTTTAATTGTTCCTCCTTGAATATTAATTAAAGATACATAGTCTAAGCTTCGAGAAAAACCAAGCTCTTCAAGCTCAAAAAAAAAATCGAAATTATCATCTTACCTTGACCAAGGCTTCGATTTTTTTTTATTTTTTTTTATTTTTTTTTTTTTTGAAGCAGACTCTTCAAACATGGTTTTTCTTGGTTTCATGGTTTTTTGAAAAAGTCGAAAAAATAAAGAAACTTATAAGAAAGTTGAAAGAATTTGAAAAAGTCGAACAAAAGCATATAGGATATATTAGAAAAAGTTAAAGGGTTGAAAAAGTCGAAAGAATACGGAAAATGTTGAAGAAATCGAATAGAAATGAAAAATTTGAAATATTCCACGCCCACTTCTTCAATTCCGCCTACTTTTGGTTCAATAAATTATAATCGTGGTCGACATCCTCATATTAAATTTTAGTACAAAAGCTTGTATAGTTTGCGATATATGCCGCAGTTAAGTTTAAAACTTAGGGCGGCGACACACCCACTGGTACAATCCAGCCCGGTCTTGATCCAGAAATAGCTTTTCTTAAGCAAACCCCTTACACAAAATTTAAGTATGATTGCTCACATATTTCGATAAATATGGCACTTACCGTATTTTTGATTCAGATATAGTCTATGTAAACTGAACCACTTACATATATTAAATTTCATAGCAATTGCTGCAAAAGTTCACTTAAAACAGCGCTTACAAATTTATGTCAATATGGGAGGTGCCACGCCCACTGATGCAATCGCGTAAAAATTCATTTATTTTTAAAGCTTATAGTAAGTGACATCTATACACCAAATTTTATAAAGATTATTCTCATAGCACACTATCTATAACAATAAATGTTTCTTGCTTACATAAGAGGTGCCACGCCCACAGGTACTATTGGAATAAATTTTTGTAATAAGAGACCTTATAGTAAGTATATCTACCTCATTAGATTTCATAACGATTACGTTGTTAGTTCTCTTAATATGACGTTTATAAATACTGTTGGCGTTGCCACGCCCTTCAACGAGCTTTTTTAACAAAAGTTGCTGAGCTTGTATTGATGACTGCTTTTAGCGGCATCATCTCCAAAATTTTTATGGAAATCGTTAGTGCCAATTTTTAGATATACGGAATCAAAATTTTTAACCGTTGAGAAGTGCCACGCCAAGTTTTTAGATTCCGCCCACTTTTTTCTCAATTCAAGATATATTTGATATGTATCCCTTAACCAAATTTCATCGCAATATCTTGAACAGCTTACAAGATATGGTAGTATAAATGATAAAATTCAGGGCTGTGCCACGCCCCTGTACAACCTATTGGAAACTTGAAAACCAGTCTTATCCAAATTTGGTTCACATGTGCACCAAATCACCAAGTTTCATCAAAATCGCTGAAACTTTTTTCAAAATTGGCCTGGGTAAATATACATAGAGTAAGGGCGGTAGGCGTGTCCGTCAACCGATTTCGCCCATTTTCAATAGCAAGATGCCTGCAAGAAGATGTGACCTATGTGTGAAAGTTTCATTCAATTAATTTTCTTGGTTTTCCCGTAAACCTGATTTCAACAGACAGACAGACGGACATCAGTAAATCGACTCAGGTGGTGACGCTGATAAAGAATATATATACTTTTCCATACATGCCACGTTCCCTTCTATGTGTTACAAACGGAGAGACAAAGTGAATATACCCCCGGTGTAGGGTATAAAAAAATGAAATTTATTTAGTTATCTAAGTTTCATTTTCAAACTCATAAAGTCTCGGAACATTAAAAATCTGACGACTCAGGAGAGTCTATTATCTTAGGGGTGGAGAAATTACGTTCTTGACGCAACCTTACACTCCTTATCTACCAAAATTCTTTTCTACATAATAATTTTTATTTTATGAATGCATTTAAAAAAGTGAAGTATTGCATTGCAGCTAGTCAAATTTCCGCAAACAATTTTTCGTCTTCCACATAATAGTTTTTATTTATTTTTTGTATTTTATTAATGCATTAAAAAAGTGCATTGCATTGCACTTTTCGTCTTATCTGTTTTATTTTTTTTTTTTTAACGGAAAGGCTTTTTGAATTGAGCAACTTTAGAGTTTAAGAAATAAAATGTAATTAGTCTTAAGATTCACGAAACCTAATAAAGTTGTTCTTTTATAAAACACTAGCATTACCCTGTGCGCATCGCTGCACTCAACCTAATTAGTGCCTCTTAATATAAAAACCACGTGGTGTAAATTCCATAAGAATCGATTAAGCGGTCTTCGAGAAAATTATATTTAAAAATATTTTTGTGTGAGGACAACCATAAATAAAAGTTTTGTAGCCTAAGCTATAGCTATTAACATAAGACCTGCGTGGTATAAGTTCGGTGTGAATCGACTAACCTGTCTTCGTGAAAATGATATTTGAAAATAGTTTTGTATGAGGGTCACCCTTAGTATGCACCTTAAATACAATTTCAACGACTTTATCTGTGCCTCTTAATATAAAAGCCATGTGGCGTAAGTTCAATGAGAATCGATGAAGCGGATTTCGAGAAAATGATATTAAAAAATATTTTTGTTTGAGGGCCACCCTACATATGCACCTTAAATAAAAGTTTTGTATCTTAAGCTATGTTTCTTAATATAAGAGCTACGTGGTGCAAGTTCGGAGTGAATCGACCAACCTGTCTTCTTGAAAATGGTACTTAAAAATATTTTTGTATGAGGGTCACCCTAAGTATGCACCCTAAATAAAACTTTTACAATCTAATCTGTGTCTTATCACATAAAAGCCATGTGTTGTAAATTCCATGAGAATCGATTAAGCGGTCTTCGAGAAAATGATACTTAAAAATATTTTTGTGTGAGGACCACCCTAAATAAAAGTTTTGTAGCCTAAGCTATGCTTATCATCATAAGAGCTACGTGGTGTAAATTCGGTGTGAATCGACTAACCTGTCTTCGCGAAAATTATATTTAAAAATATATTTGTATGTGGGCCATCCTAAGCATGCACCCTAAATAAAATTTTTATATTCTTATCTGTGCTCCTTAATATAAAAGCCATACTGTGCAAGTTTCATGAGAATCGATTCACCTGTCTTTGAGAAATCGCTATTTTTAAAATATTTGTGTATGAGGGCCACCCTAAATATGCACCCTAAATAAAAGTTTCATCGTCTTAGCTATGCGTCTTAATATAAGAGACAGGTAGTGTAAATTCCATGTGAACCGATTAAGTGGTCTTTGTAAAATTCTATTTTAAAAATAATTGCGTATGTGGGCCACCCTAAATTAAAGTTTTATAGCCACCACGCCCCTGGTGTCTAGTCCCGTTCATATTTTGTGAAGTGCTTTACATAGGCTATGTGCATCCTGACACCGAATTTTAAGACTCTTGCTATCATATGAACCAAGATATAGCGAGTGAAAGGTTTTAATTGCATGTAAAGTGCCACGCCCCTTGCTTTTATCAAAAAAAAAATAAAGCCCATGTTACTCAGGAATAATGTAGCTTTCTATTAGTAGAAGAATTTTTGGAATCGGTTCTGTAGTTCCAGAGACTACCCTGAACATACAAACAAACAAACAAACCTTACCTCTTTATACATATAATAGTATAGAAGTATAGATAACTCCGTGTTTTTTTATTCCGAAGAATCATAAAATGATAGCTGTTTTCGATGAACGGGATTCACGCGAAATCTACTGAATCAATTTCGATCAAATTTTTTTAGTTATCTTTCTTTTGCGCTTGGTCTTTACATAGAATCAAAGTTATTACGATATTCCTCTAAAATATCAAAATATTAAAGTTTTAAAATTGCTAAGAAAATGAATTTCACACATAGAAAGAAGCATGTAAGCATAGCAAATCGTTTAATGGCAAGTCAGTGGGTTAGTAAGGGTGTGAGCGTTTTATTTTTATATGGCAATGCAATGGAAGACAAAAAACGAAATTTTACTCTCGCTCGCGCTCTCATTCTCAATTTGTCAACACAACAACGCGGAATTTTTGAACAATGAAGAATGAAAAAAAATAACAGTATGTTCACAGATGAGAATGGAATGGAATGTGTTATGCTTTGAACAGAATTATGGTAGCCCCAGAATTAGAGCGGTGGCGGTAAAGCGGCGACGAATATACGCTGTCAAAAATTATACCATACTTGATCATGTGAAATTGAACAGAATTGCGGAGTATTACTGGGGACCTGCCGTCGATTTAGATTTAATTCTATTTTCACCGTCCGATCAGTGTTGCATTTCTTTGACATTCTCTTTGCCCATAGCGTGTCTGCTTTGTTTTGTGTCTTCCACTTGGAATATTTATTTAAGAGAAACAATAGAACATTCAAATTTTACTCTCGCTCTCAATTTGTCAACGCAACAACGCGGAATTTGTGAACAATGAAGTATGAAAAAAAATTACAGTAGGTTCACACATAGAAAACACACATGCTGTCCATGGCTTGACAACATCTGTGACTGTCAATATTGCGTTCACATTATCGAGCATGCCAACAAAGATCAATTGCAGAACAATTTATGAGCGTCCACATCGAAATAAACTGCATAAAGTGAAAAATGTTCACTAGGCTTGACAGTCAGCTCAAACAGGTTGTATGGTTGGACAAGCCAGCAGGAAAATCAACAATTTTTGAAATTCATCCAACAAGTGTGTCAAGCGGTCGCTCCTAGAGTTCACATTATCGAACATTGATGTTGTTAAGCCATGTTGGACAGCATGTGTGATAACCCAATGTGCACAAAAACGGAAGCGAATTCGTTTCGAATTCGAAACGAATTCGTTTGTGAGCATTCCGTTTTTTGTAAGAAAAACGAATTCGTAACGAACTGCAAATACGAATTCGTTTCGAATTCGTTTTTTTGTTCAGAAAACGAATTCGAAACGAATTCGTTTTTTGTTCATAAAATGAATTTGTTTCGAATTTTGTTTTTTGTAAGTAAAGCGAATTCGTTTCGAATTCGTAACGGACTTCAAATACGAATTCGAAACGAATTCGTTTTTTGTTCATAAAACGAATTCGTTTCGAACTCGTTTTTTGTTCATAAATCGGATCAGTTTCGAACTCGTTTTTTGTTCATAAAAAAATTTTATGTTTCGAGCGACTTCAAATTGCTTAGAAGGTTAAAAAAAACTTATAAAATTTTTTACTCAAATTTTGTAAAATTTTCAAAGAAAAATATTCAAAAAAATTTTTGTTTATTCGACTTTTTAAACATTTCTAAGTCGATTAAGAAACAAAATTTTTTTTTCAAAACTTTTTTTATAAAATTTTTTCCGGGAAAATTTTTTTTTTATGAACAAAAAACGAGTTCATTTCGAATTCGTTTTATGAACAAAAAATGAATTCGAAACGAACTCGTTTTTTGTTCATAATAAGCGGAAAATTCTTCCGTTTTTTCGAGAGGAATTTCATACGAAAACGAATTCGAAACGAGTTCGTAACGAAATCCGTTTCGGATGAATAGTACGAAGAAACGAGTTCGTTTCGAATTCGAAACGAATTCGTTTTTTGTAAATAAAGCGTATCAAATGAGAGAAGATATCATTCGCCTTTGACATATATTTTAATATATGAAAGGTAGCCTAGTAGGTAGCGCGCATGACTATGAATTGCTGGGACATGGGTTCGAGCCTGACTTTGGAAATTTGTAAATCGTAAGTAAAATTTAATTTGATAATAAAATAAAATTCATATACATATGCAATAAAGTCTTACAATTTGCAAACATAAAAAAATTTTTTTTTTAAATAAAATTAATTTTTTTATGAACAAAAAAAACTCGTTCTATGAACAAAAAAGGAACAAAAAACGAATTCGTTTCGAATTCGTATTATGAACAAAAAACGATTTCGTTTCGAATTCGTATTATGAACAGAAATCGAATTCGAAACGAACTCGTTTTTTGTTCATAATTAGCGGAAAATTCTTCCGTTTTTTCGAGAGGAATTTCATACGAAAACGAATTCGTAACGAGTTCGTAACGAAATCCGTTTCGGATGAATAGTACGAAGAAACGAATTCGTTTTGCACACTGGGAATGTGAACTGGGCTAATTGAATGTGTTGGCAATGCAATGGTATATTTATGGAAGAGAAAACAACAACAACTCTAGATCTGTGAAGAAGAATCAAAATTGACTGTAGTTCTATTTAACAAAAATTAAATTATTTGCCTTCGCAGAAAAACAGGCTACGCGTACAAAGTAGCGGGCATCTGCTAGTAGAAAATAAGAGAATACATAACTCGCGCTGTCTTTTGCTAGGCTTAAAATCTTTAGAAAATAGAAGAAAAACTTTGTCATTACTTTTCTTATCTGAAATTGTTTCGGGTGGAGTTGACTGTCCTGTACTTCTTAGTATGATAAAGTTTAATATCCCACGTAGGGCTTTTAGATGCTGTGAAATTTTTTATTTAAGTACAGTTTGCACTAATAATGCTGCAAATGCACCTATCTTTAGAACTTTAAATTTGTTTAATGATATCACTCAAGTTCATAATTTAGATTTTACTTTATCTTTTATAATTTGAGGATGATGCTTCGTAATATTCCTTAAGTATTTTAGTGATTATTTTAAATTTTGCGATTCTAGTCTGTAAGAACGTATGCCCATAAACTTATTTATAGAAAGTACCAGGACAACGACCAAAGTTCGGTTTTTCGTTTTCAGGTTGAAAAAGTCGAAAAAATGTAATGCAATTGAATGATAAGTCGGAAATATTTAAGAAATATTGAATATGGTTGAAAAGCCGAAAACAAGTTAAAAAAAATTTGAAAAAAGTTGATTATATATGCAAAATGTTGAAAAACATTGAGAGAGGTTGAAGCAGGTGAAAAAGTGATAAAGGTGATAAACTCGATACTATATTAAAGTGTTGAAAACGTTGAAAGAGATTGAAAAGCTCGAAAAAAGTTGAACATCTCGGAAAAAGATGAATGAGGTTGAAAAGCCGAAAAAACTTGAATGTGGTTGAAAAAGTCCAAAAAATATGGAACGTGTTGAAAAAAGTTGAAAAGGTTGAAAAATATTGAAAAAGTTGAAAGAGTTTGAATAACTCGAAAAAAGTTGAATAAGGTTGGAAAATTCGAAAATATATGGAAAATGTTGAGAAAAGTTGTAAAATGTTGAAACAGTTGAAAGAGGTTGAATAACTCGAAAAAAGTTGAAGAAGGTTGAAAAATTCGAATAAATATGGAAAATGTTGAGAAAAGTTGAAAGAGGTTGAAAAATGTTGAAACAGTTAAAAGAGGTTGAAAAACTCGAAAAAATATGGAAAATGTTGAGAAAAGTTGAAAGAGGTTGAAAAAGTCAGACAAATTTGGGAAATGTTGAGAAAAGTTGAAAGAGGTTGAAAAACTCGAAAAAAGTTGAATGAGGTTAAAAAAGTCCAACAAATATTGAAAGCGTTGAAAATATTTGAAAAATGTAGAAAATCGTTGAGAAAAGTTGAAACAGGTTGAAAAATAATGAAGCAGTTGAAAAACGTTGAAAAACTCGTTGAATGAGGCTGAATATATTGAGACCAAATTTTATTAGGATCACTCCTTTAGTTTGCTAAATATGGCATCAACGTTATAAGTTTGTAAGGAAGGTCCCACGCCCACTAATGAAATCCCATCAAAATTCATATAATTTCAAAGCTTATAGTAACCGACACCTCTACACCAAATCTAAAGAATATTACTCCGATAGCACACTAAATATAACATTTAAAGTGTTTTGCTTATATGGGAGGTGCCACACCCACTGATGCAATCTCGTCGACTTTCATTTAATTTCAAAGCTTATGGTAACTGACACCTCTACACCAAATTTAAAAAATTTGGCTCCAAGAGCACACACAGGTGCCACGCCCACAATTGCAATCCCGTCGAAATCCATTTAGTTTCAAAGCTTATGGTAACCGATATCTATACACCAAATTTTAAAAAAAATACGCCCATAGCACACTAAATATAACACTTAACATTTTTTGCATGTAGGGGAGGTGCCACGCCCACTGATGCAATCCCATCGAAATCCATTTAGTTTCAAAGCTTATAGTAACCGACATCTCTATACCAAATTTCAAAAATATTTCTCTCATAGAACAATAAATGTAGCATTAAATTGTTTTCGCTTGTATGGAAGGTGCCGTTTCGCCAACTTTTGGTTACAAGTTACCCAATGGCCAGTATATTTGACATGTCAAATTTCATAACGATTGCGTTGTTAGTTCTCTTATTATAACGTTTATAAATATTGTGGGCTGTGCCACGCCTTTCAACGAGTTTTGCCAGTATAGTGGCATAGCTTGTTATAATGACCTCATTCAGCGGTATTAACTCTAAAATTTTTATGAAAATCTTCGGTGCCGTTTTCGAGTAATATCAAATCAAAGTTTTCAATAATTGAAATATGCCATGCCCACTGTTCCGATTCCGCCCACTTTTGATAGCATTTAAGATATTTATGATATGCATCCGTCTACCAATTTTCGTTGCAATATCTTGAATGGTTTGCGAGTTATCACGAAATAAAAATTAAAATTTGGGGCTGTGCCACGCCCCTGTTAGAAACTTGAAAAACTTTAAACCTAGTCCAATCTTAATTTTGTTCACATATGAACGAAATCCCAAAATTTTATCAAAATCGCTGCAGCCGTTTTTGAAATAAAGTTCAGCCATATATAAATAAATATATAAATAAAAAGAGAGTGTAGTACGCAGAGCCAGTGGCGGATCCAGGATTTTCTTGAGGGGGGACTTAACATTTTTCTTAAATGAAAACACGCATTAATTAAATTTTTCAACGAGCAATATTTATATTTTTTGACATATTACAACAATCTAATCAGTAGTCCAGTCAAAGGTTTCAAGACGGCGAGGTTTCTTCTGGCAAAATAATTCAGCAATTTCAGCGGATCTGATATAGATTTCTTAATGAAAATTTCCAGAGCCAATCCTTCCAAGCAATCTTTTGTCATTGTAGGCCTTAAATACAATACAATTTCAATCATTTTCATACAGAAAAACTTTGTTCTGCTGGAATTGTGGCAAATACTTGCAGTAGAATTGTGATGCATTGGAACAACGTTTCCATTTTTTTTTTTTTGGTTTTGATAACACCTTTTAAAAAAAAAAAAAAAAGATCTGATTTCTCAAGTACTTTTTTCTATTTATTTTAGGGCGTAGATTCCAAAATTGACAACCATTTTTTTTTTCTTACGAATCGTTAAGAAAAAACCCTTTTTTCTGCACTTTTTTCGTTTATTTGGTCATATTTCTATCAATTTTTTTTTTCGACCTAAATCGGTTGCACACTATTGAGATGAGGCCCAAAATTGTAAACTAGTGTAATGAGCAATGCTTTCATTGCATTCAAAGTATCTTTGAAATCGGTTTTACAACAATGCTGATGACACAATTTAATTTCGGATTAGCGCTCAACCTTACTGCAATTTAAATCACAGCCCCTATGATTTTGTCAACATGCCTCATCGAGTGATTACCGGTATAAAACGTTCTAAGGGTAAAATGCTCAAAAATGTACTCTGGAATTGTGATTTTAATTCTGAAATTTTATGATCCAAATAAGGATAGAATATTGCGGCTCTGAAACATTTCAGAAAGAAATGTGAAACAAAAATAAATTAAAACTAGTAATATTCGGCCATGCCGAAACTCACATACCTAACACTGCATTGAAAGTACCTTTACAATAAATGCTAAAAAGACGTTGAAGAGCTTGAATAAGTCTAGAAAAAATGTAAAAATATTGAAAAAGTTTGAAAAGTGTTGAAACAGTTGCAAAAGACTGTTTGAAGAAATTGAAAAAGTCGAAAAATATGGTAAATGATGAAAAATATTGAAAGCGGTTGAAAAACTCTCAAAAATTGAAGAAGTTGAAAAATGTTGAAAGAATTCAAAATCGGTGAAAAAGTTGAATAAATAAAGAAAATGACGAATAAAGTTGAAAGAGGTTGAAAAAGACGAAAAAATACTTATGGAATATATGTATTGGAAAAAGTAAAAAGCTTGGAAAAGCTAAAATAATATGGAAAATGTTGAAAAAAATCGAAAAGAAATTAAAAAGTCGAAATATCCCATGCCCACTTCTTCAGTTCCGCCTACTTTTGGATATTAAATAAATTTTATTTGTGATCGACATCCACATACCAAATTTTAGCTCAATAGCTTGTATATTTTGCGATATATGCCGTAATTAGTCTTAAAATTTAGGGTGGTGACACACCTACTGGTACAACCCAGTCTGATTTTAATCCAGAAAAAACTTTCCATAAACAAGCCTCTTAAGCCAAATTTTAGTATGGTTGCTCACATATTTTGATAGATATGCGACTTAACGTATTTTACTTGTATGAGAGTCGCCACGCCCTCTGGTGCTATTGCGCCAAATAAGATGTCTTATAGCAAGTACATCTGCCTTGCAAAATTTTATATTGATTACGGTGTTAGTTCTCTTAATATAGGTTTATAAATATTGTGGGCTATCCACGCCCTTGTGAGAGACTTTGAAAGCTCGAATCATTTTTGTCATTTCATTTTATTTATGCATTTTTTTGATACAATCATTTTATTTTTTACAAACTATTTAATTCACGTATTCATAGTAGCATTTATATCAAAAAAAAGAGTATGGCATTTAATATAAAAGTAAATAATATAGTTCAAAATGCCATTTCAAACATAATTCTACAATATATAAAGTGTTGTGGGGTAACAACAGAATTTAATCACTAAATTTAGATATACAATTTAATTAGGATGTTTTTCACAAAAATAAAAGATAAAAATATAGGTAAAAATATAAGAAAAATTACATTTAAGTCGAAGTAAATGAGTGGCAATACAATAAGACACTTATCAAATAAGCAAAAAAATAAAAAAAAATTCATAAAAAACATTACAGTGTAGGTCTCAGCAAAATCTCGATTTCTAAATGATTGAAACTGAAAAGATTAATCCTAGCCAAATCCTAATTTTGCTCACATTTGCACCAAATCACCAAGTTTCATTAAAATCGCTGCAATAGTTTTAATAATAACTAAATTGATATGTAAATATAAGATAATATATTTGTTGGTCAAATTACGTCGGAACGGGGAACTTAGCTTCTCCATTATCGGACCGGTCTCGAAAATTCGTATATTTATCAAAGCTTTTTGAGAATTTAAAAAAAAATCGAAGAGGGCTTACATTTCGGAAATCAAGTTTTTTTTGAAGTGAACTGAAAATAAACGATGAAGACTAAAATGTTTCATAAAGCCGTATTTTTTTCCTTAAAGAGCATCAATGCGTTAAAAACGTGATGACAAAGTTATTATACACTCAGTGTTGGGTATATTTTTCTTTTTATTATTTATTTATTTACGAGCAGGGAAGAATCAATTTAGTGTCTAACTCAACAGCGATTGAAGATGCTTCATTAAAAATATCATCAAATGACGTTTTATTTTTTCGCATTTCTGAAAACAGGTTGATAATTTGCTTGACATGAGTACAGGCTGAAGAGGTTTGTAGTGTCTGATCTTGTAGTTTGCGACTGAGCGACAATATAGGATTATTTACAATTTTCAGAATATGTAACGATACTAACAAATTGGAGCGTGCTATCGAAGCTGAAAGCTGGACAGCTTTTGAACACGCTTCGGTTTACTAGCTTTGTTCTAAGTCTTGTAATGCTTAAGAGATAAACAGTAATAATTCGCTGAAAGTATCAACGTATCTAGTCGCACACAATGCTTTTAAACGATTCTTTTGTTTCTGGGCTCCGTTCGAAAATTTTAAAATTTTATCTTTCAATAGTTCTACTCTTTTAGATGAATTCGAGAAAAAGTTTGACACTGATGAAACTGTGCCTAGCATGTTACGAATTTTAGAAATATTACATGATTTTCCTGCAATTTCAGAAATATTACATGATTTTCCTGCGCACAAATTCAGATTCTGACTGAAAAACAATGAGTTGGTTCCCCTTGTATCCGCCACTGCGCAGAGCAATCGTCATTTTGAAGCGACATGGCTCATCTTAACTACAACGGTACACCTTCTAGTAGTATTGGCTGTTATTCTCTCAAGAAACCCAAATTGTCAACGCCGTGTAAGGTTGCTGGCAATTCGCGAAGCCTATTATCTTCCCATTCAAAATCTTCGCCACACGGTAAGAAATTTTGGAATAAATTTTAATACTTTTGGGCTTACATAAATGACTACACCAGAATTGTATTAAAATTCAATACAGTCTAGATATTAAAATTCATTTTTAATACAAAGTTGTATTAAAATTTAATACTCGTTTTTATTAAATTATTATTATTAATAAATTAAAATTAAAAAAAAAATATGTCGTATACACTGGGATTAGAACCTGGTTCCCTATCAATATAAGGGTTGCATGAACATTTTAACGAAATCAGCCAACGTAGTATCATATTTACGTTGGCTAAATGAAATACTTGCGATAGCATCAAATTGATTCCAAATGTTATAAAATATCGTTTTAATGTTTGAACTGTATTAGAATTAAATACAAAATGTATTACAAAATTTTGTAATATATTCAAAAGAATTAAATTTAATCAAAATTGTATTAAAAATCTTTGTAATACTTCGCTTGTATTAAAATTTATTCCAAGATTTCTAACCGTGCATATATGGCATTTTAAACTGGTACTGTGAGCGGTCTTTTTTCATGACGAAGAGTTTTTCCAAGGATCAACCAGGTAAATTGTGTAGGTTTAGAGACCATCTCGTTGGAATGACGACTCATCGCTCCACTAATTTTGTCCAAGATTTGGCAGTAAAGTTACTCTTGCTGCTTCGTTTCTAGGCAGCAGCGATTGAGTCCGCGTCATGTGGTATGGATGAAATTGGTACTCTCGTAAAGTTCTATGACCTGTGGATTTTTCAATACCAGTGCGTCTTTGATTGGCACGTGCAGAAGTAGGTGGATTTCTTTCAATGTCGTCTAACAAGTTTTCATCATGCTCGAGTAATAGTTTTCCTGCACTGGCATTGGAGCCATTCCTTCAAAATACGCGCTATGCACTCTGACCAAAATACGGTGATATAGATCAGTGAAGGGCACTTAGTGGCTCTATTTGCTCACATTGCTCTAAGCGTTATTCGACGCACAAGCATGCGAAAGAAAATTCGCAGAATTTCAACGCTATCGAGGCACAAAATTCGCAGAATTTCAACGCTATCGAGGCACAGCGTTGACTTGAGTTCAAATGAAAACAAAAACAACACACATAGGCATAAGCGACGGCACCGTATTGTGATTCAACGAATGTAGCAATTGTTTTTGTTTATAGTGTAATTTTTTTTTTGTGCTAATGGCAATTTTGGAAATGAAAGTAAAAACAAACTTTAAAATTTCGTTTGTTGTTTTGCTCTTTTGTTAGATTTTTGTGCCCACCGCTGATCTAGATGATGTGCAGCGGCTGCATTTGAGTTACCTCCGAATTTGGCGTAAATGAAATGCGTGTTCACGTACTCGAGAGTAAGTAGTGTATTGGAGATATCGTTGTAAATTTTCACTTAAAAATGTCACATTTAAATCATATAATCTATTATTTTGAAATTTCTTTTATACAAGGTTAGAGAAAAAATACCTACAATAAACTTACGTAAACCATTGAAAGTGATATATTTTTACCCTGGGTATTTCAGAATCACGAATTAAATTTTTTAAGATGAGATTAATGATTACATTGCTAGTGTGTTTTCACTACTAATTTTTCTGCGATAAACAAACAGGCAGACTGACAGGGCAACGAAATCAGGTGTAAATCATTACAATGCAAGGTTTGCCTGCCTCAAGGAGCTGTGTGTAATTACACCCTGGAGGCTATGGTCGCAACCAGCAAGTAGCAAAGTTTATTAAAAAATACAAAAGTATTAAGCGGCCAGAGCAACAGTTAAAAATGTTTGTACTTCAGCAAAAAATTCCTCTAAGAAAGGTGATATCTTATAAGCTTTTGAACAGCAATGCACTAAATCAGCGGTGGGCACAAAAATCTAACAAAAGAGCAAAAAAAAAACAACAACATCAAGCAACAACAAACGAAACTTTAAAGTTTTTTTTACTTTCATTTCCAAAATTGCCATTAGCACAAAAAAAACCAAATTACACTACAAACAAAAACAATTGCTACATTCGTCAAGACACAATGCGGCGCCGTCATTTATGCCTTTGTGTTTTGTTTTTGTTTTCATTTGAATTCAAGTCAACGCTGTGCCTCGATAGCGTTGAAATTCTGCGAATTTTGTGCCACGATAGCGTTGAATTCTGCGAATTTTTTTTTTGCTTGATTGTGCGTCGAATAACGGTTAGAGCAATGTGAGCAAATAGAGCCACTAAGTGCCCTTCACTGCACTAAATGGAATTGGTTATTGTTTCAACTACACATGCCTGCGAGGCAAAGAATCGGTAACTGGAATTTGTCATTCCCGATTTTTAGCGCAGCATCTGAAACTGGCCTCAGAATTTTACGGAATTCTGATATAACTATGCGTAAAATGGCAAAAACTCTGCTCTGAGGCATTAACTGCCATCAGAAGCGCGAAAAGGTCGAATCTCAAAAAAATGCGTTTCGAGAACATTTTGAAATCTTTTGATATACACGTGTCCATAATTTTTTTTAAAAAACAAAAAAAAATCACGTTAACACATAGCTTCAAATACGTCAAAAAACAGTATTTTTTGCACTTTTAGTTTAGTAAATCTCAAAAACCTTACGTGATGGAATTTTTCGACAATTTTTCCCGTAATAAGCACACAAAAATCAAATGGAAACACTGCTCGAACTTTAAAAAGGGAATTTGTTGTAGGACTGTGTAATCACTTGATAGGCCCAGTTGGTTTTCGCACCGTCCGTCGTAGACAATCGGGCTTACTGCATTTTTATTAATGGACTCCAAACTGGATAAAACGCCATTGGGTGTTCATAGTTCTTATTCAGCTACATAATTTTTTTTGCGTTCATTATACCCTCCTTTACCATAATAGACTCCATTTTATACATTTGGAAATGCATCTCCATACCATAATATAGCAGGAATATTTCACACTGAGTAAATTGCAATTTTTTCCTTTCACTTCGGCGGACGGTGAGAAAACCATCAGGGCCTAACAGATTGAGCTTGAATGCATCCAGCACAATTGGATTCCGTTCAATTTCGTTTGCTTCTAGCCCAAGTTAACCGATGGTTTTTTTTTTTTCATTTTCGTGCTGAAAATTGAATTTTATTTATCATAAAAAAATGTTTAGAATAAATACTGTACGAATGAAAAAGCAAAATATTGACTATGTATTATATGGATTTAATGTCAAGAACGTCGGAGATTGCATACCGTCGTATTGAAACTTTAAGCGCGATTATCGCAAAGCTGTATTTGCAAAAACTGCTCGTGCTGTAGCTCAAAAGTTATTGCCTAACAGGCTGAAAGTTGGAAAGTTTTCTTTCTATAGCAGGAATGGCCAGAAGAGTTGAGTTTGGGAGCAGGAAATCGCTAATCACCTGATTAAGTGAGCAAATGCGTAGTTTGCAAAATCTAATTCCAAGAATTGGAAAAAGTCAAGAAAAATGAAATGCGAGGGGAGCGATCGCAACAAAAATAACGTAAATTTTATTTCGATACGAAGTCGAATATGTTGACATTTTTCGTTGCGAGCGTCGAGCCGCGGCGCTAGTTCGTATTTTTCCGTATTGTTGGTATTGCTTTTTAATTTGAAAAGTATGTAGAAAATTACATAAGCGTCTAGAAAAACAATTGAACTAATAATGAACTGAATAGTGACAAAAAATGTTGACAAGAAAATACACAAGTAACGGTAAATGTAGCAATGCATATATTTTTTTGTTGTTTGCCTGTGTTTAGTATTTTGTACCTTCTGTGTAATTTAAAAGTGACATTTTTCATCAAATTTATATGAGAGTTCATCATATTTGGAAATGAGCAGTAATAATAAATTTTGTTCGACCTGGCCCTCTTCTATAGTATTATCCGAAGGATGTACCTAAAAGTTTAAAAATATCGAGCAAATAAATAGTTCCGTTGGTGTCAAAACTGTTGAACAAATAGTCCGAAATCTGAAACTTTGATTAAACACCCGATATAATTCTAAAAGAATCGCCCCCTTAAGCAGCTTAAGCTACTCGATGCTTTCTTTATAACTTTTCTGTAATGTTTTTGTTACAAACCTCTGTAATTTTTTTATAAATATTTATTGTAAATGAGCTTAATTTAAATTCAAAGATAAAAAGTGTTTCGAGTAATTAAGGAATTTCACTGCCCAATAGTTTGAAACTCAAAGAAAAAAACTTACTTTGGCTGTACCTATTTATGATAAGTTTTTTTCATACTGCTCCCTCTTAGTCATCCTTTCTGTGCTGTGACGTTCTTTGACAACAATTTGAAAGAAATCCTCAAGAAAAAACTAACGTAAAGAAGGACTAGTGCAGACCTCATCTTTACTGTACTCAGTATCCTTACTTTTTTCTCGTTCTAATAATTGCTGCTTAATTGACTGATTGACTTTATTTTAACAGGATTAAACTTCAAATATGTATGTTGCAATGCTGTCGTTCTTGCAGCGCTGGAAAAAGCACGTTGACAACAATATCAAGCGCCAGGCATTGCTTGTAATTATTTTAGTTTATTTTGAAATTTACTACAGTGCTACTCTCAAAGGAAGTGGCAGCATCAGTCGTTGTAAAGAACTTAAAAGCGCGAAAAGGAGAAGCAAAGGTTAAGGCGAAGTCAGAAGGATTTTAAAATATTTAAAGAGTTCATGTTGTTGTTTTTTTTTTCTTAAATGTCGGTAATGAAGTGTTGCATGAAGAAGCACAACGACGATGGAAAACGACACAGCCCAGCCACAATACCAAGAAGTGGACCAGAGTGCACAGTAGGCAAAAAAATTCGATGGGAACTTTTCGATTGCCTACTCAACATATTGCCTAAGATCACAGCACAATGTATCATTTCCTCTGTACTTTTGCTGTCAGTAATTGGGCATATTCTTGATCCCCTCCTACTGGCAGTGGTCTCAGCTGGACGATGACTAGTGCACTGCAGCACATGGGCAATGTAGCTGGTATATTGGTAAACTTGTTGGCTTTCGCACTAGGTTAGAAGACCTCAAAATCAATTATTACTAGTAAGCCTCACCTTAGTTACACCGCATTAAAAGTAAAATTGCGCGTTAAAGTCTGTATAATCTTACCATACGTTTCCATATTGAATTTGGTCACATTTGCTTCATAACTTTCAGTAAAATCATTTAAGGTTTTTGTTGCATACCCTCTTCCTAAAACCGTCCCACTTGTTATCTATTGCTTATACGTACCATTCCTAGTAATTGTGTGAAATTGGTTGCATTGCCTTAAATATTTCTTCCAGTAGAGAAGCTTTCGCCAGCAAGGTAGGCGCTCGGCACCTTTTCCGAATTCAGCCGATTTTTGTTCAGAGGTTGTATGAATTATTCCTAGTATTTGTGTGAAAAGTTTTAAATAAATAGCGTAATATACAGTTTTAAGGAACTTTATTTGTATGGGTAGTAGGCGATAAGCCAATTTGGCAAACTAGCTACTATCTATTTTTTTTTTAATTTTCTAAAAACTTCCAACAGAAATAATATTTTTGAAAAATTTAGAAAATAATAGAAGATTAGGATACCATTTAAATTTTTTATCAATTTCTGAATAAAAGCTAAAAATTTCATAAACATTTTCGGAAAACCAACTAATTCCTAACATTTTATGCTCTAATACAGACAAAACAAAGTTTTAAAAATGTATTCCTTCAACACTCAAAAGATTTCAAAAATTGTAGCTTAACGAAGGTTCGACTGATGGCGCAATGATTAATGGTACATTTAGTCATGTAGAAGAAACGAAAAGAAAAGAAAGAAAAAAAAAGAAAAGAAAAGAAAAGAAAAGGAAAGAAAAGAAAAGAAAAGAAAAGAAAAGAAAAGAAAAGAAAAGAAAAGAAAAGAAAAGAAAAGAAAAGAAAAGAAAAGAAAAGAAAAGAAAAGAAAAGAAAAGAAAAGAAAAGAAAAGAAAAGAAAAGAAAAGAAAAGAAAAGAAAAGAAAAGAAAAGAAAAGAAAAGAAAAGAAAAGAAAAGAAAAGAAAAGAAAAGAAAAGAAAAGAAAAGCAACTAAATCGGAGCCACGGTCACGGACTCTTCTATGCGTCACAAATGGAATGACAAAGAGTAAAAGAGTACAAAGAACAAGATACTCAGTATGGCTGTAGAAATTAACCGCTGTGGTGTTTACGGTAATCAAAAATCCGATAAATTAGCTAACCGTGGATCCAGTGAGATCCTGAGATCTGATGGCACCGGTTTCAATCAAGCATGTGAGATTGTCAGGCGTTCTGCACTGAAATACTTGCTTCATATACAATGCTGACGGCGAAAGGTATGGATGGGTCTGTGTTAAGTCGCTGTCGCTTCACAATGTATCATACCAACCATGAATCGCTGTCTCGAGAGTGGTAAGGAATATTTTCCATCTTATGCGAGAACAAGTGCTCTTTCGTACGATGCACTCTGGACTTTTGTTATAGTATTCGTATATTAAAATATAATCAAAGCGAATCTGTGTATATTATTTCCACTGTGTTGTTGCAGCAACATAAGCATTGTCATCTTGCCTTAGAACAAGAATTTGACCCAAACCATAGCTAAGAGGTTGTTGAAAAAAAAAACAGCTTCATCAACTTAAAGCTTCTCAAGCTTTTGTTGTATTTGTTCCAAGGATTCTTTTGGCTTTCATCTTCGTTTGTTTGTTTTGTGTTCTTGGAGCATACTTTAAGGCGCTTAATGCTTAAATGCTAAATTTGCAGCAGCTGGTGTAGAATTTGAGGCAAAGCACCGCAATCACTTGGCTGAAAATCTTGGTGACAAATTGCATTCGTGTAAAAAGCGTGCGAAAAAAAATAAATGATTGTAATCTTATTTTTAACATGCGGACGGGATATCAACTGATATCTTGATTACATCCTTGATCATGGAAAAAAAATTATTGCATTTAATAGCTACATTTTAGGTTTCTTAACAAATAAAATCTTTTGTCAAAAAAGTGGTAAAGGATACTTGCGATTCTCTTAATTTGGACAACCGGGAGTGAGCCAGCTGTATACAAGCGGAAATAGGAAATAGCTGTTCCGCATCATGTTAGCAAGGCTGCGCCTTGTGAATAGACGCGACCTATTCGACCATTATTTACAAATTATTAACAAAGAGCTAATTAATATTTGTTATAACCGCGCTCTATAGTATACCATCGGATTGAACGTAGTGAATCCCTGCAGTGTTCTACACACCTAGATTTCACGATTTTGAAGTTCAGTGGTTTGATCGCTGCCTGACTGTCCACACATATGGTAATGATGGAGGGAGTAAGCTCCCTGTTTCGTATTGCCTGTGCGGCTTGGTCTATAGCATGGATTTCAGATTGAAAAACACTACAATAATTGGATAGTCTGAAAGACAACTCCATGCCCATATTTTCCAAGTAAACACCCGCCCGTACGCCAAATTCCATCTTGGCCTTTACAAACTTACTTAACCTCTTTCAAATTTTTTCAATATTGTTTTGACTCATTCAACATTTTTAATCTTCTTCTATTGACCTTTTTCATTTTAACCTTTTTATTTTTTTCCAACCTTTTCCAACATTTACCGATTTTATCAACATTTTTCAATCTTTTTTCCATCAATTTAACTTTTTTCGATTACATCAATCTTTCTTTTCATCTTTTATTATTTTTCGAATACATTTAAGGAGCGTTCACAAATTACGTTACGCAAACGTTTGGAATATCCTGCCACGAATCAGCAATCGTTGTAAAATGTTTTGTATTTTATGAATGATATCAACCTTTTCCAATCTTTTTGACTATACATCAACTTTTTACAACCTTGATCATAATTATTCGACTTATTTAACCTTTTTGGGTTCATTCAGCATTGTTCGTCTCATTCAACTTTTTTCATCTAATTTAAGATTTTCGACTTATTCAACCTTTGTCGGCTAAGTCAACTTTTTTTCACGAATTCAATCTATTTCAATTTCCTTTTTATATTTATCAACCTTTCTCGATTTTTTTTTTTTTAACTTTTTTCAACTTCGCTTTCCCTCTTTCCATTTGACTTTTTCAACCAATTGGCATTGAATGCCAATAAAAAAATGTAGATAATATTTTTCAACACTTTCTACCTGTTTAAATTTTTTCGATACTTTCAACTTATTTCGAGTTTTTCAACTGATTTCATAATTTTTTGTATTACATAAACTTTGTCAACCCCTGCTACTGTTTCAAAGTCTTTCAACTTTTTTCAACCTCTTTCAACTCCGTTGAATTTTCCAAGGTTCGCAACATTTCATCATGACCTTTTTAACTGGCTTCAACTTTTTTCGAGTTCTTCAACTTCTTTCAACTTTTTCCATATTTTTCCGATTTTTTGACATTTTTCAATTGTTTCAAAATTTTTCAACTTTTTTAACATTTTCCATTTTTTTCGACTTGTTTTTATTTTTCAGAGAGATCCATATTTTTTTGACTTTTGGAAACTCTTTCGACATTTTTGAACATATTCCAATTAATTTTTAATAATTCGGCTTTTCTTATAATTTCCAAAAGTTTTCATCTTTTCCTTTGAAAAAAAACGACATGTTTGTTGCAAAGAGCCATAATTGACTCATTTTTCCTTTCCTGTGGAAAGTTCGTAATTAAATTTTGGAAGAATGACGCAAAAAAATTTGAATTCACTTATTATGGATAACGTCGAACAAAAAACTCTTTTGAGGGTCTCTCCTCCATTCAAAATTCTTTTTCGATCTTTTCCCATCTATTGGTCTAATAAAATATCAAAATCCATTCTGAGGATACCTTTACCTTTCCCTTTCTAAAGTTCATTTATATTTTTGACTTGGGAGCGATTGTTCAATGTGATTTTAAAGACAAAAATGTAGTTAGGACACTTATGTACCCGACTAGAAAATGTCGTTAGGCGTAAATTAGGTCCCCATTAGTTTTGCCTAACCAGAACGTTTTGGCCAAGTGTGGAACCCTAATTTGGATTGTAACGGAGTGCCCCAAATTTTCCTCGTTTGGTTTCGCACAAAGTCCTAACGTTCTGGTTAGGTAAAATCAATGGGGACCTAACATACGTCCAACGACGTTTTCTAATTGCTTCCGCACTTGGTTCTAAGTAATACATATGCGCAAGTCCGCCAGAATTAGCGTTTTAGCGGGCCTCGTTTTTTTTTTTTTTTTGGAGTACATCTTTCAGCCATAGTTTTTATTGAAGCTAAGGCTGTCTTGAATTAATATTCAAGGTTGCTCAATTAAAATTCAGAGAGCTATTTTTTTTATTTAACTTTACATGTAACTTTTCATGTTTTTTTTTTAACTTAAATGCAATTTTAACTATGTCTCCCTTTGAATTTGTTCCTCCTTGAATATTTATTAAAGATAGTCTTATCTTCAAGAAAAACCATAATTGAAGAGTGCTCCCATGTTATATATATCGTTACCTTAATATAGAAAGGCCCTATCTACCATTTTTTTACTTTAAACAAGAACAAAACAACTTACACTGGCGGTCATGAAAACCGCACCACTGTCAAATTCGTTTTTTCATGTAAAAATTAAAACAATTCTGTATTTTTTTTTTTTTTTTTTTTCAATTTCGATTAATGGGACTTTCACTAATAAAGTATTGCAAGTGTATTGACAACGAAAATACGATATTTTTACGCGTATGCTTAAAGCAGAAAGTCGTTTCTTAAAATATCTACATATATGGGTCCAAAACATAAACAGCTGTCACGTGATCAAAAAGCGACTAGCGGATCAAGGCGTATCGTATCGTAAAATTTTGGAAAGAATGGGTTTCTCACTTTCCACAATTGTGCCTTTTTGGAAAAAAAAAACGATACTTAGGAGCCGCTGGAGGGGAAAACAGAATCTGGTCCTAAGCGTGCAACCAGTAGAAGGACAAAGATGTCCTAGTAGAAAGTAAGGTTGAAGAATCATTTTAAAAGTGTAGTTGCTATACCGACAGAGCTAAAAACGCATCATTCCATAAAAATTACTGTGGATACTGACCGCTGGAGGCTGCGAGATGCTGGCTTATATGGAAGACGTCCTGCAAAAAAGCCATTGTTGAACCATAATATGAAAAAAGTTGTGCTCAAAATTCCAAAAACTGGACACTGGAGCAGTGGCGAAATGTCATTTAGTCGGATGAAAGCAAATTCAACTTGATGTGCGCCGATAATTTGCCGGAGGTGCGTGGTTCCGATGTAGAACGCTTGAAAGAAAACGGCATAGTGAAAACAGTAAAATTTCCATAGCGCCAGATGATCTGGGGATGTTTTTCTTACAATGTTCGTGGTCCTCTACATTATTTAGAAGGAAGTAAACTAATTTTGTTAGCACAATGCTAAGAGTAGTCCCGCCAATGATCTTCAAGTTAAATGCTGTTCAATTAAGCTTTTTTTTATAAACTTTTTTTGCTACAATGCAAATTCAAATAATATATGTATTTCTATGACTGATAGAAAATAATATTATTTGTATGATATACATATGACACAAATGTTTAAACAACTGATAAAAAACTACATGAGCAAGAGTTATTAATACAAGTTAACGTACCTATTCATTTTGATGCACTTGCATTTTTGTCGCAATTAATGACCCAACCGCACGTTGGTATTAACGTGCTGAACTTCTGCTGAGTTTGCAATCATAAATAACAACAACAACAATCCTCTTGAATATGGTCGCAACTGCTTAGGGAACAAAAATAAAGAATTAGACACTAAGAATTAACTGGAGTAACAGCACGTAGGGCTTAAAATTACATATAAAAGTTAACTCAAGCAAAAGCACATAGTGCTCGAATGTCATTTAACTAATTTAAAAACTCAATAAATAATATGTACTATATGTAATATAATATATAGTTTAACATCTTAATAAACCAAATTAAATAAATTAAAACAATTAAAATTGTTTAAGTGGCGCCCAACGCGGTTCAAACTATTTCGCATAAAACCGAGAATAAATTGAACAGTGAAACGTGATTAAAATTCGTTTTAACAAATACAATAACCTAAATAAAAACCCGGTAACTTAATTCGCAAGCGGAATTGTAAACCTTTTACGAGGATTGTATCCTGATTCAAAACCTTCAGTAGCTGAAAATCCTCATCAACTAGTCAATCGTTCGAAGAGGCTTGTAGTCAGATTGGAAGGATTATCAATATAAAAGAAAAAGACACCAGACGGATCATCCCAATCATCAATTGACCGACCACCATGTTTTCAACCACTTTGTTTATGTAAGTACATGCTTAGTGTTGGTTATTTAAAGTAAAGTTATACGAAAATTTTATATTATATGTTTTTCGTTTGTCTATCGTTTTTCCATTTTCCCCTTACTAAATTCCGTTACATCAATAAAAAAAAAATGGATAGAAATCAAATATTATCACTAGTACAAGCTGCTATTGAGGTGAATTCAGAAAACTTCACAGGCCAAATACGGTCGCGCACAGATCAGTTACAACAGCTAGAGCCCCCATCGGTTGAAAGCTATTCACCAGTAACGATATCGGCAAATGTCCTTAATGGCACAACAACGTTAGACTTAATAAAGTCAGTGCCAGAATTCAAAGGCGATGCAACCGCATATCCTGCATGGAGAGAAGCAGCATATTTTGCAATATCGTATTATCCAACGGGATCAGAAAATGCTTACATTGCCACGGGAATTCTTAGAAATAAGAGCAAACTCAATTTTATCGTCATTTAGCACCCCTCTGAATTTTAAGGCTATTATATCCAGACTAGACCAATACTATTCTGATAAACGTCCCTTACATGTCCTCGAGAATGAATTATGTATATTACGACAGGGTAACCAAACTATAACGGAATATTACGATAGGGTAGATAAACAACTCACCTTGATCGTCAATAAAAATTTAATGAGCAACAATAGCAACGAAATGGTTACTGTCGCAATGAATCAGCGAGCAAGAGAAAATGCACTTCGGGTCTTTATATCAGGTTTAAGACAGCCCTTATGTGATATACTTTTCTCTACAAAACCCGTAGACCTTCCCACTGCTTTGGCAACTACCCAAAGAATTGGGTAGTTCGACATGATTTCACCAGATCTTTTGCAATAGGTCAACTGAACAGAAACCAACATTGTACCCAACCCCAAACAAACTATTGCCGTAATTTTGCACATCCAACGTTCGTCTATAGGCAACAGACCGATAGGCATACCCCAATGAGCATCAATCCTAGATCATCCGTCGTTAGACAACCCACTGTCGTTCAACATAACCAGGCTCAAAAGCATAAATTTCCGATGCCACAGCAGCAATCTCCACAACAACCGCAAGTAGCGGTTCATCCTGTAGAACATTCCTACCACAACGGAAAATCCAACGCATTAATTTTATTGACCTACCCCAAAGAAAGCAGGATGCACGCGATCTACAAGTACCGTTCGATCTACCCCTCCTGCAACAGCAACAACAAGACTTTTACGACTATGAACTAGAAGCACATTCCCAATCTAATGTTAGCTTACCTCAACAGCAACTTGTTGTACCTGACTTTATGAAGCAGAGTTACAGCCAAAATACGAAGAAGAGACTTCGAAAAATAACTTCGCTCTTGCCCTTTATAGTAAAAAGGACTAAAAGCGGTAAAGAGCTAAAAATTCTTTTAGATACAGGATCAGCTAAAAATTACTTAAAAGCTGGTATATTTTTTTCAAAATTCACACCTGTCGAAAAACCTTTTAATGTAAGATCAATTAACGGCGAAAACACTATAACACAAAAATATCATATCAATATCTTAAACCAAAGCACTATATTTTTCCTACTGCAAGAATTAAAAAGTTTTGACGCTGTCATAGGATACGATTTTTTAAGACAAATAGAAGCAAAAACAGACACTAAAGAAAACAAACTTCATTACAAAGACGGAATAGAAGAAATATACCATACCCGTTGCCAATATGTCAATAATATTCTGATAGATTCTTCAACAGTTCCAATTAATCTAGAACCAGAGTTCAAAGAAATATTTTTGTTCCACACAGATGCCTTCGCGGAACCAAGCATAGCACTTCCTTAAACACGAACGTCGTCGCAACTATCAAAACCAAGACCGAAGATCCAATCTATACCAGAAGCTATCCCTACCCCATATCAGCGGCAGAATTCATAAATAAAGAAATAAGTGACTTACTGAAAGACGGAGTAATTAAAAAATTTAACTCCACATATAACTCCCCTGTCCATGTAGTAAGTAAAAAGGGTCTCGACTAACGTAATAGACCCAAGATGAGAATGGTAATAGATTTCAGAAAACTCAACGACAACATTATTGCGGATCGGTACCCGATTCCCGACATCTCAGTAATACTAGCCAATCTGGGGAAATCAAAAATCTTTAGTACAATAGATCTTTTTGTTCCGAGGAAAAAGCTTTAATGCCGTTTGGATTAAAGACCTCCGTTGAATATACCCTTTGCGATGCATTGTACACGCTTAATCTTTTTCAGATAAATAATATAAAAAATGACATTTTTAGAATATTAGATCTGATTTTCATTACTAATGATTTCAGGTACGAGCTTTACAAAAGTGAACTGCCTCTTGCGAATGAATCTGTCCATCACAAAGTAATTGCTTTAAATTTTAATTTTTATACTTTTAATGATAATGAACAAGTAGGACACAGTTTGTCATATGATTTTAGAAATGCTAACTATGTGGACTTAAACATTTATTTTGGTTCAATTGATTGGGATTCGGCTTTTTTTAATTTGAATATTTATAACATGTATCATAAGTTCAAACAAATCATAAATAAAGGCCTCTCATTGTATACACCAATAAAAAATCAAAAAACTAAGTATAAACATCCGTGGTTTAATAGAAGACTGATTAATCTGAAAAATTTAAGAAATAAAGCTCATGAGAAATACATAAAATCTGGTTTGGCAGCCGATAAGTCTATATTTGTTTTGCGTAGACGAGAATTTGAATTTCTGTCGAATTTTTTATATAAAAAGTATATTTCGGCTATCGAATGTGGCATTAAGTCAAATCTTAAGTCCTTTTGGCTGTTTTTAAATAGTAAAAGAAAATCTTTTGGATTCCCCACTTCAATGGAATATAAAGGTGATGTGGCTTATAACTCTAAGGAGAACGCTGAATTATTTGCGAAATTTTTCGGGTCCGTTTTTAATTCAGCTTACTTGCAATGCGATAATAAGGATTTTTCTAACTTGCCCCGTTATTGCAACATTGGCAGATTAGAAATATCGGATACTGAAGTGCTGGAAGCTTTAAATAATCTTGACTGCACTAAGAGCGCTGGGTATGATTTGCTTTCTCCGCAGTTTCTAAAAAAATGTGCATCCTCTCTGCACACTCCTTTGAGTTTGATATTCAATAAATCTCTTTGTTGTGTCTTGTTTCTGAATGAGTGGAAAAATGCTTGCGTATCTCCGATATTTAAATCTGGTCAGAAGCATCTGATTGAGAATTACAGACCTATTGTTAAATTTTCTATTATACCAAAGATACTTGATAAAATTGTAAATAAACTTATTTTTGCTGAAATACGTAGTCATATCGCTACTCAGCAGCATGGTTTCTTTAGCGGTAGATCCACCACTTCCAATTTAACAATTTTTTCAAATTACGCAATCAACGCTATTGAAAAGGGCTTACAAGTTGACGTTTTATACACAGATTTTTCAAAGGCTTTTGATAGCGTGAAACATCCGATATTGTTATGTAAGCTCGAAAAATTAGGTATTCACTCCCAACTCTTAAAATGGATCGCTTCATACCTCGCTGATAGGACACTGACTGTCGAAATTGGGGCACATTGTTCTAGACCTATGCAGCTTAAGTCCGGCGTTCCTCAGGGAAGTCATTTGGGACCCTTGCTTTTCAATTTATTTATCAATGACGTAACCCAGATGTTTAAATATGGTAATTGCCTTTTATATGCTGATGATCTGAAAATTTTTCATGAGGTTAAAGATCGCAGCGATTGCGAAAAGCTTCAAGAGGATATTTATTATTTGCTTCACTGGTGTAAAATTAACCAGATATCTTTAAGTTTTGAAAAATGTAAAATCATTACGTTTTCACGTAAGGTTTCTCGTATTGTTTACGATTATAGTTATAACGCTGATGATACATTTTCCAGAGTTAGTCAATTTAAAGACCTTGGGGTATACTTTGACGAAAAGCTCTCATTTGACTTACACTTGGAGTACATAATTTCAAAAGCGAATTCTCAATTTGGATTTTTAAAAAGAAACTCGAGAGAATTTTTTGATCCCTTTACGCCTAAGGCTATTTTTTATAGCCTAGTAAGATCTCTTCTTGAGTATGCCAGCATCCTATGGGATCCATACTATGACATGGCGATAAAACGCATTGAAAATATTCAAAAACGTTTCACTCGATTCGCCTTGAGACGACTGTACACGTGGGAAAATATGCCTACTTATTGGGTGCGATGCCGTTTATTAAGCCTCAGTAACTTGGCTAATAGACGAACGGTATCTAATATTATGTTCATTAAGGACATTATCGATGGAAGAATAATTTCACCTGATTTACTTGCTCTAATTCCATTCAATGTTCCAGCTCGCAACCTTAGAGGGTCTAATATGTTCTATATTCCGTATCACAGAACTAATTACGGTTCTAATGAACCCATTTCCAGATGTCTGTCTAATTGTAACGAATCCGCTAACCAATTAGATTTTAGCTTAAATAGAAATGCCTTCAAAAAATATCTTGAATATCTTGAAATATCGTTCCTATATAGTTAAGTTTTAATTATAGTTTTTAATACTGTAATCTGTAAGGGTGATACCCGGTAGATGAAATAAATAAATCCGGATTTTACCAAATAAACTTAGCCGAAAAAGATAGACAGAAGACAGCGTTCAATATAAACAACGGAAAATACGAATTTTGCCGTTTACCTTTTCGACTGAAAAACGCTCCAAGCATTTTTCTCGGACATTATCTAAAACGAAACAGAACTACTCAATAAATGAAAGGGAACTTTTGGCCATAGTTTGGGACCTGAAATCCTTACGACACTACCTTTACGAGACAACAAATATAAATTTATATACGGACCACCAGCCTCTTACCTCCTCCATATCAGATAAGAACCCGAATTCGAAAATCAAGAGATGGCGCAGTTTTATTGAAGATATTTCGCCAAAATTTCACTGGAAACCCGGTAAAGATAATATTATAGCGAATGCGTTATCAAGACAGTATATGAACAATTTATCAGATACATTATATGACGGTGAAACAAACCATAGCGAGATCTCCCTCACGGAAACTATTAGACCCACGAAATTTCCTGTAAACCAATTTCGAAGCCAAATAGTATTATCCAAATCAAACCATAGTTACAAAGGAAAAAAAGTTATGTTCCAAGTACGGAAAACCTTATGAAATACTTAAAAGAGGCGGTTTATCCAGACACTGTTAACGACATTCACTGTGATCTCCCAATTCTAGCCGAAATCCAAGACATAGTATTAAAAACCTTTCCTTCAGTAAAATTCGTGCATTCCCAAAGGTTAGTAAACGATATAACTAATCAAGATGACCAAATGGAAATTATGACCACGGAACACAACCGTGCACACAGATCATTACATGAAAATTATTTGCAAGTCAACCGAGAATATTTTTTTCCCAACATAAAGAAAAACCTTAAAAAAATTATTCGAAACTGTAAAATATGTCAAGAAAATAAGTATCAAAGGAAACCCCAAATCACGGGATACAATGCACTCCCATACCGAATTCCCCAGGCGAAATATTACATGCAGACATTCTTATCACTAACAAACAGCACTTTTTAACTTGTATTGATAAGTTTTCTAAATATGCCATAACAATACCGACTGTTTCAAGATCCTCCGTAGATATTAAACCAACTTTAACCCAAATACTTTTGCAATTTAATAATACTAGGTTACACGTTACCGATAATGATGGAGCCTTTCAAATTAGCACAATTAATACACTCTTAAGAGACAATTTTTCTATCGAACATTTCCCCCACTACATAGTGAAAGCAATGGTCAAATAGAGAGGTTCCACTCTACACTTCTAGAGATTGCACGATGTACGAAAGCGCAGCAAAATATTTCAGACATGAAAGAACTTATAACTATGTCAACATTTAAATATAACAATACTATCCATTCTGTTACAGAAATGAAGTCCTTCGATATCATTCACCAATCATCTTCCTAAACAATTGAGCGTGTAAAAAATAAGCTTATAAAAGCCCAACAAAACTTACTCAGTTTTCATAACAAAAAATCACTGACAGTAACCTATCAACCTGGCGACATAGTATTCGTCCGGAGAAATAATAGACCAGGAAAAAAAATTTGATAAAGTATTTACTCAAGGCACAATCGAAAAAGACTTAGGCACCATTGTAATAGTTAATGGGAAAAGGGTACATAAGAAAAATCTAAGATAATTTTTAAGATTTCTCAAGGCAAAAAAAAAAAAACAATAATTTTTTTTCTCTCAATAACTAACAAAAATTAGTTTATAAGATAACAAACTCATTTTAGTAACTGAAGTGATGTCGGTCTTTTAAGCAGATTAAATCGTGCCTTAGTAGGTTTCGTCAACAATGATCATCATAACAATCAAGCCGCAGCCAAATCGGATAACACGATCCCTCAGTCCGTTTCACCCCAAGAATATCACCTTACTTTAATTTTAATTTTTGAACCCTAATAATCCAAGTATCAAAAAAAAACGACTATACCCCTTCCCACTTCATGGCCATAACGATGGGGAAAAATGCGGTATACGATAACTATACCTATCTCATTCACACTATCAATCTCACATAAGCAAGAAAATAGTAGCCG
Organism: Tricholauxania praeusta; assembly: GCA_949775025.1. NCBI lineage: Eukaryota > Metazoa > Arthropoda > Insecta > Diptera > Lauxaniidae > Tricholauxania > Tricholauxania praeusta. The sequence continues at coordinate 4,651,745 of OX459032.1, read as the reverse complement.
ACCAGTCAACAGAAATCAGGCGCATGATCGGTACCTTGAAGGTTCCTAAAAGATTTGTTAGAGCAATCAACTTTTTGGGGTCTGCCCTGAAATTTGTGACAGGGACCCCTGATCACGAAGATTACGAACTCCTGCTAACAAAGCAAAATACCCTTATAGAAAATAACAATAGACAAACGAAAATAAATTCCGTATTGCAAGAAAAAATTAACGAGATAACCACACAAATTAATATTCTAAAATCCTCAAACGAAATCGATAAGGAGGATCAACTAATTCAATTCATTGCAAGTCGGAACACTGAAATTATTAATCACCTGAACAGTGTGACCATGACAGTTGTTCTAGCAAAGGCAAACGTAATAAACCCTTTAATTTTCGATAATGTAGAGTTAAAACATAACCGACACCGAGCATGTGCAGATAAGTATAAGTGATATATTAAGCTCTTCAGAAATTAAGATATTACAAAATACTTAATACCATGATATATTATGTTTTAAAAATTCCGCTATTTAGCACAATTTGCGACTATATTCAAGTTTATCCGGTGATCCATAATAAAACTGTAGTTAAATTAGAAGTAGCAGAGGCAGAACTTTGCGATAAAGTAGCAAAACCGATTTCTAATTGCATTGACAAAAATACTAATAACGCCCTATAAATTTTTTTTTAACGTTCTGGGACGAACTCATTTAAGTAGGAAGTACCTAAGTTAACATACTTATTCATTTTGATGCACTTGCATTTTCGTCGCGATTAATGACCCAACCGCACCTTGGTATTAACGTGCTCAACTTCTGCTGAGTTCGCAATCATAAATAACAACAACAACAATCCTCTTGAATATGGTCGCAACTGCTTGAGGAACAAAAACAAAGAATTAGACACTAAGAATTAACTGAAGTAACAGCACGTAGGGCTTAAAATTACATATAAAAGTTAGCTCAAGCAAAAGCACATAGTGCTCGAATGTCACTTAACTAATTTAAAAATTCAATAAATAATATGTAATATATATAATACTAGCATTACCCTGTTCGCATCGCTTCGCCTCAACCGTGGTGTAGGTTCGATGTGCGGTCTGCGTGAAAATTCTATTTAAAAAATACTTTTGTATGAAGACCACCCATTGTATGCACCCAAAATAAAATTCTGACAACCTAATCTATGTCTCTTAATATAAAAGCCATGTGGTGTAAGTTCCAAGAGAATCGATTAAGCAGTCTTTGAGAAAATGATATTTAAAAAATATTTTGGTCTGAGGGACACCCTAAATAAAAGTTTTGTATCCCTAACTATGCCTCTTAACATAAGAGCTACGTGGTGTAAATTCGGTGTGAATCGACTTACCAGTCTTTGTGAAAATGATATTTAAAAATATTTTTGTATGTGGGCCAACCTAAGTATGCACCCTAAATAAAATGTTTACCATCCAATCTGTGCGCTTTAAAATAAAAGCCATATGGTGTTAATTTCATGAGAATCGATTTGCCTGTCTTTCAGAAATCGCTATTTTTAAAATATTTGTGTATGAGGGCCACCCTAAATATGCACCCCAAATAAAAGTTTTGTAGCCTTTGACACCCACCTGATCGATACTAATATACTTTAAAAATTTCATCAAAATCGGCTGGATAGTTTCCGCGTGCATAAGAGAGAGACAAAATATATAGATAATGTAGTTTAACATCTAAATAAACCAAATTAAATAAATTATAAACAATTAAAATTGTTTAAGTTACATACATGTGGGATTTAAATAAAAACCACGATTTTGTTGAATATAAAATGTTTATTTAATATTATGAAAACTTTAATTTGGTATGTTCTTTAAGACAATGTTACTGCGTCTTTTCACTGCGTCGCACAGTGGAATTTTGTGGCCATAAATAGGAAGAATTTGAAAGTACTTGGAATTGAAAAATTTTGTAGTACAATCGTCAATTAATACTTAGCGGATGAAAAAAAAAACTATAAAAGTTTTAAATTTGTTTTGGATTTAGCGACACAGTGGGCTCAAAGTTGAACTTTGTACTCCAAAATTTTTCTATGAATATTTTTATATAAGCAACTGTTAGATACTGTGCTCTACTTAACTTGTTTAAAACACAATGCAATAATGTAGCATATTGGCGGAAAGTACATTGTTTCTACTTTATAAAAATTAATATAGTTTTCTTTTAGCGGCCTTATATGAATTTTACGGAATTTTCAAAAATTAGAATGAAAAATGGTAAAAGTGAAAAATTTTAAGACTTTAACAGAAATCAAGTTAAGGTGTTATTTTCGGCGAAGCCGAAACTCACATACCCTACACTGCACTGAAAGTACCTTTCCATCAAATGTTAAGAAGACGTTGAAGAGGTTGAATAAGTCGAAAAAAATGTGAATGTTAGAAAGGTTGACAGAGGTTGAAAAGTCGTAAATATATGCAAAATGTTGAAAAAAGTTGAGAGAGGTTGAAAAACTCTAAAAAAAATTAAAGAGGTTGAAAAAATTTTAAACTATTCAAAATTGATGAAAAAGTCGAAAAAACAAAGAAACTTATGAAGAAAGTTGAAAGAGGTTGAAAAAGTCGAACAAATACATATAGAATATATTGGAAAAAGTTAAAGGGTTGAAAAAGTCGAAAGAATATGGAAAATGTTGAAAAAATCGAATAAAAATGAAAAATTTGAAATATGCTACGCCCACTTCTCCAATTCCGCCCACTTTTGGTTCAACAAATTATATTTGTGATCGACATCCTCATATTAAATTTCAGCACAATAGCTTGTATAGTTTGCGATATATGCTGCAGTTTAATTTAAAATTTAGGGCGGTGACACACCCACTGGTACAATCCAAAACTTACTTTTGCCCGTACCTTTTATATACATGTTTATGTACCAAGTCCCATTCATCTGCGTCCAGTAGTTGGTGATATACATATAATCAATTTGATTTTGAAGGGCGTGTCATCGCCCATTTCTTAAATCAAACTTTGTAAAAACCATCCATAGGCCACAATTATGAAATCTTCATGTAAATTCTATTTAAAAAGTTATTTTGTATAAAAGCCACCCAAAGTATGCACCCTAAATAAAATGTGTACGGCCTAAGTTGTGCCTCTTAATATAAAAGCCATGTGGTGTAAGTTCCATGAGAATCGAATAAGCGGTCTTCGAGAAAATAATATTTTAAAAATTGTTTTGTATTAGGGCCAACCTAAATATGCACCCTTAATTAAAGTCTTATAGCCTACTTATGCCTCTTAATATAAAAGACACGTGCTGTAAATTCCATGTGGTGTAAATTCGGTGTGAGTCGATTTACCGGACTTAGTGAAAATTCTATCTTAAAAATATTTTTGTTTGTGGGACACCTTAAATATGCACTCTTAATAAAAGTTTTATATTCTATGACACCCGCGTGATCGATACTAACATACTGCAAAATTTTCATCAAAATCGGCAGGATAGTTTCCGCGTCCATAAAAAACAAACAGATAGAAGGACAGGCAAAAACTAAATTTTATAAAAACAATAAATTGCAGTTTAACTGTAAAAAGCAATAAACATCGTACTCTCTCATCAAAAGTAAAAAAAAATAACTCAAGGAGAGTTGTTCTTTGAACTTCGAAGCTAAATACAAACGGTACAAATGAAAACAAAAATAACAACACAGAATTCAAGAAGCAGCATAAGCATAAGCAACGACAAATGGAACGACAATTATTGTATGAGGTTTTGCAAAAAACTTAATCCTAAAAAATAGCATTTTTAACTTAAAAAAATCATAGAAATAAGTATACAATAACCTTTTTTAGTGCAAATATGTTGTTTTAAAACATAAATTATTAAAATCGGCTCAGTATATTTTGCGGTTTGGCGTTACAAACCATTTCCATATAAGCAATTTTATTTAAATAGTATAGATAGATGTGCGAAGGTATGGTTAACAAAATAAAAAAAATAAAAAGCTGCGCATATTCATAACTTTTTTTTCTCAGGTTTTTCCTAATGTAGTTTTAGAAGGAACAAAATATATCGACTTTTATTAAATGCTTTCACTAATTTGTTTGTATCGAAATTTTCCGAAATTGCATACTGGCAAAAAGTTCATGAATTGTACTACAGTATAATTCGCTTAGCAGCCTCCAATTAAATACCAGCAAATATTGCGCCCTTAAGCGAAAAATGTCCTAAGCCAAATTTCTTTAACCTCCTTATTGTGCATAAGTAAGGCTGTTAAGAGTGATAATTTTTTTTTCTTGAGCTCTTGCCGAGAACATGTTCAGCAAAAAAGATTTACATAGTTTTCAACAAAATCATAAAGTTTATTTTAATAAAAAAACAAGATAAAAAAAAACAATTCATATATATGGACATTTATGTTAAAAGCAATAAAGCGCTAATACAAACACATCAATTAAGTACATGTATTCTTGTGTCCTGAGACTCCTACGGGAAACTTGATATTTTAAGTCTTGCATTTTTTATCAAAGGCTGTTAAGTGTAACTTTTAGTATGAAAAATGAATTTAACTGACAAATAATTAAGTGCTGTTAAAGCAAATGTGCTTTTAAGCGGGAGGCAGCTAAAAACTATATTCTCTCACACATACGTAAAAAAATGCAGCAGAATCTGGATTTTGGGCTGATAACTTACATGCGCCCAAGCGAATAGGCAGCTAAGCGAATTATACTGTATTTAAAAATTGTTTGCTTGAAGTCTTATATTCTATGTGTGAATTATGCTGATTTCTTAAAAATTAGGGCTGAAAAAATCATAATTCAAAAATTTCGCAATATTTAACAGCAAAAAACAAAAGTATATCTCCAGATATAAAAAATTTTTTTATATATTATGTGCGAAGGTATGGTTAACAAAACAAAAAATTAAAAAGCTGCGCATATTCATCGTCGTAGTTTTACTTTAAGTTGGCGCACTTGTAACCCTACTTCTTAATATTCGACTATAAAGAGATTCGGCTATAACGTCATCAGCTCATAGCGGCGAAATATCTGTTTCTGTGGGACTTCGTTATATCAAGTCTTTACTGATAAAAGGACTACAATTGGTATAACATGCCTCCTTCCGTGCACAAAGTTCTAATGCATGGAAGTCAAATTATGCAAGAACTAGAAGTTCCAATTGAACGTCTTTCTGAAGAAGCTCAGTAAGCATCAAGTAAAGTTTTTAAAAACGCGAGGTTGCACAACAGCAGGTGTTGCTCTAGAGTAGCAAACAACGAAGATGTTTTGCACTACTTGCTGATTTCTTCAGATCCTCTTATCAGCCAAATTTGAATAAAGCGAGATAAAAAATATAACGAGTTATCACCAGAGGCACAATAAATTCTTGAAGTCTATGAAGAAGTTGATAAAAATAAATTTAAAAACAACATTGCTGTATATCTACTTTATCTATTTTTATACCCTACACCGAGGGTATATTCACTTTGTCTCTCCGTTTGTAACAGCTCGAAGGGGGCGTGGCAGGTATGGAAAAGTGCATATATTCTTGATCAGCGTCACCACCTGAGTTGATTTAGCGATGTCCGTCTGTCTGTCTGTCTGTCTGTTGAAATCAGGTTCACGGGAAAACCAAGGCAGCTAATTGAATGAAACTTTCACACACAGGTCACATCTTCTTGCAGGCATCTTGCTATTGAAAAAGGGGCGAAATCGGTTGAAAGACACGCCTACCGCCCATACTCTATGTAAATTTACCCATGCCAATTTTGAAAAAAGTTGCAGCGATTTTGATGAAACTTGGTGATTTGGTGCACATGTGAACCAAATTAGGATTAGGTGGGTTTCAAGTTTCCAAAGAGTCGTACAAGGGCGTGACACAGCCCTAAATTTTATCATTTAAACTACCATATCTTGAAAGCCGTTCAAGATATTGCGATGAAATTTGGTAAGCGGATACATATCAAGTATATCTTGAATTGAGATAAAAGTGCGCAGAATCGAGAAAATGGGCGTGGCACTTTTCAACTGTTAAAAATTTTGATTCCGTATATCTCAGAATTGGCACAAACGATTTCCATAAAAATTTTGGGGATGATGCCGCTGAAAGCAGTCATCAATACAAGCTCAGCGACTTTACTGAAAAAAATCGCTCAAGAGCGTAGCACCTCCCACAATATTTATAAACGTTATATAAAGAGAACTAACAACGTAATCGTTATGAAATTTAATGAGGTAGATATACTTTCTATAAGGTCTCTTGTAACAAAAACTTAATTCAATAGTACCTGTGGGCGTGGCACCTCCAATATAAGCAAAAAACGTTTATTGTTATAGATAGTATGCTATGAGAGTAATCTTCATAAAATTTGGTCTATAGATGTCAGTTACTATAAGCTTTAAAAATAAATGAACTTCGACAGGATTGCATCAATGGGCGTGGCACCTTCCATATAAACATAAATTTGTAAGCGCTGTTTTAAGTGAACTTTTACAGCAATTGCTATGAAATTTAATGAAAGTGGTTCAGTTGCTACAGAGTATATCTGAATCAAAAGTATCTGAAATAGCACCATTGGGCGTGGCACCTCCCATACAAGTAAAATACGGTAGTAGCATATTTATCGAAATATGTGAGCTTTCATACTATAATTTGGTGTAAGAGGTTTGCTTATGGAAAGCTATTTCTGGATCAAAACCGGCTGGATTGTACCAGTGGGTGTGTCACCGCCCTAAATTTTAAATTTAACTGCGGCACATATCGCAAACTATACAAGCTATTGTGCTGATATTTAATATGAGGATGTCGATCACGAATATAGTTTATTGAACCAAAAGTGGGCGGAATCGGACAAGTGGGCGTGGTACCTCCCATATAAGTAAAATACGGTAAGTAGCATATTTATCGAAATATGTGAGCAATCATACTAAAATTTGGTGTTAGAGGTTTGCTTATGGAAAGCTATTTCTGGATCAAAACCGGGTTGGATTGTACCAGTGGGTGTGGCACCGCCCTAAATTTTAAATTTAGCTGCGGCACATATCGCAAACTATACAAGCTATTGTGCTGAAATTTAATATGAGGATGTCGATCACGAATATAGTTTATTGAACCAAAAGTGGGCGGAGTTGGACAAGTGGGCGTGACATATTTCTAATTTTTCATTTCTATTCGATTTTTTTCAACATTTTCCTTATTCTTTCGACTTTTTTAACCCTGTAACTTTTTCCAATATATCCTATATGTATTTGTTTGACTTTTTCAACTTTCTTCATTAGTTTCTTTATTTTTTCGACTTTTTCATCCATTTTGAATTGTTTCAAGTTGTTTCAACTTTTTTAGAGTTTTTCAACCTCTCTCAACTTTTTTCAACATTTTGCATTTATTTTCGACTTTTTCAACATTTTTCAACCTCTGTCAACCTTTTTAACATTTCACATTTTTTTCGACTTATTCAACCTCTTCAACGCCTTTTTAACATTAATTTAAAAGGTACTTTCAACGCAGTGTAGGGTATGTGAGTTTCGGCCTGACCAAAGATAACACCTTAACTTGTTCAAATTAGGTTTTTTATTGAATTTTCAGTTTTTCTTTAATAACTTGTAAACTATAAAAGATATCGCACAATTTGTAACATTTTCAAAATCAGCATTGCCTAATTAATTAAAATTGATACCAATTTTGAAAAAAAGTCTCAATCACATCCTACCTTTGTATGGGCGGTAGACGTGTACGTTGACCGATTTTTTTCATTTTCATAAATTTTTGTTGATTTAACCTAAAAAACGTCTGTACCGAATTTCAAAACTCTGGGGCTATTCTTACTGTTTATGGCCACAGTTTCTTTATTTTTCTCAAATAACCTTAAAACTATAAAAGATATTGAAAAATTAATAACATTTTTGAAATCAGCATTGCCAAATTAATGAAAATTGATACCAATTTTGAAAAAAAGTCACAAACATATCCCACCTTTGTATAGGAGGTAGGCGTGTCCTAGAATCGATTTTTTTTAAAAATCATAAATTTTTTTCCTTTTTACCTTAAAAACATCTGTACCAAATTTCAAGAGTCTAGCGCAATTATTACTATATATGGCCGCCGTTCCATACAAATCCATCCACTGTGCGTCGGCCAAAATTGTACTGTACAAGTCATTCAAATTGTTCGTTCGTTTTTTCTATCGTCGTTTTTCTATGTCAGCGTTGCCAAAGTCAAAAATCACGTCCGCTTCTAGTCGAGTGAGGTCTGTTAGCGTTTAAATTTCCTTGTCTGGTAGGGTCAATTTCCATATTCGGCCTTCCTGATGTTTCATTCGACCCGGATGGAGAGTGCCATCTTTTCATAAACTCGGCAACGGTAGAAGTCCTTCATGTTGTCCAACTTTCTGCACTGAATAACGTCCGTGATTTAACTTTTCGACCACTCTGTAAGGTCTAAAGTACTTGGGCTTTAGCTTGAGCCCTACACCATACTGAGTGCGCTTAATGGCAACCAACTCATTTACTGCATACTGTGTTTCAGGTACTCTGCTCTTATTGAAACTTTTTCTATTTTCAGCCTGAATTTCGGAAATATTGTCCCTGGCTTCTTGTCTTGTAAGCTCTCTGTCTTGATTTAAGTCTTCTATAGCGGCATCTTCTAGTATATTTCTTAAATCTGGATTTCCTTTAATACGCATTTCGAGACCGGTTAATATTTTGAAAGGAGACACTTTTGTACTCCTTGGTGGCGTACTATGAATTATTTGCTGCACCATTTCCGTATATTTATACCAATTTGCAGTGTTTTCCAAACATAGCTTCGATATCATCGGTATAATAATTTTGTGAATTCGTTCGACCTGGCCATTTCCAAGCGGCACACCGGTAGCAATAAGTAAGTGCTGAATTCATTGGTCTTCACAGTACTCTTTAAACATATTAGAGGTAAATGCTGAACCCCTGTCGGAAATTATGCGTTTGGGATTTCCAAAAATTGTTGCTTGCTTTTTAAGTTTGTCTTAAACTTCTTTCGAATTTGTGCTTCTAGTCGGGTACAGCCAAACGAATTTAGAGAATGCGTCGACTATGACAAATATATGTTTGTATCTCTTATGTGTAGCTTTCATAGGTCCTACATGGTCAATATGGTACGTTCCTAAGGGTTTGTCCTTTTATTGATTGGTGTTAGGAATCCTTCCTTCTTTCCGGACTTTCCTTCTATGACAATACATTCTATGCAGTTTTTAACAACAGCCGCAACTTTATTGTAAAGGTTTGGAATAAAGAAATCTCTTTCCACTAGGTCTTGTGTCTTTTTCGTTGAAAAATGGCCCTAACGATGAGCGATTTTCATAACCTCGTCCTCCATTAAAACAGGTATTACCACGAGCTCTTTAATGGGATCCTTGTGCAACACGTCTTATTTCATGAAATAATCTTCGTATGAGTCCTTCTCCAAAATTTTCATCACTGCCTTAGTCCACTGGTCTTGCAATTGCGCTTCTTTTATTCGAAACTTTAATGAGTCATCGATAAGGAGGTAAGATACACGACTGAGTGCATCCACATGCTTCATTTTGGTTCCAGATCTGTGTTCCACGTTGTAATCAAATTCTTGTAAAAACATTGCCCACCTCGAAACTCTTAAGGGCACATCTTTTTTCTTCATCGTCATTGAAAATGCGTTGCAGTCGGTTACTATTTTAGAGCCTCGACTATCGCAAGCACTTCGAGCTCATAGGAATGGTATTTCTGTTCATAAGGCTTGGTTTTTCTGTTCATATATTGGATTGGATGTAACTGCTGATCTACTCTATCCACTTGAAGTAAAACGGCTCCATAACCGTACATACTTGCATCGGTATGTACCTCAGTTACTGCCGTAGGATCATACAACTTCAGTACCGGCGAATTCACCAAAGAAAACTTCAACTGTTTAACTGCAACTAGCTGCTCTTCCTTCATTTCAAATTTCACGTCTTTTCTCGGTAAATCTGACAACGGTCTTGCTATAATAGCATAGTCTTTTATAAATCGTCAAAAGTACGACGTTAGCCCTAAAAATCTTTGTAACGTCTGTCGGTCTACAGGTACTTGGAATTTTTGTACTGCTACAGTCTTTTCAGGCGAAGGTCTTATGGTGCCTTCCTCGACAATATACCCTAAGAAGTTTACTTTTCGTGTCAGGAACTGTGACTTCGACCATTTGATGTGTAAACCGCTTTTTGCTGCTACATCCAACACACGTTTTAACTTCAGGACTTGTTCATGCTCATCCTTGGAGGGAACGATTAGATCATCCATGTAAGAAACTAATGTGCCATTATTGATCAACTCTCTCAAAACTGTAAATGTGTATCTGCAAAACACTGCTGGCGAGTTACAAATTCCGAACGGTACGTATAAGAATTCGTACTGCCCATTGTGAACAACGAATGCGGTATATTTTCTTGAATCTGTTTCAATAGGTACATGGAAAAAACCATTGACTAGATCCAAGGTTGTAAAAACATTGACATTTTGTAACCTTTCTAGTACATCGTCAATTAATACCATAGGGAAGTTATCTCGAATTATCTTCGCATTCAATAGCCTGTAATCACAACATAACCTCTTGGTTCCATCTTTTTTTGTAGCCAAAACTATTGAAGACGCATATTCTGAAGTACTATGTTGAATAATCCCTTCTTTTAGCCATCGTGCAACTTGTTCGTCAACAAACTTTTGATCAGAGTACGACATACGCCTCGGTCGTTGATAAATAGGAATTTCGTCGGTTAGTGTTATCTTCATTTCGATAAGAGATTTAAAGTTGACTGCAGGGTTATAATTATTTACCATTTCTAAAATTTTTGCTTCTTGCATTTTGGATAAATGAGTCAAATCTAAATCTGGTTCAATATGTAATTCTCCATTTTCTGCTGCTACACAAAGTGCACTGAACTCTTCGAATAAATTGTTTTCAATTGCGTGTTTCTTCTTAACTTGAGCCTTTTCGTTTTTATATTTCATCTTTAAATCTTTAGCTTCATTCATCTTTACATCTTTTACTTCATTCATCTTTACGTCTTTAACTTCATTCATCTTAACGTCTTTACCTTCGTCCTTCCCATCATTTTTACCGTCTTTCTTCTTTTCATCTTCTTTTGCACTCTTTAGTGCCTTCTTTCTTCAACTAGCTCCGTCTTCTCTGACAACAATTTCAACATCTTTAAGAATTGTGTTTCCGAGTATAGCATCATATGGCATATCTTTTTCCATTACAACATGAAATTCAACATTTAAAATGACGTCATCAATTTCAAGCCTCACATCAAAACTGCCTATTGTATGAAAATCTGCTTCAGCAACACCCCTTAGCTGCCTCTTTTCCGGTTTGAGTTCTATATCGCCTAGCATAAGCAAGATGTCATATCTCATCAAACATAAAAAACATCCTATGTCTATCAACGCTGAGAATTTGTGGTTGTTAATTTCAATATCTCTAAAAATCATGCCAGCATCATTTCTGAAATGTTTTATGGTAGATTTGTTTACTATTTTAATATTATCCTTTTCAACTTTCGCACGTCCTTCTACTACCTGTTTGGTTTCTTTACATTCAAATGAACGGTGTCCCATTTGGTTACACTTGAAACATTTAAATTGTCTTGATGGACAATCTTTTGTTATATGTGCCTCATCACCGCACTTATAACATTTCCTAATATTTTCCTGTCTGGGTACTTGACGCAATGGTTTACTGGTTGACTGTGGCAGATTCAATCTGTTTACTGACTGATTGGAACTGCATACTTTTTCATAAACCCTAATTTGTGCTTTTAATTCAGCTATATTTCGGGCTTGATATAAAATAGATTTATTTTGCTTCGAATCAAAAATTCCTTCTACAAAATATTCAATAAAACTCTCATCGTCAAGTAAGGACTGTCCCAGAAAAAACTTGCACTTTGTTTTTTAGTTATAAAAAAATACCCAGCAATTTTTTATAGATAAAACAAAATTGTTAATTAATTACACAGGCCGACAAAAATTATACCCAGAAACCGGACTATATATTTTCGTAGGTTTTCGATGCGCTGATTCCGAATCTGGTCGCAGAATTGCTCCATCACGTCAGGTTTTCGAGATATCCTAACCTAAAAGTGCAAAAAACATTGTTTTTGCCCATTTTTGAGGTTATGTAGCACCGTGAATTTTCTTTTTTTCAAAAAACTATATGTGTGATCTTAAAGAGCTGTTCTTCTTCTTTCCAATGTCGTTGAGTTTTCTGAAATATCTTTCTTTATCGTTCAGTTATCGCATTTTGAAATTTTCAAATTTTTTGACACACAAATGTTCCTAATGAGCTTGCAGGTACAGGCAAAATCACAAATATGAAAATTTCAAAATGCGATAGATCGGCAAAAAAGAAAGATATTTCAGAAAACTCAACGACATTAGAAAGAAGAAGAACAGCTCTTTAAGATCACACATATAGTTTTTTGAAAAAAAGAAAATTCACGGTGCTACATAACCTCAAAAATGGGCAAAAACAATGTTTTTTGCACTTTTAGGTTAGGATATCTCGAAAACCTGACGTGATGGAGCAATTCTGCGACCACATTCAGAATCAGCGCATCGAAAACCTACGAAAATATATAGTCCGGTTTCTTGGTATAATTTTTGTCGGCCTGTGTAATTAATTAACAATTTTGTTTTATCTATAAAAATTTCTTACTTTTTTTTTAAGGCCCTTCATTAAATTTTGCACAGTTGTTTCATCGACAGTACGGTACGATCTTTTCCACTTAAGTCTGAAGTCTTGAAAATTTTTTGCAGTCCTGCCACTCTTTCGAAGATCTCTTTTCATTAGAGCCCAATATCTTTCAATAGGACGAAGCTCTGGGCAGTTAGGCGGATTTGCTATTTTTGGTACAAAATTGATCTTTTTACTTGCATACCATTCCATCGTAGCTTTAGAGTAATGAGAGGTTGCTAAATCTGGCCAGAATATCACGGTACCCTCATGTGCACGAATAAATGGTAGAAGACGTTTTTCGAGGCACTCGTCTATATAAACTTTGGAATTGATTGTGCCTTGCGTAACAAAGAAGCTGTTTCTGAGGCCACAGGTGCATATGGCCTGCCAAACCATATATTGCTTAGGAAATTTCGAAATTTTTTTTCTTTGAATTTACTAGGCACATTCCCCTTCTTCGGTGATGTATAATATTCGTGCCCAGGTAGCTGCTTAAAATCTGCTTTAACGTAAGTTTCGTCGTCCATAACACAGCAGTCAAATTTAGTCAGGTACCTTTCATACAATTTTCGGGCTCGCATCTGAGCCATCAACTGCTTTTCATCAGAACGGTCTGGTACTTTTTGAACTCTATATGTCTTTAGCTTACTTTTCTCCTTTATCCTTTGCATAGTAGATTTTGATGTACCTGCTCTAGCCGCCATATCTCGCACTGACGTGTTGGGATTCTGCCTAAAAAGGCGCTTCACCTTCGCCGCTACCTTTGGGTTAGAAAATTCTGGTTTTCTGCCTGAACCCTTTTTTCGTGAAACAGGTAGACCCTTCTTATAATTAGAAATAACCATTTTGACAGTTCTTTCTGATGCACCAACTATTTTTGCTATAGCTGAATATTTTCACCCTGGATTTTGCAGGTATGTGGACAAAATCAGTTCGCGGACTTTTTCTTGCTTGCTAGACATCTTTGTCGTTAGAAGTGCTATCTTCAAGTGTTATACATCATATCAAACGTCACTTTATATGGAATAAATATTTTGTCTTTTTAGACCTATAAGATTATCAGGTAGAGTATAATCTTAAAAAATAAAAGTGCAAGTTTTTTCTGCGACAGTCCTTAGAATTGGCTTGCTGATTTCTATCATACTGTACAAATATTCTTACGTATATTTGGAAGTCTTCAATGAATTTCCGCTGGCGGTTACTCAATACCAAACTCGCCTAACAGTTCTCTTTTTAATGAAACCCAATTGTTAATTCCTGACAGACTTCTTACAAAAATGTTGGCACCTTTCAACAACTGTTTTGCATAAATGAATTTTTGCATGTCATTCCATCCTACTGTGGTAGCACTTTCCTCAAATTCTTCAATCCACTGGCGAATATCTAATGAATCGGTCCCTGTGAAAGAAGATATACTGTCTTCAATGTCTCTAAGCGTGAACGTTGAGCGTTGTGTGACCACCTTTTGCAGAACATTTGACGCAAAATCGTCGTACACAGATTCATCGTCTTCCGAAAGACCGAAGTGTTCTAAGAGCCTACCGTCTTTCGTCCTGTCGTTGACAGTCCTAACTCCTGTAATTTTTCTTTTAACCCGTCGACAGTTAAATTCAAAATGCTGGTTACGTCCATTCTTAGTTATATGTAACATATGTAATTCAATTAAAAATTACGTAAAAGTTGTGAATATTATAATACGACAATTTAAGCAATACAATAGTACACTTTGTTGAATCATTGTTTAACTTTTTCTTCGTCAATACTATAAAGCTTATACTTTATAACTTCACTTGTTTGTGAACGCAAGGTTTTTATTTCTTTAACGAGAAAATTTTCATCTAACGAGAAAAACTAGAAACAACGCGTCACATCCCGGTTGAGCCCCCAAAAATGTGGGATTTAAATAAAAACCACGATTTTGTTGAATATAAAATGTTTATTTAATATTATGAAAACTTTAATTTGGTATGTTCTTTAAGACAATGTTACTGCGTCTTTTCACTGCGTCGGCCAAAATTGTACTGTACTCAGCGTTGCCGTTTTTGGTAGTTTCCTACCAAATCGGGTAGGTTTTTTTCCTCTTGGTAGGTTGGTAGGTTAAATCTGATTTTGGTAGGATTTAGGATAAATTTTTATGAAAATCGAAAATTGAAATTTTTTCGTGAAGTTTTTCGAATCAGGAAGCAAATATTTACATCTGGAAATAAGCTTTTGCCAACCCTATCTTCAACAAGTGGGTATGGTCTCTGTTTTCTTGCATACAAATTACGTTTAGGGAATACGCATATGTATGTACAATGCGACGAAATAGTGTTGCGACTGATCGCACATCTAAATTGTTGCATGTGTGCTCAGGCCCGGCGTATTAGAAACAAAAGTTACTAGCGCTATTAATAACATAATTTTTTTGATCACAGCTGTGATCAAAATCGGATCGCTACAAAAAGGTCTTAAGTTCTAAGAACTAAAACTTTTTTATGTACATAAGATGACATAATAAAAAAAATATTTCCGTAATAATAAATTTGAATTTGTGGGCTTTAATAAATAGCATTTTAAAAACGGACTTTATGTATACGGTTATTGTCAGGCTAAAATATGACTCTTTTTCAGAACCCCGACCACTTAGGGTGTGTTTACCATGCTCCAAAAGAAGAATATTTTAAAATGTGCTCTTTTGCGAAATTGTTTTGTTGATGCATGGCTTATCCTGTGTTACTCAGCCATTAAAATTATTTTTCCGGAGAACTTTTCGAACGGCATATGGACTTCTTAATGAAAATTAGTTTTACCATTACAGTAAGTTTTTGAGTAGATATGAATGGATTTTTAAAAATTTCTCGGATGTTACATTTTTGGTCTCTCGAGCTAAACGTTTTTTTTTTGCCACCGTTCGCTGTTTATTTGAAATCCTTTTGTCCTCTTATATCATTTAATAATACCGTGAATCGCTGGCTTTCATTTTCTTAAAAAATTTGTAACTTTGCGATCGGTTTTGCCTTCAAAATGATTTTTAATTACTATTTTTCTTTCTTCTAACGTTCATCGCTTAATTGTACGCTGCATGTGTCATGTGGTAACTTTTTGCGCACACTTGCCCGACTTTTGATGTGAACCATTCTACACGATTTTGCAACAGAAAATTTGTGCTATATGCGGTTAAGCATTTTAAACGACGACATACAAGAATATGCATTTTAAACAGCATTAAATGTTAATAAACGAATTCAATGCTGCAAAAAGATTTTTTTTTTAATTTGTAAAGTCTTGGTAGGTTACAAACGATTTTGGTAGGTTTTCGAGAAAATTTTGGTTGGAAAATAAATTTCTCAGTGGCAACACTGACTGTACTAGTCATTCAAATTGTTCGTTCGTTTTTTCTATCGTCGTTTTTCTGTGTCAGCGTTGCCAAGGTCAAAACTCACGTCCGCTTCTAATCGAGTGAGGTCTGTTCGCGCTTACATTTGCTTGTCTGGTAGGGTCTACTTCCACATACATTTATTTCGACACTTTGTTAGTATTTCTCTTTATAAGAAAGATATGTCCAATGATATAACTCGAAGAGATCTAAATATAATATAAAGGGTTGCATTATTGAATCCTGTCCCCAACATGAGTTGCTACCGGTTTTTTGGTCAATTTTCTTAAAAGAAGATAACAGCTTGATATGTGTGCCAAACGATAGAGCTCGAAGAGCCTAAATAGAATATATAGGATTGCCTTGTCGAATCCTGTCCCAAACATGTATTGCCACTAGGATTGCCAGATCCAAATTGTGTTTTACCTGGACATTTAAAACACAAAACAAAAAAAATCTAGATTGACCAAAAAAAAATCGAGTGTTCGATTTTGACGTTGCTAATACGAAAAGTAGTTAGTATTATGTAAAAAAAATAAGGCATTTTAAATTTTATTAAAAAATATTGAATTTTAGAGGTCGCTAATGTCCGATTTATGAATTAATTTCATTCAATTTATTTGCGTGTGATGATAACTCTTCCCAAAAAATTATTCCGCATGAAATACGGCCCGTTGGTATCGATTCCTATAGTTTCGGGTCTGCTGAGCACGATGGTGATAGTTGTTTTGTTATACAGTGGCTGAGTATCTTGGTAGCATCAAAAAACTCCCAGAAGACAGCGAAAAAACAGCGCCAATTTGGGTTCAAGTGAAGTAAACTTGTAGAACTTTTTTTGGTCTAATGCTCTTTATGCTCTTTAGCATTGTAGTCCGAAAACAGACGAAGAAATATTGACCAGTCCCGATGTTCCAGTATTTTTTATCAGAAGACCAGAGTGATAGAAAAATGAAGAACCCTCGCAAAAAGGCCAAAAATCAAGCTCAACTCAAGTTTAAATGAGATATATTCGAGTAATTCATTTTCTAAAGATGGTTTTCCGAAGTATTTTTTTGCGATAAATCCGAATTTGGCCTCAAAATTGACCCATCACATCAGAATTCTGAAATATTTGAGGTTAAGTAAGATTCAAAACAATTTGTTTAGCTTAACTTTAATAAATCATCATTTAGTGCCGTTCTTCCCCTTTAAAACAAGCTTTTAAATGGCTATCACTAATGTTTCCTCGCAAAGTTATAGACATTTGAAAGTGACATGAATTTGATCCCCTACGACCAAACAATATTGACCAACCGGCTACAAATTTATTTCATCATGATTGTAGGGGATCGAATTCATGTCACTTTCAAATGTCTGTAACTTTGCGAGGAAACATCGCAGATAACCATTTTAATTTTTGGGGTTCTCGATGGCAGCCTTTAAGCTTACATTTCCAAACACACCTCTGCCACCATCTCCAATTATTACTCGATGGGGCACTTGGCAAGAAGCAACAGTTTATTACAGCCGCAATTTTAAAGACATATAGGGGGTAAAACACACGAAAACGCCACCTGAAAAAATTTTTGGCTCCGATTTGAGTGAAATTTGGCATGATTGTAGTATTGATGTCTGGCAATAAAATTGTGTTTAAGATTTTGCCCTAATATTATTTGTTGCTAGATACGCGGGCATGAAACTCACGATTTTCGTACTTTTTCAGAATAAGTGTTTTTTTTCGAAAATTCATAGCTTACAGCAAACTTTATCAATTAATAATTGGTGAACGTACATTTTTAGGCTTTTACTTGTACTTTTCAAAAAAAAATATTGATTTTGAAAAAAAAAATTTTTTCACAAAAATTTTGCGAATTGAAAAATATTTTTGCATTTTTTTTTTAAAAACCATATTTTAATATTTTTTTTTTTTTTTTTGAAAAAAACTTTGATTTATTCTGCGATTAATGCCGTAAAAATTTTCGTGGGAAAAAAAATATTTATATTTTTTTTTAATTTTAAAAAAAATTAAAGAGCTAAAATTCTGTAAATTGAAATGAATTTTTAAATTTTTTTTTGAAAAATCCATTTCTGAATATTTTTTTGTTTTTATAATTTTAGGTTTTTATTTGTACTTTTGAAAAAAAAAATACTAATTTTGTAAAAAAAAAATTTTTCGCAAAAATTTTAAGAATTGAAAAATATTTTTGCATTTTTTTAAAAAAACCCATATTTTAAAAAATTTTTTTTTTTTATTTTTAAAAAAACTTTGATTTATTGTGCGCTTAATGCCGTAAAAATTTTTGTGGGAAAAAAATTATTTATATTTTTTTTAGTCTTAAAAAAAATTAAAAAGCTAAAATTTTGTAAATTGAAATGAATTTTTGAAGTTTTTTTGAAAAATCCATTTCTGAATATTTTTTCGGTGAACTTCAGATTACAGCTTGATACGCAAGCTTTAAAATGATATGCCATAACATGAGGGCAAGTAGTAAATTAAAATGTTGAGCCGCTAAGCGCGCGCTGTACTACGCGATGAAAGGCTACTGCACTGATTTTAAATTTCAGTTTTAGTTTTCAGATTAACGGCTCAAACATTTTAATTAACTACTTGCCCTCATGTTATGGCATATCATTTTAAAGCTTGCGTATCAAGCTGTAATCTGAAGTTCACCGAAAAAATATTCAGAAATGGATTTTTCAAAAAAACTTCAAAAATTCATTTCAATTTACAAAATTTTAGCTTTTTAATTTTTTTTAAAACTAAAAAAAAAATATAAATAATTTTTTTCCCACAAAAATTTTTACGGCATTAAGCGCAGAATAAATCAAGGTTTTTTTAAAAATAAAAAAAAAATTTTTTAAAATATGGATTTTTTTAAAAAAATGCAAAAATATTTTTCAATTCTCAAAATTTGTGCGAAAAAATTTTTTTTTTCAAAATCAGTATTTTTTTTTCAAAAGTACAAATAAAAACCTAAAATTATAAAAACAAAAAAATATTCAGAAATGGATTTTTCAAAAAAAATTGAAAAATTCATTTCAATTTACAGAATTTTAGCTCTTTAATTTTTTTTTAAAATTAAAAAAAAAATATAAATAATTTTTGTTCCCACTAAAATTTTTACGGCATTAAGCGCAGAATAAATCAGAGTTTTTTTCAAAAAAAAAAAAAAAATTTTAAAATATGGTTTTTTTAAAAAAAATGCAAAAATATTTTTCAATTCGCAAAATTTTTGTGAAAAATTTTTTTTTTTCAAAATCAATATTTTTTTTTGTAAAGTACAAGTAAAAACCTAAAAATGTACGTTCACCAATTATTAATTGATAAAGTTTGCTGTAAGCTATGAATTTTCGAAAAAAAACACTTATTCTGAAAAAGTACGAAAATCGTGAATTTCATGCCCGCGTATCTGAGCAACAAATAATATTAGGGCAAAATCTTAAACACAATTTTATTGCCAGACATCAATACTACAATCATGCCAAATTTCACCCAAATCGGAGCCAAAAATTTTTTCAGGTGGCGTTTTCGTGTGAGGCTTTTACATTGATTTCTAAGAAATAATGATGTACATTGTCGGCATATTCTTAAAATCGGTATCTTATTTTTATTCGAACTATAGAGGTAATTCGTTTCAAATAATCGAATTGTAAAGGTTGTAAAATCAAATATTGGTATGTTCGAGATGCAGAGGTCAAATTTATATTTTCGAATTGAGGGAAAATATGTACTGAATTTACTTGTAGAGACTCAGTAATTATTTGGACTTATAGAGGGGTCAAATTTCGAGCAATGGAGGTTTTGTGGTGAACGGAACACAAAATTTTTTCGAGTTTGGGAGGTTTCTGACTTATGGATGTTCCACTGTAATAGTTGATTCGATTTTAAAATTAGAAACTCCCGGCTAAGAGCTCAAAGAAAGCGTAAGAGTTTTTGAAAACGCAAAAAGTTGGCTACTCTAAATCGTGCGGATGTCAGTAACAAATTTGAATGCGTGTGATTATCTGTAATTTTTGATATCCATCAAATTCTTTACGAAGGTACTACATACTTCAAAAAGCCCGTTTTGTGAACAGTATTCTCCTAGCGAGATAGCTCTATATAAATACAGCCCCGTGACTGAAAAGCGACACAATTTTTTTATTCGAGAAGTTGAAGCAGCAAGTAGTATTTTATGCAAAATTTAAATCTTGTGGGCATGTAATATCTTAAGTTTTTGTATGTTCAAATATAAAAAACCAACTGAAAACACAGTTTTTTGATTTTTTTTTCATATATTTTTTCGTGCAGGAACTAGTCCTCATGAAATTTTCATGCTGTTTTTCGTGCATGTTAAAGTGCATATTTTGGTGTTTTTTGGAGCATATTCTATGCGCTTAAAACGTGTTTTATTTTGCATATTTCCGGCCTCTCTGGTTATGATCTAAGTAGCAAATATTTTGGGAGGCTTTTCTTAAGGTCCAATGCTAAAGCAAAGCCAAAAATAAATATACAAAATAAACACTAACAAATAAGGGTTAGTACTTTGTTGAAAACTGCATAATCAGATTCTGTGTGGTTCGGGAGTCATAAACGTGAAAGTGAAAATAAATTTAACCCTAGAATCTAAGAAAAATATTTTGCAAGAGTGCACCATATGGATATGGGACAACTTAGGATAAAACCCATCAGAAAAAAAAGGAATGCTTTTTGCTAAGCATGCTTTTGTGTTTGATGCAGCTTTATATATTTTTCAGCTTTCAGAAATTTTTAGCAGAGGTTTTTACTATATCACCAGCACCAGTAAATTCTCATGTACCTGTTCTAAGTGAAAAATTTTAATTGGAAAATGACAGTGGATTGTGGCCGGAGCTTATGACACTTAACAATATAGTTTACTTTATAAAAATAGGCGGTACAGCCAGTGCCGGCTTTAGGGGTGGGCGCCAGGCAGTACAGGGTGCCAAATGCGTCAGCTCAACTTAACCACATAATTTGAGTACCTTTTTTATTGATCTAGGGGAAAACTAGACTTAGCGTATTAACTTTTATAGACTTATGTCGTAGGAGTGAGTATGAGTATTTTATGTCTAACAAACACGAACTGTCATTTTGTTGCTTATCGTATCTCTCACTAATGCGTTAAACAGAATTAGGGCATGGTCGGGAAATCGGCAACGATTACTCGCTGTCAAAAATTATAACTCACGTGATCATATGAAATTGAACAGAATTGCGGCGCAAGACTGGCAACCTGCCGACGGGTAACCGGCGATTTAAATTTAATTCTATTTTTCCACGCGACTAATAAGACACATCAAACATAGACTGGGTGAAAAGGCTACTGATGAATCAATAAGTGATCCAACAAAAAAAGTCTGAAGCCGAGTTTTTTAATACTCTTTTGGACAAAGTGCTTACATCTATGGAGGAAAGATTTCAACAGATGCAAGACTTTTCTATCACATGGAATTTCTTGTTTAGCATAAAAAATAATCAAAATAAGGAAGAACTAATGCGACATTGTTCTTTACTGCAAGAAAAGTTAACAGTCAATTTTAAATCTGATGTTGATGGAGATTTATTTTTTTAGATTTTTCCAGTCTTATCAGAGAATTTGCTGACAAAAAATTTAGAAAAATAAGGTTTGAATTTTTTGTCAGCAAATTCTTTCGAATTCGAAACGAATTCGTTTGTGCGCATTCCATTTTTTGCTAGTAAGACGAATTCGTAACGGACTTCAAATACGAATTCGTTTCAAATTCGTTTTTTGTTCATAAAACATCAAATTTTTTTGGAAAAATTTAGAAATTTTGGAAAATTCCCGGAAAAATCTTCAAAGAAAAATTTCCAAACAAATTTTGTGTCTTAATCGAATAAGAAATGTTTAAAAAGTCGAAAAAAACTAAAATTTTTTTTAACACTGAAATTAACAATTCATTTTTTGTACAAAAAAACGAATCCGTTTCGAAATGTAATTTCAGAATTAAAAAAATACTAGACCAAATTTTAAGATTCTAAGAGAGATTAAAAAGTTCTATAAGAATCAAAAGACAAAAGCTTCCGTTTCGGATAAATAGTACGAAGAAACGAATTCGTTTGGCACACTGGGATATCACAAATTTTTTTATATACATTCTTTATTACACGTTAAAGTAATCAAGTATTTTCTTTATGAGGAAATATTTTTATAAAATTAAAATGTATGTAAAAACTTCCTATTCTTTTTTAAAATATGACCTTAAAAATATTAAAGCATTCAGTATCATCCTCCAAACGTGACCTAAATTTGTTACAAATATAACCGACAGATGAGAAACACCATTCTGCTTCAGCACTTGTCGGTTGAATTGTTGCCAGGAAGTTGAAATCTTTTTGTAAATAGAAGCCCCTGCCCCCACAATTAAAAATTGTATCTATATCTTTATTTAGAGCATCAACTGAGGAATAACTTGTCCTATTAAAGAAATTTTGCGAAGCAAAACGTAATTTTTCTTTTAAACTTGCGGGTTAACTTAAGTTTCTTATTTCAGTGTTATCGTTATCATCGGTATTGGAGTTAGTCTTGTTTTGAATTTGAACAAAATATCATGTAACTGTTTTTTTTATAATTGATAGTGATGGCTTTGGATAAGTCAAACTTAAGCTTAGAAATATTGTCAGGATTCATTAAAAATAAAAAAATGTCAGATAAAACTGTCCTTCTTTGTTTCATTCTCTCTATAATTTTATTAAATAAAAGATTGCTAAATGAGATTTATTTTGCTTGATTTCACTAGGATGAAATATAAGGGGCTATACCAGTGTGACACTTTCAAAAAATCGATTTTTTTATTTTTGCCTTATTCGATAGTTTTTACTTTCAAAAATTTTCTGTGTAAGCGTCAAGGTCGTATCTTGAATAGTTTTTGAATGGCAGCGTTCTAAAGAGCGACCGCTAGACTAGCAAAAATCGATAGTTGAAACTTTAAACGCGTTTTTCTAGAAACGACATTTTTCAAAATTGCTGACATCATAACTCAAAGAGAAATTGACCGATCGACTTTAAATTGAAACTGAGTGTTCTTGAATATACATGTTTACTATACAATGACCTACGATCTTTTTGATTGGTTGAAAATTGTCAATTTGGCATTAAAAAAACGACAATTTTTTTACCCCAAAAAACGACACTTTTTTTCAGAAGTACGCCATTTTGTTAGTTTTTGATATTTTTCAAAAATCGTAGGTCATTGTATAGAAAATACCTTCAACTTTAATAACCTTTTTGAATTTTTTTGTTTCAACTACTCATTCGGCCGGAATCAAGTCAGTAGTGGGGAACTTTTTTTTTGGCACCTCCGAAGACAGCACATAACTCCGTTATTTTTAAATATTTTTGTAAGAAAAAAAATCTTAAAATCTTATTATGTCCAAAAAACTTCAAAACATTCTATCGAGTACTTTCTTTTAAAAAAATTCGCGAAAATCGCCCAATTTTTCATGGGTTACACTGGTATAGCCCCTTAATGTTATGTCGCATTTATATACATCCATATCACGAGCACATAATATGATGGCTTCAATAGTTACTTAAATGGGTTGAAGTACATTTACTACATCTTTTAAGAGTTTGAATTCATGATCCAATAACGAAATAAGTGTTAGATCTATGGTGGCTTCCTTTATACATATTTAATTAATCCTGAAATTCAATGGAACTAATCCCGGGATTTTCGGGACTGGAAAAAGGACGGGATACCGGTATTCCGGGATTGGAATCACTAATCGTAATGAAATAAGTATAACTAAAAGGGCGCCAAAGGCATGACTCGCCCTGGGCGCCTAGATGGCTAAGGCCGGCCCTGGGTACAGCTCTTCAATGTTGTGGTCTTACAAGAAAGTGACAAATAAGTTTTCTTGAGCGAAAAACACGAAGCGGTGAAACCATAAAACGTTCATGGCTCTGTTTTTCTCCTAGGAATGGATACATCTACTGCTATGTACGCAAACTTTTTTCTCGAATACGCTCACAATTTACTCATAGAGGTTATTGGAAAAATGCAACGGTATGTTGGATTGAACACGAAATTTCGGGATACCACATAAGTGTTGTAATTGATTTTGCAGCACTCTCTGAAGAAGTTGGGCGTATTGATCAAGAACTGACACAACAAGCATAAGATCAAGCAAAACACTGGCAAGAAGTTCTCAGGAGATTAATTAGTGTTGTAGCTTTATCAGTGAAATAGGTTTGGCATTTAGAGTGGAAAATCAGACATTAGGGTCACCGAAAAACTAAAACTATCTAGGATTTCTCGAGCTTATTGTAGAGAAACTGTGGAAAAGGTCACACAAACTATCTTTCATCAACGACTTGCTAGGAACTTGTGTAATGTGGTGTTAGAATGTAGCAGTGGATGCCTTTTATACTTTCGTTCTTAGCATAGGTTAGAGTAAAAGTAGTATATAAAAATTTACTAAGAATTCATAAGCCATAGTCCAAAGTCATATTAATGACCTTTTCTTTTTTTTTGCTATTAAATAAATTTTCCCAGGGGGGGGCCCGCGCCAAATGCTCAGCCTAGGGGCCCGCACACACCTAGACACGGCCCTGCTTATACACTCGACTTTTCTACAGCGGGCTCTTGGGCTATAATATCTAATTGTAAAAAAGACTCAATAAAATTTAAATTGAATTATTAGAAAATATCATGTCCAAAATTTGCTCTTGGTTCCAATTTATACGAAGCGAGGGAACCAAACAAGACTTACTTACTTGTGTAAGTTCAGTTTTCTCTGCAGTCATTTCTTACAGTTCAGGAGTAATATCGAACTTAGTCACGACTAACACATTACTTATTCCCCAGATTTACTGAATTCAGGCGTTCCTTAGGTTATTACCATGACCAAACCTTTAGGCACACCAAACATTGGCATACCGTATTAGGGCCCAATCAGGCAGTTGATAGGTAAAACTAATTTAGGAATGCCTTAGAATTGCCTAATTAGGCTGCTAGTGCACATTCCTAATTTTGGCTAACCTAATTATTTTCCAGTTAGGACCGAAAGTATATTTAGGCATGCCTAAGAAAAATTCTAGTCGGATACACTCTGAAATTTTATTTTGAAAGCTGCAGTTAGGACATAATACTACATACTGAGATCTGGGAATAGGTAGCCAAATTTTGATAGCACCAAACGAAGAATTATGTTTTCTTTGGTATGATGTGCTACACTAAAATGTTTACCGAAAAGCAACTTAGAAAACTTACACTCTGAGGGGATGATATGACGAGAAACGTAAATTAACCAACTATTTTCGTGAATTTCAACGATTTCAAAGTTTTTTCAATATATTTTACTTTTTCCGTTTTCATAAGATTTTTCGACATTTTAAGCCTCATATCGTTTCATAATACAAAATTCAAATTGCTACTGTTAATTTCCGTTCGCACCAATAACAAGGATAACAACAATTCATATCTAAGATATCAACAGTTGCTATAATTTTTTTTTTCTCGCTAATGCACTTTACAGCACCTGTGCAGTCATCGCGCAGTTGCTGCTGTTATTACCGTCACCGCATCCGACGTATGCGATAATCGACGTTAAATGCACATTTAAATGGATGCTTCGCATAACAGTTAACTTGTGTATTCTACAACAAGTTGTTGAGGGTCACGCTTAACGCTACGCAATTCCGTTAATATCCAGACAAAAAAAAATAGACACGAAAGAAGCGTTCCTGCGTAACAATCTGTCTGTCTAACTGTCTGTCTGTCCAATAGCCAGATAACGGACAGCAACATCTGGTCGACGACCAATGTCGAACAAAACCACGCTGACCACCAGCTGTATCATCAAAACAACGGTAAAAGAAATAGCAATCTTGAAAAAGGCGACTTAACCCTATGAAGCATAGTAGTGCAAATGATCACATCGGTCGCTAAGCAAATAAAATGTTCAACTAAACTGAAAACAGA
Source organism: Tricholauxania praeusta (assembly GCA_949775025.1). Classification (NCBI taxonomy): domain Eukaryota; kingdom Metazoa; phylum Arthropoda; class Insecta; order Diptera; family Lauxaniidae; genus Tricholauxania; species Tricholauxania praeusta. The sequence goes on along the minus strand of OX459032.1, from coordinate 4,625,780 downwards.
ATCGAGTTGGATATGATATTTTTGGTAGAACGTTCGATGCAGCATTTAAAAATTATAGCGATTTTTGACATCTTTAGGCTGTTATTTTCTTAAGTTAATCATTAAATCTGTCGAGTCTTGGGTGGGAGGGATCCTAAACTTCGTGACTTCACATTTAAAAATCTAATAAGTACATCAAATCACAGTAACACTTTTAATATTCTTTTGCATAAAAAGCTCAAAAAAAAATCATGTGTGCAGTTCACATGTTGTCGAAGTGAAACCTCTAGAAAACTAAACTGTGACAGAATGAGACGAAAATGTTTTATCAAAATGATAAAACTTGACGGGATCTAGAATAGCTACATCAATAATTGATATATCAAATAAAGGTACTCTTCGAGCAGAGTGCCCGAAAATTATCAACTTTGAGATCAGTTAAACAAAAGCTAAGATATAAGCGTGGAAACATTTTCTATTTTTTCAATTTTCTTAAGCATTGCTATAGCGAGGACAAAAAATCTACTACTCTCTCTCATTGTAATTGTTATTGTTTCCCAACTAAGCGTTGCTGTTATTAAAATACCAAAAACAATAGCAAATTACAATGCTCTATTAAATCCACTAAACTTAAACGAGCTAAAATTGTATGTATATAAATATATACATATGTAGTTTCTCAAAACATCAGAAGCATGAGAAAAATCGGTCATTCTTTTAATAACAGCACACTTTGTATTTTTTTTGACGTTTTTGAACATTTTTTGAAACGAAATATCTCAAAAACTATAGTAGATAGGAAAAAAAATCTCACTGTCATTTTTGTTAAGAATTACTATAACTTTATAAAAAAAGTTAAAAAAATTTAAATAATCTTGTAAAAACACTAATTTTTTTAATTAAAACAATTTTTCTCAAAATATTCTCAAGATAACAAATTTTTTTGTTTTGATTTTTTTATATGTTAACGTAAAGTGCCCTATTACCGTCCACTTTTGGCGATTTTTTTAGTTTGTGCAATACTAAGCTATTGATAGATCATATAAAAAAGTTTTAAGTGTCATATGCAAGGATTAAAGCTACCCTAATTGAATATAATAAAAAATATTTTTATAAATAAACAATTACTTATTTTTGTATTAACAAAAATATAACGCCACATCAAAAACTTTTTTTATTCCTAATTCCGTCCACAAAAATTGCAAGTTCCTAAATTCGTCCACCCATATTTTCATCCAGATTTTGTGTCTTTACAAAGATAAAAATAAAAAAGGACTCAAAATAAAATTTGTTTTCATCAAGCAATCGTTTAATTATTTAAATATAAATAGTTATGAAACGTTAAAAAAAGTACTCTACAAGCAATTTTTATTGTCCATTGAATCAAATATAAAAACTGATTCTAAGTCTTTCTGGAAATTTCTTAATGCTAAAAAGCACTCTTTTGGTTTTCCGTCCAACATGACTTACAATAATTGTTCGTCAAGTGATGAAAAAGAAATCTGCGATATGTTTGCTTCTTACTTTCAGTCAAACTTCCTTGCTGATAATACATTAACAGCAATTAGTGATATTTTTCCTGAAATAACTAATATGGGTCATTTTAGCTTAGATATGAACGAAGTATTACTTGAACTGGCTTCGTTAAAGAGATCGTACAAGTCGTCCCCAGATAACACGCCACCAATACTATTGAAATATTGCTGCGAGAGTTTAGCAAAACCTCTAACGTTCATTTTTAATCTTTCGCTTTCCACAGGAAATTTTTTGGATACTTGAAAGGATTCTTATATTACTCCGATTCATAAATCAGGTTCGAAACAAGAGGTTATTAATTACAGACCCATTTCAAAACTGAAGTTGATACCTCAGGTTTTCGAAGCAATTGTGAAGAAGATATATTGGAATATTAAAAATATTATTTTCCAAGCTCAACATGGTTTTGTAAGTGGCAGGTCCACTATTTCCAACTTGGCTATATTTGCGAATTTCTGTTTAAAAGGCATTGAGCGTGGTAATCAAATTGATGCTAATTATACAGATTTTGCAAAAGCATTTGATAGCGTTTCACATACGGTCCTGATAAATAAGCTTAGCTGTATGGGTTTTCACTCTCAGATTTTAAGTTGGCTCAGGCATTATCTTTCTAATCGCAGACAATTTGTCAAGATTGGTTCAAAAGTATCTAAGGAAATTTTTAACTATTCTGGAGTTCCACAAGGTAGTTACCTAGGAACTCTTCTCTTCATTATACTTATTAATGACCTCCCTAACAGAGTAAGATACTCTAATTGTCTGTTATATGCGGATGATTTGAAAATATTTAGGCCTATTAGAACGTATATATATTCAGTTCTATTACAAGTGGACCTAGACAGTGTAGCACAGTGGTGTGAGGATAATTACTTGTATTTAAACATATCTAAGTGTAAGAGTATTAGTTTCAATAGATCATCTTCACCCGTAAGTCATGATTATAAAATTTTAGATTGTTCCCTTGATAAAGTGGATTGTCAGAAAGATTTAGGTGTAATGTTTGACACTAAGCTAAGCTTTAACTCACATTATGATTATATCATTTCTAAGGCTAATAAATTGCTAGGATTTTTGATACGGAATACAAAAGAATTTTCAGACCCTTACACATTGAAGTCAATTTATGCATCTTTAATTAGATCGATTCTGGAGTATGCTTTTTGTATATGGAGTCCTTCATACGCAATTAGTATAAATCGAATTAAGGCTGTGCAAAGGAAATTTTCAAGATATGCATTAAGAAAGATGAATTGGAATCTAAATATTTTGCCCACTTACAAAAGTCGTTGCTTATTGATTGACCTCAAATCGCTTCAAGCTAGAAGAACATATTTTAGTGTTATGCTAGCTAGAGATACGTTGTGCAATCATATTGACTGTCCGATGCTCCTTTCTCTGTTCCCAATATATGCTCCTTCAAGGCCATTAAGAGGAAGGCATTTTCTTTTTTGGATCCCACGTGCTTTCACGAATTACGGTTTTTCTAATCCAATTACAAAGTCTTGCTCTGATTATAATAAATTTCATAATGATTTGGATTTATCTTTAAGTAGAAATGGTTTTAAGTTACATTTACTTTCCTTACTTTGATCTATTTATGATATGATGTTACTTTAATTCATTTGTTTTTGTAAGCAATATTTAAGCTCTTGTATATATATTTTATTGTAATAATAACTCAATGTATCCAATAGAGTTTAACTCGATAGACATTTGTAAATAAATATATAAAAAATAAATAAATAAATAAAAAGTGTTAATAAAATTGAATAACAATAATTAATAATTTTGCTAAAAGAATTGCCATAAAAAATACAAATTAAAAATAAAATAATTTCATAAAAACGTAATTATAATTAAGATATTTGTTATTTCAATAGTTGTTAATTTTCAACAAATGTTATTTATTAAAATACATTTAAGAACCATAGTACTTTTCTTTAAAAAAACATAGCAAATAACAAATTTTGCAGACACAAAAACCATTTTTTTATTAATTTTTATTTAGTTAAAGGTAGGACAGAATTAGGTGTTAAGATAATGACATATGTAATTTAATAGTTAAAAATGTTTCGAAGCCTAATATATAGTAAAATATATTAACTTGATTTTTTCCCGTATTTATTAAAAACTATGACTAATATTATATTTAAACCATAGTTGAATAATACATACATAAATCGAACAACTTATACTATTTCTTAACCGAAACTGTTTTTTAAAAAAAGCACTTTTCCAAAATCGTGATCTTGGCGATTTTTCTGTGAAAAAAACGTCTTTTCACGTCACTTCGCATTGAATTGACAAATTACTGCTTAAAAAAGGTCAACAATCGTTTAAATTGTTAACAGTTTAAAAAAAGATGAGTACAGCTATATACTTTGAAAAGATTTGGTTTGAAATTGTTCGTTACAATTTAAATATCTGGCATAAAAGCTACTGGACGGAATTAGGAAGTGGACGGTAATAGGGCACTTTACGTTATTCCTCAATCAATCCTAAAAATGCATGTGCTTTCATATCGAAATTCCCGCCTCAACTTTGGAAACTATGAATTTTTTACTGATGACGCGCACCATGTTTTTTCAACATAAAATGGAAAATAGCATATGTGCATATCCATCAGATTGGGCCTTTTAGCTTTTTTTTTTTTTTGGAGTACATCTTCCAGCCATAGTTTTTCTTGAAGCTAAGGCTATCTTGAACTCATAATAAAGGTTGTTCAATTGAAATTCAGATAGCTATTTTTTTATTTAACTTTATATGTAACATTTCATGTTGTTTTTAACTAAAATCCAATTTTAACTATGTCTCCCTTTGAATTTTAATTGTTCCTCCTTGAATAATAACAAAATTTATTAGTTTCCAGTTTTCCACACCCCAATGTTTTTGCTCCTTGCAGCGTTTTATTCGCTCTATGAAATTTTTTTCTGATAGTGCTGTTTTTTTTTTTGTTTAATAGCTGATTTTAGTCAATTCTACGAAGTGATCTGCGTGAGGCCCACTCGCTAACGCTTTTATTTATCATAACTGCAGCTTCCTTAGGTGTTTTTAAGTGATTTCATCTTACTGTTGGTATGCGCTCCATACGGTGGGCATGGCGGCCTGGTAGCTTTCTAAGTCGGCCAGTTTTGATGACTGTATGCTAAATATTGCGCCGTTTTAGAGCACCAAGAACTGTTCAATGACTAGTTTTCAAAGCTTTTGCTATAGTTTTGAGTCATAATAACTACATTATTTTCGGTTTCAACAGGTATTTTTTCATATTAATTAAATTATTCTTTTTCTTCTTAAATAAGGACCACTGAATTATTAACTTGCAGCAGTTCTCATCACTTTCAACTGAAAACTAATAAAAATGAAGCTAGCCACAAAAATTTTTAATAAAAAGATATATATAACGGGAAATTTGTAGCTCGACACTTCCAGGGTAACGGGTGAGACAGTTTAACTCTTATTTTCATTCATATCTTTTCAGACAAGTGTGAGAGTGCAATTTAATCTCTTGCAACAAGTACATACTATGATACCTTCCGATATTTTATAAAACTATAAAAATTTGACATCTAATGTTATAAGTTCAGAAAATGCTTTTGAGCCTTCTGTACTGAACATTTTTGAATAAAAAAAAGTTGAAAAAATCAATTTTTTGGCATTAAATTTAAAATAATAAAAACCGAAAACTGTTTTTCGACATTTAGGGTCCGGCCATTTGTAGGTGCTTTTGTTAGCTTTAATTGAAAAAAAAAAGGTGCGTTTTCGTCAAAACTTGCACTCTCAAGCATTTTTTGAACCCAAAGATATTTTGAAAATTTTTTTTTTTTTGGCTTTTAACTTAAAATAACTAAAAACGAATTGATTTTTCAAAATTGCTATACGACATTGGCGTTTACGTTAGCTTTCCTTTCAAAACAAAAATTGTTGATTTCCGACAAAGTTGTTGGTCTCTACCAATTTTTGAAACTAAAAATATTTAAAAAAAATTTTTTTTTTTTTTGGCTTTTTCCAAAAAACACTATTTGTATTTTAAAATTTGGGCTCCAAACATTTGTTAGAGTTTTGGTAAGCTTGAATTAAAAGAAAAAATCTTAATTTCTGAACAGATTTGTGCTGTCTAGCCATTTTTGAACAAAAAAAAAAATGTTAAAAAACATTTTTTCGGTATTTACTTCAAATAATAAAAAACGAAATCTGTTTTTTCGAAATTTGGGCATTATCAGTCTATTAACATTTTAGTAAGCTTTTATTTAAAAGAAAAATTGTTCATTTCCGACATGATTTGCGCTTTGTAGCGGTTTTTGAACCAAAACTCAATTCGGGACTACTGTGCAGCGGAACGCAGTATTTTCAAGGGTGCGCGCAAGAATTCATTTATTTGGGATAGTCCGTATTTGTGTACCACTCTGAAAAAATAATTTTTAAAGGAAATTTGACGAGGAATCTAGTGGTATTTTTTTTAATTTCGTATCGAGTGGCCATCACCTTATTAACTAACTTTAAACAATTGATTTGTCATAAAAAATGTTAATTTTTCATCTAATGCCACAGGTTAAAACTTTTTAGAATAGCTTGTTTTCTTAGCTTTAAAACGATGTAAAAAAATAATTTTCCCGTTAAAATTTACCGGAGATATGACAATTTTAACTTGACCATAAAACATCATAAAACGTAAAACCTTCGAACTTTACAGCTCGGTATCTCTCGATATCTTCGATAACAAATTAATTCCCACCACACGTGTCCTCTAATATAACTCAAAGAATACGTAAAAAAAATTTCGAGCGATTTAAAGGTGTGGCGGTCCGAAACTGTTCGAATTGTAAAAGAACGTCTCATATGTCTATAATTTTGTTTTCTCGAAAAAAGGTCAGTTAAGCTACTTCCAGCTTAACTTGACTTAAGCTATAAAACAAAAAACAGTACTGACATGCAAAGCTGGATACATGCGTTTTTTAGCGTTTTTGAAAAAAAGTTAACTATTGTATACATTTTAAGTTTATTTATTAATTTTATATTAAAGTAGAAGGAACAAGAATTTCAAAATCAAAAACTTTTTTCATATCAGTCTATTATTAATACTTTTATGATCAGGTAGGTATGAAACTGCCTAACATTGTCTCACTCGCTACTGTAGCTATCGGAAGTTGGGGATATAGCTTTTATAAAAATCAGTATGAGTTGCAAAACCCTGTATAAATATCCAAAATATTGGTACCATATGAAAGGTAAATGAATAGGGCATAAAATTGACACATAAGCATTTAAAATTTGTGTATACTTTTCGAGATTTAACGATTTTTGTAAAATGTTGAGCCTTTTTTCTAAAAATGTTATTAGTATATAATTTTTTAGCACCATAAGAAAGCTCAACTCATTTGCCTTAAAATTATGTACATATCAATTGTACCTTACTCTTATGTAAAAGTACTGTGACTAGGTGTTGGATACATTATAGACTGATCCGCGACCGAAGCCTGCCGCGAAGCCAGTGTTGGATTTTTGTGAGTTTTAAGTCCTGAGCTGCGGCCGAAGACCGCCCACTTACCCTTATTTTAAGTAAAAGTACTGTAACTAGTAAGCCAGGTGTTGGATACATTATAGACTGATCCGCGGCCGAAAGACGCCGCGAAACCGGTTGCTGTAGTTGTTGTTGTTGGTATTATTATTGTTGTTTAAGTCGTTGTTGTTGTAGCTGTCCATTAATATTTTTTATAAGTAGTTTTCAAAAAAAAATTTTATTGAATAATATTTTTACATTCCGGTAAAACATGGTGCTAAACAAATAATATACTAATCAAAATTTTTTTTAGAAAAATTAATGTTTTTTAGGAAAAGGGTCAACATTTTACAAAAATCAATATATCTCGAAAACTATGCAACAAATTTTAAATGAATATATGTCAATATTATGCCTTATTCAATTACCTTTCATATGGTGCTAATATTTTAGAGATCTATACAGGGTTTTCCAAGTTATTCTTATTTTTATAAAAGCTATGTCCGCAACTTCCGATAGCTACATATATCTCCGAAACTAGATCCATGCGACCCTTTTTTTGCATATTAATTTTTTTTTACAGAGCGCAACTTTCACTTAAAAAAAATTGGGGGATTTGTACTAAAGTAAACCTGTTCCCAAATATCATATAAGGTTAAACTGCCTGCTTCATAGTCGTATTTGTGGTTAAGAAAAATGTGCATCTTAAGAAATCATTGCATGTTTTTTTTATGGGGAGAGTATATGCTATACTTTAAATTAACCAAAAAACATTGAGTAGCAGCTTTATCATTTTTCTCAAACAGCAAGAAACATTCGTTATGCGTAAAATTTTGCGGACACAGAAATGTCAAAAATAGTTCAAATGGCCGGAAATATGAACGTTTATAAAAGTAGCGTTGCTGTTACCCTTTTTAGCAATACATGTGCATACGTCCTTACATTATGCTACGAGACTCAATGTATTTTTTGTATCTTCATTTAAAAAAATAACTGGTTCTGAAGTGTTTTTTTTCGTGATATAAATTCATTTTTTTAAATAATTTCTACCTTGAAACATGTAAAACACGCAATTTATACTTCGTTTGCTGAATTTTTGTTTTTTTTTTTTTGTTTTCGTTATTGCGTGTAACGCAACAAAAGCAAAGGTGATGGGAACGGCAACGTATAGAAACGTCATCAAAACAAAAGGGTTACATGTGCGCTCGTTTTTTATGACGCTGAAAATCGTATCTAACTGACCGTGTAATACTTTTACACACAAAATTTAAAAGAACATGTAAAATTATTATGAAATACATACATACATACATACATATGACATTCGGGCGGGTATGAGCCGAACAATCTCTATAAATTAGACATGTTCAAATAACACTCATGTTCTACAATTTTTCGAGAACGCTTAAAATTCGAAAACTTATTCAAATTAGAGTTCATCTTCATTAAAAAAAAAACTCCTAGAGTTGCTGCCAGTGATGTAAAATTTAAATTTTTCGGAGTTTGAGTAAAAAAATTGCACCTTCTTATTTCATTTTCATTTTATTTTCTTATTTTTTTTTCATTTTTTTGATAAGGAAGTATCGATAAAAATTTTGCCGTTATATTTTAAGCCTACATATACATACATAATTCATGATCTCTGTTGAAGTAGACCTTTTGTTTTTCTTGTTTAATAGCTCAAATACTTTGTTAATACATATCACTATATTCGCCTTAGTACACTTAATAGTCATATAAGATGAAATTGTCAACTCCACTTGATGTAGATCGCATGAGAAAAACAATGAGAAAAAAAAATAAAATTTAATTTTTGGACCAAAAATTTTCAAAAAAGTAATTACAACATTTAGTCACTCTAAGTACCAGTACAGGTATTACTTAAAAAAAACAGGTTAAGGTGTTGTCTTCGGCCAGGCCGAAACTCACATGCCCTACACTGCACTGAAAGTACCTTTTAAGTAAATGTTAAAAAGACGTTAAATAAGTCGAAAAAATGTAAAACAAAATGAAAGTGGTTGAATAATGTTCAAACAGTTGAAAAAGACTGAAACATTCGAAAATGTATGGACACCATTAAAGAAAGTTGAAAGAAATTCAAAATGTCGAATAAAATGTTGAAAATAGTTGAGAGAGGTTGAAATACTCAAAAAAAAGTTGAGAGGTTGGCAAATGTCGAAACTAGAGATGAAACGGATATCCGGTAACTATCCGGTATCCGGCCTATCCGGCGGCCTAAATACTATCCGGCCGAATACCAGATAACTAGCGCCTATCCGGCTGAATACCTGATTATAGGTAACTAATTGCTTTATTTAGTTAATATCACTTAAGAAATACAATCAGTAATCACAAGATAATTCTACAACTTAGAAAATGAATTAGTACTCATACTGCTCTAAAGGCAAATTATGGTGAATTTATACTTATTTCTCTGCATTAAGAAAAAATTCTTTCGCTGTATACACTGCAGACAAATACTGAAATATAGATTTTGGCAAACTTTGTTAAATTTGGGTGTTGTTTAGCATTAGCTGCTTACCAAGAATAAGGGTCACAATGTAATTTCTCGTCGATAAATCTTTTTAGAATTATAAAAATACTTCAGATAACAAGACCACAAATAAAATAATAACCTCAAATGATCACGCACGTGTTTGCACTGCAATCAATACAATAAGGCAATGAAAGAAATAATTGTTAACTTCGTTTATCAACGAAAAGACCCGAATTGAACCGAGTCCACCTGACCGTTCGCGCGTCGCCTACGCAAGCGTGCTTCGTGCGATGTACCAAGCGGCAATGTTCCGCCGGATATTCAGCGGCCGAATATCCGACTATCCGGCTATAAGGTTGGCCGAATATCCGGCATCCGGTATCCGGCTAAGCTGCTATCCGTTTCATCTCTAGTCGAAACAATTCAAAATCGAGTCAAAAAAATAAAGAAACTAATAATAAATTTGAAAGAGGTTGAAAAAGTCGAACAAACACATATAGGATATATTGGAAAAAGTCAAAATGTTGAAAAAGTCGAAAGAATATGGAAAATGTTGAAAACAATCGAATGGAAATGAAAAAGTTGAAATATGCCCACTTCTCCGATTCCGCCTTCTTTTGGTTCAATGAATTATATTCGTGATTGACATCCGCATACCAAATAAGCACAATAGCTTATAGATATATGCCGTAGTTAGCTTTAAAATTTAGGGCGATGACACACCCACTGGTACAGTCCACTCCGGTTTTGATCCAGAAATAGCTTTCCATAAACAAACCTTTTACACCACATTTTAGTATGATTGCTTACATAATTGTTGAAACATGTTGAAACAATTCAAAATCGATGAAAAAGTCGAAAAAAATAAAGATACTTGAAAGAGGTTGAAAAAGTCGAACAAATACATGTATCGGGCATTTCACGCGAAGCGGGCAGGGGAAATGGGGTCATGTTTCCAATTTCAGATATATTTGAATATGTTGTACCTGTACATGACCTCGACACAGAAACAAAATATTTTTAGAATGTCAACACTGGTTTACAAAATATGGGTCTTTGAAAATTTAAGAAATTGTAAGGTATGTATTGCTTCAAATGCCATTATTCATCTTAAAAAGTCTGGTAAAATGAATCAACTACTGGATTGTATACTTCGTTTATTGGTCTTTTTAACCTAATAATTGGATTTCAAAAATAAATAAAAAATACACTGAAAAAAATGAAAAATATTTTTCTTTATCGTTTTTTTCAATGTTCGCCTAAAAAAAAAAGTTTTTTTTTAGTGCATTAAAAAAAAGCTTATAGTATGCTTATACTTCGTACCAAGTTTTATAGTGGGCCGCCCAGCCGTTTTGGAGCCATATGCATTGCAATGCCGAAACCCGAGTCGAATCAGTTGATATTCACAAAAGTAACTTATTATTTTTATAAATAACTTGACATTTTTATAAATAACATGATATTTTAATGAATATCTTGTTATTTTTATGAAAATCAACTGATTCGACTTGGGTTTCGGCATTGCAGTGTTCACGACCACTGCAAACAAAAAAAGGACTATGATTTAAGGATATGCACCTTGAATATCTGGACCCTCAATAGGGAAGGTGTCTCTATCGAATTGGCGGATGCCCTCGGAAAAATTAAGGCTGACATCACCGCCATCCAGGAAAACATCACCGCCATCCAGGAAATAAGATGGATAGGACAAGGTTGCTCTAAGCAAGCAAGTTGCGATATCTACTACAACTGCCATGCGGAGAGGCGCGAATTGGGATGCGGATTCGTAGTAAGCAAGAGACTTCGCAACCATATATCCAGGTTCACACCTGTGAGCGAAAGGTTGGCTACGATCCGCGTCAAGGCTCGATTTTTTAACATCAGCTTGATTTGCGCGCACGCCCCGACGGAGGAAAAGGACGATGCTGTCAAAGATGCTTTCTATGCGAGACTCGAGGAAGTATACAACCGCTGCCCGGCCCATGACGTAAAATTGTGCTCGGGGATTTCAATGGAAAAGTCGGAAGAGAAGGTATATTTGGCCCCAATGTCGGTCAGTTCAGCCTTCACGAGACCACCTCAAACAACGGTCTACGGCTGATCGACTTCGCCGCGACGCGAAACATCGTAGTAAGTAGCTCCAGATTTCAACACCTCGATATCCACAAGGCCACCTGGCTGTCCCCTGATCAGAAAACACGCAACCAAATCGATCATGTGATCGGCGGAAGGCATGCTTCCAGCGTGCTAGATGTTCGTACGTTCCGGGTAGTCAATATTGACTCCGATCATTATCTTGTTGCAGCAAAGATACGCATGCGGCTGTGCAATGCAAAGGATGTACGCTCTGGTACGCAACGAAAGCTGGACGTCGCTAAGCTGCAATCATATCGGACGGCTGAAGCCTATTCCGCTCGCCTCTTAGAACTGCTCCTTCAACCTGACTCTCTACCCGATGATGCCGGTGAACTTTGGGGGCATATATTCCGCTCCATGCGCTCTTCCGCTGAGGAAGTCATTGGTTTCCGACGCCCAATTCCGCGAAATCAATGGTATGACCAGGAGTGTCGCGAAGTTACTGCAGTGAAAAATGCCGCCTACGAAAGAACCCTGCAGTCAGCCGCAACGCGAGCCGTGCACGAAAACTACCGGGAAAAGAGAAAGGAAGAGAGGCGCCTTTTCATACGCAAGAAACGAGAGCAGGAAAGGCACGAGTGTGAGAAACTCGAAGTGTTACGGGGCAGAAATGATGCTCGAAAATTTTACCAACAAGTCAAGCGTCTGACCCAAGGTTTTAAGCCCGTAGCATCTACCTGTAAAGATGAACATGGAAATCTGGTTACGGATACGCAGGGTACACTGAGATTATGGAGGGAACACTTTTCCAAGCTGCTTGCTGGCGATGACCCCACATATCTCGCCTTTGGAGAAATTAACCCGATGCCACCAATCAACGACGATGGTGTGGACGTACCACCACCTAGCCATGACGCGGTACGAGTTGTGATCCAACGACTTAAGAACAACAAAGCGGCTGGTGCCGATGGCCTGCCTGCTGAATTGTTCAAGGACAGCGGCGATGAGCTGATAGTGTGTATGCATCAGCTCATCTGCAAAATATGGCTAGCAGAAAGCATGCCCGACGACTGCAATCTCAGTGTCCTTTGTCCTGTACTGAAGAAAGGTAACCCGACAATCTGTGCTAACTACCGGGCAATCAGTCTTCTTGCCATCTCTTACAAAGTCCTGTCGACTGTACTGTGTGAAAGACTTAAGCCGTTTGCCAACACACAGATTGGGCCTTATCAGTGCGGCTTTAGACCTGGTAAGTCCACCGTAGACCAGATCTTCACACTACGTCAAATCCTGGAAAAAACCCACGAAAAACAGATCGATACCCAACATCTCTTTATTGATTTTAAAGCTGCTTTCCATAGGCCGATACCGGATTGCCTGTATGCCACCATGTCTGAGTTCGGTATACCTGCGAAGGTGGTGCGGCTTTGCAGAATGACGTTGAGCAACACAGCCAGCTCCGTCAGAGTGGGAAGGGACCTCTCCGAACCATTTGATACCGAACGAGGTTTCAGACACGGCGATCCACTATCCTGCAACCTCTTCAACTTTGTGATGGAAGGGGTGTTGCGAAGAGCCAGTGTACATTTTCACTTGCACTATTTTCTACAAAAGTGTCCAGCTCCTTGCATATGCCGATGATATTGATATCATTAGACGTTGTAAGCTAGATGTTACTGCTGCGTTTTCTGCTATCGAAAAAGAGTCAGCGAAGGTGGGTTTGACGGTGAACGAGGGCAAAACAAAGTATATACTGGCCACAACCAGGGAGACGCGGCGCATTGGATCCTATGTTACTGCGAACAACTATACTTTCGAAGTTGTCAAGGAATTCAGCTATCTTTGCGTCGCCGTTATCATTCAAAACGATGTCAGCCTGGAGATAAAGCGAAGACTAACTCTTGCTAATAGGTGTTACTATGGTCTCAGTAAGCAATTGAGTAGTAGAGACCTATCTCGCCCCACCAAAACTGACACTCTATAAGACGCTCATCTTACCCGTGCTACTTTACGACGCAGAAGCATGGGTTGTGTCGCAGACTGATGCAGCCACGCTTGGGGTGTTTGAGAGAAAAATTCTTCGCAAAATCTTCGGTCCTGTTGACGTCGGCGACGACTATCGTATTCGAATGAACCACGAACTGTACGAGCTCTACGCTGACATTGACATAGTCAAGCGCATCACTATCCAACGTCTGCGCTGGCTGGGACATGTTGTGCGTATGGACGAAGAAGCTCCGGCGAAAAAGGTATTTGATGCGGAAGCCGCTGGGCGACGACGAAGAGGAAGACCACACCTCCGATGGAAAGACCAAGCCGAGGAAACCCTATCCCCGCTTGGTGTGACTGATTGGAGAAGGCGCGCGCAAAGCAGAGGCGCCTGGAGAGAGCTTTCGAAGTCGGCCGTATCCCGGTAACGGGTTGTTATGGCCACCCAAGTAAGTAAGTAATTATGAGGTTAAAAAGACCAATAAACGAAGTATCAAATCCAGTAGTAAATTCATTTTACCAGACTTTTTAAGATGAATAATGGCATTTGAAGTAGTACATACCTTACGATTTCTTAAATTTTCAAAGACCCATATTTTGTAAACCAGTGTTGTCATTCTAAAAATATTCTGTTTCTGTGTCGAGGTCATGTACAGGTACAACATATTCAAATATATCTGAAATTGGAAACATGACCCCATTTCCCCTGTCCGCTTCGCGTGAAATGCCCGATAGGGTAAATATATTGGCAAAAGTTAAAAATTTTAAAAAGTTGAAAGAATATGGAAAATTTTAAAAAAAATCGAAAAGAAATAAAAACCGTGAAATATGCCTCGCCCACTTTTCTAATTTCACCTACTTTTGGTTCAATAATTATATTAGTGATCGACATTCGCATACAAATTTTAGCATAATGGCATGTATAGTTTGAGATATGTGCCGTAGTTAGCCTTAAACTTAAGTTCAGAAATAGCTTTGCATAAACAAACCAAATTTTAGTATGATTGCTCACTAGGGTGGTTCAAAATATTAAAGTTGCTCCGAACTTTGCTCCCCGGGCACCAAAAGTTTCGTATTGGTGCCAATATCAACCACGTAAAATTTAGTCCATTTCAGAAAACATTTAATGGACCCGCCACCCTTTTGAAAACTGGGAAATGGTCCTCAATCTATCAAAAATCATTAATATCTGTCCGAAGCTGCCCCTTAGAGGGATCAAATGTATGACAAGGTCCCATTATTTTTCCTTCTCCAACATTTCTCCTGAACATACTTACCCCCTATCACAACATCTTAGGGGTGCTCCCCTGCAAAAATTACATTCTTGTGAAATTATGAAATTGACTTCCCCCTCTTCTCAGATGCCTCAGAAAGGGTAAAACTCAAGACAAACTCGTATTATTTTTACTCTCCCAAACTTTTCTCTGTACACATCTACCCCCTATCTGCCACCCTTTTGGGAGTCCCCCTACAAAAAACACAAAAAATTTCGAAAAATAGTTCATAGCTCCCCCGGAGTGACCCAAAAAGGGTTGATATGTATCACTAAGTCCTATTATATTTTTTTTTCCAATATTTTTCCCGAACATACCTACCGTCTATCTACCGCCCATTTGGGGGTCCCCCTACAAAAAATTAAAAAAATTTCTAAAAATAGTTCATAGCTTTCCCTAGGTGACCCGTACAGTGATCTAATGTATTACCAGGTCCTCCCTACATTTTTCCGAACATACTTACCCCCTATCATAACCCCTTTGGGGATCCCTTTGAAAAAATGTAAAAAGTTTCGAAAAATAATTCATATCAGTACTAGGTTGTATTATAATTATTTTTATTGCGTTCATTGTTGATATTAACTGGCTCTTTTCACAAAAAAGAAGCTAAGTCTTTGCAAAAAGAGAGCACATCTCTGATCTCATCATCAGATTCCCATGATTATTGAACATTCTATATTCAATTCAAACAAAACAAAAAAGTTTCTGGGTGCAGCCAAAATCAGCAGCTCTGTTGGTGAAAAGATCTGGACCATGTATTGCAGAACCGACTAGAACGTAAACCAATAAATCTTCCATGCCGCCATCATGTATGTAAATGAAATTGTACTTCGAAGTGTTTTTGATATAAAGCTTGGTTCGAGTACTAAGTACTATTGAGGTTACCCTTTTTGAACGGTTTTTAAATGAGTGGAATAAATTAGATCAAAAATCCTATAAAAGCGGCCTGGACGATAATTTCGTGCGATCAAACGATGAATGCGATGATATACATATGTATATGAAGCTTCTGTTATCAAACCCGTAGCAGAGATGATTATAAGGAGTTTTTAGAGCTAGCACTAATATTTCTTGGTGCAGGGGGAGTGCGAAATTCTTTAAGCCTGGGGCAATGAGCCATGAGCGGTTGACATACAATCTTTTAATTTTTATGTTTCGTGATCAATTCATTTTGGCTGCATAACGATTAAATGGAGTCCGAGATACATATTTGTATTATTGTATATAATACTAAAATATATTCAAGTATGGCTCGGATGTACCACTGCTGTGGAAGCTCCATTTATTGATTATTCCTTCGTAAGAGACTCGATTGCATATGAAAATATTGATCCAACCATTTTCATGACAATACAGAAAAATTTAAAAATCATTTGTGGTATTTGGTAGAGGAAACAGTATCTCTCGCATTTTTTGATTGTAGAGTATCTTATGCAGAAAAGGGAAAAACAGTTGAACTTCTCAAATTCTTGCATCCCGTAGTGAAATTGACAAACGGCAGGAATATCGAAAACGTCAAAATTTTACTAAACCACAGTCTAAGTTACTTTGTTTCACACAGAACCAAAAACTTTTTTGTTTTCCTTGAATTGAATACAGAATTTTCAATAATCATGGGAATCTGATGATGAGATCAGAGATGTGCTCTCTTTTTGCAAAGGCTTAGCTGTCGTAAATGACACCGGTGAAAGAGGTGTTGCGTTTGTGAAAAACTACAACCAAATTTTGTCAAATGATGAAGAAAAAAAACAGCTAATGCTACAAATCGTAGAAGTATATAGCAAAAAGTATCCTTTTTTGTGAAAAGAGCCAGTTAATATAAGCAATGAATGCAATAAAAATGAATATACTCGTAATACAATTTAGTACTGATATGAATTATTTTTCGAAACTTTTTACATTTTTTCAAAGGGATCCCCAAAGGGATTATGATAGGGGGTAAGTATGTTCGGAAAAATGTAGGAAGGACCTGGTAATACATTAGACCACTCTACGGGTCACCTAGGGAAAGCTATGAATTATTTTTAGAAATTTTTTTAATTTTTTGTGTTTTTTGTAGGGTGACCCCCAAATGGGCGGTAGATAGACGGTAGGTATATTCGGGAAAAGTATTGGAAAAAAAATATAATAGGACTTAGTGATACATATCAACCCTTTTTGGGTCACTCCGGGGGAGCTATGAACTATTTTTCGAAATTTTTTGTGTTTTTTGTAGGGGGACTCCCAAAAGGGTGGCAGATAGGGGGTAAATGTGTACAGGGAAAAGTTTGGGAGAGTAAAAATAATACGAGTTTGTCTTGAGTTTTACCCTTTCTGAGGCATCTGAGAAGAGGGGGAAGTCAATTTCATAATTTCACAAGAATGTAATTTTTGCAGGGGTGCACCCCTAAGGGGTAGCGATAGGGGGTAAGTATGTTCAGAAAAAATGTTGGAGAAGGAAAAATAATGGGACCATGCGATAGATTTGATCCCTCTAGGGGGCAGCGTCGGAGAGATATTAATGATTTTTGATAGATTGAGGACCATTTTCCAGTTTTCAAAAGGGTGGCGGGTCCATCAAATGTTTTCTGAACTGAACCAAATTTTATGTGGTTTTTATTGGCACCAATACGAAACTTTTGGTGCCCGGGGAGCGAAGTTTGGAACAACTTTAATTTTTTTCATATATGTCTGAACCACCCTATTGCTCACATGTTGCGATAAACATGCCACTTAATGTATTTTAATTGTATGGGAGGTGCCACGCCCACTGGTGCTTTTTCAGCCACTTTTGATTCAGATATACTCTAAAGCAACTGAACCACTTTCATTAAATTTCATACCAATTGCTGCAACAAATTTATTTCAGGGACCCAAAATAACTATTATTTTCTTTTTTCAGATTGAAAAAATTGCCCAATTTTAATAATTATTTTTAAAAATTGGTTTATAATTATTATGAATAAGAAATATTTTATTAGTTGTCAATAACTATTATTTTTCAATGGATTTTTTTTTACGTTGAGTCATAACTATTATGCATAAGAGATATTTTATTAGTTGTCAATAACTATTATTTTTCAATGGATTTTTTTTACGTTGAGTCATAACTATTATGCATAAGAGATATTTTATTAGTTGTCAATAACTATTATTTTTCAATGGATTTTTTTTACGTTGAGTCATAACTATTATGCATAAGAGATATTTTATTAGTTGTCAATAACTATTAATTTGGAAAAAATATTTTTTTACGTTGTTTTGAAAAAAGTGTTCAACAGATTTTCATTTTTGTGAATCTTTTTGCACCAATCGATGGGGAGGTGGTTTTTATGACATCACCAGAGGTGGTCATCGGTTCGAAAATGTACGCGATTTTGACTCATTTTTGAAGTTTTTTTTGCTTCAATCAATGAAAAGAGGTCTAAAAAGGATATTGGCCATCACTAGAAGTGTTACCGATCCTTAAAAGTGCGCTATTTAGGTCCATTTTCGAATTTTTTTTTGCAAAAAATCGATGGAAAGAGGTTGACAATGGGCTTTGGCCATCACCAGAGTTGGTCCCAAATAAAAAAGTGGTCGATTTTGGTCCGTTTTGAAAAACAAATTTTGTACCAATCGTTGGAAAAAGGTCGAAGTCAAAAAAAAAGGTACCAAAAAGTGCCCGATTTTGGTCCATTTTCGAAATTTTGTTTGCACCAATCTTTGGAAAGAGATCGAAGTCGAAAAAAAAGGTACCATAAAGTGCCCGATTTTGGTTCATTTTCGAAATTTTTTTATGCACCGGTCGTTAGATACCGGTCGAAAATAGATTTTGGTCATCATCAAAGGTGGTTCCGAGTCCCAAAATGTGCCCGATTTTGATCCATTTTCGAAATTTTGTTTGCACCAGTCGTTTAATAGAGGTCGAATATAAATTTTGGACCTCATTTGAGGCGGCTCCGGACCCTGGAAAGGACCGTTTTTGACCCATTTTCGAAAAAAAACTTCGTTTTTCTGTAATTAATGTGAAAACGTCGAATATAATTATTTGACATCATTTAGGGTGGCTTCGGGCCCTGGAAAGGACCGCTTTCGATAATTTTGGTAGTTTTCAAGTTCCGGAGCTACTCTAAAAGATATCCAAAACGCATTTTCAACATTTCATAATCGATAGAAGCAATAAAAAATTTTAGGGTGGTTCATAAAAAATTTTTTTTTTGCTCCAATGCATAGATAAAGCTCGAAAATGACTATTGTCGACATTTCCCTATCGATTCGAACAAAAAAAAAATTTTTATGAACCACCCTAAAATTTTTTATTGCTCCAATCGATTATGAAAGGTTGAAAATGCGTTTTGGATATCTTTTAGAGTAGCTCCGGAACTTGAAAACTACCAAAATTATCGAAAGCGGTCCTTTCCAGGGCCCGGAGCCACTCTAAATGATGTCAAATATTTATATTCGACGTTTTCACATTAATTACAGAAAAAAGAAGTTTTTTTTCGAAAATGGGTCAAAAACGGTCCTTTCCAGGGTCCGGAGCCGCCTCAAATGAGGTCCAAAATTTATATTCGACCTCTATTAAACGACTGGTGCAAACAAAATTTCGAAAATGGATCAAAATCGGGCACATTTTGGGACTCGGAACCACCTTTGATGATGACCAAAATCTATTTTCGACCTGTATCCAACGACCGGTGCATAAAAAAATTTCGAAAAAGGACCAAAATCGGGCACTTTTTAGTGCCTTTTTTTCGACTTCGACCTCTTTCCAAAGATTGGTGCAAACAAAATTTCGAAAATGGACCAAAATCGGGCACTTTTTGGTACCTTTTTTTTGACTTCGACCTTTTTCCAACGATTGGTACAAAATTTGTTTTTCAAAACGGACCAAAATCGACCACTTTTTTAGTTGGGACCAACTCTGGTGATGGCCAAAGCCCATTGTCAACCTCTTTCCATCGATTTTTTGCAAAAAAAATTCGAAAATGGACCTAAATAGCGCACTTTTAAGGATCGGTAACACTTCTAGTGATGGCCAATATCCTTTTTAGACCTCTTTTCATTGATTGAAGCAAAAAAAACTTCAAAAATGAGTCAAAATCGCGTACATTTTCGAACCGATGACCACCTCTGGTGATGTCATAAAAACCACCTCCCCATCGATTGGTGCAAAAAGATTCACAAAAATGAAAATCTGTTGAACACTTTTTTCAAAACAACGTAAAAAAATATTTTTTCCAAATTAATAGTTATTGACAACTAATAAAATATCTCTTATGCATAATAGTTATGACTCAACGTAAAAAAAATCCATTGAAAAATAATAGTTATTGACAACTAATAAAATATCTCTTATGCATAATAGTTATGACTCAACGTAAAAAAAATCCATTGAAAAATAATAGTTATTGACAACTAATAAAATATCTCTTATTCATAATAATTATGACTCAACGTAAAAAAAATCCATTGAAAAATAATAGTTATTGACAACTAATAAAATATCTCTTATGCATAATAGTTATGACTCAATGTAAAAAAAATCCATTGAAAAATAATAGTTATTGACAACTAATAAAATATCTCTTATTCATAATAGTTATGACTCAACGTAAAAAAGAATCCATTGAAAAATAATAGTTATTGACAACTAATAAAATATTTCTTATTCATAATAATTATAAACCAATTTTTTGACATAAATCTTATAATAGTTATGTCCCTGATTTATTTTAATATGGGAGGTGGCACGCCCACTGATGAAACTCCGTCGAAATTCATTGAATTTTAAAGCTTATAGTATCTGACATCTATGCACCAAATTGTATGAAGTTTACTCTTATTGCATACTATCTATAATAATGAACGTTTTATGCTCATATGGAAAGTGCCACGCCCACAGGTAGTATTGAAACAAATTTTTGTAATAAGTGACTTTATAGCAAGTACATCGACCTCATTTAAGGGCAGGGTAACGTATTTAACGTATTTTTTCACTTTTTTTTATATTTTCATCTAAATGAAAAACCTTTCAAGAATACTGTGTGAAAATTTGAGACGGATCGGAGAAAAAACAACGAAGATATAGCAGTTTAAGCAACTCATACATGACTCAGTGCAAGTTTAAAAACTTAAGCCCACAACTCACGTTTTCAAAGTCGGTGCTGTATCTTCAAAACTACTGCATCGATTCTTTTGAAAGTTTGAACATTATTTCTGTACATATTTTACGAGGTAACGCTGGAGAGTTTTTCCAAATTTGTCAAAATTTATTATTTTATAATAACAAATTATACAATTTTTTTTTGCAAAAATCGCGTTTTTCACTTCAAAGTGTTCCCAAAAATTGAAAAATTTAAATTTCAAAAAAAACCCCCAGCGTTACCTGGAGAAATCGATTATCTAACGAAATATTTTTTTTTTTTGATTTGAGATGATCCAGCACCGACTTATCGTGGGTACCGCAATTCTACTTTTTTCTGAGACGCTCCCAAAAAAATGTTTTCATTGCCGTAGTTTTCAATATTTCTACCTGAACATTTTTCAAAATATTCTTCAAATGTTATACTTTGATCTACCATTGGTTTTAATAAATAGATTTGAACTGTGTTGTCGAAAAAAAATCACAAAAATGTTCCTGTTTTTGTACGAATTAACGTTACCCTCCCCTTAATTTCATAACGATTACGTTGTTAGTTCTCTTAATTTAACGTTTATAATTATTGTGAGCTGTGCTACGCCCTTTTTAGTACAGTAGCTAAGCTTGTATTGATTACTGCTTGCAGCGGCATCACCTCTTAAAATTTTTGTGAAAATCATGTGTGCCAATATGGAGATATACAGTGTCAACATTTTTAATTAATGTAAAGTGCGACGCCCACTTTAAGATTCCGCCCTTTTTTTATCACAATTCAAGATATATTTGATACGTATCCACTATCAAATTTCATCACAATATCTTGTACGGCTTAAGAGATATGGTGGTATAAAGGTTAAAATTTAGGAATGTGCCACGCGCCTGTAAGAACCTTTGGAAACTTAAAACCGAGGCTAGTCCTAATTTGGTTAAAAGTTTCATCAAAATCGCTGCAACTTTTTTCAAAATTTGCCTGAGCAAATATTGTATTGATATATGTTATTGTGTTAATGAATGAAATATGTATATCATTTAATAATAAAACCTCTATAATAAATAAATAAATAATACATAGAGTATGGGCGGTAGGCGTGTCCGTGAACCGATTTCGCCCATTTTCAATAGCAAGATGCCTGCAAGAAGGTGTGACCTGAGTGTTCTTATTTCCTTCAATTAGCTTTCTTGGTTTTCCCGTAAACCTGATTTCAACAGACGGACATAGCTAAATCAACTCAGATGGTGACGCTGATTAAGAAAATAGGTATATTTTTTCCCATACCTGGCACGCCCACTTCTATGTGTTACAAGCGGAATGACAAAGTGAATATACCTTCGGTGTAGGGTCGAGTTTTTTTTAAATTTGGATATAATATATATGAATAAATTTGCGAAAATCGAGAGTTCCCGAAGAATTCGAGAACGTGCCCTTTATTTGAACATGTGTAATGTACATATGTATATTAGGGCGATAAGAAAAGAATCGATTGTTTGAAATGTTTAGGTCTCCTAGTCTGAAATGGTTCTATAACACGTTAAGTAAACTTCTGTAAGACTTTAGCCAATTCTATTAAGAACTAGCGAAAACCGGCGCGCGTTGCCACGCCTCAACAAATAAAATATCATTTGTTAGTTGAATTAAATAAGTAAAAATTATTACTAATGATATTTTATCTTAATGAGAGTGGATAAACAATGTTATTGGTTTTTCCATTTGGTGAATAAATGAACAATTGATTTGATGGGAATCATTGGAATGCGTAGTATCAGCACCTTTAAATGATTTTTATTTGGTTATATTCCTGTTTTTCTATATATATAAGTATGTACCGAATCTCATTTATCTGCGTCAAATAGTTGCAGTGATATAAAATAAAATTAGGGTTGTCATGCGCTTAAAAAAAGCTGCAGCCATATAATAAGTTCCACCAACCGCTTTATCAATAATTGATTGCAGTTCCGTGTGCTTCCCCAATTAGTATTAAAATGTATGTAGCTGAGAAGCTTTGGTGTAGCAAGAGAACCAATCACAAGTTGATGCAAAAAGTATATATAATATATAATTATATATACTTTTTGGTTGATGTAGATAAAGTGTATCCGCAATATTTCTACGGGAGCATGATGACGGCATATGTAATAATTTCAAACGATCCTTATAAGGAGGAAGGCTTAAGGAGTCAATCCAATTTAAGGGGTTATATCTCCCTTATGCTGTAGAAAACAAGGCTGTCTTAATTATTTTTTTCAAAGGACATTTGAGATTAAAGGTATACAAATAATATAACATTGGATTAAGCAACTCTTGAAGAAGAGAAAAAAATTTTTTATTGTTATTTTTTTACAAAATGGCGGTTGTGCAGTGATTACCGTAAGCCACTTTTTCAAAAAGGTCTTCGGCGGCGGGCAGTAGAAGTCACGTCCTACTCCACCTATAAAAAAAAAAAAATGTTTCATTGTCTACATGACTTTTGCTGTTGAAGTACACATGATTATATTTTGAAATATGTATAAATAATTTGTACATAAAAAGGATGTACACTATAAACTAAATTGATAAGTATGTATGTATCTTGAAAGCTAATGTTAGTAAGCTTAAGGCCCTCGTTGCTATAGCTAATGTAATATAACTTGTAATTTGTATTGTAAGTTATATATGATAATAATAATAATAATATATTTTTAGAACTTTTTTTCGCGAAATGACAAATGTTTTAAAAAAAATCGTGTTTTCGACGGAAATATCGACTAATTGCTTATAAATTTTTTTCTTGTTAATTAATCGCTAAAATCGTGTGTGATAATCAAACTGAAGCTACTGTTAAAATTTCAAGTCAATCGGATGTAAACTTTTTGAGTTACTCTGCCCGCCGACTTTGAGTTTCAAAAAAACCGTGACCATACTTGGTGGCGTACTCTAACTGGGCACGAATGCATTATATAAAGTCACCGCTACTAAAAGGCTATCAAATTCTTTTACCCACCTCTTAAAAGCCAAGCAAAGATGAGGATTTTTTTATAAATTTGATTAATATGTTCAATAAAAGTCAATTTATAACTAGGTCTTCGACTTAATCGACATAAATATTTATGAATCATTTCAAAACTGATGTTTATAAATACAAAAATAACTTAAAATTTTAAAAGTATTTATCAAGGTCTTGACGACGTCTTGTGAGAGGTTCTTAAAACGTCTGTAAACATTTCTTTCTTAAGGAAAGCTAAGGCATTTATAAGGTCATAACAAGTATTCGGAAGATCTTCATAAAACGTTTATAAATATTTTTGTATTCGAAGACTTAAATATTTATCAATGCCTTCAAAAAGTATTTGGTAAAATAGATAGACTATTGTATTCTCGTGCTGAAGGTACAGTAGTCAACACAAAACCTTTTTTTTTCAACACTTTGTACTATTTTGAATGACATTTTCGCATCAAAAAATAAAATTATTACTATCGTTGAATGAATTTAATCACACGAGTACGTTAAGATTTTTAAAAATCAAAATATCGGAACATGATAACTGTTCTTACACTAAGTACTTCTCTAAATTTTTTTAAGATCTCTATAAAACTTTGTATGGGTTAATGTATTTATCGAACTCTTTCCAAGAGCTCTATAAAACTTTATTCGGTTTCATGTATTTATAGAACTCTTCACAAGAGCTCCACAAAACTTTTTATGATCTCACAGTTATCGAGGCAGCAACGTACGTTTCGAATAATAGGCTTACCAAACGTCCGGAATTCAATACAAATTTTTAAATGACCATTTATCTTATAAAAATTGTTATAACTTATAACTTATGCATTTTTTGAAGAATTCAAGTTTTGGAATTTGATAAATTCTTGATTAAAGTGACCAAAAGTAGTGTCGCTATTTTTGACTTGTGTATCCCGTTTTCATTTTTCCACCAAAGTTAAATTATGTTTATAAAAATGGTCTCCTGCCCGCACATTGGTTGTCTAATGCCAAAATCTGATCAATAAAAGAGGCCAAGATTCGAGTTTTGCTTAATAATTCGGAAAGTAAGCCACAAATACAAAAATATATTGAGACCAGGCCCGGATTAAGAAATTTGCCGCCCCTAGGCAGTTACAAAAATTGCCGCCCTCGCCTCAAAACTTCTTCATTTGTTAGAAGAAATATTTTTTTTTTTTGCATTTATGTTAAATTTTTTGATGAGCAATAAAAAAGGTCCTCGTTGCGGAACGAAAAACACTAGCAAAATGAAGAAAAATTTTGAAAAGTTTTTCAATCAATAACATGTTACAATTTTTCAAAGTTTCCGCCAATATTTGCCGCCCTCTAAATCGTGCCGCCCTAGGCACGTGCCTACTCTGCCTGTAAGGTTATTCCAGGCCTGATTGAGACCGATGTTGTAGAGCAGATGAAAACACATCGATTTCACAACCGAAAAATCTCCATGTGACAAGATTTAACCCACCTTTGATTCAAATTTGCAATAAATACTTAAATTTTGAACAAAAATAGTTATCTTAGGCGCAAAATCCAGTTTCCGGAATAATATTATCTTAAAAGTTTCCATAAAAACAAAATTGTTTGCCAAAATACTTACTATTGTTCAAAAATCGCGGTGGTGGTTGGATATTTCAAAGCTATGAAAGGGGAGTCACATCTTGTCATTCGGAGATTTTTCGGCTATGAGATCGATTTGTTTTCATCTCGTCTACAACATTGGCCTTAATATATTTTTCTGTTTGTGGCTTAGAGTAACTTCGGGTCGGGTAATGTGATATGCAATCATATTTCCTTAAATAAACAACTCTCGACAAAAATTTGTTTGTCAACATAGCAGTAACGGAAAAAGATACGTGCTGCAAGGTTTTGAACGTTCGCATTCACTGTTTTTCGTCTAATTGTGGTGAAATTGATTTAGCGGTGCAGTCAAACTTTTATTTGTGTGCATTTCATGTGTGAATTAAGCCCAAATAAAGTAAGTATTAAAGCCGAAATACTAAAAGTTGTTAGTGGGTAAATACATTTTTTCATAAATAATGAGAGTTTTTTATTTGCTGAAGCGTGTTTTAATAAAATAACCTAAGTATATTAAAACTAAAATTCGGCTAGTGTGATATAGTCCAATTTTCTCCACCCAGCAAGGACATTACCTGTGCTTTTTGCAACAAATACTTCCAGAGGGATAAAATGATTCAGACCTGAGTTCAATGCCTGCAATGCGATTTAATTTGGGCTCACAATGATGTCTTCCAAGACGGCAAGCAATTTTTGTATGTAGTCATCTATCTATCTTTAATATATTCTGCTTTTCGCTTATTGACTCAGTTTAAACCTAGTTTTCTTTTTTATGGAAATTCTATTGAAAGATGTAATGTTAATGTATTTTTAGTTCCTACTGTTTTATGCTTGTTATACTTTTCATGATGGTATATCACATTATCCGAATGCTATATATCACATTACGCGCCAATTTCATTAAGAGGTGTCACTTGGCTTTTTTCCATTTTGTTGGAATAGCTTCAGATTGGCTTACGCTATAGATCTCCGAAGTCGTAATATACTGCACAATGCATCAACAAACCATAATACATAAAAAAGTAGAAGTCATGCTATAAAAGTTACGTGTAATTTAAAATACCCATATCATAATACTCAGCTTCTTTAATTGACCAGATTATGGCATTTTTATTACGTGCACCACTAGCATTGTCGAATGAAACATAACTTCTTATCGATTTAGGAAATTGCTACAAAAGTTTGTAGATTGGAATCACTAATCAAAATTAAGCGTTTAAAAATTAAATATGCTAAATTTGTCTTAAAACATATAAGGTATTACCAAAACTAAATTGAAACAAAAAAAAAAAAAATAAACGCAAAATGACCCAAAGTAAGTTCATTCAAATTTGGGTTATAATTCATATTTCTATAAAGAAAACAGCATATAAAAATAGCTCAAAAGAGCTTCTTTCTTACATTGCATCTTGTTCATATGGTAACCCTAACAATGAACTTAAAACCATTTTAAATAAACAATTTTAACAAACTTAACCCTTTGACGACCGCTCCTGAACCCCTGAAAAATTTTCAAATCCAACACTGGATTCGTGTTCAGCGATCCCAAATTACGAAACAAAAGTGTTACAAAATATAAATTATTTTACGAGCAAAGGTGTGAAAAATCGTGGGACCTATATGTCCCAATGGTCGTCAAAGGTAAAAGTTTATGCAACTGTTTTATCACTTTTGCAGTATTCAGACGCATTCTGGAATGCATTCATAACGAAGACTGAGTGTCACTTTTGGCGGGAAAAATAGTTGTTGACACGAGAGTGTATCGAAAGGAGTGACAAATATTATTGTTTAACAATTTGTCTGGAATTTTATCAAATTTTCGTAAGTTTCATGTCTTTTTTTTTATATGCGCTGTAGTAATATTGTTATCGTTCAACTTTTGCAGTCACAAAATGCCGAGATCACGCAGATTCTGCCTCACAGAGGAAGGAATCATTCAATTGATAACTGCCGATAGCTTCGTGGAATTGGACGAAGAAGATATGGCTTTTACAACAAAATCTCTACTTCAAATAATGATCCATTTTCTATATCTGCATTGGAATTCCGCGTGCAGCTGGCAATTCAAATGATCAATTCATTCACTAACCGCCAAAGACCGTCATCAGTAGTTGTAAGTGAGGGACCTAAGCGATTGAAACTTGCAGAGGTCGCTACTCTATCCGGTCACTATCTCTGCAAAAGTGAACTGGGACGTAAGAGATGTAGTGCCTGCTCCAAACAAGGCAAAGACCGTCGAACAAATTCTATTTGTGCCTTTTGCAAAAAACCATTTTGCTTCACCAAAGACAGAAATTGCTTCGAAATTTATCATAAAAAATAAACTTCAAAGTATCGATCAAAAATGTAACCAAATTTATTTTTTTTTCAAATAAATCAACTCGTCAACAACACTAAAATATGTCTTTGATTTTTACCGTTGACGAGAATTGGGACATAGAGGTCCCATCAGATCGGGTGGTCGCGTGGGTGGTCGAAGTGGACTATGTTTAATTTTTTTTTTCGTTGGAAAGAAGAAGGTTGCCCGTAACTTTTCCAAAATTTTTGACACTGTAGCGCCACCCACCTTCAAAATATACCAGCAAGAATATGGGGGAGAAAAAGTTAAGATTTTTCGACTATGGGGTAGTCTGGTTGGTAAACGAATGAATATTCCTTTATAAATTAGGCACTTTCTGCAATCCACATTCATTCTCTATTGAATGATACCTTGATGATGAAAATCCACTCCATAGTTTTTTCAGGAAAATCTCGAAGGTAAAAGGGTCACCGATGTACCAATGGTCATCAAAGGGTTGTAACGAACCTTTCCGCCAGGGTCTTGGCTCGACGGTGTCCAAGGCTCGTGTACAAAAATTTATATTTTGCAGGTGGCTAACAAAGGTCTTTTCCGGGAGTTTAATAGAAAAATGTTTGCGTGTTTTAGTTTTCAAAAGAATCCACTTTATTTCAATAGTCTTAAAATTATAAATTCACCGATGTACAAATTAACATTTAGTAAGAAAGAAATGACACGTTTAAAATACTTATTTTCCTAGATTTTGCCTAGATTTGCCGTTGCCCCGTTTCCGCTGAGGATTCCTTGCTGGGTCAGCAACGTCCTATTGTACCTACGACGGCCTATTCTTCCGACTGCGCTTTATTATTGCATACAAGTACAACGCAAAGGTATACGCTAATTCAACGTACCCGCCGACCTATTTTCTAGACGACGGCGTCTTACTGCGGCGCACAAGTATCACGCAAAGGCGACAGTATACTTGCTCGACGGATGCGCTGACTGTGACGGCCTACTCTCGTGACGGTACTTTGCTACTGTATACAAACGCAACGCAAAGGCGACTTGCCCTTATATACGATAATCCAACGTATCCGTCGACCTACTCTTTCGACGGCGGCGTCTTACTACGGCGCACAAGTACCACGCAAAAGCGACAGTATGCTTGCTCGACGGATGCGCTGACTATGACGGCCTACTATCGTGACGGTGCTTTGCTACTGTATACAAGCGCAACGCAAAGGCGACTTGCCCTTGTATACGTTAACCCAACGTATCCGTCGACTTACTCTCTCGACGGCGGCGTCTTACTACGGCGCACAAGTACCACGCAAAAGCGACAGTATACTTGCTCGACGGATGCGCTGACTGTGACGGCCTACTCTCGTGACGGTGCTTTGCTACTGTATACAAGTACAACGCAAAGGCGACTTGCACTTGCATACGTTAACTCAACGTATCCGTCGGCCTACCCTCTCGACGGTGTTTTGCTACTGCATACAAGTACAACGCAAAGGCGACTTGTACCTGTATACGTTAACTCAACGTAGCCGTCGGCCTATTCTCTCGACGGTGCTTTGCTACTGCATACAAGTACAACGCAAAGGCGACTTGCACTTGCATACGTTAACTCAACGTAGCCGTCGGCCTATTCTCTCGACGTTGTTTTGCTACTGCATACAAGTACAACGCAAAGGCGACTTGCACTTGCATACGTTAACTCAACGTAGCCGTTGGCCTATTCTCTCGACGTTGTTTTGCTACTGCATACAAGTACAACGCAAAGGCGACTTGCACTTGCATACGTTAACCCAACGTACTCGTCGGCCTACTCTCCCAACGGCGGCGCACAAGTACCACGCAAAGGCGACGATACACTTGTGTGACCGCGGCTATCTGATTGAATAGAGAACCCAAGCACCACGCAAGAGCGACTTGCACTTGTGTCCTAAATTCACTGCTGAAACCTAAGAGAGAATTTATAGATTAGTATTTAATGTTCTTACTACTGCTGCCAGGATGATGGTGAACTGCTCGCTGCTGTGGTCCTCCGAAAAATTCAAATTCTGAGTTGCGATCTGTCGCAAGTAACCTTTTTGCCTGTAGCTTTTTCTGTAACCAAGCTTTAACAGCTGTTCGCTAAACTTTTCCATAACAGCTTTCTGATATGAAGCTTTAACAGCTGTTCGCTGAACTTTTCCATGACAGCTTGTCGAGCAGGGGTACCGCATGCTGATTCTTTTTATGTCAGTTTGACTTATGTGTACTATGACTTATGTGTACTATGACTTATGTTGTACCTAACAAATCTTATTTTTATTAATTAGTCTACCCTTAGGTTGTTATTTTTTTCTTCTGTAGCTTAGTAATTTATGAATAAAAAGGAAATAAATAAAAATAAATGACTTCAAATACTGTTGTGTTCAATAATAGCTAAATATATATGTTATAAAAATAAATCTCCTTTATGGTGGATATTGATGCGCTGCTATGTGACAGTTGTGGGTGGAAACGAATCTTTGATGACTTCCATCCTCACAGGGTTAAACTGTCAAGTTTTATTAAGCCTTTAAGATAATCCTTAAGTTTTATATGCCATTTATCGAGGAATTTTGAAAAAAATGGCATCGTCCGCCATATTTTTTAAAATACATGCCGACAAAATAGCAACTACATACAACAAAAAATTAAATGTTTTCTTTTCTTTTGCCAAAGTAATGATTTTTTTTGCACTAAATCATTTTATTCCGATATTTCTACCTAAAAAATCACTTAAACATATTTTGAGACATAAATATTAGAGAAAAACCTTAAAAAAATGTTCGCCCAAATATTTTATTTTTCCCTTATCAAACATATTAACGCATCGAAAAATAAAGATTTTTTGTTTGCCTTGGATCTGCATCAAAATTTTTACGTGGAGTTTCAGAATGCAATATTTTCTGTTTCATGATTTTTCTGATAGAAATTATTTACGCTCTGAGGAGACAATATATATTTGATCATTTTAGGTTTGTGTCTACATCCCAGCCAGCATTTTATGAAATTTCCGGTCACATTCAAGTCTTTTTCGAGTCTTCTGACTGATTAAAATGATCATAAATGCGCTCATTTTCTGATCATAAATGATACTTTTGTCAGGAGAAAATGGTACCCTATCCACGAATCTTCTTGAAGAGTCGTTTATGACTCGTTTTCCTGATCAGTTTCAACTCATTTTCGAGTCATATTTCTTATCATTTGCGAGTCGTTTTTTTTTTTTTTTTTGCTATAACGTTCACAGCCAAGGCGTTGTTCATCGGTGACCTCGAGGGCAGATTTATGCACAACACAAATTGTATTTGTTTGGGACTTTTAAAATTTCAAAATAATATCATGCTTCAATATGTCTGCGAATCGTTGATCTCGATAATGTTGGAATGTTCGCGCGTTCCCACAAACTACTCGTAGTTATGTATGTCTTTGAATACTTTCTCTGTAAAAACATTTAATTTTCTGTTGCCAGATTCAATATATTTCAGATGTAATAAATATTGAATCACACCGCGCTTGGCAATTTGCTTTTATCCAAATCGCACTTTTCAAAAATCATTTTTCTTTTTTATTTAATTTTCTGAACTTTTTCAAAGCTTGAACAATACTGATCAACAAGTGACAGTCTTAAACTCCTATTTATACAAAAAATTTTATAATATAGCAAAATCTATTAACTGACCAAAAATTTATGGGAAAAATCCAACTTATATTCATTGCGAAACCCAAACAATTTTGTCTGTCGCACTATAATTAGGACATTGAATCATTCATCTACCAATCCTTAGTAGCAGGTAACTCGCGGGTTGCTGTTACATTGTAAGTATCGTAAAGTTTTATTTTGGGCGGAGCGTATGTGATGATCATAAACAGTGCCCACTACAACAAGCAACAATAAGTATGTGTTGATGGTTCTGTATACGTGCACGCTTTATTACGCTCTTTAAAGTTTTTAACGCTCTTTAAGCACCTTCTTGCTCTCATTTTTACGCTCTTTGAGCGCCTGCTCGTTCTCTGGGCAGCACCGATCATAAAGTTGAAGAATACACACAACCTTAGTTTTAATGACAAAGAATATGTAACTGCTACAAGCAGAACACTTACGTTATTATATGATCAGTCTAGCGCCCATTAATTCTAAGTATTCATAAACACTTATTTTTCTTATTTTTAATTCGAAGCATAGTTTTCTACCTAGATTGATTTTCATGAAATTTAGTACGGATCAAAATCAAATGGGATAATTACATTACAAAGACGTAACTTTATTTTACAAACCGTAACTTTATTTTACAAACTATACGTATAAGAAAAAAAATACATAGTTGGACTCAGGAACACCCATATAATAATAATTATTTTTTTTTCGAAATTCTGTCACTGGATATGTCAGGATAACCAGTTGCAATATGGCAAACGTGGTACTGATAGGGGTATGTATTATTTTCAGTATAAATATTGAATTTTTAGCAATCAAAATCGGTTTATTTGAATGTTTTGGCAATTTTTACATTTTATTCAAAAACAATAAACATATTAATAATTATTTTGTACGATATTTAGCAAAACATTTTATGCATAGTCCAACAACGCATTTCATACAAGCTGTTCGACCAATTGTTTTACAAAGTTCACCAGCACATTTCCTTTTCTTTTCAATAGGCTTTGGAAAATGACTGATTCCATCAAATCGTAAGATGTTTTCAATACAACCTTCTGTATAAGCACGCCAGTGAGATGTTTGTGGTTCAGAAATTTTTGCAGGCTTACCATACCGACCGCATTAATATAATGCAATTTCTCTACGAAACTGGAATTGGGTCATGCTAGGATCATTTTGTCAATGTAACTGCCAGGCATTCTGCAGGCAGGTATCAATCAGCCATGTAAAAATACAGCTCAACCATTTTTTACCATGATAAGCAATGCGATATTTTGTGATGTTTTGATCAAATCGATCAACACCACACATGTTTTTATTATATTACGTGAAAGCACATGGTCGAGGAACTGTTATTTATTTCTTTTCTTCTTTTGAAAAGCGAGTAGCGTTTGATTTCGGACTCAGACCAAAAACAGTTGATGCAATTGCAACAACATTATTATCTTTCCATTTGATCAATCGTATGCTTGATGTGTTCATTTTGATGGATTCACAATACCCACGGTTCTTTTTCTTCAAATCTTGTTTTTTTTTTTTAATGCTGGAACAACTAGCTGGAATTCTGTTTTCTCTAATCATTCCGGTTGCATTATATCTACATGTTTTCAGATATATCAGTAAAGGAAAACTTGTAAATAAGTTATCAAAAAAAAAACTAAATGGTAAATTTTTTACATCATCAGTGAAATCATCTATGATGTTTATGTTCAAAATAAAACGCGACAAATTAAAATGTAATCGGTTTATTTAGGTTATGTATATTAACAAAATAAGAGCTTATAATGTGTAAGTAACGAAGATAGAAAAGAGACTGACTAGCAGAGTATGCTAAGCAAAGATAAGTAACCTTACCAGATGGTTTAACAATGTTTATGCAATGTTGCCATGTAACTGAAAATTACTTACTTACTTAGATGGCCAGAACAACCCGTTGTCAGGTTACGGCCGACCTCATTAGCTCTCGCCAGGCGCCTATGTTTTGCGCGAGCCTTCTCCAATCGTTAATGCCAAGCGCGGTTAGGGCTTCCTCAGCTTGGTCTATCCACCGGAGGCATGGTCTCCCTCTTCGTCGTTGACCGGGGACCTTCCCTTCGAATACCTTTTTCGCTGGAGCTTCTTTATCCATACGATGGACATGACCCAGCCAGCGTAGTCGCTGTATTGTTATACGCTTAACTATGTCAATGTCGGCGTAGAGCTCATAAAGCTCGTGGTTCATTCGAATGCGATAGTCGTCGCCAACTCGAA
Organism: Tricholauxania praeusta; assembly: GCA_949775025.1. Classification (NCBI taxonomy): domain Eukaryota; kingdom Metazoa; phylum Arthropoda; class Insecta; order Diptera; family Lauxaniidae; genus Tricholauxania; species Tricholauxania praeusta. Next base: position 4,592,054 of record OX459032.1, on the reverse strand, counting down.
CAGGGCCAATGATTTTGCGGAGAACTTTCCTCTCGAACACCCCAAGAGCGGCTGCGTCTGTTATCGAAACCACCCATGCCTCAGCGCCATAAAGAAGCACAGGTAGAATGAGCGTCTTGTAGAGTGTTAGCTTTGTCGATCGAGAGAGAGCTCTGCAACGTAATTGCTTACTGAGACCGTAGTAGCACCTATTAGCAATTGTTATTCTCCGCTTAATCTCCAGACTGACATCATTGTTGCTGGTTACAGCAGTGCCAAGGTAAATTAATTCCTTGACGACTTCTAATTTACTGTTGCCCGCTGTAACATGAGAGTCAAGATCCCGTGCTCTCTTGTTGTTGTTAGTAGACATCATGTATTTCGTCTTGCCCTCGTTTACCGTCAAACCCACTTTGGCTGATTCCTTTTCAATAGCAGTGAAAGCAGCAGTAACATCTCTCTTACTCCGACCGATAATATCAATATCATCAGCGTACGCAAGGAGCTGAACACCTTTGAAGAAAATGGTGCCATTATGATGCACACCGGCTTTTCGTACGATCCCCTCCATAATGAAATTGAAGAGATCGCACGAGAGCGGGTCGCCTTGTCTGAAACCTCGCTCGGTATTAAAAGTTCCGGAGAGGTCATTCCCTACCTTGACGGAGCTACACGTATTGCTCAACGTCATCCTGCAGAGCCTTATCAACTTTGCAGGTATACCGAACTCAGACATTGTTGCGTGTAGGCAATTCCGCACTGGGCTATCGAACGCAGCTTTATAATCGACGAAGAGATGGTGAGTGTCGATTTGATATTCATGGGTTTTCTCCAGGATTTGGCGTAGTGTAAAAATCTGGTCTATGGTGGACTTACCAGGTTTAAAGCCACACTGATAGGATCCGAATGTAACTGAAAATACCCTTTTTTAATACTTCCACTTTTTATTTACATCAAAACATATTTACATTTCTTATTAGTATTTCATACTTATCATAAAAAATTAAAAAAGTTTCTACAATTCTTGTGTGCCTATCTGATTTCTAAAATTCAAAACACTTTGCTTTCGGCAAAGCCTTAGTTAACCCATCAGCGAGCTGGTCACCAGATGCTACATATTTTATTTCAAAAGCCTGCTCTTCATACTTTTCTCTTATGAAATGATACCGCACGTCTATGTGCTTGGTCCTCTTGTGGAATTCTGGTTTCTTGACCAACCGAATAGCACTTTGGTTATCAACGCAAAAAACAACCTGTTCGGTATTGCCAAGACTGGATCAAAATCGCTTGAGCCATATTAGTTTCTTTACTGCGTTAGCTGCTGCAACGTACTCTGCTTCTGTAGTTGACAAGGAGACCCATTTTTGCCGCTCAGAGCACCAGCTTATGATACCGCTTCCTACCATGAATACATAGCCTGATGTAGATCTTCGAGTCTGAACATCACCAGCGTAATCTGCATCACTATACCCACATAATAGGAGACTGTAGTCTTTTTTGTAGTGAATGCCTACCTTTGACGTGCCACTGAGATATTTAATTATTCTCTTAACGGCGTTAACATGCGCTGACACAGCAAAAGCTATATCTGGCCTTGTAGCTACTGTAAAGAAAATTCACCATAGAGTTGAGATCAAAATCGCTTAAATTGGTCGAGCTGTCTGCAGGCGTAGCTGCAAAAGACAAATTGTCTATATTAAATTTATAAATTACCTTTTTGGTATAAGCCTCTTGACCAATGTAAATTGAACCATCAGATTTACGCTGAATTTCAAGTCCCAAAAAGTAACTGGCTTCAAAGAACTTGACTTTGAACTCCCCTTGTAGATAATTCATTAAGCTCATAATAAGCTTGTCGCTACAGCGAAACCATCGTCGATGTATATAGCCAAAATAATACATCCATCGCCATTGTTGTGAATAAAAACACATGGATCATGAGGTGAAACTTGAAAACCAAAACGTTGTAGAAAAACGGTGAATTTTTTATTCCAACACCTCGATGATTGTTTAAGTCCATATAGACTTTTTACCAGCTTACAGACACGATCGCTGCCATCGACATAGCCCTTTGGTTGCTGCATGAAAACGGTCTCTGACAATTCGCCATACAAAAAGGCCGTTTTCACATCGAACTGCATAAGAGTCATTTTCCGAACTGCTGCCATAGACAAAATGCAACGAATTGAAGTGAAACGTGCAAAAGAACTAAAAGTTTCTTCATACTCGACGCCATACTCCTGGGTAAAACCCCTCACAACCAAACGTGCCTTGTAGCGTTCAATATTTCCATTGGCATCTTGTTTCAGCTTGAAGACCCATTGATTATCAATGACCTTTTGATCTGATGTTTTTTCTATGAGTGTTCAGGTCCTATTTTGAGTCAATGAGTCATACTCTTCATCCATTGCATGCTTTCATTTCACACTATCTTTTGACTGCATAGCCTCTTCTAACGATTTAGGCTCCTCGCAAATAATAATAGCTGCCACATGTGATGAAGTTGACTTACTTCGCAGACGATCAGCAATTCTACTATTGTTGTTGTCTTATTTGTTGTTGCCGATAGCATCTTGAAAAACGCTATCCTCCACTACCTTAACATCATAACTTTCGTCATCTTGCTCATCTTCTTCACCATCATACTTCACATTGTCCTCGTCATAGTGTTGAGAGCACTTCGCTTGCAAATTATTTTTCGAATCGCTTATTATAATGTTCACTGTTTCTGGTAAAAACTGAATATCGCAAGAAATTTCAATTTTTCGTTGATCTGGATTCCATACCCTTAGAGCCTTTCTGTTATCAGCATAACCTACAAAAATACCTTTCCATGATTTTGCATCTAGCTTTCGCCGCTTTTCTTTGGGAATGTGTACATAAATTTCTTCACCAAAACTTCGAAAATGATTAATCTTTGCTTGCTGCCCATGCCATAGCTGGTATGGTGTACACTGCTCCACCGTTCTAGTGCCCGTACAATTCAGCACGTAAACAGCCGTATTAACAGCCTCTGCCCAAAAATGCAAGTTAATGTTTCGTGCATACATCATTGTCCGCGCCAGCTCCATCACTGTGCGCATTTCTCGTTCGGCGCCTCCGTTTTGCTGTGCAGTGTACGGCACCGTGCGTTCATGTTTGACTCCAAACTGATTAAAAATGTTCACTAGCTCTGCATTAACGAATTCGAGACCATTATCCGAACGCATACGTTTAACTACATGTTGATCAATTCTTTCGGACTGCAACAAAAAACTTTTGATGGCACTTGCAGCTTCACTTTTTTCTTTCAAAAAGTATACCAAACGAAAATGAGAATAGTCATCTTTAATTAATAAAAAATACCTTGCGCCTCCTATGGATTTTTCTTGCAATGGCCCGCACACATCTGCAAAACACAGTTCACCACAGCTCGAAGACCTCACATCACGTGATTTGAAACTGTTTCTGTGCTGTTTACCTAATATGCATCCTTAACAAGTAAAATCCTCCTCAATAAAATCCGTATTGATGCTCTTGAGAAATTTCCTAACATGTGGCGTATTTTGATGACCCATTCGATTATGCCAAATCTGCAAAGATAATTTTTCACTCACTGCAACGTTTGCAAACTTGAGCTCTGGTACTTTAACTAGCATATGGAACAATTTCCGACGACGTACTCCTACTGCAACTGAGCTACCATCTCCTCTGACAAATTTACAGTTGTTGTTGTCAGAATAAAACTTAAATCCACGATCAAGTGCTTTTGCTCTCGGAAATAGGTTGTAATGAATGCCAGGAATATACAGTACATCCTTCATTTCTTTCTGCACCCATTTCCTGCCTTCATTAACCAAAACAACAATGTCACCTTTTCCCGCTGCTTTAATCACACGTCCAACACCAACTCTGACGACATCATCATAGTTATCGAAAGTGACAAACCAATCGCGGTGATGGCACATATGGTCTGTTGCACCTGAGTCAAGAACCCAAGCATTCTGCTTGCCTCTCACATTTGCACCACAAACCAAAGCTTCATATTTCTTAAACTGAGTCTCATTCTTAGCTGCCTTCTTTAACTGTGGACAATTCCTCTTAAAGTGTCCCTTTTTTCCACACTTAAAACAGCTACCATAACTTTTTGTTGTTGTTGTTGCTTTGCTGCTTCTGCTTTGTTGCTTTACTGAAAATGACAGTTGCTGACGTTTGGCAACAAAAGCTTCAACTTTTTCTTTTTCTTGAGCACCTAAACGAATTTCCTCAGCCATAAACCGCGCTCGCAAATTATTAAGATTCTGATCTTCTGGCCGAACTTACTCCCATGCACTGTGGAAGTGGTTATAATCCGCTGGCAAAGACATTAGGATTTTTGCCATAATCATTGAATCTGAAATTTTTTCATCTTGATCACGAAGGTGCTCAACAATCTCCATTAATTTTGCCAAAAACGTTGCAATATCGTCATCGGCATCTTTCGTGTAACTGTAATACTTCTGCTGCAAAAACAAAACGTTTGACGTTGAAGTTTGTTCATACACACTCTTAAGTGCATCCCACATGCTTTTTGCAGAAGTACAGTTTAGAATTTGCACTAGCGGTTGTTTTTCCAATGATGTGCTGATTGTGCATCAATTTTTTGCCAATTAGCTTTCTTCTCCACTTCTTTTTCACTTGGCATCACCTCTTCTCCAGTAACCACTTCATACATTTCTCCAGCTTCCAATATCTGCACCATTTGAAATTTCCAAGTTAGCCACTGTGAGCTGTCCAGCCGTTTTTCAACTTTAATTTCGCCTTCCGATGCCATGATTTATATCAAAGAAATTTTTTTATTTATACATATTTTAATTTTCAAAGCTTTAATAAAAAAGTGCGTAACCGAAGCGAACGTAGCAGACAACCAATGCAAAAAAAAACTTTTACTGAAGGTGCAATGCTTTTGCTAAGCAAACAACATTTTTTTAAAATTCTTTACACACTGCGCGAAGGGCACGCTCTGGGCCTATAACCTATTCAAAATAAAACGCGACAAATTAAAATGTAATCGGTTTATTTAGGTTATACATATTAACAAAATTAGAGCTTATAATGTGTAAGTAACGAAGATAGAGTAGAAGGTAGTCACTATTAAAAGGAGGTGATAGAGGATGATATGATAAACCATTAATTTTATTATTCAATTTTACTTTTACATACACTGCGTTCATAAACTATAGAACAATTTATGAATTTTGAGAAAATGTGGTGTAGCATGTTGGATATTGAACCTCAGACGCTCATACTGACATATGTTGTGCTTAGATATGTTCTCTATAAACTGACATTATCAAATGTTATATTCACTTGACTCTCTCTAGAAACCGTTATCAATATCTCCAACATTGCATTTTTTCCACTTAAGAATCGTCCATTTAGTATAGCACAAATGATTTAAAGTCAATTTTTTTCAACAAAAACAACAAATTTTTATTTAAATTTTTCATTACTGAATACGAAATGGTTCCACCATTTGATTTGGTGCATTCAAATATCCTGTTTCGCATTGAGTGTGCTTAATTTTATACCACTAAGCGTCGAGAGCCTCCCACTCTTCAAATATGGCTGTTTTTAATCCAGCAACACTTGAAAACTGTCGTTTATCAGCATATATTCGCCTGACGAGAATCCCACAAATGTTCTCAAAAGGATTCAAGTCAGGAGAACAAGCTGGCCAATCCAAAACGTTAACATTGATCATTTCAAGCCACTCTTGTGTTATCTTGTTGGCGTGAACAGCAACCAACTTACAGATTGTGTTCCAACAAAAGTATGCAAAACAACCATTTGAAATATGCTCAAGTGCTTCAAGCAAATTTGCAGGCAAAAATTGAAGCTTATGCCACGCCTCCTCAAGCGTCATAAGGATGCACGGTTAGAGTTTTGCCGGAATAATATGGACAGAGACTGGACAAAGCTAAGCTTTTTTAATATGCTCCATTTTATCTTCGTTAATGGTTGTTAATTTTAACACGCAATTTTGTGTTATGTAGAGGGGATCAGTGTGAGTATAAGTCTCGGTTTTCGGGATTGAAAGCTAGAGACTAATTTTATTATCTTTATATATGTATTCTTTGGGACGCTGATTACGAAAATCATAGTCCCAAAATCCTAAAATACTTGCAACACATACAAAAATAAAAAAGTAAATAATCCTCTTAAAGGTATTTTTCACGACAATTTCAAAAATAATAAAAACACATCCAACGAAAATCGCTTTTATCAATAGTAATTTATACATGTGGTTCGTCTTTGTAAAATCTTATAATAAGAGATATTTCGAGAGGGCAGAGCCAGCCTTAGGTAGTGCGAGGCCCATGCAACCAGTAAGTGCGAGGCTCCTTACAACCAGTACACATAATAAAAATCTCTCCCTTAACTCTGCTTTTATTATGTTCACCTTCAAAAATTGCGTGATTGTAATTGTATGAGTTTTATACACTGAAAACAACAAAAAAAAAAAACTCCGATTTTAGTGCCTACAACGCTATAAAAACAGATCAGAAGCTTGAACAATTTATTATATTGAACAAAGATAACAAGCTTATTATCGGCGTTTTTCGAAAAGAAAAAAATGTGGCCCGCGAAGCCCAGTGCAATCGAATTAATTTGGCGCTCCTAAGGCTGGCTATGGGAGAAGATCCTCCCTCCTTTATTCATTCCCCTAAATTGAAGTAGAATTTGATATATGAGTTAATTTCTTACCATATTCATTTTTATTTAGTGAATCATTTCTAAGAACACATTTTAGTCAAAATAAAACACAACTATAGGTAGGGGGTAGATTGATCCTCTTAAAGGTAAAAATTATTTATTTTTGCCTAACAATCAATGTCTATTCAATAAAATTTGAAGCAAAAAGTAGAAAGAAAAGTGGGAACAGGTTTACTTTAGGGACAACTCTCAGATTTTATTTATTTTTTTAGGGGAAGTAGCGTGCTATGAATAAACAATAAATCTGCAAAAAAAAAAATTATCGCTCGGAACTGGCTTAGGAGATATAGAAATCGGAAGTTGCGGATATCATATGAAACCGTTATATTTTCCAAAAAATGTATTATTATCCTATAGTGATACTTATATATTTAGAAAGTTTAATTTATTAGCTTTAATATGATGTGCTATTTGTATATATATTTTTTATATTAGGCAATTTTTTTTTACCGGAAAACAAAAAAATATCCTTTTTTTTTGAAAAGAATAAAATATATATGGGCAACAATCATATGTTATACACTGAACCGCTGGTCCCAGAAATTCTACATAAGAGTTATTGTAATTGGGTGGCCTTCGACAGCGGCGCAGGGCTTAAAACTCCCAAAAATCCAATATCGGCTTTGCGGCGTTCTTCGGCCGCGGTTCGGTCTAAAACGTATCCAAAATTGGCTTCGGTGGCCACAGTAATGCTAAATAAAAGTTAGAATAAGTGAGAGGCCTTCGGCCGCGGCTCAGGATTTGAAACTCCCAAAAATTCGAAACTGGCTTCGAGGCGGCCTTCGGCCGCGGTTCAGTATTTAACGTCTCCAACACTGGTTTCGGTGGCCACAGTAATGCTGCATAAGAGTTAGGATAAGTGAGCGGCCTTAGGCCGCAGCTCAGGATTTAAGACTCCCAAAAATCCGACACCGGCTTCGCGGCGGCATTCGGCCGCGGTTCAGTCTTTAACGCCTCCAACACTGACTTCGGTGGCCACAGTAATTCTACATAAAAGCTAGGCCGGGCGACTGATTCATGATTTAAAACTCCCAAAAATCTAACACCGGCTTCGCGGAAGCCTTCGACCGCGGTTCAGTCTATAACATATAACTGTTGCTCATACACACTTCATTGTTTTCAAAACAAAGAATATTTTTTTTTGTTTTTCGGTAAAAAAAATTGATTAATATAAAAAATATATAGTACAAATCGCACATCATTTTAAAGCTAATGAATTATACTCTCTAAATAAGTAAGTATCACTATAGGTTAATAATACATTTTTTGGAAAAAATAACGGTTTTTTTCAAAAAAAGAGATCAAAATTTTTTAAAAAACCTCATATCTCGAAAACTATCACACAAATTTAAATTTTTTGTAGTGCAATTTTAGACCTCATTAAATTACATTTCATATGATATCCATATTTTGGAAATGTATTCTAGGGTTCCTAACTTATAGCGTTTTTTATAAAAGCTATATCCGCAACTTCCGATGGCTATATCTCCTAAGCCTGTTCCGAGCGATAATTTTTTTTTTGCAGATTTATTGTTTATTCATAGCACGCTACTTCCCCTAAAAAAATAAATAAAATCTGAGAGTTATCCCTAAAGTAAACTTAAGCCGAAAATTTTTTTGCAATTTTTTTTATTGTAAGTTGCTATAGGAGTAATTTTAAGCTTCTGCCAGAACCGGCCTTAGAAGCGCCAAATTAATTCGATTGCATTGGGTTTCGCGAGTCACATTTTTTTCTTTTCGAAAAACTATTGAATTAAGAGAAATTTCACAACAACAAGATAAACACCAAAAATAAAACTTATCAGTACACAGTTAACCAACAGTAAACAACTAACCATTTGTCATAATCACCTTTTCAGACATTAAATCCAGCGACACCTGTTTTTGAAACTAGAAAACTTGAAATTGCAATGCTTTCTTAACTGTTAAGTAATTTTTGCATATGAGCCCATTTTACACGTAGATAATCTCAAGTTGTAAAAATTTTACTACGAAAAATGTCCGTTTCGCCAAAAAGAACTACGCGCTTCCAACAACAACAACTGCAGTCCATTCAACTCGGTAGAACAGCAAAAAGTACAAGTTCTCCCTGTTCTGTTACACCGAAGTCTGAAATAAATTCCCTTCTTGTGCAATTAAAAGAATCGGAGGAGCGTTTGAGCAAAAAAAAAAATAAAAGATGATATACAGCGGATGGAAGAAAGGCTTTTATCGCAATCTAATAACCTGTTTGAGCGACTTTCGAAGGAGATTTATTGTACTGAAACGAAGCTTGAAACCGAAATACAAGGCGAAATAAGTAGAACTAAAATTAATCACATCGAAATTGATAAGCAAATACTCTTATTTGAAGAGTGTTAGTGCTACCATAGAGCTTAGTGTTTTAGATAAGCGTTGAGAAGAGTTGTTTAAAATGAAAACTGAGTTCGACTGCACAACCAACAGCGGCAATGAAAAGAAGTTTGCCCACTTATGATCAGATGCAGTTATGTTTGGTGTACCGTATTCAGCCACTGAAAATTTGAAAAATATATTTGAAAACATATGTCGGTCCATTGATTTCTCGCCTCCTCAAATTTGGGATATTTTTCGAATTAAACCAAAATTAGATAACCCGAAACCGGTTATAATCATCAAATTTTACTCCCTATATGAAAGAAATCTTGTATTAAAAGTATTTGGAGATTTTCGTAAGAGGACTAAATCGTGCGTAAGCCTGAGAATGTCTGACTTTGACTCGGATGGCAATGTATTTATACACGAAAGCCTACGAAAACAGAAAACTGCTTCAAGCTGCTCTACGTTACAAATGAGAGAAGTTAATTTTTGGTGTATTCACTATACATGACTGTGTATATGTCAGACAGCAACGGACGTCTGATGCGTTTCGTATTGATATCGAATTTGAACTGCAGGAATTTCGACTCAATAACGAAAATGCTGAATCTGATAACGCTAGTGCAAATGTTTCTAATTAGGTCTTATTTATCGAACTATCTGCTATTTTATAACTTCTTTAACACTATGCTTTTTTTATCTTGAAGCTTTAGGTTTTTCATCTTATTCACTCTAAGCCTATGTTAAATAATAACAGTTATAGCGTTAATGAAATTCATAAGACGATGATCAATATTTTTTGTAAGCGATACTCAGGCCTTCATATTGTTCACTTTAATTCTAGAAGCTTAAGCGGCGTTAAATTGAACTACATTAAATTTATTTTTGAAGAGGCTTTGGTCGATGTAAAATGTGTTTCGGAAACGTGGTTCAGCAATGATGTGTCAGATTTTTATTTCAATTTGAATAACTTCAAGATCTTTCGAAATGATAGACTTGGAAAAAAGGTGGGGGTGTTGCAATATATTGTAGGAACAATCTAAACATTAAATTAGTAAGTAAGTCTGTGATGTCAGATGTCGAGTTCTTAAATGTATAAATCTTTGGAAATGTAACGAAAGTATTTGTTTCCTGTGTATACAATCCTAATCGTACTTGTAGTCTTGATCCTTTTTTCTTCTTTGTCTGAATATCTAATAAATTGTGATTATCACATTATATGTGGTGATTTCAATGTTAATTTGTTTTTAAATGATAGCTGTTCCTATAAGTTTTGTGATGATTTACAGAGAATTTTTGCAACCATATTACGTCATGTGGCTTAAAAGTATCAAATTGTTACACACCCACTCGTTATGCGCATGGTTGTGAACCTAGTCTGTTGGATGTGTGTTTAGTTTCTGACATTTCTATTCCATTAAAGTTTGATCAAATGTCCTTTTTGTCTGATCATGATTTGATTTTTTGTAGCCTTAATATCAACCTTGGTAGGAATTCCCCTTATAGTTTTTCATATCATGATTACAGATTAATCAATATGAATGCTTTATATGCAGATTTGTCGAATATATGTTGGAATAACTGCTGGTTTCGTAATTCTGCTGATGAAAAGCTTAATGTGCTTATGAGTAATTTAAATGTTGTCTTCGAGCGTCATGTCCCTATACGTACTATAACTGTTTCTAATCCCTGATGTCCATGGTTTACAAGTCGTGTTTTGCATGTCATCAAGCTGAAAAATAAACTCCATTCGAAATGGAAAGGAAACCGCTCAGGCAGAAACTGGAATAATTTTAGAAGTGCTAGAAATGCAGCAACTGCACTGTTAAAACAGGAAACAATTAAGTTCTTTCGTTCGAAACTAAATACAAACTTGAATTCCAAGCAATTGTGGGTGAATATAAAAACTTAGAGTTTTTGGCAAGGAGTCAGTTGGCTGTCATTTGGATCCGGATTGCCTGAATGATTTTTTCTTAGCCATTAATGATTTCCCCCAGCCTAATAATTTAGTTGAATACCCTAGAATAAACTCAGAATTTCCACCATTTCAATTTATATCGGTATCTGAGAATGACGTTGTGAAGTGCATATCTAAGATAAGCTCCAATGCGGTTGGTGTTGATGGGATGCCCGTTAAGTTTCAAAAATTGATTTTACCCTATTTCATTTCACCCTTAACCCATATTATAAGTCACTGCTTCACTTGTTCTCAATTCCCTGACTTGTGGAAAATTGCTACAGTGATACCTATTGGTAAGACTGCTTCTGCCTCTGAATTAACTGATTTTCGACCCATTAGCATCTTACCAGCGTTCGGAAAAGTTCTCGAAAGGTTGGTGTCGGATCAATTTACTTATTATGTGGATACCAATAAACTTTTGTCACCACTACAGTCTGGTTTTCGAGTTGGGCACAGTTGTTCAACGACTGTTGCGAAAATTTTAGATGACATTAGGGTTAGCTTCGACCAAAATTTTTTAACGCTCCTTTGTCTAATTGATTTTTCTAAGGCCTTTGACTCGGTCAATCATTATTTACTGTATAATAAGCTTCAATATTTTTTTAATTTCAGCCCGAATGCTGTCAGTTTACTACGGAGTTATTTAAATGGTCGAATGCAACGTGTTAAAGTTGGAACCGAATTTTCGTCATTTAAAATTGTTAACACGGGTGTTCCACAAGGATCTATCTTAGGTCTTCTTCTATTTTCCCTCTTTATCAACAACATTTTTTCTGTTATTTCCAATTCTTCTGTACATGCTTACGCTGACGATATCCAACTATACTTTTTCCGACCTATTGGATTTGTAGAGGACCTTTCTTACAGACTTAACTGTGACTTGACTGCACTCAATGAGTGGGCTGCCTTCAACATGCTTCAAATTAACCCTACAAAATTAAAAGTCCTGCCAATTGCAAGGTGTGTTTTCAGCACATTAGATATTCCACCTTTATTTATTGAAACGACTAAATTGGATTTTGTCAGCAAGGTGAAAAATTTGGGCTATGTATTTAACTCTAATGTCCTGTAATAAGGAAAGGAGACCCGACAATCTGCGCCAACTACAGGGGTATCAGTCTTATTTCCATCGCATATAACATCCTCTCGAGCGTATTGTGTGAAAGATTGAAGCCGTATACAGAAACGCTGATCGGATCCTATCAGTGTAGCTTTAGACCTGGTAAGTCCACCATAGACCAGATTTTTACACTACGCCAAATCCTAGAGAAAACCCATGAATATCAAATCGACACTCACCATCTCTTCGTCGATTATAAAGTTGCGTTCGATAGCCCAGTGCGGGATTGCCTATACGCAACAATGTCTGAGTTCGGTATACCTGCAAAGTTGATAAGACTCTGCAGGATGACGTTGAGCAATACGTTTATCTCCGTCAAGGTAAGGAATGACCTCTCCGGAACTCCGGTTTGACGGTAAACGAGGGCAAGACGAAATACATGATGTCTACTAACAACAACAAGAGAGCACGGGATCTTGACTCTCATGTTTCAGCGGGCAACTGTAAATTAGAAGTTGTCAAGGAATTCATCTACCTTGGCACTGCCGTAACCAGCAACAATGATGTCAGTCTGGAGATTAAGCGGAGAATAACAATTGCTAATAGGTGCTACTACGGTCTCAGTAAGCAATTACGTTGCAGAGCTCTCTCTCTCGATCGACAAAGCTAACACTCTACAAGACGCTCATTCTACCTGTGCTTCTTTATGGCGCTGAGGCATGGGTGGTTTCGACAGCAGACGCAGCCGCTCTTGGGGTGTTCGAGAGGAAAGTTCTCCGCAAAATCTTTGGTCCTGTTCGAGTTGGCGACGACTATCGCATTCAAATGAACCACGAGCTGTATGAGCTCTACGCCGACATTGACATAGTTAAGCGTATAACAATACAGCGACTACGCTGGCTGGGTCATGTCCATCGTATGGATAAAGAAGCTCCAGCGAAAAAGGTATTCGAAGGAAAGGTCCCCGGTCAACGACGAAGAGGGAGACCATGCCTCCGGTGGATAGATCAAGCTGAGGAAGCCCTAACCGCGCTTGGCATTAACGATTGGAGAAGGCGCGCGCAAAACAGAGGCGCCTGGCGAGAGCTAATGAGGTCGGCCGTAACCTGACAACGGGTTGTTATGGCCATCTAAGTAAGTAAGTAATTTAAGTCTAAGCTCACTTGCTCTGACCACATGAATAATACTGTAGGCAAAGTCTATGGCACTTTACGCTATCTACGGATGTCCACAGATTTTACCCCAACTGAAACTAAGCGTCGACTCGTAAGACAGCTGATTATGCCTCTAATAACGTTTTTTGATATTGTTTACTGTAGGTTGGACTCTCAGTCACAACATAAATTATTAGTTGCGTTCAATAATGCGGCGAGATATATCTATGGTGTTAGACGTTTTAACCACATATCTAATAAGACTAAGGATATACTCGGTTGTGGCTTAACAGAGTACTTAAATGTACGTAACTTGGTTTTTTTTGCACAATCTCATTCACAGCAAAGTCCCAGGCTACCTATTTAATAAGCTACAATTTTCTCTTTCTGTTAGATCACTTAATTTTATTATTCCTAGGCACAACTATCTCAACAGCAGTAGGTTATTTTTTATAAGCAACATTAGACTGTGGAACTCACTTCCTTACTATTTAAGACAGGAAACTTCTATAAACAGCTTCAAACGATCTATTTTCAATTACTATTCAATTACTGATTAGCTCTGTCACTGTTATAACTTTACTTGCTTATGCTTATCCTTTTATATTTTCTATTTCCTTATTTTCTTGTTTTGATCATATTTATTTATTTATGTAAGCTTATCATTTTGTAATTTAAGAATAATTATGTTCTATAAATTAAGTATTATTGTGTATGATTTATATTCCTATGTTAGAGTACTATAAAAGTCTTAGTCTTACTGTAAAACAAAAATTTAAAATAAATTGAAATTAAACACGTCACTTCAACCCAAACTTCTTTGGAGGAATTTAAAAAATATTGGTATTTGTAATAATAACATTTCCTTATGTAATATTAACCCTGATATTCTTAATGAATATTTTGTTTCCCACCCTGTCCCTGATGCACAAGCCGTTGGAGTAGAATTGAGAGCTATACATATTACTTATTCATTTCAGTTCAATAATGTAAGTGTATCTGACGTTGCCAAAAGCGTCAAAAGTATTAAGTCAAATGCTACAGGTGAGGATGGTATTTGCATTAAGTTTCTAAGACTTGTACTTCCTTTTGCTCTCAGTTCCTTTACACACACATAATAAGCCATTGTTTAACTACCTCAACATTTCCTAAGGCATGGAAAGTGGCAACAATTATGCCAATTGCTAAGAAGCAAACTGCATCACAACCCAGCGACTATAGACCCATAAGTATTCTTTCTTGTGTCTCTAAGTCTGTGAATCATTAAAAGCTGATCAGATACGTATTCATATTGACTTACATAAACTTGTTTCACCTTTGTAATCTGGTTTCCGTCCTGGCCATAGTTCTTCAACTGCTTTGGTGAAAATACTTGACGATATAAGAGTTGCATATGATAATGAAACGATAACACTGCTCTGTCTGTTAGATTTTTCTAAAGCCTTCGACAGTGTGGATTATGCATTATTATGTCACAAGCTAAAAATATTTTTTGGATTCTCAGATACTGCAGTGGACTTTCTTAAAAATTACCTACATGGGAGAACGCAGAGAGTAAAAGTAGGGAATAAAATCTCAGGTATAAGTTAAGGATTTCAAATCCATGATTTTTAAATAAATTAATCTTTGGCCGCATTGGCTAGCCAATGCTAGCCAATGCCCACGGGCCAGTTATATTCACCTGTTATTATCGTTGTTCTTAAGGAAACTCGTTAATCCTGTTTGTCTATTTTATCAATCAGAAAGCTCGTTAAACCTGTTTGCCTATTTTGCCAATCCAGTCATGAACCTCGTTAATCCTGTTTGCCTGTTTACTCAATCTGGTAGGGAAACTCGTCAAACTCGTTTTACACTTGTTCTTTATTTAACTTGTAATTCTTACGTCTAAAATCAGACTAACTGTAAAACTTAACTTAACATAAAATGAAGCCTAAAATATTCTTCCTATTTGCTGTGTCAGCGTTCTCACGCTAACCGTGGGATCGCTAACCTGCAATGGGTACGCGTGTTACATATACGCTGACGAGGTGCAACGTGACTTATGCCGGTGTGTTGAACTGGAGTTCGCTGGCGCATGTCTGGAGCAAGCTGATCGCCAGCGCGTGTTAACTGCCGCCCCCTTAAATATCTGCGTCCCGCAGATTTCTACATTCCTCACAGGAATTATAGATATGAAGCACTTCCTGGATCTGAGGCTGCGCAGTAGCGTGTGTTTGAGCAGAAGGAAGGTGGATAGATGGAATCCCTATTCTCTTGGTAATTTTTCTCCAGATGAAGGTGATGGCGAATGCCATAAACAATATTATCATAGCTTCTGTAATTAGAGAAATCTCAAATTTTTCATTAAGTGGTATTTGATGTTTCTAACACCAAGTTCGTGTACATAGTCTAAATTAACCCTTAGCCCTTGACTCGTGATGTTTGTCAGGACAGATGGGAGGACGTGAAGACTCAAACCGGTTTTGCTCGTAAACGTTTGGTTTCCGACCTGAATTGTCTCGTTGCTGAATTGTAATACGTAGGTGCCGTTAAGAAAATTGGAATAGTTGCTCGCCAATACGTGCCCGACAAAATTGGTAAGAAAAAGTGTGTGTTCGTTAACCAGTTCAAGGATCACTTCGTTATTGGTCCGATACTCACATCTGGCATTCCCACCTTTGAGAACCTTTGGTAAGCAGTCCTCCTCAGGAAGATTTTCTAGAGCCCCGCTGCTACAAATGGTCGAGTTATTTATAGAGTAGCAGTCCGCTACTATCCCGTAGGTCTCGTACTGGCTTACTAGCATTTTTCGAAATTTAAGATCCAATTGTTTGCCGTTCCTTATAGCGGCTCGTGTCAGGAGCATATTAAATTCCTGTTTCTTTACTTTTGGAATAGAGATGACATAAAGAAGCAAGGATTGGTTGGTATAAATAGAGGGTGTTCCATATTCAAGCGCCTCCACAATATTTTGATATGGTAATGTTTCAATTTCCGACAGTACCTGATTCAACTCCTCTTTGTCAAGCAAATTGCTGTTAACTATTCCACTCTTTGCCATTTGGCAACCTCTTACAATTTCGTTTATAACCTCTTTAAGAATTAGGACCTTGTCAAGTGCTGTTTGGTCTGCGTGTCTATTTTCATCATCCTTTGCGATACGGTTCACCACGGATAACATCTCGTTTACCTTCTGCGTGAGCTCATGTGATGACTCGAGTAGCTGTCTGTTGATTTTGTATTGATGGTTATTGTTTTCTATTACTTCTCCTTGGCTTTGGAGCATCTTATCCCAATCAGTTGCGTCTGGGTTTCCGGCGACCCATTTCCATGCTGAGCCGATCCAATTTATCGAGCGTACCATCCTTTTCTGGGTGTTTCGAAGTTCATTAAGGCGATCTCTTGTCTGATTCAGGTGATATTCCAATACAGGATTCGTAGTATGGCTAACAGCATCAGCGTGATTTACGAATTTAGAAATCTGTTGCAACGCTTCGTCGTACTGATTCAAATCCACCACATGTACCAGCTTAAAATAGCCATCAATCATCCAGCCCTTGCCGTTGCCTATCGATACAATAGGTGCCCGATACTCAAAGATGCTGAAGCCACGTGCACCGACGACCATTACAAATATTATATGCAACAAAAACATCGCGTACCCTTTAAAACAAATTTGACAAATGATTCTTCTTTTTTTTTTAAGAAATAAAAATATATGTTAGGATTATCAAAATTAATACAGAATATAAAGAGAAGATAAAAATTAAAATAAGATAAAAATTAAAATAAAATTAAAATTAATCATGGACTTATTTTTATGCAAAACAAAAATATTTTATCATTATTTTTCTGCTATTTTATGTATATTTCACTACACTAATACTGGACGATCGCCTCAATAAGCTTAGTGAGTTGTTGTTAGATAATATAAAGAATGAGCTTGGTAACTTTCGCGAAGAGTTCAATAATAAAATTGAAGAGATAAAAAGAAACTACGATGTGAAAATAGCAGAAGTGAACACTGCGTTAACAACAGTTGCTGAGCGAGTTGAAAAAATTGAGAAAAACTCAGCAGAAATGCATGCTGCAACAACAAAAGTGGAAAGTACAGTAGAAAAAATTGAGAATGAAGTTGAGTCATCAGTGCTTGCCTTAAGAGAAGAGCTTCACGGCATATACACTCAAATCACGGCAATGGAGCGGCGCGAAGTTGCAACGGATGCTGTGCTTTTTGGTATTCCAATGAGCAATGATGAGAATTTAACCTCACTTTTTAATAAGCTATGCCTTTCCATCGGCTGTACTCCTCCAACATTGAGAAGTATTTTTCGTGTTAAGAGAACTGCCCATAATGCTGACGTTAAGAAAGTTCCAATCATTATAAAACTTAATAGTTCGTTTGAGAGAGATTTGTTGCTGAGATCTGCAGCTCTTTATCGCAAAAATAATCGCAAGGAGCTCTCGCTTAAAGATTTGGGCTTTAATAATGATGCAAGCTGTTATTTAAATGAAGGCCTAACTAAGCGTGCTAGACTAATTCTGCAGAATGCTATTAAACTTAAGAGAAATAAACAGCTGCTCTCTGCATATTCTAGGAAGGGCATAATATATGTCAAGAAAACTGCAAATTCTGATAGTTTTGCTGTAGAATACCTGGAAAATCTTTCAGATATAGTCGCGACCGAAACAATTGTTCAAAATGCGTAAAAAAAGTTTCATGGGTTGCCTCGTTTTACTTATGTATTTTTATCTATTTTTAGGAAATCTTTTTTTTATTTATTCAGTTTTAAAATTTTTAAATTTTTATCAATTTGCTTTTTTATTTTCTAATACTTTAAGGCTACCTCTTTTTATTTATTCAGTTTTTAAATTTTTATATTTTCCTATTCCTGAATATACTGTGGAAGTGATCTGGTTGCTTATGAACAGGTATATATATAAATTTTCTTTTTCGCTGTTCTATTTCAGTGTTTTGTTCTGATAACTCAGTCGATGGCTTTAGTGATTGTAATAATACGTTAATTAAAATTCTTTGCTCGCAACATTCCGGCTTAAAAGTAGTGCACTTTAATGCAAGGAGCCTCAATTTGATGAAACTTGATTATGTTAAATCTGTTTTTGAAACCTCAACTGTGGATGTTATTTGTGTTACTGAAACTTGGTTCTGTAGTGATGTCATCGATTCTGCTTACAATATTAATAATTTTAAGCTTATCAGAAATGATAGAGGTTTAAAAAGGGGAGGTGGAGTCGCCATATACTGCCGCAATAACTTAAATATTAAAATTATTAAAAAGTCTTCACCCGGTGATTGCGTTGAATTTTTAAATGTTTGTATTTTTGATAAAAATATTAAGGTCTTTCTGTCTTGCGTATACAATCCCAATAAATGTCATAGTCTTAATCCTTATTTCTCTGAATTGAATAATATTTTAATTGATTTTGATTTTTTTATTATCTGTGGAGATTTTAATGTTAATCTTTTATGCCGTGATAACCTATCTAATTCACTTTGTGATAATGTTGCATCCGTCGGAATGTCGATAGTTAATAATACTGTACCAACTCGTTTTTCAGATAATGTTGCCCCTAGTCTTCTTGACTATTTTATTGTTTCTGATCTATCATCTGTGTTGTTATTTGATCAAATTTATTTCTTGTCCGATCATGACTTATTGTTTTGTACGCTCAATCTTGACTTGTCTCGTAATATAAGTTCTAATACATTTTCCTATCGTGATTTTAAATCTATAGATTTATGTGCCCTTAATAATGAGCTTTGCCACACTATGTGGAATGAAGTATGGTTTAAAGAAACTGTTAATGAAAAGCTGGAAAATTTCACCAGTACTGTAAATTACCTTTTTGATAAGTATGTTCCAGTTCGATCTGTCACAGTAAAAAATAAATCATGTCCTTGGTTCACTTCTTGCGTTCAGAAATCCATTAAAAAACGAAATCAGTTGCATAATCGGTGGAAAAGGAATCCTACGGCGGAAAACTGGGAACATTTTAGAATTGCCAGAAATACCTCAGTTTTGGTAACTAGGCAGTCTAAAATTAAATTTTGTTCTGCAAAATTAGATTCATCTCTTCCGTCCAAAGTTCTATGGAAGAACTTGGAAGCCTTGGGTATAAGAAAGAAATGTACCACTGAATGTAATGTTGATCCTGATGTCCTTAACGATTTCTTTATATCTAATGCTGTTGCTTCTGATGATTGTAACTTTAGTTTCTCGGGTGATTCTACTCCGCTTAATTTTCAGTTCTTAGCTGTCACTGAAGATGATGTTGAGAAGTGTCTTATGAAATTAAAGTCAAATGCCATTGGTGAAGATGGGATATCTCTGAAATTTATAAAGTTAGTTCTAGCCCATATCCTCAGCCCTTTCACGCACATTTTAAATCATTGTTTTACTACCTCCATGTTTCCTCACTCTTGGAAAGTTGCTTTGGTAACGCCTGTTGCAAAGAAACAAACCGCAAGTGAACCTAATGAATTCAGGCCAATCAGTATACTATCTTGTTTGTCTAAAGTGAGTGAAGCCCTTATGGCTAATCAAATAATTCATCATTTAAATGTAAACCATCTTTTATCTCCGCTTCAATCAGGTTTTAGAACTGGACACAGTTGTTCTACTGCCACTGTCAAAATTATGGAAGATATAAGGCCTGCATATGATAATGGACTTATAACACTTTTTTGTCTGCTTGATTTCTCAAAAGCATTTGACAACGTTAATCATTTTTTACTTTGTCAGAAGTTGAAATACATATATGGTTTCTGTGACAATGCTGTCTGTCTCTTGCATAGTTATCTGTCTTTCAGGTCACAAAGAGTTAAAATTGGGAATAAGTATTCGGCGTACAAACTTGTCTATAGTGGGGTACCCCAGGGATCAGTGCTTGGACCGCTGCTCTTTACTATTTTTGTCAATGACATTTTTTCCACTTGTAAGCATGCATCCATGCATGCCTATGCTGATGATTTACAATTATATATATCTAGTCGAACTGGTCTCTTGGAGGACTTAAGTTGTCGTTTGAATGAGGACCTGGACTCGATTAATAATTGGGCTATAAGTAATTGTCTTAAACTTAATGCAGCCAAGTCTTACATTTTACCGATTTCGAAAGATAAAATCTGTTCGGAAGATATTCCTAATTTATTCATAGGTAAAACTAAATTAAAATTAAATTATAATACAGTTAGCCTTGGTTTTCACTTAAACTCTTCGATGACATGTGTTGATCACGTAAACAGTGTGGTCAGAAAAATTTACTATATTTTACGTAACCTAAGGATGTCGGCTGACTTTACACCCATTGATACCAAATGTAAGCTCGTTATACAACTGATTGTCCCTATTATAACATACTCTGAATTAGTATATAGTAAGCACGATTCACAGTCTCAACTGAAACTCCAGATTGCTTTTAATCATGCCACACGATATGTGTATGGCTTGCGCAAATATGATCATGTGTCTGAGTATAAGAAAAGGATTCTAGGATGTGACATTAATACTTATCTAAGTTTCAGGAACTGTGTATTTTTATATAAACTCATACATTTAAAAACTCCATATTACTTGTTTGAAAAACTAGAGTTTAGTCATTCCCAAAGGAGTCATATGCTCATTTTACCAAGATATAACTATTTAAACTCCTCTCGTTTGTTCTTCATTAATGCCATTAGACTGTGGAATTCTCTTCCATGTCATTACAAGTCTATTTGCGGAATAAGAAAATTTAAGTGTACCATCTTTGATTACTTTTCACAATAGTTTATTCAGTTCTCTCTTTATTTAATATTGTTATTAATAATTTTTCTAAATCTTTATTTTTGTTAAATCAAAACCTTTTACTTATTTTTTTTTCTTTGTTTCTCTGTTTTAATTAAGTTGAAAGTATTTAAGTATTTTAAGTAGTATTTTATTTATTTTTATATTTATCTTTAAAGAATTAAACTTTGTATTATAAAAGAACACAGTTCTTGTTATACGAATTGCAAATAAATTGAATTGAATTGAATTGAATTGAATAGGAATCTTATTTTGACCACATTTTTTAAAAAAGAAAAAATGAATACAACATGTAATTTTGGTTAGAATAATGGGGATTATTAGGGCTTATTTTCTAAGTGAAACAAAAATATTTTTATCATTATTTTCCTGCTATTTTATGTATAAAATAGGAATCTTATTTTGACCCCTTTTTTTGATAAAGAAAAAATGAATACAACATGTAATTTTTGTAAGAATAATAGGGATTATTCCACTTTCCCCTTTTTTTTAAAAAAAGAATTTTTATGTTTTGTAAAATATGAAAATTATTTTTTCTTCAAAGGACTAACATTCTTTGTATGGGTTTTGTGGATTCTTCTTCCGCTCTCCGTCGTGACCGTTACTCTATTGTCTTTTGATACGATTTCTTTCTTAAAAAGCGGCCTATTTTTCCCTTTTATTCTTCTAATTGCAACAAAAATTTCTTCCCCTTTACGATACCTTCTGGGTGGAGTTCTTCTGCTGTTAAGTCTTCTGTTTTGGGTTTTAGTATTTCTTCTGATTAGCCCTCTAAAGTCTGAGTTCATTTTGGACCTAAAGTTGACAAGACCATGATAATTAACTCTCTGTGCTCTGTTAAAAAAAACATCAGCGGGCTTCCTTTGGGTCACCGAATGCACCGACGTATTGTAACGGTCAACTGATATTTCAATCAGTTCCTTTACTTTCAACGTGGGATATTCGTTTTTCATGCACCTAAAAATCTCGACGACCGTAGAATGTACCCTTTCAACTTGGCCATTGACTTCGCTTCTTTGTGTTGGCGTTAGATAAAGTTCAATACCAAGCCCTTTAATGAAATTTAGTACTATGGGACTGATGAAACTTTTTTCATTATCAGTCACCAGTATTCGAGGTACAGTAAAGTAATGAAGGATCTTAATGAGCTTACCTCGCACACGCAATACCGATCTATCCTTGATATGAAAAAATTTAGCAAATTTAGAAAATTTATCGATGCAAGTGATGAATTTTTCCCCCTGAATTTCCATTATATCCATATGAAGAATTTCGCAAGGATATTTTGGATTGGGTGTTTTTTGTAATTCAGGGTGTACTGGATGCCTATCGTACTTGTTGGCCTTGCATACCTCACAGGAAGACACATACGCTCTGATTTGTGCACCCATGGCGGGGAAGTAAAATCTTTCCAAGATCTGGACCCTATTTTCCCTTGCATTCCTGTGAGCTCTTTTATGCTCGGCCTCGATGATACTAAATCTGCTTTCAGGACTTTTCACATCCTCTACAACTCTCTGGGTTATCCGGATTTTGTACTTGGAGAAGTTGTCCCGATACACTCTCTGGAGTAAATCCAAACATATCTCAGGGATTTTAATCCCATTGATCACATTTGGATTCAACCTCTGTTTGAGGATATCAATTAGCGCATGATCGTCCAAATAAGAAGTTGCGACATAGTACCTTGAGAAACCTGGATGGGGATTTTCGTGACACGAAGCGTTTTTACCTATGTTGATTACCAATTGGTTACGAAACACATTCAAAGGTGCCTCCACATGGTAGATTAAATCTGTAGCGTCCTGTTCTGCGCTATGCACCGTACCATCAGAACGTTCGGTATCGACCTCGCTTGCCGTCCATGTCCGTGAAGTGTTGCCCTCGCTTGCCGTGATAGTTTCACAATCACTTGCTCCAGGCAAGTGATTCAACTGAGTTTTTAATCTGGAGAGAGCGTCAGCCACGAAATTTGATTTACCTGGTTTGTAAATTAATTCGTGGTTGTACTCTTCAATACGGGCCTTCCACCTCTTCAGCTTGGCATTATAGTTCCTAGTTCCCAACGCGAACGTTAGTGGTTGATGGTCTGTGTAGATTCTTATCTTCTTTGCGCCGTATAGGTAATTCCGCAAATTGTCAAGCGCCCAAACTATCGCAAGCATTTCTTTCTCGTTTGCTGCGTAGTTATCTTCGGTTTTATTGAGGGACCTTGACACATACGCAATCGGTCTATCCTTCCCGATTTCTCCTTGGGACAAAACGCCACCGATGGCAAAATTAGAAGCATCCGTAGTGAGATTAAAGCTTTTCTCAAAATCGGGAAAAGCCAGGATTTCGGATGAAGCCAACAAAAATTTTAAGTCATCGAAAGCTTGCAGGCCATCATCCTGTAAATTGATGGCTACCCGCCTTGATTGGTTAGCCTTAACCTGAGAGTTTTCCCCCCTAGTCAAATTTGTAAGGGGTTTGGCAACCTTAGCGTAGTCCCTAATGAACTTCCGGTAGTAAGAAGTAAGCCCTAGGAAGCTTTTCAAATCTTTTAAATTAGCTGGAGGTAACAAATTTTGTATTGCGGTGACTTTTATTAGATCAGGCTTTATTCCCTGAGGTGTGATAACATAGCCCAAAAACTCTACTTCGTCCTTCATGAAGTGAGTCTTTTCCAAATTTACCTTTAGGTTAGCCTCGCATAGGCGCGAAAACACTGTTTCAATATTGCGAAGGTGTTCCTCTTCTGACTTTCCGAAGACGATTATGTCGTCAATATACACATAGCAGATCTTCCCTATGTATTCCTTAAGGACGTCATCAATCATCCTCTGAAAGATCGCGGGAGCGTTCTTCAACCCAAATGGAAGTCTTAAAAACTCATACTTCCCATTCATGGTGGAAAACGCGGTTTTCTGCACGTCAGAGGGCTTCATTGGAATTTGGTGGAAACCGGATGTCAGATCTAAGGTAGTAAAGAATTTTGCCTCGCCAAGGCTGGAAAGCGTGGAATTTATGTCGGGAATGGGATACGCGTCAGGTATAGTGACCGCATTCAATCGCTTAAAATCGATCACCATACGATATTGCTTTTCTCCGGTAGGTTTGGGTTTTTTGGGTACAATCCATATTGGCGAATTGTACGGACTCTTGGAAGGGCGAATAATATTTTCCTCTAGTAATTCCGTGACCTGCCTATCCACCTCTCCACGCATACATGCAGGGTAGGGATAACTCTTGGAATAAATAGGCTCGTCAGTATTAGTCCTAATTTCAGCTTTCACTGCTGTTTTCACCACTTCATTACCATTTATGGGCCCGAAGAGAGAACTATAGCTCTGAATCAGCCTATCAATTTTTTCTTTAGTATCCCTAGAGAGATGCTCGTTGATGACAATATTTACCTCAGCTGAAAATCTGGCCTTAAGAGGAATTTTTGCTCCTGATTTTAAGACTAGAATATTTCTCTTACGGTCAATTACCGCTTCTAATGCCCTCAAGGTATCATCACCTACAATGCCGTCAAAAGATGACAGGCCTGGAAGAACAAAAAAAGTTACGGGTAGGGTGATACCGGCTTGCTTGAAGAATTCACCCGTGACTTTTTCAGTAATTATTATTTCGCCTGCAGCAGAATTAACCTTAAATGATTTCTCTACAGGAAAACGCTTCCCCTTGATGGTTGAGCTAATAAAATTTTTATTTGCCCCTGTGTCTATTAAAAAGTGAAGTTTTTTGCCGTCCTTGGTTACATACTCCATATAGGGGACACTGGACGGAGTGTCTCCTTCTGGTGCGCTAGTCGTATTGTGGTAAGTCTCTCCTAAATATCGAAGGCGGGAGAGGCGCCCTGCATGAAGTTTCCCGACTCCTGTGTGTTTCCTTCCGCCTGCCGCTCATATTCCTCAACATTAATTTGTTCCTGTGGCTGCAGGAACTGTTGCTCTTGTGGCTGCAGAAAATGTTGCTCTTGTGGCTGCAAAAAATGTTGCTCTTGTGGCTGTAGAAAATGTTGCTCCTGTGGCTGCATGAACTGTTGCTCCTGTTGACCGCTGTCCGACTGTAGGTAGTACAGTCTTTGTTGCTTTTGAGGGAAATTCGTAGAACCGTGCTTCCTTTTAAAGGGGTTGTTCCCTTGTTGCGGCCTGTTCATATAATTTATTTGCCTGGTCTGGACCGACCTATCCACCTCCATTTGCTCCTGAGGCCTGGGGGCAGCCGGTCTAGGAGGTGCGCTTGGTTGGTAAGGTCCATTGAATCGGTTGCTGTAATTGCTTTTAAAGAAGGGGCGATATTGGTCACTCCTCCTTGGTGGTAGAGGAGGCCTAGTTTCAACACGCGAGACTTGATTTATAGGGATCGTTATCCTATTAGGGACCGCCACATGAATCGGTCCACTTCTCATGCTCATATTCTGCAATTCTAAGCAGGCGGAATATGCCTCGGGCAAGGTTCGAGGCTTCTGAATTATCAGCATTCTAGATAACTCAGGGCTCAATCCCCGAACGAACACGTCGAGCGCCCTGTTGCGGTAGGTTTCCACTAAAGCTTTTATTGTTTCAACCGAATATGTTTCGGTTTTTAATTTGTTTATTATCAGGGAAAATTGGTGATTGACAGTCGCATAGAATTCATCGAGCTTCGTGCCTTTTTGCGAAAGTTGGTTGAGCTGATGCTCAAGGGTCCTTATATCACGCTTGTCAGCGTAGTGAAGGGATAGAATTCTCTTTATTTCCATCCAGCTATCACCGAAAACATTGTAAGAAACCAACGCCGTATCGGCACTGCCCCTAATCTTCTGCCGTATGTGCTGAAGAATAGCCCGGTACAGCGGTTTGTTTCGAATAATTTCAAAATCCCGCAAGATACTTTCAACGTTATGTACCCAAGAAATGTACTGCGTTGGGTTTCCATCAAACACCTGCAACTCTCTGACACAGTCAGGGAGCTTGCAGATGTCCTTCAGGTCTTGTTCATTTTTTGGACCATTTAATTCTACTGGTTGTTCCCCTGAGACAACTCCCACAGGCACCCCTGCTTCCATCCTATTCACTCTTTCTAGAATATCACCCATTCGAGATATCATTTCCTCTCGACTAGTAGTGTCAGTCCTTTCAGCGACATTCAGACGTGATTCTATGCCCTTAAGCTGACTATAAATCATATTCACTGCCCCGTTAAGTTCTGTCATAGCTTTTTGCAAATCGTCCATTATAATTATCAATCGAGAGACAACGAGAGAAAGAAAAATCCACTCACCTTTTTACTAAGTTATCCTGTTTTTTTTGAATTCCTTTTTCGTTCCAGTTTTTCCTGGTTGTTATGAGTCTGTAAAAAAGGAAATATTAGTTCCAGAAACAATTATTGGCTAGCTTTGGAAGGATCATGTTCTTCCCGTTTAGTCGCCAGCGTTTATGCTTGCCAGCAACCTACTAGGGTATGACGCACTTCACTACTTCCCCAGCGTGTCCTTTATCTTCAGAGGCTCTCTACCCTGTTCTCACGGGAAGGATGGATGAGCAAGAAGGAAAAAGTGATTTAATGGGTTACCGTGTTCTCATGGGTACGGCACCCTGCGTTCAAAAACGTAAAATCACTTCGCCACAATTAAGGCATTAATTAAAGGACACACCACAGAAGAAAAATATTGTTTTTCTTAAATATTAAAAAATTTCTATTATTGCTAGACCTGGAGGGTCCCGTGGGATTCGCAGGATCCGCTTTCTTATTATTTTTTCCTTTTTACTTCACATTATTTTTATGTTTTTTTTTTTTTCTTTTTAAGGAACTGGAGGGTCCCAGTGGGATTCGCAGCCCTTTGCCTTTTTTTTATTATTGGTTCATTTGTTTATTAAAGAACTGGAGGGTCCCGTGGGATTCGCAGTCCGCTTTCCTTTTCGGAATATTTTATTATAGAACTGGAGGGTCCCGGTGGGATTCGCAGCCCTTAATTTTTCAATTTATTTATATGTTTATTTTTTATCCGAACTGGAGGGTCCCGTGGGATTCGCAGTTCTTTTTTCTTTTATTTATTTATTTATTTATTTATTTATTTGAGCCAAGTGAAATCAAGTTCTACAGGCTAGATATAGAAATAATATTATTTACAAAACTTAAATTAAAACTAGAAATTAAAGGTAAGAATTATTAATTATTTTTTTAAATATTTCCTTAGGCCAACAAAAATCAATTTCATTTAACAATGCTAATTCATTTAATTCAATAAGTGATCTTATTATAGGTTGATTTAATGCATAATTAGTCTTATGACATTTTATAAAAAATAGCTTATTCTGGCGAGTAGTTCTGATTGGGACAAAAAAATTAATATTACTTAACAAGCTAGAACAATCAATGTTACCACAAATGATGTCATAGACAAACATTAGCGAATTTATGATACGTCTATTTTCAAGTGATTTTAAATCAATTAGTAAACATCGAGACTTATAGGAAGGAATAGGTTCAGTAAAATTTAACGAAAAAAGAGCAAACTTCAGAAACTTTTTTTGGACTCTTTCAAGACGATTAATATGGATAGCATAAAAAGGGTTCCAAATGAAAGCAGCGTATTCCAACCTGGACCTAACAAATGCTGCAAATAAAAGCTTATACGTATATGGGTCCCTAAATTCGGAACTATTACGACGCACAAAGGCCAACATAGCATATGCTTTCGGTATTATGTAGTTAAAATGATTAGCAAATGTTAATTTGGAATCAAGTAAGACACCTAGGTCTAGCATTTCAGTGACAATATCGGGACATCTATTCCTCAAATGTCCCGGAGGGATACCCGCATTAGGCGGGTCCCTGCTCGGGCGCCAGTTAAGGATTTCAAATCCATGATTTTTAAATAAATTAATCTTTGGCCGCATTGGCTAGCCAATGCTAGCCAATGCCCACGGGCCAGTTATATTCACCTGTTATTATCGTTGTCCTTAAGGAAACTCGTTAATCCTGTTTGTCTATTTTATCAATCAGAAAGCTCGTTAAACCTGTTTGCCTATTTTGCCAATCCAGTCAGGAACCTCGTTAATCCTGTTTGCCTGTTTACTCAATCTGGTAGGGAAACTCGTCAAACTCGTTTTACACTTGTTCTTTATTTAACTTGTAATTCTTACGTCTAAAATCAGACTAACTGTAAAACTTAACTTAACATAAAATGAAGCCTAAAATATTCTTCCTATTTGCTGTGTCAGCGTTCTCACGCTAACCGTGGGATCGCTAACCTGCAATGGGTACGCGTGTTACATATACGCTGACGAGGTGCAACGTGACTTATGCCGGTGTGTTGAACTGGAGTTCGCTGGCGCATGTCTGGAGCAAGCTGATCGCCAGCGCGTGTTAACTTATACAAGCTGTGATATGCGGGGTACCTCAGGGATCCATATTGGGTCCGCTTTTGTTCACTCTTTTTATCAACGATGTATTTAATATTTGCCATAATGTTTCTATGCACGCTTATGCTGATGATCTGCAACTGCACTTCTCGCACCCAGTAGGTCTAATGAAAGACTTGTGCTATCGTGTTAATGAAGATCTCCACAGACTTAGCAATTGGACAATATAAAACAAACTAAATTTAAGTCCATCTAAGTCTTAAGTGCTACCAATTTCAAAAGCAAGAGTCTGTGTTAATAGTCTTCCGACTATTGTCTTAAATAATACTGAGCTAAAGTTTGTGAACAAAGCTACCAATCTAGGATTTCGAGTAAATTCAGTCCTGAGCTGTGAAGACCACACAAATTCGGCGGTAGGTAAAATTTACAGTGTTTTACGAAACCGCAGAATGACTGCGTTATTTGTACCAACCGAGACAAAAAGACGCTTAGTAGTACAGCTTATTGTCCCAATAATCACCTACTCCGAAGTGGTGTATAGCAAGTTAGACTCACGCTCATTGCATAAATTACAAGTAACTTACAATAATGCTGCTCGCTATATATATGGTGTCAACAGATTCGAAAACATTTCAGCTATTAGTTATAGGATACTCAACTGTAATCTTCAAATTTATCTTATTATAAGAAATTGTGTTTTCTTACACAATATTATTTATACAAGAAAGCCTCAGTATTTATACGAGAAACTAAATTTTCCTAACTCATCACGCACAATGAGTATAAATTTGCCAACGTTTAAATACCTTGATTCATCCAGACTGTTTTTCATTAATGCTATTCGTCTGTGGAATACTCTGGCAAGAGATATAAAATTTGTGTCCAACAAGAAAAACTACAAGCATCTAATCTTTCTCTACTTTTCTCAATAACTTTTTCTACCTCTCAACTATTCAATTAAATTATTTACCATGCATCTCTTAATATGCTATTGTTTAATTAATATAAGATACAATAATACCTATTCATATAAATATGTATGTATTAAGTTAATTCAAATAAAATTTAAATTTGTATTAATTTTTATCTATAGGCAGCTAAACATTATTAAATGATTTTGTATTTGATTTGATGATAAATGTTTGTTGTACAGTTAAAGAAAATAATTCTTAATGTACTAACCTCTGATTAACTAAATAAATAAATAAAATAAGCTTCTGATCTGTCTTATAGCGTTGTAGGCGGTAAAACCAGAGTTTTTTTTTGTTGTTTTCAGTGCATAAAACTCACACAATTACATTTATGCAATTTTTGAAGGTGAAGAACAATGCTAATGCCGTTTTATAAAATATAAAAAATAAAAGCAGAGTTAAGGGAGAGGTTTTTATTATGTGAACTGGTTGTAAGGAGCCTCGCACCTACTGGTTGCAAGGTCCTCGCACTATCTAAGACTGGCTCTGCCCCCTCGAATTATCTCATTTTATACAATTTTACATAAACGAACCATATGTACAAAAAAATAACGGCCAAATGGGGGCTTTTAACCCCGAAAATCGAGACTTATACTCACACTGATCCCCTCTACACAACACAAAGAAAAAAATCTTGTCCTATACAAAATGCAAGGTTCACCCAAAATTTTGTAACATTTCAATGGACTATCTGATGATTTTTTTATATGAAAAAAGTTTTATTTGATTTATAACACTGGTCAACACTAGTTTTGGTGCCGAGAAGCTGTAATTTCATTTTAACCAAGAACCAATACATTATTAGCAAAAATTTTGATATTCTACGTCTAGTTTTCTAGATTTCGCGTTGTAAAAAAAAAGTTCACATGAAAAACAACTTACATTATTTAAATAGAAACTTTCTTTTTCGTGACTTTTGTGAATTAGGTGTAGTAGGAACTATCACGTTGCTTCGCCCAACAGTAGTTAGCCATCATATGGCGATCCCATCGGCCTTGGTATCTTTCTTTCATAGTTTTTAGGTCCTGGTGAAACCGCTCCTCTTGTTCTACGCTATAGGATCCAAGATTTTCTGGGAATTGGTCAAGATGACTGTGAAGGTAGTGGCACTTTGATGGAAATATTACATCCTAAGTTATTAAAGTGCTCTAGCATGTCATTTACAATTTCGGAGCAGTTATTTGTCTTGTAATTTCCGAGAAAGTTTTTAGTAACTTCAACAAACGACTAAACGACTTCGTTTAGAGCTGTCTATAAAGAAACGCCATTCATTTGGATGGTATTTTGAAAGACCCATTTCGAGAATAAGGCCTTGCACATCCGAACAAAAAACAATATCATTTTCCGATTTAAAAAATGGTAGCAAGTCTTGCTCTCTTGTTCGATAGAACGTCATTTTTGTACCTGACACCAACAAGTTTTTTTTTCTTTTAATCTAGAAGCCAAACCTCTGCAGATTCTTTAGAATGTTTAAGAACCCTTATCAAATCATTTAATTCTTCTTGGGTAAAAGGTTTTGGCTCTGTAGATTGTATTCCTTTGAAGTTGCTGTCGCTACTCACTTCATTAATGACTTCTTCAAATGATGATTCACGAATGGAACAAAACGCTGGAGCAGGTACTTCCTCTGAATGTGGTAAAGGTCTTCTAGCAAAATCTAAGTCTGGATAAATCATTTTTTTAACGTTTACACCACGCTAATTACTACAGCAGAAGTAACAGTCATCGGAGTGATTTTTGGTTTTTCCATTGCATAGGCATTCCGAACCTCATATGGTTTTTTTTACCACTAATACACTGTTTCAAGTGTTTATAGCACATTTTGAAAACAATTTGGGGATTGTATTCATCCACAATTTTCGACTTAAAGTAAGCAAAATAAGCACTTTTTATAAAATCTGTTGTAGGTTTTCTGAACTTTTTCACTGTGTATTCACCACAAATGTAACCAAACTCTTTTGGATCATTGAGACAACTTCTTCGCTATGAAGACTTGATATAAAAATCAATTTATTTATAGAAAGCTGTCGATTACAGGAATATTCAAAGCTGACGGCTAATCAAAAATGACACGTAGGAAAAAAAATTAGAAATATTTTTAATGTTGCCATACACACTTAATACAAAACCACTAACTATATCTCGGCACCAACATTTTTTTTCGATTTGTTGACCTGAGTAATAGGTTAAATTTGATGTGCTAAATCTGCAAATATATAGTTGGTTTCAGCATCTCCTTTGAAGAAGTTTCTAAAAATCGATCTCACCTCAGTTAGTTCATTTTCTTCAATAAAGTCATAACTCTGAGTTCGATCACTGGATTGTGTAGCAATCAAAAACACACAAGCTTATTTAATTATAAAATGATTTATTTAAATCACAAAAGTTAGTTTTTACACGGTACAATTGTTTATTTCATTAACATTCAAACTCTAATATTAATCTGGCACTGTATAGACAACTGTTTTACTTAAAATCCACTGTGTTAAAATCAAATGTCTTACTTTACTACTTAAAGTCAACTGTGTTACTTTATTGCTTGAATTCAACTGCCCTCAACTACTCAGACCTTTTTATACTACAGTCATCACTTTCTCGAATAATCCAGTACCTTCTAGTTTATAGACGTGGAATCCACAATTATCCAGAATGTTACCAATACCTTCTAGATGGCGTTTATCGGCGTGGTATTAGCGTTTCCAAAAATATCGTGTTCAAATTTCATTAAGATTCAAGCTCTCTAAGTATATTTTTGCAGCTTTATTTGAGCGCACTTTCCGGGTCTCCGGTTCAATAAAAAAAAAAATCAAACGCGTTTCTCCCGAACTCACTTTTTTCATACGGTGCCAGTCTTTTCTCCAAAATTACATGACCAAAACTAAGCCAAAATATTAATTTTTTCTATATTTTTTTTTCGTACACTTTTGCTCAAACAGCCGCCATTTTGTTATTTTTGCACAAAATATAATAACCTTGGTTCAGGCGACCACTGTCATGCTGAATTTAAACTTGTTTTGTTTTTGTGTTTCATTGGCTCCGTTGACACCAATTGTTTATGAATGGCTACGCAGATGGCAATATTTTGCATACACATTTAAACTTGTCTATAAGAGACACCGCAGATAAGAGATTCCTGCTAATAAGAGAAAAACAAAGAAATTGATAGAACCGTAATTTGAACTATCATAAGAATTATCCTGTCAATAAGAGAACGTAATGGAACCTTCCAATATGAAAATGAGAGGAGTCTCGTGCGAAATTTTGTTCAAGCGAAAAACGTCACAGACGTGTCTTTTTTTTTTGGCTTATGCTCATTATTTTTTACTAAAAAAAAAATTGTCGACGATCAGTGCTGGCTATATATTTTTTTTTTTTTTTTAAAGCATAAGCCAACGCTCAGGGGATGCCCCCTATAAATGCAATGCACCGTGTTGGTTTTAAGAAAAGGAGAAAGGTTAGAGGGAAGGGGGATAGATGGAGTAGTGTCGGTGAATATTAGTCTTGAATCTATGGATGTCACAGCTGCCGGGGAAGACAGACGCAGTGCAAAGCAGTTTCACAACTTGATGGTTCGGCCAAAGAAAGAATTATCACGAAAGTGTGATGTCCTGTTGAACACCGGCGTGACGCAAAAAGGATGGACCTGATGGGATGCCCGAGTGCTGCGAGAGAAAATCCTGGCTGATGGGATCAGTTCCTGTATTTCTCTAGAGCACATCCCGTTATAATATCTATAAAAAAGGGTTAAACACCGTACGTTACGCCGGTGGTGAAATGAATTGATAGAGGCGATGATAGATTCATCACCTATTAGTTTCAACACACGTCGCTGGACACGATCTAGCAGCTCCAAGGTGGTTTTAGGAGCCCCGGCCCAAATGTGTGAGTTGTACTCTAGTTTGGGTCTAATATAAGTGAAATAAACAGTACGAAGATCAACTGGAGTGAAGTATTTCTTACACCGTTTCAAAAAACCAATACACTTGGCCGCATCTTTCGACACATCGAATACATGATCAGACCACCTCAGGTCCGATTGAACCGATATGCCCAGAACGTCAAGAGTTGTTGGCCTCGCAAAATCTAAGCCAGCCATATTAAGGGAAGGAAGGGAGAGATCCATTCGTCTGTGAGACAACAGACAGCACTGAGTTTTTGAAGCATTAAAATTGACTCGGTTAATACGACCCCACTCGGTGATTGTGTTGAGGTTGTGTTTTTACTCTCAACCTCCACAGAGCTCGGGCGCTTTTTGAAGCAATAAGAATGACATATGTTGCTGTCGTCCGCAAAGGAATGGATTGGGTTGGTGGTCGATGACAGAAGGTCATCGATAAAGACGAGGAAAAGGGTAGGACAGAACCCTGGGGAACTCCAGCATTGATGAAGTGTTCGTTAGAGGTGAAACCGTCTACCACAACACGGATAGAGCGATCACTGCAGAAGCTCGTAATCCAACGAGCAAAGGAATTACCGACACCAAAGGCAATTAGTTTTGATACGAGGGCGCGATGCCACACTCGATCAAACGCCTTAGAAATATCCAGAGCGACAACCATACTTTCACCGAAAAGGTGAACGCAATGGTTCCATTTTTCAGTGAGGAACGACATAAGATCACCGGTAGAACAAGACCTACGGAAACCATATTGGCGATCACTAAGTAATTCGTTGCGCTCCAGTTCACTAGGTGAAAGTTTATTACACTCTCCATAACTTTGGAGAGCGCAGACCATATCGCAATGGGTTGATAATTATTAGGGTTGGAAACCTCGCCTTTTTTGGAAACTGGCTGAACATTAGCAACCTTCCAACAAAATGGAAATATCCCACTAGTGTAGGATATGAAAAAAAGATTGCGTAATGGCCGAGCTAGTGTTGAGGCACACTTTCTCAACACATGGGCTGATATGCCATCAGGCCCTGAGGCTTTATTTATGTGGAGGTTTGCAAGGACTCTTTTTACTGCCCTTGTTCGAAAGTAAATAGTTGGCATAGCCGAAGACCTATTCTGAACAGGGGGTAAAGGCTGACAACTATCTGGGAGTGCAGCATTTTTCGCAAAGATGCTAGCCAATAGATCGGCTTTGTCAGCAGGGTCAGTGAATATTTGGTCGTTCATTAAAAGAGTTGGAATAGACGATGAGGACTGATTCTTCACTCTCTTAACAAATGACCAAAAACATTTGCCACCTTTCGGTAGTGAAATGATTCTTTTGCGCAGGTTTTGTTCGTAGAGAAACTTTTCTCGCTGAATCGTGGCATTACAGCAATTTCTAGCCTCAATGCGAAGCCTTTCAGTATCAGCATTTCTAATGAGCCGCCAATTCCAAAATGCTTCCTCTTTGGACCTGACTGCAGTCCTGTAAGTCTCATTAAACCAAGAGTGATCCTTTTGCTTAACGTTAACTTTTTTATAAGGTATGAAGGACCGTATACCTAATAAAATTATTTCTTGAACCATTAAAGCCGCGGCATTTATGTTGCTATCAGAGAAACACAATTTCCAATTGAAATTACGAAAGAAATTATTTAGCGCAATCCAATTTGCTTTATCATAAAGCCATACAGTCCGCTTAGGGGCTTTCGGCGAAACAGTGCGTAAACTTTTAAATGGGAAAGCAGCGGAAATAGTACAATGGTCCGAGTTACCAAGAGGTGCAAGGACAGACACATTGTAGGCGTGGCTCCGCCTACTATTAAAAAAAATCACATTCTGCACTGATCCTCTTTATAACCTTTACAACAAAAAAAAACACGAAGTGATTATGTTTTGTTATGGCAGTTAAAAAAGGATGGAGCCGTTTTGCAACTGGCTATTTATGTATAGATAATCCTCGCTCTCTCACAAACAAAGAGTAAGAAGTTGTTGGATGTCTCAACTCTAAGATTCGATTAGGGGCTTTTCATTAATTACATGAGGTGTATTTTTGAAAATTCGGACCCCTCCCTTCGAAGAGGCTTGCCTTATAATTCTTAAATGTAATCTGCTATTATAATGGTTAGTCTCTGCATTAAAAAGTTGACGTGAGATTTTTCCGGTCCACTCCCCCCTATTTTGACTCACGTAATTTATGGAGTTCCCCTTATAGTATTGAAATACTGAACTGGAAAGAGTAGTTTTTTGTCATCGCTCCAAAAATGTAAGTCATATCATCACTCTGTATCAATACCAAATTTCATCAAAATCGGTTCGTTAGCTTAGCTTGAGCACATATTTTCCGACTGGGGGTTGGTACCGTCCACTTTAAAACAAATATCTTTCCTCAGGGTTCAATTTATCTCTGTACCAAATTCCATCAAAATTGGCACATTAGCTTAGTAGAGAAAACGTTTTTTTCTGTTAGAAGTGCTGCCACGCCTCCTAAAAAATTTTAGTTTTTAGAAATCTTTTTTAGGGTTCAGTCTATATCCTGTAAGAGGAGTGGGACCGCCCACTAAAAAAAATATATTTTTACTCAAGATTATATCTATCTACATAATCAATTTCATCAAAATTGGTGTAGTGGCACAGCCGTGATACCGTTTTTTCCCATTAGAGGTGATGCCACACCTCCTAAAAAAATTTGTGTTTTAAGAAATCTTTTTTAGGGTTCAGTTTATATCCTAACAAAATTTCATCAAAATCGGTCCGTTAGTTTAGTAGTAACGACGTATTTTCCTGTAAGAGGCGTGGCGCCGCCCACTAAACAAATTTATTTTTTCTTGACTTAATTTCTAATAACAAAGGTATGTAATGCATACCCGGTGGCGATAACGAAAATAAGTATTCATTTAAATTGAAATTTAAATTTTTTGAGACAAATACTAAGTCAAAAATTCTATCAAGTTTATTTTTGAATACCTTGTAATTTTTAGTGCACAAACTTTATTTCGTGTTTTCCGATTCCAGCTCATATATTTATTAACACTATCATTAAATGAGCTGCAATCGGATTCCAATCGAAAAAGAGTTTGTGCTTCAAAAACTAAAAGAGTGTTCTTCTTAAATTTAATCGGAAATGAAGTAGTAATACTTTGGCAGCAATTAATCGGAGGTACCATGGTATTTTGGCAGGATAATGCTGCTGTTCATACAGCAAAAATAGTAAGAGAGTTTTTCCTGGACAACAACACACATTTTCTAATATCGCCAGCTCGTTCTCCTGACCTTAATATTATTGAAAACTGCTGCGGTTACTTGGCTCTGCAGGTTTGTGCAGAAAACTGGCAGTATAAGTCCATCCACGAGCTCAAAAACAGGATATTAGCCCACTAAGAGGCTCTTCTTCGAAAATACGGTAAAAAGCTATTTTAATCCTAACAAATGCGAATGACTGAAGTGGTAAAGAATAAAGGAGGATCCACCCATTATTAAAATAATGTTTTACTTTTATTTTTTTATAATACCTAGAACGAATTTAAGTTACAAAAATTTTGTGCTATTGTTTTTGTCGCACCTTAAAATTAAATTTTTAGTTTAATTGAAAAATGCATAAATTTTTTTAACAAATTATTTATAAGTTATTTATTTCCTTAGCTTTAAGAATATATGGGCAATTCTCTATAACTTTTTACTTACGATATTTCAATTAATAAAAATTCAAGTCGGTGGCACAGCTACATATTCATGATTTTTATGTTAATTTTGCATCAATAATACATATTTTCATGTTGAACATTGAAATTTTCAATGCCTCCGATTCCATAGAGATTCATTCTACACATTTTCAAATTTCTTATACTTTGACAACCTTATGCTTTTGACATTCACTTAATTAAATGAATTATTCTGGTTGTAATAACATTAGGTATTAATTTAATGTCAAACATGATAAATTAAGTGATAATAGTAATGGATCACTATAAGAATTTTGAGTCAGATAAACGCAATACTATTGAGTTATTACAACATATAGTTTTGACATTCAAATGTAACATCTGTACATGGCGGCACGTCCTGCTCAAAATTGGCGCGAATTTCACATATTTCTACAAAAAAATTTAATGTACATACTGGTTAATGTTTGAACAATCTGCGCGCCGGCCAATATTCACAAAAAGTTATTACTATTTGAATTAATTGCACATACCATGCATCTTAGTCATTTGACATCAAAACTTGATGACAACTTTCAGATTTTTTTTATGACTTATATAAACAAAACCACCTTGTTCGGGGTAACTTAAAGTACAGTAATTGATTTTTTCTGCTTTGGTTCAAACTTGACCTTCATGAGATATAAACGGTTTTAATTTTGAAAAGTTCTAAGCGACAAGTAGAAAAATGGCAAGTGTCGGAACAATTTTTAAATTTTTTTTCGAAATAATGTTAGAAAATGGGTTTTAATGACGTATAATTGCAAATTAATAATTGCTTAATAGTATCAATAGCTGAAAATATTATATTTGTGCGAATTATAATATAATTCGTTGAAAGAATGTAAGCAACATACAAGTTAAAAGTTGCTGAGAAATGCCCATATACTATGAAAAAAAATTTTAAATAATTAATGTAAATCCTTTAAAACACCGAAAAACTAGTTGCGCTATCGTTTTGTCGTGGTCTCTACATAAGTTTTGCCATTGAAGTACACACGGTTCGATTTTCCATGAAAAATGGTGAATAACACAAAAACATTTGCATATTTGCAATAATTAGTGACTTCATCGTGTTCAACGACTCAAAATACATTAAAAACAATTATCATAGCATGTTTTAAAATTTCACTTGAACTTAAAAGCATCAAAAACTGTACACGGTTCGCTTCAAAATTTTATTAAAATTATTGGTAAAAGGGTTTACCTTAAAATGGCCATAAAACGAGTAAGTGACCAGGTACGATTTTACGGATCTTGTTTTTGGAATCTCCGAATACTAAATAATAGTTGAGCATTGTCAGATTTGGTTGACAATTTTTACCGATCTTGATCTTGCTTCAAACGAGCAGTGTCGGCCAAAGTGCTAAACTTAAAATGGCCATAAAACGAGTAAATGAGCAGCTCCTATTTTGCAGATTATGTATTTGGAATCTCCGGACCCTATATAATAATTACGCATTGTCAGATTTGGTTGACAATTTAATCGATCTTGATCTTGTATGAAGCGAACCGTGTACACATGATCAGTGCGAGTGAGAGTTTGATTCGTATTGTCGTGGGTGCGCACGTACTTTTCTTAAGCTCGTCCAGAGTCAAAGTTAGTAATGGATTACACAATTTGCAAACAAAAATTAGAACGTACTGATTGTACAAAAATCACTTGCGGCGACTGCTTCAATTATTTTCATGGCGCGTGTGTAAATTTAAGCAAAACCGAAATAAATTACTTCTACAATAGCAACATAAAGTATATATAGGTGCGAGAAATGTAACACACTTCGTTGCAAATCTATGCAAGAACAAGTCTCTCTTATGTCCAACGCAATGAGTCATTAGTCCGAAGTCCATCAAC
Organism: Tricholauxania praeusta; assembly: GCA_949775025.1. Classification (NCBI taxonomy): domain Eukaryota; kingdom Metazoa; phylum Arthropoda; class Insecta; order Diptera; family Lauxaniidae; genus Tricholauxania; species Tricholauxania praeusta. Next base: position 4,553,304 of record OX459032.1, on the reverse strand, counting down.
AGATGAAAGAAAATTGCAAAAATATTGAAGAGACAAACCAACCTCCAGCAACAGAGAACAAAATAACAACACAACAGCAACAGCTAAAACCAGCAAATAAGCAACAACATCTACAGAAAGCATTAGAAATAGTTAAAGAAAAGAACAAAATTTCACCTCGAACTACATCAGCATCCCAGCAACAGCAATATCAACAGACGATGATAAAACAGAATGAAAAAACTGCAACAAACCAATAAACTAAACAAATGCAAACTTCACAAGCCTCAATTTCAGGGACGTGAACCGGTTTTGAACCGGAAAGCCACTTTTTTTTTAATAATTAACTGAACCATTAACCGAACCGAAATTTTCGACAAATGATTGATCCGAACCGAAAACCGAACCACTTTTTATAACGGTTCGAGGGTTCATTCTGACCAATTTTCAATGGACAAATTTTCCCCACTTGTTTTATTTTTTTTGTTAAATATGGACATTGATGAAATTTTGAAAGAAATCGGGAAGCATGAGACAGTGTTCAAAAATAAATCATTAAAAGATAAAATCAAGTCGTTTGATAATATAAAGCGGCTTTCAAATAATGTTAATGTTTGAACTTTTGGAATAACTACCCTGCCAAAGAATTATCTGAATTAGCTCAAATGTATGTCAGTGTTTTGTTCTGATAACTCAGTCGATGGCTTTAGTGATTGTAATAATACGTTAATTAAAACTCTTTGCTCGCAACATTCTGGCTTAAAAGTAGTGCACTTTAATGCAAGGAGCCACAATTTGATGAAACTTGATTATGTTAAATCTGTTTTTGAAACCTCAACTGTGGATGTTATTTGTGTTACTGAAACTTGACATACATTTGAAGCTGAAATCTTTAACCATAAAATTTTTTCTAATAAATGTTGTCCCAAAAAACGGGTGGCAACCCTAGTTTAGGACACGCTTTGGCAAGGCAACCCTATATATTCTGTTTAGGCTCATCGAGCTCTATCATTTGACACCAATTTCATGCTGTAATTTATTAAGAAAAATTTACGCGAAAAACGGGTGACAACCCTAGTTTAGGACACGCTTTGGCAAGGCAACCCTATATATTCTGTTTGGGCTCATCGAGCTCTATCATATGACACCAATTTCATGCTGTAATCTTATACACTTTTTATTAAGAAAAATTGGCGCAAAAAACGCGAGGCAACCCTAGTTTAGGACACGCTTTGGCAAGGCAACCCTATATATTCTGTTTAGGCTCATCAAACTCTATCATTTGACACCCATTTCATGCTGTAATCTTATACACTTTTTATTAAGAAAAATTGGCGCAAAAAACGGGGTTTTTTCGGCCATCGGGACACGCTTTGGCAAGGCAACTCTAGATATTCCATTTAGGCTCATCGAGTTCTATCACTTGGCATAGGTCCCATGGTGTAATCTTATACACTCGACTTTTCTACAGCCGGCTCTTGGGCTATATAGCGTATGACAAAAATTATATGTTCATATATATTTCTATATTCTCTTGGATTGTTACTGAATAAAAATAACACAAATTTGCATAGTTTTTTTTTCATCCCCGAACCGTTGAGCCGAACCGAAACCATGGTTCAAAGAAAACAAATACCGTTTTGACAAACCAATCCAAAAGTGCAAAAACGGTTCGAACCGATGAACCGAACCGACCAAATTTTTCACCCGGTTCACGTCCCTGCTCAATTTCAAGTCTAAATGACAATCAGCAGCATCAACAAGAACAGGAAGAGATAACGCTTGCAATTATCTACAATGAGCGCATTGTGATTAAAGAGATGCACACTACTTCTCTCTCCTTAATCGGCTCTTTACAAGAGGTAAACAGCAGGGATGATATTGGCATATTTGTAAAAGGGCCAAAATACGAACTAAAATAGGGCTTTTTTGACATAAATAGGGCTTCTGTAAATCAAATCGTATACATATAACCATTTATATTATAGCCAAATTTTTTATTTTTATAAAATTTATTTTGTTGTTTAAATTTAATTGTACACATAAATTTTACATATGAACATTTAAGTTTTAGATTTTTTTGTATACACTCTAAAGAATGAAAAATGCGATGATGTGTAAATTTACTATATTAATTATAATATAATAATACTAGTGTATTATTGTTGTAAAAAATACAAAAAATGTGTAAAAATTTACATGAGATGTGTATTTTTCAAAATTCTAGGATACACGCACTTAATATGTAAAATTGCAGAAAAAATTGTGTATTCAACCACCTTTTACTAGTAAAAATATGTATTCTACTGTCTATTACGAAAAAAAATGGTATTCTACTTTTATTACACAAATTAAAGTAGTCTCTTATTGAGCTGTCATTCAGTATGCACATAAATTATGAATACATTTCATGTGTAAAATTACAACATTTAATAATGGAAACACTATTGCAACATTAAATATAGTAATTTTTTTTTAAGAGTGTACCATATATTGCTCATTTTCTTCAATAACGAAAAGAACGAAAAAATTCAGTTAAAATGCTTGTCTTGAAATATCTGATTTTTTGAGTTATGATGTTATTGAAGAAAATTAGCAATATATTAAAGAACTAACTATGGTGAGATCAATTTTTAGAAACTTCTTCAAAAGGAAATGCAGAAACAAACGATATATTTGCAGATTTAGCACAACAAACTTAACATATTACTCAGGTCAACAGTATGTACTGGCAACACTAAAAATATTTTGAATTTTTTTTCTTACGTGTAATTTTTGATTAACCGTCAGTTTTGAATATTCGCTGTAATCGACAGATTTCTATAAATAAATCGATTTTTATATCATGTATTCATCGCGAAGAAGTTGTCTCAATGATCTTAATGTGTTTTGTTACATTTGTGGTTAATACACAGTGAAGAAGTACAGAAAACCTATAACAGATTTTATAAAAAGGTCTTATTTTGCTTACTTTGAGTCGAAAATTGTGGATGAATACAAGCCGTGGATACCCCAAATTGTTTGTAAAATGTGCTATGAGCACTTGAGACAGTGTATTAGTGGTAAAAAAAACCATATGAGGTTCGGAATGCCTATGCAATGGAAAGAACAAAAAAAAATCACTTCGATGACTGTTACTTCTGCTGTATTAATTTGCGTGGTGTAAACGGTAAAATAATGATTTATACAGACTTAGATTCTGCTAGAAGACCCTTACCACATTCAGAGGAAGTACCTGTTCCAGCATTTTGTTCCATTCGTGAATCATCATTTGAAGATGTCATTAATGAAGTGAGTAGCGACATCGATTTCGAAGGAATACCATCTACAGAGCCAAAACCTTTTACCCAAGAAGAATTTAATGATTTGATGAGGGATCTTAAACTTTCTAAGGAATCTGCAGAGGTTTTGGCTTTCAGATTAAAAGAAAAAAATTTGTTGGCGTCAGGTACAAAAGTGAAATAATTCTCGAAATGGGTCTTTCAAAATACCTTGAATGGCGTCTCTTTATAGACAGCTCTAAATGAAGTCGTTCAGTCGTTTGTTGAAGTAACTTAAAACTTTCTCGGAAATTACTGGTCAAATAACTGCTCTCAAATTAAAAATGACATGCTAGAGCACTTTAATAACTTAGAATGTAATATGTCCATCAAAGTGCATTACCTTCATAGTCATCTTGACCAATTCTCAGAAGAACAAGGGGAGTGGTTTCACCAGAACCTAAAAACTATGGAAGAAGGATACCAAGGCCAATGGGATCGCCATATGATGGCTGACTATTGCTGGGGATTCAACGTGTTTCTACTACACCTCAATCATGAAAGTCGCGAAAAAGAAAGTTTCTATTTAAATAATGTAAGCTGTTTTTCATGTAAACTTTTTTTTACAAGGCAAAATCTAGAAAACTACACGTAGGATATCAAAATTTATGCTAATAATGTATTCAATATAAGGTTCTTAGTTAAAATAAAAGTACAACTTCTCGGCACCAGAACTAGTGTTGACCAGTGTTATAAATCAAATAAAACTTTTTTCATATAAAAAAATCACTTGTTTTTGATTTGAAATAATTTTAGTTTGAAGTTTAAAAAGTTGAAGGCCATCGTATTACTTAAGGGTACACTAAAATTTTTTAGAAGAAAAAAAAAAACACTTAAATTATCCTTTGAAAAATAAAAAATTATGATTATTTTTCGGTAGAATTTTGCAAAAGGCCAAAAAGGCCAAAAATGAATAAAAAGGGCCACGGGGCTTTTGAAAATTAAAAGGGCTCAAAAAAGCCCTAAAAGCCCCCAAATATCATCCCTGGTAAACAGGTTACTTGCTGATAAGGTAAATATCTTGCAAAGAGAAGTGCGTTTTTTGCAGCAAGAAAAAAACGATAAATTCATTGAAATTGTTTGTATTCCTAATCTTAACAATAACAATGCCCTGGATTGCGCGCTAAAAGTATTTTCAACTGGTCTTAGTACCAACATTACAGAAGAGCAAATAGACAGCTGCTACGTAAAAAATATTAAGAAAGAAAGCGATGCAGCAGCAAATCATGTGACCCTTCCAATATTGTGCGTTAAGTTTGTTTTGGATTAACCAAGAAAAAATAGTAAGACAAAAATATGTAAACAAATAACTTAAACTCAATAATCTTTGGCAGTTCCCATTCAAGCTTTATTTATATAAATGATAGTGAGGGTATTCCTCTAAACGCGAAAACTCGAAAAGCGCGAAAACTCGAAAGTTTTCGAGCTTGCTTTCGGGAACACCCCTATCATTACAAACTCGTAAATGATTGAGCAATGGCAATTTGACAGTTTGATCAGTGTTACCGCTGCCATGAAAAAAAATGTATCACACCAAAACGAAAAAATATGTAGAATTAAGTTAATAAATAACAAAACACAAATAGGTAAACAAACAAAGTTTCTGAGAATTGCGCTTTTCATATATTTAAAAAACATTCTGTTAAGTTTATGTGCAAATTTCTAAAGAAACTTCAAACTGGCAGCAAATTATTTCGACAAACGGCAACACTGATTCATTTTCCAACTTTTCGAGGCCACTTGCTCAACTAATTAGCCTCGAAAGTTGCGCAAACTTTTCGTCATACAAATTATTTTCGAGACTCGAAAATGTGCTCAGTTTTCGCAGTTTACGCAGTTTTCGAGGCTTTTTCGCGTTTTCAGGAATACCCTCAGTATATCGAATGAAAATAGAAAAATATTTAATGCCTGTCACAAGTTAAAGAAGGAGAAAAATTATAGGTTTTTTGGTATAAAAATGGAAGGATTCTAATGCGTAAAATGGAAAATGATATAATAGTGATAAATTCAATGGAGGATCTGAAGAGATTAATATAGTAAATTAATAGTTACTAAATTAGAGACAAATTGTTATACAATCTGTTCGATATAAATACTGATCCTTTAGTAAATTTCGTAAATATTCCTTTTACGCACTGTGAAAATGTTTCCTTTGACACCATATCCTCCACTCCAACATATGCCAACGGTTTTTATTTAATTCACCAAAACATCAGAAGTTTAAGAAAGAATTTTGATAATTTAACTTTAAATGTCGATTTTTTTGTTAATAAGCCTGATTTTGTCTTTTTGTCTGAAACGTGGATTTTTCATGAAGAAATTCCGCTATTTGATTTACCGGGATATAAGTTCTTTGCGAAATGCAACAACAACTATGCATCTGGAGGTGTTGGGGTATTTGTGAAAAATGATTATGACTGTGAATTTTGTGCTTTTAATTCATTAAGTGCTGATGTCTTAAATATAAAATGTATGATAGACAACAAGAATTACTCCTTCTACGAGTATTGCTTATATCGTTTTCACAACTCCTCTACAACCGAAACTTTTTTAAATGATTTAAGTACTTTATTGCTGGGCGACATGTCCGAAAACATAATAGTGTTTGGTGATATGAATTTAAATTTGCTGATAGAGTCAGAATTTGCCAAAAAATATCTAATGCTTCTTTCATCATTTGGACTAGTATCATGTGTTAATCAGCCAACCAGAATAACGGAAACTTCTGCAACATGCATTGATCTTATTTTTGTACGATTGGGGCAATCAAACAATGCTTCGATTTGTAGTTCTGTAGCACAATTTGGTATTACTGATCATTGTATGACGTGCCTTTGCTTCAAAAACGTTGAAAAACCCAAAAATCAACCTAGGATAGTATTTCCTTTCATGGAAAAACAAATTTCATTGCTTTGAATTTACGCCTCCGCTATGAAACATGGGATAGTGTTTATGAAGCACTTACGCTATTTAATGACACTTTAAGTAATCATGTCTGCGCTTGCACTGCGGAGTTAAAAAATAGAAACAAAAAGGTCAAGAGGTTGAAGCCGTGGATATCGATATAGTTATTAAAGAAAATTGAAATTAAGAATAAAGTTTACAAAAAAAGTATAAAAAATCCTGCCAATGTAAATATTAAGATGCAATAGAAATAGCAATAGAATCTACCAATTGCAGAAACAACTTCTATGCTAATGAATTCTCTAAATTACAAGGTAACATAAGAAAAGAGTGGCAACTTGTCAATAATATATTAAATAAAACGTCAACTAATGAGCAAATTGGTAATCTAATTGTAAGTGATAATGTTGTCACAAGCGCTTTTGGAAAGGTCAATGCTTTTAACGAATTTTTTGCCAAAATTGGCAATGATGTTGTTTTTGATAATGGATTGAATAATAATTTTTGTGACTGTTTAAAAAAAAGAATAGGTTTACTCTGAGAGCGTTTTTTTTTGAGCCCGTCTCATCTTATGAAATATTTAAAATAATTATGTCTCTGAAAAATTCTAGCTCGAAAACAGAAATAAGTTTTTCTAATACTTTTATTAAACTGATTTAGGCTGCATTTAGGTGCCCTCATACAAAAATATTTTTAAAATAGCATTTTCACAAAGACCACTGCATCGATTCACATGGAATTTACACCACGTAGCTTTTATATTAAGAGGCATAGTTAAGCCTATAAAACTTTTATTTAGGGTGGCCCTGATACACAAATATTTTTGAAACAGCATTTTCACAAAGACCACTGCATCGATTCACATCGAACTTACACCACGTGTCTTTTATATTAAGAGACATACTTAGTTTAGTCTATGAGACTTTTATTTAGGCTGCATATTTAGGGTGGCCCTCATACAAAAATATTTTTAAAATAGCATTTTCCCAAAACCACTACATCGATTCACATGGAATTTACACCACGTAGCTTTTATATTAAGAGGCATGGCTTAGTCTATAAAACTTCTATTTAGGGTGCATATGTAGGGTGGCTCTCATACAAAAATATTTTTAAAATAGCATTTTCCCAGAGACCACTCCATTGATTCACATGGAATTTAAGCCACGTGTCTTTTAAATTAAGTCCATAAAACTTTTATGTAGGGTGGCCCTTACACAAAATATTTTTAAAATAGCATTTTCACAATGACCAGTCCATCGTTTAACATAGAGTTTAGACCACGTGCCTTTTATATTAAGAAACATAGTAAAGCCCATAAAAATTTTATTTAAGGTGCATATTTAGGGTGGCTTTCATGCAAAAATATTTTTAAAATAGCATTTTCACAAAAACCACTACATCAATTCACATGGAATTTACACCACGTGTCTTTTATATTAAGAGACACTGTTTGGCCCATAAAATTTTTATTTAGGGTAGCCCTCATACAAATATATTTTTAAAAAAGTCATTTTCAATAAGACCGGATAATCGATTCAAACTTAATTTACGCCAAGTAGCTTTTATATAAAGAGGCAGAGCTAAGCCTACAAAGCTTTTATTTAGGGTGGCCCTCATACAAAAATATTTTTGAAATAGCATTTCGATTCACACCGAACTTACACCACGTGTCTTTTATATTAACAGACATAGTTTGAATAAAATTGTTTATTTAGGGTGCATATGTAGGGTGGCTCTCATACAAAAATATTTTCAATATAGCATTTTCCCAGAGACCACTCCATTGATTCCCATGGAACTTAAACCACGTGTCTTTTATATTAAAAGACTTAGTTAAGTCCATAAAACTTTTATTGAGGGTGGCCCTTACACAAAATATTTTGAAAATAGCATTTTCACAGTGACCAGTCCATCGTTTAACATAGAGTTTAGACCACGTGCCTTTTATATTAAGAAACATAGTAAAGCCCATACAATTTTTATTTAAGGTGCATATTTAGGGTGGACCTTATGCAAAAATATTTTTAAAATAGCATTTTCACAAAAACCACTACATCGATTCACATGGAATTTACACCACGTGTCTTTTATATTAAGAGACACTGTTTGGTCCATAAAATTTTTGTTTAGGGTGGCCCTCATAGAAATATATTTTTAAAAAAATCATTTTCACTAAGACCGGTTAATCGATTCATACCAAATTTACACCGCGTAACTTTTATGTTAAGATGCATAGCTAAGCCTACAAAACTTTTATTTAGAGTGGCCCTCATACAAAAATATTTTTGAAATAGCATTTTCACAAAGACCACTGCATTGATTCACATGGAAGTTACAAGTATCTTTTATATTACGAGGCACAGCTAAGACCGTGCAGTACCACGCTTTCCATATAAGAAAATACCAAAATTTGGGATGCAGATGAATGAGACTAGATACATATATTAAAAGTACGGGAAAAAAGAAGTTTCAATGAGAAAATGCGAATAAAACAACATTTTGTATATATCAGCAATTATTTGATGCAGATGATTGAGACTTGGTAATAATATAAAACGCAAAAACTATAATAAATTAAACTCATCGCACCACCTAGCAGTAAGGTACTTTATGTAAAAGAGTAGGGACAGAAGTTGATTTCGCTTTAAAAATGGGCTGATTCGCTTTTACATTCCATAGCATGAGTTCATACAGCTTCGCGCCACCTACCAGGAAGGGCAGAACAACGTCTGCCGGGATAGCTAGTTTTTAATAAAAGTATTCTTGCAGGCATTTTTCCGAGTGACCTTAAAAAAGCTGAAGTTATTTCATTATTTAAAAAGGGTAACAAAATGCTCCTTAATAACTATAGACCGATTTCCGTACTTCCAGTTTTTTTTTTAAATTTTCGAAAATGTAGTTAAAAAAAGGATGATAATTTTTCTGAACAAAATAAAATACTTAAGCAAGTGTCAATTTGGCTTCCGAGAAGGTATGTCTGAAGATGCCTTCCTAAATTGTTGCAACAATTTAAACAATGGCCTTAATCAGAAAAAATTCTCTGCAGTTTTGTTCATTGACACTACAAAGGCTTTTGATACAGAAAGAGAAACTCTACAAATTGGTTTAAGTCTTTCTTAAGTGATAGAAGTCAAAAAGTTAAGTCTGAAAATCAGTATAGTGATTACTTAAACATAACCATCGTTGTACCACAAGATTCTGTCCTCGGACCTATTTTTTTTCTAGTTTTTATAAACTCTATTTTTGATCAATACTTTTATAGTGACATTATAGCTTTTGCTGATGACATGGCATGTACTTACACAAGTGATTCATTACTAAGACTAACTGCTGACTTAAATCACGATTTAAGTACATTAAGGCATTGGTTTTCAATGCATACACTTGTTTTAAGCGACAAGACTAAGATTATGTATTTTAATGTTTCAGGCAAGGAAATTCACTTTTTTAATCGCATTTTTCATGCAGCTGAATGTAGGAAGTATAAACTAGATAGCACTATCGGTACTTTCCCTAATATGGCACAAACATACTTTCACAAACGTGCCTGCTGTAAAGAATGCTTTGCCATAGAATGGGTGAAATCTTTTAAATATCTTGGCTTGATAATAGACTGGAAAATATGCTGGAATGACCACACATCTACATTAAAAACATATTTAATGGGTGCTATTCGTCAATTGTATCTTTTACAAAAATACTGCAATTAAAAGCTATTAATTGGAATTACCATGGTATCTTTCATTCCAAGATACAATATAGTATAGCTTGCTAGGGTGTCACCAATTTATACAAAATTAATCCGTTGCTGTTTGCGCAGAAACACGTTATTCGTATAATATGTAAAAAGAATCGTCTTGCAAAAAGTCTTCCACTGTTCCGTAATCTGAAGATTCTACCTTTAAAGCACTTGTACTTTTTTAAAGTTTTAAAAGTCTTTTTTAAGAGATGTGCTTATTTAGTTAACAGAAATTACTCAGCTTATGCACTTAGAGCAAATACTTTAAATTTGGCTACCATACCAAACCATACCACAAAACACTTTTTGAATTATTATTTATCGGTTGCACCCAGGCCTTTCGATATGGATAATGTTGAAAACAATCGAATAGGAAGGAAAAATTTGAAATATGCCACCCCCACTTCTCCAATTCCGCCCACTTTTAGTTCAAAAAATTATATTCGTGATCGACATCCTCATATTAAATTTTAGCACAATAGCATGTATAGTTTGCGATATATGCAGGTGCCACGCCCACAGGTACTATTGGACCAAATTTTTGTAATAAGAGACCTTATAGCAAGTTTATGTACCTCATTAAATTTCAAAACGATTACGTTATTAGTTCTCTTAATATAACGTTTATAAATATTGTGGGCGGTACCACGCCCTTCAACGAGTTTTTTCAGTAAAGTGGCTTAGCTTGTATTAATGCCTGCTTTCAGCGCCATCATCTTCAAAATTATTATTAAAATCGTTTGTGACAATTTAGAGAAATACGGAATCAAAAATTTTAACAGTTGAAAAGTGCCACGCCCACTTTTTCGATTCTGCCCACTTTTATCACATTTCAAGATATATTTGATATGTATCCGTTTACCAAATTTCATCGCAATATCTTCAACGGCTTACAAGATATGGTGGTATAAATGATAAAATTTAGGGCTGTGCCCCTGCACGATCCTTTGGAAACTTGAAACCCAGCCTAATCCTAATTTGGTTCGCATGTGTACCAAAATCACCAAGTTTCATCAAAATCGCTGCAACTTTTTTCAAAATTGGTCTGGGTAAATTTACATAGAGCATGGGCGGTAGGCGTGTCCATTAACCGATTTCGCCCATTTCAATAGCAAGATGCCTGCAAGAAGGAGTGACCTGTGTGTGAAAGTTTCATTCAATTATCTTTATTGGTTTTTCCGTAAACCTGATTTCAACAGACGGACATGGCTAAATCGACTCAGGTGGTGACGCTGGTCAAGAATATATATACTTTTCCATACCTGCCACGCCCCCTTCTATGTGTTACAAACGGAGAGACAAAGTGAATATACCCTCGGTGTAGGGTATAAAAAAGACGAGCATAATTGGAGTGTGTAATTTAGTCCTTTGGCATAATGTGGGAACAGTAGCGCACATAGTGGATGGCGGTCCACGTATACATATATCTTATTTTGCGAGGGTTTTTGTTAAATTAAAAGTGAGGACCTTTTTTTACTAGATTATAAAGAAGTGGAAGGTATGTATGATGATTTTGTAATTCAGTGTGAAATATCTCATTTTGCTACCGTTTTTGGAGACATTTTTTTCTTGTGTATGTAGGGCAAGTGAACTTTTCGTCCCGGGCACCAAAAATATGCACGGTACGCCACTGTGTGGATATTCCCCTTCATGAACATTAATATGTTGAAGTTTTTGTCTGAAAGCGAGTCTCGTTTCGGCGTTAATATATCTTTGCCCGTGTAAAAAGATTTTAAACTGCAGCGCTTGAGGGTATAGCAGTATTATATTTAATAAACAGCTTTATGAATATCTGTTCCCTGAGGAATGCCGCATCGTTGAACATGCCACATTTTGATTTTTGTGTGTTAAGTTTTTCTTTAGACTGAGTAAAAGAATTGAAAAAGTCTTCCTCATCATTGTCGTTGTCACTCGCGTTGTAGCCTGCGCCACTTAAACTATCTCTGTTCTGCGAACTTTTGGCAGCTTCTTGTCGTAACGCCTCTTCTAACTTTTTTTTATGCATTTTTTTATTGTATCCACTCGACTACTGTCATACTTTTTCATCCATATCAACCGGAACGTATTTGTTGTCAGAACTTGTTTTTCGCGGCGCGGCGCGGAGTGAGTGGTATCTTTTGGTAAATAGTAGGTACTGGATTAACGATTAACGGACTTGGTGAAATTTAACGGAAGTTAACAAGTCCGTTAACACTTTTTAAAGTTAACTTTAAAGTTAATCCGTTAGTCGAAATGTCAACTTGTTAATTAACGATTAACGGATTAACGAGTTAATGCCCAGCTATGCTTGTCACACACCAGTTTTGTCTCTCCGTTATGAGTCGCTTTAACATAGACTTGTCCACGTAATGAAAAAACTGCTGCAAGCTTACTCTCTCCTTTTCTCTACATAGCGTGTAATAAAATCGCGCGGTTTGTTTTTGTCAGGCTTTCATGTAAATAAAACTTCTTTGATCACCCCATGTCGCAGAGTGTTAGCTGGCGCTTCTTGGATTTGCAAAACGCAGCTATGTCTTTGAAAAGATTAATACGATCAGATACGCAGAGGCTAGCTTGACTATCATCGCAAAGTTGTTATTTGTACTGATATTGTTGTTATTCTTATGCTTATTATTGAAGTGAAAACTTCTTATGGCACGTTGTGCGGCTGAGGAAAAAAGTATAAACTCGCGACACCGACCGTCATCGGGATTCCCCGTCATGAATGCGATAGTAAAATTTGAATGTTCTTTGAAGACTTGGGAAACGAACTCGATTTTGGAATTTTTAAGACTTGGGAAACGAGCTCGATTTTATAATTTTGAAGACTTGAGAAACGAACTCGATTTCAGAAATTTGAACACTTGGGAAACAAACTCGATTTAAAATTTGGAAGACTTGGGAAACGAACTTGATTTTAGAATTTTGAAGACTTGGAAAACGAGCTCGATTTAAAAAAAATTTAAAAAACGTTGCCTACTTTTAGGCGGTATTAATAATTTGCCCCTAAAAGTATGCAACACTTTCCGACAAATTTCAAAACAGCGCCTAAAAGTAGGCAACGATTTTAAAAATTTCAGATAATGTTGCCTACTTTTAGGCACTATTTTGAAATTTGTCGGAAAGAGTTGCATACTTTTAGGGGTAAATTATTAATAGCGCCTAAAAGTAGGCAACGTTTTTTGAAAGAAAAAAAAATGACCCGTCAAAGTATGCAAATTTTTCGAAAAAAAATTTTAAATTTGTAGCATACATATGTTGACTTCCGGTTAGCTGTTGCTCAATCAGCAAATTTTTATCTGCTAGCGCAGCCGAAAGCAGAGCCAGCAGCCCAAAGCAGAGAAAAATCTGAAATACCAGGCCACCATGAACCAGCAGCAAGCAAATTTGGTTTTTTTGAAAAACTTTAAAACGTTATATCTCGGCTATTACTTAACCGATTTAGACAAATGAGGTGTAATAGTTTTTTTAAGAACAAGCAGATTTTTTTAAAGTCATTTGTATTTTGATAAACTGTCACTAGATGGCGTTTTAAGCAGTTTGAATATTCTAACAGCCATAACTCGGCAACGAATAAGCCGATTTTGATTAATGTGGTGTCATAGTGTCTATAGGAAGAATCAGATTTTTAAGTTAAGTTTAAGAACAATTATGTTTAAGCTATTTAGTCACAGGTCCAGGTACTTTCTTCACCTGATTTTTTCTTATACTTACATAATTCGCAATGATGTTTCTTACTGCAATCAGAATAAATTTTTGTTCTCAAACATTAGGAATACTAAGCTCAAATTTAATTATTCACAGTTGAGGCTACTGAGCCGAATATACTTCTTCCAGCAATTTTTGAAGTGAAAACTTCTTATGGCACGTTGTGCGGCTGAGGAAAAAAGTATAAACTCGCGACACCGACCGTCATCGGGATTCCCCGTCATGAATGCGATAGTAAAATTTGAATGTTCTATTGTTTCTTTTAAATAAATATTCCAAGTGGAAGACAAAAAGCAAAGCAGACACACTAACTGACACATTCCATTCTCATTCAACGATTGTTATGCTTACATGTTTGTTTCTTTCAAATTCCGCGTTGTTGCGTTGACAAATTGAGAATGAGAGCGAGAGTAAAATTTGAATACATTCTCCGTTTTTGTCTTCCATTGCATTGCCATATAAAAAGAAAACGTACACATACCAACTAACACACTAACTTGCCATTAAACGATTTGTTTTCAAATAGATCATGTTTTCACATATATTATTATGCATTTTGTCCACGTCACATTAATTAACAACAATTAAGAATTTTAAATTTTACAATTAAAAAACTTTTATTTAATTCCGTCAAGTGAACGTTTAGTTTTATATTTTAATACATATGTTTCGACAGTACTTGCTGTCATCATCAGTTAACTATGACTAACTAGTATTGAACATTGATTTAGTTATTCTTATTATGTGCAACGGTATTCTTAATTTATTGTCAGTTAACTATGACTAACTAGTATTGAACATTGATTTAGTTATTCTTATTATGTGCAACGGTATTCTTAATTTATTGTCAGTAAAACTCTGTTACACAGTATAAATTAAGAATACCGTTGCACATAATAAGAATAACTAAATCAATGTTCAATACTAGTTAGTCATAGTTAACTGATGATGACAGCAAGTACTGTCGAAACATATGTATTAAAATATAAAACTAAACGTTCACTTGACGGAATTAAATAAAAGTTTTTTAATTGTAAAATTTAAAATTCTTAATTGTTGATTTGTTTTCATTTCTGTCGGCACTCCCGGAGTGCAACCCGCCGTTTTTTTTTTTTTTGATCTCAGTCTGAAAATGTCACGAATTTTAGGACTATCTAAGTAGTTTAATAACCTTACATGTTTTCTCGAGTAGATTTTGTAAATTTTCATTCTCGTAGTATGGAATGCCATTTATGATGACATCAGATGAGACAGCATCATTCTCGAATTTTTCTACTTGTTTTCTCAAGTCACATACTTCCGTATTAAGTGCGGGAGAGATGGCAATTTCGTTAGAGTCGTTGCATTTACATGTCTCAATTTGTTTCTTTAATTCGCTGACTTCTTGCTAAATGTTTCCAAATTCGTTGCAAATTAATTCCACTGCAGAAACTCTCATTATAACATTTTTTTAGTGTTGCTTTGATGTTGGAGAGTTCAGCTGACATTTGTCATAGTTGCCATCTTTTGTCATAGTTGCCATCCTTAGCGTCCTGAAAGCCTTCATGGCGCTGAGGCACTAATGAAAATATTATGATTTAGTTTGTAACAACGATAATAAAATATAAAAAAAATATAATATGATATGATATGATATGACACTGCAGGACTACATATTTGTTTTGGCAATGCTTGTAGATGATAACTGGCTTGTGCTGATAATCCAGCTTTAGAAGTCCACAGTCCGAAGTCCGAATACTTAAATGCTCGAAAAAGTGATGGAATCCAGACTGCATATTCGAATGCTATGTGGCATAAAATTATTTTGCAACTTAAGTGAAAATTGATTTTATTTAAATTTTTTTTGTGTTTTACGACATTCTAAAAAAAAACACCTTTGTATGCATTTTTATTTACAGGAGAACGCCCCTACAAATGTCATTTGCCTGACTGCGGTCGAGCTTTTATACAGTTATCAAACCTGCAGCAACATTTGAGGAACCACGACGCCCAAGTGGAACGTGCAAAAAATCGTCCATTTCATTGTAATATATGCGGCAAAGGATTTGCAACGGAGTCTAGTTTACGGACGCATACATCAAAGGTTAGTACTATTGGCATTTAAAAGCACAAGCAACAAAACTTATCCCATAGAGCCTTTTAATATACATACAGCTGAAAAACAGTGAACCAACTAGTGAGCAATAAGGTCCTCCCCTGTGAATCTATACATCTACATATCTACGAGAATACGAGTATTTTTTCAATATGCCGTATGCTTGGTATCAATCAAAATTAATATTGGCAAAATTGCTCTCACGACGAAAAAAATTTTTGGGTCGAATTTGATAACTAGACTATTGGCACAAGAATAATGAAGATACAAGTCTTATCAAAAATAACTAGTTAGTAAAAAATCTCCTGGACTTGATCGTATTACACCCAATACCAGGAGACCGACCATAGTTCGGTTTTTTATTTCAAGGTTTAAAAAGTCGAAAGAAAATGCAAGTGAAATGAGTCAAAAATATATGGGAAATATTTAAAAAGTTGAAAGAGATTGATAAAATATGGAAAAGGTTGTATAAGTCAAAGAGTTTAAATATGTATGGAAAATGTTGAAATGGGTTGGAAAAGCCGAAAAATGTTGAAAAAAGTTGAAAATTTTGAGAAAAGTTGAGAAAAAAGTTGTAACAGGTTGAAATAAATTGAAGAGGTTGAAAAAGTCGATATAATATCGAAAATATTGAAAAAAATTGAAAGAGCTTGCAAAATTCGATAAGGTTGAAAAAGTCTAAATAGGTTGAAAAAGTTGTAAAAAATATGGAAATTTCGCAAAAAGTTGAATGAGAATGAATAAGTCAGAAATATTTGAAAAATTGAACTAGTTGAATGGGGCTAAAATAGTCGATAAAATATGGAAAATGACGAAAAAAGTTGAATACTGTTGAAATAGACGAAAAAAATTCAAACACGTTGAAAAAAGGTGAAAGAGGATGAAACAGTAGAAATAGAGTGATAACATCGATAAAATGAAAAAAAATTTTGAAAAAAGTTGAAAGAGGTCGACAAAGTTGAAAATTTCGGAAAAATTTAATTATCCCTATACCAAACTTTATGAGAATCATTTATCTAGTACATTAAATATAACATTAAACGATTTTCGCTTATATGGGAGGTGCCACGCCTACACGTACTATTGCGCCCATGTAAAACTTTTGTCTGTGCCACGCCCTTCAAAGAGTTTTCCCAGTATTTTGTTATAGCTTGTTATGATGACTGCTCTTGGTGGTATTATATTTGAAACTTTTGTTATGGTTCGTAAGTTACATTTTCGAGAAATATTGAATTTAATTTTTCAATTGTTGGAAAACAGCACGCCCAATTTTCCAATTCTGCCCACTTTTTGTGGAAATAAAGACATTAGTCAGTGTAACAAATTTCATCACAATATCTTGAATGGTTTGGGAGATGTGACACAAAAATAAAAGTTAAGGGCTGTGCCACGCCCTTGTAAGAGCCTTTGTAAACTTAAAACCTTGCCTAGACTGAATTTTGTTCACATATGCACCAAACCCTCAAGTTTCATCAAAATCGCTGCAGCCATTTTTGAAATAAAGAGTGAAAATTTATATATGAGGTTTTGTCTACATTCGAGGCCATGTAAAGGATTAAAAAAAATGTTAACAGGTTAAAAATTGAAATAAAATAAAAAAAATTATTGTACTTCATGCACTTAAAGCCACTTTTCGACAATTTGTTGAGTCTAATCGTTACAAAATAAAATTTTTGTTTTGTTCCTTTAAGGAGGGGGTAGGGTTTTAGCGCTACATTTTAGGCATAAGTTTAAAAATGTTTTTTAGTAATATGGTAAAAGTAAATTTATTAATTTAAAGAACATATAAAAGTACAATACTTAGAGAGTATTCTGTGAAAATTTCATTTAAAAATATTGCTAAATAAGCCATAGGCAGCAAATTTCCGCGAAAGCCTAAAAAAAAGGTGGTTTGCGGTGGACAACATAACTCATCACTTTATCATCTGAAATCAAAAAAAACAAAAAATTTGGTTAGCTTATAAATTTTTCAATGTATTGACGAAGGGTTTTTTTTCTTTGACGATTTATAAGATTTTTAAGCCAAAAAACGATTTTCACGTCGAAAATCAGTATATTTATTATTGCAGAACTAGTTGTTTTAATTTAATTTAATTTTTTTAATTTAATTTACTTCTTTAGGGTTGTACAGTAAGACTTAGTCTTTTATAGTACATCATTGGATGAATAACACAACAATAAACATTTGCTTAATTAATATAGTGTAACTAAGATTAAAAATATATCTAGTTATGTATAAATGTAAACATAAAGATATAAGGCGAGACAAGATAAAAAAAAGATATATAAGTATATAGATAGAGAATAAAATAAACTCAAACATAAGGAGTTTGAATCAAGAGTCTGAAAAATAGTCACGAATGGCACGCTTGAAGCTGCTTCCTAAAGTTATTTGTCTTAACATGTTGGGTAACGCATTCCAAAGCCTAATAGTGCTAATGAAGAAGTATCTAGTGCTGTTAAGGTGAATGTGCCTAGGGATAAAAAAATTTAAAGACCTATTTGACCGTGAAAAACTTAGCTTCTCAAACAGATATTCAGGTTTGCGAGAGGAAATAAGTTTATGTAGAAAAATAAGGTTGCGCATATTTAAATAATTCATTATACCGCAGCCAAGAATGCCCTTACTTAATGACGATATATGGTCAAACCGATGTACACCATAAACATATCTAGCAGCGTTATTAAATGCTACTAAAACTTTATGTTTTGATTGCAAGTCAAGTCCAGCATACACAATATCAAAGAAATTAATATGCGGCATAATAAGTTGTAAAACAAGCCTGCGTCTAGTTTCAAGAGGTGTAAAGCCTGAAGAAGAACGTAGACATCGTAATATCCCATATATTTTTTCAACAACACTATTGATATGGTCAGAACATTTAAGCTTAGAGTTAAGTATAAAACCAAGGCTCTTAACTTTATCCACAAAATCTAGCTGAACACTTCCAATGAACAACGACGGTAAATTTTCAAGACAAGGATCATTTCTCATAATTGGAAGTACTTTAGATTTTGAGGGATTAATAAACAGTAAGTTGTTAATAGCCCATCTGTTCAGAGAGGACAAGTCAGAGTTCAGCCTATAGCATAAATCTTCAATAAGCCCAATAGGTATTGAGAGATAGATTTGTATGTCGTCAGCGTAAGCATGAATTAAAGCATATTTGCACACATAAAAATATCATTAATAAACATAGAGAATAAAAGGGGACCTAAAATGGAACCCTGAGGAACACCATTGTTAATAATTTTAATGGATGAAAAACAATTATCTACCATAACACGTTGCTTTCTCTCTTCCAAATAATTTGACAACAACTTTACTGCATTACTACTAAAATTAAAGTATTTTTTTTAGCTTATCACAAAGGAGAGCATGGTTCACTGAATCAAAAGCTTTCGAGAAATCAATAAGTGATAGGAGAGTCAAAAAATTTTGATCATAAAATACCCTAATGTCATCAATTATTTTCATTACAGCCGTGGAGCAACTGTGACCAGCACGGAAGCCTGACTGTAAAGGGTGCAGTAAATTCGTTAAATTTAAGTATTCAGTGATTTGATCAGACATTATTCTCTCAATGACTTTCCCTAGAGCAGGCAAGATACTTATTGGTCTAAAATGATTAGGTTCTGAAGCAGATGCCTTTTTAGCAATGGGAAGCACGGTAGCAACTTTCCATAATTCAGGGAAACGGGATCAAGTAATACTTACTTAGATGGCCATAACAACCCGTTATCAGGTTACGGCCGACCTCATTAGCTCTCGCCAGGCGCCTCTGTTTTGCGCGCGCCTTCTCCAATCGTTAATGCCAAGCGCGGTTAGGGCTTCCTCAGCTTGGTCTATCCACCGGAGGCATGGTCTCCCTCTTCGTCATTGACCGGGGACCTTCCCTTCGAATACCTTTTTCGCTGGAGCTTCTTTATCCATACGATGGACATGACCCAGCCAGCGTAGTCGCTGTATTGTTATACGCTTAACTATGTCAATGTCGGCGTAGAGCTCATACAGCTCGTGGTTCATTTGAATGCGATAGTCGTCGCCAACTCGAACAGGACCAAAGATTTTGCGGAGAACTTTCCTCTCGAACACCCCAAGAGCGGCTGCGTCTGTTGTCGAAACCACCCATGCCTCAGCGCCATAAAGAAGCACAGGTAGAATGAGCGTCTTGTAGAGTGTTAGCTTTGTCGATCGAGAGAGAGAGCTCTGCAACGTAATTGCTTACTGAGACCGTAGTAGCACCTATTAGCAATTGTTATTCTCCGCTTAATCTCCAGACTGACATCATTGTTGCTGGTTACGGCAGTGCCAAGGTAGATGAATTCCTTGACAACTTCTAATTTACAGTTGCCCGCTGTAACATGAGAGTCTAGATCCCGTGCTCTCTTGTTGTTGTTAGTAGACATCATGTATTTCGTCTTGCCCTCGTTTACCGTCAAACCCACTTTGGCTGATTCCTTTTCAATAGCAGTGAAAGCAGCAGTAACATCTCTCTTACTCCGACCGATCAAGTAATACAATGATTGATAATATGGGTTAGCGGTGCTATAATATAAGACAATATTAATTTAATAAATTTAATTGGTAATCCATCAATGCCCACTGCATTAGAGCTCAGCTTCATTATGCATTTAATCACATCATTTTCATCAACAGTAGAAAATTGGAACGAGGAAAATAGAAAATTAGTAGGTAACTCAGGAGCCACGTCATTAGTTACAGTTGAAGAACAGTTAGGCGTGCTACTGGTCAGGAAAAAATCATTTAGCAGATTTGGGTCCAAACTGCATTTAGAAGACTTTTTGCTAAAAACTCCGTATTTCTTAATGTTTTGCCAAAGTTGTTTTGAATTTAAGTTGGCACTAAGTTTAGAAGAAAAAAATTTTCTTTTTTCATATCTCAGCAAACAAGTTGCCTCATTTCGAGCCCTTCTATAGTTATCCCAATTCTCAGCAGTATGGTTCAATTTCCATTTCGAAAGGAGCTTATTTTTTTTCTTAATGGCAAGCAGTACGCGACGCGTGAACTACCACTGTTAGTGACTTGTAGAGTACGCAGAGGAACATGAAGACTAAAAGCAAGATTTAAATTATTCATAAGAACACTTAGCTAAAGATCAACTGAATCATAAAACCAGCATTCATTCCAACTCATGCTAGACAAATCACTAACTAATACAGTAAAATCAATTGACTTATAATCATAATAAGAAATAGTAGCTGGTGAGGTTCTGCCCAGGTTAATATTGAAACAACTAAATATCAAATCATGATCAGACAAGAACGTCATTTGATAAAATTTTAGAAGAAGTGACGTGTCTGACACTAAGCAAACATCTAACAGACTGGGCTCACAGTTGTGTCCATAACGAGTAGGAACGCTAAAATTCACTATTTTTAAGCCACAGGTAGTAGAGTGGTAGTAAAAATTATCGGTAAAGGAGTCATTTAACAGCAGATTGACATTGAAGTCCCCACAAGCAATGAAAAAATCATAATCAATTAATCTTTTAGCGAGATCATTAAAAAACAATTCAAAATTGTGACATCTGTTTGGATTGTACACACATGAGACTAATATTTTCGTACTGTTGTCAAAAATTTCAACGTTAAGAAATTCGCAAATTCCACTGCTCATGTTGACAAACTTAACATTAATATTAGACCTACAGTATATAGCCACACCACCTCCCCTTCTTCCACTTCTATCACACCGAAAAAGATTGTAACCATTGATATTATAAAAAGAGTCCGACACTTCACATTTAAACCAAGATTCTGAAACACACAACACATCCACAGACGAACTTTCAAAGATAAATTTAACATATTCAATTTAATTATAGGCAAAGTATATGAAAACGTATAAGAAAGGAGAAACTAGAAAAATATAAAGAAAAAAAATTAAAAACACGATAAACATAACTAATAAATTTACCTAAGATAATAAAAGATAAATAAAATATAAAAAATTATAGTTTACTTAAAATAATATATAAATAAAAAACAAAATTAATTAAGACACCCTAAGACCTATTCCTAGTGCCGCACTCAAGACTCTCCTTACTGAGTACAACTGCTGCCTCTCCTTCCTGAGTCGCTCTCACGTATACAAGCCCACGTAAAGAAAAAACAGCAACAATTTTGCCTTCACGTTTCATTTGCAGAGCATGGGTCAAAATAGCGCGATATGATTTAGTGAGACTCTCATGTACAAAAAATTTCTCGCTACCACCGCATCCAATATCTTGCAGAAACAACTGTCGCTTGTTAGTTTTACGAAACAATGCGATCGCTTTGAGAATTTTGCTCCGTTCATGTGCAGACGCAAGCTTGATTATAATTGCAGGCTGATTTTTGTTACTATTGCTTTTCGTTCTAAAAGCATTGCGTAGCATAGGTACCTCACATTTAACCACGGAACACATACGAGCAAAGTTTCAATATTCTCACCATGAGAGAAAGGAATTCCGTTGATGATGATGTCGGTAGCCACGGAATCATTTTCATGTTTTTCGACTCTTTTCCTTAGATCATTTAATTCAGTGGTAAGAACACTAGAGAGGAGAGCATCAGGAGAGAAATTAGGTTTCACCGTTTCAACATCACTCTTCAGTTCAATGATCTGTTGTTTTATATTATTCACATCTTTACAAGCTTCTTCAACAACTGAAACTCTTGCTATCACATTTCTTAACGTACTCTTTATATTAGAAAGCTCTGCAGACACCTCACTAAGCCTTTCTAGAATACGCTCTTCAGAAGTTTTTAAAGCATTCGTCAGCTGATCGACAATACTCTCTTTGAAAACAATTAGTTTGGCATTAAGAGCTACCCCATCAAGCAGAGGAGAAATTGTTGACGATGACTCATTGCAGTTTTTGTTGCCAAGAGGGGTAGAGGGGCCAATATGCTGCTTTCTCAAATTGATGGCGCTCCTTGTATCTCTCTGTGTTGAAGTCATGTTGCCGCGCAATTTACAAAAACCAAAATTTGTGCAATCGATTTAATATTTAAAAAATTAAGTTACATGCATTTATTGTAAATAATGCCACAACAACTGCAAGGTTCTATGTGATATGAACAATTTAGTGAGTTTATACGGTAACTATCACGGAAAAAAAGCGTTTTAAACTGCGAGCACTAGTTAAACACGTCTACTCTTCACGACGCATTACTCAAATTGTAATGCAAAAAAAAAAAACCCTTCGTCATTACCTAGTTTTTTATGTATTTAAATAGTGTGTCAAATTTCAAGAGAATCGGTTAAGTAGTTTTTGAGAAAAAGTGTTCACCGACTTTGAAAAGTTAGTTTCGAGAAAATCACGTTTAAAGTTTTAGCACTGTGTTTTTTTTTCATATACTTACACAGAATCATCGAGACTCAAGACACTATATTTTCGTCAGTTTTACTCAAATCAACCTCAAATTTCAACCGGATACTTTTGAAGGGTTGTACTATCAAATAAAATAACAAAAAAAAATGGAAAAAACAAAATTTGGTAAAGCCCTACCCCCCCCCCCCCCCCCCCCCCCTTAATGAGAGGTTATTTTACTTATGTACTTTTTCCCGTTAAATTCGAAAATGAAAGTTAAACTTTTCTTATGGTACAGCTTTTGAGATATTGTTTTTTTCATTTTTTCGACATCTTTTTACTTTAAAATTCATATCTCCAGCTAGAAATGCCCAATCTAGTCAATCTTAGTACCAAATTAAAGGTATTAAAATGACAAACAAATTTATTTGATTAGATTTTTCATTGAATAAGCAGTTGAAAAAATATCGATGAAAAGTAACCAGATTTTTAAAAATTCAAGTTTAACAGTTGACTCTGTGGCCACGAAAAAATAGAAATGTAGGTTTTTGGACCTAGGTCCTTTCGACAGTAACCAATGCATTCTAAGTTATCAGAAATTTTGAACAAACTTATTCTGATAATACTTAAATACAAAAAAAAACATAAAAAATCGCAAGCGATTAAACTCATCAAATTGTCGAGAAAATTAATTTATTAAGAAAATGTAGGACTTGGAATTATTCATTCAATCGATCCCAACTTTGTCATTTTACGGTCGGTTTTCTTCTGGTTAGTCTAATTTCTTACATAAAAGTATCAGCATTTTGCAAATAAAGTACAATTAGAAGATCTTTATCGATTTCTATTTTTTCGTGGCCACAGAGTACACTGTAAGATTTGATTTTTATATAAATCTGGACTGTTTTCATCGATATCTTTTGAACCCCTTATTAAATAAAAAATTTAATCACTTACGTTTGTTTGTCATTTACATAAATACCTTTAATTTGGTACCAAGAACAAATAAATTCAGTATTTTTAGCTTGAGATATGAATTTAAAAGTGAAAAGAGTTCGAAAAAATTAAAAAACCACAATATCTCAAAAACTGTACCATAAAAAAAAATTAAAACTTCATTTTCGAATTCAGAGGGAAAAGTACATATTATTATTATTTACCACATAATGAAATCCATTATTTACCACAGCGTTTTTACTTACTGTCACTGTATATTTTCATATAGAAAACCTTTATAAAATTAATTATTTTAATAAAAAGTACACCAAATGCACCAAGGAGTTAAAGTCAAATGCAAATTCAACAAATAAACAGAAGAATGAATGTACAGTCAAATCTTTCACAACACAAGTAATCAAACGGATCAGTCGTTGTTGCTTTGCCGACGACAGCAAAATAACCGAATGCGCACGATGAGTTATAACTTACGCATACATACAAAATTAAATAGGCAAAGCAGAACAAAAGTTCGTTTTTGGTCTTTGAAATTTCTTAGTTCACTTTTCCTCTAGCAAATTTTATGCTTCACTTTTGTTCTGAGCGTGTCATACCCGACTAGAAAATGTCGTTAGGCGTAAATTAGGTCCTCATTGGTTTTGACTAGCCAGAACGTTAGGGCCAAGTGTGGAGCCCCAACGACAACCTAATTTGGATTGTAACGGCGTGCCCCAAATTTTCTTAAATAGGATTGTTCAACGCCTACCTCATGAGGCTCTCGTTGGGCCCTTTCTACAGGGGGGAAATGAAAAAAAAAATTGTTGTGTTTTGGGGAAGCATTTTTTATCATTGGTTGTTTTTTTTCACGTCTTTGCAGTGCAGCGCCACAGAATGCATACTACTTTTTTTTATATGATTTTTATTATCCACACACTTCCCCCCGTTAATATTTTTGTTGACTTATTTTAAATGAATTTATTTTTGTTACGTATATTTTTATTTATATTGTTAGTCGTCATTGATACACAGAGAGTTCATGTATACATATTTAAATTTTAATACAACATCAAAGCAAAGAGTCACCCAGGCAACATTCACATAGTTCATCATTATGTTTATACATTTGATGTCATATATATACAATTATGAAAACAAAAAAGTTATAACGAATCATAAAAAATTATTTAGATTTTATTAGAAAAATTCAATGTTTACCTGAGCTGCCACATTTCGTAGATTTCCCCAAATTTGGTAGAAAATTTTTGGTGATGTAGAAATTTTTTCATTTTGGTTGATTTTTCTTTGACAATTAAATGAACCGATGTAAATTAATGTTCCTTCTGATTTGAAAAGTTACTTTACTTTATTAAGCTTGTTTTTGAATGCTTTTGTGTGAACTGTGTTTTATCTCAAGAAAAAACAGATTTACTGTTCAGCCTAAATTAGAGCGTTGGGCGTTGACTTTGCCAGCGCTACGCTTTTGAGTTGTAGAGTTTATTTGTTTACTGTTTGTGACAGAAAAAAAAATCAACACAAAAAAATAAAAAATTAGCTGCCAACGCTCTGTCAAAATTGGAAAATCGAATACGCTGGCGTTAGAGCGTTGCTTATTTAGGTTGGCTTAATATAAAATGTATGTACACTTATCCCTCGCTTTACACGCTACTCGTTTTGCACGCTTTCGATCTTACACGGTTTTTAAAATCAAAATTGAAAAAAAAAAAAAAATTATGTAGAATATGACTAATTTTGGCTGCACGCGAATTTATTTCTACTTAATTATAAATCTGGCAGCACTTCAGATGTACACATGATCTGCTGTCATAAGCTTATACAAAATTTTTTTTATTTATATGAAGTACAATATTTTTTTTTCTATTTTTATGTTTTTTTTTTCACTTTACAAATGAACTTAACTATTTTTATGTTTTCTATGATTTAAATGATATTTTTATATTTCATTAAGTGTATGTATTAGTCATATTTTGTGTTCAATAAATGTCTAAAAAAGCTTTTTTATAGTCGTTTTCGTTTTACACGGTTTTTCCATACAAAAATTATTTTTTTCGAATTACACGGATTTGTCAGGAACGTATCTACCGTGTAAAACGAGGGACAGGTGTATGTGCATGAGAGAATTTTGACAGCTAAACGACGCTGGCGCTCTAATTTAGGTTGAACAGTTATAGTACAAAGCTGACGCTTACTTGGGAAACCGAGACCTCTAATACTCGTATACCATAAGTATTGGAAGGCGACAGAATTCTGATCATTTCTGATATATTTGTGGTTTTGCAAAATGCTTTTAGAAACAAATTGTAGAACCATTTTTAACTTCTGCACGTGTACATGCTTTTGAACTACTTTCAGTCCTAATTCGAAAAGATATATATCACATAATTTGCGGCATCTTGCAGGTGATATAGAAAAGTTTTGAATGAATTCGATGCGATCGGATTTAAAAATTACATTGGAATTCTATCAAAAATGGCTAAAAAAGGGAGGTTCCATTGCAACAAATTTATCAAAGAACAATTTTTTCAATTAACAAAAATAAAAAATACAAATAATGTTACATTGAGCATTGCAAATTAGTGCTTGCACTAAATTGTATGACACAATGAAATCTTACACAAATAATTATTTACTTTATAATTGTGACATTATTGTTAAATCCATAAGTAAAACAGCAATTAATAATTAAATGATTATTGAACTTTAGCCATTTTTCGCAGCGATCAACATTTTATGTAAAATTTTACAAGTTGATACAATGCTTTATGTATTAAACAAACTTTGATAACAAAGGAAAAAAACAACAACAACTCTAGAATATAGACATATGTTTCGATTCTTAAAATCTCATCAGTATATTTTTGGTTGATGTCTACGTCAGCACTCAAGTTGCACCCGCCTTTTGGCTAAAGTTCAATAATCATTTGATTATTAATATTTATTAAGAAAGCCAATAAAACAAACCAAAAATTTCAAAACTGCAATTTTTTAAAAAATACGGCACTTCATAATTCAGTCATGTAACCACTCTTTCGTCTCTAATTTTTATTCTATTTAACAACAACTTGCATTACTACATTCTTGAAAAGGCTTTTTTGATTATATATCAGTTTGCATGAAAAATATGTTGACACAAAACTGTTTTATAAATAAATAAAAAGGCATTGCTACAGTAAGCTTGTGTTATTTTAATATTCTAATTCCAATTATCGAGCAGCTACCACACAAATTTACAGCAAAAAAAAATAATCAAACATTACAAAAACACCCAAATCTGGGAACTCTGATAAAATGACAATTCAAATATGACACTGTTAGAAAAATTATTATTATTTGCTTTTAGTGAGTCACTATTCAACAATGAGTTTAGCTGATTGCGTCAAGCTACGCATCTAGCGACTCGGAATGACCAGGTTCAACTCCAGCGCGGGAAAATTTCTTCGAAATTTTTTTTTTTTAATTTGAGTTCGGAATATAAAACACCAAATTTATAAATATATCAAGGTCAATATTCATTAAAAAATGAAATGAAATGATGAAATTCAAAGTTGAAAAAGTTCAGGAAACGTTGCATCTGTCATCGGTCATTTCTTACAGTTCAGGAGTAAATTCGAACTTAGTCACGACTACCACATTACTTATCCCCCAGATTTACTGAATTCAGGCATTCCTTAGGTTATTACCATGACCAAACCTTTAGGCAAACCAAACATTGGCATGCCGCAGTAGGGCCTAATCAGGCAGTTGATATGTAAAACTAATTTAGAAATGCCTTACAATTGCCTAATTAGGCTGCTAGTACACATTCCTAATTTTGGCTAGCCTAATTATTTCCCAGTTAGGGCCAAAAGTATATTTAGGCATGCTTAAGAAACATTCTAGTCGGGTATGAGCTTTCAGCAAACTGGATTTGTATCCGGTTACAGTTTCTTATATCGGGCATTTCACGCGAAGCATTCGTCATGTTTCCAATTTCAGATTTATTTGAATATCTTGTACTATATATGTCCTCGACACAGAAACAAAATATTTTTATAATGGCAACACTGCTCAACATACTATGGGTCTTTGAAAATATGAGAAATCGTAAGGTATGTTCTACTTCAAATGCCATTATTAAGCTTAAAAAGTCTGGTAAAATGAATTAACCACTGGATTTTATACTTAATTTATTGGTATCATAATTGAATTTTAAAAATAATAAAACAATACACTGAAAAAAATGAGAAATATTTTTCTTTATCGTTTTTTTTTTTTCAATGTTTTCCCAAGAAAAAATTTTTTTTAAGTGCATTAAAAAAACGCTTATATTATGCTTATACTTCGTGTCGAGTTTGATAGTGGTTCGCTCTGCCGTTTTGGAGCTACAGTCATGTGAAAAATAATAGGGACGCTTACATTAAAATAGTTCAAACACACCTCTGCTTCTGTTTGAATAAATTGAGATAAAATTTTACATTACATTACTTGCTGGGATATCAATGCAGTTACCGTTGGTCTCATCCAACCACAGCATATTGCACCATTTCTTCATTGACCAAATGACATGCTCCTCAACGAAAAGTAACCTTTTACTGACGTCCAGTGTGGATAAGGAAGGTACTTTTCTGGATCACTTTGCTTTTAAATTATTGTAAATTAGCCTTTTCCGAATAGTCGAAGTGCTGACATCAATGGAAAGCTCTTTTTTTACTTCATTAGAACATGCAAAGGGGTTCTGTCTCACAAATCTCAACATAGTCCTCTCAAGAATAGGCGATATTTTTGACTTTCGTCCACTCGCTTCCTTCTGTGGCGTATATTTTATTGCATTTTCTACCATTCTCTTGGAGCAATTCAACGTTCTGGCTATTTCTCGCTATGAAAATTCGTTATCGTGAAGGTTTTTTATGTCTCCACGAAGCTGGACGCTGCAATGCCGTCCTCTTTCTATTCTGAATCACTAAATTACATTATTTGGTTATTTTTTCAAATTATAACTTTAGATCATCTCATATGCAATTCATTTATCTATTATGTAGAATTCGTTTTTTGTCTGTCTATCTGTCTGTCTATCTGTCTGTCTTTCTGTCTGTTTATCTGTCTATCTGTCTGTCTCTTATGCACGCGAAAACTATCCAGCCGATTTTGATGAAATTTTTACAGTATGTTAGTATCGATCAGGCGGGTGTCATAGGCTATAAAATTTTTATTTAGGGTGGCCCTCATACACAAATGTTTTGAAAATAGCGATTTCACGAAGACAGGTTAGTCGATTCACACCGAACTAACACCACGTAGCTCTTATGTTATTAGGCATAGCTTAGGCTACAAAACTTTTATTTAGGGTGGTCCTCACACAAAGATATTTTCTCGAAGACCGCGTAATCGATTCTCATGGAATTTACACCACGTGGGTTTTATATTAAGAGGCACTGCTTAGGTTGTAAAAATTTTAATTTGGGTGCATACTAATGGTGGTCCTCATACAAAAGTAGTTTTTAAATAGAATTTTCACGCTGACTGCACATCGAATATACACCACGGTTGAGGTGAAGCGATGCGCACAGGGTAAAGCTAGTCTTATATATAAAATTCTTGTGTCACAGTGTTTGTTACCGCACCCCTCCCAAACGGCTTGACCGATTCTTATGAAATTTTTTGTGCATATTTGGTAGGTCTGAGAATAGGGGGTAAATTTAAAAAATTCAATTAAGGGTGCATATTTAGGGTGGCCCTCATACAATTTTTTTTATAACAGCATTTTCACAAATACCACTGCATCGATTCACATGGAATTTACACCACGTAGCTTTTATATTAAGGCACATGGTTTAGTTTATGAAAATTTTATTTAGGCTGCATATTTAGGGTGGCCCTCATACAAAAATATTTTTAAAATAGCATTTTCCCAAAGACCACTGCATCGATTCACATGGAATTTACACCACGTAGCTTTTATATTAAGGAACATGGTTTAGTCTATGAGGCTTTTATTTAGGCTGCATATTTAGGGTGGTCCTCATACAAAAATATTTTTAAAATAGCATTTTCCCAAAGATCACTGCATCGATTCACATGGAATTTACACCACGTAGCTTTTATATTAAGAGGCATGGCTTAGTCTATAAAACTTCTATTTAGGGTGGCCCTCATACAATTTTTTTTTTTATAATAGCATTTTCACAAACACCACTCCATCGTTTCACATGAAATTTACACCACGTAGCTTTTATATAAAGAGGCATGGCTTAGTCTATAAAACTTCTATTTAGGGTGGCCCTCATACATTTTTTTTTATAATAGCATTTTCACAAACACCTCTCCATCGTTTCACATGAAATTTACACCAGGTGTCTTTTATATTAAGAGACATAGTTTAGTCTATGAGACTTTTATTTAGGCTGCATATTTAGGGTGGCCCTCATACAAAAATATTTTTAAAATAGCATTTTCCCAAAGGCCACTGCATCGATTCACATGGAATTTACACCACGTAGATTTTATGTTAAGAGGCATGGTTTAGTCTATAAAACTTCTATTTAGGGCGCATATTTAGGGTGGCCCTCATACAAAAATATTTTTAAAATAGCATTTTCACGAAGACCGATGAATCGATTCACACCACGAAGCTTTTATATTAAGAGGCATAGTTAAGCCTACAAAACTTTTATTTAGAAGGCATATTTAGGGTGGCCCTTACCCAAAATTTTTTTAAAACAGCATTTTCACAATGACCAGTCCATCGTTTGACATAAAGTTTACACCACGTGCCTTTTATATTAACAGACATATTAAAGTTCAGAAAACTATTATTTAAGGTGCATATTTAGGGTGGCCCTCATGCAAAAATATTTTTAAAATAAACCACTTCATCGATTCACATGGAATTAACACCACGTGTCTTTTATATTAAGAGACACTGTTTGGCCTATAATATTTTTACTTAGGGTGGGCCTCATACAAAAATATTTTTAAAAAAATCATTTTCAATAAGACCGGATAATCGATTCACACCGAATTTACGCCAAGTAGCTTTTATATAAAGAGGCATAGTTAAGCCGACAAAACTTTTATTTAGGATGGCCCTCATACAAAATTATTTTTGAAATAGCATTTCGATTCACACCGAACTTACACCACGTGTCTTTTATATTAACAGACATAGTTTGAATAAAATTGTTTATTTAGGGTGCATACATATGTAGGGTGGCTCTCATACAAAAATATTTTGAAAATAGCATTTTCCCAGAGACCACTCCATTGATTCCCATGGAATTTAAACCACGTGTCTTTTATATTAAAAGACATAGTTAAGTCCATAAAACTTTTATTTAGGGTGGCCCTTACACAAAATATTTTTAAAATAGCATTTTCACAATGACCAGTCCATCGTTTAACATAGAGTTTAGACCACGTGCCTTTTATATTAAGAAACATAGTGAAGCCCATAAAACTTTTATTTAAGGTGCATATTTAGGGCGGACCTCATGCAAAAATATTTTTAAAATAGCACTTTCACAAAAACCACTACATCGATTCACATGGAATTTACACCACGTGTCTTTTATACTAAGAGACACTGATTGGCCCATAACATTTTTGTTTAGGGTGGCTCTCATAAAAATATATTTTTAAAAAAATCATTTTCACTAAGACCGGTTAATCGATTCATACCGAATTTACACCACGTAACTTTTATGTTAAGATGCATAGCTAAGCCTACAAAACTTTTATTTAGAGTGGCCCTCATACAAAAATATTTTTGAAATAGCATTTTCACAAAGACCACTGCATCGATTCACATGGAAGTTACAACAAGTATCTTTTATATTAAGAGGCACAGCTAAGACCGTGCAGTACCACGCTTTCCATACAAGAAAATACCAAAATTTGTGATGCAGATGAATGAGACTAGATACATATATTAAAAGTAAGGGAAAAAAGAAGTTTCAATGAGAAAATGCGAATAAAACAACATTTTGTATATATCAGCAATTATTTGATGCAGATGATTGAGACTTGGTAATAATATAAAACGCAAAAATTATAATAAAAAACTCATCGCACCACCTAGCAGTAAGGTACTTTATGTAAAAGAGTAGGGACAGAAGTTGATTTCGCTTTAAAAATGGGCTGATTCGCTTTTACATTCCATAGCATGAGTTCATACAGCTTTTCGCCACCTACTGGTAAGGGCAGAACAACGTCTGCCGGGATAGCTAGTCTATTATATAAAATTAGTTTTTTGTCTGTCTGTCTGTCCATTATGGACGCGGAAACTATCCAGCCGATAGTGATAAAATTTTTACAGTATGTTAGTATTAATCAGGCGGGTGTCATGGGCTATAAAATTTTTATTTAGGGTGGCCCTCATACAAAAATATTTTAAAAATAGCATTTTCTCAAAGACTGGTAAATCAATTCTCATGAAATTTACACAGTATGGCTTTTATGTTAAGGGGTACAGATTCTATGGTAAAAATTTTATTTAGGATGCATATTTAGGGTGGCCCTCAGACAAAAATATTTTTAAATATCATTTTCACAAAGAAAATTTATGTTAAGAAGCATGGCTTAGGCTACAAACATTTTATTTGGCCCTCACACAAAAATATTTTTTAAATATCATTTTCTCGAAGACCGCTAAATCGATTCTCATGAAATTTACACCATATGGCTCTTATGTGAAGAGACACAGATTAGATCAAAAAAATTTTATTTAAGGTGCATACTTAGGGTGGCCCTCACACAAAAATATTTTTAAATATCATTTTCACAAAGACAGGTTAGTGGATTCACACCGAATGTACACCACGTAGCTCTTATGTTAAGAGCATAGCTTAGGCTATAAAACTTTTATTTAGGGTTGCCCTCATACAAAAATATTTTTAAATACCATTTTCTGGATGACCGCTTAATCGATCCTCATGGAATTTACATCACGTGGTTTTTATATCAAGAGGCACTTCTTAGGTTGTAAAAATTTTATTTTGGGTGCATACTAAGGGTGGTCCTCATACAAAAGTATTTTTAAATAGAATTTTCACGCAGACCGCACATTGAATCCACACCACGGTTGAGGTGTGCGCACAGGATAATGCTAGTAACTTATAAATGTTTAAAAACAACACATCTTCAAAAATATAACTTACTTTATATTCGTGTCCCTAATATTTCGCACAGTCTGAATTGAGCCCACTTTACACTACAATCAACAACTTCGAAACGACGAAAAATATTTTTAATCTGATAACGGTTCTTTACAGCACTGGCATCCCAGCAAGTAATGTAATGTAAAATTTTATCTCAATTTATTCAAACAGAAGCAGAGGAGTGTTTGAACTATTTTAATGTAAGTGTTCCTATTATTTTTCACATGACTGTATATGCATTGCAATGCCGAAACCCGAGTCGAATCAGTTGATATTCATAAAAATAACAAGATATTTATAAAAATGTCAAGATATTCATATCTTGTTATATCAAGTTATTTTTATGAATATCAACTGATTCGACTCGGGTTTCGGCATTGTAATGCATATAGCTCCAAAACGGTTGGGTGGACCATCATCAAAATTGGCACGAAGTATAAGCATAATATAAGCTTTTTTTTAAATCACTTAAAAAAAATTTGTTAGGCGAACATTGAAAAAAACGATTAAGAAAAATATTTCTCATTTTTTTCAGTGTATTTTTTTTATTTTTAAAATCCAATTATGAGGTAAAAAAGGCCAATAATTGAAGTATAAAATCCAGTGGTTAATTCATTTTACCAGACATTTTTAAGCTGAATAATGTCATTTGAAGTAGAACATACCTTACGATTTCTCAAATTTTCAAAGACCCATATTATGTAAACCACTGTTGCCATTATAAAAATACTTTGTTTCTGTGTCGAGGACTTATACAGGTACAACATATTCAAATAAATCTGAAATTAGAAACATGACCCCATTTATCCTGTCCGCTTAGCGTGAAATGCCCGACATGCCAAATTTTATCCAAATCGAATATTTTTTGAAGTATAAGACTATAATATTCAAGGTGGAACAATTAAAATTCATAGGTCTATTTTTAAGTACATAACTTTATATGTAACTTTTCATGTTTTTTTTTTAACTTTAAAGGAGTTTTAACCATGACAAAAATTTTGTCATTTTGGCCTGGCTATGGTTTCGACTTTTTTTTTTTTGAGCACACCCTTCAAACATGGTTTTTCTTGAAGTTTAGACTATCTTGAATTAATATTCGAAGTGGAACAATTAAAATTCAAACGGAGATACAGTTAAAATTGCATACTAAGTAAAAAAAAATGAAAAGCAACATGTAAAGTTACATATTAAGTTAGATAAAAAAAGGTGTTTGAATTTTAATTGTTCCACCTTGAATTTTAATTCAAGATTGTCTAACTTCAAGAAAAACCATGGTTGAAGAGTGTGCTCCAAAAAAGATAAAACGTGGCCGGCTAATATGTTAGCCGGAAATGCACATATGTATTAGGGTGTTTTTTATTCAAACTTTTGGAGAGGGATTTTATTTATTTTTTCCTATATTATAACTTGAGGAATAAAAATAATTGTCCCAACATTTAAGCTTCCTAGCTTTCCAAGCCTGTAAACGGCGCTGACAGAGTTTACGTCCAATTTCGTTGAAGTTTAACGAAAAAATCGACTTACTAAAACGTAAAAAATGTCTGCCTTAGGTGCCAAGATATAGCGTTTTGAGATTTTTAGTTGAATGGGGGACACCACCCACTGTTGTAAAACCACGCCCACATTTTTCGTGTGACTAAAAATGCGGAAAAAATACACTTGAAGAACTTTCTCCCAAAATTTCAGCTTCCTATATCAAACCTGCGAACGGCGCATCCACTTTTTTTCCTAGTACAATTCATATGAAAAACGAAAAAGCAAAACAACGAAAAACAGAAAATTTACTAAAACGCAAAAAAAAAATCTGTTTGAATTAAAAAAAAAAAATAATTACCTTAATATTGTTACGAAATTCCTGTCTCTTAGACGATAATTTCGATCTCCTACACTTTTCTGAGTTCGATCACTGGATTGTGTAGCAATCAAAAACACACAAGCTTATTCAATTATAAAATGGTTTATTTAAATCAGAAAAGTTTGTTTTGACACGGCACAATTGTTTATTTCATTAACATTCAAACTCTAATATTAATCTGGCACTGTATAGACAACTGTTTTACTTAAAACTGTGTTAAAATCAAATGTCTTACTTTACTACTTAAAGTCAGCTGTGTTACTTTATTGCTTGAATTCAACTGCCCTCAACTACTCAGATGACAACCTTTTTATATTAGAGTCATCACTTTCTCGAATAATCCAGTACCTTCTAGTTTATAGACGTGGAATCCACAATTATCCAGAATGTTACCAATACCTTCTAGATGGCGTTTATCGGCGTGGAATCCACAATTATCCAGAATGTTACCAATACCTTCTAGATGGCGTTTTACGACGGCGATAATTTCTCTCGGTTGTCGACTTTTATAGTGTACTGCAGCGCCTTTTCGGTTTATCATTTTTAGTACAAAAACTACACTTGGCCGCTAGATGGTGTACAAGTATTTTTATAATGCCAGTGATGCTAGCTAGTATCGTTTAGTTTTTTTTGCTGGTTTTTATTTCGAGAATTTTCCGGCATAAACCAAATTTCACTACAATATGTAAATTTTTCGACTCCGATTCGAAAAAAATCAGGTCTGTTAATTTAGAAAAATGCAGATATCTTGGTTCTGAAATAAGATAATGATATGCATTCTTTTAAGCAAATAACAGTACATTAAAAATGATATAGAACTGGACCGGCGGTAAGATAATATTTGAGGTGTTGCACCTGGAAGGTGGAAAATCGGTCCTTTTTTACTATTGTCTGGTCAATTTTCAATTTTTTTGTAAGAAAGAAAAAAAAAAAGAAAAACTATTCCTGGATTCGGATTTCCTGATCGATAATTACCCGGAAACCATACCCACTTTGTTGGAAAATTTGATAACTTACACCATTCTTCAGATCAATATTTTGAAAAATGGGTTGTCTACTTAAAAAAGAGGGCGCTGATACAGTTTTCAATATTGATCTTAATCCTTGTAATGGGCCTTGTCTAGACATTTAAGGCTATTGTAATCCGTTGACACGTAAAAAAAACAAAAAGTTTTTTTTTTTTGAACCGCTCCAATGTATACGCGCAAATATTTAATATTTTATTTATTTTTGATCGCTTAGTGTCATCATTGTAACATTGGCCTTAGAACCCATGGGAAATGTTTTTCTATGTAAATCAACTACCCGAAGCAGATACCGTTTCTGTTCTTCATTTTTTGTAATAGAAGAGTTGAATTGGCTAGCCAAAGCCTTGCTTTTTCTTCCATCCCAACATTAACTTTATCATCTTTCCACTCGTTGGGATCCTTAATAAGGAATGACAGTGACTTGTCTTGCTCATCATAGATTAATAAATCAAAGAAAATAGTTGTGCCTTTGATAAAAAATGACTCAAACGA
This sequence comes from Tricholauxania praeusta, assembly GCA_949775025.1. Taxonomy (NCBI): domain Eukaryota; kingdom Metazoa; phylum Arthropoda; class Insecta; order Diptera; family Lauxaniidae; genus Tricholauxania; species Tricholauxania praeusta. Next base: position 4,516,798 of record OX459032.1, on the reverse strand, counting down.
GTTCCGTTGGTAAAAACAAAAATATTCGTCAAGCCTCTTGAAGGCGTTTACTTTTGGTGGTTACTAGAGATTTTTGACCATTTTCTTTTTGGACTCAAATGTTACTCGCGAATTGAAAGAAGCAAGACCGATCAGAGGTTCAGAAAAATACCAAAGATGACGATGAAATACTTTTATTGCAACTGTAGCAATTTTCTCATTAGGACAGAATTTGAGTAGTTTCAAGAAGATTAACATCATTAAGAGGAGCTCTTATTGCTATCGGGGCATCATTCCAATAGCGACCATACACCGGGTGATTTTTTTGCCATATGTTTTTTCAGAGTAAGTTTTTTGACACTTCACGTATGATTCGTAATGCTTTGAACACAATTAGACCGGTGGCGGTAAAGCGGCGACGAATATACGCTTTAAAAAAAAAACGCGACAAAAAATCGTTTGAATGAACACATTTGCGGCGGACGACTGCTTTTCACGTCTGATTCCTTATGAGAGAATCGTATAGGGACAAGAGAGTGACAAAAACAAAATTTGTAAACAATAAATTTTGCTGAAAAATCCTATTGGCAAAGAGAATGACAAAGAAATGCAACACTGATCCGACGTAAAAATAGAATTAATTCTAAATCGACGGCGAATCGTCGGCCGGTCATCAGTCGTACGCCGCAATTCTGTTCAATTTCACATGATCAAGTATGTTATAATTTTTGACAGCGTATATTCGTCGCCGCTTTACCGCCAGCGCTCTAATTGTGTTCAATGAATAACATGTGTCAACGCCCAAAATGCTCAATAAGATTTGCCATTTTATCATGAACAAATGAACAGCGCTTGCAAGTCATTGAATTTTATTATCAAAATTCGTGCTCTGTGAGAGTTTTCTAACGAAAAACTTTCTTCAGCGACGAAGCTAATTTTTGGTTCAATGGGTACGTCAACAAACAGATTTGCCGAATTTCGTCTGAAGAGCAGCCAGAAGCAGTTCAAGTTTTTCAAAAATAATGAAAATCGTAACGTTGCAGTCAATGGAGCAAGTTACCGTGCGATGATTATCGGCTTTTTTTCCCCAAAATGAAAGAATTAGACTTGGTTGACAATTCTTATAATTTTTAAATGTAATATTCTATAATAATGTATAGTCTCTGCATTAAAATGTTGAAGTGAGATTCAATTTTTTTGTCTTTGCTAAAGTTTGAAGCTCGTTGCATTAGCTGTAGACACAAACCAAAAATACTTAAAAATATATGGCAACTTCGCTGGAATTCTGAAGAAGCGTTCTTAGGTCACGCGAGGCCTTGGGCACCCAGTCAGTGCTAGCTCCAGTTATAAAAATAGAAACGCATAAAAAACGAAAAGAAAACTTTGGTATTAGCGTCTGCGACACTAGGGTTGTAACGGAGCTCCGTATCCGCAAGTGCGGAACTTCCGCTTGATATCGCACCTCCGTCTCCGCTTCCGCAAATTTTAATGCGGCAAATCGGAGGTATAACGGAAGTCATAAAATCAAGTTTAGAGCTTACAAAGTGAAATTTTCGGTGTTTGAGTTAATTTACATTTTATTGTTTAGAGCTTTTAAGTGGCTAAAATAAGATTAGCTTGAACATAGCTAGAAAATTAGTTATTTTTTTAGTTAGTTTTATAAGAAATGGTTATGTAAGTACTACCTAGTATGAATTTCGTTTGCACAGGTTTTGAAAGCAGACCACTCCAAAAATATCGTGTTCAAATTTCATTAAGATTCAAGCTCTCTAAGTATATTTTTGCAGCTTTATTTGAGCGCACTCTCCGGGTCTCCGGTTCAATAAAAAAAAATCAAACGCGTTTCTCCCGAACTCACTTTTTTCATACGGTGCCAGTCTTTTCTCCAAAATTACATGACCAAAACTAAGCCAAAATATTAATTTTTTCTATATTTTTTTTTTCGAACACTTTTGCTCAAACAGCCGCCATTTTGTCATTTTTGCACAAAATATAATAACCTTGGTTCAGGCGACCACTGTCATGCTGAATTTAAACTTGTTTTGTTTTTGTGTTTCACTGGCTCCGTTGACACCAATTGTTTATGAATGGCTACGCAGATGGCAATATTTTGCATACACATTTAAACTTGTCTATAAGAGACACCGCAGATAAGAGATTCCTGCTAATAAGAGAAAAACAAAGAAATTGATAGAACCGTAATTTGAACTATCATAAGAATTATCCTGTCAATAAGAGAACGTAATGGAACCTTCCAATATGAAAATGAGAGGAGTCTCGTGCGAAATTTTGTTCAAGCGAAAAACGTCACAGACGTGTCTTTTTTTTTGGCTTATGCTCATTATTTTTTACTAAAAAAAAAATTGTCGACGATCAGTGCTGGCTATATTTTTTTTTTTTTTTTTAAAGCATAAGCCAACGCTCAGGGGATGCCCCCTATAAATGCAATGCACCGTGTTAGTTTTAAGAAAAGGAGAAAGGTTAGAGGGAAGGGGGATAGATGGAGTAGTGTCGGTGAATATTAGTCTTGAATCTATGGATGTCACAGCTGCCGGGGAAGACAGACGCAGTGCAAAGCAGTTCCACAACTTGATGGTTCGGTCAAAGAAAGAATTATCACGAAAGTGTGATGTCCTGTTGAACACCGGCGTGACGCAAAAAGGATGGACCTGATGGGATGCCCGAGTGCTGCGAGAGAAAATCCTGGCTGATGGGATCAGTTCCTGTATTTCTCTAGAGCACATCCCGTTATAATATCTATAAAAAAGGGTTAAACACCCTACGTTACGCCGGTGGTGAAATGAATCGATAGAGGCGATGATAGATTCATCACCTATTAGTTTCAACACACCTCGCTGGACACGATCTAGCAGCTCCAAGGTGGTTTTAGGAGCCCCGGCCCAAATGTGTGAGTTGTACTCTAGTTTGGGTCTAATATAAGTGAAATAAACAGTACGAAGATCAACTGGAGTGAAGTATTTCTTACACCGTTTCAAAAAACCAATACACTTGGCCGCATCTTTCGACACATCGAATACATGATCAGACCACCTCAGGTCCGATTGAACCGATATGCCCAGAACGTCAAGAGTTGTTGGCCTCGCAAAATCTAAGCCAGCCATATTAAGGGAAGGAAGGGAGAGATCCATTCGTCTGTGAGACAACAGACAGCACTGAGTTTTTGAAGCATTAAAATTGACTCGGTTAATACGACCCCACTCGGTGATTGTGTTGAGGTTGTGTTTTTATTCTCAACCTCCACAGAGCTCGGGCGCTTTTTGAAGCAATAAGAATGACATATGTTGCTGTCGTCCGCAAAGGAATGGATTGGGTTGGTGGTCGATGACAGAAGGTCATCGATAAAGACGAGGAAAAGGGTAGGACAGAACCCTGGGGAACTCCAGCATTGATGAAGTGTTCGTTAGAGGTGAAACCGTCTACCACAACACGGATAGAGCGATCACTGCAGAAGCTCGTAATCCAACGAGCAAAGGAATTACCGACACCAAAGGCAATTAGTTTTGATACGAGGGCGCGATGCCACACTCGATCAAACGCCTTAGAAATATCCAGAGCGACAACCATACTTTCACCGAAAAGGTGAACGCAATGGTTCCATTTTTCAGTGAGGAACGACATAAGATCACCGGTAGAACGAGACCTACGGAAACCATATTGGCGATCACTAAGTAATTCGTTGCGCTCCAGTTCACTAGGTGAAAGTTTATTACACTCTCCATAACTTTGGAGAGCGCAGACCATATCGCAATGGGTTGATAATTATTAGGGTTGGAAACCTCGCCTTTTTTGGAAACTGGCTGATCATTAGCAACCTTCCAACAAAATGGAAATATCCCACTAGTGTAGGATATGAAAAAAAGATTGCGTAATGGCCGAGCTAGTGTTGAGGCACACTTTCTCAACACGTGGGCTGATATGCTATCAGGCCCTGAGGCTTTATTTATGTGGAGGTTTGCAAGGACTCTTTTTACTGCCCTTGTTCGAAAGTAAATAGTTGGCATAGCCGAAGACCCATTCTGAACAGGGGGTAAAGGCTGACAGCTATCTGGGAGTGCAGCATTTTTCGCAAAGATGCTAGCCAATAGATCGGCTTTGTCAGCAGGGTCAGTGAATATTTGGTCGTTCATTAAAAGAGTTGGAATAGACGATGAGGACTGATTCTTCACTCTCATAACAAATGACCAAAAACATTTGCCACCTTTCGGTAGTGAAATGATTCTTTTGCACAGGTTTTGTTCGTAGAGAAACTTTTCTCGCTGAATCGTGGCATTACAGCAATTTCTAGCCTCAATGCGAAGCCTTTCAGTATCAGCATTTCTAATGAGCCGCCAATTCCAAAATGCTTCCTCTTTGGACCTGACTGCAGTCCTGCAAGTCTCATTAAACCAAGAGTGATCCTTTTGCTTAACGTTAACTTTTTTATAAGGTATGAAGGACCGTATACCTAATAAAATTATTTCTTGATCCATTAAAGCCGCGGCATTTATGTTGCTATCAGAGAAACACAATTTCCAATTGAAATTACGAAAGAAATTATTTAGCGCAATCCAATTTGCTTTATCATAAAGCCATTCAGTCCGCTTCGGGGATTTCGGCGAAACAGTGCGTAAACTTTTAAATGGGAAAGCAGCGGAAATAGTACAATGGTCCGAGTTACCAAGAGGTGCAAGGACAGACACATTGTATTTTTCATGATGTGATGTCAGAAAGAGGTCTAGTGTACTTAAGCTATGCCCCCCAACTCGTGGAATGTACGTGGGGTCATTCACTAGTTGAGTCAGTTGAGACTCGGCAAAAAACTCAACATAACGACCTTCAGGAGTTGTAAGGCCAGAATGGCGCAACCAATTAGAGTTATGAACATTGAAATCACCAGCAACTACAATTTCACTGTCTGGGTACGGCTCTAAAATTTTGGAAATCGAATCAGAGAGGACGTCTATCTTTTCAAAAGTAGGAATCCTCACTAAATTCGGGCTTCTATACAGGAAGCAGAAATGTAGAATGTGCGACTGGATTTTGTACTTAATCCACATAGAACTAAATTCGGCATCCGTCGTGTTCAAGTGTTGCTGACACTGGTACGCAACATCGTTACGTATATATACAGCGAGGCCCCTATGGGGAGAAAATAATGGCAGAAGATGATAACCAGCTATCCGGAAATCAAGTGGATCAGCATCCCCACACACCTGAGTCTCACCAAGCGCCATTACTTGGGGATGGAAACTAGAAACATGGGCATAGACCGAAAAAAAGTTTGACCTAAGGCCACAAATATTGCAAAAATCAAAGCGAAATCTCTCCGACATTTGCGGCTATGATGAAAAAGACATGCGAATTGCGGCGAAACTGCACTTTTCTTTCGGGCAGCTCCAAAATATTCAATGGTGTTCAAAGAAGAAAAATTTTCTGGCGGTAAGATTTAGTGTCATGCTACGTGCGCTTGTAGATGAGACATTCGAGAAGCCAGTTGTCATCGGTAAAATATAAAAGCCGCGTTGTGTTAAGAACATCGATATAAACTTGATGCCTAGGACTACCAGATGGCCTGCCTACAAAAGTAGCACATATCAAAAAATTCCAATTTAATAAAAACCAAAAATTTTTTTAATTCCATACAAATATTTTTGATGAGCAAAAAAAAAAAAAAGTCCTCACTTTGTACGACAAAACCCCAGCAAATTAAAAGAATATTTGAAATAACTTTTATTTTACAATGCAAACATCGAAAGTAGCAAAACCATCCAAAAGTAGTACACTTCGAGTGAAAAGTAGCAAAGTAGCAAGCCTTCCAAAAGTAGCACTTTTGCTACTAAAGTATGCCATCTGGTAGCCCTATTGATGCCAGTTCATTGGTTTTGGAATAACACTGATTGGATGACTACTGTCATTATGCATACTTGGTTGACACAGCACAAAAGCGTAAAACTCTACTTTGTATGGACAATGAAACATGGATTTGTCGAACATAACCAATGTTTTTCTCTCCAGTGAGATACAGAACAAAATTTTAGGTCTTGACTTTCACTTCGAATAAGAGAAAACTTGCGAATAGGAGAAAAAAAAAAGTCCCCAGACGTAGTCTCTTATTGATAAGTTTGAGTGTATATAATTTTAAATGAATTAAACAAAAAAATTGTTCGTGTTTTGCAAGAGTGTATTTCTTGATCCTAAAAATAATAATAATCATATCTTTTACTAGTGGTGGAATAATCAATTCATAAAAATAGCTCCTTCGACTGGAAATCTAGGTTGCATCCTAATGTTTTTAAGAAATCTTGTATTTTAAATATTTTCACATTGTTTTTCCACTTCCGCTTCCGTTAAAACTCCGCATCTGCGGGGATCAATTTCTGACTTCCGTTACAACCCTTTGCGACACTATAAAAACAGTACGAAGTCATTTGATAGCAATAATTTGAAAAAAACAAAATGATGTACTGATAAGTGAGGCCCCTTACCGTGATAAGCTCCGTCGAACCACACGACCATAAAGCATAAAGAATTATAAAAGGTTAATTTTTCTATTTGTATTTTTGGAACAAAATTTGATAATAATATCTTTGTACAGAGCTTCTTGTTCAGTACTTTTAGTGCAAAAAACAACAAAAAAATTACAAGCGCAAAATGCATTAAAATAGGCAACGAGATGCTTAAACTAGTTTCAATGACCTTTGTTAGTCGAAGTTTAGTTGTCTGCAAGCCTGCGTTGATCAGAACGCAAGAAATAGAACATAAACAAAAATTTGGTCCAATTGTACCTGTGGGCGTGGCACCTCCCATATAAACAAAAAACGTTTATAGTTATAGATAGTGTGCTAAGAGAGTAATCTTCATAAAATTTGGTATATAGATGTCAGTTACTATAGGCTTTAAAAATTAATTAATTTTGACAGAATTGCATCAGTGGGCGTGGTACCTCCCATATTAACATTAATTTGTAAGCGCTGTTTTAAGTGAACTACTACAGCAATTGCTATGAAATTTAATGAAAGTGGTTCAGTTGCTACAGAGTATATCTGAATCAAAAGTATCTGAAATAGCACCAGTGGGCGTGGCACCTCCCATACAAATAAAATACGGTAAGTGGCATGTTTGTCGAAATATGTGAGCAATCATACTAAAATTTGGTGTCAGGGGTTTGCTTATGAAAAGCTATTTCTGCATCAAAACCGGGTTGGATTGTACCAGTGGGTGTCTCACCGTCCTAAATTTTAAATTTAACTGTAGCATATATCGCAAACTATACAAGCTATTGTGCTGAAATTTAATATGAGGATTATTATTTACTGAGCCTTCTGTTCAGTACTGTTGGTGTGAAAAAAAAACACAAAAAAAATTACAGCGCAAAATGCATAAAAAGAAACAAATCATTTCTTTTGGGCAAACCAGCAGCTTATACTAGTTTCGATGACCGCTACGTCATCATCATCAGTAAGCTTTGTTCGCCGAAATTTAATAGTCTAACTAGCATACTATATCTTACTTCTTGCATTGAGGATGTCTATCATGAATATAATTTGTTGAACCACAAGTGGGCGGAATTGGAGAAGTGGGCGTGGCATATTTCAAATTTGTACTTTTTATTGGATTTTTTCAACATTTTCCATATTCTTTCGATTTTTTCAACCCTTTAACTTTTTCCAATATGTATATTAGGGTGGGTCGATTTGTTCGGGTGGAAAAAAGTTGGCAAAGGGTATAGCAAAATTAAATTCTACGTTCAATTCTAAGAAAATTCGCCCAGAGAACCATGGGTCTAAAATCAAAACCGAGCCGCCGGAAATCTCGTTGAAAGTTTGAGTATCGAAAAAACACTAAAAATAGTACTTTACATGCAAATGAGGCTATAAAATTATTCGTATCTTTATAAAAACTTGCCTTGGGTGGTTTTTCGATAAGAGGAATCTATTTTTAACAATTTTTTTTCCTAAAACATCCGCCAGGGGGCGCAACAATAGAAATTTTTCGCTCTTTGGCTATTTTGAATGAAAAATTTATTATTTTTTCAGTATGCTTCTTATGAAATTAACATACAATAAAAAAAGGTAAATTTTATTATTTCTTATGAGTGATACATAAAGTTATGTTTATTTATAAAATTCCTGTTATGGTAGAAACTAACTCAATTTCATTAGTAGGGATTGTATTATCATTTAACCACAGCAAAAGCAAAAAAAAGAAATAACAAAAAAATTTCAGTTCGGTTCGAGATCATTAGTGATGTTAGTTTTGAAGTTTTTGTGTGAAAATAAAATAAGTCATAACAAGAAAAGTGAAAACTTCTCCCAACCGCCCGATCTGACTGTAGTTTTTTTATATTAACAAGAAGTAAAAAGTTTTGTCATTCATTTATTTGAAAAAATTGTAATTATTATGGAGCCGTCAATGTTATCACCTATGGAAACAGATACCAGCTTTGAGTCAAATTTGGGACATATGTCTTCTCATAACGTGCTCGCTTTGGGCTTACCAAAAGATTTTGGTGGTATAAATTTACCAACAGAACAACACGTGTTACAGTGTTTTTTTTTTATTTATTTGAACAATGAAAAACGGCAATGGAAAATAAACGCGCTCGAAAGCGTAAAGCACATTTTGACGAGGAAAACTCCACGGAAGATTTTTAGTTTTTTGCATCAGAACATTTCTGAATGAACGTTTATTTTTCAATTTTAGATGTATCAATTCAGAATTTGAAAAAACGCAAAGTTGCTTATGTAGAAATTAATGAAAATTACGGGTTTCTAGTCAAAATACAACAGATGAGTCTTTATGTGATTGCCAAAGAAGTCGATAAGCTTATAAAAATGTATCCTCAAGATTTAGATGACTCCCTCACAGTTGAATGCCTGCACTTCGTACTTAAATTCAATAAAAATTTAAAAACCCACAGGTTTAGATTTATCAAAAATAATCTGTGAGAATAAATTTCAACATATCTATCCAAATCTCCATACTGCGTTAGGCATAATGGTTTCAAATTGTAGTGGAGAGCGATCTTTTTTGGGTTTTAAAAGGGTAAAAAATTTCTATCGCTCCACTGAACGCAACGAGCATCTAACCGCACTCGCTTTGCTGAGCATTGAGGCTGAACTGAATAAGAATTTTGATTATAACCAGTTTAAAGATTAATTCAACTTACTGAAAACGAGAAAAATTGCTCTGTAAATATATTTCTGTTTACTATACGTTAAATAAAAATTCTAAAGAAAATATTCATACAGACTTTCATTTCTTTCTACCACTTCATAATTGGTGTTAATTTTTGGATTTAAAAAAAAAAAAAACTTTTTTCAAAATTTTGCCGCCCCCGTGGCCTAGCCACCCATACGCCATGGCGTCAATGGCGTTTGCGGTAATACGGCCCTGCCAAGTACTTGCGACGAAACATACATGCCACCAGATGAAGTAAGAAATTATATTTGAAAAGACGTCGAAAACAAGAGGTTTATATGTTGCAAGATATGAAGTATTTCATTTTGCAATGATGTGTGAGAGATTTAGTATCTCAGACCGTGTTGCTTCTTGTTTGGCATCAGCACTTTTTAAGAATACATATAAGCTTTTGCGACGATCACGGGCAACTTGATATAATGGATAAGTCTAAATTTATTTTATTTTCAAAAATTTTTACACAAAAACTTCAAAACTAACATCACTAATGATCTCGAACGGAACTGAAATTTTTTTGTTATTTTTTTTTTACTTTTGCTGCGGTTAAATGATAACCAATCCTTACTAAAGAAATTGAGTTAGTTTCTACCATAACAGGAATTTTATAAATAAACATAACTTTATGTATCACTCATAAGAAATAATAAAATTTACCTTTTTTTATTGTATGTTAATTTCATAAGAAGCATACTGAAAAAATAATAAATTTTTCATTCAAAATAGCCAAAGAGCGAAAAATTTCTATAGTTGCGCCCCCTGGCGGATGTATTAGGAAAAAAAATTGTTAAAAATAGATTTCTCTTATCGAAAAACCACCCAAGGCAAGTTTTTATAAAGATACGAATAATTTTATAGCCTCATTTGTATGTAAAGTACTATTTTTAGTGTTTTTTCGATACTCAAACTTTCAGCGAGATTTCCGGCGGCTCGGTTTTGATTTTAGACCCATGGTTCTTTGGGCGAATTTTCTTAGAATTGAACGTAGAATTTAATTTTGCTATACCCTTTGTCGCTTAAAAATTTGACCCACCCTAATGTATATCCTATATGTATTTGTTCGACTTTTTCAACCTCTTTCAACTTTCTTCTAAAGTTTCTTTTTTTTTTCGACTTTTTCATCAATTTTGAATAGTTTCAAATTTTTTCAACCTCTTTCATTTTTTTTAGAGTTGTTCAACCTCTCTCAACTTTTTTCAACATTTTGCATATATTTACGACTTTTTCAACATTTTTCAACTTCTGTCAACCTTTCTAACATTTCACATTTTTTTCGACTTATTCAACCTCTTCAACGTCTTTTTAAGATTTGATGAAAAGGTACTTTCAGTGCAGTGTAGGGTATGTGAGTTTCGGCCTGGCCGAAGATAACACCTTAACCCTCTACTGCATACAGAGCCATATATGGATTTTCAACTTTGAAAACAATTTTCTCCACTTTTTCAACGTTAATCATAATTCAATTTGCCATTTTTGTTATCTATACTATATTCGCGTTTTTTAATATTTCACCTATATACGTAACGAAAAGTTGGTTTGATGCAAAATCAGTTTATTTAGTGCGATCTTACATTGCAGTCGAAATTTCAAAAAAAGTGAATTGCTAAAAATGAAAATTATATCTTTGTTATAATGACCAAATAAAATTGGTTTTCTTCATTTCACAACGTTGCCTAAAAAAAAAAATTTTTCCGTTCATAAATTGATCAAAAAGTCCTTTGTGTGCATACAGAGGATAAAAAGGACACGAACAGGATAAACATTATAAATGTATAAAATGAATAAATAAGTGTATATTTGAATAAAAATATTTTTTTTACTGACGCTTATATGCTCATGCAGTAGAGGGTTAACTTGTTTTTTTGTTGTTTTTTGCACTTAAAGTACTGAACAAGAAGCTCTGTACAAAAATATTATAAAAGGTTAAACTTATGCGTTTTATTCACTTTTAGGTTTAACCAAAGCGAATAAAACACGGCTAATGTTCTTAAATTGCATACATACTAGAGGTATGCGTGAATGCGCTTGCTGTTACGTCAGACCTATGGATTTATTGACAACTCTAAAGCAGTGGTCGGCAGAGCGCAAATATCAAATAGGTTCTTACTCTCAAATGAGAGAGAAATGACAAAAGCTCCAATCACTGTGAAAAATGCTTCTACGTTTCTCCATATAATTTCTTATTTCAGGGGTTGAATTTTAGTTATAAAATGCCTTTTTTTTATGAAATTTACTAACTATCCTAAAAACTCGCTTGTACATTAAGCGTTGCGCATTAACAACCAAATTACACAGGCCGACAAAAATTATACCCAGAAACCGGACTATATATTTCCGTAGGTTTTCGATGCGCTGATTCCGAATCTGGTCGCAGAATTGCTCTATCACGTCAGGTTTTCGAGATATCCTAACCTAAAAGTGCAAAAAACATTGTTTTTGCCCATTTTTGCGGTTATGTAGCACCGTGAATTTTCTTTTTTTCAAAAAACTATATGTGTGATCTTAAAGACCTGTTCTTCTTCTTTCCAATCTCGTTGAGTTTTCTGAAATATCTTTCTTTTTTGCCGATCTATCGCATTTTGAAATTTTCATATTTGTGATTTTGCCTGTACCTGCAAGCTCATTAGGAACATTTGTGTGTCAAAAAATTTGAAAATTTCAAAATGCGATAACTGGACGATAAAGAAAGATATTTCAGAAAGCTCAAGAGCATTTCAAAGAAGAAGAACTTTAGTTTAAGATCCTATACATAGTTTTTTGAAAAATAGAAAACTCACGGTGCTATATAACCTCAAAAATGAGCAAAAACAGTGTTTTTTGAACTTTTAGGTTAGGATATCTCGAAAACCTGACGTGATGGAGCAATTCTGCGACCAGATTCGGAATCAGCGCATCGAAAACCTTCGGAAATATATAGTCTGGTTTCTGGGTATGAATGTTGGTTAAATTTTGTCGGCCTGTGTTATCAACGAAAAAATATTTATGTTTCCATTTGATTTCAAACATTTTTGCAGTGCATTAACGAAATATCAAGCTCATTTTGTGGTTTGCTTACTCTCGCTTATTCTCTTCGTTTGCTCGCGAGCATATGGGGCGCCGACAACTGCTCTAAAGCCTTAACCAAAATAGACGTGACGAGACGGTAGCAATTGAACAAACGTTTGCACTCGTTTCGTCTGTTTTGATATGTTACGCTAGCCAACGGACCGAAAAAGCTGTTATGACGAGTAGCAACGTTTTGAAGTTCGGTTCTTACGGAACAACTCGTCTCGTCAGAATGTTTCGTTCACTTTCGATCAATTACGAAGGTTCATTTTGGCTATCAACATTGGTTTAGATACACTCGAACTTACTCGTTATGTCTCGTCTATTTTGGTTTAGGCTTAAATCAAGTTTGACATTATGCAGCACATTATTAACAGTATCACGAAACAGGATAACACAAAGAAATGAGTTAGCTTCGTTTGCTTCGTCGACGTTTACACGAGGAAAGTCTGAGAGACAAATTCTTGTCCATTCTCTTTTGTGATTTTCGTTTCGCGTTTGCAACATATGACAAATTTTTTACCTCGTCCCTTTTGCTTTTCCCCTCTTGCCAACAAACAAGGAAACTTTGCGGCAAGACTTTCCTCGTGTAAACGTTGACTTACGATTTGTAATCCGCTGTGAACTCAACATACGATTTAGAACGACAACGTCAACAAAAAAGACACGAAATTCACAAGCAAACAATATTAAAGCGCACATTGACGCCAGCGTCGTTAATTCTTTAAAGCGACGTTTGGTTTATTGCGTTTTTGGTTTTTTGTTAAAAAAAGGGAAAGTGCGAAATAATTTGAAAGAAACGATGCATCATTTTAAAGCTAAAAAACTAAGCTTTTTAGTCACATTAAAATAAATATAGGTTATTAACACGTTTATTGAAAAAAATAACAGTTGCTTAAAAAATATTTTTAAATATTTCATTTAAATCATCACATCTCCAAAACTGGTATTATTTAGTTATGTTACTTCTTTAGCTAGAAATGAAATATTTTCTTTATCAATAAAACTAACTTTTATATCAATAATAAAAAATAAATATTTATTTTTCTCGATTTTAAAAGAGTTAATAAATTATAAAAGTTAATGTAATAAAATTATTTTTAATTGTGAAAGGTCTTTGCAGCAATATTGTGGCTCGTTAAATTATCTTTCATACGACCCCCATAATTTTGATATAAGTCTTGGGGTTTCTAACTTATATTGATTTTCGCAAAAGCTATATCCGCAACTTTCAGCAGTTCTATCTCCGAAACTACATATGACCGACATTTTTAGATTACATATTCATTCTTAAAAATTAAAATCACATAAGAAAAGTTTGGTTTCATAATAATTTGGAACTGAAGTAAATTTTGCCATTTCCACAGTAGTGTTTGCTTCTCAACAGACAAAATACGAATTAAGATTAAAAGGAAGTATGAAAACGTACAATTTGTTCTCACCCTTGCGCTTGTGTTGTGTTGAACATTTAATAGACAAAATGCGAATTAAGAGGAAAAAGAAGCATTAAAATGTACGATTTGCTGTCACACTTGCGCTTGTACTGCGTTGAACACTTAATTTACGGTTGCAGCAATCACCTCATTTGCTGTTTTTTCTTTTTGTTTTGATTTGATTTATGATAAAATAAAATTAAAAATATGATATGATATGATGATAAATAAAAATTTTGGTAGATTTGAAATGTGGCAAATGACTTAAAGGCCGATTTAAATCCACTCACGCAGACCTCTAATACATACCCGGGCATGTACATACTATGTACGTATAGGGCACACGTTGAAAAAATTAAAAACTTCCCCAAGACCCAAAATCAGGGTCCAATAATATATTTTAGGCTGTTATATTATTGTTCTATTAGAATTAGGAAAATGCTGAGAAACTCATTCCACTAAAATATTTACAAGATGGTCATTTTTGCTATTGAAAACTGCAATACACACCCGGGTGTGTCATATTGACATAAGCGTTAAAAGTAAATGGCAGGAATTAATATATTGCTGCAAATAAATATCTTATTCATTATTGTAAACCTTGTTCTTTTTTTAATTTTCAAAAACCAAACACTTAAAAATCACCTTTTAAGTATAAGACTTACAAAAAAATGTAATTCTGTAATTGATTTTTTATCGCCTGCAGTGAGAACCAACTGATTTTAAAACATATATATTTTTAAGCAGTAAATTGCTCTTTGCAATCCAACGAGCTTGATGAAGAGCTCCTGGTGCACGAAATTGAACATTTATCGGGCATTTCACGCGAAGCGGACAGGGGAAATGGGGTTCACGTTTCCACTTTCAGATATATTTGAATATGTTGTATGTAAGTACCTGTATATGTCCTCGACATATTTTTAGAATGGCAACACTGGTTTACAAAATATGGGTCTTTGAAAATTTGAGAAATCGTAAGGTATATACTACTTCAAATGCCATTATTCAGTTTAAAAAAGGTCTAGTAAAATGAATTAACCACTGGATTTTATACTTCATTTATTGGCCATTTTAACCGCATAATTGGATCTTAAAAATAAATAAAACATACACTAATATATCTTGATATTTTTATGAATAACTTGATATTTTTATGAATAACTTGATATTTTTATGAATATCTTGTTATATTTGTGAATATCAACTGACTCGACTCGGGTTTCGGCATTGCAATGCATATAGCTCCAAAACGGCTAGGCGGACCATTATCAAACTTGACACGAAGTATAAGCATAATATGTATAAGCTTTTTTTTAATGCACTTAAAAAAAATTTTTTTGCTTGGCGAACATTGTAAAAATGACAAAAAAAAATATTTCTCATTTTTTTAGTGTATTTTTTTATTTATTTTTAAAATCCAATTATGATGTCAAAAAGGCCAATAAATGAAGTATAAAATTCAATGGTTAATTCATTTTACTAGATTTTTTTAAGCTGAATAATGTCATTTGAAGTAGAACATACCTTACGATTTCTCAAATTTTCAAGACCCATATTTTGTAAACCAGTGTTGCCATTCTAAAAATATTTTGTTTCTGTATCGAGGGCATATACAGGTGCAACATATTCAAATACATATATCTGAGATTGGAAACATGAACGCCATTTCCCCTGTCCGCTTCGCGTGAAAAGCCCGATATGAAAAATCTGCATTTCCAAAAATGTGCTCCAATATTTATTGGAACACTTAGTTAATATATGTACTTTGCGAATATGCACACAATATCATCCATACACATAGAAGAACAAAATATTGCATGATTTATAGAAGTGTACATGTGGCGATGATAAAAAAATGACGCAGACAACGAAAATTTAAATTTGGCATCAAATAACTATAAACACCGAATCTTCTATAATGAGCGTTTATGAACTCGTATACTAAAAAAAAAAAAAAATCCGAAAATTACCAGAAAAATTTAGGGAAAACATGCAAACGAAAAAAAGAACAACTGAAAATGGGTAACAAGCCAAACAAAACAAAAAAAATCTGAACAGTGAAACAAATCTTTGGAGCTAATAGCATTTGGCAACGTCTGTCTACCCATTAATAAAAACAGTTGCAAAGGACACGCGAAAAGCACAGACGGACAGAAAAAGTACACGGAAGGACCACAATGATGATGATGACACACCGTATGGGAAAAAAATACACAAAAAAACACAAGGACCATCATTTGGACAGACGGAGTAAGAAGCGTACTGCAGTAGCGATTAAAGCTTCTAATGGGCAGACCAGGACGATTAATTTATTTTTTTTTACACTTCACACAGAGTATATTAGTTTTATCCATTCGTTTGTAACGCTTAGAAAGGGGCGTGGCAAGCATAAGTATTTATATAATCTTTATTAGGGTCACCTGCTGATTCGACTTAATCATGTCTCCCAGCGTTTCTGTGGAAATTACGATTACGGCAAAACAGCCTAAGTCTTCAAAAGTACCTCGCAAGATTGAAAATGGGTGAAATTAGTTTACGCAAATAAAACTTTCCAAATGCTAAACTAAGAGAGTTACTTGAGATAATGCAGCCGAATTTTACAAAAATAATCGAAATGATTTGTACCACAGAAAAGCAAGAGTGCGTAAGTAATTTCATAACTCTAAATATACTCGCTACAAAATGGGTTGCGGTGCTATACATATAGATATATATATAGATATATACCTTACAGCAGATGCATCTGATTTTGCACTAGGAGCCGTACTTTCAGAAGGAGAAATCCGTCATGAATTACCAATCTCTTACGCGAGTAAATCACTTGAGAAACATGACATTAACAAACCTATAATTGGGAAGGAACTCTTAGCAATCTACTGGGGACTAAACTTTTTCAAACCTTATCTATTTGGGAGAAAGTTTAACTTAGGGCTACCAGATGGCATACTTTAGTAGCAAAAGTGCTACTTTTGCAAGGCTTTGCTACTTTTCACTCGAAATGTACTATTTTTGGATGGTTTTGCTACTTTCGATGTTTGCATTGTAAAATAAAAAGTTATTTGAAATATTCTTTTAATTTGCTTGGCTTTAGTCGTACAAAGTTAGGACCTTTTTTTGGTTTTTGCTCATCAAAAAATTGTATGGAATATTAAAAAAATTTTTGCTTTTCATTACAAAATTGGAATTTTTTAATATGTGCTACTTTTGTAGGCAGGCCATCTGGTAGCCCTATAGTAACTAGTAAATAGGCACTCGTGTATCTTTGTGACTTTAAGGGCCGGTTTCACAGTGCTTAGTTAACCAATTAGTTAACTTAACAAACGGCTGTTAGTTAACTACCGATTCAGTTTCACAGTCCATTAGTTAACTAATGATAATTTTTTGTAAAAAATATGGCATCACTGCACAAAACATATGTTTTTTATTTTGACATTTCATAGTTTGCGAAATGGAGTCAAGCACAAGAACCACAAATTTTTCAACAAACGAAATAAATTGTTTATTGGAACTGGTCGATGGCCATAAGAACATTGTCGAGTGCAAAACGACGCTTTCCGATGCGGATACTGCGGCAATACGTCTGAAATTTTTCCAGCAAAAACCAGCGATGTCGCAGCTATGTGCGCAGAAATGGAAGTTCAATATTTGGGCTCACTACCTCTGGACCCTGAAATTGCAAAGGCTTGCGATACGGGGGTTGATATTACTGGGTTAAAGAATGTAACGACCGAAGCGTTGGCAAGCATTTGTCAGAAAACTACAAACGAACTGTGAGAAGTGAAAATTTTTACGACTTTGTGTTTTTATTTATTGCGTTCTTTTTCGCTTTGACAGCAATCCCTTATGTTTTTTTTTTCGTTTTGACAAGTTGTTTGTTTTGCGTTGCCAACTTTTTTTGTAAGCTAACCAGCAATCAGCTGTTAGTTAACTATTAGTTAACCTGCCAAATTTGGTTGGTTAACTAATTACTATGAAACTGAAATTGGATAGTTAACTTCTAATCTCGAGTTAACTAACCACTGTGAAACCGGCCCTAAGTCAGTGGTCGGCGCCCCATATGCTCGCGAGCAAACGAAGAGAATAAGCGAGAGTAAGCAAACTGCAAAATGAGCTGGTTATTTCTTTGAAGCACTGCAAAAACGTTTGAAATCAAATGGTAAAATAAATATTTTTGCGCCGAAAACTTTTTTGTTAATGCGCAACACTTAATCTACAAGCATTTCATAACTAAAATTCAACCCCTGATATAAGAAATCATATGGACCGTAAACAGCGAATCGTAGAAGCATTTTTCACAGTGATTGTAGCTTTTGTATTTCTCTCTCTTTTGAGAGTTAGAAAATATTTTATATTTGCGCTCTGCCGATCACTGCTCTAAGTATACTCCCCTTAAAAGCGATTGCGGTGTGATCGCAACCGCATACTATGGGTTGCCGCAAGATATGCGATCTATGCAAATATGTACTCAAAGCGATATGAGTATAAAAGCTGTTGCGTAGCTGGTGCACTTCAACCGCTTTTTCGCATATCGCCGTCGTGTGGCGATCGTATTTGTCAGAAATCGTGCGAGTAATGTGTTGAACAGAATTAGGATGGAGTCGAGAGGGGACCATTACACGCTGTCAACAATTATAACATACTTGATCATGTGAAATTGAACAGAATTGCGGCGTACGACTGGTAACCTGCCGACGGGTACCCGTCGATTTAGAATTAATTCTATTTATACGTCGGATCAGTGTTGCATTTCTAATGTATTAAAATTTGTCACTTTCTCTTCCCATACGATTTTCTCAGCAAAATTTATTGTTTACAAATTTTTTTTTGTCACTATCTTTTCCCATACAATTCTCTCACAAAAAATCAGTCGTGAAAAGTAGTCCTCCGCCGCAATTGTGTTTATTCAAACGATTTTCCGATGGTTTTTTTTTTTGGCAGCGTATAATCGTCGCCGCTTTCCCGACGTCGTTCAAATTCTGGGCAAAGAATTAGAGTAAGGCCTGTAACTCACTGCGACAAAGCAGTTTCAAACAGTTTTCGTGACATTAGTACACATGGGAGTGCGCTCACAGTGTTTTGAGACAAACACAAAACTTTTTGTGCTGAAGCCGTGGAACTTTTGCGAAACAAAACTGTTTCGGTATGTACAGGATCAATGAGAGTGCGCTCATTTGAAACTTTTGTCTCGAAACTTTGCATATTCATGGTAATCGGTGACCGACGCTCGCAAAATCTCTGGCGCGAAGTAAAATTGGGAAGAAAGAAAATTAACGACGAAAATATCAAAAATGATTTTTTAATTGAAGAAGTTTAAAAAATGCCAGCACTGATTGAAAGGATTGAAAAGATGTTACATTTTTCTTTGTTCTTGTTTTTTTCTATGTCTTCGTTCAATTAGAACACACAATGCGACGTTCTCCATGGAATTAATTTTTCTGATTGAATCGTAAAAACGCAATTTGCTGCGAAACAAATTGTCTCAGTTAGCGTACTCAACATGAACCTCAAAACAAAAACAAAACTGTCTTGAAACTGTTTTATCGCAGTGAGTTACAGGCCTAATTGTGTATTTGCTTATGTACGCATTTACCCAGCCGCGATCGTCTTCAGTGTTGCCGAAAAAATACAATTGAGGCTGAGGTCGACAAGGACGAGGCACCACCATTTTGACAAGAAGACGTGGTACCTTCCAAGCAGTATAGCTCACGCTATGTAGTTACTAAAAGTAGTACAACAAAATTGCACACATTTGTAAGAGTTGATTCGACCTAGAACCAGACAAAATGTGGTCGCATTTCGACCAAGTGCGAATATCTCCCACACAAGCACTCACGCTTTAAAACGCTATACTGAGAGCTATTAAAGTAAATGTTGCATTTAGAACTTACGCGAACTTTTTCTGTTAATGCTGTGTAGGGTATTAAATATTTGGCGAGGCCAAAGCACATCCTTGCTATTTTTATTTTTTTCGCTCATCGTCAAAAAGCTACGTGTTGCTATTTTTTCATTATGCCCAACTTTTATCGTACCTTGAAGGCCATCACTGCCAATGCTTACCCCTATCTCTAAGCCTTTTCAATTTTTTTTCTCAGACTAAAGTGTTGTATTTTTTCTTATGTTGTATTTTTTATTTAACAAGTTGTTTAAATTTTTGGACACTCTGCTTACATTTTATGAATTTTAATTGTCTTTTTTTTTTGTTTAGCGGTCTTTAACGAATTTGTGGAATTTGCTTAACCGCAAGAACTGAATTGATTGCCTCTTATAATCTACCGTTTGAAGGTTATGCTTCCAGTCTGCTTGTACATATATCAGTATGTTTGTTAAATACGTTGTCTTTAAGATTACATACAACCGTTAGCGTAGCAAAGATAGGCGAAAGAGTAGACTGAACCGAGCTCCGGTCCAAGAGCGTCACCGTAAAATATCTTTGAGTGTATTGCCATGTGACGTTATAGCCCGGGAGGTAGCGTTGTATTTTAAAAAAGTGGTGACCCAGAGGGTTGACCACATTATTTCTACGTTTCCGTAATTTTTTGGCATGTCAAAGCCGAAAATGATAGCAAAAATAAGTTCGATCCTTCCATCACCCCCTGTGCGCCTTCACTACCCCGCAAAGGGGTTGAAGTTTCAATTTTCTTGCAAAACTGAGATGCATGTAGAATTCTATATTTTGTTGGTCGCTGGAGCCGAATAGGGCAACAATAAGTTAATTCGACCCTTCCATCACCCCCTAGCGCACCTTTACTACCTCCAGAAAGGGTTGGAATACCACATTTCATGCAAACTTGAGCTGAATGTGTATTGCCACGTTTGTTGTGAGCACCCCGAATCGTGAGCGTCGCGTAAAACATAAAAATACACATTCATCTCGATTTTTGAAGAAAAACGAAATTCCAACCCCTTTCTAGGGGTAGTAAGAGGGTGCTAGGTGGTGATGGGATTGTCAAATTCGCGTTTTATTATCATATTCAGTTCTAATGCTCCAAAAAACATAGCAATGCACATCCATTTCAATTTTGCATTAAAATTTAAATTTCAAACTCTTCCTGGTGGTAGTGGTAGGATAAAATTTACTTTTTGCTGTCATGTTCGGTTCCAGAGACCCAAAAAATATAGAAATTTAAATACAGTCTGTCAAGTAATTGTTTGCAAAATAAATTATGGAATACAATTTTCACTTTCATATTAAATAAAAATAATAAATATCTATATTTTTTGAAAATTTTTTACTGTACTCAATTCTCTTCCTCATTCCTCCTTAGAAAACAACAAGAAAAACTATTTGATATAAACAAAAACAAAAGTTTATGGAACAAAAATAAAAGCACTAGCCATTTCATGGTGTCAAAAAATTCTTTGAAAAATGCAAGGACCATGTCAAGAAACTAATAAACTTATAAAAAAAAGCTTCAATACTTGATTTGTCCACCTCGATTATAAATCCCGGCTTGTATTCTTCTCGGAATAGATGCAATAAGTTTTTGAAAATCATATTCTTCCGATACATTTTTGTCCATTTCTCCATAATAACTCTCATTAGAGCGTTTTTATTTGTTGGATCCCGTTTTAAAATTTTTTTTTTTTTTCAGTGCGACCATTAATTTTCGACGGGATTACTATCAGTCCCTTGGGCCTATCATTTTACTGCAATAATACAGCACCTAAATCCTGCATAAGACCGGTTTGGGCTTAATATTGTTGACCTGATACAATATGTATCTTAACTTTTCGGCCTTTTAAGTGTCAGTGAAGCCGAAACTCTGAGCATTTTTTTTCAATTCGTTCCTTCATCATGATATTGGCAGAAACTTTCAGTTCACCAATGCCTTTCCATGATACTCGTATGTATCCCCATACCAAAATAGGGCAACTTTCCACACTTCACAGTGGGTATTATACTCTTCTTCTGCAGGGTCAATGGGGTATTAGAGAGACGTAATTTCCTGCGGCGAAACAAAAATCATGTCATATTATCACGATGGTCCTAATAAAGTTTGATGGAAACCGAACACAGCTCTGCAGTAGAAGAGTATAATGCCCACTGTGAAGTGTGGAAAGTTGACAGTGATGATATGAGGATACATACGAGTATCATGGGAAGGCGTTGGTGAATTGAAAGTTTCTACCAATATCATGATGAAGTAGTTATACTTAAACACTTTTCAAAACGAATTGAAAAAAAGTGCTCAGAGTTTTTTTTTTTTTTTTCAATTTCAATTCAATTTATTTATTCAATTATAATAATTTTTACAACATACAGAATATACATTTTCTGAACAAATTCATAAGTTTCTATTAAACTAAATTTAGCAAAAAAAAAAACAAAAAAACTAAGAATAAATAGACAGGATATTGTTCAAAATATGATTACATGACTACAATCTATAGCTCGCAGGGAACTAGAGGCGAGGTGTTACATAGTGGGGTCACAATTATTGATAAAGAAACTAAAAAAACAATATTAAATATAAAAATAGAAATCGAGAAAAATTGCATTTATTAAGGTATTACTAATTCAAATATCGCATAAAATCGAAAATAACAAAAACAATAAAAACTTTTGATGAAAACCAAAAAACCGTGAAAAGAAAAAATGAAAGATTATATCAACAATAACAGTATTGTCGAAACAAATTCACAATTTAGAGGACAATACGAAGAAGATCATCAACAGCATAATAAGACAAAATGAAAAGCCATGATTTTGTTTTTTTCAGAAATAAAGGTTTATTGCGAATGGATCGAATGCAGAGCCGGCAGAACATATAAAACTCGAGTGTCGAGTGACGACGGATGCTTAGGAGAGGGGAGGGGAGGGATTCCTTTGACTGGGGTTGGAGGGAATGGTGATTTGTGACTATAAGTTACACCTATCTTATCGGCAATAAAGATAAACATAGACAATAAATGAAAACATAAGAACTTTGTATTTATTCACTTGCACTTCACTTTGAAGCATATTGGATGATTTTTTCTTCGTTGGAATGATATTTGGTATAGTTTTTGGGCAGTCACAGGAGGCTTTTCTTTTTATGACTAGTATAGTATATTTGTTAATGGCATGATGTAAAATTAGGATGGTAACATGTGGTAATGAATATATATACATGATATTCCTGTAACTTAATATATATAAGATATAATTTTTATTTTTTCGTGTACCGGCAAACAGTAATTTACCAAAACTAGCTCATGTTAAGTGGTTCATTCAGTTGTATAAGTGTAAGTATTAGATAATTAGTGTACATGATTGTGACCAACTGACACTTTCGATAATGTTAAGGAAGAATCAAAAACATTCATTAGATCGTTTTTTTTACAAAATAACATAATAAATTCAGTAGATCACCTTCGTATATAAATAGTTAAATCTGCATTTTTTATGGGATGTAATTTATATTTTTTCAGATACGTGATATTATAATCAAGATCTGTATAAGTATTACTTATTTCCACACCACCTATGAGGTAGAGTTTTGGTGCGTTTTTCTTTTACAGTGGCTTCCCCTGTAGGCATACTCCACACCATACCCGTTGAGACAGATTTCTCTCGTGCTGTCAAAATTTCATCAATTTGTAAAAAGATATCGAATGGGACAGCAATATTGGAAATTTTAGTCACCACAGTAAAAATTTTACTCATCAGGCTAAAAATGGTTTTCACCGCGATTTGCCTAGGCAAAAAGATATCGATTGGGATAGACCCTTACTAACTCTTTTTTATCTACTTCCAAAGAATGAATGAGAGAAAACAATTTGCATTATCAGACCTGTCCGCAATGATTTCATGGAAAACTCTTTCTAGTGTGATTTCAGTGTTGCTTGTTTGTTGCTGTTGATCATATGCAGAGCTGGGCTCAATTTCTAGCAATGAATCAACAACAGAGCTGGGCACCACTACACACGTGTTTCTCTTCAATGTTCTTCAATGCATGTGTAGCTGTGCTTTGTTCGCTTTTCAAAGCAAACTGATTTAATTTTTACGCTCTCTGCTTATTTACGTATATGAAAAGTTATTCGAGCACAACAAAAAGTGATAATTTGGTTAGAAAGAAAAACAAAAACATTTGTTTCGCAAATATAAATTGATTTTTTTATTGCGCCTGTGAATTTTTTTTTTTAAGTCTTTGTTTAAGTGAATTACTATGCCGAATTTTTTTGAGTTATGTCGCGCGGTTGCCTCGAAGGAAAATATTTAATTTTTTTGTGTTCCCACGAATAAGGGAAGGCGTCGACAGTGGATCGAGAACAGAATGGAAGAGAGTCCTGTTCAACAATTTCACAGCACGCACCTGCGGTGGTACTGTGACTATATGGGTTTTAGCACGTACAAGTAATCTTGAAGCTCCCAAGTCTTAAAGGCAGGATTAATTACATCCTGAAGGTTACACAATCCGGTTTCAGCTTGATTGGTTGTGATCTAAACAGTATAGCCACTAACTTTAACTTTGTTCACATAAGTTTGATATTTTATCTTGTTTTGATTATGCTGTTGACAATTTGCGAAGAGGTGTACCAGGGTTGTATTTTCAAATTTTGACAACGTACTCCAACCTATATAGTTAAATCATGCTTGCAATTAGATTTTTTTCGATGTTTTGTTGAGAACTAAGCTGCTGCAGTAGTTGTTGTACAGGTTGTTGTAGCTTATGCTTTACACGCTTTGCTTGTCAGCTGAGTTTTGTTTTGTTAATATTTTTTGATGAGCAGCAGCCTGCTGTTGTTGTTGTCGGCTTCACTCACACTTTAAAGGTCAAAAAGTTAAGATAAAAATTGTATCAGATACATAATCTTAAGCCCAAATCGGACTAATAATAATAATAATAATAGAGTTTAGCTACTACAGCTATTATAGCCTTCTTAGCTATTTAGCATTGAAGCTTTATACCAAGTAAAAAGCTTATTCAATAAATAATGGAATAGAAAAAATTATCATGCACATTAATTTGTTATTTATTTTATAACTTTTTCTTAGCTTTATCGCACTTTCTCAACATACCCACTCACACTATGACACACATAGACATACATATATATATTAAAATAATTATGTGTATAAATTTACGTGGTCCAAGCCATAAATGTTAGAAAAAATTTACCCAGCATGCTGTGGGGCTCGGACAACACAAACAAAAAAATACACACCACCATTAAGCTACAAATTTAGCTACATTTAGTTTTCAGTCTAAGCTTGAGTTGACCTTTTGACAAGCTAATGTTATAAACTTCGCAATTATTAATAAGAGTTGTCATGCGATTAAAAGAAGTTGTAGCCATATAATTAGTTCTACTAACCGGTTGATAAAATAATTGATAGGAGTTACGAGTACTCCTCCGATTAGTATTAAAATGTATGTAGTTAAGAAGCTCTGGTGCAGCAAGAGAGCCATTTACAAGTTGATGCAGATAAAGTATATCCGCAATATTTTTACGGGAGCTCAAAGACTGCATATGTAATAACTTTAAACGATCCTCATAAGGAGGAAGGCTTAAAGGGTCAATCCAATTTAAGCCATTGAGAGCAAAACGAATAAAATTTTTTTGAATTCTCTCAATTCTATTTATATGAATATTATAAAAAGGTGACCATACTTGGCTGGCATACTCCAAGTGAGGACGCACTATTGTATTATATAAAGTCACCGTTACTAAAGGGCTATTAAATTCTTTTGCCCACCTCTTAATAAAGCCAAGCAAAGATGAGGATTTTTTACAAATTTGATTAATATGCTCATTAAAAGTCAACTTAGAATCAAAATATACGTAGGTCTTTGACTACATCGACACGACAAATAGTTTTACCTTTTAATTTATAATCAAATTCCACAATAGTTTTCTTCCTGGTGAAAATCATAGCTTGGCATTTATCAGGATTGAGATGTAAGTTATTCTTAGAACACCAAACTTCAAAGGATTTCAAGTCAGACTGAAGTGGAACTCCCTTTACGTTCCTGTAAATTTTCATGTCATCTGCATATACTAACAGATGGGAGTTTTTAATACCATGTGTAACGTCATTAATTGCTAAAATGAACAGGAGCGGCCCCAGGTGGCTTCCTTGTGGAACACCTGATGTCGCTCTAAATGGGGAGGAAAACACTCTCCTAAATTTTATTTGATACGAGCGATCAGATAAATAAGATTCAATCCAGCTGATAAAACTTAAGGGAAATCCAAGCTTGTTTAACTTAAACAAAATCAAATTATGTGGTAATTTATCAAATGCTTTACTGAAGTCAGTGTAGATGCAGTCAACTAGCCCACCAGAGTCTAAAGAGCTTAATGCAAAAGAAGTGAAATCAAGGAGGTTAGAAACTATAGATCTGCCATTAACGAAACCATGCTGACGAGTTGTTATGACTTCACCACAGCACACCTTAACCTGATCGTATATAATATGTTCAAAAATTTTCGGTATTGATGATAACTTAGCCACGGGCCTGTAGTTTGAAACATTATTTTTACACCCTTTCTTGAAAATGGGGCTAATGTATGCATTTTTCCAAAATTTAGGAAAATAGCTTTCTTGAATTGATCTATTAAATAAAATACTGAGGAGCTGACTCAGCACAGAGCTGCAGTTTACTAAAACTGTCGCAGGAATACCATCCGGGCCGGAAGTGAAGTCAGCATCAACAGATGAAATATATTTCTCTATAAGGTCAGGAGAAAAAGATATCTCATTAACCGAAACTAAAGGGTCGTTATCCATATATTCAAAATAGTTGATTTCAGGGCTAAATAAATCCGTAGAAAACGATTCATTAAACAAATTAGCAAACAACCAGGCTATAACTTGTGGGTCGCTAGTGAGCCCATCAACTGTTTTAAACTCAGATGGAAACCCGTCAGATTTTTTTTTAAAATTAATAAAACCCCAAAAATTCTTGGGGTCATGAAGAATATTCAGCCTAATTTTATTCAAATATTCAGAATAAACCAAAGCTGACATATCTTTAAATTCAAGAAACAGTCGTTGATAAGCAACAAGGTCATTGCGGTCCTGGCTACAAACGTATTTATTCCATGCCCTATTACGGCCATTGCGAACTTTTTTCAAATCCTTTGTATACCAGGGGTACGAGGAATTATTAACGTACTTCCTGGTATATGGATCCGACAATGCTATGGCAGAAAAAAGTTCACCATAGAACAATTGAATGCAATCATCAAATGTATTGATATTAAAAAAAAATTAGGAAGTCGTCTAATTTATTTCTTAAATTTTCATTCAATCTTAAAAAGTCAGCTTTCTTAAAATTGAATTCGTAAATATTAATGGATGAACATGCATTTGTCAAATTTTCATTGTCAGATTGGTACACAATACTCAAAGGTGGATGATAGGAATCTACCGTAGACAGAGCATGGATAGCATTTCTTACAACAACATTGCTAATATTTGTAGCCAAGACGTGGCAATTAGTTATACAACTTACTTGTTGTAAATTTGAAAGTATTTCGTCAACAAAAATTTTGTTGTTGTCGAGTTTTTGGACAAGATGCATAAAAAATGTACCATCGTCCGAAGGAGTCCATTTTAGGTCAGGCAGATTAAAGTCACCTAACAACAAAATGTCGTCATTAGTGTCTAGTTCATTAATAATGTATTCTACGGCCATCGAAAAACATTCGTAAACATCTGCGCTACCATTTGGAGGAACATAAGTGTTAAGAATGTATAAATTAGTGTTACAATGTGTAACTTTAGGTGGATGATAGGAATCTACCGTAGACAGAGCATAGATAGCATTTCTTACAATAACATTGCTACTACTTATTTGTAGCCAAGACTAAGTCAAGTTGTCGTCCGTGGCAATTAGTTACACAACTTACTTGTTGTAAATTTGAAAGTATTTCGTCAACAAAAATTTGTTGCTTTCGAGCTTTTGGAAAGAAGCATAATAATATGTACTATTATCCGAAGAAGTCCATTTTAGGTCAGGAAGATTAAAGTCACCTAACAACAAAATGTCGTCATTAGCATCAAGTTCATTAATAATGTATTCTACGGCCATCGAAAAACATTCGTAGACATCTGCGCTACTATTTGGAGGAACATAAGTGTTAAGAATATATAAATTAGAGTTACAATGTGCAACCTTAACACATAACAGTTCAATATTAGATGCACAGGCAATTTCTAATAATGAACTGGTTAAATGATTTTTTATAGCTACTAAGACGCCTCCACCAACAGAAGAAAGATCTTCCAAGTGTCTGTCTCTTCTAAAAACATGGAAACTATTATCAAAAAGTTCCATATTGAGAAAACTGTTATTTAACCAAGTTTCGGTAAACACGATAATATGCTCAGAGAAATTCTGAGTTGATAAAAATATATCTTGCGTCTTGGAACGCAAACCCCTTACATTTTGATAGTACAGTGATAGCCGTTTCAGTTTTTTGAATTGGAACGTACAGTTTTATCATTTTTTTTCGATTTAAATACTGAAATATAGATATTATCCACCCATGCTTTAGATTTAAGAATAGCAGAAACATGAGAAGATGCCACTGTTATTTTAAAAGACGCATGAGTTGGTTTATTACCGAGTTTCCTGCAAGAAACGAAGGCGTCGGCAGTAATAATTTGATTTTGTCTAATAAAATTTTTAACGCTGTCAGAGGTAGTGTTGGAATGAAGTCGTGAAATGAAAATCGATTTTAACCTTGGTAATGCCTGCAGGGAAACCGGAGGCACATAGCTATCAATCGCAACATCCACCCGCGGATTGGCAATAACTGAAATTGACAGAGGATTATTTATAGTGGAGGAAGGAGATGGAAGATTGTTACTAGAGATTATAGCGGGAAAATTGGGAGAGGGTGAAGGGTATTTAGAGAGCAATCCACGGGAGTTTTGTCACGACTGACGGCCGCACCGCCCACCCTCCCAACATTACCCAGATTTTTATTTAATTTCTTTTTAGACTTTCTTTTCTTTTTTAAGGAAATAGCTTGTTTATTTATTTAAGATTTTATTGTTAAGATTTTCCCCAAATTGCTTAATTTTTTCGTAAAATACCGACGGGGAAAGGGCTCTGCAAGATGGACAGTACCATTGCAGGCCCGAATGGACAGAGCATAATAAATCAGTAATAGATTTTGCTAAGTTTGCACAAGAGGCATGAAACACCTGTTCACAAGGACCTGAACAGGAAAACATAGAATTCAATAAATTTTGGCTTTTGCACTGATCTCCTAGAGAGCAAGCTAACAAATTTTCAGAGGAAAAATAATCCATCTTGAAATCTTAAAAAAAAAAGCAATTTAAAATATTTTTAGAGCAGTGCAAAAAGGGTTAAAAATCAAGCAAAAATTCACCCGTTAAGCAGCAACAACAAACACAACAGAGTTTAAAGTCTAGCTTTGTATACGAACAAAGCACAAAAGCGAATCAAATACAAAACTGTTGCACTGCTTTCACTGATTTATTTTGCTTGCAGAAAGTAAGTTAATATTAACATGTATGTATGTTTGTGTGTAACGGAAAATAAACAAAAACACAAAATAAAGCAAAATTATTAGTATAAGCATGCAATTTTTCAGCAGCGACACTATATTAAACACAAAATTAATTAATTATTAACTAAGCACAAATTATTACAAAATAATAATAACAAAACCACAATACACTTAAAAACACTACCGACACTGACAAAGAGACGAAGTCAACTGAAATGCAGGATTTGGGTGCAGTATTATTGCAGTAAAGTGATAGGCCCAAGGGACCGATAGGAATCCCATCGTAAATTAATGGTCACATTGAAAAAAAAAAGTTGCAAAACGGGATCCAACAAATAAAAACGCTCTAATAAGAGTTATTATGGAGGAATGGACAAAAATGTATCGGAAGAATATGATTTTCAAAAACTTATTGCATCTATTCCGAGAAGGATACAAGCCGTGATTGATATTCGTGGTGAACACATCAAGTATTGAAGTTTCTCTTATAAGTTAATTAGTTTCTTCATATGTTCCTTGCATTTTGCAAAGAATTATTTGACACCATGAAATGGCTATTGCTTTTATTTTTGTTCCATAAACTTTTGTTTTTGTTTATATCAAATAATTTTTTTATTGTTTTCTAATGGGGAATGAGTAAGAGAATTAAGTTTAAAAAAAAATTTCCAAAATATATGTATGTCGGCTTAAGATAACTAGTTTGGCCTAAAAACTAGTTTAGCCGGTAACATATACATTTCTTATGTTTATTCAATAAGAAAGTGAAAATTGTGATTCATAATTTATTTTGCAAACAATTACTTGACAGACTGTTCATTTAATTTAGCATGAAAATTGAAATTTCCACCTTCAGGGGGCTGGTTACGGGAAAATGGGCAATTGGAATCATTTTTTATGGTCATATTTGGTTTCGGCAACCTCGAAAACATAGGAATAGTGTGTGCCTGTAATCGAAATAAACGTAATAAATATATAATAAACACATCGATTTCTTGCCCGAATAATGTTCTTACGGCAAGATTTGACCCACATTCCATAGTTTAAGAGTTACTAATGAACATCTTTATTTTCGAGAAAATGTGGTCTTATTGAAAGTAAATAATTATGTTTGATCAAAATTACAGTAATCATTATAAATTTTCGAACGGTGATAGGTGGGTCAAATATTGTCGTATGGAGATTTTTCAATCATGAACAACATATCGCTACCTTAATATAAAAAGGCCCCATCTTACATTTTTATTATTTTACAGGAGAACGAAAAAACTTAATAAGAATTAAAGTTTTTGTGTGATTAAGTGAGTAATGACTTTTTTTTATTTGCTTGTAATTGATTTATTTTCAATCTTAGCTCACACATTTTTTTTTGTCAATGGTGTATTAGTGGGTGACCTAACAAAATCTATAAAAATCTCGATTTTGAAAAAAATGTTAGTTAGGGCCTTTCTATATTAAGGTAACGATATTTTTCTACTTGTGGCTTACTTTTCGAGTTATTACGCGAATTTTTTTTCGTCGGCCTCTCACAAACATTTCGAATATCAGTCGTACTTAAACTATCAATTACAAAATAAATTAAGCGGGAAGAAACGACTATGATGAAATGAAACGCTACACTCACAGCAAACATTACTAAATTTAATAAAGGAAATCGGATATAAAATATATGTGGAATATATTAAATATATGGAACGTTCCATGTCAACCGGGATAGTGGTCTGCCCAAAATTGAGCGCAGCGGAAAAACATTTTTAAGGTGTCAAAATGTTCGTATGCTCAAGAGCTTTCATATGAGAACGGGTGTTTTCGAATCTTTTATTTTTAACAAAATAGAGACCATAAAACGACGCCTACACATAGATATCTATGTATAAATAGGCAGTTGGTAAACAGCCATAATCATAATCGCTTCATTTTTTTTTTTTTTTTTTGTAGAAAAGGCTGTGAAGAGAGGGAGTGCAGTGTATATTTTTTTTTTCAACAGTATGTGGTGCCATGCTCATAATGGGAAAATATGTTGCCACGGCTAAACTAATAGACCGATTTTAATATATTTTAGTTTGGAGATAGACCAAATAATAAGAAAGGTAATTAAAAGCTTTTAGGTCTTAAATGCGGCACGACACCGCCCTTAATGAGAAAAAAAATATACACTGCACTCCTTCTCTTCACAGCCTTTCCGACAAAAAAAAAACTAAGCTATTATGATAATGGCTGTTTACCAAGCTTTATGGTCGCCATTTTGTTAAAAATAAAAAATTTGAAAACACCCGTTCTCATATGAAAGCTCTTGAGCATGCAAACATTTTGACATCTTAAAAACTTTTTTCCGCTGCTCTCAATTTTGGGCAGACCACTGTCCCGGTTGACATGGAACGTCCCATGTGTAAATATTATTTTCACGATAAAAAGTGTGTAAAACAATTACATATTATAACCAAGAATTCTCACACAAGAACAGGAAAGAACATATATGTACAAGAAAAGCTTTCAAGAATCATTTAGGTCTTGAGTTTATATTTTCACTTTAAAAGCTGTTGTTTATGTACAATGTGATAACCAAAAGAGTCATATCGAATCATAAGCACTGATGCATGAGAAACTTATAAAAAAAAAACAAGTTAAGGTGTTACCTTCGGCCAGGCCGAAACTCACATACCCTACACTGCGTTGAAAGTACCTTTTAAATAAACGTTAAAACGACGTTGAAGAGGTTGAATAAGTCGAAAAAAATGTGAAATGTTAGAAAGGTTGACAGAGGTTGAAAAATGTTGAAAAAGTCGAAAATACTTATATGCAAAATGTTGAAAAAAGTTGAGAGAGGTTGAAAAACTCTAAAAAAGCTGAAACAACTTGAAACAATTCAAAATGGATGAAAAAGTCGAAAAAATAAAGAAACTAATGAAAAATGTTGAAAAAGTCAAACAAATACATATGGGTCAGAATACGCGAAACCGACATGTCTGAAATGTTTTTCAAAGTTTTTTATATAAATCAGTAGCTGCAAGTGGTAGAAATTAGTGTACAGAAAAATTTTTTAAAAAAAATT
This sequence comes from Tricholauxania praeusta, assembly GCA_949775025.1. Classification (NCBI taxonomy): domain Eukaryota; kingdom Metazoa; phylum Arthropoda; class Insecta; order Diptera; family Lauxaniidae; genus Tricholauxania; species Tricholauxania praeusta. The sequence goes on along the minus strand of OX459032.1, from coordinate 4,484,623 downwards.
GTTGTTGCAATAACTATTGCCAGTCAAAGTTTTCATTAACCTTTTTTTTTAAATGCTCTAAGTTTTGAACTGCTCGACTGATCGTGACGAAATTTTTTAATTTCTGTAAATAAAAAGTTAACTTATGTATTAAAAAAAAAAAGTTGCAAAAATTCTGCATTTTTATTGTTAATTAGCAATTTTTCTATCAACAATTGAATTTTAATTACTTGCTCCGCCTCGAAAAAATCTGAAAAAAAATTACAGAGATGCATTGAACCCTTCCAAATTAGAATTCGTCAAAAAAATCGTGGAGGCTTAATTAGTTTTGACGGTATAAATATTATAGTGGTACCGTGCGGACGAAAAACGCATAAAAATTTTGTTGTTTTTCAAAAAAATCAATAACATTAGTTTACAAGAAAAAGAATCGGGTTTCTCATAGACTTTTTTTCATGTATTTTGGGGCGTAGTTTCCAAAAATGGCAACCATTTTTTTTTTTTTCTTAAGAATCGTTTTCGAGATATCCCCCAAAAAAACCCTTTTTCGGCCCTTTTTCCATTTATTTGGCTATTTCTCAATTAATTTTTTTTTTCGAATCAAAAACGCTTTTCAGCACTCCAAAGATATTTTTACTCCCTTTCTAAAAGTATTCTGTTTCCTTGAATCGAATAAGATTTGATGAAGTTACAAGCGCTCAAAGTCCAAAAAAACTGACTTTTTTAAAAATCACTAAATTTCAATTGCTCCATTTGAATGAAAAATTTTTTCTTTTTCATATTTTTAGAATTAAAAATGAAAGACTATTTTTTTGCAAATATTTTAAGTATAATTTTGTGGATATCCGACAAAAAATGTAGAAGTAATTTGAGAAAACAGTAAAAAACTTGCAATAAAATTTAACGAAAATACATATGTTTTCTATCTAATTCTAGCAATTGAAATTTAGTGATTTTTAAAAAAGTCAGTTTTTTTCGACTTTGAGCGCTTGTAACTTCATCAAATCTTATTCGATTCAAAGAAACAGAATACCTTTAGAAAGGGAGTAAAAATATCTTTGGAGTGCTGAAAAGCGTTTTTGATTCGAAAAAAAATTAATTGAGATATAGCCAAATAAATGGAAAAAGGGCCGAAAAAGGGTTTTTTTGGGGGATATCTCGAAAACTATTCTTAAGAAAAAAAAAAAATGGTTGCCATTTTTGGAAACTAGGCCCCAAAATACATGAAAAAAAGTCTATGAGAAACCCGATTCTTTTTCTTGTAAACTAATGTTATTGATTTTTTTGAAAAACAACAAAATTTTTATGCGTTTTTCGTCCGCACGGTACCACTATAATATTTATACCGTCAAAACTAATTAAGCCTCCACGATTTTTTTGACGAATTCTAATTTGGAAGGGTTCAATGCATCTCTGTAATTTTTTTTCAGATTTTTTCGAGGCGGAGCAAGTCATTAAAATTAAATTGTTGATAGAAAAATTGCTAATTAACAATAAAAATGCAGAATTTTTGCAACTATTTTTTTTTAATACATAAGTTCAACTTATTATTTACAGAAATTAAAAAATTTCGTCACGATCAGTCGAGCAGTTCAAAACTTAGAGCATTTAAAAAAAAAAGGTTAATGAAAAATTCGACTGGCAATAGTTATTGCAACAACAATTTTTTTTTAAAAATTTTTCTGTACACTAATTTCTACCACTTGCAGATACTGATTTATATAAAAAACTTTGAAAAACATTTCAGACATGTCGGTTTCGCGTATTCTGACCCATATAGGAAATATTGGAAAAAGTTACAGCGTTGAAAAAGTAAAAAAATAAGGAAAATGTTGAAAAAAATCGAATAGAAATGAAAAATTAGATATATGCCACGCCCACTTGTCCAATTCCACCCACTTTTGGTTTAATAAACTATATTCGTGATCGACATCCTCATATTAAATTTCAGCACATCAGCTTGTATAGTTTGCGATATGTGCCGCAGTTAAATTTAAAATTTAGGGCGGTGACACAACTACTGGTACAATCCAGCCGGTTTTGATCCAGAAATAGCTTTCCATATGCAAACCTCTTACACCAAATTTTAGTATGATTGCTCACATATTTCGATAAATATGCCACTTACCGTATTTTACTTGTATGGGAGGTGCCACACCCACTGGTGCTATTTCAGCCAATTTTGATTCAGATATACTCTATAGCAACTGAACCACTTACATTAAATTTCATAGCAATTGCTGCAATAGTTCACTTAAAACAGCGCTTACAAATTTATGTCAATATGGGAGGTGCCACGCCCACTGATGCAATCGCGTAAAAATTCATTTATTTTTAAAGCTTATAGTAACTGACATCTATAGACCAAATTTTATGAAGATTACTCTCATAGCACACTATCTATAACAATAAACGTTTTTTGCTTATATGGGAGGTGCCACGCCCACAGGTACTATTAAACCAAATTTTTGTTATAAGAGACCTTATAGGAAGTATATCTACCTCATTAAATTTCATAACGATTACGTTGTTATTTTTTATTTCATTTTTCAAATTGCTAGTCAATGAACAGAAGTATTCTTACAGACTAATAACAAAATAAAGTAATTATAACAATAAAATCATAAGGTTATAAAATTAAAACTAAAATATTAATTAAAAACTAAATTGAGAAAATTCAAAAAAGAGTTTTTAGAGGAGGAGAAATCTATTGAAATTAAGTGCGAGATATTATTGAATTCAATTAATGCTCTAGTAAGAGGAGCATTGAGTGCATAATTTGTTCTATTGAAGCCAACGTAAAAAGTATCGAAATGTCGAAGAACTCTAGCAGGAACATTGAAAGATATTCTCTCTAAGAGGGAAGGAGAGTCAATAACACCCCTAATGACATCAAAAACAAAGGTTAATGATAGTATTGCTCTTCTATTTTGCAATGTTTTTAAATTTATTAGCATACAACGAGAATTGTAAGTAGGAACTGGATCAGCAAAGTGCAGAGATCTCAGAGCATACCTAATAAAAACTTTCTGAATGCGTTCAATTCGTTGAATATGACACGCATGATATGGCCTCCAAATAAAAGAGGCATATTCAAGCCTAGAACGGACAAATGAGGTAAAAAGGAGCTTAAGAGTGTATGGATTAGAGAACTCAGAGCTGTTACGTCTAATAAAAGCTAACATGGCATATGACTTTGATATAGTAAAGTTAATGTGGCTGGAGAAAGTAAACTTGGAATCAAAAATAACACCCAAATCCTTTATTTCATTGACTGACTGCAAAAAACAATCAGAAATGCGATAAGTGGTTTGAACAACATTATGACATTTTGAAAATGTAATGTGAAAGCATTTATTAATATTTAATGAAAGGCAATTAGCAGAACACCAAGAATAAACATTATCAAGTTCTGCCTGAAGCATTAGAGCATCCTGTGGGCTTTTTATAACAGAATAAATTTTCAGATCGTCTGCATACAATAAATATTTAGCAAAAGAAAAACAGTTGCCATTATCATTAACAAACAATACAAAGAACAAGGGCCCCAGTATACTACCCTGTGGTACGCCGGATGATGCAACAAAAAAATGAGACTGCACATTATCCACCACAACAACACACCTACGATTGCTTAGGTAAGATTTAATCCAATCCAAAAACACGGAATGAAAACCCATATAAGCTAACTTTTTTGTTAGGAAACCTTATCAAAAGCTTTGGACAAGTCAGTGTAAACTGCATCTATCTGAAGACTTTGTTGGAAAGCTAGAATACAGTCTTCGGTGAAAACTGCAAGATTGGAAATTGTTGATCGCCCAGGCACAAAACCATGTTGATTGGGAATAATCAGATTTTTTAACAGAAAAAAATAGTTTATCCTTGATAATGCATTTGAAGAGCTTAGAAATGGTCGTAAGTTTTGAAATGGGCCTATAATTACTAACATCATTTTTGTTGCCACTCCTGAAAATGGGAGTAATAAGTGTAAATTTCCAAGCATCAATAAATACACCCGAAGACAAAGATTTGTTAAAAATAACCAACAAAGGGTATGCAAGTGATGTGCATTTTTTTAGCAAAACCGCAGAAAGCCCATCAACATCAGTTTGGGTAGAAGACTTTAGTTGTTCAATACCCCTAACTACATCATTATAAGACAGTATTAAAGACCCAAAATCAATTGACGATTCCAAATTACAAGAATAATTTGCAGCATCAGCCTCAGATGTAAAATTAGAACTAAAAAACTCAGCAAAAAGGTTAGATGCATCAGCGGCAGAGTTAGCAAATTTATCACTAAAAAATATTGTTGCAGGAATACTTGAGCTAGTTCTTTTCAATTTAATATAACACCAAAAAGCTTTGGAGTTTGTTTTTATGTTGGCTTCAAATTTTAAGATGTAATTCTTATACAGAAATTTATCAAGGCAATTAAAATCCTTTGAATACTTTTTATATGATTCGAAATATTTAATATCATTAGTTTTTTTGAATTTACGATAGAATTTGTTCCTTAAATTCTTTAACTTCTTAAGAGCTCTAGTGTGCCATGGTAATTTATATTTCTTTTTTACAACAACTGGAATATTGCTCTGACATATTTCAATGATTTTTGATCTAAAAATATCAAAGCAAGTTGATACATCTAAATCGAGTAGCATTGCATCCCAATCCAAGCATTGAAATAAGTTATTCAGATTAAGAAAATTACATAAATTATAATTAAACGAAATCTTACGATTATCACTTTTAATATTAAAGAATTTATAAAAATCAAGTTCAATTATTAATGGAACATGATGCAGGCTCGAAGTAGATAGAGGAAAAAAACATTCCGACAAATTAAAATTAATATTATTGCTTAAAAATATTAAATCCAAAATTCTATTAAGTTTATTTAAAAAACCATTAATTTGCAAAAGATCAATACTTAAAAAGCTATCAACCACATATACTTCAGAGGTACTATTGATATTACTAGGAATAAGTGCAGTACTATTAGCAATTAGGTAAATTAAAATCTCCAAGCACACAAAGATGGTTATCCCCTACTTTATTAAAAACTAAAGATAAAATATTATCTACATGCGCCTTATAAAGGCTTTCAGCACTATTTGGAGGAATATAAGAGGCGCATAGAAACAATGAGCCAGACATACTTTGAACGCGCACACAGATCTGGTCAAGTAAGGAATCTTGATCATCAAGAGCATGCATAGAAGCCAAAAGTTTTCGTTGTACCGCAATCAGAACACCGCCTCCTCTTGCACAGCCAGTTTTTGTAGCATCTCTATCATTACGAAATACATTGTACAGGTTCGCGTCAAAAAATTCATTATCATAAAAATTCACATTTAGCCATGTCTTAATGATGACAAAAATATCATAATCCAACTGTGAACTCATAGCGAGAAGTGATTTAGATTTAGTTCTAAGTCCAGAAACGTTATGAAAATAGATTTTAATCCGTCTACTATTGTTGTTGGAGCTATTTAAATTGATTAGGGTTTGGACTGTTGTTTTCCTGGTTTTTGAAAAAACTCAAAAGGTCGCACATTAACATTAGCAGGCCAGAGGTCAGGAATTATCAACTTTTCGTAGAAGCCTTCAGAAACTCCCAATTTGAAATTAACACTCTTAATAGTGTCCAAAGAAACGCCCTTCTTAAGCAAATTATAACAAGATAGATGAATTCTATCGATACCTGCATGGTTACCAACAAATTCAATAATATTTTCAGAAGTAACAGATGGCGCAAATGAAGATAAATGTAACCATTTTATACGATAAGCGACCTCAAGTTCTGAATTGCGAGTAGCATTGGAACCAACAACAAGTATAGGTTTTTTGTTGTTTTTTTTCTTCACATTAATCGAATTCATATTAGTATTGGTTAGAGATTTTGCAGCAGTGACAGCAGCAGCATATGACGTAGAAGCATTCGCATTATTGTTAACAATTACAACATCATCAGAGTGAGTCACGTCAACCGATGACGGCAAAGTACCATGAAGAGCTAAGTTCTTATCACTCTTATCATTCAAGAGATCAGTAACATTGTTTTTGAAGAGATTTGCATCTTCACTTGCAGCAGCATATAACGCAGAAGCATGCACAATATTATTAACAGCTACAACCTCATCATCAGTGTGAGAAACATCAACCGATGCCAATGACTGCGAAATTTCATTAAGAGCAGAGTTTTTATTATGCTTATCGAGATCCGCAACATTGTTTTTTAACAGATTAACATCTTCAATTAGAAGAGCGATAGCAGAGGTTAGATTTTTGTAGCACAGTTTAGACTGTAAAGAAAGAACCTCAGTTTGCAACTCATCAATTTTTTTAAAGAGTAGCTTTTTATCGTCATGTAAAGAGTTAATCATGGATAGAGCGCGCGCATTTTCAGATCGAAGAGAACAAATTTCACTAAACACAATTTGTAGAGTAATTTCGCGGCTATTGCAGCTTTGTTGGTGTGTTGAAACCGGTTTATGTTGTTGTTGCACTATTTCAGCATTAGATGACGATGACAAAGAGATCGAGTTATCACGAAACTGCATTGGAGGGGGAGAACGAAGAAAATTACGACGCACTAACATGCAATTTTTACAAAAGAAACAATTGTTTGATTTTTGCATATATTCCAGATCAACTGGCAAAATGTTCACACAAGCTAAGTGAAAAAGATTCTTGCACTTGCCACATTGGATTGATTGCTGACCACGGTCAACCTTTAGCCCACAAAGACAAGGCATAATAATAACTTTTAGACGAAAGACTAAAGATTTAGTAATAAAACTATTGGACTACGAGAAAAACACGTCCGCACCGTACAAAGTTTCACGACTATTTCTATTTAGTTGTCTTTATATAACGTTTATAAATATTGTGGGCGGTTCCACGCCCTTGAGCGAGTTTTTTCATTAAAGTAGCTGAGATTGTATTGATAACTGCTTTTAGCGGCATCATCCCCAAAATTTTTATGGAAATCGTTTCTGCCAATTCTGAGATATACGGATTCAAAATTTTTAACAGTTGAAAAGTGCCACGCCCATTTTCTCGATTCCGCTCACTTTTATCTCAATTCAAGATATATTTGATGTGTATCCGTTTACCAAATTTCATCGCAATATCTTGAACAGCTTACAAGATATGGTAGTTTAAATGATAAAATTTAGGGCTGTGCCACGCCCCTGTACGACCTTTTGGAAACTTGAAACCCAGCCAAATCCTAATTTGGTTCACATGTGCACCAAATCACCAAGTTTCAACAAAATCGCTGACACTTTTTTCAAAATTGGCCTGGGTAAATTTACATAGAGTATGGGCAGTAGACGTGTCCGTCAACCGATTTCGCCCATTTTCAATAGCAAGATGCCTGCAAGAAGATGTGACCTGTGTGTAAAAGTTTCATTAAATTGGCTTTCTTGGTTTTCCCGTAAACCTTATTTCAACGGACAGACAGACGGACATGGCTAAATCGACTCAAGTGGTGACGCTGATCAAGAATATATATACTTTTCCATACCTGCCACGCCCCTTTCGAGGTGTTAGAAACGGAGAGACAAAGTGAATATACCCTCGGTGTAGGGTATAATACCGATTAAGTGAGTGAATTTACACTCATAAGTTTGTAAATTTCTCTATAACGTTGTAAACTACACATTATGTGTAAATATCAGTACTCGACTAGCACTCGTTGCGAGCTGACCGTTTTCCGTGTAGTTTCAGCTTGTGATATTTCAGTCGTTCAAACAAATGTTTTCTATACAATCTTTCTTTTCACACTTACGTAAAATTTCTTTTTTCGGTAGTGTTTTGTTGTAATTTGCACGCGTTTTAAGCTTGTGCGCTATAGAGTCATGCCCCCTGGGTCCCCCCTCATAGGGAGTAATCGACTTGCAATATTAGCAGATGGCCCCCAATCAAAAAAGAAACGCTTAAATCAAAATACTTACTATTACTGATTACCCCGGACTTCCAACAATTCAGCTTCCAAATCCAAAATACATTGTTGTTGCTTCTACCAATGATCAAAAACCTCTTTCCAAAAAACATTGCACATCATCGGCAAGGAGATCATATCAATTTCTGAATTAAGAGACGACAATTTGTTACTGTTAGTCAAAGACATGTTCAAACAAGTTCTTGTCTGCTAGAGAACTAATAACCATTTGCCCAATAAAATGTACCCTACATGATGCATTGAATGTTACAAAAGGCACGGTGTATGCTCCGTACTTAAATAAAGTCTCGAAGAAATCGTAAAAGAGTTAAGTTCTCAAGGTGTGGTAGAATGCTATAAGTTTTCTTAATTCATTGAAAGTTCAGCTTAACCCAGCGGTGTGGTTTTGCTTTCATTCAACTCCTATCATCTTCCTGAAAAAATTAAATTTCTTGGCGCTCAGTTCATGTTAGAGAGTATACTCGTATACCTAACCCAATGCGCTGTAAATCTTGCCAAATACTTGGTCATACCGCCAAACGTTGTCATAATAACCCATAATGTGTCAATTGCAATCTCCCTCCCCATAACCCTATCGAATGTTCACGTACTCAATGTTAAAATTGTGCTGAAGAACACCCAGCTTCCTCTAAAGAATGCAAAGAATTTATTCAGCATAAAGAAATACTAAAAATAAAAACAAAAAATAAATGTACAATGCGAGAAGCAAAGCAAATATACCGTGCTCAGCCAACAATTGACGTTTCCATAAATAGTTACTCATTAGTTGCTTCTCAAAATAACAATAAAAAACCACAACCCACTACCTCTCTAAACAAAACAACTACTACAAAAACTCATTCCACAATTACTTCAACTAAAATAACAACTACTGAAACACAACCCGCAACCACGCTTAGTCAAGGTTTACACGAGGAAACTTTTTCGGCAAAGTTTCCTTGTTTGCTGGCAAGAGGGGAAAAACGAAAGGGACGAGGTAAAAAATGTGTCATATGTTGCAAACGCGAAACGAAAATCACAAAAGAGAATTGACAAGAATTTGTCTCTCAGACTTTGTCGGCGTTTACACGAGGAAAGTCTGAGAGACAAATTCTTGTCTATTCTCTTTTGTGATTTTCGTTTCGCGTTTGCAACATATGACAAATTTTTTACCTCGTCCCTTTCGCTTTTCCCCTCTTGCCTACAAACAAGGAAACTTTGCGGCAAAACTTTCCTCGTGTAAACGTCGACTTAACAGTTCAGTAAATAGCTCTTCTTCTTCTACTAGCTCTCTTTCAACATACTCACGATCTTCGATCTCTCCTTCCATTAAAATAAGCAACAATAACAACCAAGAAACAAAATTTAACTTTACACCGCTGTCACAGTCAACCTCTTCGGTTCTTGTGCCCAAAATTTCTGTAAACAATACAACAATTTCCCATAGCCAAGTACAATCAAAGTATCAAAAAAATACAACAACAAATGAAACTCTCTCCAATATAAATTAATATAGCTCAATTTCTAGCAATGAATCAACAACAGAGCTGGGCACCACTACACACGTGTTTCTCTTCAATGTTCTTCAATGCAATCTGAATTAGTTTTTACGCTCTCTGCTTTATACGTATATGAAAAGTCATTCTCTTTCTGCCTCAGTCCCGCGCTCGGTACGTTTTGCCTAGCCACAATCAACAACGAGCAAATGAACGAAGACGACATATAAAACAAAAAACTCAATTTTCCTATTTTCTCTTTAAGAACACTTTTTAACAGGGACCCAAAATAACTATTATTTTCTTTTTTCAGATTGAAAAACTTGCCCAATTTTAATAATTATTTTTAAAAATTGGTTTATAATTATTATGAATAAGAAATATTTTATTAGTTGTCAATAACTATTATTTTTCAATGGATTTTTTTTACGTTGAGTCATAACTATTATGCATAAGAGATATTTTATTAGTTGTCAATAACTATTATTTTTCAATGGATTTTTTTTACGTTGAGTCATAATTATTATGAATAAGAAATATTTTATTAGTTGTCAATAACTATTATTTTTCAATGGATTTTTTTTTACGATGTATGTACATTAGGGTGGGTCAAATTTTTTCGCGACAAAGCGTCTAGCAGAAACGTAATCTACGGTTAATTCTAAGAATACATATTTATATCCGTATAAGAAATTATTTTGCGCATAGTTTTTTATTATTTTTATTACTGAATGGCTGTAAAAATTGTTCAAGGGAAATATGAATGGTAACATTAACAATTTCCCCGAACTAAAATTGCTGATCAGAGATTTTAATCCAGATATTATTTCTGTGCAGGAGACCCACTTAGCTTTCAAAAATAATATTTTTGTAACACCCAAACAATATGTTGGGTACTTCCATAATCTTTTAAATATCACATCAGCCAACCAAGGTATTGGAATTTTAATAAAAAAGCATATTCCGCATAAATTTATCTCATTTAACTCCAACATTTTCACGTTTGCAGTAGAATTTAATTTAGGCTATAATTGTACTATCTTTAATATAAACATTAACGACGCAAGAGATAATTTCCAGTATTTATAATATCCAAACACCGTACATTATTACAGGAGATTTCAATGCTTGGAGTCCATTTTGGGGATCTGCTATAGGGAACAGAAGAGGGAAAAATATTGAAGATATTGTATTAGGCGAAAACCTTGTAATCTTAAATAATGGAACTGCCACCCACTTTTCTACTTTTAACACTTTCTCTCATATCGACCTCACTATGTGTTCCGCGCAGCTTACTCCAAAATATTCTTGGAACGTACTCGATACAGCGTTGCCATTGACCCGAAAAATATTTTGTCACGATGACTCAAAAATTATGTCAGTGACATAATTCTCTATCGAGAATTGAAAAATAAAAAAAATTAACGAAAACTCCATATTTTGCTCTGTCCAATAATTTTAGTAATAAAAAAATAAACTGAATCCTTGGAAAATAATAAAATTTATTTATTTAAACATAACAGAAACATATGTAAAAATAAGGTGCCTAGAAGAGGGAGGAGGGAGTGTTGATGATCTTGGACAATACTATAAGTGTTTGGAGGTGGAGGTGGACATGAGGAGGCGCGGGGTGAAAGTGAAAAATCGAATATTTCTCCCATTAAAAATTTGAATGAAAAGTAAATTTTATACGAAATAAAATATAAAATATTTTGGAAGATATCAGCAGTGACTTCCGATGTACGCCACAACAATAAAATTTATAAGTTTTTAAGTTTTCACACCCATCCTCTGCGCCCCCATCTCCAGCGTCGCCATGTCCGCGCCCCCACTGCTTAGCTATCCTCAGCCTCTTCACCCCCTCCGACTCGGCCCCATCATCTGGACATTTACCAAAAATAGACAGTTGTTTTAAAACCACATGTAGCTATTCTAAAACTTCATTAAAAGCTAAGCAAGTTTCATAAAATTTTTCACTCTTCTTTTGACAATCCTGGCTGCCTACAATAGATAACTTTCGGTCTTCCATGTCGAAAAAAAAATTGCAAAGGTATCCAACAGTTTCAATGTATTTTTTTATAATTCAACACTTTAAAAAAGCACGTGAAAAGGCTGAATAGCTAAGACCCACGGGAACAACAATTACATCGCAAAATAACGGAACCGAATCGTTTGTTACTTTGATTCTGACATTTCATTCGAAGAAACTATCAAACAAAAACGCATCCCATTAACATTGCACAATTTGCCTGGTTTTATAACTTTACGAAATCGGAGCTAGCTATGCCGAAAATTTTAGAGTAGCTAATCATAATATAACCGAAATATTTGAACTAAAATTATGTCAAATATATCATTGGCCATGTTAAATTATGTCACCATTTATGTCAGCATAATTATTTTTTAAACTATGTCACCACCAAAAAATTTATGTCACAAGTGACATCAATTATGTCACGGTGGCAACACTGACTTAGTGTTTCACCGAGGCTACGAGGCAGCCTCGTTTTTGACTACGAGAACGAGGCGAGACCGAGGCGAGAACGAGGCGAGATTCAAAAATAAATTTTTCTCGCTTGACCGAGGCGAGGCGAGGTCACACGGCACCTCGTCTCGTCCTCGCCTCGGCCTCGCCTCGTCCTAGCCTCGTTTTCGAAACCAAGAGCGAGGTGCATTTTGACCAAATCTGAACTCGTAAGACCCATATGCAGATTCAAAATATAAATGTAATTTTTATATTAAAATCTAAGTATATTTAACTAATATTGTATTGTATTGTATTTGTATTTCAGTTTTTAACAGAATGCTACAAGATCGTGTATCTTATGATAAGCATAAAAGCATTTAACAAATCAAAAATATTTTACAATACTAAAAAAGAAGAACTTAAAATTAATAAAATTAATGAGTTTAATTCAAAAATTGGAAGTTGATTGGTTAATTAAATTAAGTTACAAATATATTCAAAAAGTCTTCTCTGAAATTGTGTCGATGATCTTATCAGTTGCAATTCAGATGGGAGGTTATTCCACAACCGAATTGCAGATACAAAAAAAGAGCGTTCCAAAATTAAACAACTGTATCGCGGTATTATTAGTTTCAAACCTCTACGAGATTGCGCGAAACGCAACGTCTCGAAAAGGTAATCGGGACACTTGTCGTAGATAATATTATGTAATTTAATAATGTTCCTATAGCTGTAATAATGCTCTAAGTCCATCCCGAGCATAGATGTTTTCAAGTGTCTCACACTTCTGATTCGAGGTACGCTATAAATAAATCTAATGCAATCGTTAAATGCCACATTAAGCCTGCGTTTACATTCAAAATCTGGACATGGGTAAACCGAACAATTAAAAGTAAAAAAAGGCAATAACAAACTTTTGACAAGACGCATTTTCAGAGCTAGGGGCAAGGAATAAGCAGACGAACGAAGACTTCGAAGTCCAGAATAAATCTGCCTTATGGTTGCAACAGTAGCATCGCAACAACTCAGAGTGGCATTTATATTGTATCCTAGGTATTTGATACTGTTAACATACGGAATCAGTATACCATTGAGACGCAAATCAGGAAAATTAACAGAACTAACATTACTCTTGCAACAAATCAATCCTACACTTTTTGAAGGGTTGAGTTTAAGTTTGTTACTAGTCGCCCATACATGTATATTGTTCAAGTCCTCATTTAGTCTAGCTACACCATCCTCAATAAGTCCAATGGGTCGAGAGAGATAGATCAGTACATCATCAGCATACAGATGGGTTTGACAATTAACAACAATATCTGGCAAGTCATTTATAAAAATCGTAAATAAATTTGGACCCAATATGGAACCCTGAACTACGCCACAATTTATTTTTAAAGGAGCTGTGGACCCTTGTTCTGTAATGATAGTCTGTGTTCTATCACGCAAATAATTATGTAATAGTTTGATAGATGCTCCAGAGAAATGAAAAACATGTTTCAATTTATTCAAAAGGATTGAGTGATCAACACTATCAAAAGCTTTTGAGAAGTCCAGCATGGCTAAAATACCAATATTATCACTGTCAACAGCGGAACGCAAATCCGAGGTTACTTTAATAACCGCCGACTCACAACTATGCTTTTCCCGAAAACCAGATTGCCATTTACTCAATTTATTTAGACGATTTAAAAAGAGCTGAATTTGACTAGATAAGATTTTTTCTAGAACCTTTGAAAGAAAAGGGAGGATACTAATGGGCCGATAATCAGACGGACTAGGATTTGATTTTTTAGGTAAAGGTAAAACCTTAGCAGATTTCCAACTAGTAGGAAACTGACTGCAAAATATGCTTGCGTTAAAAATGTTCGTCAAATACTGAAGAATTAGTGGCAAAATAAGCTTTAAGAACTTAGGACAAATTTCATCAGTACCTAGAGCCTGAGACTTAACTGAACTAATTGCTACAAAAACATCGGACATGTTTATGCATTCGAAAGAGAAGGTATTCACACCATCACACTCAAAAATACTATCATCCAATACAGGAGCACAAGTGTCAGGAAGTGCAATAAATGGAGCAATTTCTTCAGCACTATGAGCGCATGCACAATCTCTCCTACTCTTTGCTATGCCCATCTCTTTAAGATTACTCCATAGCTACTTCGAGTCAAGACTTGGATTAAGTTTGTTGCACAGATAAATTCGTTTAGCTCTACGGATCGAGGCGTTTACCTTGTTCCTAGCTACAATATATTGACTTTTATTAAAATCCGTAGAATTTCTTTTATATCTTCTAAAAAACTGTTCTCTTTCAAAGATCTGGGATTTTATTGTACTGCTAAACCACGGACAATTTTTTGATTTAATACATTTTGTCACAATTGGTACATACGCATCAAATAATTCCTTGACAAAAGTATGCAACGTATTCAAAGTATTTAGTATTTTATTTTAAGTAAACTTCTTTGTTTTATTTTTAACCCGCATGTGCTTCTTACGAGTTCAGATTTGGTCTAAGCGCTAATACACAGAAGTGCTTGGATCGCATCAGCTTTTATGCGACTTCGCCTCGATTGATCGATTAAGGAAGCATGTAAGGCTATGTAAGGCTATAAGCAAAACTGCATGATTGACAACACTGCATTGAAATTGATTTATTCTAATAGTCTTTCTAAGAACCGGTAAGGTGAAGCGAAACGCACAGGGTAATGCTAGTATGTATATAAATAAAGATCAATATATGTATGTTCGTTGCTAATGGACTTCTAAACCGTTTAACCGACCGACGAAAGATTTGACATACATATATGTTTTTTATGTTTCGGATGCTCCGTAACATAGTTTACGATAAATGGGTGATGCCACCCCCACATAAGAGAAAAACAAAATTCATCATATATTATCAACTACTTGATGCAGATTAATAAAACTTGGTACATTTATAAAAGCTAGTGGCATAACTAAGATTCAATTAATAAAATGGGCAGTACCATGCCTTCAATATGAGAAAAAAATTGACTTTATTATATCTCAATATCTATTTGACGTAGACAAATAAGATTTGGTACATATCTTTCTTATAGTTTGTAAATAGCTTAGTTTGGTTTGGAAAAATAGGCAATGCCTCTCCTTCCCATATAAGAAAAGAAATAAATTCATCATATCTCATCCAATTCGCCAAAAATAAAAACAGGTATTTTATTTTTTGAGGCTTGATCAGCCTATCAGCCCGGATACATGTATAATTTTTTATTTATTTTAATAATTTTAATATTTTTTACCGAGGTGCCTCGGCCGAGAACGAGGCGAGCCGAGGCGAGGCGAGGCATGTGATGGCAAGATCTCGTCCGAGGCCGAGGCGAGGCGAGACTTAAATTTATAAAACGAGGCGAGACCGAGATCAACTAGAACCTCGCCTCGGCCTCGGTGAAACACTACACTGACTCGATAACCTTCATGGCAGCGATCACTTTCCGATCCTTGTCGAACTCTAATCTAACCTTCGATTTGAAAAACTTAAGCCACGGCAAAAATTTAAAACTGATCAATTGGGACAAGTTTCATAAGATCTGCGAACAGAAAATATATTATGTAGTATTTCAAATGATACCAACAAAGAGGCCACCAATTTTCGGGAAAATAATTAGATCTGCTGCAAACATTGCAATCCCACAATTGAAATCGGTTTTTGCTAAAGCAATAATAGCAATCTCGAACAGCTTAGAAAAAAAAAAACAATTACAGTGGCAAAATTTTAAAAAGCTTAGGTCCAGTTCTAATTTAATTTTGTACAAGCAAGCCAACGCATTGTTTAGAAAAACGTGAAATTTGCAAAAGCGGAAAGCTTAGAAAAACTTACATCTTAAATCAATCCAAAATCGAGCACAAAAAAAAATCTGGTCAGACATAAATATGCTCGCAGGTAGAAAAAATTCAACCACTATTAAGTCTACATATTTACTCTGGGGATAAAATATTAACTGCCTGCAAGGATGTAGCTAATCTTTTTGGGTCCACTTGGTCTAATTTTTCTGCTGACAGCCACTTTTTTCAAGAATTTAACCACAACAAAAAGCTAATTCTTCAATCTGCATATAACCCTATTTCTATTTCTGCATCCGCAAAGAAATTGAATCACAAATCACAATAATAGAATTCAACAGTGCCCTTTGCAACGCAAAAGGTAAAACACCGGGACCAGATCGTATTTCGTATCCTACGTTAAAAAATCTGCCACCTAATTTAAACAGCAGATTGATTGATTTGTATAATAATATTTTTTATAATGGTATCTATCCACAAGACTGGCGTTTTACTGAAATCGTTCCCACACCCAAACCTAATAAGCCCGGCTCTGATATCATTGGTTACCGACCTATTTCTCTGCTTCCTTGTATGGGTAAAATCATAGAAAAAATTATTGCCAAAAGATTGATGTGGTACGTAACAAAAAAAGGTTTGGTGAGTCCCAATCAGGTTGCTTTTAAGAGAATCATAGCACATTTGATATTCTTCTTCACCTCCAGCACTATGTGTCTTCTGCTCTTTCTAGTAGGAATCATGTTACCATCTTGGCAACTGATTTCGAAAAAGCATTTGACCGCATTGGGGTGCATGTTGTACTTCGACAACTCGTCATCTGGAAAGTTAATCCTAGGATCTTTAATTTTGTTAAAGCCTTTTTGACTAGACGCAAGTTTCGAGTCAGGATAAATTCCAACCTATCAGATATTTTTTCGCTTCTTAATGGGATCCCGCAGAGGTCACCATTATCCGTAATTTTATTTATAATTGCTTTTGATCAACTTAGCAAAATCCTTCTGAAACATAATAAGGTCGAGCACTCCATCTACTCTGATGATGCCTTAATATTTTCTAAAGTCAGAGATATCACCAAAGTTCAAACAATTTTTACTAAAATTTTAAATGAAATTAAAGATTGTAGTAAGTTTTCTGGGGCGAAAAGTAAAGTCTTGCATATTTGTATAAAAAGAAACTGCGCACAATTTACTTTATGTAATAACGTAAATATTGAATTTGTAAGCCATTTAAGAATATTAGGTGTAATATTTGATAACAAACTGAATTTCAAACAACATTGTTTAGAATTAAGGAAAAATCTTGCTGCCAGGCTAAATATTGTAAAATACTTGTCATCCAAACACTTTCAAATACATGTATCTGCTTTAGTTAATATTACAAGATCATTAATCCTCTCTAAAATAGATTATGCTCTACCAATTTTTGGATGGTGTGCTAATACTTAGCAAAATTAGGCAGTTGAATGCACCTTACCACGCTGCTGTTCGCAGAAATATTGGCGCATTCGCAACATCCCCAACAAAAAATATTTTAGCCAAAGCGAGCCTTCCTTCTATATCTGACCGGAATAAATCAACAACTTTCAAACTCATCCCAAAAATTTTCTGCAGCAATAATGCTGTTTTGCACAAAAATGTAGTAAATGCCATTAAGCATAAGCGGGTAAAAAAAATCAAATTGACCATTAAACGCTGCATTGATTACGGCAAATCAATTAATTTAGATACCAAACCCTGTCGCACGAAAAAAAATTTTGAGCCTCCATGGCTGCTTCATACAGAGTCTTTCATAACAGACTTGCAAGTGTACTCGAAACGCATTACCAGCACTGTAATATACAAAAAATTATTCGCTGAAGTCACTTACTCTTATCGGAATTGGACTTTTTTGTACACCGACGGGTCCAAATCAAAAGATAAAAAAAAGATAAGCTTTTTTTTTAATGCACTTAAAAAAAAATTTGTTAGGCGAACATTGTAAAAATGATAAAGAAAAATATTTCTCATTTTTTTCAGTGCATTTTTCTTATTTTTAAAATCTAGTTTTGAGGTTAAAAAGCCAATAAATGAAGTATAAAATCCAGTAGTTAATTCATTTTACCAGATTTTTAAGCTGAATAATGGCATTTGAAGTAGTACATACCTTACGATTTCTCAAATTTTCAAAGACCCATATTTTGTAAACTAGTGTTGCCATTATAAAAATATTTTCTTTCTGTGTGGAGGACATATACAGGTACAACATATTCAAATATATCTGAAATTACAAACATGAACCCCATTTCCCCTGTCCGCTTCGCGTGAAATGCCCGAAATGTGAAATTTACTCAGTTATTATTGGTCAAACTGTAGTGTTTCCACACATTGCTGTTTCTATTTCTTAGAGTGTACCTCCAGGACTATTAGTCATTTGGCAAAAGAAAAAACAATAAAGATCCAAGCGCTTTTGATTTATTTATTTTGCAGTGTATTTTATCAATAAGTAATATTAAGTACTACTTTACTACTATTACTTTAAACTATTATGAATATCAATAATCTTTTACTAAGTTTAAGCCACTGTAAATATACACTAAGTCAATATATATTTTATGTTAAACATATGTTTTTGTTTACATAAACAAGGATACCGTTATTCCTGTATAAAAGCAGGAAGCGGTTTTAATAAAGTAATTAGTTGATTAACAAGCCTTAAACTGGCTGTCTTATCATTTAATATTAAGCCTTAAAATCGGCTGACAATAAAAAGAGCACTCTTGCAACGCTTTACTTTTTTTTTCTTTTGTTTGCCCGTGACGTTCTTAAGCGCCGGCATATTTAACTAGGCAGGTCCTAAAATAACCACCAAACCAACATTATCCTTACAATTTATTCCGTGAGCAAGGAATACCTTAAGTATTTTAGACTTCTGTTTAATCAGTAAAATAAAGGCCACAATTTGGATTGCTTAAGGTATGGAAATATATAGCACAAAGGGCCGATAACGTGTTACTGACACCGATTATGTTCGTGATCAGTATCCGCAAACATGGTATCCAAGTATCCAGGTCGCAGTTTTTTACACTTTATTTTTTTTTTTCAGAATTTGCAGTTTTACCTTAAAAAAAATCTGTCAACATTGCCTGTGAGTCAAATTTCATTCAGTTAGCTTACTTGATTTTCCCGTAGTCATGATTTCCCATGTCATACAGACACACAAACGGATATGACTCAATCGACTCAGGTGGTGACGCTGATCAAGAACGTAAAGGGTGATCCAATACGAGGTCCCTTTTACAAGTGGGTTGTTTTGACAGCTGTCATGTGTCAAATGGCTTGTCCATATGACGTTTGTGTTCTGTATTTAATACAACTCAATCATGAATAGACTTACTCCTGAACAACGTTTATTGAGTGTGGAAACTTACTACCAAAATCAGTCATCATTTAGAGAATGTTATAGAGTTCTTCAACATCATTTTGGTTGCTATGAGCGTCCACCTGAGCGCACCATTCATGACACCATCACTAAATTTCAAACCAATTTTACACTATCATTCAAGCAGAGTGCATACAGCCCGTAATTTTTAGAATATTTCTGCAGAAGCAGAGTGTTCGTAAAAACCGTGAAAAATCGATTCGTTGCCGATCTCAGGCTTTGGGCATCTCTTATGGATCATTGTGGCGTATCTTGAGGCGTCATCTTGGTCTGAAGGCCTATCAAATACAGCTCGTACAAGAATTGCCGGCTGATATTGGTGTACGTTTTAATTTCGGTTTATGGGCCTTATAACAACTTCAAATTGATCCATTATTTTATCGACAAATTGTGTTTAGCGACGAAGCTCATTTCTGGTTGAACGGCTACGTTAACAAGCAAAATTGCCGTATTTGGGCCGATGAACAACCAGAAACATTCCAAGAGCTTCCAATGTTTCCCGATAAATGTACTGTTTGGTGTGGTTTATGGGCAGGAGACATCATCGGACCGTATTTCTTCAAAAATGCGGATGGCGCCCATGTTACGGTCAATGGTGCTTGCTACAGAGCAATGATCAATGAATTTTTGTTGCGAAAAATTCAGAATATTGGTGTAGCCGACCTCTGGTTTCAATCCTGGTTTGACGCCATTGGATTACTTTCTTTGGGGATATGTTAAATCATTTGTTTATGTCGGAAAACCCGAAACTATTGACGCTTTATAAACCATCATAACTCGTGTTATTCAAAGAATAATATGTCCGATATGCTCGAAAGAGTTGTCGAATATTGGACCCACAGAATGGACCATTTAAGAAATAGTCGTGGCCAACATTTGAACGAAATAATTTTTAAAAATTGAGTTGTACAAACCGAACTATCTTTCCACATAAAGATTTGCATCAACACATTGATTTTTATGTATTTTATTTAGAAACAAAGTAGGAAGCTCTAATTGAATCACCCTTTGTATACTTTTCTGTACCTGCCACGCTCCTCTCTAATCCGTTGCAAATGGAATGACCAAGTGAATGTACCCTCTGCGTAGAGCATTAAAGTCGATTGTCACTAAACTTGACAAAGGTTTGTTGCTCCCAGATAACCGGTTCTATTTTTTCAGTGACTCTGGTGAGAAGGATCTTGGATGAGATTGACAGTATATTGACGCGCCTGTAGTTCTGTCATAGCAATTTGAATAAAAATTAATAGCTATTAAAAATCATTTAACCAGTTCATTAATCGAAATTGCCTGTGCATCTAATATTGAACTATTAGTGGTAAAGTTACACATTGTAACACTAATTTATACATTCTTAACACTTATGTTCCTCCAAATGGTAGCGCAGATGTCTACGAATGTTTTTCGATGGCCGTAGAATACATTATTAATGAACTTGATGCTAATGACGACATTTTGTTGTTAGGTGACTTCAATCTTCCTGACCTAAAATGGACTTCTTCGGATAATGGTACATATTATTATGCTTCTTTCCAAAAGCTCGAAAGCAACAAATTTTTGTTGACGAAATACTTTCAAATTTACAACAAGTAAGTTGTGTAACTAATTGCCACGGACGACAACTTGACTTAGTCTTGGCAACAAATAAGTAGTAGCAATGTTATTGTAAGAAATGTTATCCATGCTCTGTCTACGGTAGATTCCTATCATCCACCTTTGAGTATTGTGTACCAATCTGAATTTAAAGATATGTCAGCTTTAGTTTATTCTGAATATTTGAATAAAATTATGCTGAATATTCTTCCTGACCCCAAGCATTTTTGAGGATTTCTTAATTCGAAGAAAACGGGAGACGGGTTTCCATTTGAATTCGAAACAGTTGATGGGCTCGCTAGCGACCCCCAAATTATAGCTGGGTTGTTTGCTAATTTATTTAAAAATTCATTTTCTACGGAATTATTAAGCCCTGAGATCGGCTATTTTGAATATATGGATAACGACCCTTTAGTTTCGTTCAATGAGATATCTTTTTCACCTGACCTCATAGAAAAATATATCTCA
Source organism: Tricholauxania praeusta (assembly GCA_949775025.1). Taxonomy (NCBI): domain Eukaryota; kingdom Metazoa; phylum Arthropoda; class Insecta; order Diptera; family Lauxaniidae; genus Tricholauxania; species Tricholauxania praeusta. The sequence goes on along the minus strand of OX459032.1, from coordinate 4,463,427 downwards.
TCTGTTGATGATGACTTCAGCTCCGGGCCTGATGGTATTCCTGCGACAGTTTTAGTTAACTGCAGCTCTATGCAGAGTCAACCCCTCAGTTTTTTATTTAATAAATCTATTAGAGAAAGCTATTTTCCTAATTTTTGGAAAAAATCATATATAAGTCCCATTTTCAAGAAAGGGTGTAAAAATAATGTTTCAAACTACAGGCCCGTGGCTAAGTTATCATCAATACCAAAACTTTTTGGACGTATTATTTTCGATCAAATTAAGGTGTGCTGTGGTGAAGTCATAACAACTCGTCAGCATGGTTTTGTCAACGGCAGATCTTCAGTTTCTAACCTCCTTGATTTCACTTCTTTTGCATTAAGCTCTCTAGACTCTGGTGGGCAAGTTGACTGCATCTACACTGACTTCAGTAAAGTAATTGACAAATTACCACATAATTTGATTTTGTTTAAATTAATGAAGCTTGGATTTCCTTTAAGTTTTCTCAGCTGGATGGAATGTTATTTATCTGATCGTTCATATCAAAAAAGATTTCGGAGGGTGTTTTCCTCCCCTTTCAGCGCGACATTAGGTGTTCCACAAGGAAGCCACCTGGGGCCGCTCCTGTTCATTTTAGCAAAAATGCTATTAAAAACTCCCATCTGTTAGTATATGCAGATGATATAAAAATACAGCCAATTCTGTTTTTACACGGTCTTTTTTACACGGTTTTGATTTAATACGGTCTAGATTCATCGATTTAGCACGATTAAAAAGAGCTATATGATTGAAAATTTAAAGAAAAATATTTTTATTAATCGTAATCTTTTAGAAATTTAGTTAGGGAATTGGGTTAGAAGGTTAATAGGTTTGATGGATTTGGAACTAATCCCCTTTTTTCTATGTATGCACAAGCATACTCCATGTCAATTTTTGCACGGTTTTTTTTTACACGGTTTTGTCTGGAACGTATCTACCATGTAAAAACAGAATTAGGTGTATACAAGAACGTGAAGGGGGTTGGTGATACTTTTTCACTTCAGTCTGACTTGAAATCTTTTGAAGTTTGGTGTTCTAAGAATAACTTATATATTAATCCTGATAAATGCCAAACTATGATTTTCACCAGGAAGAAAAATATTGTGGAGTTTGATTATCAATTAAGATAAGAAAATTTGTCGTGTCGATTTTGTCAGAGATTTATACATTTTGATGATAAATTGACTTTTGATATTTATTTATTAAGAGGTGGGCAAAAGAATTTAATAGCCCTTTGGTAACGGTACTTTATATAATACGTCCTTTATATAGTACGTCCTCACTTATAGTACGCCAGCTAAGTATAATCACCATTTGATAATATTCATATAAATAGAATTGAAAGAATTCAAAAGAACTTTATTCGTTTTGCTTTCTTATGAGGATCGTTTGAAGTTATTTCATATTCAGTCTTTGAGATCCCGTAGAAATATTGCGGATATTCTTTATCTGCATCAACTTGTAAATGGGTCTCTTGCTGCACCAGAGCTTCTTAACTACATACATTTGAATAGAAATCGGAGGAGTACTCGTAACTCTTATCAATTATTTTACCAACCGCTTAGTAGAACTAATTATATCGCTACAGCTCCTTTTAATCGCATGACAACTCTTATTAATAATTGCGAAGTTTATAACATTAGCTTGTCAAAAGGTCAATCAAGCTTAGATTGAAAACTAACTGTAGCTAATTTTGTAGCTTAATGGTGGTGTGTATTTTTATGTTTGTGTTGTCCGAGCCCCACAGCATGCTGGGTAAATTTTTTCTGACATTTATGCCTTGGACCATGCAAATTTATACATGTTAATATTTTTTTTTATTTATTATTTTCTTTATTGTCATACAAATCCTCCTTTTTTTGGAATTTTCTTTTTTCCAAGATTCCCATGAGCCAATCTTCAGTCTTCTTCCCAAATTTAGTTAATGTCAGGGTACAAAAGCTTAGCGCTGAACTCCGGCGAAGCTACGATCTGCACCCGCTACTTTGTTGTACTTAAGCTATGAGCTGAACTAGAAGTCTTTAATGTTTTGTCTTACTTATGCAGAATATGCAAATAAATGTTTCGTGTATTTCCAATAAAATTCAATGAAAAGAAAAGTCATAACATTGCTACTTTAACTGAACCTAAGTAATTTTTGGTTCAATTAACAAAACAACAACAAAAAAGGATCTCTATTTATTTGTTTTTTTTTTTTTATTCTATGAAAAAACGGCAACAAAATGTGTGAAATGCGTGATTATCATGAGACATAGCAGTGTGCGCCTCAAAGGGTTGACGTGCCACGGTGCGACGTGCTTTGCCTTTGCCAGTCGCGGAAGTGTTTTTCGAAAAGTTTTGTTATGCAAGCTGGCTGGCTGGCTGGCTGGCTAGCTGCCGTAAGTGTTCAGCATGCTCCAAAAGAAGTTGTTGACATTGACGTCATATTATTCAATTTCACCTTTTTTTTTGCTGTTTTCATTTAAGTTCAAATTCAACTTTTTAAGTAATAATTTTTTTTTGACTGTTACATTTTTGAACACAAATGTGATGAACATAAAGGATTTAAAGCTGCACCAATTTATAATTTGTTGTAAAAAGTAACAAAAACATTTACTTACTTCTTTAGTCAGATATTATGGGTGACCTTTAATATATTGACGGATTCCTCATAATCTTAGTTAACTAAATGTCTCCATTCTTATCGATTGCATGAAATTTTGAATATACATACTATCGTAAATTATCGTAGAACTAAGTATGTAAACACTTCTGAGTCCCACCATAGGCTGACAGTCAAATACAGTGCCCTCTTATTTGTTTTAATAAGGCTTTTGAAAATGGGAAAACACTGTAGAAAAGAAAAACATTCCTTGCCAATAAACATCCACTTCTAGTGTAAGGTAGTGGTGAATTAAGAAAAAATAAAAAACCATAGTAAAAATGTTGCTTCGAGCAATTGCAATAACATATTTTCCAGTTTATAAGACAGGCGATTTCATTTAATTACAGCTTCCTAGAGTATTACCAAATCCGTGGAATTTTGTGGAATTTGCATCCTTGCTTTGGTTCCCAACAATCTATTTTCATCTCTATTTCCATCCTACCATAATTTGATTCCTGTTTACCAATATCTGCAACGCTCTATGTTTCTATAATTCTAACTATTTATTATATAAAAGCAATATTTTTTTACAAACACGCAAAAAAAAAATCTGTCCTTCGTTTTTCTGTTTTTTCATATGAATTGTAGTCGTATTAGTAGTAATCAGGGACGTGAACCGGTTTTGAACCGGAAAACCGCCTTTTTTTTAATAATTAACTGAACCATTAACCGAACCGAAATTTTCGACAAATGATTGATCCGAACCGAAAACCGAACCACTTTTTACAACGGTTCGAGGGTTCATTCTGACCAATTTTCAATGGACAAATTTTCCCCATTTGTTTTATTTTTTTTGTTAAATATGGAAATTGATGAAATTTTGAAAGAAATAGGGAAGAATGAGACAGAGTTCAAAAATAAATCATTAAAAGATAAAATCAAGTCGTTTGATAATATAAAGCGTCTTTCAAATAATGTTAATGTTTTGAACTTTTGGAATAGCTACCCTGCCAAAGAATTATCTGAATAAGTTCAAGTTATTTTTGATGTTTCAGCAACCCAGGTTTCGGTAGAGAGGACATTTTCCACCCTAAAATTTATTGTCGGAGACCTGCGGGGAAATATTGACGAGGACTTGTTAGAAGATGTTTTTCTCATCAATCTCAACTGATTATTGTAAATCAAATTTTTTCTCAAATACTAATTTTTTACTACGTAAGTACTTATAGCGTATGACATAAATTATATGTTCATGTATATTTCTATATTCTTTTGGATTGTTACTGGATAAAAATAAGACAAATTTGCATAGTTTTTTTTTTCATTCTCGAACCGCTGAACCGAACCGAAACCCCGGTTCAAAGAAAACAAACCATTTTGACGAACCAATCCAAAAAGTGCAAAAACGGTTCAAACCGAACTAACGAAATTTTTCACCCGGTTCAAGTCTCTGGTAGTAATAATATATTAATTTTTTCAACAATACAATTTATAATATTCTTAATGGTAACTATTAATAATTAAAAAATATCAAATGATAGTTATATACAGTAGAACCTTTATAAGTCGAACTTAAAGGGAGAAGCCAAAAAATTCGATCTATAGAGTTTTCGACTTGTGGAGGACTTTGACTTAAGCGAATTTTGTAAGGAAATGTTTGACTTGTAGACAAGGCCATATCCAGGATTTTATTTCGGGGGGGGGGGGGGGGGGGTTTTGGAATTGAAGTTGAGATAAGCCCAAAAAAGAAATAGGGATTATGATCGAAAAAAAGCGAACACAAGGCCCAAAATTGTTTTGGGGTTATGACCGGGTACCAATATAATGTTACAGCCAAATATATTAAAAACATAAAGACACGGTACCAAATCAGCACTGATACTAACTAAACCAATTAATGGTCATAGTCCTTAGAACAACAAAAATTGCAAGGGAAAATTGCATATGAGATAAATTTGATCACTACATTTTTGTGAAATGCTCCAAAGCAGTTGGTGTCCTGTGCACGATTATAGTAAAATTCAGTATCTTAGACATACCTACTCGTATTTGACCAAATTTATCTCAAAACCCAGGTGTGACAAAAACTAATTAAAACAACATTTCAACTCAGCGTCAAAATTACCATAGAAAATGATGCAAAAATTTAAATAAAAATCTTAAAAACTGATGTTTTAAGCAAACTCGATTTTTTTAAGAAAAAGATGATTTAAGTATAAAGAGCCAATGTTATGACTTAAACTTAACAATAATTATACGCATTGGATATTACATATATACAAAATGTCGTTCTAATTTCCAAACCCTCACTGTTTCCTAAATGGCTGAATTTATGTAAAAAGAGACGATATGAAAAAAAAAGAATCTTAAAGTTCAACGACCTTTACTATATACAGAATTACAGCACATGCATACGAACCGATTCAAAGGCGAATTCGTCTAGTTCTCCACCTTTATAAATCTACACTACTAACTGCCGTTATCGATCACGAATTACCGAAATGTAAGAATAAGATATAATGAAATAGAAAATAAAAAAAAGAAACTTACAGTCGGTCTTCAATGCAGCGAGAAGTGGCCATTCCTCGTAGAATTGTTTTAGCAGCGATTCCGGCCCATGTATTGGCAATAATTTAAGCCTGCTAATTAAATAAAATAGTTCATAGATTATTCTCACAAAAAAAAATTAAATGCGTGTGATTCTTTTTTTTTTTTTCTCTCACTAGCCGGATTTGTTAATTATCTTTGCACCAAAACATTGTTTTAAACTTTAATTCGCTTCTTTTTTTTTTAATTATGTTTGTAAATTACTAATTTCGTAATTTACATTTACACAAAACTACTCAAAAAAAGATATAAAAAGCTGCAGACCCAAGCTGCTGCATTATCTTTAACGAACTGTTTTCTGCAAAACTTGTTTTACTTAGCATGGTGCATATTTCCTTCTTGATCTTGTCTAAGTTTTAGGAGCGATTCTTTTGTAGACTCTTAAGTCTGTGGTCTAGCCAAACAAATTCTCTATACTAGTCAAACAAAACGAAAAGTGGAAGAAAAAAAAATGCAGCATACCAAATGTACATATGTATGTTTATAGTTATATGTAAGTATATATATATGGATATATGAAACCAAAATTTAATAATTATGCGTGTTTAATGTGTATGCGTTTCGGAGGAAGTGTTTCGAAATAATATATAATAAGAAAAAATGATATATCCTTTGATATTTTATATTCAACCTAGTACAACCACTCCATTCGAATTTCCGATTCTTCTGTGTCAGCTCATGTAGACTGCCTGCAACATTTGCGAAACCAGGAACAAAACGTCTGCAATAAGTGCATAGACCCAGAAAACTTCGTAACTTATGAAGATAAGATGGTCGTGGCCAATTTTTCACAGCTTTTATTTTATCTTCATCTGTGTATATTCCTTCTGACGTAACCTTGTGCCCCAGATATTTGATTTCACGCTGGAAAAGTGAGCACTTTTTCGAACTTAATTTTAGTCCAGCTGCCTCCAAGCGCTCAAACACTTCCTCCAGATTTTTCGAATAGTCATCAAAATCTTTTCCCATGATGATTATGTCATCGAGATACACTAGACAAGTCTTCCAATGTAGTCCTTTGAGAACTCGTTTCATTAACCGCTCAAACGTAGCTGGAGCGTTACAAGGACCAAACGGCATGACGTTGAACTGCCATAGACCATTCCCAATACTAAAGGCAGTTTTCTCCTTGTCTTTTTCATCTATTTCCACCTGCCAATATCCACTTTGTAAGTCCAGGGTGGAAAACCATGTTGCTCCAGATAACATATCCATCGATTCTGGGTAACGGGTAGCTGTCTTTTTTGGTGACGTCATTCAATTTTCTGTAATCCACACAGAATCGCATACTACCGTCCTTTTTCTTGACAAGTACGACCGAAATGGCTGAAAATTACCTGTATCAATGCGATGTTTGACAACTGATGTTCGGCCATTATTTTCTCCTTTGGACGCAAATATCCGCCAATGCTTTTGCAGAAACCTTTTCGCTTTATTTTTATATTGGGCAGACAACTCCTTCGTTCATTCTTTCGTCAATATTTCCAAGACCGACGATTTCGTTACAGTTGTACCTTGTGTGTTTTGTTGGTCATTTTCACAATTTATCATAGTCGTAACTTTCTCACATTGCGCTATAAGTTCAGCTTTTTGCATCCATTTTGGCTTATTTGTTGGATTCAAAATTCGTACCGGTATTTTTCTGTCCGTTCTTGTTTTTACTAGGGTCTTTCCAATAATCAGGTTTTTCTTTAAATTTTTCTTATCTGCTTCCACTACCCACAGATGGCTTGTCCCACAGTCTTCACTTGTTGTGGCCCAAATAATTTCTTCGGTGTTGGGTTCAATTCGACAGCGCTCACTTATGTAGACTCTTGCAATTGTTAATTTTTGTCCACAGCCAATGTCTAAAGGCAATTCTACATTGGCATAGCTTAACGTTTTTTTCTTAAGATCGAAAGTGAACCCGTGTCGAATCATGAAGTCCATGCCAATGATAACCTCATCGGTGATGTTTGCAACAATAAAGTCATGTTCCATAGTTATGTTGCCGATAAGAATACTCGCTGTAACTTTTCCTACTATTTGCGCAATTTCTCCTGTCGCTGTTCTCAATTGGATCCCATTTAATGGCGTTACTCGTCGTCTATCAAATAAGTCTCTCCTCACAATTGAATGCGATGCGCCTGTATCCAAAGTAAGCTAACATGGTCTTTCGTTGATTTTTCCACCGATGGTAAGGCTGTTGGAATTTCGGCGGAGCTTCGAAACTAAGACTATGGGGCAATCATCTGTGAGAGTCAGCTCACGCCCCACTGTACTGACTCTCTTTAGTTTAACGACTGCTGCTCGCTACCATTTTCGCAATCGTTCACCCAATTTCCAATTTTTCTTCTTGGTGAACGTGATGCAGATCGTTTACGAGGTGATTTGCAGTCACGTGCCATGTGTCCCTGCTTACCACAGTTGTAGCATTTTCCGCTGAAGCTACTGCTGGCGAACGATGAATTTTTCTTTTCAGCCTCCACCTCCATCCGACGAGTTTTCAGTGATGGGCGACATGTCAACGCAATCGTCTCCTGAGTGAGGGCAACCGTTACTGTTTCGTTAAATGTTGTCTTCGGGTTCCTCATTGTCTCGCGTTTTGTATCTGAGTCACGTATGCCGTCAATAAACGCTTCTATTTTGAATTTTTCAGCTACGACACTTAACTCGTCAGGATTGGAAAGGTATGCCAATCGCTCAATATCCGCAGCATACTCCTGCAAGGACTCACCAGATTTCTGGATACGACTTTTCAACTCCAATCTGTGAATCTGTTTCATGTGGTCACTGCGATATTTTCGCTGTAAGGCATCCATTACCGCCTTGTAATTTTTCTGCTCCGCCACTGGATCCGTTTGCAATACTTCTGCAGCTGCGCCTTTTAATGCCACGATTAGCGCTGAACCTGCGCTTTCGTTATCCTAACGATTGTGACCAGATGTTGTTTCAAACTGGAGCTTGAAAACACTAAATGGGGTTGTTCCATCGTACGAGGGTGCCTTAAGCCTCTCTGCGCTGATTTCTCTTATCACTTGAGTGGTTGGTTCGCTTATTTCCAACTGTTGAAGCCTTTTATTAACGTCCTCAAAATTATTTTGAACCTTTTCAAGATTATTTTGAACTTCTTCCTTGAATGATTCAACGTCATCTCGTAACTCAGTTATTTTTGCATCGAGGCCATTTACCATTTTGGCAATCTCTGTTCGAATAGCCTCGTGGATCTGCGTCGCGTTCTGACTTAAGCTCTGACCAATTTCTTTCCGAACGGCCTGGATATTGCTATTCATCTGTAGATTTATTGTCTGCGTCATCGCCATTAACATTTTCTCGAACTTTGACATATCTACAACTTGCCGCTGGTCCAGAAGCTTCTTCCACTTTCGCTGTTGATTCTGATACATCACTATAAAATTCATGCTCTTCCAGGTTTACATCTTGAGCCTCAAGAGCCTGCCGTAAGCGTTTCTGTAACTCCAACTTTCCGCCAGATGATTGCAGATTCAGCTGCTGCAACTCCTTCTTCAGTTGATCCACTTTCAGTTCGCCAAACTTAACCATTTTTTTTTTTTTTTTAATTGATTGCTTATTCTTTTTACACAATCCCACTTCTGACACCAATTGTTACGAAATTCCAGTCTCTTAGACGATAATTTCGATCTCCTACACTTTTCTAAGTTCGATCACTGGATTGTGTAGCAATCAAAAACACACAAGCTTATTTAATTATAAAATGGTTTATTTAAATCACAAAAGTTAGTTTTTACACGGTACAATTGTTTATTTCATTAACATTCAAACTCTAATATTAATCTGGCACTGTATAGACAACTGTTTTACTTAAAATCCACTGTGTTAAAATCAAATGTCTTACTTTACTACTTAAAGTCAACTGTGTTACTTTATTGCTTAAATTCAACTGCTCCAACAACTCAGATGACAACCTTTTATACTACAGTCATCACTTTCCCGAATAATCCAGTACCTTCTAGATGTCATATCGGCGTGGATAATTTCTCTCAGTTGTCGACTTTTATAGTGTACTGCAGCGCCTTTGCGGTTTATCATTTTTAGTACAAAAACTACATTTGGCCGCTATATGGTGCACAAGTATTTTTATACAGCCAGTGATGCTAGCTGGTATCGTTTAGTTTTCTTTCGTTGGTTTTTATTTCGAGAATTTTCTGGCACAAACCAAATTTCGCTACAATATTTTATTGATGTTATCAACCAGTTTATACACGGTTCGCTTCAAGCAAGATCAAGATCGATAAAATTGTCAAACAAATCTGACAATGCACAATTATTATATGGTGTCCGGAGATTTCAAATACACAATCCGCAAAATCGGAGCTGCTCATTTACTTGTTTTATGGCCATTTTAAGGTTGGCACTTTGGCCGACACTGTTCGTTTGAAGGAAGATCAAGATCGGTAAAACTTCTCCACCAAATCTGACAATGCACAATTATTATTTAGTGTTCGGATATTCCAAAAACAAGATCTGTAAAATCATACCTGGTCATTTATTCGTTTTATTGCTATTTTAAGGTAAACGCTTTTACCGATAATTTTAATAAAATTATGAAGCGCACCGTGTACAGTTTTTGACGCTTTAAGGATCCAGGGAAATTTTAAGTCTATTCCACTCATCCCTCCTAGAACGGCCCTGCTTGTAGAGGTTAAGATTTATTCCAACTAATTTTTAGATAGAGAGGTGAAATAAATAAAAATTATAGTTATAGTGATATTAAACATTGGTGTGTATTGCAGTAAGACCAAACTATTTCTGATAATTTTTCAATCGACCACAGTATAGCAACTTCGCTAAAGTTCAAATGAAATTACGTGTTAACGTCGGTCATAAATTCCTTTATCATTTCATGGAATTGGTTTATTGTATAAGTAGGGTTTTACATTGATTTCTAAGAAACAATGATGTATTTATGTACATTGTCGGCATATTCTTAAAGTCGGTATCTTATTTTCCTTCGAGCTATAGAGGAAATTAGTTTTAAATAATCGAGTTGTAAAGGTTGTAAAATCAAACATTGCTATGTTCGAGATGCAGAGATAAAATTAATTTTTTCGAGTTATAGAGAGAAAATATGTACTGAATTTAGGGACTCACTAATTATTTCGACTTATAGAGGGGTCAGATTTCGAGCAATGGAGGTTTTGGGGCTTGAAGGGATGGGAAACAACATTTTTTCGTATTTGGTAGGTTTTCGACTTATCGAGGTTCGACTTAAAGAGGTTCCACTGTATAATGAAAAAATAAATGCTATTTATAGTCCACAAGGAACTAGAAGCGAAAGCAGTTGATATAAATTAAATATAAGAAAGATTACATACTTAGATATCGTACGTCATATCACATTAAATAACACCACGGATTAAGGCATTCACTTTATCAAAAGTTAAAGTTAACAGCCATGATTTTACGTTACACTGATATGTTGCGTATTGATCTTAAATAAATTAGTAAACAATTAAAAGGTCTTGGAGCTACTGTTGTATAAAAGTTCTGGAACAATAGTGAATTGTGGGGTGGTACAGAAACAAGATTTTGTGAATTAATTCTCAAATTTTAGTTAGTAGAGTTTCTACTCAATGAATATTCTGATTTAATGAAAAATATTCCTTAGACCTTTAAATAGAAGAGAAGTTTTAGTGGCAAAATCTTTGAACTCTTAAACAGGGGTAAACTCCTTGAACGGCAACATTTGGTTACAAATTGTTCGGATGGCATGATTTTGCGATATTAAAAGCGGGTACATCTTAATATTGTGCGTGCCAGTGTAATAGGAAGCAAACTGATTGCGCCGTTCGCAGTTTTGATCTAGGAAAATGAAATTTTTGGGAGAATCTGCTTCTAACCCGATTCTATAATATAGTCATATAGGACCACGACTTAAAAAAAAAACCTCCTTCGGGTGCATTTTGCTACACAAAAAATGTGGGAGTGGTTTGACAACAGTGGGTGACATTTCCCATACAACTAAAATACCTTAAGCACTATGTTATATCTTATCAGCTAGGAAGCTCAAATATTGGGACAACTATTTCCAATCCTCAAGCTAAGATACATGCAAAACAAACAAAACACATCTACAAAATTTTTATAATAAACATCCTACATAAAGTTTTTATTTAAAATCGGCTTGTTTGTGCATGTACATTAGACATATTCAAATAAATGGCATGTTCTAGAATACTTTAAGAATACTCGATTTTCGAAAATTTATTCATATTCGAATACATATATCCACATTTAAAAAAACAAAATAGCCCTAGGGTTGCTACCAAAGCTGCAAAATTTTCGGAATTTGGCCAAAAAAATGAAGAAAATGTGATTTTTTTCTTATTTATAATATTTTTTTTAAACTTATTTTCGATTTTTCTTCTGTACACATAAGGAAGTATCGAATAAAAAAACTTACCGCTATTTCCTAAGCATATATACAGGAAAAGTGAAATAAGACATCCATGGAGACTTAAGTGTCCTTAGTGGATTCTATGCCCTCCAGATTGCGTGCAGACATCGCCAATAGTGGTTATGCCTCTAAGTACTTATTAACTTAAAATAAAAATACTCTCCTGTAAGAATACTGAAACTATTGAAATAAATTGAATTTTGAAAAGTTGATTTTTTTTGCTCGCTTAAATTTTGAGGTTGTCTTGTTATTTTAAGCATTACAGAATACTGGTTGCATATAATTAAACAAAACTTCACATAAACAACGTGAGGGACCATTTAAATGTAGATATAAAATGATAAAGCTCTAACACAATTTGTTTTTAAGATATCGCAACTGTGGTCTCTCCGCGAGTAGAGCTTTGGTGTTTCTTGTGTAACAGCTCAAATCCTTTGTTGTTTTGACTGCATTCACCCTTATACACTATAACATGAAATTGTCAAAGCCAATGAATTTCCATTAAAAAAATAAATGAAAAAAAAAAATTTCATTTTTGGTCCAAAAATTATCAAAATTATATTTTTTTTTAATTAATATATATATGCACTGATAGTTAGAGTGACTAGTTATTGAAGCAAAATATTGCAATTATTTGCCTAGAAAATACTTTCAAAATTTTTGGACCAAAAGTCAGATTTTATTTTTTTCTCATTTATTTTTTTAATGGAAATTCATGTATGTAGTTGCATTGACAATTTCATTAGTCAAAACCCATTAGTGCCCACAGCGATCTAGAAAGGCTAGAGCATTGAAATTTTTAACAGATATTCCTAGCAAAATAATAAGTGATAATACCAAATTTTAGCTTTCTATCTTTGAAAAGAGAGGCGTGGCAAGTCGTTACCATATGGTAACAGTGGGCCATACTCAGAACAAAATTTGTTGCGCTATCATAGAACAATTTGGCTCATTAATATGTGATTAATGTTTTTGTTTTTTTCAATGAAATAAATGATAATACATAAGTTATGAGTAACTTAGTTCAGTGTACAACATAATGATATGTCTTAAAACAGTTTAGTTATACAAAATATAACCTTAGATTTTGAAACATTGTGTATAAAAAATACAGTACACTGCAACAGTTTACATATCTCCATTTGTTTTGACTACAAAGTTTCCGAGCATATCGTAACGGGACGTGCACTTAACACTGTTTGGAGGACGATGATACCCACCAATCATCGATAATCAGCAATCTCGATAATCATTCTCAACAAAAGAAGTGTTCGAAAGGCTACGACTATCGTTAGACCATACTAACAAGAAGACTACCACCATATGCCCTTACTGATTTGGCTCAAATTTTTCCGTTTTTCGCAATGCTCAAGGAAAAGCGAGAAAATTGCGTTCAAAGTTTTTCAATAGTTGTCTTATACAAAAAAAGTTTACCTTCATTAGACTAGAAGAGTAGCATAGTGGTTAACGAGTTAGCGTTTGATCCTGGGGTCACTAGTTCGATTCTCCGCTGAGAAGTAACCTTTTTTTATTTTTTTTAACTTTTTTTTTTAATTTTTTTTACTTTATTTTTTACTTTTAGAATAAAAAACAAATTCAGAATTATGGAATACTCTTTATTTCAAAAACTTATAAACTATCTGTTTCGATGGTGAAGTTTCTTAATATGTGGTGTGGAATGTCTGCCGCAAGAAGCCTAGTACCAATGCAAAAATGTTAGGAGAAGTAGAAAAAATCTTAAACTCGCAGTTTAAGATTTTCGGACGAATATGAAACAGAGGAAAAAATTCAAACGCAAGTATTAGAATTTAGACAATTAGGAGTACGTTTTATTTGTTCTTACCCTTTCAGTGGTTATTTTCAAAGTGACCTTAAAAATTACTAACATGTTTAACGTTAATGTTACAACAATAATAAATCTTATTTACTATAAAATGGCTTCTAGATTTATGCAAAGCAACGTCTCTGCTTAAGCTTAAAGATAAATATTTTCAGACTAAGTCCTAAAATTATGCAATGTTTCACATAAACATCGCCGCCCGCCTTGCAGTACGCTGCAAAAAAAATTTAATTCAATATAGGTAGTTCTTAATTAATATTTATAAAATTCAATTCAAACTTAAATGCTGAAAATATTGAATGTTAAATTTAGAATAAAAAATATCTTAATATATGTTTGTACGTTTGCATTAAAAATTCATTAATTCAGTACTTTAATAAGAAATTCAGTTCGTACATAAAAAATTACTTAGGTTGCGCTAGTGCCGGAAAGAATCCAGCCGAAAACAGTATTTTGCGCAACTGGGAGACCACCGTGACTTGGAATCACCCCGGTTAAAATAATCTTGTGGTACAAGTCGGCTCCCAAAACGATTGTAATTGGTGATGATAGAAAGAAATTTGGATCTGCAAGTAACAAGTTGGAAAATTTTTCTTTTGTAGTGGAACACAATGATTTCGCTGAGGTTTTCATATTTATCCGATTATCTACCCGCATTATAGCTTCAATTTTGATATTGTTATCGGAACGAGACCTAATAGTTACTGTGCAAATCTTATCGGTTCCAAGTGTGGATGTAGGGATTTTCAGCTGTTGGATCAGCTTGACGGAGATGCGACTGGCATGAGCGCAAGAATCGATTAAGCAACTAGTAATATGGACCTTTTCATCAATTTGCAACTTTATTATTGCTGTTGGTAGCAGCGTCACGACGTGTTGGCTTAGTATGGAAGAAACCGTAGGTGGCTCGGATGGCCGTGATGCTAAAATGCCGTTGGATTGGTTTCTAAGGCGTTCATGGAGATGTAGTAGAGTGTGATGGTCTTCGTGACAATAATGACATCCTGTTCTACTCAAGCATGTTCTATTGGAATGCTGGTGTGCCAAACAGTTTGAGCAGTATCTATGGAGAAGGACTGTTCTCATTCTTTGTTCCGTATTCATGCCAAGGAACTTAGAACAATACCTCAGGGCATGATTTTTCTTGCAAATTCGACATTGGAATGTCTTATATTTGTAAGGAGTTAGCGTAGTGACGGTGCCATGACGGTTGTTGCTGTATTTACGAGGACTCATATTGTAGCTAGATTTAAGAAAGGGAGTAAATTATGGATATTGACATGGCTTATTGTTCTTGAGGAAGTACTACCAATTTCACGATTGGACGTGTAATAACACCGCGGGCTGTGCGTATTTCAGCTACACGTACGCGACGATCATTACCGAAATAAATCTTTGTTACTCTTCCTAAGCGCCATTCGTTAGGAGGAAGATTATCTTCGCGCACGACAACCAAAGTGTTTTTATCAATATTAATTTGTGGATTTTTCCACTTGTTCCGTTTGTGGAGCTCTTTTAAATATTCATTTTTCCATTGTGAGCACAAAGATTGCTGAATAGCTTTTACCTTTTGCCAACGATTTATTATAGAAACTACAGGTTCCTGGATTTTTGGCTCACTGGGGGCTAGTAAGGGGCCTCCAATTAGAAAATGACCGGGAGTCAGGGCAGACGGATCGTCAGGATTATCTGACATGGGTGAAATTGGACGCGAATTAAGGCATGCTTCTATTTTATATAGAAGTGTGGAAAACTCTTCAAAAGTATATCGAAATGAACCCGCAACTTTTCGGAAATGGGTTTTAAAACTTTTTACCCCTGCTTCCCACAAACTGCCCATGTGAGGAGCACCAGGGGGTATAAAGTTCCACGAAATGTTTTGGTCGCTGAAATTTGAGCTTATATCAGATCTTATAGCTTTTAGAAAATCTCGAGTTAGTTCTTTGGAAGCTCCAACAAAGCTAGTGCCATTATCGGAGTAAAGATGGGTAGGACAGCCACGTCTGGCTACAAAACGATTGAAAACGGCTAAAAAAGTTGGAGTCGAAAGAGTACTTGTGGCTTCTAAATGTATCGCTTTTGTGGAGAAGCACACAAAGACACAAACGTATCCTTTCGTTATTAAACAGGCTCTACCTGTGTAATTTTTAATTTCAAATGGACCTGCAAAGTCAAGTCCAGTATGAGCAAAAGGACGACTGAAGGTTGTACGCTCTGGAGGTAGAACGCCCATTATTTGTCTCCTGCTTTTGTTTATACACAACACACGTTTTACATTTATTTATGGTGGTTTTTATTAAATTCTTCACCTTTGAAATCCAAAACTGAAGACGGATTAATCGCAACATCAGCTGGTTTCCTCCATGCAGAGAAATTTCATGGGTGAATTGGATTATTAGACGTGAAAATTGACAGTTGTAAGGTACAATGATAGGATGCCGCTCATCATATGACATCGCTGGAGAGGAAACAAGTCTGCCGCAAACCCTGAGTACAATTTGGTCATCAAGAAATGGATTAAGGTTTAACAAGCTACTAGATGACGAAATTGTGCCCTTTTGCAAAAGAGCGTGGTACTCTTTTGGGTATGCAGCCTTTTGGCTTAAAATTATGAGGCGAACCTTTACTGCGTTAATCTCACAATGGGTAATCTTTGTTGAAGTATGTCTGCATAAGGACTGACGCGCGGGATGTGTACGGTGAAAAAATCGAAATACATAAGCAATTATTCGGATTGCTTTTGAAAACGAAGAAAACCTCTCAAGTATATCTTCATAATTTTTGAAGAAATAAAAATGGGTTTGAATTGGTTTTGCTTCAAGTTGAGTCTGAAGAGTTGGACTTGAATTTTGGTTTGGCCAATAGCTTGAATCAAGCTTCAGCCAATGTGGACCATGCCACCATAAATCATTATTGGTAAGCTCTTGTGGTAATATACCACGACTCGCTAAGTCTGCTGGATTGGATTGCGAATTAACGTGAAACCAATCAGAAATATGAACACTTCGTGTAATTTTTGACACACGATTGGCAACAAAAGTTTTCCATTGGCATGGTGGTTTTTGTAACCATGCCAACACAATTGTGGAATCTGTCCAGCAAAACAGTTTTGATTTCGGAATTTCTAATGAGGGAATAATGGAATCTACCATGTCGGCCATGAGAACTGCGCCGCATAGCTCAAGTCTCGGAATTGAAATAGTTTTTACTGGTGCAACCTTAGTTTTTGCAGCCAGTAAATTTGTGGAAATAACACCTGATTTGGAACTAATGCGTACATACAGGCACGCAGCATATTCTTTTTCGGAAGCATCGCAAAATGCATGGAACTGAATCCCACAATCTGGAGTGAACTCAATCCATCTCGGAATTTGGATCTGATTTATTGCAAAATAATTTGCTAGGAAATTATGCCAAGCTTGTAGACAATTTTCGGGAAGATTTTCGTCCCATCCGATTTTTTCTAGCCATATATTCTGCATAAGAATTTTCGCTAGAACTATGCATGGAGCAAGCCAACCAGCTGGGTCGAAGAGCTTTGAGATTTGCGATAGGACTTCGCGTTTCGTAAACTCAGCCTTTTGTTCTAGCAGCTTTGCACAGAAGTAGAAGTTGTCAACGCGCGCATTCCAACGCACTCCTAGAGTTTTTGTATTACTACTTGTTTCCAGTTTTAGAAATTCTTCATTAAATAGATAATCCCGTGGTAGACCCTGTAGAATGGTTTTTGAATTTGAAGTCCATTTTCGTAGAGCGAACCCTGCGGTATGAAGAGCGGCAATAAGTTCATCTCTTGCCTGGACAGTGACTTCCTGCTAGCACATTATCAACATACATTGATGCGCGAAAAATATTGCAAGCAAGTGGATAAGATTCTTGGACATCTTTAGCAAGTTGTAAAAGCGTACGAATTGCTAAGTACGGAGCACAGTTGACTCCAAAAGTCACTGTTTTCAACTCATAGTCACAAATATCTTGATTGACTGAGTCGCGAAATAGAATCCGCTTGTAAGGTGTATGGTCAGGGTTAACTAAGATTTGGCGATACATCTTTTGAATATCGCTATTGAAAACAAATTTATAGAATCGCCATTTTAAAATGAGGAGGGTTAAATCGGTTTGCAAAACAGGTCCAATATGTAGAATGTCATTAAGGCTTTTTCCATTTGAAGATGGACAGGAAGCGTTAAACACAACACGAACTTGAGTCGATGTGCTTTCTGGCTTAATGACAGCATGATGCGGCAAATAGTAGCGAGAAGTTGAAACTAGTGGTGAAGAAACCTTTTTCATGTGACCTAAATCTAGGTACTCATGCACAACGTTGTCATATTTGTTCTTCAATTCAATGTTCTTGAACAAACGTGCTTCATTTCTAATGAACTGCGCATATGCAATAGACCGTGATTGACCCAGACGTACAGTTTTACTTAATTCTTCTTTAAAAGGAAGCGATACAACATATCTGCCGTCTTTGTTTCTTCTTGTAGTTTTTTCATACAAGTCTTCACAAAAACGGTCAGAGCTAGAAAGGAATTGTTTTTGAGGAAGATCCTCCACCTCCCAAAAACGCGAAATTTCTCGATCTAGAGAAACTTCATTAAAATGAGATGCGTAGGTAACAGAGCAACAGTTAGCAATGCCCGTTACTGGACCAGTAAGAATCCACCCGAAAATGGTTTCTTGAGCTAAAAGTGAATCGCAGACGTTGCGTTTTATGCCATCTAATAGAACTGATGGAAACAGATCACCACCTATTAAAAGGTCTATATGTGAACTTTTATAAAATTCAGCATCAGCTAAGTGGATATTTGGAAGAAGCTTGATCACAGCAGGATCAACCGTACAAGTTGGCAGGTTACCTGTCAAATGTGGAAGAACCAATGCTGAAGCTGATATTTGAAAATTTGGATCAGAAGCAGACCCTAAAACAAAGGTACAAATTTTTTGAGCTTTTGCTGAAACGGTGCTATTCAATCCCGAAATTTGAGCTTGAATAGCCCTTGTTGGAAATTTAAGGATACGATGCAATTGCTCAGAAATAAAGGTAGCTTCTGATCCTGAATCTATCAACGCCCTTGCTGAATAAGTAGTATCGAGGTGATGAATTTGTACTATTGCAGTACCTAAGAGCACACGTTTTGTGTTGGATGCAAAACAGGTTTGGATATTGCTAATAGAATGATTTGTATCAGTGGACTGTATTTCAGAAACTTGTGAAACATGTGCTCGCTGTACTGAAGAACCCTTATTGAGGTTGATCGAATTTGAAGTGGAAGGCACCGATGGAGAAATATTACTTGAAAAATCTCGGTGCAATAGTGTGTGATGTCTCTTATGACATGTAAAACAATTGTGAAGGCTCTTGCAATCTTTGACTACATGAGTACGCGCAAAACAGTTCATGCATAAACCCAACTTCTTAACAAATGAGGTCCGCTCAGCAGGATTCATTTTTAAGAACTTGGGACATTGACGAAAAATATGCTGCTCTAGAGGACAGAGCTTGCATTGAGGATTGGAAGCACTTGCTGCATGATACGCGTTAACTTTTTTTGAAGGCACACGACTATTATGTTGTGAATTGGATTTCAAAAGATTGGAGGATTTGATATCGCAAGCCGTTTCTAAGGTTTGGTATCAACTTGTTAGAAATGAGTCCAATTCTTTCCATGTTGAAATATCAGTTTTATTTTGTAAGGATTGCTCCCACAAAGCTAAAGTAGTATCTGGGAGACGGGTTGAACAGAGGAATATAAATATTGAATCCCAATTTTCAATATTTATTTCATTCAATTGGAGAGCGGATATACAACTGTTGATATCTCGCTGTAAGTTTTTAATATTTTTAATAGAAGTCCCAGATTCGACACTAATTATGGGCAAATTGAACTGAATACGGAGTTGAGAATTGACGATTGAAAACGATCCTTGAGATTTTTCCATGCCAAATTAAAACCTTCATTTGTTAAAGGTGAATTCTTAACAATTTCGCGAGCCTCGCCCCGAGTCTTTGCATTCAAGTGAAATAATTTTTCAACATCACTCAATCTAGAGTTTTTGATGTAAATTGCTGTGAACAAGTCACGGAAGGACGGCCACGAAAGGTAATCGCCGCTAAAAATATCAATCTCACACGGAGATACGCGGAAGCTATGACCAGCTGGCTCCGGATTCCTGGAAGTTATTTCCTGTGGAACATCGACGATAGAAAGTTGGCTGATGAGCTCACCGATCTTTGCGACGCAGCGCACATAAGTCATATAACAGTTGCTATATTTACTTTTAAGGGTTTCCAGATCCGTTCCTGAACCTCCAGTTGCACCTTCTTTTGCGCTGTCGATTTCCGATAGACATTTATCATAAGCCACTTTAATTTTTTCCCATATCGAGCGCATCTCATTGCAATGTTTCGGATACACCTCCTGTGATATCGCTGGAAAGTTAGCTTCAAAATCGACCAGGCTGTCAGTTTATCGGATGAATGTATTTAGGGTGGCCATAGCGGTTTAAATAATTTCACTCGAAGCAAAAAAAAGAATGCGTAAAGTCGATAGACGAAAAAAAAAACGATTTGGCACGGCGCAACGAAATTAAAAACAAAAATCGGCTTAAATATTCAAAGATAATTTGCTTCAAAGCAAATTAGATTCCGAGAAAAAAAAAATGTGAAAAACAGAGAAAGAAAACGCAATGACAAATTGCAATTTATTTTTATATTAAATTTCAGCAAAATATTAGAACGAAATTCAAAAAACATTCGTAGAAAGTATGAACAAAAGTATTCGGAAATTTTGACCGAAGGATAGAAGAATAATTTTCAAAATCCTAACATGAATCACCTTAAATTGAAACGATTATAAAAACTTGTTACAAATTAAATCGTTTATTATTTAAACGCACAACCCAACAGAAAGATTGAGAGGGAAAACAAAAATTGAAATGTAAAAATTTGTTTACCAGTGTGAATTTTTTCAGAAAAAATTAAACACCACCGAATTCTGGCATTAATGGATCGATTGTAAGATAATCAAGGAAAGAAAATTATTTTGCAAAATTACAACCTTTTTCTTTTATTTGTTATTTACATGAAATTTTGTTCAATGCTTTTGTTTTGTTCAAGATATTCGTATATTTGCAATATTAATGTGCATGAACATAGAACAGCAAAGGTTGGAGACTTGCTTTCAATGACCTTACACAATTATAATGAGCTCAAAAGCTGCAAAAATTCAAAACCAGTTTTGCATAGGAACAAAGGGAAATAAAAATGTAGAATTACTCATCACCGATTTCGGAACAACAACGAGCAAACACGATCGGGAACAGTTTCGAAATTCGAATATTGAGTAATTCCTCAATTGCACACTAGAATATGTACATATGTATATAATTAATATGTAAATGAGAAAAAATTAATTTGGCGCACTTTTTGTTATGTACATACATATGTATATATTAGATATAGTATATAACAACTGTACTAACGTTATTTGAAACCTTCTGCCTGTAACCTTGAATTTTAAATATATAGACAACGCACTGTACAAGAACTGTACCTTTTTCCTTAACAAAATGCCTATATTCCCTTGTTGTTGCATATATTTTATATGACCTTTAAATTGATTTTAGCTTGCACTTTATGTATGAATTTTAACTTTTTTCAGAAATTTATTTAAAGTCCTTTTTACTTGTATGTATTTTTTGGGTTTCAAAACATTTTTTTTTATGTATTTACAATTTACAATACAATTTATTGAATAAACAAATGTGTTGTACAATAAGACTTAATCTTTTATAGTACATCAAAAGTGGGCATGCATGAACATTACTAGCAATTATTATAATAATATTAATATTATAGATATATAAAAAATACGGATGTATAAATCTAAAATATAAGGGAATAAAAAAAATTGCTTTAGTAGGAAAAAAAAAAGACAAAGAGAGAGAGAGAGAAAAAAAAATACATAAAAAAAGATATGAAGATAATTTCAACAGATCAAAAATAGCTGTCAATAGCTTGTTTAAAGCTGCTTCCCGATACCATGCCCCTAAAATTAATTGGCAAAGAATTCCAAAGTCCTATGGTGCTAACAAAAAAGAATCTACTTGAGTTAAGATAATTGTACCTAGGAATAATTAGCTTAAGTGACCTGGAGGATTGACAAAATTGAAGTTTATCATATAAGTATCGAGGGCATCGAGAATAAATCAGTCTATGTAAAAATAATAAGTTACGTTTTTTGAGGAATTCTTCTAATCCACAACCAAGAATACCTCTACTTATCTCAGAAATATGATCGTACCGACCGACACAATAAACATACCTAGCCATATTATTAAAAGCAACTAGCAGTTTGTGAAGTGATTGCGAGTCTAGCTTACTATAGATTACATCGAAATAAGAAATATAAGGTACAATCAATTGCAAAACAAGCCTACGTCGAGTTTCAAAGGGGGTAAAGTAATTGGAGGTTCTTAAATACCTTAAAACACCGTATACCTTGCCTATTATGTTATTTATGTGATCAGAACAAGTTAGCTTAGAATTTAAAATAAAGCCAAGATTACGTAACTTGTTTACAAATTTCAACTGCGAAGAATCAATAGATAAATGTGGAATCTCTAACAGACTTAACTCACTTCTTGCAATAGGCAATACTAGTGACTTTAAGGGGTTAATACGGAGTAAATTTTTCTTAGCCCATGCGTCAATTGCAATAAGATCATCATTAAGTCTACAACTCAAATCTTCTACGAGTCCAATAGGTCTAGAGAGATAGAGTTGAATGTCATCAGCATAGCCGTGAACATTAGCATGTTTACAAACGGAAAAAATGTCGTTTAAAAAGATAGAGAACAGCAAAGGACCTAAAATAGATCCTTGGGGAACTCCTGCACTTACTGTCTTAAGTGACGATAAAGCATTATCAACTTTAACCTGTTGTAACCTGCCCCCTAAATAATTGGTCAACATCAAAACTGCACTATCACCGAATCCAAAATAATGTTTCAACTTTCTAAGGAGAATAATGTGGTTGACACTGTCAAAGGCTTTAGAAAAATCTAAGACGCAAAGGAGTGTTAAAAAATTTTGATCATAAGATATTCTAATATCATCAATTATTTTCATGACGGCAGTCGCACAGCTATGACCACTACGAAACCCTGATTGCAAAGGTGATAGTAGTTTATGGGTATTTAAATACGCTGTGATTTGGTCAGACATAATCCTTTCACAAACTTTTCCAAAAGCGGGCAAAATACTTATCGGTCTATAGTCATTGAATCCAGCTGGATGATTTTTTTTAGCGATAGGAATCACTGTTACTATTTTCCATAATTCAGGAAAAATAGAACAGGTAAAGCAGTGATTAATTATATGGGTAAGGGGCCCTAAAATATATGGCAAGATAATTTTAATAAATTTTATCGGTATTCCATCAACCCCTACAGCATTTGAACTAATCTTCATTACAGATTTGGCAACATCAATTTCACTAATTGTTAAGAACTGAAAACTGACATCAGGCAAATTACGTTGCAGTAAGGGCAATTCTACATCATCATTTACAACGTTAGGACCACAACTATCTAAAAAAAAATCATTAATAATATCAGGGTTTAAGTTACAGTCTATTTTATCTTTGGTGAAAATTCTATATTTTCTTATATTTTGCCAAAGTTGCTTTGATGTAAGATTTGAATTCAACTTTGAGGAAAAAAATTTTTTTTTCGCTTGCCTTACTGTAAAGGTTGCCCAGTTACGTGCCCTTCTGTATCTCTCCCAATTCTCAGAAGTATTATTAATTTTCCATTTTGAGTGAAGCCTATTTCTTATCTTTATTGCTTGCAAGGAGCGACTATTAAGCCAAAAACATCTACTGTTAGCAACATTTATTATACGCACGGGAACATATCGATTAAGTGCATATTCCACCTTATCCATAAACACTCTAAGCTTATCATCTACTGAATCACAAAACCAGCAGTCATTCCAAGACATCTGAGAAAGATCATTATTTAAAGCAGTTATATCAATACATCTAAAGTCGTAGAAGGAAAAGCTGATTGGAGGTGGGGATCGATTGAAATTAATATTGAAACTACAAAATATAAGGTCGTGGTCGGATAAAAAAGTTATCTGGTCAAATTTTAAAACTAAGGAGTTGTCAGACACAAGAAAGACATCAAGAAGACTTGGTACTGAGTCATTTGCAAATCGCGTAGGAGCAACAAAGTTAACCAGCTCTAAGCCACAAGAAGAGAAATTATCGCGAAAATCATCAGTAACACCATAATTTTTTAACATATTAACGTTAAAATCACCGCAAACAATGTAGAAATCGTAATCAATAATTTTGTTCGATAGGTCGGTGAAAAACGACTCAACACTATGACTTCTGTGAGGATTATAAACACACGAAATTAGGACTTTAGTAGAATGGTCAAAAATTTCGATGTTCAGGAATTCAATAGTGTCATTCCCTTTACTGATAAGTTTTACATTGAGATTCGACCTACAGTAAATTGCTGCGCCACCACCTCTTCTATTAATACCCCTATCGCTTCTAAAGAGATTAAAACCATCAAAGTTATATTTAGAATCGCTAATATCGTTTTTAAACCAAGTTTCTGTAATGCAAACTATATCAACAGGGGAGTTTTCAAAAATATACCTAGCATAATCAAATTTCTCTCCATTCAAACTTCTAGCGTTAAAGTGTATTACGTTAAGACCATTGTTCTGATTACATAGGATATGAACAAGGGCCTTAAAGTTTCCATTAGCACCACAGGAAAAGTCAATGAGATCAGGCATAACAGATAGCACCGGGAACAGCCTCAAACATTAAAACAATCAAGTTGAAAATATCCATTAAGGGTAACAGATTAAAGGTAATAAGAGGAAAAACCGGAAAAAGGAAACAGTAATAACTATAAAAATAATATGTAAAGAAGTAAGTAAAAATAAATGAAATGAGTAACATAAGCATCACTTATTATCTTAAAGAAATATAAGAAAATATAAAAATAAAATAAATTTAAACGTTATGAAAAGTAATAAAAAATTTGAATAAATTAAGAATTTTTTTTTTTTTTTTATGCAAACAAATCTTTTTAACTTTTCACTTTTTTTGTTTTTAGTTTTAAGATTGATGAAATTACCTTTTTTACGTGTTTTTATATAAAATTAATGCGCCTAATCTGTAGGGATTATATTTTTATTTTATAAGTCTTTGCACAATTTCTAAATTCTTATGGTTCATACATATGTATGTAGGTATGTAGTTGAAAAGAAGCAAATAGATTTTTTGGCACTTTTCGCGCAATTTGGATATGCGAAGATAATTTTCAGAAAATATGGAAATTTTACGTTTTTCAAAAAGAAATGTGAATATTATTTGTTTTTCGCAGACAAATTTAATTACAAAAAACACTTTCGGAATCGCTTACAAAATTTTGAAATATTTATATTAGATCTGATAACTTTTTCGTTTTCTATTTGATTGCAAGCACAATGAAACATTAAATGAAGGGAAATTATGTTTTTATGTACAACTTTGGTTGTCCGCGAAGTAGAGGCAATACACTTTTCGGAGATTTTAAGAAACGAAACGCGCACGCACAAGGAAATGAAATATACTGAGTACTGAATTTGAAAAACAATGCAAACGTACCTTTGTTCGAAATAAGACCGCTTGCACTTCGAATAAATGAAACTGGTTATGCAGTTGGTGAGAGTAATTTGGAACTCTGGAACTCTTCTTCTGGAGACTTAATTGAAATCCGGTTCGATGATGGACCAATGTTTCGATGGTGAAGTTTCTTAATATGTGGTGTGGAATGTCTGCCGCAAGAAGCCTAGTACCAATGCAAAAATGTTAGGAGAAGTAGAAAAAATCTTAAACTCGCAGTTTAAGATTTTCGGACGAATATGAAACAGAGGAAAAAATTCAAACGCAAGTATTAGAATTTGGACAATTAGGAGTACGTTTTATTTGTTCTTACCCTTTCAGTGGTTATTTTCAAAGTGACCTTAAAAATTACTAACATGCTTAACGTTAATGTTACAACAATAATAAATCTTATTTACTATAAAATGGCTTCTAGATTTATGCAAAGCAACATCTCTGCTTAAGCTTAAAGATAAATATTTTCAGACTAAATCCTAAAATTATGCAATGTTTCACCTAAACACTATCTTACATTATACATTTTCATTACAATGTTCTGGATGATACATATCATAAAAACAAATAAAACATAAAGATTTTCTGCAAAAAGAGCAACATACGAATGCTGAATTTTTACATTCGCATGAATGTATTAAATGATTTTGTGAAAAGCAAACTTCATTTACATTTAAAAATACTTTCTTTTTTTCGGCAAGTCACGCAGCACACCAGGCCAAAGGAAGTATATCTTGGTATATGGGTGCAGAAAGTTGGCGATGAATTAGCGAATGTATCTTAAGGAAGTCTTCTCTCGATGTCAGACCTCTCTGTAGAGCAATTTTGAATTATTTTTATAAATTTTTTACCTGCCTGTAGAAAAAGACATCACAAGGTTGTACCAATGGCGTACTTGTTGGTGGTATAACCTTAATTGTACATGTAGTTCTTTTGGTTTGTCTTGAAATATTTCATCGTTTACTATTAGATTTGTTTGTCCTTTCAACGAGTCAATAAACAATAAAAAATATTTATTTCTTATTTGTTTTTATGATATCTGTGGACTTTTGACAAAACAACCTCTTTCGCTCTACGGTAATAATTCAATACAGCAAAAGCTCTTTGCTTCAACGTATGACTTACGCTATATTGAATTATTACCATAGATCGAAAGAGGTCGTTTTGTCAAATGTCCACAGATATGTTTCATCCAGGACATTGTAATAAAAATGTATAATGTAAGATAGTTTATAAGTTTTTGAAATAAAGAGCATTCCATAATTCTGAATTTTTTCCTTAATCTAAAAAAACAAATTAAAAAAAAAAATTGCATCAGCAGAGAATCGAACTAGTGACCCCAGGTTCATACGCTAACTCGTTAACCACTATGCTACTCTGCTAGTCGAACGAAGTTAAACTTTTTTTTGTATAAGACAACTATTGGAAAACTTTGAACGCGATTTTCTCTCTTTTCCTTGAACATTGCGAAAAACGGTAATATATTGGCTTTCTTATTTCACGTGAACTACAATCTGGAAAATTCTGAGCCAAATCGGTGAAGGCACAGGGTGGTGGTCTCCTTGTAAGATTGAAAGCCCAGTAGCTTTTTGTGAAGATGATTTGAATGATGATGAATTGTTTTTTAACGCTTTAGAGTGATTCTTGAAACTAGCAAACGTTTATGAGTTTGAGAGTCTATTATATTTAATTTAGAAGGTGTGAACTCTACGGCATCTCTCATTGGTGCAGTCAGACAAGAAGTGCGGATTTGTGAAATAGTATAGGTGGATTAGAATACAAGAGACCAACATTTAAATTATTACATGAATCCTTCTATGAGAATTTCATCGTTATCTAGTCAATTTAGAGCCAACATGCATGGAGCTATCAGTTGAGATCCAAGCAAATTGCTAACATCGCCAGGTTCACTCTCTTCTCCCGAGTCTTCATCTGACTGCCCATTTTCTGGTGGCTCCAAAAATATTTCTTGAACCAACTCATTTGTACATTCGTTCTACATAAGCTCTTGGAAATATTCAAAAATCTCTTCTCTAGTCAATTTAAATCTAAAAACTAAGAAGAACATGCAAAATAACTTTTAGAACTAAGTCAAGGTATCAAAAGTATAAGTTGCGACAATAGCCTACTGTTACCATATGGTAACAGCAGAAAAATCCGTTTATTGGATTACGCTACTCTAAATAATTTCTTTTTCTTCTTTTTTTCTTACAAAAAAATTGAAAATTGGCCGGAAAAAATGAAAAAATTCCGATATTGTACTTTAAAGTTGCAAAATCACCCCATATTATTTTGCCGCCGATCCCGTGTTACATTATTGTTAATGTACTGTTATTAGCTTTAAAGAAGGCCGTAAGCCGCATATCATTTCCTTATTTCGAACTCGAGATATCTGCATTTTCTAAATTAAGAGAACTGACATCGTTTGAATTTTTGAAAATGGAATAAAAATCTATAGAATAGTTCAAATTATGCCAGTTGTGTTAATTTAGAAAAATGCAGATATCTCGGGTTTGCATTCTTTTAAGCAAACAGCAGTACATTAAAAATTATGTAACACGGGATCGGCGGCAAAAAAATATGGGTGATCTTGCAACTTTAAAGAACAATATCGGAGTTTTTTCATTTTTTTTCCGGTCACTTGTCAATTTTTTTATAAGAAAAGAAGAAGAAAAAAGCCCAACCATGGATTTGAATTCCCCGATCGATGTTTTCCCGAAAACCATACCCACTTTGTTGGAAAATTTAATAACCTCTACAACTTGCACCATTTTTTAAATCAAGATTTTTGAAAATGGGTTGCTTACTTAAAACAGAGGGCGCTAATCCAGTTTTCAATATTATCCTTAATCCTAGTAATGGGTCCAGACATATAAGGCTATTGTAATCCGCTGACGCATCGTGAAAAAATCAAAATTTTTTTTTTTTTAACCGCTCTAGTGTACACTACACAACGAACACATGTAATGCATAGAAGGGGACGTGGCAGATATAGTGTTTCACCGAGGCCGAGGCGAGGCGAGGTTCTAGTTGATCTCGGTCTCGCCTCGTTTTATAAATTTAAGTCTCGCCTCGCCTCGGCCTCGGACGAGATCTTGCCATCACATGCCTCGCCTCGCCTCGCTTCGCCTCGTTCTCGGCCGAGGCACCTCGGTAAAAAAGCGAGGTTTTTATTAAAATAAATAAAAAATTATATATGTATCAGGGCTGATAGGCTGATCAAGCCTCAAGAAATAAAATAAAATATCTGTTTTTATTTTTGGTGAATTGGATGAGATATGATGAATTTAATTCTTTTCTTATATAGGAAGGAGACGCATTGCCTATTTTTCCAAGCCAAACTAAGCTATGAACCTTTTACAAACTATAAGCAAAATATGTACCAAATCTTATTTATCTACGTCAAATAGATATTGAGATATGATAAAGTTAATTTTTTTCTTATACTGAAGGCATGGTACCGCCCATTTTATTAATTGAATCTTAGTTATGCCTCTACCTTTTATAAATATATCAAGTTTTATTAATCTGCATCAAGTTGTTGATAATATATGATGAATTCTGTTTTTCTCTTATGTGGGGGTGGCATCACCCATTTATCGTAAACTATATTACGGAGCATCCCAAATCATAAGAAACATATATGTATGTCAAATCTTTCGTCGGTCGGTTGAACGGTTTAGGAGTTCATTAGCAACGAACATACATATCGTCGCTCACTTGTACAACGGCCCTAATTGACATTTTTTTTAAAATACAGTTTATTACATATTCCTGAAGACCAACCTCAAATACACCTTCACCCAAAAAATTGGAACGGTAACACAAAATATACCAAGTTTATTAGGTGATATTAAAAAGCCTTTTAACTACATTCAACATTTCTTATATGTTAAAAGGCCCTAAATGCTTTTTCTTGAGAAGTAGTTTTCAAAATTTCTAGAGAATTTTGAATCCAAAATTTCCGTGTAATTACCAATTTTAAAAACTAACAATTAGTTCATATCTTATGTTGGAACGCGTATGTGGCCTTCGTTTTAATTTTTCGCAATGAGTGTTAAGGAAAATATTATGTGTGAGATCTATGCCTCTGATTCCATCCCGGAACAATTAAAACGTGATCGGATTTTAAAATGAAAAAACGAATGCGAGGAGTTCAATACATAGGAGTTTCGATTGAAAATGGTTTGTGTCAAGGGGCCGAAAGACGGCTTGGACCACCTTGTACATCAAAATATTGCGAG
Organism: Tricholauxania praeusta; assembly: GCA_949775025.1. Classification (NCBI taxonomy): domain Eukaryota; kingdom Metazoa; phylum Arthropoda; class Insecta; order Diptera; family Lauxaniidae; genus Tricholauxania; species Tricholauxania praeusta. The sequence continues at coordinate 4,434,020 of OX459032.1, read as the reverse complement.
CAAAGACGTAACCGGCACTGTTTGCTTTTTAGGACAAATGTAAGGAAAGCCATCTTTGATGCATTTTGGAAAATGACATGAGAGCAAAAAAAGTTAAATGTAATAGGCCTTGTTGATCCGGTAAGCAAAAAAAGAATTTCGTCCGAAAACTCAGCGCGTACTCAGTCTCTAGAATATTTCTTAAAACACAATTTCCAACGTTTGCAAGTATGTCGTCAAATGTTTTTATCAATATTATGTTTGAAAGAAAAGATTATTTACTAAAAAATTGCATCAATAAGTACAATCAGTGGCGTAGCCAGGATTTTCGTTTGGGGTGGGCCCGGTGGTGTAGTGATTATTTTTCCTTGGGGGGGGGGGGGGGGGGGGGGGGTGGTGTTGGTTGGAAGGACACTTGCCTAAAATGAAAGCTAAAGTCTCCATGATTTTTAATTTAGCATTTATTTTATACATTTACATATATTATGAGATCTACACAAGAACTATTCTGCGCGATTTCTTATCAAACATATCAATAATGGATTCCTCACTGATTGATATGTCTCGATGTATGGTCATGAGAGCCATACCTGTAAGACGCTCATCACTTGTACGATTACGAAGGTAGGTCTTAACACGCTTTAACGTTGAAAAACTGCGTTCAACAGTTGCCGTCGTGACAGGAAGCGTCGCCAAGAGTGTTAGCAAGATATGCATGTTAGGAAAGAGCTCTTTATCGCACAGTTTGAGTGCGCTAATTGAACACGTCGGTACCTCTTTCACGGCATGCTGCCATCTCATCGACCACATATCAAATTCACCCTGAAGAATAGCTTCATTTGAATTCTTCAGATCATCTATATAAAATTCTATAGCTGGCTTTAGGTCTTCGAATGTGAACTTGTTCACGTTTGCTGGCACTAGACACTGGAGTCCAATAATTTTCTTCTTGTGCCGTAAAAACCTTTCGCTGAGTGAAGATCCAAGCTCATCAAGGTACGGTATGAAGAGGATTCGTCTGTAATATTCTTCAGGCGTATCTGCGCGTTGATTACTTCGGTATTTCGATGTACCACTACGTCGTGGGGTTACGCCAAAAGGCTCTCAAATATCCAAGGCTTTTTTATATATTTTAAGGAATTCCTGGTCCGCATTGGCTCTGATATCCGCTACTTTCATGCTCACAAGTTCAATTTGATCCATAGCTCTACTTAGGTCAAGCGACTTGCTTTGTAAGTACTCTGAGAGTGTGTGCGTTAAGCCTAGCATTTGTTCGCACACTTTTAGAGCCCACGGGCCCACCCCCTATATACGCCACTGAGTACAATATTTGCATATTTTCTTTAAATTTGTTGTAAATGAATTACACTTTTAGTTTTCAAAGTAACTGCAAAAAGCCCTAAATGCACTTTTGCATACATAAAAATGATGTCAAAAAGCCCTAATTGAAATAAAATAAGTATCAATAAAAAAAAATTAGCGTTTTCATTAAAAATAATTATGTTATTGTTTTTGTAACTAAACTGCATTTAAAAAAATTTCAATATTCTGCATTGTCGGTTTTATACAGTTTTTTGTGTCTCCTGAACAAAATCAAAAATGTCAATTAGGGCCGTTGTACAAGTGAGCGACGATATATTGATCTTTATTTATATACTAGCATTACCCTGTGCGTTTCGCTTCACCTTACCGGTTCTTAGAAAGACTATTAGAATAAATCAATTTCAATGCAGTGTTGTCAATCATGCAGTTTTGCTTATAGCCTTACATAGCCTTACGTGCTTCCCTAACTGATCAAACGAGGCGAAGTCACATAGAAGCTGATGCGATCCAAGCACTTCTGTGCACTAGCGCTTAGACCAAATCTGATCTCGTAAGAAGCACATGCGGATTAAAAATAAAACAAAGTAGTTTACTCAAAATAAAATACTAAAATATTAGTTAAATATAGATTTTATTATAAAAATTACATTCATATTTTGAATCTGCATATGATTCTTACGAGTTCAGATTTCGTCAAAACGCGCCTCGCTCTTGGTTTCGAAAACGAGGCTAGGACGAGGCGAGGCCGAGGCGAGTACGAGGCGAGGTGCCATGTGATCTCGCCTCGCCTCGGTGAAGCGAGGAAAATTTATTTTTCCATCTCGCCTCGTTCTCGTAGTCAAAAACGAGGCTGCCTCGTAGCCTCGGTGAAACACTAGGCAGATATGGAAAAGTATACATACATATTAGGGTGTTTTTGTTTCAAACTTTTGGAGAGGGATTTTATTTAGTTTTTCCTATATTATAGCTTGAGGAATAAAAATAATTGTCCCAACATTTGAGCTTCCTAGCTCGAACCTGAAAACGGCGCGGACCGAGTTTATGTCCAATTTCGTTGAAATTTAACGATAAAACCGACTTACTAAAACGTAGAAAAAGTCTGCCTCAGGTGGCAAAGTATAGCGTTTTAAGTTATTTAGTTGAATAGGGGTCGCCAGCCACTGTTGTTAAGCCGCGCCCACATTTGTCGTGTGACTGAAAATGCGGAAAAAATACACCCGAAGGAGGTGTTTACATTTTTTTTTTTAATTTGCGGTCCTATATTCCTATATAATAGAATCGGGTTTGAAGAAAATTCTCCCAAAATTTCAGCTTCCTAGATCAAACTTGCGAACTGCGCATCCACTTTGTTTCATATGAAAAACGAAAAAGCAAAACAACGAAAAACAGCAAATTTACTAAAACCAGGGACGAGAACCGGTTTTAAACCGAACCGGAAAACCGCTATTTTTTATTTTTATTATTGCTAATGTACTACTGACAGAAGGTAAATAGTATATTGAAGCATAATTAAACTAAAATTAAAATTATAATATTTAAAATAAATAAAGTTAATATATAAAGTAAATAGATAAAAATCACATTATGCTTATTCAGATATGTTTGCGGAAACTTTTCACATTGAACATGTTTTCCTGACATAAAAATAAATAAATATTATTCAGCTAAGATGAGCGGAAAGCTTGATTTTAAAAAGCGATGCATTGCTTATTATTTGGAGATCTGTGGGGAGAGAGTTCCAAAGCCTTATCGCATGAATAAAAAACTGACGTTCTGAAGTTAAGGTTAAATGTCGAAGAGCGTGAGAAATTAAGCCTGTTGTACAGTTTCACTGGTGTTTTACTGGTTATGATTGTATACAGAAGCAAAGTAGTTTTGTAACATAATAGCGCATTAAGTGACATATAAAATATTTGGTGAGAAAATCGCGAAATATGGTCGGAACGTCTGAGTCCTGATATATATCTAGCGATGTTGTTATACAGCACGTTAAGTTTGTTTTTGCAAACACTGTCGCAATTGGCAAAAATTTCACTGCCATATAGTAGTGTGGGAATCAAATACATTTTTGTTAAAAGCAATCTTGTATTAAGTGGCGTGAAGGAATGTACTGCCCATAAAATACGCAACATGCTATACACTTTGCCAATCGTGACATTGATGTGATTATTCCACGACAAAGTCCTGTTAAAAGTGATGCCCAAGTTTTACCTTCAATACGTGGAAACAAACCAATGTCAAGTTTCTTCTTATGTATAACTAGACATTTAGACTTGGTAGGATTAAGACGGAGCCCATTCTTAGCGGCCCAATTATCAATGAGGGTGAGATCTGCACAAAGGTTTGAAATGCCTTCAGACAAAGCAGTAGGTTTTGTACTAATGTATACCTGTACAACATCCGCATACAAATGCAATTTACATTGTACCGGGATTTTAGTTAAATTGTTAATGTACAATGAGATGAGTAAGGGTCCCAAAATAGAGCCTTGAGGAACATCTCTCAAAGTCGGAAGGAGACTTGAAAGAGTTGCTCCGATGCAAGCTGCCTGCTTACGATCCGATAAGTAAGAACTTATCAGTTTTACGGCGCTATTAGAAAAATCAAATAGATGTTTTAGCTTCCAACACAGTAGGTTATGATCAACGCTGTCAAAAGCCTTGGAGTGGTCTAACAGTGTTAGGAACGTAACATCGTTATTGTCAAAGGCTAAACGGATATCTTCAGAAACTTCTATAAGAGCAGTTACACAACTTCTTTTTGATCTGAATCCAGATTGCTCTTCACTGATCAGCGAAAACCGGGAGATATAATTATTAATTTGTTTATGCAGAATTCGTTCAAAAACTTTAGAGACCAATGGCAAAATGGTAACACTGTAGGGACGTAAAAAAGACACACAATACGGCGAGACACCCCAACTTAATTTTTAGTCGTAGACACGGTGGCATACTCAGTTTTTTTCGATTAGATCAAATTCTCGAGATAATCGCGATTGATATTTCGTCACTTTTAAGCCCTTGTTTTAGCAATATTTTTCTTATAAGTATATTTAGATAAAGACATCGAAATCGATTGAAATTCGGTACATAGGTTCATATGAACCTAAGCATTGGAACTATTGAATTTTTTTTCGCACACGCCCAAAAATACGCCCACCTCCCATATCACCCACAATTGTGAAATCTCAATAATAGGTGTTATATGTGTACTATAGACATAAAATTTGCTATGTGTGTGTGGAGTATTATTATCCATCTGAAAACCAAAACGCCTACGCATACGCCCACCTCCCATACCACCCACACTAGTTTTTGCTCAATAACACTAGTTTAAAAATTTAGGGTTCATCTCGAGATCTGGTTTCTCATATACTTTTTTCCGTGTATTTTGGGGCGTAGATTTCAAAAATGGCAAACTCTTTCAAAATGGCAACCTATTTTTTTCTTAAGAATCGTTTTTGAGATATCCCCGAAAAACCTCTTTTTCGGCACTTTTTTCATTTATTTGGCTATATCTATGAATTTTTTTTTTCTACTCAAAAACGCTTTTGAATAAATAGTCTTTGATTTTTAATTCTACTATAAAAATATGAAAAAGAAAAAATTTTATGTGATTTTTAAAAAATACCAAAAAAGTCAGTTTTTTGGACTTTGAGCGCTTGCAACTCCATCAAATCTTATGCGATTCAAGCAAACAGCATACCGTTAGAAAGGGAATAAAAATATCTTTCGAGTGCTTAAAAGCGTTTTTGAGTATAAAAAAAAAATTCATCGAGATATAGCCAAATAAATGAAAAAAAGTGCCGAAAAAGGGTTTTTTGGGGATATCTCGAAAACGATTCTTAAGAAAAAAAAAATGGTTGCCATTTTTGGAACCTACGCCCCAAAATACATGGAAAAAAGTCTATGAGAAACCAGATCTCGAGATGAACCCTAAATTTTTAAACTAGTGTTATTGAGCAAAAACTAGTGTGGGTGGTATGGGAGGTGGGCGTATGCGTAGGCGTTTTGGTTTTCAGATGGATAATAATACTCCATACATGCATAACAAATTTTATATCTATAGTACACATATAACACCTATTATTAAGATTTCACAATTGTGGGTGATATGGGAGGTGGGCGTATTTTTGGGCGATTGCAACTGTAGTCAACGTTATCTGACTTCATGAATTCGACATCGTCTAGCTTTAAATTTACGCAGGAGCAGTGAAAGAAGCTATTGCAGTCGGCGCAAGTTATTTTGGAGGCATCACTACGCTCTATTTTATCATTGCAGATTGGGCAGTTCATTTTGGTATTTTCCTTAAATTTATTAAGATTATAGTTGGGTGGCAGCCTTTATTTTATTTTTATTAAATAGCTTAAAGCTGAAGTGGTTTGTGCCTTTACTAGAAATATTTAAGTTCAAGCTTTTGATCAGTCGAAACTTTTGGATTGTAGTGTACTTTAGATCTGTCAAGAACAGCTGGTACATGTTTGTTTTCCCGCTCTTTTGTACGTGTATGCGTACTGATTTTTACTGTGCCGTCGTGTCTGCGACGCCTGATGTTAAGCAATACCAATTGACTATGAGCAGCACTCACCTACCTGGTAAAACAATATTACGGTGGGTATATAAGATGTACTCGAACGATTCAATACAAAGCTTAGGGAGTGCTTTCGATTGATGTAGCTTTCAGGTTGAGGCCATAGACAAACTAGACGAGAAAGTCTTTTCGGCGGGAAAAACACTTTTTGCTAGTGTTAGTAAAAATTTAAGTTCACCCTTGCGCGGTGAGTTACTCAGTGTGCGTGTGCCACATGGGGATATTTTCCCATGAACTAGGAAATTTAAAAGTCTTTATAGAATTAAAATGAAAAACATAATACTTTTTGTAAAGGAAATCATCATAAAATGTTTAAGAAAATGAAAGCACTTACATTATGTATCAATTTTTAATGACTTAAAACAAAAATGAAACGAATTGTTTTTATGTGAAAAAATTTGTAAGTCTGGCTACTTTCAAGCTGTCAAACTTCTTAAACATTTCTGCCGTCTTGAACAGCGATTCAAGAATTTTCAATTTGTATCACAATTTTGTGATTTTGAGACCTCTGTGGAACCGCCTACCGATGATGATAGCACTCCTAATTCACCCCGTAACTTGGCGATTGAAGCAACTTTCATTAGTCACAATTTCAGTCAACAGGTGTTGAAAACTGGCGAAAAAGAACCTAAATATAAATTTGTGGAGCCAAATCCCTTCATATCAGAGGGTGAGGAAGTTGAAGTTGCAAGCGTTGGTTACCGTTACAAAAAATGGGACGTAGGGATATTGTAAGTTAACCTTTGAAACTATGTGTTGAACAAAAATTAAACCATTTTTTAGGTCCTTTTTGCGCGCTGTGAACATAGGGCTACCAGATGGCCTGCCTACAAAAGTAGCACATATCAAAAAATTCCAATTTCGTAATGAAAACCAAAAATTTTTTTAATTCCATACAAATATTTTTGATGGGCAAAAAAAAAAACTCCTCACTTTGTACGAGAAAACCCCAGCAAATTAAAAGAATATTTCAAATAACTTTTATTTTACAATGCAAACATCGAAAGTAGCAAAACCATCCAAAAGTAGTACATTTCGAGTGAAAAGTAGCAAAGTAGCAACGCCTTGCAAAAGTAGCACTTTTGCTACTAAAGTATGCCATCTGGTAGCCCTATGTGAACATGATGGTGTACTGCAATCACCTAATGGTGAACCACAATTTCTCTCAATCAAGACACTAAATGAATGGGATTCCAAACTGGCAAATGTTGTAGAGTGGCGGAAAAAATTAGATGCACAACATGGTGCTGTTTTAGCTAACGAACTGCGTAATAACGCCTCCAAATTGGCCAAGTGGACAATACAAGCTGTATTGGCCGGTTCAGACCAGTTAAAATTGGGTTATGTCTCACGTATCAATCCACGTGATCCTTCACGTCATGTTATCTTGGGTACGCAACAATTTAAACCACATGAATTTGCCACTCAAATCAATTTAAGCATGGACAATGCTTGGGGCGTCTTGCGTTGTATTATTGATATTGTGGTGAATCAGAAAGATGGAAAATATTTGATTATGAAAGATCCCAACAATTCAATGATGCGCTTATACGATATTCGTGATAATACATTCGATAGCGATGGCTCAGATAATGGTGAGGGTGATGATGGTGAAACTTTCTAACCTGTTTATTCGTATGGTAACAACAAACGCATTTAAATAAGCGAAAAAGTGTAGTTAAAATGGAAAGTAAAAAGGCGAAGATTTTTGCCAACTGCTAAAAATACAACAGCCTGTAAGACAACACTCAATATTATGCTAATAAATCCAAATATTTATAGTTACAAAAACATATTAATAATATCAATTAAAATATTCGTTGTAACTACTACATATTACCATTTACTGAAATATTTGTAACAAAAATAAAATTCTTGAACAATACCAGCAAAACAGCGATGAAGCAAAACAGTGTAGTATGTATTTAATTTGATTTACTGAATTATTTTATAATTTTTATGTAGTAAACTCAATCAAGCTAAAAATCTAATTATTATAAATTATTTAAAATTTTAAATTATTTTAAAATAAAAAAACTTGATAAGCTATATTTTTTTATCTTTTGATTGTGTTCCTCCAAAAAATGATGATTTTGAATTGCAAATATTAAATCAGAATTGTCAAAAACAGCTGTTGGGAAATTCAACATGATTTCCGACAGCGCAGTCTCGGGGGCGCGCTGTATACAACACACTCGACTGCGCAGTCTCGGGGGCGCGGTATACTCACCTCACTACAGTATGAATGCCACTGTTTTTATTTTTGCAAAGCGAGATTGAGGTGGAAAATGTTTGGTAAAACCAATATTAAATTTTACCGGATTTTTCCCGCAAAAGTTTTAAACTTTTTCTTTTTTACAGCTTTAAGTTATACAAAAGTAAAGTTATTGAGTTAATGTTATCTTTTATAGCTATCTTCAAATTTTTGATATGAATTTATCTAAAATATAATATTAATTCGGAAAGTTTTATCGGAGATGAAGTCAGCATCGGTTATAATTGAGTCTAAAATTATTTTTTTTTTGCTGGTGATGTCATTATTGCGCGTTATTTTTATTTGATTGACGTATAGGCTGAGAGCCGGCTGTAGAAAAGTCGAGTGTATAAGATTACAGGATGAGATGTATGCCAAATGATAGAGCTCAATGAGCCTAAATAGAATATCTAGGGTTGCCTTGCCAAAGCCTGTCCCGATGGCCGAAAATGCCCGAATTTTAGCCAATTTTGTTGTTCTAATTAAAACTGTAGTACATAACAGCTTGAAATGTATGCCAAATGATAGAACTCGAAGAGGCCTAAATATAGTACCTGGGATTGTATTGTTAAATCCTGTCCCAAACATGGGTTTTCACCGGTTTTTGGGTCAATTTTCATTAATGAAGATAGCAGCTTAAAATTCGTGCCAAATGATAGATATCGAAGAGCCTAAATAGAATATATAGGGTTGCCTTGTCGAATCATGTCCTAAACATTATTTGACACCCGTTTTTGGGGTCAACTTTTCTTAAATAAGTGGCAACTCATGTTTGGGACAGGATTCTACAAGGCAACCCTATATATTCTATTAAGGCTCTTCGATATCTATCATTTGGCACAAATTTCAAGCTGTTATCTTCATTAATGAAAATTGACCTAAAAAACCGGTGAAAACCCATGTTTGGGACAGGATTCAACAATGCAATTCCAGATATTATAATTAGGTCTCTTCGAGTTCTGTCATTTGGCATTCATTTCGAGCTGTTATGTACTACAGTTTTAATTAGAACAATAAAATTGGCTAAAATTCGGGCATTTTCGGCCATCGGGACAGGCTTTGGCAAGGCAACCCTAGATATTCTATTAAGGCTTGTCGAGCTCTATCATTTGGCATGCATCCCATCCTGTAATCTTATACACTCGACTTTTCTACAGCCGGCTCTTGGACTAGTAAAAGCTGAAATACTATCTATTTATGTGAGCTTCAAAATGTTAACTTGCAAATTACTTATTTTTATATAACTTTTAGTCAAAATCGCTCATTAAATTTCTTCACTTGAAAAAATGCCCTACCTCCTAAGTTATTGTTAAAGCGTTCGATAACTTAACTACTAAGCTAACTAATTTGAAAAGTAAGTCTTAAATCAACAAATATACAAGTTCAAAAATGTATAAGAGATAAAAATATGAAAAACATATCGTAAAGAGGTCTTAACTTGAAACATAAGTAGAAATAGCAAGGCAGCAAAGCAGGAACATACGCTTTGGCATATAACTGGGCAGCAACCAATAAAACACAAAAAAAAAACGGCGGGTTGCACTCCGGGAGTGCCGACAGAAGTGAAAACAAATCTTTTAATGGCAAGTTAGTGTGTTAGTTGGTATGTGTGCGTTTTCTTTTTGTATGGCAATGCAATGGAAGACAAAAACGGAATATGTATTCAAATTTTACTCTCGCTCTCATTCTCAATTTGTCAACGCAACAACGCGGAATTTGAAAGAAACAAACATGTAAGCATAACAATCGTTGAATGAGTGTGTCTGCTTTGCTTTTTGTCTTCCACTTGGAATATTTATTTAAAAGAAACAATAGAACATTCAAATTATCGCTTTCATGACGGGGAATCCCGATGATGGTCGGTGTCGCGAGCTTATACTTTTTTCCTCAGCAGCACAACGTGCCATAAGAAGTTTTCACTTCAAAAATTCCTGGAAGAAGTATATTCGGCTCAGTAGCATCAACTGTGAATAATTAAATTTGAGCTAAGTATTCCTAATGTTTGGGAACAAAAATTTATTCTGATTGCAGTAAGAAACATCATTGCGAATTATGTAAGCATAACAAAAAATCAGGTAAAGAAAGTACCTGGACCTGTGACTAAATAGCTTAAACATAATTTTTCTAAAACTTAACTTAAAAATCTGCTTCTTCCAACAGACACTATGACACCACATTTATCAAAATCGGCTTATTCGTTGCCGAGTTATGGCTGTTAGAATATTCAAACTGCTTAAAACGCCATCTAGTGACAGTTTATCAAAACACAAATGACTTCAAAAAAATCTGTTTGTTCTTAAAAAAACTAATACACCTCATTTGTCTAAATCGGTTTAGTAATAGCCGAGATATAACGTTTTAAAGTTTTTCAAAAAACCAAATTTGCTTGCTGCTGGTTCATGGTGGCCTGGTATTTCAGATTTTTTTCTGCTTTGGGCTGCTGGCTCTGCTTTCGGCTGCGCTTGCAGAGAAAAATTTGCTGACTGAGCAACAGCTAACCGGAAGTCAACATATGTATGCTACAAATTTAAAAATGTTTTCCAAAAAATTGCATACTTTCATGGGCCAATTTTTTTGAAAAAACGTTGCCTACTTTTAAGCGCTTTTGATAATTTACCCCTAAAAGTATGCAACACTTTCCGACAAATTTCAAAAATAGCGCCTAAGAGTAGGCAACATTATCTGAAATTTTTAAGATCGTTGCCTACTTTTAGACGCTATTTTGAAATTTGTCAGAAAGTGTTGCATACTTTAAGGGGCAAATTATTAACAGCGCCTAAAAGTAGGCAACGTTTTTTAAATTTTTTGAAATCGAGTTCGTTTTCCAAGTCTTCAAAATTCTAAAATCTAGTTCGTTTCCCAAGTCTTCAAAATTCCAAAATCAAGTTCGTTTCCCAAGTCTTCCAAATTTGAAATCGAGTTCGTTTCCCAAGTCTTCAAATTTCTGAAATCGAGTTCGTTTCCCAAGTCTTCAAAATTCTAAAATCGAGCTCGTTTCCCAAGTCTTCAAAATTCCAAAATCGAGTTCGTTTCCCAAGTCTTCAAAATTCCAAAATCGAGTTCGTTTCCCAAGTCTTCAAAGAACATTCAAATTTTACTATCGCATTCATGACGGGGAATCCCGATGACGGTCGGTGTCGCGAGTTTATATTTTTTTCCTCAGCCGCACAACGTGCCATAAGAAGTTTTCATTTCAAAAAAAATAGGCATAAATCTACCTACAACATTATTATGTTATTATTTTTATGTAGTTTATTATTATTATGTAGTTTATGTATCGCGAACCATTTTTAAACTGAATAAAATTTACATTTTTATCATTATACGTGTATATAACATACAAATTTTCCATCTTCTCGATGCTCATTGACAAATACTATTTTTGGACATCTTAAAGAATTATTTCATACTGAAATATGACAGCATTTACGCCCTGATCGACTTTCCATTAGTATGTATTCCTACATTTCAACTAGTTCTAAGCTCAAAAAATTAGACAAGAAGCAAATACTTCTGTTTTTGTATAAAATTTTCGTTTTTATTATATCAATTAATTTGATCACATCATCCCCTGAAAAAAACACATTTACCCGAAAAACACCCGCAAATCAGGTACGATTCCGTAAAATTGCTTTTTTCACATACGGTAGGTACCTCTCAAAACATTTGACAATCAATACGTGAGAAGAAGAACAAGAGTTTCCGGTCTAGTTAGTCTATGGTTGAGGCGATGAGTATTTATTTAGATTTTAACTTTTAAAGTTGCACAACAAATTTATGACTGTCACTTTAGAGCAGAGTTGCCAGATGTTAATTAAATATGTTTGTTAAATATGGAAATTGATGAAATTTTTAAAGAATAGGGAAGAATGAGACAGAGTTCAAAAATAAATCATTAATAGAAGAAATCAAATCGTTTGAAAATATAAAGCGGCTTTCAAATAATGTTAATGTGTTGAACTTTTGGAATAACTACCCTGCCAAAGAATTATCTGAACTAGTATCGCCTGAGGTCGAAATTCGAACGTTAGCACTAAATTTTATTCTTAGAAGAATTTTACCGACCTATTAATAACAAAATGTTCTTGATCATTGATTATGATCTTATTTAGTTTCACTAATCACCTCACCTCACCTTTGGAATTACATTTAATTTACATTTGATCGCAAAACAACATTCTATTAGTGCTACATAATTTCTATTACGCGGTCTATTTGATTTTGACTCATAAATTGTCCCCTTATCCCTTTCCCGTTCAGTCCAACCCGATATCGTTCTTATGCAAGGCACAACACAACTATATTTTTCGTTTATTTTTAAACAAAAATAAGTTAAATCGCAACTGTAACTAAAAATAAATCCGACCGAGCGCATCCCGGATAATGGAATCACTATTTTATTTTATTCTTTATAAATTTTCAAAGTTGTAAATACATAATATGTCTGCGAAATTAATGGACGGACCTTTATAGCACCGTTTTACAAAAGTATTTAGTTAAAATACTCATTTAATGAAGATCAGTTAGCTCTAATTATAAAGATATTTTCTAATGATGCGGGCATAAAAGTAACAAAAAATACTTTTCAGTATTGAAAAACTAAATTGGAAAGAGTTATTTTTGTATCATGTTGTTTATCCCTACCTCTTACTCTTCCTTAGGGTGCAATCTATCTCCATATCGAATTTCATCAAAATCGGTCCATTAGTTTAGCTGTGAAAACATATTTTCCTATTGGGGGCGCGGCACCGTCCACTTTAGACCGAATACCTTTTCTCAAGATTCAATCTACCTCTGTACCAAATTCCATAAAAATCGGTCCATTAGCTTAACAATAAAAATAATTTTCCTGTTCGGAGCAGTACCACGCCCACCAAAAGAACATAGAATTTTCAAAAATGTTTTTAAGGGTTCAGTCTATATCCAAACTAAATTTCATCATAATCGGTCCATTAGTTCAACCGTGGAGACGATTTTTCTTGTTAGGGGCGTGGTACCGCCCACTCTAAATAAATATCTTTACTCAATGTTCAATCTATCTCCATATAAAATTTCATAAAAATCGGTGAAGCATTTCAGCTTTCAGATCGTTTTTTTTTCCATTAGGGAATCATGTAAATATGTTCACTTTATTTTACCTGCCTTAACGGCAAGTAATACACCTGATTTTTTTTTTCTGTACATCTATGGAACAGTACCTTTCCAATGATATAAGTTTCATTCCCCTCTCTCTACAGTAAATACTAAAAAAGTGTACCACAAGATTCGATGTTCACGTATTAATATATAGATTAGCTCAAGTTATTTATGATGTTTCAGCAAGCCAGGTTTCGGTAGAGAGGACATTTTCCACCCTAAAATTTATTCTCGGAGACCTGCGGGGACTAGTAAGAAGATATTATTCTCATCAATCTTAACTGATTATTGTAAATCAAATTTTTTCTCAAATACTAATTTTTTACTTCTTACTTATAGCGTATGACATAAATTATAAGTTCATATATATTTCTATATCTTTTTGGATTGTTACTGAATAAAAATAACACAAATTTGCATAGTTTTTTTTTTCATTCCCGAACCGTTGAACCGGACCGAAACCCCGGTTCAAAGGAAACAAAAACCGTTTTGATGAACCAATCCAAAAGTGCAAAAACGGTTCGAAGCGATGAACCGAACCGACCAAATTTTTCACCCGGTTCACGTCCCTGACTAAAACGCAAAAAAAAAACCGCTTTTCGTTGTTTTGCTTTTTCGTTTTTCATATGAATTGTACTGGGTGTTTTTTTTAGAGGTTTGTTTTTCGAATAGAGATAAAACTGGCATTTTATGGTCAAATCTGGCAACTCTAATGTCATTTATGTTCAGTTTGGTTTGCCATTTCATCATGAAAAGGTTGACAAAAGAACAACGCTTGCAAATCGTGCAAATTTATTTCGAAAATAATGGTTCAGTTCGCGAAGTTTACCGCAAGCTCAGTCCATTTTATGGTCGACATAATCGTCCATCAGAGCAATTAATTCGGTTAACCATGGGTCGTTTTCGCACTACGTTTACTCTATGTGATAATACGCATCCGCAGAGACGTCGAACAGTGCGCACCGAAGAAACAATTGCCGCTGTAGAGCAAAATGTTGAAGAGGACCCGAATGAATCGATTCGCCACCGTGCACAGCAATTGGAGCTTTGTCCATCAACTTTATGGAAGATTTTGCGCAAAGATCTTGGCTTGCGACCTTACAAGATCCAGCTTGTGCAAGAATTAAAGCCGCGAGACCATGCAATGCGTCGTGATTTTGGTGTATGGGCCGAAAATGAGATTGATCTCGATGCTGATTTTCATCGCAAAATTTTGTTCAGTGATGAGGCTCATTTTTGGTTGAATGGCTACGTCAACAAGCAAAATTGCCGCATTTGGAGTGAAGAGAATCTACATGAGACCCTTGAGACGCCATTACATCCACAAAAACTGACTGTTTGGTGTGCTCTATGGGCTGGTGGAGTCATTGGGCCATACTTCTTCCGAAATAATGCTGGAGAGTCAGTTACCGTTAATGGAGACCGGTATAGAGCCATGATAACCGACTATTTTGTTCCCGAATTGGATGGCATGAATGTGGATGAGTTGTGGTTCCAACAAGACGGCGCTACATGCCACACAGCGCACGTCACAATCAATTTATTGAAGGAAACATTCGATGAGCGCATAATTTCGCGGAATGGACCTGTCAATTGGCCACCAAGATCGTGTGATTTGACACCATTGGATTATTTTCTTTGGGGATATGTGAAGTCGCTCGTCTACGCCAACAAACCAGAAACGTTAGGGGACTTGGAAGCCAACATTCGTGGCGTTATTGCCGACATACGGCCCCATATGCTCGAAAAAGTGGTTCAAAATTGGACCTGTAGAATTGGCTTTATTCGAGCCAGCCGCGGCGGCCACATGCCCGAAATCATATTTAAACATTAATGGCATAAAATTATCCTTCCAATAAAGCCAAATTGATGGACATTAAAACGATTTTCTTGTGTTTTATTTCAATTCGAAGCTCTATACCTCTAAAAAAAACACCCTGTACTAGGAAACAAAGTGGATGCGCCGCACAGTGTTATATTTTGAGAAAAAATGGACAAAATCAAATTCCCGTCGATAACAATGCCCAAAAAAAAACGAGGTCGGTCTCATTCGAAAGGTGATTTCATGCTTTTTTTAGAAAAATTGTCCCGAATCGAAATCCCAGCTTTGGGCATTTCTCAGAAATGCCCAAAATATGGTCTTGTTCACTTTTAGACAGTTTTTCCCAATTTTAGTACAATTCTGACTCGTATACATATCCGATGATAATTTATTTTGAAAGTCGAGAGTATATATATATCTTTTAAAACTAATTCGTTATAAAAAAAAAATTTTTTTTCGTATTATAACTAAAAAAATGACAAAAATTGAAAGTCGAGAGTATATATATATATATATATATATATACTCTCGACTTTCAAAATAAATTATCATCGGATATGTATACGAGTCAGAATTGTACTAAAATTGGGAAAAACTGTCTAAAAGTGAAAAAGACCATATTTTGGGCATTTCTGAGAAATGCCCAAAGCTGGGATCTCGATTCGGGACAATTTTTCTAAAAAAAGCATGAAATCACCTTTCGAATGAGACCGACCTCGTTTTTTTTGGGCATTGTTATCGACGGGAATTTGATTTTGTCCATTTTTTCTCAAAATATAACACTGTGCGCCGTTCGCAGGTTTTATCTAGGAAGCTGAAATTTTGGTAGAATTTTCTTCAAACCCGATTCTATTATATAGGTATATAGGACCGCAAATTTAAAAACAAAATAAAAACACCTCCTTCGGGTGTATTTTTTCCGCATTTTCAGTCACACAAAAAATGTGGGCGTGGTTTTACAACAGTGGGTGGCAACCCCCATTTAACTAAAAAACCCAAAACGCTATATCTTAGCACCTAAGGCAGACTTTTTTTAGTAAGTCGGTTTTTTCGTAAAATTTCAACGAAATTGGACTTAAACTCAGTCCGCGCCTTTTTCAGGTTTGAGCTAGGAAGCTCAAATGTTGGGACAATTATTGTTATTCCTCAAGCTATAATATAGGGAAAAATAAATAAAATCCCTCTCCAAAAGTTTGAAAAAAACACCCTAATACATATTTTTTTAATCAGCGTCAACACCTGAGTTGATTTAGTCTGTCTGTCCGTCTGTTGAAATCAGGTTTACGGAAAAACCAAGAAAGATAATTGAATGTAATTAGCACATTCAGATAACACCCTTTTGCAAGCATCTAGCTATTGAAAATGGGCGAAATCGGTTCACAGATACGCCTACCGCCTATACTCTATGTATATTTGCCCAAGCACAGTTTGAAAAAAGTTGCAGCGATTTTGATGAAACTTGGTAATTTTGTGAACATGTGAACCAAATCAGGATAAGGCTGGGTTTTAAGTTTCCAAAGGTTTGTACAGGGGCGTGGCACAACCCAAAATTTTAACCTTTTTACCACTATATCTCGTAAACCGTACAAGATATTGTGATGAAATTTGATAAACGGATATATAATATATATATCTTAAATTATGATAAAAGTGGGCAGAATCGTAAAGGTGGGCATGGAACTTTACAACAATTAAAAATTTGGGCTCTGTATGTCTCAAAATTTGCACACATGATTTTTACAAACATTTTAGAGATAATGCTGCTGAAGGCAGTCATCAACAAAAGCTTAGCTTACTGAAAAAACTCGTTGAAGGGCGTGGCACAGGCCACAATAATTATAAACGTTAAATTAAGAGAACTAACAACATAATCGTTATTAAATTTGATGAGGTAGATATACTTTACGACTTTAGTTTGGTTTTTCGTTTTGAGGTTGAAAAAAAAAAAACGAAAAAATATGCAAAATATGGAATATATTTTAAAAATTGAATGAGGTTGAATGAAATGAAAATGCTGAAAGCTGTTGGAAAGTGAGAGAAAAGCTGAATAGTTAAAAAAAATATGGAAGAGATTGAAAAACGTCGAAATAGGTTAAAAAATAGACAAAAAGTGTGGAAAATGTTGAATAGGGTTAAAAAAAGCCGAAAAATGTTGGAAAAGTCGAAAAATGTTGGAAAAGTCGAAAAATGGAAAAGGTTGAAAAAAGCTGAAAGAGTTTGAAAAACTGGAACAAAGTTTAATGAGGTTGAAAAAGTCGAACTAAATTGAAAGAGGTTGAAAGATATTGAAAGTGTTGAAAAAAAATTAAAGAGGTTGAAATACTCGAAAAAAAGTTTAGTCTCGAAAAAAGTTAAATGAAGTTGAAAAGTCAAAAAAAAATTGTAAGAGGTTGAATAAGTTGAAAAAATATGGAAAATATTGAAAAAGTTGAAGTAGCCGAAAAAATGTAGAAAATATTGAAAAAGTCGGAACTGTTTGAAAAATATTGAAGAAAAGGTTAAAAAGCCGTAAAAAGTGTTGAAGTATTGAAAAAGTCAAAGAAAACGAAAGATCTTAAAAAAAGTTGAAACAAGTTGAAAAATTTTGAAATAGTTGAAAAAGGCTAAAAAATCCGATAAAATATGGAAAGTTGAATAAGGTTGAAAAGTCGAAAAAAAATTGAAAGAGGTTCAAAAAAGTTGAAATAGGCTGATAACGTTCATAAAAAGTGGAATGTATTGAAAAAAGTTGACAAAGGTTGAAAAAGACGAACATATATGGAATATGATGAAAAAGTTGAAAAAAATTTTAAAATTTTAAAACAATTGAATAATTCGAAAAAGTTGAATAATGTCGAAAAGATCGAAAAAAAATAGTTGTAAAAGTCGTAAAAAATATGGAACATGATACTCTTACGATTTTCTTTTTCGCTAGTCTCATTGGTCCTAATTTCATGCTGACACGTGCATTTCTATCGTTCATTTAAGCCTTTGCGTTTTATACCAGTTGCGACACAGCGGTAAAATTTATATTTCCTTTAATAGTTTCAGTAACTTAATTCGACCATGTTCTTACCTTGCATTAGTAGTGGTATTTCCAAGTGTAACGTAAGTCCGAGAGACAAGACGCCAGTTGCGGCCCACAAAGCCGTATCCAGGATTTTATTTCGTGAGGGGTTTTGGAATTGCAGTTGTGATAAGCCTTAAAAAGAAATAGGGATTATGATCGAAAAAAAGCGGACATAAGGCCCAAAATTGTTTTGGGGACTATGACTGTTGGGGTTATGACCGGGTACCAATATAATGTTACAGCCAAATATATTAAAACAGTAATTTACAATACCAAATCAGCACTGATACTAAATATACTTATTAATGATCATAGTTCTTAGAGCAAGAAAAAACTGCAAGAGAAAAATTGCATAGGAAATAAATTTTATCACTACATTTTTGTGAAATGCTCCAAAGCAGTTGGTGTTCTGTGCACGATAATAGTAAAATTCAGTATCTTAGACATACCTACTCGTATTTGACCAAACTTATCTCAAAAACCAGATGTGATAAAAACTAATTAAGACCACATTTCAATTCAGCGTCAAAATAACCATAGACAATGATACAAAAACTTAAATAAAAATCTTAAAAACTGATGTTTTAAGCAAACTCGATTTTTTTAAGAAAAAGATGATTTTAGTATAAAGAGCCAATATTATGAATTAATCATGACTCCAATCTTCCCCCTTGATCTACCGTTTCATACAGTGCTGAGCTGATTCAGGATGTTTTTTTAAACTCATATTTTAGAATTGAAATAAATCACATACAATTGTTAAATACCCCGATTTTGGTTTTATTTGCTAGATAATTTTATTTATGCCATTCAGCTTGATTTAAAAAAGATAATTCCAAATCACCAATTTCGTCAAACAGCACTCTACTATAGACCAAGTACACAGAATTTGTGATACAATTGAAAAATCCCTTGAAGAAAAAAAAAGTCTGCACTGCGATCTTTTTAGATGTTTCATAGGCATTTGATAAGGTCCTTTATTTGCTTTACACGAGCGATGTGCCACAGTTACCAAACTATACATTAGCTACATTTGCTGACGACACAGCAGTACTTACGACAGGTGACAATGTTATTGATTCAACTCAAAAAGCGCAGGCAGCAGTTGATCAGCTTATAAATTGGACAAAAAGATGGAGAATAAATCTCAACAGCACAAAGTCGACACATGTGAAATTTACGAATAAAAACATTGAATATCATCCAATTTTAATACTCAACAATCCAATACCATACTCAAATAATGCAAAATATCTTTGTATGAACTTAGATGCAAAACTCAGATGGAAAGTTCATGTCAAGAAAAAAAGAGAGGAATTAGACACCCGATATCGACAGTTATACTGGCTACTTGGGAAAAGATCTGCTTTGTCCCTTAATAACAAACTTTTAATTTATAAGCAAGTTCTAACTCCTATGGTATACAGCTATGGGGCTGTGCCAAAAAATTCATCACCGAAATAATTCAACGATTTCAAAATAAAGTTCTACGTAATATTGTCAAAGCGCCATGGTATATACGAAACGCTGACCTCTACCGTGACCTACGTATTGACACCGTATCCAGCCTAACAAAAAAACACGCCGAAAATCACCATAAACGGCTCCAACAACATAAAAACGAAGAAGCAACACGACTTCTCAACGTATCTGGTCTCGAAAGAAGATTAAGGCGCACAAAACCTTTTGACTTGATTGGGTAGACAATATCTCTGAAGCAACCGATGGAAACACTTCAGATGGTAACTTAAAAACACGACGTTTTTTTTCATTTATGATACACAATGTCATTATATCAATAATTGATTGAAACAAACTTCTTGTTAGTTCTAAGTACATATATGAACTAGTTGTAATGGAAGAATGCTATATAATAAAGTATACGGCATAATGTAAAAAAAAAAAAAAAAAATTCAGCATTTAAAAATGATTTTTTACTTATAAACGCTGCAACAGGACAATATTTAGCGCAGTCTGAAGGTCAAACTTACGATTACCTATTCAGCAATTAAGCTTTATTACCGAAACAACAGAAGCTTTAAATATTGCTGGTTTATAACTATAAGCCTGAGGCTCCATATATTGCCACAATAAATAACCCAATTGATTTATTACTTGCAAAACATCATGTAAGTTTTGAGTGAATTTAAAGTTGAAATTTCAGTAAATTTTGTAAATTTCCAATTTTTCAAATTTTCAACTGCTTTCAGCTTTTTTCGAGCTATTCAACCTCTTCCAATTTGTTTCTACATTTTTCATATTTTATTGATGTTATCAACCAGTTCATACACGATTCGCTTCAAGCAAGATCAAGATCGATTAAATTGTCAACTAAATCTGACAAAGCACAATTATTATATAGTGTCAGGAAATTTAAATTACATAATCCGCAAGATAGGAGCTGCTCATTTACTCGTTTTATGGCCATTTTAGGCTTAGCACTTTGGCCGACACGGTTCGTTTCAAGCAAGATCAAGATCGGTAAAACTTGTCCACCAAATCTGACAATGCACAATTATTACTCAATGCTCGGAGATTCCGAAAACAAGATCTGTAAAATCGTACCTGGTCATTTACTCGTTTTATGGCTATTTTAAGGTACACGCTTTTACCGATAATTTTTATAAAATTATGAAGCGCACCGTGTACAGTTTTTGATGCTTTTAAGATCAAGTGAAATTTTAAAATATGCTATGAAATCACTAATTTTTGCAAATATTCAAATGTTTTTGTGTTATTCACCATTTTTCATGGAAAAAAGTCGATCCACAAATAAATTTTTTTTTGTCGGCCGAAAAACTAGTGAAAAGAATTGAAAATATTAAAAATAAAATTATTTTAGGCAATCTCAATCAATTGTTTTCGACTTTTTCAACAGTATCAAAATTTTTCCGTAATGTTCCATATTTTATCAACTTTTGAACCTTCTTCAATGTTTCTTAAATATATCGGACTTATTCAATCTCATTCAACTTTTTTCAATATTTACCAAATATTTAGACGTTCAACCGTTTCAATCTTCTCCATTAGCGATTTTTAAGTATTTGAACCTCTTTCATTTTTTTCCATATATTTACGAATTTTTCAACCTCATTCAACTTTTTTCGACTTCTTCAACTACATTCAACATTTTGGAGATTTTCAACCTCTTTAAATTTTTTCAACACTTCATATATTATCGACTTTATCAGCCTTTTTCACCTGTGTCAACCTCCCTCAACTTTTTTCAACATTTCCTATTTCAATTTATTTAAACGTTTTCAACCTAATTCAACTTTTTTCAACATTTTCCATATTTTTTCGACTCCTTCAGCCTTTTTCACCTGTTTCAAAATTTTTTCAACTTCTTTCAATTTTTTTCGATTATTTCCATATTTGTCCGACTTTTCCAACATGTTTTAGCTTTTCAATCCATTTCAACATTTTCTATACTTTTTTTAACCATATGTATTCTTCATTTAATTTTTTTCAACATATGTCATATTTTTTCGACTTTGTAAAAATCAAAACGAAAAACTGAACTATGTAACCGTATGAAAAGTATCGTTAATATATTTTCATTTGAGGACTAAAAATTGTTTTTAAAAAACTTATGACTTTTTTATAAATCTTTTTTCAAAAATCATTTTTATAAGCTTTCACATAGTCATTTTTTGTAAAGTATTTCTCACAAAATCTTTTCTACATAGTGTCTATTCTTTACAAAATCGTTTCTATATAGTGTCCGTCAAAATATTTTGGGGAGGTTTTGAGCCCCCTCATCCCTCCCTCCTAGATACGGCCCTGGCGGCCCATATTAATAAAGGGTGATTGGGCAAAATAATTTTCTTTTTCTCCTCCTTTCATAAGTGTACATAAGAATTATAGTAAAAAAAAAAATCTTTCTTTTTTCCGTTAGTCAGAAAACAAGCATTTTTGATTGGAAAAGTATTGAAGATAAAATTTTAATTTTTTTACTTCAATCGTAGAAGGTTTCAAAATTGTATTTTGGAGTCGTAAAATTTTTGGTGAGGATGCTTTATGATTGAAATGATTTCAGAATTGAATTTCGCCTTTGGAACTAAAATCTCGCAAGTTGCAAAATTTAAGATAGCCAGAAAAAAAATGCTTTATGAGCGTGAAAAGTTTTAAGAAAGTACGGGAATTCGTTTGAGTCAAATGTGGAAGAAACGTAAAAAAACAAGCATTAAAAAACATAAAATTTTAAACATACAAATAAATTGGTAAAAGAGCCGTAGCATGGCAGTGCGGAGGGAGTTTAAGCTTCGTTGTTAAATCAGAGCACAGCAAAAATACGCTTTTACTCGTTCAAAAATGGAAATTGTTGTGAATTAGTAATATGTTGGGAACTTCATCCATTAATGGGTAAATAGCAATTTTCCATTGCTCGGGGAGCTCTGGGTACAAAAATATTCTTTATACCTATCAGAGAACTGCATTGAGTGGCTCACTGAGGGTTTTGAGCCACTACCAAATATATGAAAAAAATAATTTTTTTTTGCTCCAATCGATAGATAAAGCTCGAAAATGGCAATTTTCGACATTTCCCTATTAATTGGAGCAAAAAAAAAATTTTGTTATGATCCACCTTAAATTTTGTTTTTGCTCCAATCAATTAGGAAAGGTCGAAAATACCTTTTGGACATCACTTAGGGTGGCTCCGGAACTGGAGTATATTATACTGAGGTTCTGGCATGCATTCTTGTAATCCAAAAAAGAAAAAACTCAGATGATTTCAAAGTTCTTAAACTAACCATAAAACTTTTTTTCATCTTCAGGAACTTCAGCTGCATCTTGGTGTTCTGCAGCAGCATGCAGCTTTGATTGGTGGTCCTAATGCCACATCCTGCCCTATTTGCCATAAGTTGTTTTTGGGAGCCGAAGCACTAATGGAGCACATGAAGCATGTCCACAAAGAACCCAGCAATCCATCCAGCGTTGCCAGTAAGTAAAATTTTTTATATAAATGAAAGAAGTCACTTTATTTACACAATTTTTAACTATTATTTTTGAAAAAGGCTTATTTGTGACTAAAATTTTTTTTGTAGTGAAAAAAAAATTCAAAAAGAATAAAATTTCTTTATTTTGAGCTTAAATTTTATAATTATAATCGGCATAGTAATATTTTTGTTTTGTAACCTTGCGCTGGCAATGATAAAAACTTCGTTATCGATACAAAAGTTAAGTTTTACAACGAGAGCTGAAAAAAAAAATTAAATAAATTCATTCTTTCATTTTTAGTTGCAATTTTTTAGTTCTTTTTCGTAATAAAATGTAAATTGAACAATAAATATTAATTATATGCACTTACATAGGCATAGGATTTATATTTTTAAAAAAGATTTTTAGAAAAATTGAAACATTTTCTTGTATGGCAACGATGAGCCTTATATGTTTATGGGTTAAAACTGTCAATTTCAAAATAGTTTGTTTACTTATCACACATCAAGGAATGTATGCACTAACCAAAAAAAAAAAAAATGTTTTTCTCTGTTTTTCTTTTCGCTTCCACATTTTCTTTGTCTTTTCTACTGTTTTACTTTAAATCGTGCTGTTACCACTGCGTTCGTGCAACATGTCCCTTCGCTGAAAATATCGCTACAACATGTTTACAACCGTCAAACGATCCATATCTGGCGAAGCGCCGTTCAGCGAATCATCCATGTCCGGTTTGTGGAAAGCATTACGTTAACGAGGGCTCCTTGCGCAAGCATTTAGCTTGCCATCCAGAGACGTCGCAGTTAACTAATAGTCTCCGTATGTGGCCTTGCTCAGTGTGTCAAGCGGTGTTTACACATGAAAACGGTGAGTTGGCAAAAAACATTAAACATTTTATCTCAGTAGAATCATCAAAAATGTTAGTATGATATATGTAGTTTATGTCATCCTGATCAAAACTCTGTATGGGCACATAGAACCATCTTATGGTCAGTTTCAAGAATACAGGCGATCAAGGGTCTATGAAGGTTTGGTAAGCCATTCGCTGTTCGATCTTCTATATCTGCAAATGTGTTCTTAAGTTAGATCTGTGCCGTTATAGACATTTGATCTGAACGATATGGACGATGGTTTCAGTCAATTTGATCAAAAATTATTTTTTATACAGAAATGAGCTTGTCAGTATGATGTAGCTGAATATATTATTAAAAGATTAGATAGTATATCTATTAGCCTGATTAGCTTTAATCTTCAAAAGTATAGGATTTTGATTTTGAGCCCACTATGGTCCTGTGCCCTACAATACTTTTGATCAGCAAAATATTAACTGCATTAAGTACACTAAACTTTCAGTCAATTTGATCAGCAAACTCTTGACCACATTTCAAAATACTTCATATGCTCTCATTACTGTTTTCCTTCAATTCAGGCTTACTGACACACATGGAACACATGCGCATGGATCCTAAACATCAATTTGCCGCCCAGTACGTTCTCTCACGTGCTGCCGCAGAGCGTAGGGAGCGTGACTCCATACTTGCTGCCACTTTAGCTGTTTCTGCTTCCGGCTCTGTAGGAGGCGGTGGTATTTTACCATTAGGCAGTCATGGTGACGGTGGCTCCAACTCAATGTGTCCCTCGCCGTCTGCCAACTCTGAGTGTTCATCAAATGGTCGGCTATCATCTTCGGCCACTTCTGACCAAGGCAGTGTTGACATGCATATGCTACACATAAACAACAACAATAACAACAACACAAACAACAACAAAAATGATTGCAGCAGCAACAACAAATTGAGTGATATACTGCGCTCAAGCAGTGGGAACTCACATCTGGCTGCTGCAGCCGCTGTCGCTCAATATAGCGTAGGCGTTGGTGTTGATGCCGATCTTCATGCTAACCGCATGTCACTAATGGCAGCCTCCGCAGCAGCTGCCGCAGCTGCAGTCGCCGCATCAACGAGTGGCGGTGGAGTGGGTGGTATGTCTTCGCCAGGATGCATCGTCGACTCAACAACTCCCGCCGGGTCAGCGGCAGTACAAGCAGCCGTTGTAAATTTGGCGGCTGCAATGCGCATGAATCAGCAAGTTAACAACAGTGTTACGGCAGTAGCAGCCACCACTGTGGTTAGTAGCAGCGGAGGTAGTACTAATAGCAGCGGTGTTGGCAATGTCAGCAACAACAACAACGCAGCAACATCACAGAGCAGTGTAGGTGGCGAAAGCAGTAGCAATGCCGCCGGCTGCCTGCAGCATACGCACCAAGCTCAAACGGGTTCAGGCAATGGTGGCAGTACTGCTGCTAGCCGGTTATGTACATCTCCGCTAGGGCTAACACCGCTTAAGAACGAAACATCGGAAGCAAATGCTGTAGTTGCAATGAATACTATGCGGGACATAATGATGCGTTCCACCTTAGGAGTCGTCGATCCACACCAATCGACACTCAATCAGCATACGCAGTCGCACCCACTTTCAACGCAAGTGCATCCGCAGCTGACACATCATACTCACCACGGCGTTCATCACGCGCATGTTGGACATCATACCGCAACGCACCATCAACTGCACCACCAGCAACAGCAGCAGCAAAACTCTCCCGAAACTGCCATACGCATGCAGCAACAGGCCGAAGCGATACTAAGGTCGCATACTGAAGCTGCATTTCGGCTGGCAGCAAGCGTTGCGGCATCAAATGGTGGAAACAATACAGCCACAGGAAATGTTGTAAGCGATCACAATGGCGGCGGCCATAAAAACGCGTATGGGCAGCAACAGTCGCAGCAACAAAATGCCATACTTAGTGGAAACAATGGCAGTGGTAGCGATAATTCGATGAATTTGGAGCAAGGCAGAAGTAGTAGTGGCGGAGGAAACGAGGCACATCAGTTGCTGCAGCAGCAACATGCCGCAGCGCAATCTCATCAGCAATCACAGCAGCAACCACCGTTACAGCAACAACAACAGCATCACCAACTTCATCAGCAGCAACACCAACAACCTCAGGTTAACCATGATATCAGCGAAACGCTGCGCCTTCAAGAGCACCGATTAGAGCAAGCGCTACGCTTGCATAACGACGTAAGAGCACTAAATTTTCTTACAGCAGCAGCAGCCAATAGCAATGCGGCAGTGGCAGCGACGCAGCAACAACAACAACAGACACAAACGCATCACAATCCATGAGAGATAAGTTACTACTGAGATTAAGCAACAACGATAGCAAATGCAGCACAGCAACAGCAGCAAGAAAAGCACTTGTAAGCAACATGCTGCTGAATTAATTGCAAAAATGGTGGCAGGAGCAGCAGCAGCAGCAAATGCGTCTCAGGAATATATTAAATATTAAAGTAGCAACAATTACGCAACAAGAAACATATGTATGTACTATAAAGTGCTGTCGATGCAGGACAGCATTGGTAAAAAAAAAACAATTTGTACAAAACCAAACAAATCAAGAACAAAGTTAAAAACCAAAGTACTTAAGTAAAATAAACGAAAAATAAAATAATAATAATAAAATAATAAAGCCATTTGACATATGGCAAAAGTAAAAAAATGGAATCAATCAAATTTATGCAAAATTCAAATGAATGAAGACCATGTCATTTCAATATAGCCGCCTTTGTGCAAAATGATGGAGCACCAAAAAAATAGCTTAATTACTACGACAAAAAAAAAATGTTTGTCTTAAGTTGCATTGAAAGTTTGAGAATAGTGAAACTTCTTGGGTCACGTGCTGTCATATATAAGGACAAATGTGATAAATTTTTATTTTATGAGTCAAAAAGAACTCATGCGATAAGTGCTTACGCATGGAATTCTTTTTCTTAATTTTTTTTTTTTTTTTTTGTTTTAGAAAACAAAAAACAAAATAAAACACGTGCAGTAACTTTTACTATCGGTCAGAACGTAAAACGATGAGTTTTATTTTTTCGCTTACACGAGCAAACTATACGCTAGTGATGAGAGAAGGTAAATTTATGTTATTGCACAAAAAAGAGGGAAATGTTAAAAGCTATTTGCATTGTGAAAAATGATTGCTTGTACAGCAACTGTCAAACTGCTTTTGCACAGGCAAGAGTGAAGGAAAAAGCACGCTCGCGACCGTATGAGTCGACCAGCACTCTGATATGCATATGTATGTAATATAAAATGTATGTAAAAACTTGGTTATATGGCGAGAATTGGGGCGTGACATACAGATTGTTGGAAAATATTTTTGGCTATTTTTATTTATTGGAAAATTCGTTTTTTTATTGGAAATTTAAAATGAACTCTAATCGAAACATAAGCAGTTACTTTGTGCCAAAACTCGTAAATTTGTTTTCTCACTATTAACTTTGATAACGCAACTCTTCAGTTTATGGTGTACTTATCAAGTTATCCGCTTCTTTAAAAGATCAAGTCTAGTCGTAACGATAAACTTTTTTTGCATCTCTTACTCTAATCGTATAAATTTTTTATGTCCTACTAAGAAAACTAAACGAACAGATATGTGCCATATTTCAACTAAGAAAACTTTGTCGCATAAGATTTTACGATAATTCGACAGACAAATTGCACTTGTTTCGCTGAATGTATATAACACATTGAATTTGTTAACTTATGGCAAACTTTTCGAATTAATAAACAAAAGTACATTTTCAGTCTTTTACCATAACTTTTTTTATATTTTTGTAATGGGATAAGTTGAACATTTCTCTCATACATTAAAGTTTCTGCTTATAGTAAAAAATAGCGAAGTTCATACAATGAGTTAAATTTTATCGCACATGAAAAATATGATCTATGTTATAAATATGATTTTTCACTCACAAATTAAAAAATTGGTCTGCGATAGTTTTTTGCTCATGAAAATTATCTCATGCAATAACTTTGGTTTTTTCATTAAAAAAAAACGGCAGGTTGCACTCCGGGAGTGCCGACAGAAGTGAAAACAAATCGTTTAATGGCAAGTTAGTGTATTAGTGGGTATGTGTGCGTTTTCTTTTTATATGGCAATGCAATGGAAGACAAAAACGGAATATGTATTCAAATTTTACTCTCGCTCTCATTCTCAATTTGTCAACGCAACAACGCGGAATTTGAAAGAAACAAACATGTAAGCATAACAATCGTTGAATGAGAATGGAATGTGTCAGTTAGTGTGTCTGCTTTGCTTTTTGTCTTCCACTTGGAATATTTATTTAAAAGAAACAATAGAACATTCAAATTTTACTATCGCATTCATGACGGGGAATCCCGATGATGGTCGGTGTCGCGAGCTTATACTTTTTTCCTCAGCAGCACAACGTGCCATAAGAAGTTTTCACTTCAAAAATTCCTGGAAGAAGTATATTCGGCTCAGTAGCCTCAACTGTGAATAATTAAATTTGAGCTTAGTATTCCTAATGTTTGAGAACAAAAATTTATTCTGATTGCAGTAAGAAACACCATTACGAATTATGTAAGTAGAAGAAAAAATCAGGTAAAGAATGTACCTGGACCTGTGACTAAATAGCTTAAACATAATTTTTCTAAAACTTAACTTAAAAATCTGCTTCTTCCTACAGACACTATGACACCACATTTATCAAAATCGGCTTATTCGTTGCCGAGTTATGGCTGTTAGAATATTCAAACTGCTTAAAACGCCATCTACTGACAGTTTATCAAAACACAAATGACTTCAAAAAAATCTGCTTGTTCTTAAAAAACTATTACACTTCATTTGTCTAAATCGGTTTAGTAACAGCCGAGATATAACGTTTTAAATTTTTTAAAAAAACTAAATTTGCTTGCTGCTGGTTCATGGTGGCCTGGTATTTCAGCTTTGGGCTGCTGGCTCTGCTTTCGGCTGCGCTTGCAGAGAAAATTTTGCTGACTGAGCAACAGCTAACCAGAAGTCAACATATGTATGCTACAAATTTAAAAATGTTTTCCAAAAAATTGCATACTTTCATGGGCCAATTTTTTCAAAAAAAGTTGCCTACTTTTAGGCGCTTTTGATGATTTACCCCTAAAAGTATGCAACACTTTCCGACAAATTTCAAAAATAGCGCCTAAAAGTAGGGAACATTATCTGAAATTTTTAAAACCGTTGCCTACTTTAAGGCGCTATTTTGAAATTTGTCAAAATAGACGTTTCGAAGAACATTCAAATTTTACTATCGCATTCATGACGGGGAATCCCGATGACGGTCGGTGTCGTGAGTTTATACTTTTTTCCTCAGCCGCACAACGTGCCGTAAGAAGTTTTCACTTCAAAAAAAACTCATGTTATTTCTTTGATTCTTTGCTCGTGTAGAATGCTTGCAATTTTTGCACTTAGCTAACAAAACTAAAAAAAAAAAAAATTTTCTATATGAAAATATCTCATCTGCAAACATTCCTTATTTTTTTTTTCATGAAATGATATTTCATGTGATGTTTGAATTTTTCGTTCATGACAAAATATCTCTTGTGACAAATTTATTTTTTGCATGAAAAATATTTCATTCAATAAGTTGAATTTTTTGTTCTCAAGCGAATAATTAGATATTTCGAGCTTGGAATGTATTGGATCGTTAAGCTACGACGATGAAGCAGGTAATTCCCAAAGGATTCTTTTTTGAAATGACAGAAAGAATTTTATTTATTTAATATCCCGAAGGGTATAAAACGGATCAAATCCGAAAATAAAATCCGATTCTACTCATTCGTTTGACCATAGTCTTTACAGAAAATTTACGATCCAATACGTTGCAACCTCAGAATATCGTTTTTTACACAAAGAAAAAGATATAAAGATAAAGAAGTATATATAAAGAGCGATATACCGAATTCGGAACGTATAGATCGCGAAGTTTGCTGTGCCAGAAAGTAAAACCTACGCTCAAACGAATGTGTACAAAAGGGTTTTTATTTTCTTTGTATCTACTTCTTTATCGCAAGACAAAACTAGTGCAGTAAGTTCGTTTCGTCTTCACTTACCAAAAAAAACTTCCATGTACGATTCACAAAAAAGCATACTTCGCCATTTTTCCTACCCATCAAGGCTTGATTAGCTGGTGTGAGATTGTGTAAAATTTAGCCTCATGATCAAACCTTTTTAGCGATTCTTCCCGGAAGGTTTGCCTTCTGCACACGACGACGAATTGTAGGAGCGCTTACAACATTTCCGATCTCCTCAGAAATTGCCTTGGAGAACTTGAAAGGGTCTTTTTTTGAAAGAATATTATTTGGCGACCAACTTCTGGAGATGTTTTCGTTTGTCTACCTGAAGTTTCTTTATAAAAACATTTTGCACAAACCGCAAAGACTAATTCATCAAACTAGCGATGTCCCGCAAAGATGTTCCTCTTTTTCGTAGGCTCAGAACCAATCGTCACTCTTCTGCTGTGCAACGACTTTTTCCGCCATTAAATTTTTCATAATTTACTTTCAATTAATTTACATATAAATATACTTTTACCGTTGTTTAAAAAAAAGCACGAAAAAATTTAATTTTTAGATATAAAATTTAAAAACAAAACAAGGGTGTCTATTATTTTGATCAACGAATTCGTGCCAGTTTTCGATTTATATTCAGTGGCGAAAATTCATTTCTCAGTTAACAGCATTGCCAGATTGTACTCTCTTGTCTTACAAAGAAAGAATATTTTCTAAATATGGAATTTATTGGGGATTGAGTGAAAATCTTTTTGGTGTATCTATTATTTTGATCATGGATGTAGTTTTAAAGCATAACAAAGTGTGTAAAAAAAAATATAGAGCCTTGTATCTCCATCACTGCTAAGATAATTTACTATGTTAACATATATTTTTATATGAGCGATCACTAAATATTACACTACATACATATGAATGTATAGCAGGTATCCACGTGGAAACAATTTTTTTTGTTCTAAAATTTATGAGAGAAATTTCAAAATCTTTGAGCGAAATACATTCCAAGTCCAGCAGAAAAAGTTTAAGTTATGAGAGAAAATTAAGTTTACGAGAGAAGCTTTCAAAAGCATTGTGCACAATTTCATCATTGAGCAAAAACATTACAGGTCTGGAAGAAATGATCAAATTTATGATTCAAACGGCTTGTGTTGTTGCAAACGCAAGGAATAAACTTCGAATTGCAACTGATAAACTCTTTTTTATATAGACAAGAGCGAAATCTCAGGCTCAAAGCTATAAGCTGGCATCACTTTCCTAAATACACACTGCAACATAAACAGTGTGTTACTTCAACATAAAGTTATTATACTTATGTTTGTAAAAAACGAAATTTATAGTTTTGATGTGAAATAATACTAAAGTGTCTTAGTGGTAGTAATCTAAATACCAGAATTATAAGCCATAATGATTTTTATGAAAACAAGAAATTTTCAGTGGCTGCTACAAGAAAGACAAAGATATAGTAAATGTTTAGATTATGGAATCCGTGTCTGGTGAGGAGCTGGTGATGTGGAGGGGTTGAGAAAGGTTGTATGACATATCTAGTTTAGGAGATATAGCAGTCGGAAGTTGAGGATAAACATATGTAGCTTTGCAAAAAATCATTATAAGTTGGGAACTCCTAGATGGTTTTCCCAAACATAGACGTAATATGAAAGATAATTTAATAAAAGTGTGAAATACACTAACATATGGTTTTTGAGCTGTGCACAAATGTTGCATCATTTTGAAGAGCACAAATTAAGCTTTTTCAATATGTTAATAAAGATAAAGGTAAATAGCACATTTTTCGGGAAAAATAGCGATTTTTTGAAAACAAATATTTGTCAAAATTTCAGAAAAATCGTCATATCTCGAAAAGTACATATATTTTATAGTTTTATTTATAAATATTAGCTGTGTTTTATTCGCCAAGTCGTTATTTATGTGCGAAAAAATTAACGTGTTGCTAAGTTTCCTACTCGTTGTTTATACGAGTCCTCGTTTAATTTTCTTCCTTCTATTTATACCCTACACATACACTTTGTCTTTTCTTTTGCAAAGCGTAGAAGGGGGCGTGATACATATAGTAAAGTATTTATTATTGATCAGCGTCACCATCTGAGTCGATTTAACCTTGCCCGTCCGTCTGTCTGTATGTCTTTCTGTAGAAATCACGATTACGGGAAAACTAGACAAGCTAATTGAATGAAATTATGTGCTTATGCCACACTTTCTAGTGAGCTCCTTGGGATTGAAAAAGGGCGAAATTTATTTCGTACGCGCCTACCGCCTATAAAAGTAAATCAATTTAAACTCAATATTGGGACAGTTATTTGATGTATTGTTACCAATTGTTACACCTCCCATGCAAGCAAAAGTTTCATACAAGAAATGGTTTGGTCTAGCATCAAATAAGAAAGTTGGTGAATTTCGAGAAGACGGCGTAGCACCTCCCATTAGAGCGGTTCAAAATAAAAACTTTTTGATTTTCATGATTTTTCATGATGTGTCAGCGGACTACAATAGCCTTATATGTCTGGTCAAAACACATTACTAGGATTAACATTAATATTAAAAGCTCGATTAGCGCCCTCTGTTTTAAGTAGACAGACAAATATCGATAATTGCCCGAAAACCATACCCACTTTGTTGGAAAATTTGATAACCTCTGTAACTTGCACCATTTTTTAAATCAATATTTTTGAAAATGGGTTGTCTACTTAAAACAGAGGGCGTTTATCTATTTTTCAATACTAACCTTAATCCTAGTAATGGGCTCTGTCCAGACATTGTAATCCGCTGACACATCATGAAAAAATCAAAAAGTTTTTATTTTGAACCGCTTTAACCTCCCAAACAAGCATAAGCTTCAAAATGTTACACAAAGAGAGTAAATGTTGATAAATTCAATGTGGGTACTTTTAGTCAAACCAGTCAGCATGTACCGAGGTGAAAGAGATAGCATTTTAATAAAAGTTTAGTACATCAGCGCACTTTTACTATTAACGCGGTGTTAAGTATTGAATTTTTGGCATTGCCAAAGAAGACACCTTTACTAGTTTTTGTTTCAAATTGCTTTATTTTGCCTCCTGCCATTTAAGCAATTGTTTTCCCACGAAATAACTCTACTTCTTTTCATTTCAAAATTCACAATAGACAAAATACTCCGGCATTTAAGCAACTGGCTATGCGTGTATGTATAGCAACTTTAATTTTACTCGTTAAGTTTGCGATTTTGTGTTTGCTTTCCCATACAATTATCTTTGCTGGCTATAGATAACTAGCAGCGGATGGCGAATAAAATCCAGACATTATAGCTAATTAAATTTTCATATAACATCCATATTTTGGAAATCTCAACTTAAAATGATTTTAGAATGATTCGATTTTCGAATCCCCCACTTTTGATTACACTTTTATTATTTTTTCCAGGAGCCCCTTCCCCCTCCACTTCCCTCAATCGACAGAAGCCCCATAATCTAGACAATTACCAGAACAAGAAATATGTATAAATACACATATAGTAATATTATGACGGTCTACGTGCAATGGCTTTAGAAAATTTTGCATATACTTGCAAGAAAAGTAGATAAGTATACTATTTGGGAACTAAGTGCAGTAAACTGAAATATATGGTGAAATATTAAGATATTAAAAAACAGCATTCCAACAAAAGGTTTGCAAAAGCATGTTTGTTTAACAATTGAGGTTACTAAAATTTCAAAACGATATTCGAAAAATATTATTTTTTTTTATTTGAATACTTAGATCATAATTGTAAAAAGTTAATTCAACTCATGTATGTACTTAGGAAATAAGCTTAAACGTTATGAAAAAAGTATGCATAATTAAATTTACGACTTAAATATTGTATCATAATTTAAACTCAAGATAGCTTAAGTCAAAAATTTAATTAAGGTAATGTAAAATTTAAGGTAAATTGATTAAAACATCATAAATGAAAAAATTACATAATAAATTGATTAAAACATCATAAATGAAAAAATTACATAGAAAAAAAAAATGTGAAACATAAAAACAAAACAACATTTTTCAAAAACTTTGTAGAAAAGCACTAAATTACAAAAATAAAAAAATTCTATAAAACTAAAATAGTTTTAAAAATTTAAATTTAGTAATTTAAGTATATAAAATTAAATTTTAATAGACTTGACAAGAACCCAACAACATTTTACACACAATTTTAGCATACGAAGAACATATACAATAATAATGTAATATGTAATAATAATAAAAAAATAAAACAATTCGTTAGTAGTTTAGTATTTTTTTAATTGTAAAATGTATTTTTATTTCAAGTGCAAATATTTTGTCACACAATTTAATTAGGCTCAAGACAATTTTTGTGTTTTGTTTTTGATAATAATTGTGAGGGCCAAAGTACATCAAATTTTTCTTTGCGCTCAAAAAAGCTTTTAATACTTTTGCTCAAAAGCTCAATGAAAAAAGCTTGCGCATTCTCATGTATGAGAATGTATGAGTTGAAAGCACAAAAATAAAAACGCTGTTTTAAGTAAATGTATCCGTGTGCAATAATTCAGATACTTATGTTAACTTTATTTAAATGAAATAAATACTTAGTTCCTTTTTAAACTAAAGATAAAATTAATATGCAAATAAAATTTTTTTATGTAATACAAAATTATGTCTTCGTGATTTTTGACAAAACCAATAAATAATGGACATTTTCGCAGCAATTGAAAAAAAAATATAATAATATTAACATGATTATGCTTTGCAAAAAATGTCAAATAAAGAAAAGACATAAGTGGCAGGTTTCACTCTAAAACAAGCTACACACACTTAATACACACAATTACGGTGAAAAGCGATCTTATCTTGGCAGTGTTGGAAATTGAAATTGTGCCATATACTCATAGAGCAGCGATGGGCAAAACAGGAAAAAGAGCCAACTTTAGCTCTTCACAACAAACACGTCGTTTTTCTTTTTTCAAGATTTCCAGCATGCTTTTAAATAATTGCAAGCGCATCCTCGAGCTAGAACTGTGTGGATTCTGGATACAGCATGCGCAATAAAACCTCAAAATTTTAGCACTAAACAACAGGGCCGGATTAAGAAATATGCCGCCACTAGGCAGTTGCGAAAACTGCCGCCCCCCTCCTCAAAACTTCGTAATTTTTTCAAAAAAATTATCTTTTTTTTTCATATTGATGAGCAAAAAAAGGTCCTCGTTGCTGAACGAAAAACACCTAGCAAAATGAAAAGTACATTGCAAAGTTTCCGCCAATATTTGCCGCCCTTTAAATCTTGCCGCCCTAGGCACGTGCCTACTCTGCCTGTAAGGTTAATACAGCCCTGCTTGTGTCTCTCCTCAAATATTTTTTGAACGCGCAAGATCAGCTCCCTTTTCACAGTTCACAACACACTTTAAGTAATTTAACGTGCGCAGAAAAATTAAATTTTTAATTGAAAAAAAAGCAAAATATAATAAATGCTACGCAAAATCCAATTATTTCAATTTAAAAATTAATTTTTAATTTCAAAAAATTACAGTATTAATGGCTAATGAGATAAAACTGATAAGACCGATTTAATTTTAACAAAAATCTATACGGAAATAATACATAATATAACTTTAAAGAGTTCATGAAAAACTTTCAAATACAAATTATAATACTTGGGAGAGGGTTAGGAACGGTGCTGCCCAGAGAACGAGCAGGCACTCAAAGAGCGTAAAAATAAGAACGATCAGGCGCATAAAGAGCTTAAAAAATCATTAAAGATCAGAAACAGAGCTGGGCACCACTACACCCGTGTTTCTCTTCAATGATCTTCAATGCAAGTGTAGTTGTGCTTTAATCGATTTTCAAGCCAAACTGAATTGATTTTTACGCTCTCTGCTTTATATACGTATGTATATTAGGGTGTTTTTTTTTTCAAACTTTAGGACAGGGATTTTATTTATTTTTGCCTATATTATAGCTTGAGGAATAAAAATAATTGTCCCAACATTTGAGCTTCCTAGCTCAAACCTGAAAACTGAGCGGACAGAGTTTATGTCCAATTCCGTTGAAATTTAACGAAAAAACCTACTTACTATAACGTAGAAAAAGTCTACTTTAGGTACCAAGATATAGCGTTTTGGGTTTTTTAGTTGAATGGGGGTCGCCACCCACTGTTGTAAAACCACGCCCACATTTTTCGTGTGACTAAAAATGCGGAAAAAATACACCCGAAGGAGGTATTTTTATTTTTTTTTTTAAATTTGCGGTGCTGTGTGCCTATATAATAGAATCGGGTTTGAAGAAAATTCTCCCAAAATTTCAGCTTCCATCAGAAAATTTACTTAAACGCAAAAAAAAATTTGTTTTTCGTTGTTTTGCTTTTTCGTTTTTCATACGAATTGTGCTAAAAAACAAAGTAAATGCGCGGTTCGCGGGTTTGATCTAGGAAGCTGAAATTTTGGGAGAATTTTCTTCAAACCCGATTCTATTATCTAGGCACACAGCACCGCAAATTTAAAAAAATAAAATAAAAATACCTCCTTCGGGTGTGTTTTTTCCGCATTTTTAGTCACACGAAAAATGTGGGCGTGGTTTTACAACAGTGGGTGGCGACCCCTATTCAACTAAAAAACCCAAAACGCTATATCTTGGTACCTAAAGTAGACTTTTTCTACGTTATAGTAAGTAGGTTTTTTCGTTAAATTTCAACGGAATTGGACATAAACTCTGTCCGCTCAGTTTTCAGGTTTGAGCTAGGAAGCTCAAATGTTGGGACAATTATTTTTATTCCTCAAGCTATAATATA
Source organism: Tricholauxania praeusta (assembly GCA_949775025.1). Lineage (NCBI taxonomy): Eukaryota > Metazoa > Arthropoda > Insecta > Diptera > Lauxaniidae > Tricholauxania > Tricholauxania praeusta. The sequence continues at coordinate 4,397,241 of OX459032.1, read as the reverse complement.
GGCAAAAATAAACAAAATCCCTGTCCTAAAGTTTGAAAAAAAAAACACCCTAATGTATATGATAAGCTATCACTTTCTGCCGCAGTCGCGCGTGCTACGTTTTGCCCAGCCACGTTCATAAAGAAGCGTATACGTATACAGAATCATCAACACATGCTTATCGTTGCCTGTGGTAGTGGGCACCACTGGAGTGTTATAGTTTACTGTTCTTGTTTTTTACAGTAAGTCAAAAAGAAAAATCAAATTATAACTGTGTTCAAACAAAAAAGAGAGATATTTCAATTGCCTTAAAGCAGTGATCGGCAGAGCGCAAATATCAAATATTTTCTTACTCTTAAAAGAGAGGGAAATGACAAAAGCTTAATCGCTGTGAAAAATTATGCTCCTCATTGCCAAAATATTTAACGGAGTTACATATGAAGCAAGTTATGTTCCAGCATTCAGCCACTATCGTTAGCTAAATTGATTTATTAAACTATGATGATATTTTATGCTTTTTAATGTCACTTTTCATTTAATCGACTATAAATCAATTATTTCGTATAAATATTTTAAGTGGTGATTCTGACCCATACATGCATGTATGTATTAGGTTGCTTATTTTGAAATTTTTTTCTATTATTTTGGTATCTATATTTTAGCTTGAGGCTTAAAAATAGCTGCCCCAAAATTTGAGTTTCGTGCCTCAACCCTGTAAACGGCGCAGATGGAGTTTGTGTCCGATTTCGTTGAAATTTTACATAAAAACCGGCTTATTAAAACATAGAAAAAATCTACCTTATGTGCCAAGGTATAGCGTTTCATGTTTTTTTTTTTGTATGGGAGGTGCCACCCACTGTTATCAAATTACGCCCACATTTTTCGTGTGGCTGAAAATGCAGACAAAATTTGTCTGAAAGGAGTTTTTTTGCGGTCTCATAGGCCTATATTATACAATCGGAGCTTAAAGAAAATTCTTCCAAAATTTCAGCTTTATGAATTGTAATAGGAAACAAACCGTTCGCAGGTTTGATTTAGGAAACTGAAATTTTACGAAAATTTTCTCCAAAAAAAAAAAAATTAATAAAACGCTATATCTTCGCACCTGAGGTAGATTTCTTTACGTTTATTTAGTCTGTTTTTTCGTAGAATATCAACAAAATCGGACACAAACTCTGTCCGCACCGTTTACAGGTTTGAGGTACGAAACTCAAATATCGGGACAATTATTTTTAAGCCTCAAGCTAAGATATAGGAAAATAAATAAATAAAATAATCAAAAAATTTTCAAAATAAACTTGCCTAATGTTTTGTGAAATTTTCCATATGAAAACTGAAGCTCGCTCGTAACAGTATCAGGGATGAGTTGTTCAACAGTTTTGTTTAAACTTGAATAACTCCGAAACTAATGGACCGATTCGAATGAGAAAAACGTCATTTTATTGCATACGAGTTGAGAAAGAACATGAAAATGTACAGAAAACTGCCATCAGATGGCGCTATAAGCAGTTTTAATAGTTTTAACTACTTCAAATTAAAACTTGCAGGCTCGAGATTCATTGTAGCCATATGGTGTAGTGGACTTTTTTCACGAGCTTTCAGAAAAATAGAGTTTCCAGACTAAAAATGTTTCTCCATACAATTTAATCCGCCCTTATGTATAATACATATATTGGAACGATTCAAACTAACCGAACATCTCTTGGCTTGCTTTTGAGGAGTTGCAACTATGCCGCTCCTCTCTTGCGATTCAAAGTATACCTGATTTTTAAGGTGGTATGTGAAAATATTTTTTAAACATATTTTAATTTACTTGTACTTTAGGGCAATTTTAACTACATACATACATATGGTTTGTAGGAGTAAAACTGCCTAGGTGGAGACACTTAAACATTCGTAACTTTTTTATTTATGAAACGTACTAACATTTTTTTCAGGAAAAAGTTGTGTAGACTTCACACCTGTTTATTATGTTTAAAAATTTTTTTTCTAAACATATGAGAAGTTGGTTTGTTTATTAAAAACTTTATTTTTTATAAATAAAAATAAAATTTTTATTAAAACTTTATATCATATAAATTGCAAAACATTTCTTGTCCTATCACGACAATTTTATTAACTTTTTCCCAATGTTAACTGAGAAATCGTAATTTAAAAAACACGTACATAGAAATTCACTTGCTCATAACTTTTTAAAAAATCCAAATTTTGCAAAAATAAGTATAAGGCCTTAATATTGATCAATATATCTTCAAAATTATGCAATAAAAAGTTTCAGTTTAATAACTTGGTTTTTACTGTGCCCAGTTGAGAAAACTTTACTCAATGCAAAAGAGAAATTGAGATAAGTTTGATGATTGGCCGAAACTCAATTTCCGATATCATTATTTATTTTTTTGAATTTTAAAAATTTTTGAAATCTGCGCAGGACCGTGTCCAGGTTTGTGCGGGCCCCTAAGCTGAACGTTTGGTACGGGCCCTACCAGGAGAGGTGGTTACCTAAAAGATGCAACGAAAGTTTTTTGAACACATTAATTATTTAATTCCTACTATTATATTACATATGAGAGGCTACTGACCAACAAAAAAACAAACAGGGTAGGCCCCTCGGCTGTAGTCTATGCTTAAGCACGGGCCTGAATCTGCGCAGAAAAACAATAAAAACCCATTAAAATTGGATCTGAAAGTTCTTGAATTAATCAATTTCTAAAATTTAGCTCAAAAATTTTAGGGTTTAACTCAAAGTATCATCATAATAAATTAGTTTTTTTTTTTTTTTTTCAACAGCGTTTTATTTCCCAGCAATTTTTTTTTGGTGGAGTTGATTTTAAAAGTAGATAAGAATTTGAATCACTCTTGTATGGTACATAAATTTTGATAAATTGTAGCGCACATACATACTTACTTACTTAGATGGCCATAACAACCCGTTGTCAGGTTACGGCCGAGCTCATTAGCTCTCGCCAGGCGCCTCTGTTTTGCGCGCGCCTTCTCCAATCGTTAATGCCAAGCGCGGTTAGGGCTTCCTCAGCTTGGTCTATCCACCGGAGGCATGGTCTCCCTCTTCGTCGTTGACCGGGGACCTTCCCTTCGAATACCTTTTTCACTGGAGCTTCTTTATCCATACGATGGACATGACCCAGCCAGCGTAGTCGCTGTATTGTTATACGCTTAACTATGTCAGTGTCGGCGTAGAGTTTATACAGCTCGTGGTTCATTCGAATGCGATAGTCGTCGCCAACTCGAACAGGACCAAAGATTTTGCGGAGAACTTTCCTCTCGAACACCCCAAGAGCGGCTGCGTCTGTTGTCGAAACCACCCATGCCCAGGGCTGTCGCTGTCACTTCAATCGCAGTTTTTCACTGCGATTTAAAGTATGACACTGCGACACTGCATCTTTTTTGAAAACACTGCACTTTCAGAAAAAAGTGTCGCAAAAGTAATCTAGCAAAAAATTCTGCTTTTTCCTAATCTGATAAATCATGATGACATAGATGATGTCGAGGCCAGAAGAAAAAAATTTCATTAAAAAAAAGCCTTAGACGAAACTACTGTATGTATCCTGGTTTATAGAAATTTGTTAACGCACTATTATGCCTACCTCACAGTAGCGCATCCAAAGACCGCATTTTTTCACTTACAAATCAAATAAAAAATTCAACTTGGAATGGTTTAAAAGTGGAGACGGTTAATTCGATCATGCTCATTAAAGGAACGTTTCCTAATGAAGATTTTAAAAATTGGGTGCCATTACAGAAAATAGTCGTACATAAATCGTATTTTTATATTTTTTTTTAAAATAAAAACACTTTTTCTGGCTTTAGGTCAGTGTTTTATTTATAATTTTTTCCAATATTTCGAGGAAGATCCTTCCTTATCTTCAGGGGTGACTAAGAAATAATAATTAAAACAATACACAATTGAATAAATTAACAAAACAAAACTTACGTTAAAATTATAGAAAATCTAAACTTAAACTAACCTAATTGTCAACTAAATGTCTGTATATATGAGCATAATTTTCTGTGTTGCTCTTGAAATTTATTCTCTTGTCAGTGGGGGTGTTAATAATGTGGAGCATCTCTAATATGAATCTCTTCTCATGATTATTTTCTTCTTGTAAGATCTCCACAGCGTCAAAATTAGGAAAATGTCCAAGCTAAGCACAGTGGGCTCAAAGGGCTCTCTTAAAAACTTGTCCATTTCTGTTTTTTTGGTCCGATCTGTGTCCTGAGAGTCTTGTCCTTAATTTGTTTTTTGTAGTACCAACATATACCTTCTGGCATACATTGGACCCGTCTCCGTCACAAAGAATTTTGTAAATAAGGCAGGATTTGTCAAGTTTTGATGTTGCTGTAAAATTGTCCAACTTATCTGTCTTATTAGCAATTTTTATGTCCTTAAACGCACTTAATTTCGCGAATCTCTCTGTCAAACCTGAAATATATGTCATCGATTTATATATGACTGTACCCCTTTCCTGTCTTGGTCCCTTATCCTTATAAAAATTGTCTTTTAATCTTTTTGTTGTGTGTTTTGGAAAACTGTTTATCTCTAAGGTTTTCTCAATTCTTTTTATGTTGTCCCTATGGAATACTTGGTCGCTAATCTTTTTAGTTTATTTTGATGTACACAGAACATAGAATATATAAATTTTTATTATTATCTTTTTTTTATAAAATGTACTGATTTATGCCATGAAGGCACAAAATGACAATGTTATTTGTTTAATTTTAACTATTGATTACATTTTATTAAAAATGTACCGAAAAAGTGTTTTTTTTTTCATGTGATTTTAAAAATATTGTAGAATGTATCTTTTTCTTATAACACTGCAAAATTCACTGCACTTTTGTTTTAGAAACACTGCGAACACTTCACTTTTCCTCAACTTTTCGGAATTTTCACTGCGGTCAAAAATTCCAAAACGACAGCCCTGCCCATGCCTCAGCGCCATAAAGAAGCACAGGTAGAATGAGCGTCTTGTAGAGTGTTAGCTTTGTCGATCGAGAGAGAGCTCTGCAACGTAATTGCTTACTGAGGCCGTAGTATCACCTATTAGCAATTGTTATTCTCCGCTTAATCTCCAGACTGACATCATTGTTGCTAGTTACGGCAGTGCCAAGGTAAATGAATTCCTTGACAACTTCTAATTTACAGTTGCCCATGTAACATGAGAGTCTAGATCCCGTACTCTCTTGTTGCTGTTAGTAGATGTCATGTATTTCGTCTTGCCCTCGTTTACCGTCAAACCCACTTTGGCTGATTCTTTTCAATAGCAGTGAAAGCAGCAGTAACATCTCTCTTACTCCGACCGATAATATCAATATCATCAGCGTACGCATGGAGCTGAACACCTTTGAAGAAAATGGTGCCATTATGATGCACACCGGCTTTTCGTACGATCCCCTCCATAATGAAATTGAAGAGATCGCACGAGAGCGGGTCGCCTTGTCTGAAACCTCGCTCGGTATTAAAAGTTCCGGAGAGGTCATTCCCTACCTTGATGGAACTACACGTATTGCTCAACGTCATCCTGCAGAGCCTTATCAACTTTGCAGGTATACCGAACTCAGCACACATACATATGTATGTATATATATTACGGTGCTGATTTTGAAAATGTTGTATTTTGCTTTTTTGCCTATGTCTTAGCAGGTGGCTTAAAAATAACTGTCATAAAACTTGAGCTTCCTACCGCTCAAACCTTCTAATGGCGCGGACAGAGTTTGTGTCCGATTTCGTTGAAGTTTTACAAAATAACCGACCTACTAAATCGCAGAAACAATCTGCCTTAGGTGCGTTGATATAACGTTTAAGGTTTTTCGTTGCATTGGTCAAACCTCGCCCATATTTTACATGTGACTGAAAATGAAAACAATACACATCCAAAGGGTGTGGCTTAAAGGCTTATATTATAGAATCGGGCTAAAGAAACAATTCCCTCAAAATTTCAGTTTTCCAGATCAAACCAGTGAATGGTTTGTTTCCTAATAGATAGAATTCATATGGAAAATACGACGTTTTTAGTAAGACGTGCAATTCGTTTTTCTGTTTCCGTTTTTTTCATGTCATGTCACAGGTTCGATGATGGAATCTAAAATTTTGGGAGAATTTTTCTTAAGCCCAGTGCAATAATAAAGGTATATGGGACCGCAAAAAATAACCTCCCTTCTTACGTATATTGTTCGCATTTTCAGCCACACGAAAATTGTGGACGTGGTTTGACAACAGGGGGCACAATCTCTCATACAACTAAAATACCTTAAACGCCGTATCTTGGCGCCTAAGGCAGATTTAAAATTTTGTCTTTAAATATTTGCAGACAAGACATCGAGTATCACTGAAGAACCAGGACAGAACATTTCGAGCTTCGAAATTTCAATGCATTTGCAAATGCATTCAACAAAAATAAAAAAAAAAAAAACGACAAATTAAAAACTAAACTATCAGAACAAAATGAAAACTTGAAGAAAATAAATTTCGGCAAGCATCAAAAACAAAATAAAAATTAATCTCACAAAATAAAGAAAATAATAATAATAAGACTATAATATATGATAAAAAACAATAGCCAATTTAGCGTGTTTGCGTTGAGAATTTTCGAATTTAAATATATACTTACTTACTTAGATGGCCATAACAACCCGTTGTCAGGTTACGGCCGACCTTATTAGCTCTCGCCAGGCGCCTCTGTTTTGCGCGCGCCTTCTCCAATCGTTAATGCCAAGCGCGGTTAGGGCTTCCTCAGCTTGGTCTATCCACCGGAGGCATGGTCTCCCTCTTCGTCGTTGACCGGGGACCTTCCCTTCGAATACCTTTTTCACTGGAGCTTCTTTATCCATACGATGGACATGACCCAGCCAGCGTAGTCGCTGTATTGTTATACGCTTAACTATGTCAATGTCGGCGTAGAACTCATACAGCTCGTGGTTCATTCGAATGCGATAGTCGTCGCCAACTCGAACAGGACCAAAGATTTTGCGGAGAACTTTCCTCTCGAACACCCCAAGAGCGGCTGCGTCTGTTGTCGAAACCACCCATGCCTCAGCGCCATAAAGAAGCACAGGTAGAATGAGCGTCTTGTAGAGTGTTAGCTTTGTCGATCGAGAGAGAGCTCTGCAACGTAATTGCTTACTGAGACCGTAGTAGCACCTATTAGCAATTGTTATTCTCCGCTTAATCTCCAGACTGACTTTATTGTTGCTAGTTACGGCAGTGCCAAGGTAAATGAATTCCTTGACAACTTCTAATTTACAGTTGCCCGCTGTAACATGAGAGTCTAGATCCCGTGCTCTCTTGTTGTTGTTAGTAGACATCATGTATTTCGTCTTGCCCTCGTTTACCGTCAAACCCACTTTGGCTGATTCCTTTTCAATAGCAGTGAAAGCAGCAGTAACATCTCTCTTACTCCGACCGACAATATCAAAATCATCAGCGTACGCAAGGAGCTGAACACCTTTGAAGAAAATGGTGCCTTATGATGCACACCGGCTTTTCGTACGATCCTCTCCATAATGAAATTGAAGAGATCGCACGAGAGCGGGTCGCCTTGTCTGAAACCTCGCTCGGTATTAAAAGTTCCGGAGAGGTCATTCCCTACCTTGACGGAGCTACACGTATTGCTCAACGCCATCCTGCAGAGTCTTATCAACTTTGCAGGTATACCGAACTCAGACATTGTTGCGTATAGGCAATCCCGCACTGGGCTATCGAACGCAGCTTTATAATCGACGAAGAGATGGTGAGTGTCGATTTGATATTCATGGGTTTTCTCCAGGATTTGGCGTAGTGTAAAAATCTGGTCTATGGTGGACTTACCTGGTCTAAAGCCACACTGATAGGATCCGATCAGCGTTTCTGTATACAGCTTCAATCTTTCACACAATACGCTCGAGAGGATCTTATTTAAATATATATGTACATAAATATCAGCGGCTAAAAAAAAAGGGTTTTCGAGCCACTCTTATGTGTAAGAGGCCACGTAGCCTCTGCGAAAATAGTTTCGAGGTGAACACAGAAAATGTTGCGAGAGAACTGAAAATTTTACCATGTATTGTACACAGTTTCTGCAACATGCTGCTTCTAAAAGTTCTAAAAGAATACATTGGAAATTTCAGTTTCTTTATGCATATATTAAAGAGTTTGTAAAATCAAACAAGCAATTTCTATAAATTTTTTAGCATCATCGATCAATTCGACTTTTATCAACCTTTTTGTTAGACTTTTAGTGGCTTCTGGGGTACTTTTTGCGAACTTAGATACCTTAACACAACTTATCGATTGTTTTCAATACTATTTGAAAACTATTGAATTTTTTGACTCGTAATATTTTTTTTTGTTGTCATTTCGAAAGAACGCATTCACGCGATTGCTCATAAAACAACAATAATTAAATCAAATGAAAACTTTTAACATCCTAATTTAAATTTTAACAGTGAATTTTTTTTTTAAATGGATTTTGTTCAGCAATAGCCGTAACCAGAAACATAAATATATATAAAATGAAGAAGTATATAATGTTTATGTACTCAAATAAACACCCATACATATACACATATATCAAAATAAAACTTGAAAACCGTTTAAATACATATACACATATATAATGAAACAGTTTTGTATTCAGTTGCAATAGAGGCATCCCGAGAAACTCCCACAAAAACCAAACCAATTGTTGTTGATGAAATTCACACGATAGGCTCCCCAACATATATTATATATAAATATATATAGCTAATGTAAACTATACATAAATATAAACACAAAATGCATTGTAACAGAGCGTAGAAAAAAGTAATAATAATTTACCTTAATGTTTAAACTACACAGTGCAATAACAAAATATATAAAAGTCAATATAACTTAACATATGACGTGTATTTCAATAATAAAAATTATATAATCAAATTAAATATATTATGTATATGTATGTTAGCATACATATGTATGTATGAAACTACAAATGCGAATTAGCATGTATATGCTCAATCGAACAGTAACTAGAGTTCATCTTAACGATCTTATAGATTCCGATGAACAAGTGTCAAGTAAGAAATTAATACATTAGCAAAAATCAAGATATATCATAAATTAAACAACAGACAGACTTAAATTAATCAAAACATGTTAAAAAAAAAATTACAATCTAGACACACACATATCATTATTTACAGTTATTTCCTAGTTAGCTTAACATATAACTTTATTCAGTCGATTTTTTTTTTAATTCATTCAGGCTCGCAAAAACAAGCTACTCTAAGATCACACCAGTGTAAGATTATATATATGTAAAAATGTGAGTTCTAAATAAATCTTCTTTTTTTTTGTGTGAAAACTTAAACTTTGATAGCATTTTAAAATTTTCAATAAATTTCTTACAGATTATCAATTTTTTTTTTTTTTGGTTTTTAGATTTTTTGACTCTTTCAATATATCTGAACTTTTCTACATTTATAGCTCTTTTCAATGTAAGCGACCTTTTCAAAAATTTTCAGCTTTTCCATTATTTTCTTAAATTTTTCAAAATTTTTTTGAAATTTTTTAACATTTTTTTGACCATGCAACATTTTTCGACTATTTAATATTTTTCGACATTTTCAGCACTAGATATTCCAATTTTTCAAAAATTTTTGACGTTTTTAGCACCTATACTCTTTTAACAATTTTTAACTTATCAACTTTTTTTCGATATTAAAATTTTTTAAGTTTTTCAAAATTTTTCGAAGTTTTTCAACATTTTTATATTAATATAACGAAACACCCGAAATTCGGTTCGCTTGTCTCGTCTCATTTCGGATGAATCATGATTTTTAGATATCCACGCATAAAAATGCAAAAAATGCCATAGCAAACCCTGGGTGGACTAAAACTTTTCTGACAATACGAACGTAGCTGCAACTGCTACATGTAAATATCGGCGAGCTCACGGAGAGGAACAAATGCATACATGATAAAAATGTAGAATTTTAGAATTATACTATGATTCTTAACTGGTCAATGCAAAAAGAAAATTTTTAAACGTCGGCTTACTGATGATACCGTGTAGCAGCGGATAAAACTAGTATAAGCAGCAAGTTGCACATTTTTGTTCCTATATGCATATTGCGTTTGTAATACACTTTTTTTTTTGGGCTTTTTGCATTAAAAGTCAGTTCAAAAATATATTAAATTAGGATCTGTGCCAAAAACGCAAAACAAAGAAACTATAATAATTAAAAAAAGTGTAAATATCTTAGTTCCGCATGAAATTCGCACAGATTCTCTCAAGATAAATATTAACATTTCGAAACCGCTGTTAACATCACTTAAGTTAGAGAACACGGCAGACCAGAAACATACATATGTACATACTATGTAATAGAGAGCTGCAGTTGAAACTTTCAGCACATTCACACAGATTCACCGCTCACAGAAAATTTTGTAAAACGACCTGCCATTCCGTGTCATGACGAAGTCTGTGAATGCGAGTGTGTTTCACAATTATTTCTACTGAATGCCGTTTCACTTCGTTTCCTTTAGTATGAGTGTTGCGTGAACTACATACTTATGAAACAAAGACAAGGTTTGTATCCAAAAAAATGCGAAATACTCGCGTAGAACATTTTGTGAAGCTTTTTAAAAAATGGGGAAAGGTCGAAAATGGTTTTTTGTTGTAATTTAGAGAAAGGAGCCATTTTCGGAAAAAAATTTTTTTTTTGCTGCAATCAATGGGTCACCCTAATATCCAAAATTGTTTTTCGAGCTGAGTCTAGCGCTCGAAAGAAAAAAAATTGTCTCGAGTAAGGAACAGATTTGTTTTTGGGAAAGTGTGTCAAAATCGGCTTAGGACAAGCAAATAATTTGCATTACAAAAAATATATAGCTCGACAGATTATTGCTGAATGATTTTTGATTTTATTCGGTACTTGGGAAAGGGTAAAGGGTATTAAAGGGAAAACAAAAATCAACAAAAAACCTGAGGCGACTTTCTCCACTTGTTTGATTATCACGTGTGCTTGCACTTACCCGTTTTTTTAACTCAACTATACAGCATAAGAAACGATAACAACGACAGTGAAACACGACTGACATAACAATTTCTTAGCACCTATTTACTGCAAAAAAAAAGTCTAAGCAAAATTTACTTTACGTTAACTAAGAATATTAATAAAAATACAGAATTACTTACATACACTTTAAAGATTCAAAGTAACTAGATTTAGTCAATAATTGTACGTTCAATATTACAAAAAAACAAAACTTATTACCTATAAAAATAAATATTAAAAAAAAGCAAACATATTTAAACTTAAAATTAAAATATTGTTAAAATAGTTATATATATTAGGGAAAACACGTCATATAATAACAATGCAAAATAACCACATTTCTAATACTGACAAAAAATAAAACTTGATTCTATGTACATTAACTAGAAAAGAAAATTCGAATCAAAAAAATACCGGAAATGACACAATCGATGATTGGCTTGTAAGTGGAATATATAATTAGTACAGCTATAGAAGAATACGTTTTAAAAAACTTTTCTCAGAAAATATGCACGGCGTACTATATACATATAACAATGCTATATATGAACTTGAATAGTATGTTTTCAGTATGAAAGAAAATAAATAAAAAAGTTATAAGACTCTAGAAATCAACCTGACCTGCTGAGTAATGTCAGTGTTAAAAATTAACAATACATGCAAGTCCACATGATAGTTTTTTAGTATATATAAAAGACAATTCAACTCCAAGGAAGGAATTGCCGAATTCGTATGCTTAGAGGCCGCTCATGTTCAGTAGCCGAATTTCCATTCAGACGGCATGTGTCGTTTTTAAAATATTATAAAGTTTTCAAGAACCATTTGGCGACATAAATAAGTTAGTGCTTATTTGTGAGCGAACATTGATATTGGAGGCCAGTTACTTAAATTATTTTTGATTCAGAGTTATTTGTTCAAAAAAACCACATGAATAAACCGCATTGACCTTGGACGAGTTCTAAATATTTGATTTCGGAAATTTCTTAGTGTTGGCTTTCTTTCTATAAACGTTAAAGAAGTTATCATGTGAATTTGAAAAAAAAAAACAAATGTTTCCAAATAAAAATGAAAACTATATTACACACAAGTGAGAGAGAATCCAATTCTCAACCGCTCCCTGCGAACTACTGTGTCGTAAAGATACCCCTAAAATCTGACTTTTAATGTTAATTTATGTTGACTACGGTAATGATCAAACATTTACGGATCTTAATTTAAACAGCTGCCAAATTAAGCGTCTTATCTTCCTCAATGTAGTGCTAGTTCTCTCCAAATTTAAAGCACAACTTGACTGATGTTGACTAAGTGGGGGGATGGCGATTGAATTAGTCCGAACAATACTACGGCTCAAAATGAAAATTTACTCTGCATAATCAGTAATAGCCAGTAATTCCTAGTAGATTTTGTATTTTCATCTTAAAAATAAATGCAAATGCAGAATTATTGTAATACTCAAGGCAGATACATAATATACAAACAGTGTGCTTCATTTTAATTACCCCACGTCAAAATCTCGAGAACAAAGATGGAGATTAATGCCGTATTAAGACTCTGCGGGGCAAACAGCTCGAAATAAAAAAAGTTCATTGTATTTAAAATGCACACTAATAACACTACTCTATAAATTTACAAAAACTCCTCAAGAACGAATTGCGATAACATTTTTTACAATAAAACTTTCCGTAGAATCCAATTACCATAATGATTTTTTTTTTCGATTGGTCTCAATTTTTATTATAGTTCTGACATAAAACTTCAGTTGTCAGCCAACCATTTCAAATTTTTGTATGTTGAAAAGATTCAGACAAAAATTTTAAGTTATAATACGTACCAATAATAATTGAAAAAATTCTTAAGAAAATCCTATTTTTCGTTTTTTTCTTAAGAAATGTTAAATTTGAAGCCCTAAATATGGGCAATTCTCTAGAACCTTTTACTTACGATATTTCAATTAATAAAAATTCAAGTCGGTGGAACCAGCTACATATTCATGATTTTTATGTTTATTTTGTCTCAATAATACATATTTTGATGTTGAACATTGAAATTTTCAATGCCCCCGATTCCATAGAGATTCATTCTAAGCTTTTTCAAATTTCTTATACTTTTGACAATCTTAGGCTTTTGACATTCACTTAATTCAATTAATTATACTTCCTAACCATAATTCTTAACATAGCATGAAACAGAGAACTAGCCTGGCAACATTCATGTAATTTCTTTCTTGTAACCATATATCTACATTTTATGTCGTATTTGTACAACGCAGGTGACAAAAAAGTAATATCGAATCATAAGATAAATAATTTATTATGTGATACTTATTGAAGTCTTTACAGTTTACCCTGTAATTTTTATTTGTCGATCATATGAAATTTTCAATAATTATTTAGTCCTTTTTGCTAACTAAATTTTTCCCTGACCACATTGTATATTTTCCATTCTGAAACTGTAATAATAAAGTTTTAGACTGTAATGATTGCAGTTTGCGCATCAATTTGTACTGAGTATTTCATGAAATTAGAAATTACAGGGCTATACGACAATTTTTCCTGATTATTTTGCTTTTTTTGAATATCTCACGCTATTTTTTACAAAACCTTTTTTTCTGTGTATTTAGTTATTATTGAAACCATTGCAGCGATTTTAATGAAACTTGGTGATTTGGTGCAAATGTGAGCAAAATTAGGATTTGGCTAGGATTAATCTTTTAAGTTTCAATCATTTAGAAATCGAGATTTTGCTAGGACCTACACTTTAATGTATTTTATGATTTTTTTTTTATTTTTTTTGCTTATTTGACAATTGTCTTATTGTATTGCCACTCATTTACTTCAACTTAAATGTAATTTTTCTTATATTTTTACCTATATTTTTATCTTTTATTTTTGTGGAAAACATTCTAATTAAATTGTATATCTAAATTTAGTGATTAAATTCTGTTGTTACCCCACAACACTTTATATATTCTAGAATTATGTTAAAATGGCATTTTGAACTATATTATTTACTTTTATATTAAATGCCATACTCTTTTTTTGATACAAATGCTACTATGAATACTTGAATTAAATCGTTTGTAAAAAATAAAATTATTGTATTAAAAAAACGCATAAATAAAATGAAATGAAAAAAATGATTCGAGCTTTGAAAGTCTCTCACAAGGTCGTGGATAGCCCACAATATTTATAAACCTATATTAAGAGAACTAACACCGTAATCAATATAAAATTTTGCAAGGCAGATGTACTTGCTATAAGACATCTTATTTGGCGCAATAGCACAAGAGGGCGTGGCGACTCTCATACAAGTAAAATACGTTAAGTGCCATATCTATCAAAATATGTGAGCAATCATACTAAAATTTGGCTTAAGAGGTTTGTTTATGGAAAGTTTTTTCTGGATTAAAATCAGACTGGATTGTACCAGTAGGTGTGTCACCGCCCTAAATTTTAAGACTAATTACGGCATATATCGCAAAATATACAAGCTATTGAGCTAAAATTTGGTATGTGGATGTCGATCACAAATAAAATTTATTTAATATCCAAAAGTAGGCGGAACTGAAGAAGTTGGCGTGGGATATTTCGACTTTTTAATTTCTTTTCGATTTTTTTCAACATTTTCCATATTATTTTAGCTTTTCCAAGCTTTTTACTTTTTCCAATATTCCATAAGTATTTTTTCGTCTTTTTCAACCTCTTTCAACTTTATTCGTCATTTCCTTTATTTATTCAACTTTTTCATCGATTAAGAATTGTTTCAACATTTTTGAACTTCTTCAATTTTTTGAGAGTTTTTCAACCGCTTTCAATATTTTTCATCATTTACCATATTTTTTCGACATTTTCAATTTTTAAACTTTTTCGATCTTTTTACATTTTTTCTCGACTTATTCAAGCTCTTCAACGTCTTTTTAACATACATTTAAAAGGTACTTTCAATGCAGTGTTAGGTATGTGAGTTTTGGCATTGCCGAATATTACTAGTTTTGATTTATTTTTATATCGCATTTCTTTCTCAAATGTTTCAGAGCCGCAATATGCTATCCTTATTTGGACCATAAAATTTCTGAATTAAAATCAAAATTCCAGAGTACATTTTTGAGCATTTTATCCTTAGAACGTTTTATGCCGGTAATCACTCGATGAGGCATGTTTACAAAATCATAGGGGCTGTGATTTAAATTGCAGTAAGGTTGAGCGCTAATCCGAAATTAAATTGTGTCATCAGCATTGTTGTAAAACCGATTTCAAAGATACTTTGAATGCAATGAAAGCATTGCCCATTACACTATTTTACAATTTTGGGCCTTATCTCGAGATCTGGTTTCTCATAGAAGTTTTCCTATGTATTTTAGGGCGTAGATTCCAAAAATGACAACCATTTTTTTTTCTTACGAATCGTTAAGAAAAACCCCTTTTTTCTGCACTTTTTTCGTTTATTTGGTCATATTTCTATCAATTTTTTTTTCGACCTAAATCGGTTGAACACCATTCAAAAATTAATTTGATCTTCTGTCTAACGGTTTGCTGTTCAAGAGAATAGGATAGGATTGGATTTGAATTTAATCAATGAGTTGTTTCATTTAAGAAAAATGTTAGCCTCCCCCCCTCAAGAAAATCCTGGATCCGCCACTGATTACAACTTATAGTTTTGACATTCAAATGTAACATCTGTACATGGCGGCACGTCCAGCTCAAAATTGGCGAGAATTTCACATATTTCTACAAAAAAATTGAATGCACATACTGGTTAATGTTTCAACAATCTGCGCGGTGCCAATATTCACAAAAAGTTATTACTATTTGAATTAATTGTACATACCATGCATCTTAGTCATTTGACATCAAAACTTGATGACAACTTTCAGATTTTTTTTATGACAAATATTGAACACACTGACTTATATAAACAAAATCACCATGTTCGGGGTAACTTAAAGTACAGTAATTGATTTTTTCTGCTTTGGTTCAAACTTGCCCTTCATGAGATATAAACGGTTTTTATTTTGAAAAGTGCTAAGTGACAAGTAGAAAAATGGCAAGTGTGGGAAGAATTTTTTAATTTTTTTTCGAAATAATGTTAGAAAATGGGTTTTAATGACGTATAAATGCAAATTAATAATTGCTTAATAGTATCCATAGCCGAAAATATTATATTTGTGCGAATTATAATATAATTTGTTGAAAGAATGTAAGTAGCACACAAGTTAATAGTTTCTGAGAAATACCCATATATCTGGAATTAATTATATGAGTGACAAAAAGTTATCTTATAGAAAATTTTATAACAAACATTTTAAGAATGCACTCGTTTATGTTTATGTAAAAGTCATAATTTTCGAAACTAGAGCATTTAATTAACAACAATCCTAAAACCATTTTTTCTTTTAAAACAATTTTATCCTTATCAAATAAAGAACAAAATGAATACACATGACTCTCTTTTTACACGGTACTTTTTTACACGATTTTGAAATAACACGGTTCAAAAATAAGAGCAAATAAACTTTTTTACGCGAATTTTTTGTTCTAGCACGAATCTCAAAAAAGATTTTTTTTTAATTTTAATGCTAATTTGTACAGCAAAGTTTTGTATACAGCAACAAAAATGAAATTGGGGGAATACCCGAATGTTGTAATCAGTTTTTTTTTATTTCATTGCACTTCAACTTAAACACAGCATTAGGTTATTCAGTATTTATTTTGTGTTAAGGCGTTTAGTTCGTAGTTTTAAATGTTGATATTCAAATTAAAGTTTTTTTTAATTCGATGGTGAAATTTAAAATATGATTTGCATTCAAGTTAATATTTTACTACTACTAAAGGTAATGTTTAAATAATCGGTTTAGATAAGTTCTATAAATATGTAATATTATTTTACATCTTTGTTTTAGTACACACCCGATTAATAAAATGCATACACAACAACACAACAAATAAACCGAAGAGAAGAGCAATTTCGTTAGAAAATAACATAAAAATCTTAAAAGGTACCACATCTGTTGGTAAAGCTTTTGGTTTAAGCGAAGCGACTATAAGAGCAATAAAAAAAATGAGATTTCTGTTCGACAACCAATAGTTTCTGGATCGAAACTCAGTTCCAAAACATCTTCTTACAGTCGAAATGGTGTCTTAGAGAAAACGGAAAAACATATGGTGTTTTGGATGGAAAATTTAATGAAAAAAAGAATACCTTTTGATGAAAAAACTTTAAAAGATTAAGCACAAAAATGAATTGTTTTAAGTTTTCTAAATAATATGGATTTCATTCATTACTTTTGTTGCACGGTTTTCGGGAAAGTTTTTTCTTCTTACACGATATTTTAAGGTTGTGGAACATATCCCCAAATTTACCATATATCGCATGTATCTTTTTACACGATCTTTGAAGTGAAAACTTCTTATGGCACGTTGTGCGGCTGAGGAAAAAAGTATAAACTCGCGACACCGACCGTCATCGGAATTCCCCGTCATGAATGCGATAGTAAAATTTGAATGTTCTTTGAAGACTTGGGAAACGAACTCGATTTTGGAATTTTGAAGACTTGGGAAACGAACTCGATTTTGGAATTTTGAAGACTTGGGAAACGAACTCGATTTTAGAATTTTGAAGACTTGGGAAACGAACTCGATTTCAGAAATTTGAAGACTTGGGAAACGAACTCGATTTCAAATTTGGAAGACTTGGGAAACGAACTTGATTTTGGAATTTTGAAGACTTGGGAAACGAACTAGATTTTAGAATTTTGAAGACTTGGAAAACGAACTCGATTTCAAAAAATTTAAAAAACGTTGCCTACTTTTAGGCGCTGTTAATAATTTGCCCCTTAAAGTATGCAACACTTTCTGACAAATTTCAAAATAGCGTCTAAAAGTAGGCAACGATTTTAAAAATTTCAGATTATGTTGCCTACTCTTAGGCGCTATTTTTGAAATTTGTCGGAAAGTGTTGCATACTTTTAGGGGTAAATTATCAAAATCGCTTAAAAGTAGGCAACATTTTTTGAAAAAAATTGGCCCATGAAAGTATGCAATTTTTTGGAAAACATTTTTAAATTTGTAGCATACATATGTTGACTTCCGGTTAGCTGTTGCTCAGTCAGCAAATTTTTCTCTGCAAGCGCAGCCGAAAGCAGAGCCAGCAGCCCAAAGCAGAGAAAAATCTGAAATACCAGGCCACCATGAACCAGCAGCAAGCAAATTTAGTTTTTTGAAAAACTTTAAAACGTTATATCTCTGCTATTACTAAACCGATTTAGACAAATGAGGTGTATTAGTTTTTTTAAGAACAAACAGATTTTTTTGAAGTTATTTGTGTTTTGATAAACTGTCACTAGATGGCGTTTTAAGCAGTTTGAATATTCTAACAGCCATAACTCGGCAACGAATAAGCCGATTTTGATAAATGTGGTGTCATAGTGTCTGTAGGAAGAAGCAGATTTTTAGGTTAAGTTTTAGAAAAATTATGTTTAAGCTATTTAGTCACAGGTCCAGGTACTTTCTTTACCTGATTTTTTCTTATGCTTACATAATTCGCAATGATGTTTCTTACTGCAATCAGAATAAATTTTTGTTCCCAAACATTAGGAATACTTAGCTCAAATTTAATTATTCACAGTTGATGCTACTGAGCCGAATATACTTCTTCCAGGAATTTTTGAAGTGAAAACTTCTTATGGCACGTTGTGCTGCTGAGGAAAAAAGTATAAGCTCGCGACACCGACCATCATCGGGATTCCCCGTCATGAAAGCGATAATTTGAATGTTCTATTGTTTCTTTTAAATAAATATTCCAAGTGGAAGACAAAAAGCAAAGCAGACACACTCATTCAACGATTGTTATGCTTACATGTTTGTTTCTTTCAAATTCCGCGTTGTTGCGTTGACGTTGAGCGAGAGTAAAATTTGAATACATATTTCGTTTTTGTCTTCCATTGCATTGCCATATAAAAAGAAAACGCACACATACCAACTAACACACTAACTTGCCATTAAACGATTTGTTTTCACTTCTGTCGGCACTCCCGGAGTGCAACCCGCCGTTTTTTTTTTGTACGGTTTTCTAAGGAACTTTTCTACCGTGTAAAAAGAGAGTTGGTTGTACGTAAAATGATTTTTAATTAACACATATGAATTCTTTAGAAGCCATTCATGGAGATCATTATTGGCTGTATTGAGGAATATGAGTGACTTCTACTCTTCTTTTGTGATGCATAGGGTCTGTTTCTCTTACAATTCCCCACAATAGTCTCCAAGATTATTTTCGCACCAAACACCCTGATATCTTTCGAGCGTCATCAGGCCTTGGTGAAATTTTACTCGTTGTTCACCCCTCCCTACATATACACTAACCGATTGATTGATTTAAGTGCGAATGCAATGTTAAGTATTTCCCAAGAATCCATCCACCACTTCCATCAAACTATTGCATGCATTGGCATGTCGTCATCTCAGAGTGTAAGTGTCCTATCAGCAAAAGCATGAAACTGAGAAAACAGCGTTTTAAAGTTATTTAGTCTGCGATTTGTGATTTAAGGATTATTAATGTTTTTTATACTATTTTGCCTCTCTGTAATTACCTATACGGTATTTGAAAAAAATTTATTGAAACTTACTTTAGCTTTTTCTGTATTTAAAATTATTCGGATTTGTATGAGTTAGGACACTTGCATTCTGAAACTCCACGTAAAAGGTATATTACGTTTGATCCAAAACACACAAAAAGTCTTATTTTTTATTCGTGAACATGTTTGATGGAGGCATAAGAAAACGGGTATTTAGAAAAATCTATTCTTTAGTATTTTGTCCGAACCGTTACGACACGCGTAGTGCTAACGTTCACGGCACGCTCATGCACGTGTTATATTTTAGAACAAAACTTCTAAGCTACTGAGCCGATTTTGACAAACGAAGTATCGTTGTTTGCATATTATCAAGAAAAGCTTCATACTTCGAAAATCTGATCACAGAGGACGTTGTATGCAAAAAATAAAATATAATAATTGTAATCATATAGTTATATAAGTCACATAGTTGATTAAGTTATAAGTCACAGCTCCTAAATTACTAGGCCAATATTGACAAACAAAGATTTTATCTTTTTGTTTTACTAAGAGGACTAACATGAGGGTACTTATAATTTAAAACTTGTTCATAGGTGTTGCTATAGTCAAAAAATTATTATATTGTATACATTCGTCGTATATACATATTACACCTAAATATTGAATTCAGCGAAAACGGTACATTCACGAATTTATTCGGAAATTCCCAAGAATCACTCAAAAACAAATACAACAGGCTTTGAATTCAACGAATATTTAAAATAGGATTAAGAAAAATTATTCAAGAAAGCTTGCTAGATTACGTTCCTTTTTTTTTTTGGCTTTCAAACCTTCATTCGTGTGCATATGCACCAATCGATGCGAAAAGGTCGAAAATAAATTTTTGAAACATGAAAAAAAGATTGATAGATAACGTCGAAAATGGAAACAAAACATTCTTTTGAGAGATTTTATTTTCCTTATATAAGGCCAAACAAATTCCTTCCAAAATTTAGGTTCGACCTCTTCGCATCAATTGGTGCAATAATTTTTTTTTTTTTTATCAAATGAGGCCTAACCAGATATAAGAAAGTATCATTCGAACTTCAAATACCTATTTCGGCCTTTTTGCAACGATTGGTGCCAGAAATTTTTTATCTTGAAACGAGGCCAAATCACCGCCGGGGATACATTTTCCCCTCTCTTACTAAAGTCCATTCTCACTTTTGACCTGAGAGCGATTGTTAACTATTTAATGTGACTTCAAAGACAAAAAAAGCAGTAAGGACATTTGCACTCCTAGATTTTATTCTGAAAGGTGCAGTTAGGACATAACACATACTGAGGTCTTTGGAACGGGAAGAGGTAGCCAAATTTCGATAGCACCAAACGAAAGAGTGTATTTTCTTTAGTAAGTTGGCATGTTAAAAAAATTTTGTCAAAAATTGCGATAGGACACTTACACTCTGAGGTGACGATGTAGAAGTGACATGGTTTTTATAAATTGTTAGTCCTGCGTTAGTTTTTTGTTTGTGGGTCAACATAAATAGGTTCTTTCACTTTTGCCAAAGTTAAATTTGAAAACAATTTAATTAGATATTGAAATGATGGGTCATCCATTCACATTCTTCACGATTGAAGTTACAGCTATGGACAAAGAAATAGCACACTTTGAAAATAATTTGTTTTACATAACTTTATCGCATTATTTAAAAAGAACGAAAAAAAATGTTTGCGAGAAATAAACGGAAAAAAACTTACCGTTACGATTGTTCGTCATTTAACTAACTTCATTTTACGTGAACAGAGAAATAGAACACTTCAGTTTGAGAGATCAGTACTTGTGCGTCAGTAGTGTAGTGAATGAAAGTGGTACAGTTTTACAGCAGTTTAGTATACACTTGTTTAAAACCAATGAGACGTGGTTTTCATTGTATCCAGGAAAAAGGAAAGTTGTATTCGGACAATTAAAAAAAGGCGAAAATCCCACTCAAATTGCCAAAATACTAAATTGTTCAAGGAAAACGGTGAACAATGCTATCAATTCGGTAAAGGCGGAAGCAGATTTAACTAACAAAAAAAAAAAATCACAAGCCACCTCCTCGAAAAATCGAAAGCCGCATCGATAAATCCATAGTAAGAAATTCTAAAGTTGATCCTTTTAAGTCCTCGGACATAATTATGACCGATATGAATGTTGAATTCATAAAAAAAAGATGACTCAATGATTTTGGACTGTTTGGATACATCAGTATGAAAAAGCCACTTTTATCCAAAAAAAAACATTAGAGCGCGGCGCAATTTTTCGAAGTCTCATATAAAAAAGGAGGTGCAATTTTGGAAGATAGTACTTTGGAGCGATAAAACTGAATGATAAAACATTTGTGCATCGCCTAAAATGCCAAGAACTCAAACCACTAAATCCGTTAAGCACGGTGGAGGTAGTATCATGGTATGGCGCATTTTCATGACGTGAGGTGGGACCACTGGTCAGAATTTATGGAAAATTGGATAAATTAGGATATTTAAACATACTCCAAAATACGTTGGAGTCAATTCAAGATGCTTGGTATTCCATTCCGCAAAATAGATGCCAAGAACTGGTGGAGAGCTTGCCTCGTAGATGTCAAGCAACTATTAAAAATTGTAGACACACTACCAAATATCAACATTGTAAGTAAATACAAGTTGTTTCAAGTCACTTTTTCAATGCGTTATTTTCCTTTTTAGATATTTTAACAAGTGTGCTATTTCTGCGTTCAGCTGTTTCTGCATCTTCAAATGCCTATATGACTAAAATTAAATTAAATGAAGAAAAATAATTGCAGTTCCTTGTTTTTTTAGACCTACGAATTAAAATAATTTCTTATTTAAATTAATTACTTACTTAAATGAACCAAACATTTTTATCGAAAACATGTCATTAAATTAACTTCTTTAAAATTAACACCAAGAGTGCTATTTCTTTGTCCATAGCTGTATGTTGTACTACTCGACTGTCCCATCAATAACCTAAAGTTTTTTTAATAAAATATTGTGTTACGATTTATTAAAACTTTGTGAAATTTCGTATCACATCATTTAGTTCAGATTTACTCATAAGATGTTTAATTTGAAAATCAAAGTCGTTAGCTGTAGATAGTTCAAAATTGTTGTCAGTACTGCTCATG
This sequence comes from Tricholauxania praeusta, assembly GCA_949775025.1. Taxonomy (NCBI): domain Eukaryota; kingdom Metazoa; phylum Arthropoda; class Insecta; order Diptera; family Lauxaniidae; genus Tricholauxania; species Tricholauxania praeusta. The sequence goes on along the minus strand of OX459032.1, from coordinate 4,374,513 downwards.
TTTAAAATTGTTTTTTTTAGCACTAGTAACATTGAGATAATTGATTTTTTTTTGCACTTATACCAGTAAAGCCTAAGCCAAAATAGACGTGACGAGACGTAACGAGTAAATTCGAGCATATGTAAACCAAAAACATTTTGAAGCTGTTTTTCCGTAAGAAACGAACTTCAAACCACCACAACTTGTCAAAACAGCTGGCTAGCGTAACATTTTGGACTAAATGTCAAAATAGACGTAACAAGTACAAACGTTCGTTTAGTTGCTATCGTCTCGTAACGCTATTTTGGCTTAGGCTTCAGACTTACTGCTCAAAAAAAAAAACAATCGGAATGACTGCTTCAGACCATAGCATTGAAATGCCGAAGCTTAACCAATTCAAACCCGATTTATTGTAAATGTGCCTATTTTACTCGTTTTATTTGTGTCAAATTAGCAATTAAATCTTATTTTGAAAAATTTCTTTTTATTTTATTCTATGTGTAATTTATCTACCATTTTTTTTTCAATGATATAATGCCCACATATGAAAAAAAAGCAAATTTGGATAATTTTTACAAGCGAAAATTTACAAGTGGCCATTTTGCACACAATAATAATAAGCTAATAATAAAATTTTATTTTTTAAATAAAAAACAGTCAAATTATTTTCAAAATAAGAAAATTTTAATTTTTTTTGATAAAATTATATATTTACTTATTCTCATAATTTATGATATTTTATGAATTTATTTCAAGCAAACATCAACATGTAAATTACATCAGTAAATGGCAGTAGTAAGCTACAGTATCAAAGTAACCTTCGGGTTAAAGTAAAGTTTTTGATTAGAATGGAATTATTTTCAAAGAGGAAATGGTTTTTAGATTGATGTTAATTAAATGCTCTAGTTTCGTAAACTATAAGGTTCCAGCTATACTATATTTATATAAAATTGCTTATATGAAAATGGTTTGTAACGCCTTGGCGCAAAATATACTGAACCGATTTTAAAAATTTATTTTTTGAAGCAACATATTTGAGCTAAAAAAGGTTATTGCATACTAATTTTTTTTATTTGTTTAAAATTAAATATCCTTTTTTTATAGGATTAAGTTTTTGTAAAACATCACACAAAAAATGTTGATTGATTTTTTGTTGGGTATACTTATGCTGCTTTTTGAATTCTGTATTCTTAATTTTGTTGCCTTTTTTGTTCTCATTTGTATTTGGGTTTGAAGTTCAAAGAACAAACTCCCTGTCAATTGTTTTTTTTTTTGCTATTTTTGAAGAGAGAAGATAGAATGGAATATTAAGAGAGTAATTTCATTATGAAAAAAAAAAACAAAGTGAAGTGCGCGTGCGGAGCCGCTGGTACACCTAGTAATTATATATATTACGGCGAATTAAATTGTATGGAGAAACATTTTTAAGTCCGGAAACTCTATTTTTTTGAAAGTTCGTCAAATTTTAAGCAAAAAAGTAAACTACACCATATGGCTACAATGAACTTCGAGCCTGCAAGTTTTTATTTAAATCCGCCCTAATATATGTGTGCATATCCGCCAAAAAAAGCCTTTTAGCTGGCCTCCTTTTTTTTTGTAGCACATCCTTCAGCCATAGTTTTTCTTGAAGCTAAGGCTGTCTTGAATTAATATACAAGGTTGTTCAATTAAAATTCAGATAGCTATTTTTTTATCTAACTTTATATGTAACTGTTCGTGTTTTTTTTTAACTTAAATGCAATTCCCTTTGAATTTTAATTGTTCCTCCTTGAATATTAATTCAGGATAGTCTTAACTTTTTTTTTTTGAAGCAAACTCTTCAAACATGGTTTTTCTTGAAGTTAAGACTATCTTGAATTAATATTCAAGGAGGAACAATTGAAATTCAAGGGAGACATTGTTAAAAGTACACTTAAGTTAAAAAAAACACGAAAAGTTACATATAAAGTTAGATAAAAAAAATAGCTATCTAAATTTTAGTTGAACAACCTTGTATATTAATTCAAGACTGCCTTAGCTTCAAGAAAATCTATGGCAAAAGGATGTGCAACAAAAAAAAAAAAAAAACGAGGCCAGCTAAAATGCTTTTTTGAGGATATGCACATATGCTTAAAATTTTTGCTCTCAAATTTTCTATAAAATAGGAGGGCAAACTTTTTGTCACTCATGTAATTAATTTTAGATATTGGGCTATAAATGTGAAATTTGTTTAAAAAAAAAACGAAAAAAGTGATCTATTTTACCTATTTTCGATCATAACAGCCATATCACTGGCACGTTTTATTTCCTAAAGTTTTTATCTGACTCTCCTCGTCATGATATAAAAATTGAAATTGATAGAAAATTGGAGCCAATCGTGATGATATTCGGATTCTACGGCAAATTTTACTATAGAAAAAGTTATCGCCATCAGCTGTGGAACATCTTGTTGAGTTGAGTAATTGATTGATGGGCAAATAAAAGAAAATCGTTCTAACACAGGAACAAATTGTCAGAAAAGAAAATTTTTTTTGAATTTATTGATCAATTTTAAGAACTTTAAAATCAATGCGGTCTTAACTGAAAATTGATAGTTTCGGAGCAAAAATTATAAAAGTTGAAACTTTGACCACAACTATTTTTTATCAATAACGCTTAAACTAAAAATCATAAAGAATTAACAAAATATGTCTATTTTTTCCCATTCCCATTCGATTTGATGTAAGACTAAAAAAATATGAAGTTTCATACAAATTTGTGAAACTTTAGAGGTCGCTCATGAGCCCTAAAGTTGAAAAAAAGTGTGTAAACATAATTTTTGTTATTATTAAGCAATAAAATTAGTTGAAACAACTCGTAAAATCTAAATAAGGCAAGTTTTCTTAAAATTAACAATCATAAAATTATACAATCTTACCTTTTCAAAGTGGGGTTTAAGATTTTTGTACGACTAATATTACTGGATTTATTGATAAGATGAAATAATTAATTTTTTTTTTCATTTTTCATGTAATATTTAAAATAAAAACAAAATTCTAAAAATTTAATTAAATAGTTTTTTTTTTTTTTATTGTTAAATCTGATTTAGTGTGAGTCGGAAATTTGTATGAAGACTTGGGAAACGAACTCGATTTTGGAACTTTGAAGACTTGGGAAACGAACTCGGTTTTGGAATTTTGAAGACTTGGGAAACGAACTCGATTTTGGAATTTTGAAGACTTGGGAAACGAACTCGATTTTGGAATTTTGAAGACTTGGGAAACGAGCTCGATTTTAGAATTTTGAAGACTTGGAAAACGAACTCGATTTCAAAATATTTAAAAAACGTTGACTACTTTTAGGCGCTATTAATAATTTGCCCCTAAAAGTATGTAACACTTTCTGACAAATTTCAAAATGGCGCCTAAAAGTAGGCAACGATTTTAAAAATTTCAGATTATGTTGCCTACTTTTAGGCGCTATTTTTGAAATTTGTCGGAAAGTGTTGCATACTTTTAGGGGTAAATTATCAAAAGCGCTTAAAAGTAGGCAACGTTTTTTGAAAATTGGCCCATGAAAGTATGTAATTTTTTGGAAAAATTTTTTAAATTTGTAGCATACATATGTTGACTTCTGGTTAGCTGTTGCTCAGTCAGCAAATTTTTCTCTGCAAGCGCAGCCGAAAGCAGAGCCAGCAGCTCAAAGCAGAGAAAAATCTGAAATACCAGGCCACCATGAACCAGCAGCAAGCAAATTTGGTTTTTTGAAAAACTTTAAAACGTAATTCTCGGCTATTACTGAACCGATTTAGAAAAATGAGGTGTAATAGTTTTTTTAAGAACAAGCAGATTTTTTTGAAGTTATTTGTGTTTTGATAAACTGTCACTAGATAGCGTTTTAAGCAGTTTGAATATTCTAACAGCCATAACTCGGCAACGAATAAGCCGATTGTGATAAATATGGTGTCATAGTGTCTGTAGGAAGAAGCAGATTTTTAGGTTAAGTTTTAGAAAAATTATGTTTAAGCTATTTAGTCACAGGTCCAGGTACTTTCTTAACCTGATTTTTTCTTATACTTACATAATTCGCAATGATGTTTCTTACTGCAATCAGAATAAATTTTTGTTCCCAAACATTAGGAATACTTAGCTCAAATTTAATTATTCACAGTTGAGGCTACTGAGCCGAATATACTTCTTCCAGGAATTTTTGAAGTGAAAACTTCTTATGGCACGTTGTGCGGCTGAGGAATAAAGTACAAGCTCGCGACACCGACCATCATCGGGATTCCCCGTCATGAAAGCAATAATTTGAATGTTCTATTGTTTCTTTTAAATAAATATTCCAAGTGGAAGACAAAAAGCAAAGCAGACACACTAACTGACACATTCCATTCTCATTCAACGATTGTTATGCTTACATGTTTGTTTCTTTCAAATTCCGCGTTGTTGCGTTGACAAATTAAGAATGAGAGCGAGAGTAAAATTTGAATACACATTCCGTTTTTGTCTTCCATTGCATTGCCATACAAAAAGAAAACGCACACTACCAACTAACACACTAACGATTAATTAAACGATTTGTTTTCACTTCTGTCTCCACTCCCGGAGTGCAACTCGCCGTTTTTTTTTTTTCTATAATTAAGGGGGAAAGGTCAAAAATGGATTTTGGACATCGCTTAGGATAGGTCTGTACCGTAGAAGTACCGTTTTTGACCTATTTTTGGAAACCTTTTTTTTTGTGAAATTAATGGGGAAAAGGTCGTATATGAATTTTGGACATCACTTAGGGTGGGTCCAGACCGTGGAAGGACCGTTTTTGACCCATTTTCGGAAAAAACTTTTTTTTTGTGTAATTAATGGGGAAAGGTCGAAAATGGATTTTGGACATCATTTAGGGTGGGTCCGGACAGTGGAAGGACTGTTTTTGACCGATTTTCGGAAAATTTTTTTTTGTATAATTAATGGGAAAAGGTTGAAAATGGATTTTGGACATCATTTAAAGTGGGTTCGGACCGTGGAAGGACCGTTTTTGACCCATTTTCGGAAAATTTTTTTTTTTGTGTAGTTAATGGGTAAAGGTCAAAAATGGATTTTGGACATCATTTAGAGTGGGTCGAGAACGTGGAAGGACCGTTTTTGACCCATTTTCGGAAATTTTTTTTTTTTTTCTGTAATTAGTGGGGAAAGGTCGAAAATGGATTTTGAACATCATTTGAGTAAAAAATTTTATAAGTTTTTTTAACCTTCTAAGCAATTTGAAGTCGCTCGAAACAAAAAATTTTCTTATGAACAAAAAACGAGTTCGAAACTGATCCGATTTATGAACAAAACACGAATTCGTTTCGAATTCGTATTAGAAGAAGTCCGTTACGAATTCGAAACGAATTCGTTTTACTTACAAAAAACAAAATTCGAAACGAATTCGTTTTATGAACAAAAAACGAATTCATTTTCTGAACAAAAAAACGAATTCGTATTTGCAGTTCGTTACGAATTCGAAACGAATTCGCTTCCGTTTTTGTGCACATTGGGACAGTTCATGTGTGCGATCGAATGCAAATGTTTGCATGTTATCATACATGAATATGATAGATTCAGCAAAAAATAAAAATGTTCACGTTCATATTCGCGAGTGATCATGAATGAATATTTCCGAACTCTGGCTATAAGATTAATCTTCATATGATTTGGTGCTTAGATGTTAGATGGGCCAAAATTTTTTAATGTCCTATACTTGGTCTCTTTAGATTGATTTCGCTTTTCATGAAAAGAGCCAGAAAATTTATGAAAAAAATACACTCATTCGCAAATCCAATACAATTATATCATCATCTAAAAAATAAAATTATGGCAAAATTGTATATCTTTCCGTAAATTACGGTAACTTAGTTGTCTTTTTCAGTAACGCAGATGATTTTCATATAAAAGATTGCTGTCCTGGAGTATTAGTCTCATGTTATAAAGAGCTATTTCTTAAAACTCTTACTAGATGGCGAATTACCTGAATATCCTAATAAACGTTAGAAGTTTTGAGCTCTGTTCCAAACCCGATAAATACAATTTTTCTAAAACGTGTAATGAAATGCCATATATATTTTACGTTGTGTCCCCAACTATGAATAAAATTTTAGCTACCCTGTGTTACTATACGAGGCTGATACTTAAAATAAAACCATTGCCATTCTGTGTACCTTATTTCGTTTAATTTGTTGTAACTTACGGTTAAAATGTGAGCACTGCATGGGGGAAGTAGGATAACCGAGTAATTTGCTCAAATAACATCGTTGGAGGTGAGTGTGTTAATTGTAAGACCGCTGAGTTACTGTCCTAGAAATGCAAGCTATGACGATATTTGCATTACTATTACAAACACAGATATTTGGGTATATACATATTTAGAATTGTGACAAAAACTTGCTTGATTCTTTCTCATTTAGTACACGTTGGTGAAATAGTTATATTTATACAGAGTAACTCAGTTGTTTTTCTTTGGTAACGCAGTTGCTTTGAGTGTACTTTTCTAACATAAGTAAATTACATAATTATTTAACGGAAAAATTTTTATTTATCAGAACTCTTCAGTAATTTTTAGGATGTTGATTTATTTGCTACCAATATTTAAAGAAATATTTTAATGTTTGTCAGAAATGTTAAATTGAAGTTATTTTTGTTATTCTATATTGCATTAAGCTCATCTTTTGTTAAGAACAATTGTCTGTTAGATCTTCTTTAAAAAGTACAAAGTACAATGAATGAGCAACTACCGTGCTAATTACACTACCACTGCGTTACTTTTGTCCCCAGTTTTTACAGGCAATTAGAGTTATATTGAGTCTTCCAATTATTAATGCCTTGTCTTCATATATGTCTTGAAGCTTCTCTCGCAAGTTTCTGTATAAATATATGAGGCGCCCGGTTTCAAAACCTGCCAAGTTCAAAAAAATAAAATTTTGAGATATTCTCATTTATAAAAATCTAGACCATGCTTTATCTTTCTACAATGGTTTTAGATTAAAAAAAAAATTTTTGACACAAATATTACACTTTTTAATTTATTATTGATTCATGGGTTTCAAAACCGGCCAAGTCCATGAACTTGCATTCAAAACCAATCCAACGCCTTGGAATCAAAACCGGCCAAGTCCAGTACATTGGTATCAAAACCGGCCATGTCCACTTTTTTTCCAACGCCTTGGAATCAAAACTGGCTAAGTCCAGTTCATTGGAATCAAAACCGGCCAAGTCCAAAATTGTTTACTCAAAAACATTCGCAAATAAAACTTTAAATATCTGATCTGACGTACCTTGAGTAAGAATTTTTATAAGCTATCATGTGTGAAATACTTTTTAATTTTTCAATGAACATAGATGAAAACAAACGATTTTCGTTGTTTTCCCAAAAGTATGAAACATGGACTTGGCCGGTTTCGAAACCGGTCGCCTCATATGTAAGTATTAAGGGCTTTTTTTTTTTTGAAAAGTTTAAGTTTTTTGTCAAAGATTTAGGTAACGCAGTGATTCAATCTCTTAACAATACTTTACTAAACTGATTATCTTTTAAATTTACCTTAATGAGAGAATAATATTAGCTCTATTCTTTGAAAGTACCAAGCAAGTGAGATTAATAAAACGTTCCTAAAAATAAAATATAAGGTTTTAGTTAAGTAACGCAGTTGTTTTATTTTTCGACGACTTCCATTCAAAATTGACATAAATAATATAATTAACATTAAAAGTTCGCTGCAGATATGAGTATACTATAGAATACATTTTAACGATTCATACTGAGTACTAAAAACTAAGAAAATGTTATCTCTAATTACACTGTAGGGACGTAAAAAAGACACACAAAAACGCCGAGACAGCCCAACTTAATTTTTGGTCGTAGAGCACGGTATATAGATATACTCAGTTTTTTTCAATTAGATCAAGTTCTCGAGATATTCGCGATTGATATTTCGTCACTTTTAAGCCCTGTTTTAGCAATATTTTTCTTATATATTTAGAAAAAGACATCGAAATCGAACCTAAGCATTAGACCAATTGAATTTTTTTGGCACACGCCCAAAATTACGCCCACCTCCCATATCACCCACAATTGTGTAATCTCAATAATAGCCCAGCAGGCAAATGAGCAAGGCCTTACTCGGAGAAGGCCTGCTAGCACTGCTGCGATTATATAAGGACTTCTCAAAACTAGATTTTCATGCAAATAAAAATACAATCACAGAAGGCATAATATGCCTTGCCACAACAGACGTGCTATCATGCCTGATATTAGAAGGCAAAGAAGAAGGACTCCATTTACTTTAGCGCTTTTCTGTTTCTTTTTTATTTCATGTATTGCAATGTTTTATGATTCGGCATAACTTTTTTGTCATATGCATTGTACATATACGACATGAAAAGTATACACATGGTTAGAAATTAAGAGAGGTGTGCAGGCTAGTCTTCTGTTGTTTCATGTTATGTTAAGCAGGTAGAGTATTGTGTATTCTTTGTCAAATTGTAAAGTCATTAAAAAAATATCAACGCAAGTGAGATGGCGAGGATAGAAAAAAAAAAACAATTAATATTTAGAGTCTAGATATAGTTTTGGTTTTCAGATGGATAATAATACTCCATACACACATAGCAAATTTTATATCTATAGTAAACATATAACACCTATTATTGAGATTTCACAATTGTGGGTGATATGGGAGGTGGGCGTAATTTTGGGCGTGTGCCAAAAAAATTCAATAGGTCTAATGCTTAGGTTCATATGAACCTATGTACCGAATTTCAATCAATTTCGATGTCTTTTTCTAAATATATAAGAAAAATATTGCTAAAACAAGGGCTGAAAAGTGACGAAATATCGAAAAAACTGAGTATACCACCGGGGGTCACGGGGTGTCTCGGCATTTTTGTGTGTCTTGTCAAAAGTTGAAAATTTACCTAGTGTTATTATACCCTACACCGAGGGTATATTCACTTTGTCTCTCCGTTTGTAACACATCGAAGGGGGCGTGGCAGGTATGGAAAAGTACATATATTTTTGATCAGTGTCACCACCTGAGTCGATTTAGCGATGTCCGTCTGTCTGTCTGTTTATCCGTCTGTTGAAATCAGGTTTACGAGAAAACTAAGAAAGCTAATTGAATGGAACTTTCACACACAGGTCACATCTTCTTGCAGGCATCTTGCTATTGAAAATGGGCGAAATCGGTTCACGGACACGCTTACCGCCCATGCTCTATGTATATTTACCCAGGCCAATTTTGAAAAAGTTGCAGCGATTTTGACGAAACTTGGTGATTTGGTGCACATGTGAACCAAATTAAGATTAGGCTGGGTTTCAAGTTTCCAAAGAGTCGTACAGGGGAGTGGCACAGCCCTAAATTTTATCATTTATACACACAACTCTCTTTTTACACGGTACTTTTTTACACGATTTTGAAACAACACGGTTCAAAAATAAGAGCAAATAAACTTTTTTACACGAATTTTTTGTTCTAGCACGAATCTCAAAAGAGATTTTTTTTTAATTTTAATTCTAAGTTGTACAGCCACGTTATGTATACAGCAACAAAAATACAATTGGGGGATTACCCGAATGTTGTAACCAGTTTTTTTTTTTATTTCATTCCACTTCAACTTAAACACAGCATTAGGTTATTTAGTATTTATTTTGTGTTAAGGCGTTTAGTTCGTAGTTTTAAATGTTGATGTTCAAATTAAAGTTTTTTTTTAACTCGATGGAGAAATTTAAAATATGATTTGCATTCATGTTAATATTTTACTACTAATAAAGGTAATGTTTAAATAATCGGTTTGGATAAGTACTATAAATATGTAATATTATTTTACATCTTTGTTTTAGTACACACCCGATTAATAAAATGCATACACAACAATAGGGGCGGATCCAGAAATTGGTTTTGGGGGGGGGCTAAGACTTTTTTTTCATCACACACTTTCAAACGTAACGTATGACATTACTAAAAGAAAATAACAAAAACTTTCAGTAGGGTAGGTGTTTCATATTGTATTTCTTAAAAGCTATAAAGTAAAAAAAAAAAATCGGCGGGTTGCACTCCGGGAGTGCCGACAGAAGCGAAAACAAATTGTTTAATGGCAAGTTAGTGTTTTAGTTGGTATGTGTGCGTTTTCTTTCAAAAACGGTCAAAAACGGTCCTTCCACTGTCCGGACCCACCCTAAATGATGTCCAAAATCCATTTTTGACCTTTCCCCATTAATTACACAAAAAAAAAGTTTTTTCCAAAAATGGGTCAAAAACGGTCCTTCCACGGTCTGGACCCACCCTAAGTGATGTCCAAAATTCATTTACGACCTTTTCCCCATTAATTTCACAAAAAAAAAAGGTTTCCAAAAATAGGTCAAAAACGGTACTTCCACGGTACAGACACATAGCGCCTAAGAGTAGGCAACATTATCTGGAATTTTTAAAATCGTTGCCTACTTTTAGACGCTATTTTGAAATTTGTCAGAAAGTGTTGCATACTTTAAGGGGCAAATTATTAATAGCGCCTAAAAGTAGGCAACGTTTTTGAAATCAAGTTCGTTTTTCAAGTCTTCAAAGTTTTAAAATCGAGTTCGTTTCCCAAGTCTTCAAAATCGAGTTCGTTTCCCAAGTCTTCAAAATTCCAAAATCAAGTTCGTTTCCCAAGTCTTCCAAATTTGAAATCGAGTTCGTTTCCCAACTCTTCAAAATTCTAAAATCGAGCTCGTTTCCCAAGTCTTCAAAATTCCAAAATCGAGTTCATTTCCCAAGTCTTTAAAATTCCAAAATCGAGTTCGTTTCCCAAGTCTTCAAAGAACATTCAAATTTTACTATCGCATTCATGACGGGGAATCCCGATGACGGTCGGTGTCGCGAGTTTATACTTTTTTCCTCAGCCGCACAACGTGCCATAAGAAGTTTTCACTTCAAAAATAATAAAAAATACAACTGCATAAATATGTCTTCTTTTTTTTAATAGACCAACTCTAATCGGCGTGAGTATTTTCTTCCATATTTTTCTAAAACTTCCTCAGGATCGACCAATGTTAACCTATGGATGTACAAGGACGCTAATCCGTTTAGCCTTTCGGTTCCCGTCGTAGCTCTTATACAGGATTTGATTTATTTCAAAGAAGAGCAGCTTTTTTCTACTGTGCACGTTGTGACAGGAATAGTAGCCAATATCTGTAGTAGCACTTTAACGTTCGGAAAATAATCCGTTGCCTCGCAAGGGAGGCTGCTGGGCTTTAGCAGCTGTAGAAGGTACATTGTTTTCTTTCTAATATGTTCTCTACAAAGCTATTTCTCCTTTGATGGAAAGTGGAGATGACAAGAGGTTGAAATTCTTTTATGCGTGCTTACACTGCTTTGAATTTCCCTACCATGTTTGAGCCTCTATCGTATCCTTCACGAGTTCTCTATCCTCAGCCCAAGTTTATTACGCTCTTGCAAAATTAACTCAGTAAGTGCTACGCCACTAAGGTCGACAGCAGGGACAAAGCACAGGAACTTTTCTTCTAAGATGCTACTTTCAATATTAAAGTATCTAACGGAAAGACTGACTGGCTCTGTAGTACTGACGTCCGTGGTTTCATCACCCAATAATGAGAAAAATTTATCATTTCTTATACAATTTGTGCTATTTTTGGAAATTACCGAATAACTGCATTCTATAATTTGATTTTTTGTTGTCTTGCTAATAAAGGTGGCTGTTTCCAAATGTTGTTGAAAAGCAGTATCACCTGAGTCAATACGGAATTTCAGTAATACCCGAAATTTCCCTTTCGGCTTTTCATCTGTTTGAGAAAGATCTCCGTCACCTCAATGGCCTCTCAGGGGAATATTTTCTCGACCACAGAAAATAACTGTTTTATAAAAGTGAGCAAACGTTCTCTATTTTTCAAAATTTCTTTCTGCTTCTTCGTGACCAGTAAAATATTTACTGCCAACGTGGGGTTGTTGTAAGTGGCTTAGTAATTCGAACTTTGAAGCAGCGCCATTTTGTGATAATCAGTGGATGAATGACTTTTAAACGCATCCAAAGCTTTCTTCAATTTTGTTAATGGTGAATTCACTAACGTACCAAGGCGACCAACATGTTTTGCTCCGTTTTCTACCGGCCAAAACAGAAGACAAAATGCACCTCCACGAATTTGACTATAGGAAAACCAAGGATAGTCCAAGAGTCATTTCCTGTGAAATTTTCGATTTTGCCCACCTTTAATGTGCATGGGGAAATCAAAATTTAAAGGAGAAATTCAATCCAAACGCGTGACAAAAACAAAATTTATGAAGAAATTAAAAGGCTGCTGGAAATTTTCGAAAATGAACAAATTTAGTTCGTTGTTTTTTTGTGCTTGTATTTTGTAAGCTTTTCAAGTTTTTATAAGGTTTGAAAACAGTTTTTTTTTTATGTCAAATAAACTAAACAAAAAACAGGTAGTTAATTACATTAAACATTATATCTAGTATCGGACCATTTCATTTTGGGGGGAACTGAAGCCCCTTAGTCCCTCCCCTGGATCCGCCCCTGCACAACAACACAACAAATAAGCCGAAGAGAAGAGCATAAAAATCTTAGACTGTCTAAATCAGGGGTCGGCAAAATTAAAAGTGTGATTGTGTTGGTGAAAGGAGAGAGGCTGCACCGCAAGAAATTTTTCGTAGAAATCGTTTGCGAAGTTAATGTTGCTGCAAAAAGTGAAAAATTAAAAAAGATTAGAAAAGGTATTCAGATTCTACAATCTTGAGCGCAATACATTTTTTGCTATATGTCGTCAAAAGAAAATAACGAATTGGCGACGAAAAGGCATTTGAAGCGTCATAATGCCTTTTCGTTGTAAATTCGTTCACTTGCCATAACTGTAAAAAAAAGTTCTCTATGTGCATAATAGACGATAATAGCTATATCCTCGCATGATGTTGCTTTGTCAATGTCAATGTCAACTGAATGAAAGAGCATAAGAATGCGTGTAATATTTGAGCGCACAATTGTGCTATGTGGTGCCGACCACCTGTCTAAATACAGGCGAAGGTGCCACGTCTGTTGGTAAAGCTTTTGGTTTAGGCGAAGCGACTATAAGAACAATAAGAAAAAATGAGATTTCTATTCGACAACCAATAGTTTCTGGATCGAAACTCAATTCCAAAACATCTTCTTACAGTCGAAATCGTGTCTTAGAGAAAACGGAAAAACATATGTTGTTTTGGATCGAAAATTTAATGAAAAAAAGAATATCTATAGAATATTATATATATAAAGCCCAAAATTAAATTGTTTTAAGTTTTCTAAATAATATGGATTTCATTCATTACTTTTGTTGCACGGTTTTCGGGAAAGTTTTTTCTTCTTACACGATATTTTAAGGTTGTGGAAAATATCCCCAAATTAACCATATATCGCATGTAAGGACTGTCCCAGAAAAAACTTGCATTTTGTTTTTTAGTTATAAAAAAATACCCTGCAATTTTTTTGGTCTTTTTTCTTTTTTTATTAATAATGGCTAGTGTTAAGAATATAAATAACTAAAAACATAATTAAAAATTTTTTTTTTTTCATAAAAATTTCTAACGTTGTTCTTAAGGCTCTTTATTACATTTTGTACAGGTGTTTTATCGACAGTACGGAACGATCTTGTTCACTTAAGTCTAAAGTCTTTCAAGTTATTTGTAGTCTTACCACTCCTTCGAAGATTTCTTTTCATTAGAGTCCGATATTTCCGAATTGGGAGAAGCTCTGGGCAGTTGTGCGGATTTGCAATTTTTTGTACAAAATTGATCTTTTTACTTTGATACCATTCCGTCGAAGCTTTAGAGTAATGAGAGGTTGCTAAATCGGGCCAGAGAATCACTGTACCTTCATGTGCACGAATAAATAGTAGAACACGTTTTTCGAGGCACTCGTCTATATAAACTTTTGAATTGATTGTGCCTTGCGTAACAAAGAAGCTTCTTCTTTTCGAAATTTTTTTTTCTTTAAATTTACTAGGCATATACCTCTTCTTCGGTGATGTATAATATTTGTGCCCAGATAGCGGCTTAAAATCTGCTTTGACGTAACTTCCGTCGTTCGTAACGCAGCAATCAAATTTAGTCAGTTACCTTTCATACAATTTTCGGGCTCGTATCTGAGCCATCAACTGCTTTTCATCAGAACGGTCTGGTACTTTTTGAACTCTATATGTCTTCAGCTTACTTTTTTCCCTTGTTCTTTGTACAGTAGATTTTGATGTACCTGCTCTATCCGCCATATCTCGCACTGAGGTGTTGGGATTCTGCTTAAAAATGCGCTTCACCTTCGCCGCTACCTTTGGGTTGGAAAATTCTGGTTTTCTGCCTGAACCCTTTTTTCGTGAAACAGGTAGACCCTTCTTATAATTAGAAATAACCGTTTTGACAGTTCTTTCTGATGCACCAACTATTTTTGCTATAGCTGAATATTTTTACCCTGGATTTTTCAGGTATGTGGACAAAATCAGTTCGCGGACTTTTTCTTGCTTGCTAGACATCTTTGTCGTTAGAAGTGCTATCTTCAAGTGTTATACATCATATCAAACGTCACTTTATATGGAATAAATATTTTGTCTTTTTAGACCTATAAGATTATCAGGTAGAGTATAATCTTAAAAAATAAAAGTGCAAGTTTTTTCTGGGACAGTCCTTATTTTTTTACACGATTTTTTATTTGCACGTATTTTTAAGGAACGTTTCTACCGTGTAAAAAGAGAGTTGGGTGTACTACCATATCTTGTAAGCCGTTCAAGATATTGCGATGAAATTTGATAAACGGATACATATCAAATATATCTTGAAGTGAGGTAAAATTGGGTGGAATCGAAAATGTAGGCGTGGCACATCTCAACTGTTAAACATTTTAATTCCGTATATCTCAAAATTGGCACAAACGATTTTCATAAAAATTTTGGAGATGATGACGCTGAAAGCAGTCATTAATACAAGCTTAGCCACTTTACTGAAAAAACTCGTTGAAGGGCGTGGCACTGCCCACAATATTTAAAAACGTTATATTAAGAGAACTAACAACGTAATCGTTATGAAATCTAATGAGGTAGATATACTTGCTATAAGATCTCTTATTACAAAAATTTGGCCCAATAGTACCTGTGGGCGTGGCACCTCCCATATAAGCAGAAAACGTTTATTGTTATAGATAGTGTGCTATGAGAGTAATCTTCATAAAATTTGGTGTATAGTTACTATAAGCTTTAAGATTAAATGAATTTTGACGAGAGTGCATCAGTGGGAGTGGCACCTCCCACATTAACATAAGCGCTGCTTTAAGTAAACTGTTGCAGCAATTGGTATGAAATTTAATGTAAGTGGTTCAGTTGCTATAGAGTATATCTGAATCAAAAATCCCATTCAAATAAAATACGTTAGGTGGTTTATTTACCGAATTATGTGAGCAATCATACTAAAATTGTTAACTGTAAGAGGTTTGTTTATGGAAAGCTATTTCTGGATCAAAATCAGACTGGATTGTACCAGTGAGTGTGTCACCGCCCAAAATTTTAAGGCTAACTACGGCATATATCGCAAACTATACAAGCTATTGGTATGCGGATATCGATCATGATGGTGAAGTGGGCGTCGCATATTTCAACTTTTTCATTTCTATTCGACTTTTTCAAAATTTTTAGACCTTTTCAACCTCTGTCAACCTTTTTTACATATCACATTTTTTTCGAATTATTCAACCTCTTCCCAAGCAGCACAGCAAGGTCGTTACAACCTCGGAAAATGACTACATCCGACCTTTCCGACGTCTACACGACCACGCTATAGCTCAATTTTCGAAAAAAAAACGATTAATTGCATGTGTGTACTTTGCCGACTTCCACTTTTCTGACCGAAAATGTACTAGTTACGACCTAACTTTGCGATTAAATACGACGAAATTTCACTACTCATTTTATTCTATAACTGGTCGGATTTGTTTAATTATTGCAATTCTTTTCCAATTTCAAGACTATAGTATGTTCGTTCCAAAATTAGTCTGATAATATTTTTATAAATAAATACTTATTATTTTCATGAAAATTATTTGCAGAATATACGAAAGTTCGAAATGGAAACGCTGAAAATTTTATTGCTACATTTACATGCGTTACCTCGTAAAAAAACAATGACATAAAAAAATTATATTTTTATAAAAATTTAATCTTTTGCATACATTTCCACATCTTTTAATGATTTTTTAAGAAAAAAAAAATAGCGGAGACACAATAATCATCCATACGACTAATTTTGAACCAAGAACGACTAATAGTCGTGTTTCTAAGCAAACTGACCATTTTTAGAAATACACCGACCAAATATGTAAGAAATGTGGTTAAGAAACGACCAAATCTTTTCCTTATTATGGAAAAGATTTAAATTGTAAAGTATTTAAATAGTTTTTTTTTTTGCTATATTTTTTTTTTTTAAATATTTCCCAGTTTAACTCAATAAAATATTAAGAAATACTTCGGCCTTCTTACGTAAGCGTATTAAAAAAATAAATAAGTCCAGAAATAGGCGTACAAATATGGTTGCTAAGGTCGTTTCACGTTCACTTTTGGTCGTACACGACCAAAATTCTTCATTCTTATCGTATCATTCTTTTCTATTTACTTTTTAACTTTCTTATGTTTATTTATGAAAAAAATTTGTTGCCAGTGGTAATATTTTTAAAAATTTATTTTGTTGCTTATTTTAATATTGCGTCTAAATTTTCTTATCGTTGTGTGGTTTTTGGTGGCTTACGCTGAGCGTTCAGCTGGCAGCGTTATGGATAATAACAAATTGTTATTTAAAATTATATCTGCGCAGCATTCCGGGTTAAAAGTTGTGCACTTTAACGCTAGAAGCCTTAATTCGAATAAGATTGACTACCTTAAAGTTGTGTTTGAAGATTCTTTTATTGATGTTATCTGTGTTTCTGAAACGTGGTTTCATTCCGATGTTAATGACTCGGTATATAATTTAAATGGGTTCAAGCTATTTAGAAATGATAGAGTTGGAAAAAAGGGGTGGTGTGGCAATTTATTGTCGTAATTATGTTAAACTCCTAAACAAATCTGGGTGTAATAGTGATGTTGAGTTCTTAAATGTATGTTTATATAATAATCATAAAAATGTTTTTTTTTATCTTGTGTCTACAATCCCAATAAGTGCAATAGCTTCGTGCAATATTTTTTTGATTTGAATAGTGTTTTCACTGACTTTAATCTTGTTGTAATTTGTGGTGACTTTAATATCAATCTTCTTTGTCGTGATAATATATTTAATTCGCTATGTGAAAGTGTTGTGTCCGTAGGTATGTCGATTGTCAATAATATTATTCCAACACGTTTCTCTTGTAATGCTAATTCTAGTCTCTTAGATTATTTTATTGTATCTGATCTGTCATCTGTGTTCTTATTTGATCAAATTTGTTTCTTGTCGGATCATGACCTATTATTTTGTACTTTTGATGTTAACTTGTCCCGCAATGTCAACTCTGATATTTTTTTGTTATCGTGACTTCAAATCAATTAATTATTGTGACCTGTCCAATGATCTTCGTCTTACTTCATGGGATGATGTTTGGTTTGGGGAAACTGTCGACGATAAGATACATATATAGTATTTACTGATGCTTTTTGAAAAACATGTCCCAACTCGAAAAATTAAAGTGAAAAATACGTCGTGCCCATGGTTCACTTCACGTGTTCAGCTGGCTATTAAAAAAAGAAATAAGTCTTACCGATTGTGGAAAAAAAGTCCAACTGCTGAATATCTAACTGGGAAAATTATAGAGCTGCCAGAAATGTGTCAGCTTTTATTACAAGGCAAGCTAAGCAAAGATTTTGCTCTACAAAATTGAATGCTCATTCCACTCTAAAATATTGTGGAGGAACCTAAAATCATTTGGCATTGGTGAGAAATGCAATGCTAAATGCAATATTGATCCAAATGAACTTTACAACTTTTTTCTTTCCAATTCTTATATTCCTACAAGTGGAAATATGGACTTTTCAAGTTATGCTGCTCAGCATAGTTTTCAATTTTCTGCTGTTACTGAGCAAGAAGTTGGAAAATCAATAATGAAAATTTGATCGAATGATATTGGTGAAGATGGTATTTCCTTGAAATTTATCAAACTTATCCTCCCCTATATTTTAAGTCCACTTTCTCACATTATTAACCATTGTTTTACCACATCGTCTTTTCCTCACTCATGGAAAGTTGCTGTAGTTATGCATGTAGCCAAGAAAAGCTTAGCAAGTGAACCGAGTGACCTTAGGCCTATCAGGATTTTGCCTTGCTTATCCAAAGTGTGTGAAACTCTGATGGCAAAACAGGTATCGGATTTCCTTGATACAAATAACCTTCTGTCTCAGTTGCAGTCGGAATTTAGAGCTGGCCACAGTTGCGCTACTGCTACTGTAAAAATAACTGATGACATAAGATTTTCATATGATTAACACTTTTATGTCTTCTTGACTTTTCAAAAGCTTTCGACACAGTTAACCATTTTTTACTTTGTGAGAAGCTTAAATTTATGTATGGTTTCTGTGATAGTGCTGTAAGTGTCTTGAAAAGCTATCTTACAAATAGAGATCAAAGAGTGAAGGTGGGAAACAGATATTCTGAATATAAAATGGTCAGTAGTGGCGTACCCCAGAGCTCAGTTCTTGGTCCTTTACTGTTCACTGTATTTGTCAATGACGTATTTTTGGTTTGCGAACATTCATATATGAATGCTTATGCTGACGATGTTCAGCTATACATCTCCAGAAGAATCGGTCTTTTGGATGATCTTGCATACAGATTAAATGAGGATCTTGATAGTATAAGCAAATGGTCCATCAGTAACTGTCTTCAACTCAATGCAAAAAAATCGTATGTAGTGCCCATTTCAAAAAATTAAATTTTCTTTGAGGACATACCCTGTCTGCTCATAGGTAATGAGAGGCTAAGGTTAGTTAAAAATATAAAAAGTCGCGGCTTTCATTTGAACTCTTCGCTGACGTGTTCTGATCACATAAACAGTGTAGCTCGCAACATTTTATTCATCATACGTAACCTTAGACCGTCAGTTGATAACACACCTTTTGACACAAGGCGTAAGCTTGTTATCTACTATTATTAAGCGAGCTAAAATTGTATGTATATATGTTTATATGTACAGGACTGAACTTTATTTCGAAAACGGCTGCAGCAATTTGGATGAAACTTGGGGTTTTTATGCATATGTGAACAAAATTAAGATTGGGTTAGGTTTTAAGTTTTTCAAGACTGTTACAGTGGCGTGGCACAGCCCTAAGCGTTAATTTTTATAACGTGATATCTCGCAAACCATTTAAGATATTTTAATGAAATTTGGTAGACTGATGCAAATCATAAATATCTTCAATAGTACTAAGTACTATTGGGCGGGATTGGAGAAGAGGGCGTGGCATCTTTCAACAATTGAAAATTTTGACTCAATATTACTCAAAAACGGCACAGACGATTTTAATAAAAATTTTGAATATAATACCGCTGAAAGCAGTCATTATAACAAGTTATGCAACTATACTGGCAAAAATCGTTGAAGGGCGTGGCACAGCCCACAGTATTCATAAACGTCATTATAAAAGAACTAACTACGCTATCGTTATGAAATTTAACATATAAGATACACTAGCTATTGGGTATCTTGTGACCAAAAGAGGGCGCAACGACACTTGTGGGCGTGGCACCTTCCATACATGCGAAAAAAGTAAAATACTATATTAAGTGTGCAATGAGAGTAATCTTTTCGAAATTTGGTGTAGAGATGTAGAAATTAAATGAATTTCGATGGGATTGTATCAGTGGGCGGGGCACCTCCCCTACATGCAAAAAATGTTAAGTGTTATATATAGTGTGCTATGAGAGTAATCTTTTTGAAATTTACTGTAGTGGTGTCGGTTACCATGAACTTTGAAATTAAATAAAGTTCGACGGGATTGCATTAGTATGCGTGGCATCTCCCATACAAGCTAAGACCGTTTAAGGTTATATTTAGTGCTCTGTATGAGTGAACCTTTATAAAATTTGGTATAGAGATGTCGGTTACCATAAACTTTTAAGTTTAATGAATTTTGATGGGATTACATTTGTAGGAGTGGCACCTCCCATACATGCAAAAAGCGTTAATAGTTATATTTAGTGTGCTGTTAGAGTAATTTCATTAAAATTTGGTGCAAAGGTGCCGGTTACTATAAGCTTTGAAATTAAACGAAAATCGACGAGATTGCATTAGTGGGTGTGGCACCTACCATATAAGCAAAATACGTTAAATGCCATATTAAGTGTACTTTCGGAGTAATACTTTTTAAATTTGGTGTAGAGGTGTCGGTCACTATAATATCTGAAATTGTATGAATGTTGACGGGATTGCATTAGTGGGCGTGGCACCTTCCATACAAGCTTAAAATATTTTATGTTATATTTTGTATACTATATGAGTGATCCTAACAAAATTTGGTTTCAACATATTTTGTCTCATTCAACTTAGTTCGAGTTTTTCAACCTCTTTCAACTGCTTCATTTTTCAACCTCTTTCAAATTTTTTCAACATCTTCCGTATTTTTTCGACTTTTTCAACCTCATTCAACTTTTTTCGAGTTTTTCAACTTTTTCAACTGTTTCAACAGTTTTCAACCTCTTTCAACTTTTCTCAACATTTTCCAAATTTTTTCGACTTTTTCAACCACATTCAACTTTTTTCGAGTTTTTCAACATTTTTCGAGACTTATTTCATTTATTTATTTATTATTATATATAGTTTACAATTAAAATTATTAAACTATATAAAAAACTAGCACTAGCTGCGAAGGCATTCGGCTATTAACGGTGATTAATCATTATATAAATAGGCAATCTCTAAATGGTTGCAGCAATTTTTCTCAGCCATAGCACAACGTAATCGCTCAATTTTTTTTTTGTTGGAAAGGTTGTGAGGAGAAAGGGGGACATGTATACTTTGTTTTTCAATAGTAGGCGGTGCCACGCCCCTAAAAAGGAAAAACGTTTCCTTGGCTAAACTAATAAACCGATTTTGATGAAATTTTGTTTGAAGATAGATTGAATCCTAAGAAAGATTATTAGAAACTCTGATTTCTAAAAATAGGCGTGGCATCGCCTCAAATGTGAAAAAACGCTATCACGGCTGTGCCACTGCACCGATTTTGATGAAATTTGGTATGTAGATAGATTGAATCTAAAGTAAAAATATATTTTTTTTGGTGGGCGGTGCCACGCCTCTTACAAGTAAATACGTCGTTACTACTAAACTAACATACCGATTTTGATGAAATTTTGTTAGAATATGGACTGAACCCTAAAAAAGATTTCTAAAAACTCAAATTTTTTTAGGAGGAGTGGCAGCACCTCTAACAGGAAAAAGATTTTTCTCTACTAAGCTAATGTGCCCATTTTGATGGAAGTTGGTACAGGGATAGTTTGAACCCTGAGGCAAGCTATTTGCTATTTAAAGTGTACGGTACCAACCCCCAGTAGGAAAATATGTTTTCACAGCTAAGTTAATGAACCGATTTTGATGAATTTGGTATGAAGATAGATTGCGCCCTAAGTAAGAGAAAGAGATAGTGGTAGGGATGTAGCAACATGGTACTATGATCTAAGTTTTTGGAGCGATGACAAAAAATTACTCTTTCCAGTTCAGTTTTTGAATACTATAATGGGAAGTCCATAAATTACGTGGGACAAAATAGGGAGGGAGAGGGTCCGGAAAAATCTCACCAAGTCTCACAAAGAGGGAGGGGGGTAAATAAAAATCTCACGTAAACTTTTTGATACAGAGACTAAGCATTATTATGGCAGATTACATTTAAAAATTACCAGTCAAGTCTCATGGATGGGAGGGGGGGGGGGGGGTCCCGTCAGAACTCACCAAATCGCATCAAGAGGAGGAGAGGGGGGTCCGAATTTTCAAAAATACACCTCACGTAATTAATGGACAGCCCGTAATCGAATCTTAGAGCTGAGACATGCAACAGCTTCTTACTCTTTGTTTGTGAGAGAGTGAGGATTATCTATACATCCATCTTTTTTTAACTGCCATAACACAACATAATCGCTTTGTTTTTTTTTTGTTGTAATAGTTATGAAGAGGACCAGTGCAGAATGTGAATTTTTTTTAATAGTAGGCGGAGCCACGCCTTCATCAGGAAAATACGTTTCCACGGTTAAACAAGTGGACTGATGTTGGTGAAATTTGATTTGGAGATAGATTGGAACCTTAAAAAAGGTATTAAAATCTTCAAGTTTATTAAGGAGGCGTGGCATCGCCACTAATGGGAAAGAGCGGTATAACGGCAGTGCCACTACACCGATTTTAATGAAATTTGGTATGAAGATAGATTGAATATTGAGTAAAGATATTTGTTTTGAGTGAACTGTACGTCCCTGACAGGTAAAATTGTTTTACTACTAAGCTAATGGACCGATTTTGATGAGATTCAGAAATAGATTGAACCCAGAGGAAACGCATTTGTTTTAAAATGGAGGGTGCCGCCCTTTCAATAGGAAAATATGTTTTAGCAACTTAACTAATGGACCGATTTTGTTGAAATTCAGTATGATAGATAGATTAAAGATTTTTTTTTA
This sequence comes from Tricholauxania praeusta, assembly GCA_949775025.1. Taxonomy (NCBI): domain Eukaryota; kingdom Metazoa; phylum Arthropoda; class Insecta; order Diptera; family Lauxaniidae; genus Tricholauxania; species Tricholauxania praeusta. Next base: position 4,351,925 of record OX459032.1, on the reverse strand, counting down.
TGTGGGTGGTGCCACGGTCTTAATAGGAAAATATGTTTCCTTAGCTAAACTAATTGAATGATTTTGATGAAATTAGGTATGTATATTGAACTCTAAGAAGATATAGGGATAGGGCAACATTTGAGAATGATTTTTTTTTTTAAAAGCGATGACAAAAAAAGCTCTTTCTTATATCAGTTTTTTAATACCAAAAGCATTTTTAATGGTTGAATTTCAACCGCTGGGCGAACTCTAGTATATTGTAGCGAAATTTGGTTTATGCTAGAAGACTCTTGAAATAAATACCAACGAAAGAAACTAAACGATATTAGCACCATCTAGCGCAAAATGCTAAAAATAATAAACCGAACAGACGCTGCAGTAAACAATAAAAAGTCAACAACCGAGAGAAATTATCGCCGTCGTACAACGTACAACGCCATCTAACATCTAGCATAATAGCTAGCTCAACGTCAGTGCGCCATGCTGGTGTATTGTGGTGAAATGTGGATAGTAGTAGAATGCACGCTACAAAGTAGCACTGGTGGGTTGTAGATAATGGTAGAATATACGCCACTTAGAAGGTACTGGATTATTCGAGAGAGTGATGACTGCAGTATAAAAAGGGTTGTCATCTGAGCTGAACAGACAGTAGAATTAAACCAGCGAAGCAGAACAGTTGAGTTAGAACAGCGAAGCAATAAGCAATAAAGTGAATACAGTGTGATCCATAGTAGAACAAAACAGTTTTCTATACAGTGTTAAATTAATATTAGAATTTGAACGTTAATAAAATAAACCATTTTATAACTAAATAAGTTTGTGTGTTTTTAATTGTTACACAATCCAGTGATCGAACTCAGAAAAGTGTGAGAGATCGAAATTATCGTCAAAGAGACAGAAATTTCGTAACAATTGGTGTCAGAAGTGGGATTGTGTAAAAAGAATTAACAATCACTTAAAAAAAAAATAAAAATGGTTAAGTTTGACGAACTGAAAGTGGACCAACTGTAGAAGGAGTTGCAGCAGCTGAATCTGCAATCTACTGGCGGAAAAGTGGAGTTACAGAAACGCTTACGGCAGGCTCTTGAGGCTCAAGGTGTAAACCTGGAAGAGCATGAATTTTATAGTGATGTATCAGAATCAGCAGCGAAAGTGGAAGAAGCTTCTGGATCAGCGGCAAGTGGTGAAGTTGTAGATATGTCAAAGTTCGAGAAAATGTTAATGGCGATGACGCAGACAATAAGTCAGAACGCGCTGCAGGTCCAGGCGGGACAGAAAGAAATTGATCAAAAGTTAAGTCAGAACGCGCTGCAGATCCAGGCGGTTCGAGAAGAAATTGATCAGAGCTTAAGTCAGAACGCGCTGCAGATCCAGGCGGTTCGAGAAGAAATTGATCAGAGCTTAAGTCAAAATGCACTGCAAATAGACCAGAAGTTAAGTCAGAACGCGACGCAGATCCACGAGGCTGTTCGAACGGAGGTTGCCAAAATGGTAGATGGCCTCGATGCAAAAATGATTGAGTTACGAGATGACGTTGAATCATTCAAGGAAGAAGTTCAAAATAATCTTGAAAAAGTTCAAAACAATCTTGAAAAAGTTCAAAATAATTTTGAGGACGTTAATAAAAGGATTCAACAGTTGGAAATAAGTGAACCAACCACTCAAGTTATAAGAGAAATCAGCGCAGAGAGGCTTAAGGCACCCTCATTCGATGGAACAACGCCATTCAGTGTTTTCAAGCTCCAGTTCGAAACAACATCTGGTCACAACCGTTGGGATAACGAAAGCGCAGCTGCAGCGCTAATTGTGGCATTAAAAGGCGCAGCTGCAGAAGTATTGCAAACGGTTCCAGTGGCGGAGCAGAAAAACTACAAGGCGGTGATGGATGCCTTACAGCGAAAATATGGCAGTGACCACATGAAGCAGATTCACAGATTGGAGTTGAAAAGTCGTATCCAGAAATCTGGTGAGTCCTTGCAGGAGTATGCTGCGGATATTGAGCGATTGGCACACCTTTCCTATCCTGACGAGTTAAGTGTCGTAGCTGAAAAATTCAAAATAGAGGCGTTTATTGACGGCATACGTGACTCAGAAACAAAACGCAAGACAATGAGGAGCCCGAAGACAACATTTAACGAAACAGTAATGGTTGCCCTCACTGAAGAGATGATTGCGTTGACATGCCGCCCATCACTGAAAACTCGTCGGATAGAGGTGGAGGCTGAAAAGAAAAATTCATCGTTCGTCAGCGGTAGCTTCAGCAGAAAATGCTACAACTGTGGTAAGCAGGGACACATGGCACGTGACTGCAAATCACGATCTGCATCACGTTCACCAAGAAGAAAAATTGAAAATCGGATGGAGGTGGATTCTGAAAAGAAAAGTTCATCGTTCGCCAGCAGTAGCTTCAGCGGAAAATGCTACAACTGTGGTAAGCACGGACACATGGCACGTGACTGCGAATCACGTCGTAAACGATCTGCATCACATTCACCAAAAAGAAGAATCGAAAATAGGGTGGACGATGGCGAAAATGGTAGCGGGCAGCAGGCGCGTACGTGGAATCAGGGTTCGATTCCGGAGAGGGAGCCTGAGAAACGACTACCACATCGCAAAGAAAGCCAGCATGAAAATGCGGATGCATTTTTCCGTCGTCTATGTAAAATTGAATGTTCACGAACGGAAAATAAAGCTGGAACAATTGATGTGCGCCGTTTGAACGTTTTGCCTGAAGAGGAGGTAAGATGGGACCAGCGCAGTGATCGGGATCGTGGTGATCGTGAACGAGAGCGTGAAAGGGAACGTGAAAGAGATCGCGAGCGTGATCGCGAACGGCGTGAAGAACGCGACAGAGAACGAAAGCGGGAACGTGAAAGAGAACGTGAACGAGAGGAGGTTAGAGAGCGCGCTGAAAGAGATAAAGTTGAAAAGGAGGATCAAGAACGGCCAGATAAAGATCGTGAGCGCAGAAGAAGAGAAAGGGAACGCAAACATGAGAAAGAGCGAGAACGAGAGCAGTCACGCCGAGAACGTTCTCGAAGTCGGGAGAAATCTTCTAGACGTCGTTCTAAATCGCGTAAAAAGGAACGTGAGAAAGAGCGTGATAAAGATCGCGACAAGATGAAAGCTCGGTGTGACCTGCGAGCAAATACTGAAAGGTTCAAGAAAGGTCAACTAGTGCTGCTACACAACCCACAACGGAAACGAGGCTTGTCTCCTAAGTTTCGGACTCACTGGGATGGACCTTACCGGATCGTCACAAGGATTAATGATGCTGTGTATCGAATCCAAAAATACCCCGGGAACAAAAGTAAATTAAAGGTAGTCCACATCGAAAGGCTGGCACCTTATACTAGGGACGGAGAGACTCTTGTTCGGGACGAACAAGTTTAAGCGGAGGGCAGTGTAGCGAAATTTGGCTTATGCTAGAAGACTCTTGAAATAAATACCAACGAAAGAAACTAAACGATATTAGCACCATCTAGCGCAAAATGCTAAAAATAATAAACCGAACAGACGCTGCAGTAAACAATAAAAAGTCAACAACCGAGAGAAATTATCGCCGTCGTACAACGTACAACGCCATCTAACATCTAGCATAATAGCTAGCTCAACGTCAGTGCGCCATGCTGGTGTATTGTGGTGAAATGTGGATAGTAGTAGAATGCACGCTACAAAGTAGCACTGGTGGGTTGTAGATAATGGTAGAATATACGCCACTTAGAAGGTACTGGATTATTCGAGAGAGTGATGACTGCAGTATAAAAAGGGTTGTCATCTGAGCTGAACAGACAGTAGAATTAAACCAGCGAAGCAGAACAGTTGAGTTAGAACAGCGAAGCAATAAGCAATAAAGTGAATACAGTGTGATCCATAGTAGAACAAAACAGTTTTCTATACAGTGTTAAATTAATATTAGAATTTGAACGTTAATAAAATAAACCATTTTATAACTAAATAAGTTTGTGTGTTTTTAATTGTTACACAATCCAGTGATCGAACTCAGAAAAGTGTGAGAGATCGAAATTATCGTCAAAGAGACAGAAATTTCGTAACAATATATTAATATATGATTATATCTACTATTATTAAACGAGCTAAAATTGTATATTTATATATTTATTTATATATGGCTGAACTTTATTTCGAAAACGGCTGCAGCGATGTTGATAAAACTTCGGGATTTCGTTCATATGTGAAGAAAATTAAGATTGGACTAGGTTTAAAGTTTTTCAAGTTTCTAACAGGAATCGGAATAGTGGGCGTGGCATATTTCAATAATTGAAAACTTTGATTCGATATTACTCGAAAACGGCACCGACGATTTTCATAAAAATTTTAGAGTTAATACCGCTGAATGAGTTCATTATAACAAGCTATGCCACTATACTGTCAAAACTCGTTGAAAGGCCTGGCACAGCCCACAATATTTATAAACGTTATAATAAGAGAACTAACAACGCAATCGTTATGAAATTTGACATGTCAAATATACTGGCTATTGGGTATCTTGTAACCAAAAGTGGTTGAAACGGCACCTGTGGGCGTGGAACCTTCCATATAAGCGGAAACAGTTAAATGCTACATTTATTGTTCTATGAGAGTAATATTTTTTAAATTTGGTATAGAGATTTCGGTTACAATAAGCTTTGAAACTAAATGGATTTCGACGGGATTGCATTTGTGGGCGTGGCATCTCCCATACAAACAAAAGCTGTTTAAGGCTACATTTAGTGTGCTCTTGGAGTCAAATTTTTTAAATTTGGTGTATAGGTGTCGGTTACCATAAGCTTCGAAATTAAATGAAAATCGACGAGATTGCATCAGTGGGCACCTCCCATATAAGCAAAACACTTTAAATGTTATATTTAGTGTGCTATCGGAGTAATATTCTTTAAATTTGGTGTAGAGGTGTCGGTTACTATAAGCTTTGAAATTATATGAATTTTGATGGGATTTAATGGCACCACCCATACAAACTTATAACGTTGATGCCATATTTAGCAAACTAAAGGAGTGATCCTAATAAAATTTGGTCTCAATATATTCAGCCTCATTCAAATAGTTTATCAACGTCTTTCAACTGCTTCATTATTTTTCAACCTGTTTCAACTTTTCTCAACAATTTTCTACATTTTTCAAATATTTTCAACGCTTTCAATATTTGTTTGACTTTTTCAACCTCATTCAACTTTTTTCGAGTTTTTCAACTTCTTTCAACATTTTTCAACCTCTTTCAACTTTTCTCAAAATTTCCCACATTTTTCTGACTTTTTCAACCTCTTTCAACTTTTCTCAACATTTTCCATATTTTTTCGAGTTTTTCAATCTTTTCCAACTGTTTCAACATTTTTCAACCTCTTTCAACTTTTCTCAAGATTTTCCATATTTTTTCGAATTTTTCAACCTTATTCAACTTTTTTCGAGTTATTCAACCTCTTTCAACTGTTTCAACCTCTTTCAACTTTTTTCAACATTTCCCATATATTTTCGAATTTTTCAACCTTATTCAACTTTTTCCGAACTATTCAAACTCTTTCATCATTTTTCAACCTTTTTTCAACATTTTTCATATTTTTCGAATTTTCCATCCTTATTCAACTTTTTTCGAGTTATTCAAACTCTTTCAACTTTTTCAATATTTTTCAACACGTTCCATATTTTTTGGACTTTTTCAATCACATTCAAGTTTTTTCGGCTTTTCAACCTCATTCATCTTTTTCCGAGACTTTCAACTTTTTTCGAGCTTTACAATCTCTTTCAACGTTTTCAACACTTTAATATACTATCGAGTTTATCAAACTTTTTCACCTGCTTCAACCTCTCTCAATGTTTTTCAACATTTTTCATATATAATCAACTTCTTTCAAATTTTTTTTTAACTTGTTTTCGGCTTTTCAACCATATTCAATATTTTTTAAATATTTCCGACATCTCATTCAATTGCATTACATTTTTTCGACTTTTTCAACCTGAAAACGAAAAACCGAACTTTGGTCGGTCTCCTGGTACTAATTTTTAAGAGATGAATTGTACATATTAATTTTTATATTTCATGCTATAACCTAGTTGTTTTTAAGAAATGCGTAATGTTTTTAAGGTCACATAAGTTTGGATTGGAAATAGTTGATAGTGGCAGGGAATTAGGGAAAAGAGAGGATCTGATGGAGTGAAAATGTGTTCTAGTGAAATATGTAAAGATGTGTTACAAAAGGGGCATGAATTGCTTAAGCTATGGTCTATTAGGTGGAGGTGGGTCAACTTTGTGTGACCTAATCTTAGTCGGATGATTTTAAGTTAAGATAGTGATGTATGTTATTTTTCTTTTTATTATTATTTTGATATGAAGTAGATGTAGAATGCCAGGTTTGAACATAATTGGAATTTGATATACCTTTAAGTAGATTATTTATGTCGGAAGTGTTAAAGTTATGTGTTGCAGTAAGGGGAGCGTTAAAGGCAGCTTTAGCGTTTTGATCTGCGATTTCATTTCCCATTATACCGATGTGACTAGGTACCCATATAAGTTTAATTTTTGGATATTTACTTATAAGGACTTGTCTTAATTCAGCAATATAAATGTTGCTGTCCTGTGTATTTTCTATAGCTCGAATACGGATAAGGAATCGGAACATATTTCAAAGTTATAATTCTTCGTTGCTGCAAACTTTACCGCTTCAAAGATAGCTATCAGTTCTGAGGAATAGACTATAGCTATAAGATGGTAAAAGGGATGTTTTAATTACTGATGATTCAGTAGTAATACAATAGCTGCATTGTGAGCTCATTTTCGATCCATCAGTATAAATAAAAGTGTGGTAAGAGTAGTTGATCTTAAGTTCTTGAAAAAGTTTACGGAAGATATTGGGAGCGGTGGATGGTTTGTTTAGATTGTGTAAAGATGTATTTATGCATTCATAATTAAAGTGCCAAGGTGGAAGATCTATTGCTGGTAGTTTTACAGGTAGGAAGGGTATATCATTTTCTTGACACAAGTTAATAATTTTGTGTATGACGGAATCGATTTTCCTTTGCCGTTTTGCTTTCTTTATTTTAAGAATCAATGAGGGATTTAAATAATTTTGCAGTCGTATGGTTTCGATGATTTTCTAAAGTTTTCATATTGGTTTAGAAGAAAAGGTTTTTTATGGGTGTTGTGCGAAAGGCACCTATGGCTGACCTAAGGGCGGAGTTTATTAAAGAGTTTATCTTATTTAAATTCGACTTAGAAGAGTACCCGTACAGAAAAAGTCCGTAATGGATTTTCGAAATTAGGAGAGCTTTTATGACTGAAACAATTGTAAGAGTACTGCAGTTAAATTTGTTGCTAGACAGGCATTTTATAATATTAAGTCTGTTTGACAACGGTTGTAGTAGATGCTCTATATGGGTTGCCACCTATATCTATTATTGAAAATGATTCCCAAAATTTTTAACTCATTTGAGTTTGTTATGGGTAAGTTGTTTGTGATGATTTGCGCTTGGCACATCTGTTTCCGGCAGATGTGTAGATGTTTGCATTTAGGTAAAGAAAGTTCGGCTCCAGAGTAATCGCACCAAGATTGAATATTTGAAAATAAATACGACCAGTTGATATTTTGATTTTTTGCTTTGTTAAGCATTTTTAAAATAATGAAATCATCTGCGTATGAGCAAAATTTTAAGTCTTTTTGCAGTTTGATTATGGTGCAAAGCTTGTTGTAGGCTATGAGGAAAAGATTTACAGATAAGGGAGAACCTTGAGGAATCCCATTAAAAGTGCTCATATTGTTAGAGTATGAACTTCCAATTCGAACTTTTATTTGCCTTTTTGTCATAAAATTGAAAATGTAAGAGATCATTTTCGCGCCGACTTTCCATTCGATGAGTTGATCAATAATAGTGTGTATACCAATCTTGTCGAAAGCCTTAGGGAAGTCGAGGGACACAATAGATAAATGTTGGTTTTTTGATAAAGCTTCGGTTATCCAAAAGTCTAAATAGATTAGAGCATTGGAAACAGATTTGCCTTTCTTGAAACCCATTTGATGAATATCGAGAAATTTGTTCGAAGTAACAAACCACCATAGTCTGTTGGCTATAATTTTGTCAAGGACTTTAGCGCAGCATGGGTTAAGAGCGATTGGTCTGTAGGATGTGATTACTGTTTTATTTGAGTTAGGTTTTAAGATAGGAATTACTAAACTATTTTTGTAGAATTGTGGAATATAATAATTAAATATTTTATTGTATAAATCAACGATTCTGTTTTTAACACATATTGGGAGGTTTTTGATCATATGATATGAGATCCTGTCGACTCCTGGGGTACTACCTTTTAATTTATCGAGTGCTATGCAGAGTTGCATCTTGGTGAAGTCTTTTTCTATAAGAGTCGCTTTGCTGGAAGGTGTAACTGCTGAAAGAGATGACTGTATGGCTTGTTTTTTGTTGCGGAAAGTGGAAGGAAAGTATTTGTCTTCGGAAAGTTCTGACCAGTATTCGCAAAATTGGTTGGCAATTAATGGTTTACTTGTTATTGATATTGTATTATATATTGGGTGTTGAATTGATTGAATACTAAATTTGTTTTTTAGACCGCAAAATCGGCGAATGTTCGACCAAATTTTTACTGTGGGGGTTTGTGGGTTAATTTCTCCTGTAAAATTGGTTATTGATATTTTCTTAGCAATTTTAAGTTCCCTTTTAAGGATAGCATTAGCTTTTTTATATTTAATTATATTTTCCATTGTAATAGTCTGCTTTAGATTAAACCAGTGGGTTTTTTTTGTTGTTTAAGACTTTGTAAGGTTTTGTTCCACCACGGAACATTATGCTTAAGTTATTTGTTTGATGTTTGGGGGATGCATAAGTGTGCACTAGATAGTAAAATTTTTTGGAAATTTGCAGCTTCCTGATTAACGTTGTTGCTGATTTGTCGTTTGAAGTTTTGAGCAGTGACTTGTATCTGAAATGAATCCCAATCTGCAAGCTTGACTTTAAATCTTGGTTTTGGTTTTTCGTTGTCATAAGTATCTGACTTAAATAAAGAAATTATTATCGGAAAATGGTCACTACTGTAAAGGTCATCAGATATGAACCATTTAGCTTGGGTTGCTAAAACGGGCAAACAGAGTGAAAGATCTATATGGGTAAAGGTTCGTAATGTGCTGAAATATTCCTATCGCTAAGCCTGGAAAACCAAAAAACCATTGTGATAGCTACAGGCCAATAAGTCTTCTTAGCAGTATTAGCAAAGTATTGGAAAAAGTTATAAGAGATAAAGTTTTAAAATTTGTTGACCAAAATAACATTATACCTGATGAGCAGTTTGGTTTCAGAATGTTTCATAGTACAACACATCAAATAAAACGTGTATGTAATTATGTTAAAAGCAATTTTACTTCAAAAAAATCCACTGGTCTTGTTTTACTTGACGTTGAAAAAGCGTTTGACTCAGTTTGGCATAATGGGTTAATCTTTAAACTTATAAATTATAACTTTCCGCTACAGTTAACAAAAATATTGAAAAGTTTTTTGACTAATAGATTCTTTTGTGTACATATTAATGACGAACACTCTGATTTCTTCAATATACCAGCTGGAGTTCCTCAAGGGTCAGTGATAGGACCACTCCTTTATTTGATTTATTGCTCCGATTTTCCAAAATCCTCGCAGAGCGAATATGGTGTTTATGCTGATGATACAGCAATATTCTATGCGCATGAATTTGGTCAAAACATTTTGACTGAATTACAGTGTGAACTTAATAATATTGTTCATTACTTCGACAAATGGAAAATTAAAATCAATGCAGGTAAAACAGAATCCATTTTCTTTACAAGAAAAAGAAAATCTTGTTTTTTACCTAGCTCTAAGCTAATGATTAACGGCTTTGAAGTTCCTTGGTCGAATAATGTTAGGTATCTCGGAATTTATCTTGACCAAAAACTGATCTTCAGAGAGCATATCAATAAAACAATCAGCAAATTCAATATTGCAAAAAACTTGTTGTTTCCATTAATAAATAGATATTCGAAACTAAGCAACATAAATAAGATTATAATAACGAAAGTTGTTTTTCAATCTATAATTTTATATGCCTGTCCAGTTTGGGGTTCGTGTGCACAAATGCATATAAAAAAATTACAAATTTGCCAAAATAAACTTTTGAAAATGAATTTAAATTTGCCTTGGCACTTTTCTACAAAAAAATTACATAAAATGTCCAATGTCAAATTAATATCAGACAGTATCCATAAGATAACAAATAAATTTATAATGCTGAGCCGCATTTCTGACAACCCTCTAATTTCTAGTCTCTATGTACCATAGCATTTTTATAAGTCCTTGTTTATTTATCTAGTTCGTCAAAAATTCCTCCTTTCATTTCTTATAATGTCAATTTTTAAATCATGTCATACCTTCAATATATGTATTTTTCTGTTAATTTAATTTGTTAATTGTTTAATTTAATAATTTACTTATTTTATAATTTTTACAAAAAATTATATATATAAAAAAAAAAAAAAAAAAGTTTCGTCATTTCTAGTCATCCCTTAGCTGTAAGTCTAAATTCGAAGGTTTTTTTTTGTAGTTTTCCTTCGCAAATTTCATTATTTAATATGTATATACATATGTAGTTTAAATAAGTTTAATGTAAAAATAATACAAATTATAATTTTAAAGCTGTAAGGTAATATACCAGATCTCTGTAAATTGTGTGATAACTATATGTTTTATAACGTTTTCTACTACTAAATAAAGAATTATTATTATTATTAATTATTATGTGCTGAAATGTGTAGGTGAACCATTATTGAGAGTGACAAGTTGAGATTTGTCGATGTATTTTGATAAAATATTTCCTCTTTTGTTGTTTTTTGGGGATCCCCATTTACTATGCCAGCTATTAAAATCTCCTAATATGAGTAAAGGGGGGCTTATAACATCAAAAACATTTTCAAGCGTTTTCTCAGAAAATGACTTTTTTGGTGGGATATAGGATGAAATTATAGTAAATTTTTGTTTAGATTGTATAATGACTGCAATAGATTCAAAGTCGTCTGATATATTTAAAACTTGGTGCTCGATTGAATTATGGATGAGTAAAGCTACTCCTCCAAAAGAATTAGATGGATTAGGGTTTGTGTGGATGGAGTAGTTAAGCGGGATGGGGAAGTAGGAAGAATTTTGGATATGGGTCTCTTGAAGAGCAATAATTTTAGGACTATAATGTTTTATTAGAAGTTGTAAATGGTTATAATTGTTGTTGTATCCTCTAATATTCCATTGAATAATATTCATTATAATTGATTGCTATAAAGAAAACTGAATATACTATATATAAGTATTGAACAAGTATAATATAAATGTAGTTTGTATAAAGTGTAAGTATGTATACTATTATTTATTCATCAGTGACCATGAAATCTACATCTTCTGTTTCATAGTTGCTGTTGTTGTTGTTGGCGCTTGAGTGACTGGTTGATGGTTTATTAATATTCATCGCTTTTAATTGCGATTTGAAACGATTTGACATATTACGGGGAAAAATTTTAAGCTTGGTTTCAGATAAATTTAGAATATTTGGGTTTCGGTTTGGTAAAAGAGGTACTGATGTTGTAGTGCTGGTGTTTATGGTTTCTGTAAAATTATTGTTATTAGGATGCTGTTGAATTGGCAATTGTTTTGGATCAGTGGCAATTAATGTTGTCGTTAGATTATGTTGTTGCTTTGATGAGTGCATTGTCTCTCCTACTTTTGTTGTTGTTGTTTTCGTAGTTGTTGAAGCTGCTGGTGGTGAGTTTGTCAGTTGAGAAGGAGAAGATCGGAGAACAGATGTGTATGTGGAATTGAGTTGGTGTCTTTCTTTATATATTTTATGTGCTGTTTTGTTGTCAACTTTTTGAGTGGTTTTGATTACTTGAATATCTTTTTAATTTTAATAAAAATTGGACAAATTTTGTTATCCGCATTGTGTTTGTAATTTTCTATTTCATTTTCTTTACATATGCAGGCTTATTGGTGGGTACATTTTTCGTTTTGAGCGACATCGACATAGAAATTAGCTCCACAATTATAACAAAGTTTGTCTTTGTTGCAAAATTTAGAGAGATGACCGAATCTTAAACAATTGCTGCATCTATACGGTTGCGGAATATATGGCCGTGTATTTATTTTTTCGTAACCAACAAATACTTCTGTTGGTAGGGTTGGCAGTGAAAAGGTTATAATAATTAAACCTGACTCAACTAAATTGTCACTTTCTTTTTTCATTATTGTTTTTACTTCAATTACATTTTGTTGTTTAACCCTTCGTTTATTGAAGAATTTTTAATCGGTCGTTAGAGTATTAGTCACCCGGGTGACATTTTGTTGTTTAACCCTTCGTTTATTGAAGAATTTTTAATCGGTCGTTAGAGTATTAGTCACCCGGGTGACTAATCAAAAAATGGACGTAAGGGGTTGTCCATTAATTACGTGAGGTGTTTTTTTTTGAAAATTCGAACCTCCCTCTTCCTTTGGTGAGATTTAGTGAGCTCTGACGGGAGCCCCCCCTTACATGACACTTGCCTTATAATTTTTAAATGTAATCTGCTATCATAATAAAAAGTCTCTGCAATAAAAAGTAAAAAGTTCACGTGAGATTTTTATTGACCCCCCGTCCTTCTTGGTGAGACTTTTCCGGATCCCTCCCCTCTTTTTTTGACTCACGTAATTTATCGATGTCCCCTAATGTGTATAACCCAAAAGTTAATAGACATAAGATTGATAGGCAAAATAAACGTTAGATATTGCTGACAACCTAGTTCGCTATTTCCAAAAATCTAGTTGATTTTTTGTTATATTTGTGTCTATTATAACGAATGTTGAGTGAGTATAAACAATGCAAATACATTAAAAGTTCGTTATAACAGTGTCAAAATTAAAATTTGAAAGTGAATTTGCAAAACAATTATCGGCCGCTGTCAACAAATACGGTATAAAAATAAATTGGTCTGCTGACTCGAGGACTCATTATACGCTCCAAAGAGGATTCTGTTGAGGAAAACTACCAGATGAAGCCCGAGGCAAAGAACTTGGTGAGATAGTTGTTTTGTGACTGGTTAAATATTGGAAAAATTCCGAGCAAAATAACGCAATGGATAATTTTGCTGCTCGTGTTTGGCGTGGGGTCAGGGGCCTGCTTCATTTTGAGAGCACGAAGCACCGGTTAGTTAATTAGTTTTTTATATTTGAATTTGTGGAATCTTGGGGATATGAGGTGTCGGTTGCTAGAAGAAGCCTAGTACAATAGAGTGTATGAAAAACCAGCTGAATTGAGGATAAAATCTCAAGCTCGGAAAAGTTTGAGATTTTATATGAGGAAATAAAACACAATGGTTAGGATTAGAAGAAATTCTAAGTTTTATTGTGCAGAATAGCAATCTTACCAAAATTACAGTATTTGACGCGCTTAAGTGTTAGCGGTTTGAGGAACATCAGCAAAGAGTGCTTAAGTGTTAGCGGTTTAAAGAATATCAGCAAAGTGACCGAGAAATCACCTTGGCAAAACTTAGGTAGAAAATTTCGAGAATAATACGAAGTATGTTTAGTACTTAATCTATTACGATAAACGCCATCTGAAGGCGAGGGGCGAGATATTTTCAGATGAAGAAATTAGTGTTGCCATCTAGCATAAACATCGCCGCCCGCCTTGCAGTATAGCTGCAAAAAGAAAGATTATGAATAAAGAAATATGGTGTTAGGATAAGTAATTCAATTTAATTTTTTCAATATAAATGTATATATAAAAGTTCAATATAGTTTTAGGAAATAAATTAATCTACTAGCTAATACGTTTGCATTTATTTCATTTATAATTCTTGAGAGTTCATTTAATTCTTTTTTTTTTGTGTAAAGACAAGAGTGTTTTGTTAGGTAGAACAGGACCCGGAAAGGACCCATCCAAAAACTGTGTTTTGGGCAACTGGAAGCCCACTCGAACTTGGAATGACTCCGGATAAAATAGTTTTTGGGTACACATCAGCACCCAAAACCAATGACACTGGAGCACACCGATCGAAATCAGGATCGGCTAAGACAATGTTGGAGAATTTTTCTTTAACCTTGGCGTCTAAGGATTTAGACGGTGTCTTTATTATAATTCGATTGGTTACGTGGAAGGTTGCTTCAATTTTTACATGAGCATCGGAATGAGCTCGAATAATTAAAGAGCAGACGCGATCGTCGCCAATTTTTGTTACCGGAACGCGCAGATGATCGACTAAGTTGCTCGAAATGCGACTTACAGCTATGCAAGGATCTAGGAGCGATCTGCCATAGTGCAGTCGGCCATTAACTTGGATTCGAACGAGCGCTGTTGGAAACAATGAAGTCACATGTTGCGCTATTATTGACTCTACTGTCACTAGCTTCCTAGAAATAGAGCTCGATGGCATCATTGAATCGTAATTTCGCGGGCGCTCATGCATATGCAGCAACGTATGTTGCTTTTGCTGGCAGTAATGGCAACCATCTTTGCTCCTGCAAGAACCTTCGGAATGTTGATGCGCTAGACAATTTGAGCAGTACTTATGGAGAAGTACTGTGCGCATTCGCTGCTCCGTGTTCATTTTTAAAAACTTTGAACAAGCGCGTAGAGGATGATGACCGCTGCAAACGCGGCATTGATAGCGCTTGATTACAGCGCTTGGATTGCGCCTGATGGAAAGACGCGCTTGAACGTTGCTAACGTTTTCATTATTTTTTACTATGCGCGGCATGATAAAACTGAAAACGGAATTGAAGAACATAAAAAAGTGTAATGGTGAGATATCAGAACATATTATTGATTCGTGGGAAGAAGTACCAATTTAATTATCGGACGAGTTATTGAACCGCGATCGGTTATGATATCAGCAACGCGGGCTAGATTGTCTTGACCGTAGTAAACTTTTGAAACGCGACCTAAACGCCATTCGTTTGGGGGCAGATTTTCATCGCGAACTACTACGATAGAATTAATTTGTATGTTTTCTTGGGGTCTTTTCCATTTGTTGCGTTTGTGCATTTCTTTTAAGTACTCATTTTTCCAACGAGCACAAAAATGTTGGTGAAGAGCAGTGAGCCGCTGCCACCTCTTTATAATTGAAAGAGGCTGCTCTTCAATATGTGGTTCTATTGGGGCTAAAAGTGGACCTCCAATAAGGAAATGGCCAGGAGTTAGGGCCACAGAGTCCGTTGGATTTTCGGAAATTGCAGAAATCGGCCTTGAACTAAGACATGCTTCAATTCGAGACAATAAAGTTGACAGCTCTTCAAAAGTGTATTTGAAAGAACCTGCAACCTTTTTGAAATGCGTCTTAAAGCTTTTAACGCCAGCTTCCCATAGGCCACCCATGTGTGGAGCACCAGGTGGAATAAAATGCCACGTTATATGAAAGTGACTAAAATTGGAAACTATTGCCGATCGAGAAACTTGGAAAAAATCTCGTTCGAATTGCTTAGATGCTCCAACAAAGGTTTTACCATTGTCGGAGTAGAGATGCAAAGGGCAGCCACGCCGTGAAATAAATCTACTGAACGCAGCTAGGAAGGCAGGAGTGGAAAGTGTGCTTGTTGCTTCCAAGTGTATGGCTTTTGTGAAAAAACACACAAAGACGCATACATAGCCCTTGGTAAGCAAACAAGCTCTGCCAGTGTAATTTTTTATTTCGAACGGCCCGGCAAAGTCTAAGCCTGTATGTTCGAATGGGCGTGATAGGGCTGTCCTTTCGGGAGGCAAAGTCCCCATTAACTGAGTTCGTACACTTACTTACTTACTTGGGTGGCCATAACAACCCGTTACCGGGTTACGGCCGACCTCAAAAGCTCTCTCCAGGCGCTTCTGCTTTGCGCACGCCTTCTCCAATCATTCACACCAAGCGTGGATAGGGTTTCCTCG
Source organism: Tricholauxania praeusta (assembly GCA_949775025.1). Taxonomy (NCBI): domain Eukaryota; kingdom Metazoa; phylum Arthropoda; class Insecta; order Diptera; family Lauxaniidae; genus Tricholauxania; species Tricholauxania praeusta. Next base: position 4,336,036 of record OX459032.1, on the reverse strand, counting down.
GCTTGGTCTTTCCATCGGAGGCATGGTCTTCCTCTTCGTCGTCGCCCAGCGGCTTCCGCATCAAACACCTTTTTCGCCGGAGCTTCTTCGTCCATACGCACAACATGTCCCAGCCAGCGCAGACGTTGAATAGTGATGCGCTTGACTATGTCAATGTCAGCGTAGAGCTCGTACAGTTCGTGGTTCATTCGAATACGGTAGTCGTCGCCGACGTGAACAGGACCGAAGATTTTGCGAAGAATTTTTCTCTCGTTCTCTGTTCGTACACGTTTCTTATAAATAACGCAAGCCTTGCAATTATTTATCGTTGTTTTTATAAGATTTTTAACCCTCGGAATCCAAAACTGTGTACGAACTAGTCTGAGTACCAATTGGTTTCCTCCGTGAAGAGAAATTTTATGCGTGAATTGCACAAGTAATCGACTAAGTGAACAATTGTACGGTAAAATAATGGGATGCCGCTCATCATAAGATAATACAGGGGATGAAATTAGTCGACCGCAAACTCGAAGAATTTCAGATTTATCTAGAAATGGATTCAAATTTAATAGACTACTCGATGATGAAATTTGTTTCTTAGCTAATAACGCCTTATACTCCGATGGATACGAAACTTTTTGACCAAGGACTATTAAACGGTCTCTAGCGCTTCTGATTTCAGTGCTTGTAACTTCGTCAGAGCTATAATGAAAATTGTTGCGATGCACAGGATGAGTGCGATGAAAAAATCGGACTACATATGCAATTACTTTCATTGCCTTAGAAAAAGAAGAAAATCGATCTAAAATATCGTCGAATTCTTGAAAGAACGCAAAATTGGATTTAACTGCCTTTATTTCAATATCAGTTTCATGCTGAGATTGATCGTGAGAGCTTAGCCAATGTGTTGGCTCAAGTTTAAGCCATTTTGGCCCATCCCACCAGAGTTTGTTGTGTTCAAGCTCTTGCGGTAAAAGGCCTCGACTTCCAAGGTCAGCTGGATTAGCCTGAGAGTTAACATGAAACCAGTTTGCAGGGCCAACCAGCTGCACGATTTTGGAAACTCGGTTCGCAACAAATGTTTGCCATTGGCATGGCGGTTTTTGCAGCCAAGCGAGTACTATGGTGGAATCTGTCCAGAAATAAATATTATAATTTTCAACTGCTAGAAGAGGAACTATAGCGTCTACCATTTCCGCTAGTAAGGCCGCTCCGCACAACTCAAGCCATGGAATAGAAATTGTTTTTACTGGTGCCACCTTTGTTTTGGCCGCCAATAAATTAGAGACTATGGAACCAGATTTCGTACGGATACGAACATAAATAGTGGCTACATACGCTTTTTCTGATGCGTCACAAAATGCGTGGAATTGAACATCAGAGTCAGGAGAGAAATTAACCCATCGAGGAATTTTAATGCGATTAATATGTGGGTAACTATCAAGAAATTTGTGCCACATATGTAGGCAGTTTTCAGTTAAGGTCTGGTCCCACTCAATCTTTGATAGCCAAATTTGTTGCATCAAAATTTTTTTCAAAACAATGCAGGGTGCCAGCCAACCAGCTGGATCAAAAAGCTTAGAAATTTGTGACAAAACTTCACGTTTAGTAAAGTTTGCCTTGTGGTTAAGAGCCTTGGTCGAAAAATAAAATTCAGCGGACTTAGCATTCCATTTCACGCCAAGTGTTTTGGCATTGCTGCAATCGTCTAATTGAAGAAAGTCTTCGCTTAGCAGGTGTTCACGTGGAAGAACTTCAAGAATATCTTGAGAATTGGATGTCCATTTTCGCAACGAAAATCCTGCTGAAGCAAGAGCAGCGATCAGCTCATCTCGTGTGCGAACACAAGTGGATAAATCATGGCCTCCTGCCAACGCGTTATCAACGTACATTGAATTACGTAAAATGCTGCTGGCTAAAGGAAAGGATTCATGAACATCCTTTGCTAACTGTAACAATGTACGGATTGCCAAATATGACGCACAATTGACACCGAAAGTGACGGTGAGAAGCTCGAAGTCTTGGAGTTCATGTTGTGGTGAGTCACGAAATAGAATTCGTTGAAATGGAGTATGACTCGTATCCACAAGAATCTGCCTATACATCTTTTGGATATCGCTATTGAATACAAAGCGATAGAATCGCCATTTTAGAATTAGCAGTGTTAAGTCGGATTGCAACACTGGCCCTGTGTGTAAAATATCGTTTAAACTTACACAATTGGATGCTGGACTAGAAGCATTGAACACTACACGTATTTTTGTAGTAGTGCTCTCGGGTTTTATTACTGCATGATGTGGCATGTAATAATGGCTTGGAAAATGCGAATAAGTTGGGGGGGAAACATTTTTCATATGACCTAAATCGATGTACTCTCGGATTACATCATCATATTGATCTTTAAACTCTAAGTTTTTACTGAGACGAAATTCATTCCTGAGACATTGTGCATTAGCGATTGCACGAGAATGACCTATTTTAATATTTTCTGGATATCCTTCCTTGAATGGGAGTGAAACTATATATCGACCATCTTTGTCTCTTTTTGTAGTTTTCACAAACAAGTCTTCGCAAAAACGCTCGGAAGGAGTAGATGCGTGTTTTTGAGGAAGATCCTCCACCTCCCAAAAACGAGAAATTGCTCTGTCCAGCGCAACTTCATTAAAAAATGAAACGCAAGTTGTAAAAGTGGATACTTTGGAATTTGTAACCGGACCGGTTAAAATCCATCCGAAAATTGTTTCTTGTGCAATTAATGAACCGCAAAAATTGCGTTGGATGCCGTCAAGCAGTACCAGGGGGAGTAGGTCACCACCGATCAAAATATCGACGGGTGAACTCTTATAAAACTCGATATCTGCGAGTTTTATGTTAAGAATTTTGTTCATAATTGCGGGGTCCACCGTATGCGTTGGAAGACTGCCAGTCAGATGAGGAATGACAAGAGCTGAAGTTTCAATTTGAATTGCAGAATTAGCTGGAGAGCGCAATACAAATGAGCAAATTTTTTGTGCCTTTGCCGAGACGGCATTATTTAGGCCAGATACTTGGGCTTGTACGGATCTAAATGGAAGCTTAAGGAGATTAAAAAGTTTTTCAGAAATAAAACTTGCTTCAGATCCTGGATCAATTAATGCACGTGCAGAGTATTTTATGCCTAAGTGGCAAATCTGAACAATTGCTGTTCCCAAGAGGACACTTTTGAAACTGGATGCAAAACATGTTTGCACAGTTTCTTCAAGATTGGGGGTTTGAGTGGACTGTAGTTGTAGAGCATGAGACTTTTGATTACTAGAGTTACTGTAAAAAGGTGGAGAGCTAGGATTAAGGGGGGTCGAGTTGACCGCAAAAGTCTCATGGTGTAATAGAGTATTGTGCCTCTTGTTACACTTAAAGCAATTGTGCTTACTTTTGCATTCTTTAGCCGAATGCGAATGCGCAAAGCAATTAATACAAAGCCCAAGCTTTTTTACAGAAGACAATCGATCAGTTGTATTCATTCGCAAAAACTGGGGACAATTGCGAATGATATGTTGTTCTTTTGTGCATATCTTGCACTTTAAATTTGACATATTATTGTGATATGTATTAATTTTTCGTATTGAATTACGATTACTAGAATTTGAAATATATTTTGAAGAAGTTGGCTTTTGAGTTTCAGATTTAGACTTTATCGAACACTTGATGTCTGAAACCGTCTCAAGGGTTTGATATCGACTTGTGAGGAAGGCATCAAGTGCGTCCCAGGATGGAAGATCTGATTTACTCTTAAGGGACTGCTCCCAAAGTGCAAGAGTTGCATCTGGCAAGCGACTAGAGCAGAGAAAAACAAATATAGGATCCCAGTTTTCAATTTTAACATTGTAAAGCTGGAGCGCAGATATACAACCTTGTACATCGCGTTGAAGTTTCTTCAGGGCACTTCCGGATTCGATTGTCACTGGACTAAGACTAAATAGAATCCTGAGTTGGCTATTGACAAGAATTTTTTTATTCTCGAATCTGTCTTGCAAATTCTGCCAGGCTAACAGAAACCCATCGTTGTTTAAAGGAGATTTCTTAACGATGTCACGTGCTTCACCTCGCGTTTTCTGGTTCAGGTGGAATAGCTTTTCCACTGGACTTAATCTGGAATTATTTTTGTAGATCGCCGTAAACATATCCCGAAAGGAAGGCCACGAGAGATAGTCTCCATTGAAAGCTTCCATATCACATGGTGGTAGTCGAAAATTGCTGCCTTGATTATCTGGAGAACTGGTTTCTGTTGGTCTTGAAGCTGTCATGGCAAGCCCTTGGATAAGCTCACCGATTTTCCCAACGCAACGCACATATGCATGATATGACTTGCGATACCGATTCTTGATTGAAGCAAGCTCAGCGCTAGTATCGTCGTCATCGTCACCTGCTCCAGGCAAGGGCACTTCACGCAGACACGAGTTGTAAGAAACTTTGACATTGCTCTTCTCGATGAGCTTCCAAAATATGGGTGGAAAAATCCTTAGCTGGCATTTCCGAAAAATCATTTTCGAATTCGACAAAGCTATCAGTCGTTAGAATAAATGTTTCTAACTTGGACATTGTAATAGCCGCAGAAAAATTATAGATTTAGGAACAAATTTGTAAAAATTTTGAAAAATTCAGGATAGTCCTATTTTTCAAAACAAGGGCAATGTCCAAAAATTTCCGAAAATTTCGAGGAAATGAACCTAGTTCAGAAGTGAGTGAAGCGAAAATGACGAGGAAAAAAAGCAAGAAACAACCCAAAATAATTTCGAATACGAAATTCTTAGAAAAAATGAATTTCGACAAAAGCGAACCGAAAAATTAAGAAATTTTTTACCAAATAAAATTTATTTATTGGTAAAAACCGATTTTAAAATACAATACAATTTCAAAATATCTAAAATTGTTAAAAAGAGAAATTGAGGAATCGCAAGAATATTTCACAAATCCGAAATAAAATCGCTAAAATATTTCACGAATCGGAAACTAAAAATCGCTAGAATAAGTCACGAATTCGAAAAATAAAAAACTTTTAGATATTGTTTTTTATTTTAAAAAACAATATTTAGGAAGAAAGAAAACATATCTTATTCAGAGAAAACAAAATTGTTTTTGGCTTAAAAATTTTTTTTTTTTGCACAGTGTAAAATTAATGTATGCAATTTAGAATTCAGAATTTAAATATGTTTTATATTTATTTTTTCTCAGTGCACAAAATTTTAAGCTTTAATTCTTTAACATCAAAAAATAATTTCTCTCGCTTTCACAAAATAAGTAATTGTTTCATTTAACAAAATCAGAAACAAACTTTTAACACTTATTTTTTTTTTGAAAAACTTTTAATTTTTATTTGTTAATTCACTTTATTTTAAATCACTTTTTTCTCACTGAAAAGTATAAAAAATATAATTGCAATATAAATATGTGTTCAAATTGGTTTTTGATTTTACAAAATTTTATGCATTCAAAGAAAATGCAAAACAAATTAAAAGTGTCCCATGTACATAAATGAATATCTTTTATGTAAAAAGTTCAATGAACTTAAAGATTTCAGATCAAAATGTACATAGGAATTGAGACAAAATGATATTGAAACAAATTGCTTATAGGAAAGCCAAATGCTTCTGAAAAACAAATTGAAAACGAAAGAAGAGACTTGTCAACAAAGTTGTCAATCAACTTTAGTACGCAAGTTGCAAAAAAAGTGCATGAGAGACTTTTTTTTTTTTTGCAAAATCAATTTTCAAAACAC